>OU862918.1:31156033-33556033 GCA_917880885.1 Limnephilus marmoratus | reverse complement strand
TATTTTCTTCTTTCCTTCACCCACTTGCAAAAGCTCAGCCTCATCGTGTGATGAATCACCGACTTCATATTGCTTTGGGCAGGTGTGGGATGAAAAATTCATCTGTCTGAGTCTGAGCGCAGCATCATCATGTGATGTAATCTGGACCACTTCATCATCGCAAAAGGCGAACATTCATAATAAAGGAAACCCCCAGGATTAATCACTATCGGAAACTATTACTACGTGTAATTGGGATACGGAATTAATTCATCGCTAATTTCGTTAATTTTTCTGTTTTTTTTTCATAATCTAAAACTGAACATATTAAATAAATATGATACATAATATTTTAATTTTTTTCATTAAAATCTCGTTACTGATCCCCCGACAGTTTAAAATAATAAATAGCACATTTGCGGCACGTTCCAGAGTGGGAGATACTCTCTGTATCACCCTGATGTAAGATCACCATTCAGAATTGAAAACGTTGCTTGAATTAGCTTCAGCCGTGTTTGGTGATTAGATCTGAATAGCCACGTACTTTCCCAATATCCTCTTCCCCAACTCCTTTCTCTCCACACTACCTTCCTGCCCCACAATACCCTATTTGGGGATATCATAGTATCACTGGATACAGGCGGTTGGGAGCAGTTGGGACTCTTGAGAGATGTTCAGATTTTAAAAAATAACAAAAACATTTCAAATCTTGAGATAATCTCACTTTTCAACATTATTTTGAAAATGAAAATGAAAATGTTGGGATGTATTTTAAGGGTATCTAGTGATTTCAATAATGTCAATAGGTACTGTAAAAACATTATATATGTCGCTAGTAAGGAGTCATGTAGAATACAATTCCACGGTTTGGTCCCCAAATTATGAGTTTCATTCACATGCGATTGAAAGAATCCAAAATATTTTTTTAAGATATGTAAATTTTAAAACGGGCATTCCTAGTGAATGTCTAAATTACGATAACGTACTTTGTTCATTAAATTTAATAAAATTATCTGATCGTAGAATCATTTCCGATTTAACCTGCTTGTATAAAATCATTAATTAAATGTTTGATGCCCCTGATTTATTATATGTAATCTCTTCATACTCCAGGCAGGGCAGTTACAAGACAGTTCCTACCATATTATTGTTGCAATTCTACATCAACATCCCAATATTACACTCCAATACGACGGATTCAATAGCTAGGAAACAAATACTCCGATGTTGTTTATATATTTAGTACATCAATTTTAATATATAAGCCTTCATTATTGAAGTTTTTCATCAAGTAGGCGAATATTTTGATAAAGCTATTTAAATTGACTAACACATTAACAGTATTTTGTGCGCTGTAAGGAAAAAAAATATTTTGGATTTTTTTTTTATTTGTACCTACATACCGATTGGACATGTTTTCCCATACAAAAAGACGAACCTACTAAAAATCCTCAGTGTGAGGTACGATCTTATTTGCTGAGCGCCTGCCGGGCACGATTGTGGCAACATCGCACGGTTGTGACTGGCCCGTATTGTAACAGCGGAAAATAATAAAGCTGGCGGCACACGCTGGTCTATTTACCACAAAATAACCCCTAAAAGTTGTAATTTCCAAAAAAGATTTTCATCTTTTTTACTTATAATATCATGTAGAATCACCTCCCGAAGTTAATGCACTTTACCCCAGGACACCCTGTATATATGTAAAAGCCTAAATATGCGCAAATAACTAAATTATGTATCACAATATTTTATATATGAAAATGGTTATTTCTGCAGCAAACCAAGGTGCAAAACATATTTCTTAACTTATTATAATAAAAATATGTGTAATTATAATACGTTAATAAGAAAACAATCTGAAATGGTTTGTTTAAATTATAAACAAACAGTGTCCTACATTTTCCCGATTACCTTGAATCATATTTCTAAATTATTTTTTTATCTCTTTGGCATACCAGCCTCCATATATAACAATCACTTTTTAAATAATGAATGCCTTTAAATTCAACATCACTTAGCTTTTATATATATGTAATGCAAAGATATCCAACTATACCAGCGCCATCTTCGAGCTCTCCATATTACCTGCCACGGGTATTTTTATATTTTTCATTCCCCGGTGAATGACCACGATTTTCAGTTTCCTTATTTCCATAGATAGTGCAATTTCACAACTCAAGATATTGAACCTTAACTTTAAACACAAAAAAAATATTTTTTCGTAACAGTTTTATTTGTAACTAACTACTCATAGGTTATTTCTTGGGTGGTAAATATTAATGAAACCCTGAATTAACCAAACATTTTTTTTACATTAACTTCACACCGGAGGCCCTGAGGAAATCATCTTTGGGGATGCTGCTGTGTGGAGGATCGTTTTGTAGAAGGAAGCTTTTGAAGAGGTTCACGTTATAGAAGGGTGGAAACACAGAGGCCGGTAAATCGTTCCGCAGCCGAGCTATTGAACTCAAGAACGAGTCGTAAACCCCGTTCTCATGTGGCAAATATAAACCGTGTATAATTGTATAATGGTTTCGATTTATTAAAAAAATATACAATTAAAAACATACTTTTTCGACTCAAGGTCTAATGTTCTCAGAACTACTAGTTGAATTCTGTTTTACTTATAAAAAAGCATTATAAAAAAGTAAAAAAAAAAACGATTAAGGGAGTTGTATGGTTTGGTAGATCTCTATCCCCCCTCCAGGATGACGGTTTTCGTTTTTACCCAAAGGGCGTGCTTTTGAAGATATATGGGCTGGAAATTTAGCTTTCTTGAAATTTCTACAGTCTTCCGGAAAGTTCTAGAAGGTTCAATAGAGCTCTAGAAAATTCTGGAAGGAGTCCACTCCTAATATTGTCTTTTTTGTTCCTTAATCCATTTTTCTATTCTAACATTGGAGTGTTCGGGTATAGAAAAATGGATTAAAGAACAAAAAAGACAATATTACCAAAATTTTATAACATAAAAGAATAAAACATATACACGCAACACACAAATCCAATATAAAACACGCCACGCTCACAACCACACAAATCTTGATATATGCCGATTTTTATTTAATTTTTTTTTTTTTTTTTACTTTAATTTTTAATCTTTATTTTCAGTTTAAATTTTTTCTTAATTTTAAGTGTTTTTTCGTCACCAACATTATACAATAAAAATATGAAAATACATATATGTCATATACATCAGAATTCAATAGACCAGAACATGCAGATGAGGGGTAAAACCAAACTATGGGGGGCGAAGAGAGGAAAAATGACTTGATTCGTTAAAAAATCAATCTGACAGTATATAGGCATCTCGCATTATAATAGTTCTTAAGAGCAAAATCTGCTTTGAATGAATAGACCTTTTTACATGGGAGCGCGAATTGCTTGCCACGTTAATAACATATTTGCTAAGGCCAAATGCTCGCCCCGAAAAGATTCGCCCCAATTCACATAGCAATATTTTGTTGCCGTGTTTAGTTAAGACACTTTTACAAATGTTTCATAATTAAGTGACGAGCACACTGGAGAACCGCCCACATTCGCTATGTCCATATAATATGTGGGTAAAATGTATAGCACAAGCTACCGTTTTTGGCGTGTTATTTCGAAAAATGTATGGATGTTACTTCCGCGCTGTTCAGGACAAGAATGATGACGTCACATATTTTAGATTCAAGCGAGGTTCTCTCCCCTCCCCATGGAGCGAGCTGGCTCCAAGGCGGAGCTCTAGCCGGCTCCAAGGGGAGGGGGAAATAATACGTTTTTATCACTTAGGGCAGGTCCAGATATATTCATATGTCCGTGATACATGTATATAAAATGTTTTATGAATTAATTCTTATAATGTAAAATGGGGGTCTTAGCTTGGTTGGGTAAGCCACCCAGTGAGGCCAACATTACTGGATTGTACCATGAAATGTATAATTTTGTATCGATAAATAAATAAATAGGGAATCGTGAACATCATTATTGAACATTCCAGAACACTCTCGAATGTTGTCCTGAGCGAAGCCGGGTAACCCAGCTAGTATAATAATAATAACTCCATTTAGTATCATAAAGCAATGTATTATTTTTTTTTTTTTTAAGTATGTTTATTCAGTTTTTTTACTTTACAATATTTCTGTTACAAAAATCTTACAAAACTGATCAATCAGTTTGATTGTATTGACTGTCCTAAAACGGGTATCCTCCTAGGTGAGCAGTCAAAACACTTTATAAAAAATAATGTATAATAAATGTTTAATCTTGTAATTAATAAATAAATTTAAATTAAAAAAATTGTATCAAAGAAATACTCTATTTGTCATAATTCATAATGCTCCCGATATGTCTTCCAATGAAACCATTCCTGCTCTGGTGACCCGCGCTACATTCTAAAGCGGGCACATGCTTTTCTAGCGCTGCTCGCTGTCTGCTTTTTATAAAGATTTGTTACCTGCATCTCACTGGCAGATACCGTTACTATAAAAACTAACAGAGACTTAAAGAACAAACTGGCACTTTTCCGTGGTGCACTTTACAACATATAATATTAACTATATTTCTCGATGTTTGTTTGTAATTGTAATGGCTCCTTCTCTGTAAACCTTTACAGAGATATTTGATTTTATTATTAGCACTAGACCTTATCTCAGTACTATGTTATTTGATTAAAAGATTTTGGTTCTGTTAAATCGCTCGTTCTGACTGGTTATATTGTCATTACACGCAACACAAATATAGTTTAAAAGGACATACGCCCTTATAACTCGCTAGCTAGGTTTTGTCTGGTGAGCTTTCGCAAAATGAAATGACTTGCCCCTCTCTGATTGGCTATGTTCGGCACGCGTCGTAACCGACACTATGTGGCCCGAACCTAGCATAAACAACAGAACGATCGTAACTTTTGAAATTTTCAATAACTTTGACGTACCAAATGTACAGCAAATATATGCCAAAAATATATTATTGAAGCTCTTCAAAAATAATAAATCCTCTCCTAGACCGTGTATGCATAACACTAGATCGAATAAAAATGATAAAAAAAATATTCCAAGTTATAAAACCACATTTGGACAAAGAAACTATACATATTTGCAACAACTTCATAACATCCTTCCCCAAGACATAAAACTAATAAAAAATCCAATTGAATACAAATCAAGAATAAAAATATGGCTTAAGGAGGTCAATGAGAAAACCCTAGCGAAGACGCTAAAAACGACAAATGAACTATATTTAAATAACTTTAGTCCGCCTCGGCACAGGACCCCCTAGTGAGGAGGACTAAGAAATACAATATTTTATTCTTAATTTCACCATTATATTTTGTATGTAAAAATTTTTATATAGTCGCTATAATAAAAAATAAAAAAAACTAATATTCTGATATATTACGGAAATGACGAATGTTTACTTAATTATTTCTTTTAAATTATCTTGGCAATGGGTGACATGCGGAGTCAAATTAAAGACGATAAAATGTACCCATTATATCTGCATAGGAAGGAGATACGTAGTCGAATAGAAGCCGATAAAATGTACCCATTATATCTGCATAGGAAGAAGATACAGAGTCGAATTGAAGTCGATAAAATGTACTCATTATATCTGCGTAGGAAGGAGATACGGAGTTGAATTGAAGTCGATAAAATGTACTCATTATATCTGCGTAGGAAGGAGATACGGAGTTGAATTGAAGTCGATAAAATGTACCCATTATATCTGCATAGGAAGGAGATACGGAGTTGAATTGAAGTCGATGAAATGTACCCATTATATCTAAATAGGAAGGAGGTACGGGGAAGAATTGAAGTCGATATAATATATTTCTTAACAGTAACAATGCGGTATACTTTATGATAATGAAAGGCGTGAATGGTAGAAAAAATCAGGGACTTCCGAGGAAGACTTGAATCAAATAATTATTTGTGGCAGAATGAGGCGTAGGTGAAGGATGAAGAAAGGGATGTAAATAGGTTTAAAAATACAATAAAAAAGGTGATTATGGGTACCGCCGCCCCGGGAACCATATATTCAATAACCAACACCTCTGCCATAGGTCACCCTAAGTGGTTCGTGACGTTTGGTTATTCGTTACTTGTATCTGGTGCCCGGTTCACAGGGTGAGGTGTATCCGGGGGTTGACGGCATTTGCGTCTGCCCACCAACTGGAGACCTTTAGACCTCTTTCGGACCATCGCCTTACACCGCAGTGGGAAGGATGAATTTGTAAGCCCGTCACTCCTGGACGTAATGATCTCTAGGTTTTTGCCCACCCCTCGTACATTTGTCCTTTCCAGAACTTCCTCCACTTCCTTTCTTAAAAAGACTCTTCATACGGCATCCCCAAATATGACATAGGCCCTAAGGGAAATCATTTTCCTGAGAACTTCCTGTTTGGAGCTAATGCTAAAAAATATAATGTACATATGTCGTGTAAGTTAATGGTAGAAGAAGTCGGGGAAACAAATACTCTAAAAATAAACTTTTTCAAACCGCAACTATAATATTATTTCCACCTTAAAACTACGGCCAGTTTTCAAGTACAATAGAACTCAAAACCTTGAAACTTTTCTCAAAACTATTCATAACCTCGAGCAAAAATAAGTCGAAAATCTTACTTACTTACGGATGGTTATTTCATATTTATGTTATTTGGACGGTGGATGTAGTAGGTACTTACCACAGATAAGAGAAACTAAGGGTATTAACCCACAATATTTAACTCGTTCTAGAAAAATAATTATATCACCCGCTCATGCTTTTCATTTCTCTAAAGACACATTGCATTGCACACCTCTGATCTTGGATTGGGCGAGTTACACCGTACTTTCATCTCAAGGCATTTAATTTCCCATACTTTAATCTAATTCATACCTTATTTACTTCTCTGAAAAAAACTTATTCTGAGATTTACTTTTACTTAAACTAACCCGATCAACGTACAGACAGAAGAATTATGTTGTATTTAAAAATAACAGAATGCCGCGCCGCGCCGCTTCAAAAAAAGTCTGTTTAATATTTAATATGTGTAATGTAGTGTTCAGAGTATAAGGCAAATCCTTACGTACCTACTACATTCCACGGAACATCTCTAGCGAATAACCACTTCTGAAAGTGGGAGGTCCCATAAACAAATAGAGAGGTTCACTTATCTTAATAATCTCGGGGCGAATATTTCACACACGCCTTAATTATTAGTAGCCTTTGTGAATTTGTACATTCCACTAATTGTTCATGTATATTCCACAATAATCACGAGACTTGCCATTTCACGGAATTAACTTGCCAGCGATATTAATGGCGAAATATATTAAGGGGACTTTATCGCTTTGGTCTTCGCTACAACAATAGTACAGTTTCGGTCTCAGAACAATGGAGCTTACCGGGCACGAAGGTACTCAGCAAAATTAATTAAAAGAAATGTTTTAACACGCAGAAATGTCGAATTGAATGTTGGTTATTGGACTTGTACATTGGTACAAGTACACTTGTACACTTGTACGTTGGTGTTTCAATTGAATGTTGGTTATTGGACTTGTACATGGGTTCATAATTACATTTCTAGCACATTAATTACGTTGCAAAATTGATCAAGAATAGCACAAAAATTAAAACAATTCCACTTTAAAACAGTTTTGTTAAAGTTTACCAATGGCTATCGTAAATTATTTATTTATTTATTATGAATTAACGCCGATTAACGGTTTTTACATGGGAATTGCAATTATTTGAAAGATATACATAGTTAAGAAAAAAAAATTAATACGACAAAAAATTAAAGAGCACATATTGAAGTGACAGTATAAAGCAAAAATAGTAAGCTATTATAAATACAAACATGAAGAAAAAGAAAATCTCATATACTTGAATGTGTACAAGATATTATGAACTAAAAAATTACTACGTAAAGTACGTAGTGATAAATTTAAAAATTCCAGAAATAAACATTGATGAAGAATATAATCATACAAAGTATATGAGATTATAATCAAACAGCTTTAATTAAATAATGTTTGTATGTTGATAATCTTCCAATATTAATCATATCATCCACAATATATTTGTTACCAAGTATATGCAGGCGATTTATTATGGCATATAATTCAGCATTAGATCCTGTATTATTACAATGGTAAGGTAATTTGTGACGAACTGATCTACTCGGTACATGAAAACATATTAACCAAAGGAGTTCAGGACAAGTTATTAACAATTTTAAATAAATAAAATAAATCAGAACAAATTCTTCTTTCTTTTAATGTATCAAGTCCCAGTAGATGTAAAGGGGAGAAGTAATTAATGTTTTCAATTGATATTCCCAATTTAAAATTAATGTGACATAAGAATTTATGTTGGACACGCTCAAGGGAATATTCATGTGTACTGTAATATGGATTCCAAATAGTGGAATTAAATTCTAGTTGGCTTCTAACAAGAGAAGTGTATAGTAGTTTGACAGTTTTAAATTTTTTTAAATCCTTCGAAATTCGTAAGATAAATTCCAATATTTGCATAGCTTTACCGGATTTATTATTAATATGTTTAATAAAAGTTAATTTAGTGTCAAAGGTAATAAATACCAAGGTCTCTTATTTCAACAACAGATAATAAAGTGTGATTATGAATTAATTATTAAATATTAATGATTATTATTAATCAAACAGAGGATTTTATTTACTCTTTAATGGTAAAGAAAGTACAAAAGAAGTTTCTGGGATATTCATATCTTAGAGACTTCGGGTATTATCCCCGGTTATATTCACAATTTGGGAGGAGGGTATCGCCGCTCCGGGAACCATTTATTAGATACCCAACTCCTCTGCCATAGGCCACCTGGGTTGCCCGAGGTTTGTTCGTGGGGTGAGGTTTGTTCAGGTCTTGAAGGCATTCTCGCTTGCCTACCTACTTCGCGGCTGCCCGGATCGGGAGAGACTAGTCGAGGGAGTCCTTTTGACTTCTCCAAACATTGCCTTGCAACGCAATGGGAGGAATGAATACATACGTCCGTCACTCCTAGGCACTCATACTGACCCCCAAATTTCTAACCACCCTTCATACCTTTTCCTTCTCAGAACTTCCTCTCTTTGCTTTCCTGAAAAGATTTTTTGCTAATTTCAAAATTACTAATTAAAGTCCAATTAAATCTTCATCTATTTGCGACTTGAGAGGTATACAAATTAAACTGAACAAAACTTTCAATAAAGGTCGATTCGCTAAAGTCTTTGCAAGGAATTTTCTCATTTATTAATTCGATTTTCTGCCAAAAGTAGTTATTTTCACTCCAATTAAAGTTGGTACTATGAAAGGATTTTTGCAAATGATTTCGAAAGCAACAACTTCTGATATTTTCTTTCATAAAAAGTCCTGAAAAGCCTAACCAAACGGGTCGACTGCAAATGCAAAAAAAACGCATATCAGTGACAACGTGTTATTCAACAGCGTTACAATATTGCGATTCAGGAAACATGGCGAACTAACCATTCAGTACTTCGATCCGTGCGCATACGGTTATCTTTTCGCACAAATAACCCCTGAAATATCCATTTATGTTGCGCTCTTTTTATTCGAAAAAAGCACAAAATGGAGTACTTACAACTACTGCACTCGTGTTCTGTTCGTTTTCCCGCGCTTTCGATAAAAATAAATGCATTGCATGAGAATTTTGCACACGCATCCGATGCACCGATGCCCTCGCCATTTTAAATCTGCAGCACTCGATGTGTCATTCATACTATATTAACGAATTCGATTTTTTTATGTTTGAGTGCACAAGTAGTGGTTTCATGTTACGACAAAGGATGACAGGTAGAACTGCCGATTCGGGACGGGTGGCGTTTTTCTATATTGGTACTAGTGTCTATTCTATAGCCTTCATTTTGTCATATTGACACCTAGATAAATTTTTGTCATTTTCTTTTGAAACAATACAAAACGAAGTAGCATTGATAATGGATAAGTGATTTTACAATTCTAATACGTGCATAAATATTTATGTATGCACGTTTCACAGAAATATTGATGAAAAAAGAGAACTTCAGTGACGCCAGTTTAGTAGCGCTGCTTTCACCACTGGCGGTAAACAGGAAACTCGCCTAATCAATTTAGTAGGCGGGTATGGGTACTGCCGCCCAGGGAACCATTTATTGGATAACCAACATCTCTGCCATAGGTCACTCCAAAGTGATTTTTTTACGTTTACGTTGCGTGACAGGGGTGCCCGGGTTCATAGGGTGAGGTTTGTCCGGATCTTGGCAGCGGGGGCGTCTGCCCATCAATAGCGTGGCAGGTTGGGTCGGAGGAGACTGGTTAAGGGAGATCTTTTGACCACTCCAGCAGGACTCTCACGGAACATTGCCTTGCACCGCAGTAGTAGGGATAGATTCATAAGTTCGTCACTCCTGGACACACTGACCCCAAACCTACCCACCCCTCGTACTTTTTTCTTCCCCAGAACTTCCTCTCCTTCATTTCCCTAAAAAAATCTCCTCACAGCATCCCCAAACATGGGCCCTGAGAGAAATTATTTTCTTCAGGGCCTCGTGGAGCTTATGTAAAAAAGGGAAAACTCTTCACCTTGTAGACTAAGGACTCTCGGTGAGGGTTTTATTTATTGCTTGAAAAGTGCCGGGCACGTGGCAAATATATTTTCGCATGCAATTCCCGCACATTTCTCGAAAGATCGATTGCAACTGACCTGATTTTAATAAGTGGTGGGTGAGTGCAAAGGATACACTTAGAAGCATATTAAGTCAAATTATGCCTTCTAGCATTAAGGTCGCGGTTTCGGTAAAAATTAAAGGTAATATCCGCCATTTACCAATATTCATGGACGTGGAGTAAAAACTCCGAAAGCCTTTGGTTCGGTACTTAGCTGAAACCTGTCGTCAAACCTATGGTCAAGCAGATTTCTCCCTTGCTAAGTCGGTAATGAGGTACATTATGTTTTTTTTTGCATGCTTTGACAGCTCTGTGTGTTTTTTTTCTTTTGGAACTCTGTTCAGTTCTTTTGGAACCCCGTGTTTAAAAATACAATGAGATTCTTTGCATCTCTTTTCTTTTCTAATTAGCAAGCGGATCAAGCAGTTCCTGCAAAAATGCAGGTGAACCGAGCCATGCGCATTAACTGTGTAGATTTAAAATTTGCAGTCGTCATGAAAACGTGATTTGTGACAACATACCAAAATACGTTTATAGAATGCAGTGTTTTTACTGACTGTGACCTGATAAAATTAAACACTTAACTTGCAAACATCGCTTTTCCTAAAATAATTAAACTAGCTCCATCTATTGAAGAGTGGATTATGAATTCTTTGTTTCACCTTACAATCTTCTGCTTTTATTTTTACATTTACACACTGTAATATTACATATACTCTACTTCTAGTTAATTGGGTTATTTATTTATTTAATTATTAGTTTTCGGGAAATCGACAGTTTACATTTATTTCAGTTTGTACATAGTATTAAATCGCCAAAATAAAACCAATTATGATTTTCCTCATTGTAACTTTATTTCTACTGAGGCAGCATAATAAGAATAAGTAAATTAATTTTATAAAAAAAAAAAATGAATCCAAAAATTATATAAAACACAAAAAATACATATAAAACAATTTTTTTTTTTATTACATAAAATGAAAAATTACAAAACAAAAAATCTATCAATATATTGGTAGCCATGGAGGGAGGTTGTACATATAAATCAAATCATAAGAGACATATAAACAATAAAAACATAACATTATTCACGAACCATCAGAGAAATATTCTTTTATGGACCTCTTATATTTGGTAAGTTCACAAATGAAAAGCCAAGCGCTATGCCCACTCAACCACTGACCGGTCAGTGGTTGAGTGGGCATAGCGCTCGGCTGGCTAAGTCCTCCATCACAACACAAGCAATATTTTCGGCTTTCTGTGGTGGTAGTAGGAGATTTTCAAACATTGTTGGGTTATTCGTAATAATAATATGCTAATTGGATAATACGCTATTTAATGAGATTAAAAGAATTTGGCATTCTCGGACTATAAAAATATTACCATTTGTTATTTCGGCCACTGGCATAATACCTAGGAATCTGATTCAAAATTTAAGCATATTAGATTTGTCAAAGAATTTGTATATAAAAATGCAAAAAGCAGTAATTTTAAATACATGTAGGATTACAAAAGATTTTTTAAATATTTATATTGAGGGATCAGTAGGATTTATAGGTTCAATTAGAAATGCCACAGAGCCGAACCCTCTGATATGAAAATATCTGGAGTCGGTGAATTATATTCCCATTTGGTCTCTAGTAGGTTGACATGTTGTTCTTGTATTGTTTTGTATTTATAATACTTATATAGTGCAATTGCATAGCGTGGATTCACTAGATGATCATTTGGGGAAGTGTATGAAAGGGTTTAGTTTTTCCTTCTTTTTTTTTTTTTTTTTTGGGTGGAAAATTTAACCCGGACATTTAAATCTGGTGCGTAAAAACTTTTGCTTAGTCTGTTCAGGCAAGAATTCTGCTTACAGTTTGTCTTGCATTGATCCACCCTGAACAGTACAGAAGAGCGTGTTGAACGTGCAGGTACATTGAGTTGAATTTTATTTAGCAACTCTGGGCATTGAATATTATTGTTGACTACTTTATACAGGAATAGTGCATCCGTATGATGCCTTCGTACACTCAAAGAATCAATTTTAAAGTATGAAGCCTCTGCATAATTATTAAATCTTACAAATGACTTGTAACAAAGATATTTTATTTTTTGCCTGCAACATATGTGATGAATCTATATAAATATAACCTATTTATCTAACCTTCGAACTCTCTATTTATTTTGTATAATAAAAGTTTTTCTTTAATTTGCATTTTGAATTTTAATAAAAAAAATTAGATGATATGTATTATCAAAAAAAATCATCGAAATGTCGAATGAAGTTAATATGTGTCTACACTTCGTTCAAAGGGGTTTATTCAATTCTCTTATCAGCAAAGACATGTTTTTCATTCTCTCTGAATAAAAGCGGGAAACCACAAACAGAGGCGCTGTTTTCCATTGATTAAATAAACGTGGATGCGTTGCGCCATCCGGTAGCGAGGGGTATTCATATGGTAGTACGCCACTGCTACTAGGTAGCATTCACATCCACCTACGCCGCTGGGCTCTCTCCCGAGGGAGGTGGACTTCTTACTTGTGACATCTTCGAACTAATGGAACACGAAGACAGTGGCGGCAAGTCAAATATATTTCGAATATAATAATTACAGAATTTTATACAATTCTTGTGAAAGTATCCAAATGTTGAATTTATTCTTTGCAGGCAACTTCAGGTCAGTCCTGTACAACTTCATTTAAGGGCATAAACATTTAACGGTGATTTTAATTTGAGAAATAATTACTTTATACCTCGTAAAACGTAATTTACTGGCAGTTCTGTCAACAGTAGACTTCGCGTCCAAAAAAGTAAACGTTCCTAATTTTCCCTTATTTAATAAATCAAAACAAAAATTTCCTTTGAAATCATAAGATTTGTAAGTAGACAGGTACTTAATGCAAATTGCAAATTTGCAAATTTTAATGCATATTTTATTATTATCGTACAACAGAATAATTCCAATTACAGTACAAATTAATTACCTTATCAGCATTTAGGCAAGTGACTCTTCAATAATGTTTTTAAGGCATATAAAGAACAGTCATTTACATCCAAATGGTTTGCAATTTCATTTAACAGCACCACTCCCCTCGTCATGCTATGCTTTGCCAAAACGTCTGTTCTGCCGTTCGGTACTTTAAATAAGTCGTGATGTCGACTTCGGCTGTAGTGGTCTGGTACATATAAATCATGGCAGCCCAAGATAAATGGGCTATCGATGAAATTGTTCCAAATTTTGAAAGACAGAATAGCAAGACTTGCTTTCCGTCTAGTTTCTAGTCTCACAGAATCAGTTTCCTCAAGTAAGTCAATATGGTGCATGAACCTTGGATAGGTTCCATGCTTCCGCATATAAACATACCTGAGGAATTTCTTCTGGATTTGCTCTAACATATCAATGTATTTCTGGTGGTACGGTGCCCAAACATCGCTCGCGTACTCCAGCTTGCTTCTCAGTATGCCATCGAATAACGCTAGCATAGCTTCTTGGTTATCAAACTGCTTACAAGTCCTGATGATGAACCCAAGAAGTTTGTAGCAAGACTGAGTGAGCTGCGATATATGGCAAGAGAATGTCAGTTTAAATACCCACCTAACGTTATTACTACCAAAAATGTTACTTATTTATTTCAATTATTAAGAAACTATACAATTTATCCAAAGAAATTTAAAACTTATTTTCTTCAAACTTTTTTCAGGTCGATAGCTACCACTTATACTGATCAAACCGATTTGTGAGCTGGTATTAGGAACTACGATCGTGCGAACTCTGGCAGGATAAAAATGTAGTTTCCCACAAAGCTTTCATCTTGAACCGGAACCGGGATGTAACAAACAAATTACAGACAAACAAAATGACAAAGGTTTGAGTTAAAACAGGCCTACGCTACGCTTAGTCAAAAAATAATATGTCTTCATTATTGATGACTACCATAAAGAATTTTTTAGATATATATTTTGAACAACGTACGTGATTTTGATATCTGTTTTGCATTTTATTTTTGAAACATATTTTTTTTACATTAGCTCCACACAGGTCATCTTTGGGGATGCCGTGTGGAGGATCTTTTTAGGAATAGAAGGAGAGGAAGTTCTGGGAAGGAAATGGGTATGAGTCAGTGTTTCCAGGAAAGACAGACGTACGAATTCCTCCCTCCCATTGCGATGCAAGGCGATGTTCCGAGATAGTCCGGTTAGAGAAGTCAAAGGGACTCCCTCGACCAGTCTCTCCCGATCCGGCCTGCCATGCAGCTGGTGGGCAGACGCATCCGCCGCCAAGACCCGGACAAACCTCACCCCATGAACCCGGGCGTTGTGTTGCTTGTTGCTTGTGGCATTTCCGTAAAAGTGGTTACGATCAAGGAAAACATTATCATAATATTGACTGCGAACCGAGGTCACAGATTAGAAGCCCGACGAAATTTCAATGTTTCAAAATACATGTAATATTAGGTCCACATCTTGTTTCTTATTTAAAGGTTGCTTGAAATTACTTTAGCTATTTGTTGCAACCAGAACTTAAATCATTCCGAATCTGTCTCTTCCCCTCACCCTCCCCTCCACTACTTCATTAGTCACACTGACCAACATAATCTGTAGCATTTGTTTTTGGTCTTTTGCTAAATTCTTTTTTTAAGCAATAAAAAATCAATTTACGTAAAAATCAAAATATGTTTGATTGGAGATTTATAACTATACTAGCTTTTTCCCGCGGCTTCACTCGCATGGTGTAAGGGGGGTTCCCACTCCCACTCCGCCTCCTCCACCTCCCCTCCCCCTTCCCTCTTCCCCCCCCCCCCCCCCCCCTCCCCCCCCCCCCCCCCTCCCCCCCATCTCTCCCTCCCTCCCGCTTTCCATACATTCAGTTTTCAAACCTCGCGTGCCACCAATAGCAAGTTTTTTATACAAATTTCATAATGCCAGAGCTCACCGGAAGTTTTATAAAAACCTTGTCCTGACAATAACGAACACACAAAAAAAAGAATTATCCAATTTCGTGCAGCCGTTCGAAAGTTATGCGCTTAGCAACACATTCAGCGATTCATTTTTATATTATAGAATATGAGACTTCTATATATTGCTACACTAAGCATAGGAAATGTTTGAAACTTCAAAATACCTTCTTTAAACCCCCGCGAAGGTTTTTGGAGTATTACAATCAGATGACAATACATCTAAAAAGTTTTTTAATCATTGCAAAAACTCTTGCAAAACTGTCAAAAATGTCAAAATTTTGACAACGACATTGTACAAAACAATGATCGTTAAATAAATATTCTATTTTCGGAACACTTTAACTTAATGAATTTATTTCAAGTACTCGCGAATCAAGAATTGTGGGTAATTTAAATAGGTACCTGAGTTAGGTACCAAATTTGATTGATTGTTCTTACAATATATAAAAATGAATATTTGTAATAAATGAAAAATGAAAGTTTGAATAAAAGAATTGTTATAGATGGCACGCGGTGTTTGAAAACTGAATGTACTGGGACTGAATAAATGGAAAGCGGGAGGGGGGTTGGCGGGACGGGGGAGTGGTAGAGGAGAGAGGGAAGGCAGGGAGGGTGGAAGGGGAACGCAGGAGGGAAAGGGGACGTGAGAGGGGAACGGGGACGCACGGGAAACGACTTGCGTGGAGAAACTATTATATATTTTTTAATATGGCATTGCAACGCATGCCGGGAACCAGCTAGTATGTAATAAAACTAGTTGGAAATGTTTAAAATGAATGGCATACCGCTGACGGATTATAATTGCGATCCGATGGCTCTACATAGCTTATTTAACGTACAAAGAGATTATACTATGGGCATATTTATTTTATTCGTAGTCCTTTGAACGGCAGACAGCATGACTAACCGAAAGCTTGCACGTATTAAAATCGTATTATGCATAGATTTTTTATACATATTAGTAATTGCTTATGTTTACTTCGAGTAAATCAATTGTAAATTTTAGGTCTTTTAACTTCAACAAGAATTCCAAGGTAGATCAGAGATAATTTTATTGGCAAAAGAATATACAACATCAACTTAGGTGGGGGTGAGGGGGGAGGTGCCTAAGAGGGAGGGGTGAAAGCGAGCGGGGGTAATGGAAATATTTTAATAATGGGCTGTTAGAATGTTTATTAAATAAATAGATTTTATTTATTTTTGATAACGTTTTATATTTCAAGGGGTTCAAGATTATTTATCGCATTTCTATGTAATACATCTGTCCTGTCCTGTCCTGTCTTGGGTGGGTGGCGAATTCTGAAAAATCTTCACTGTTTAGACATCTCAAGTGTTCGACCACCCTGTATATATTTATTTACGGTGGCACAGCTGGAAGTGCGTCCTTCGCGAAAAGAGGTAGGGTCCTGAATTCGAGTGTTCAACTAGTTGCAACAAATCTGATGACTTCTATTTTCAACTTGAACATCGATACTGCTAAAAACACGAAAAAAAATAAACAAACTAGCAGAACTTAGTAATAACTACAATAATTGATATAAATATTTTGGGTTATGTATAAAGTGATACGTATTCGTTTCAGCTATATAGATATTGTTTGATAAAATTTTGTAATTGAAAATTAGATTTGAAGTGGTAGACGCACTTTTACCAAACATTTTTTTTTTTTACTTTGAAATTTTCATAGACGTTAATGAAATGTCTTCAAAAACTTCTAAAACCTAGCTCCACAGACTGCACACTGCAGTGCGCCTCAAGACAGTTACAATTTCGTTGGACTGCAAATGCAGTCAGCCGCACTGTGGGGGTTAAGTAAGAAGTTTTCAAAAATGTTTTAAATTATTTGGGATTATTAATATTATTATATCCCATGCCCATTTTACATGTTTTATTAGGATCCATAGAATTTTTTTACACTATATCCACACCTTTGAGAGGCCCCGTGAAAAATAATTCCCTTAAGGGCCTATGCTGTCTTTGGGGATGTTGTGTGGAGGGTCTTTTTAGAAAAGTTATCGGCACTTGTGAAAAAACCCAAAATTATGTACGACAAATATAGTGTAAAAATATGTTACAAGGTTCTCCAAGAAAGCGGCTTTGTTATTCTAAGAAAACGCGCCAATTCGTGGCCCCGAGATTAACTAAAAAATGTTCTACCGAAGAAACCATTTAAAACTCTCGTCTCCAGGCTGTGCTACTGTAATAATATGTCATTGCTGGGGGTGGAACACTGCCTTTACTAAAGCATTGCCAACTGCATGCAATCTAGATAAAAGGTTGTATATAAAGCAAGTATTTATGTAATTGATCTTTTATGTTAGGTAATTGTTCATATTATTGGTAAACATGCATATAGTTCACCTCACGGATAATACGGAACGTTCGAGTTGTCGAAGTTCGATACACGAATATGCACGGATAATACGGAATATTCCTTTTTAACCAACAGAAAATCAAACATGACAATTGGACCGACGACCTCCGTAGTCCAGTGGGTAAGACTCCTGACTCACAATCCGGAGGTCGCGGGTTCGAACCCGGCATGCGCAAATAAATTTTATTTGATTAATTTGTGTTATTTCACAATTAATTCATTTAAAATAATATATACTTAGTATATTTGCGGCATGTTCCAGAGTGGAATATACTATTAGTATCGCCCTGGTGTAAGACCACCATTCAGAATTGAAACGTTGCTTGAAAATGGCTTTAGCCGTGTTTGGTGACCAGATCTGAATAGCCAGGTACTTCCCAACCTTCCTCCTCCCACCTCCTTCCCCTCCCCACTACCTTCAGCCTCACAACATACCCCAATTGGGGATGCCATAGTCTCACTGGCTCCAGATGGGAGCAGTTGAGATTCTTGTGCGGTATTCACTGTAAGAAAAAAAAAAAATTGGAAGTACCAATCTTATAAAAAAAATTCTCGGCAAAATAAAAACAAAAAAGTACCTACTTCGAATTAATCCTAATATTATTGGTTTGAGGTTCAAGCTGCAAAAGCTGCATGTCATCATCATTTAGATATACATCCCAGGTTTTGAATGGTTTGTTTGGTAAAGCAGGGTTTGTCCAACGGGTGTGTGTAATTATTCTAATACCTTTCTCGCATTCCGAAGGTCGCGGGATCGAATCCCGGCGTGGCAAATAAATTTTATTTGATTAATTTGTGTATTTCACAATTTATTCATTTAACATAATGTAGAATGGAAGATACTCTCAGTATCGCCCTGGTGTAAAACCACCATTCAGAATTGAAATGTTGCTTGCAATGGCTTTTAGCCGTGTTCGGTGACCAGATCTGAATAGCTAGGTTCTTCCCCACCTTCCTCTTCCTTATCTCCTTCCCTCCCCACTACCTTCAGCCTCACAACATACCCGAATTGGGGATGCCATAGTCTCACTGACTCCAGATGGGAGCAGTTGAGATTCTTGTGCGGTATTCATGTAAAAAAAAGGTACAAACTTGTCAATAATGCATTCACTTCATAGCGTGAATAAATTATTGTTTTGTATGGCAATAATATTTTTTCTATGATTGGCAGCATTGATTGATTGTGTATGAAATGTTAAAAAAACTTAAATAGATTAAGTTAAAAAAAATTAAAATTTTAAATGCATATTTTTGCATGTTTTTTGTCTCCCCCGACATAAATACTCACCTTTCGTAATAATAAAGCTAAATCTAACTTATTCGAACTTTGCAAAATAACTTTGTGGTATCATTTTTTCATATAATGAATAAAAAATCACTTTGTTTAAACCACTATTTTTTTATTCATTATACTAAATCTAACTGTTTAATTCAAAAATATTCCGTATAAACAAGTAAACGGTTCAATGATATATTATTTTCTAAGTATTTGACGTAGAATATGTCCTAATATAATATTTAATAATTACCTTCAAAGAACGCCCCTGTTATATGGCGGATCCAGGCTCCGCCCGAAGTAAACTGCAAAGTGCACTGGGAAATATGACAGTGGTAAATGCTTTAAGACATTGTTACCACGTTGGGCAACATTAAAGCGACGTATGACTTCTTTCCACGGACTGTGTGCTTTGTGGGGGACAGTCTCCAAGAGAAATGCACTTAGCCGGGCTAAATGACGACGTCTTGGATGCATTTGCACCTATGGGTACTGAAAATATTTCGCTATCATTTGGTCTACAGGTAATTTTGCCGACATGCAATCAAAACGGTGTACAATGTACGTATTTTTAGCAATAACCACACAAAGGAGGTCCTGAGAAAAATGATTTCCCTCAGTGCCCGTATTATCTTAGCAGATGTTGTTTGAAGGGTTTTTTAAGGAAATGACGGAGAGTGTTCTGGGAAGGAAAATGTTTGAAGGGTCGTGATGGAAGTGTGCTGTGCAGTACGATAGGCCGAGAGAGACCCGCTGGAGAATTCAAAGGGTCTTCTTAAATCAGCTCAATTTGGGAGGCGGGTATGGGTACCGCCGCCCCGGGAACCATTTATTGGATAACCAACACCCCTGCCACAGATCACCCCAAGTGGTTCGCTACGTTTGGTGACTTAACAGCGGTGCCCGTATTCATGGTGTGAGGTTTGTCCAGGTCTTGGAATAGTTGAACGGTTGAGGGAGTCCCTTTGACTTATCCAGCCGTACTCTCTCGGAACATCGCCTTGCACGGCAGTAGGAGGGATGGATTCGTTCGTCACTCCTTGTCACACTGACCCCCAGATTCCTACCCACCCCTAATACCCTTTTCCTTCCCAGAACTTATTCTCCTTCCCTATCCTAAAAAGACCATCCACACAGCATCCCCAAAGATGACATAGGCCCTGAGGGGAATATTTTACTCAGGACCTTCTGTGTGGAGAAAATTTTAATATTTTTTTAAAGCTTATTTCGATCTCTAGCCCGCCATGCGGCAGGTGGGCACTGTGGGCAAGCACATCCGCTGCCAAGACCTAATCACACTACAGTCACTAAGTCCCTAAAAGTAGCGAACTAACACGGCTAAAATCATTTCAACTAACATTTCGGTACTGAATCGGAGTCTTTCACTAGGATGTCGAGCAGAGAGTAATCGATAACTTTGCAATATCGGATCGACAGACGTAAATTCCGACAATTTTATTTCAGTTTATGAACACGGTTTCACTGTTGGCAGCCTAATCGATATTGTTATGTAATCCATCCAAGAATATCCATTAAACTTTTACTCATTTAAAAAATGACGACACTTCTTTTACACAATGCACCTTATTTTGCGGTGGAATGCTGATGGTTAAAGAAGATTTTTTTTCTGCAAACTGGTTTCGTTTGCTTTGAACCAATCAACGATATGAAAATTCCTCAATTAACTTGCCTCATATAAAGTATATTTGCGGCACATTCCAGAGTGGAAGATAATCCGACCACCGTTCAGAATTGAAACGTTGCTTGAAATGGCTTTAGCCGTGTAGACCAGCTCTGAATTTCCAGGCAACCCCACCATTCTCTTTCCCACACTCACTATCTCCCCACTACCTTCAGCCTCACAACGTACCCCATCAGGGAAAGCTCTAGTTTCTCCGGCTCCAGACGGGAGCAGTTGGGACTCTTGCTGTTGACACAAAAAGTTAAATAATAATATTGAAAAAAATGTGAACATAGAACGCCAAAAAGAAATGACAATTTCACATTTGAAAAAAGAATCTATACTGAACCATATTCAAAATAAGGCTTGCTTGAATATTAAGAGCGTTTAACCAGCCAGCGGACGAAAATCCACATTTCGTCGAAAGTTGTTCTTACGATAAATTATTCTCCGTACCAGCTTTTTTAAATTATAACTCAATATCGAATTTATTTCAATCCAAATTAGCTTTAATTTATACCTTCATCCAAGAATGCTCAAAGGCGTGATGATTAAACTATTAAAATAATGTACTTTTTGTAATTATTTTTTGATTATAAGTATTTATCATTTTTCAATAATGTCTAAATTTAATAAGAATGTTAAAAAAATCTGAAAAACATTAGTTTGTAAGTGCGCAAATAAATACACAAATGGACCAATTTTCGTCAAGAAACACATGTACGTAAATATTTTTTAATGATTTTATTGAAACTAAAATTAAAATTCTAAAACATGCGTTTGCTAGATAATGTATTGATTTATTTTACAGCATGATTATATTATTTGAAATGGGTGTGGTATAATACAAAATCCTTTTTGAAAATTTAATAAATCTGCCAACGACCTATGGAATAACCTTATTATATTAAAAATTAAAAAAATTTCTCAAAATTTATTACATGCGAATGCTAGATAAAAGAACAATCTTTCGAAATCCATTTATAATTTTTTGTGGAAACGAGTCAATACGTCTAAAATTTTTTTTGAAAATGACGTAGTTCCGGTTTTCTCTGATAATGCCCTCTTAAAGTGTTTGCTGCAGATTTCTCAGCTCAAACAAATTTACAGACAGATGGAATGCCAAATATGCTCCCTCAATATGTTGTTGGTTTGAGAAAGTTTGACAAAACTACCCTTAGGAATATCCATCTATCGCAGTAACGTCATGCGATGATGAACTCTAAAGTAGCTTACTGTAAATCCCAATATCGCATGACGTTGCAGCGACAGATGGAACCTTGTTATTCCAATGAGTTAAAATTGGGTGATGCTGCAAATAAACTGATCGTTATAAGTGATAAGTATTAATTAGCAGTTAATCTCTAAAATCTACAAATCCAACAGATAAAGTTTTACTATGCTCAAAGTAGCTTTAATAATTGCAGTGCAACAATGGTACTTGTATAACAGCAAACATTAAATCAATCACCTCGTAGTTTATAAGAGAACAGTTCTCCGAACAATTTCTGTTTTCCTGTTAATTTTAGAAAAAGTAATATTTATAATAAAATCTCTCATACATAACTATTAACTTACCTCGATGGTGACCCGACAATTGATCCCATAACATTTGACCCGCAGAAATTATAATTATTATAAAAATATAATTTTGATGCATTATTTACCAATTTCAAGCCTAACATCGATTGTAAAATACCCTTAATAACAATTTGGAACAGATATCAAACGAATTTGTATTATACATGTCGATTTTTGTACATGTACGCTGGTATACAGTGTATAGACAAGTAGTTGTATCCTTGATGCAATTGAATAAATATATGTTTTACGCTTTTATTATTTGGCGGTACGTTCTCTCTTTGAGACACTTTGTTATAGATATTTTATGTAAGTAGGTATACTGCATATTGTTTACTCGTATTAATTTTCCGGATAGGGGATGGACCTGTCGGGGATTAAACTTCATTGAATCTACCTCGGTATCTCTAATTTTGGTTTCAATTTTTTTTTTCTCGTTCTGAACCAATCCACCTTTAGAGTTTTTTGTCTTTACACTTTTTTCTTTCGATTGGTTTTTCAAAAGTTTTATATATGTATGTATGTAACCTAACATTAGGGAACGTACCCATACTACGTGACACGTATAGGGGGGGGGTCTTCAAAATGTCACGCTTGGTACAAATGAGCGGCGGCGGGCTTAGGTTTTTGGTCACCGGGGGGGGGGGTTAAAAATTGCAAAATGTTGGTCACGTAGTATGGGTACGTTCCCTTATATCCGACATAAACCGGGTGTAGCAAGAATGCAAGCAATAAAGTGCGCAAACACCGCTCTTATATCTATTCTTATTCTGTTCGCTTCTGATACCCTCCTGTGTACCACTGTATACTTATAATCTTATCATTTTATCAAAAGCCAATTTATGACATTTAAATAAATAAATGCATTATTTTTACATGCGCTCTCGGTATCACGGTTTTTACTGCATTGGGTTTATGTCGATTGCTTAACGATCCATCAGGGAGCGGGGTTAGAAGCTTAATAAAAAATGTGTGCCTCTCATCACGGGCAGAAATTTAAAAGCGTGAGGTATTTCATCAATGTTTTTGTTATTTTTTTATTATAACAGAGAAAACAGTTAAATGCGCTTCTACCCAAGAACTGCGCCCTTAAACCATAAGCTAGAACGTAGCAGTTAAATGCTCGCTTACTCACGCCGCCGAAGGGGTGGTATTCCAATAAGTGGTTCCCTACCCCCAATTCCACTGCCGGCCGCAATACCATCCCAGTCAGCCGGCAACCAGCAACTAACAACCAGCTTCTAGGAATTCGTTGTCTGACCACGATGCATGCAATTCGGTGAAGAAATTTTCACCACAGTTGACTTTGATTCGTGCGGCTGTTAAACTAACTAACCAGCGCAATGATTGAACAAAACCAATAGGCTAACATATATTTAAAAACCAACTTGAAACCGAATTTTTTTTTGTTAAATTTCGAGTTTTGATTATTATTGTTTTACATTTTTAAAAGCACCTCTAGCAGGTTATATGTGATCAGCGCCCTAGAGCTCAAACTGTAAAGAGCCAGTGGGGACTATGGCTTTCCAAATTGTGGGAATGTTGTTCATTTCCAGTTCATCATGAACTGGGAAGCACCCAGTTATTCAGATTACTGAACTAGTGCCATTACAAGCAACGTTTCGATTTTGAATGGTGGTCTATCACCGGAGCGAAAAAAGTGATATGGGGCGATTAATTTCCTCTGGGATTTCCTTTCCCTTCTTTCTTAACAAGGTTTTTATTCCCATTACACAAATATAGATTAGAGATTTTCCCACCTTAACGGACGGACTGCAATCTTTAGAGCACAGGCGTCAGGTGGGAATGCTGTCCTTGTTCTACCGGTATTACAATGGAAGATGCTCCGAGGAACTAGCGTCATTGATCCCCTCGGCACCGGTGCATAGTCGGGAAACACACCAAACACGCGCCCAACATTTGTACACGGTTGACATTAGTCACATGAGAACGGGTCGTTTCTATGACTCGTTCTTGAATTCAACGGCTCGGCTGTGGAACGATTTGCCGGCCTCTGTGTTTCCTCCCTCCTACAACATGGGTCTCTTCAAGACCCGTGTTCACTCCTTCCTTTCCTCAAAAAGACCCTTCACACATCATCTTCAAAGATGACATAGGCCCTAAGGGAAGTTATTTTCCTCAGGGCCTCTTGTGTGGAGTTAATGTAAAAAAAAATAGTTTTGTTAATAATAAAAATTTTAAATTGCACAATTTATGTACAAAATAGTTGCTGTCCGTTTTACGGTATGATAGTTATACAATTTCTTCTAAAGGTTACATACATCTTTGAAAAGCTTGATTCAGTTCACAGCGGAACCCCATTGTCCAGCCAAGCCTTGACACCCCTATTGTGGAAATGGGTAGTACTGTAGCTTATTGTAAGTGCTATAGTTATATCAGTCCATGGACAAATGTAGAGAAATGCTGTACTCAAATACGTATTGATACATTCATGAGTCAGTAATACATTTGTGTTTCATCTCAGATTTACTTTGGGCTTTACTGTGGGCGTGGCGGTGCCCCCTCACATTTCCCCAACTTTTGGCGAAATTCATCATATATTTTAAAAAAAAATTCCTTGAGTAGATAATAAGTTTCATCGGCCTGTCTGGAACCCATTTAAGTTGGCCACATCGGTTTTCTATAAAAAAAATAAACATGCAGGGTGTACTTGACTCCTGACATTATTTGAAAGTTTAAAAAAATATATTTTTATGACTTTTTTGAGTGGCCGTATACTTTGTATTAAATTTATACTTCTTACTTTATGAGACTTTTTTGAGTCGGGAGCCAAATTCTCTTTTGCTAACTCGCATTTTTGTCACCACGTTATAATTTTCACTCGGATTAAAAATTACAACACACATTTAAAGATAAGCTAACTATTTAATTAAATAGAATATTTTAATGTGATAACAACAAAAAAAAGCAAATATTAAAAAAAATAATAATAAAAACATAAAGATTCATTTACACTCAAAGGAAAAAAACAATAAGGAATAAATTATATTTAAATGGAATACACGGTATTCTCAGCAGCCAAGAGATCGGAGAAGGTTTTTCAACACTTTCAATACCAGGGTTGTTCGTAAGCAACACGAAGAAAAAAATTAATATCTCTTGATTTTGTGATACAAATACTCCCGTCTTTTGCGTATCACATGTGAAGAATATTCCTCATCACGTCTATTATTTCAGCATCAAAAACCATAAATTTAATGACAGATAAAGTTTTGGCTGTTTTATTTGGACTGTGATCCATTATTTATTTATTATTTATTTATTAATTTTCCACGCCCTGATGGGCTTTTACATGACAAGTTTATAATACAGAGACAGTTTTTTTTTTAATTAAAAAGATTAACTATAAAAACATAACTAGTAAACATCATAATATGAAAGGTAGGTATACAGATAAATTTAAGGAAAGATAGTGCATTACAATAAAAGAGAAAGTTTCTAAGTTGTGAATGGCATAGAAAATAAACTAGTAGGTATGTTAGTAATTACAAAATTTACAGGTGACTGATTAAATGTCATAAATAATACATGACAAAATGCAAGATACATAAAAAAAAGTTAACAAGTTTTTACAGAGAGATAGAAATACACAAATATATGCAATAGACCCTACGTGATGCTCCTTAGATATTTTGTTTTTAAATACATACATAATCCCATAGAAAGGTGACGTAAGCCAAAATTTTCTATTTTATGTTTTGTCTCTGAAAAATAAAGTGATCGTGATTATCAAATACCACGATACTATACTCGTACTCGTACACGTATTTAAGATCACTCCATCTCCGCAAGATGTCGCTGGTGTCTCATTTTGACGGGACATTTTGTTCATCATTCATTAATTTGTTTTTGTTCTCCTGTAAAATTAATTTTTTTAACTTCGGCACTTTTCTACAGGTATAGGTAGTCAGCTAAGTTTGATCTGAGTGCTATAGCTCATTTGAACAATCATAAGTCATTATCAACACTCGCGTAACTAGTAGATATTAAGTAGGTACTTGTACGTAACAACGATTATAATTTTTCTTTGAATGATTAATGTCAAAATTGGAGTGCATAAAATGCAATGTACCTATAGATAGGTATACATCAGTGGAGTGAGTAAAGCGATTTTTCGTTATTAATTTTTTAGGTGTGATGCCGTGTTGCACTACCTCCTTCTTTAGCCAATGTTTCGAACAGCGTTACAGTGTCCATCATCAGGGCAGATGTGTGACAATATCACATGTCTCCATGTCTGCCCTGATGATAGCCACTACGGACAATCTCTATCTCTACATATTATAAATTAAATTCCTCCGCGTCTGTCTGTCTGTTCGCGATAAACTCAAAAACTACTGAACGGATTCTCATGCGATTTTCACCACTAGATAGAGTGTTTCGTGAGGAAGGTTTAGGTATATAATTTGTGAAGTATTTGTGTAAATTGGTTGAAACATAACGATAATTGTTGTAAGTATCGAAAAAAGTCAAGCCGCCTGGTAGCTTACATCGAAAACACTGCCTAATCTCTTTGAGATATGACAAAACAATGCATAGTGGGATATTCCTCTTTTACAGATCTACAAAAAAGTCCGCGATCGCATATATCTATCTTTTACGGATAGCTTACTATACCCATTCTATCTTCTAAAAAAATGGTCACGTACAATGTGGTAATTGGAAAGTTATTTAAACGAATACAGTATTAAATCCTTATTAACTTAAATACATTATTTACCTCAAGCATTTCATGCACATTATTATAATCTTTCGCACCATCTCTACGTATTTTAAATTAGAGTCCTCCGCGGCGTCTCTCTGTCGAAGATGGCTGTGGTTATAAAGGTTGGATAACCATCCAGTAGATGGCGTTGTGTTTAGTTAGCCACACCAACTCACGGCCGGGTCAGCTAGTACGTTCATAAACATAGGAGTGATACCGTATTGCATAATACATACTTCGCCACAATCTCACATCTGCCCTGATGATGAACGCTGCTGTCCGAAATACTGGCTAAAATAGGAGGTAGTGCAACACGGCACAACACAAAATTAATAAAGAGAATAGATTTAGTTAAAAATTTTGTTCAAGAAAAGGTTTGTTGTCTGTAAAATTGGTGCATAATGAATTCTTTTTTTACTCTCAAAATTTTTTTTTACCTACGTTATACGAATGTAATTGAACCTGCCTTGATATATGGCACAAGAAAAAATAATTTGACAAAAAAAAATCACTACGCGTGCCGAACGCATCACTGATAAAGAGGACACAAAGTCTTTAAATTCTTGTCAATTCGTAATGATTCGTATTATAATGTTGAACCATATCAGAGAATGAATCTAATCTTGCCTTTCAATCTATAATTGACGATCGCCGGGTTTTTAATGACTTGATTGATTTAATTACTTGCGGCTGTGCAAAATGTTGCGTACGTCACTCATATTTATTTGTTTTTTCTTAGTTTATTTTTCCGGCGAATTACTTCCCAAAATGTTGCACGGTTTTCCCACGTGGAAAGATCATGCTATCGGACGCTGCTGAATTTTTATCTAAATTTTACATCACTTATTTGCACAAAAAGAACTTTCATACTTACAATAAAGTAAACTGCCAATTTTCAGGAACTAGATGTTAGTTGTCTTATTGAATTGATATGTTAATTTATTCGGACTGTGAATCCTTTTTCACTAACGTCAATGTTTTATTTTTTTTTTATTTACGCCTATTTAGGCTTTTACATAAATATATATAACAATATTAACGAAATTATACTAGTAAATAGTGCAGGAAAGTCTGTTTAAAACACTTGCACAAAAATAAATACAAAGTAAAAATATTAGGTATTAAATTTGAACCACACAGTATGTAGGTACAAAATATAAAAAATTCGGAATAGTTTTTTTTTCTTTCAGCTGACAAAATACTGCCAATGAGTTAGTCAATTTTAATAGCTTTATCAAAATATTCCCCTATTTGATGAAAAAAACTTCAATAAGGTATGCTTATATAATCATGAATCAGTTCAATAATAAATAAATGGTTGATTGGCTTAGGTAGGGTTGAGTCTGAAAAATTTTTAAATAACGTCACTTAAAACTTAAAATTTTAAATGCTTAACTATTAAATGCCACAATCAGTAAGAACTTAGTATATATTTAATCTACAAAAAAACAAAACACTTTGTTTTTTTTGTTCAAAATACATTTTTTGCATTTTTCACCAGCATTTGGTTCCTTAGAACGGGCAATCTGCCTAGCTAGGAACTAATATAGACAAACAGGACATAATAACACTTGTACCTGTTTTAATATTTACAGTTATTTTGAAATATTATTATTATGTTATTTTACTGTATAAATGTATCTTATGTAATAAATAAATAAAAAAATAAAATTGATGTACTAAATATATCAACAAGATCGGAGTATTTATTTCCAAGCTGTTGAATCCGTCGCATAGGAGTGTAATATTGGCTTGTTGATTTAGAATTGCTACAATAATATGGTAGGTACTGTCTTGTGACTGACCTGCCTGGAGTATGCAAAGAGATTTCATATAATAAATCAGGGATATCAAACATTGAATTGATGATTTCATACAAACAGGTTAAATCGGAAATAATTCTACGATCAGATAATTTTATTAAATTTAACGAATTAAACATTGTTTGTGTAATTTAGGCATTCACTAGGAATGCCCATTTTAAAATTCACATATCGTAAAAATTAATTTGATCACAGTTAATGAATATGGATTTGAAATAGTGAGGATTAAATTTAAAGGCCAATAATTTAATAGAATAACCACCCTGCTCAAAAAGATTTACTGTTGTCTGCAAAGACAAATCAACTCAAAACTACTCTAATAATTGTTTTCAACATGACTTATATTATTTCTTGTTAGACCAAAGATGGACCCCCGGGAAGAATATGACATTCCAATGTGATATTGCAATTACTGAACATCTGGTCAGAACTATATCTAGTCGACACCACACGGAGTTATGACAATTTAATTAAGAAAACGATGTCATTTAACTAAATACATACCTATATCTACTTTCCTTGCTACGCAAAATACGAGTACATAACAACTTATCGCCTCAGAATGTAATTTTAGAATACCTCGACGACATGTGTCATCATTCGCAGTGATGTTGCTTTCTTGGATTGAGGAAATGTGTCGTCATCCTCAATGGTGCAGCTATTTCTTGGATTGGCAAAATGTGTTGTCGTACAGTGATTTTGCTTCCTTAGATTGACGAAACGTGTCGTTATACAAAATGATGTTGCTTTCTTGGAACGAAGAAATGTGTAATCATAAAAAGTGATGTTGCTTTCTTGGATTGATAAAATGTGTCGTCATACACAGTGATACAGCTATCTTGGATTGACGAAATGTGTCGTCATAAAAAGTGATGTTGCTTTCTTGGATTGACGATATACACAGTGATGCCGCTTTCTTGGTTTGACGATATGTGTAATCATACACAGTGATGTTACTTTCTTGGATTGAAAAAAATGAAATGTGTCGTCATACAAAGTGATGTTGCCTTCTTGGATTGACGAAATTTTTCGCCATATCCAGTGATTTTGGTTTCTTTGATTGAATATATTGTCATACACAGTGATGTTGCTTTCTTGGATGTACGAAATGTGGTATATTCTGTGTAATGTGAAAAATTACCTCAAGGGAGATATTGTGTTTTCTGCTTAGAAATCTAATCATATGATGACATAGGTCCTGAGGGGAATTATATTCCTCAGGGCCTTCTGTATGGAGCTAATGCAAAAAAAAAGAAATTATTCAGTTTGTCCATTTCGTTACAAATACGATTCTAGACCTCCATAACAGTTTACTCGTTAAACTCAGTGATTTTATTTTAATATTACCTGAGTCAATTCCAAAAGGAGATAAAATTAATTTTATAGTATTGGCATACAAAAGATTCGTTATAAAATCCACCGTGGATAAGTTATTCGTGAATTCCTGGAGCGGTCCCAAAAAAGAATTCTTCATTTTTATTATTAATAGACAGAAAAGTCAAAGGCAACAATTACGACATCGGTTTCAGGTAAAATGTTATATGCCTACCTAACGTTTGAACTCTTTTGTTATGAAGGTGTGTCTGTATGTATAGAAATACCCGAGTTTTTTTGAAAGGCGGATGAGTTAAAATTTTGTTATAAATATAAAACATTTTTTGGCTAATATAGAACCGCACGCCCGTTTGATTTTAATATTTACTTGTATTTGCTTAATTTACCGCATCATCTACATTCCTCACTTGAACTTATCACCATGTATATAATATTTTAGAAAAATAAAATAATTTAACTTTGTATAAACCACTTATTTGATGCGCAAATCCGACCGGTTTCGGAACAAACGTTCCTTCGTCAGGGAAAGCTTATACTAATTTGACAGTTTCGAACAATGTTTTATTATGGTAGGGGTGGAGCTGTTACTAGATAATAATGTAGATTGGGTAGGTAGGTATTAGTGTAGAGTGGGTGGGTAGGGGAACAAATCCATAATTGGGCTATATGACAATATTTTTTGTTTGTTGATAATAGATTCATTATTTTTAAGGGATTTTTTAATTTCCAGGGCTTCTAAGTTATCTAAACGTTTTCCTTTATGATTAATATGAAGAATATTTATCCCTGTATTTTTGTCAAAACTATGGTTATTTTCAATGATATGGTTAGCAAACTCAGAAAAATTATTATTATTAAGACACCTTAAATGTTCTTTGATTCTGATTTCAAAATTACGGGTGGTTTTTCCAATATAAAATGAGGGACAATCATTGCATTTGAGTTTATATATTCCGGAATGAGTCAATTTATGGTCTTTATCTTTAGTATTTCTCAAAAAATTACCGATATTATTTCTTGTATAAAACGCTGGTTGAATATTAGAAGGAAGATTTTTACAACATTGAACTGAAAAATTATTAATATACAAAATTTTACGCCATTCTTTATCATTAATATTATTAGAATTGTATAGATATTTATTTTTTGAAATTTTGGTAAGTTTTTTATTTAGGATGTTATCAATTAATTTTGGTTCATATCCGTTATTTATAGCAATTTGTTTTATTATTGAAAGTTCAGAAAGGAAATTATTATTAGACATTGGGACATTTACTAAGCGGTGTATCATGGAATGGAAGGTGGAGTGTTTTTGTGAGACAGGGTGGTTGGAGGTCCTATTTGAGAAATACTAAAGATAAAGACCATAAATTGACTCATTCCGGAATATATAAACTCAAATGCAATGATTGTCCCTCATTTTATATTGGAAAAACCACCCGTAATTTTGAAATCAGAATCAAAGAACATTTAAGGTGTCTTAATAATAATAATTTTTCTGAGTTTGCTAACCATATCATTGAAAATAACCATAGTTTTGACAAAAATACAGGGATAAATATTCTTCATATTAATCATAAAGGAAAACGTTTAGATAACTTAGAAGCCCTGGAAATTAAAAAATCCCTTAAAAATAATGAATCTATTATCAACAAACAAAAAATATTGTCATATAGCCCAATTATGGATTTGTTCCCCTACCCACCCACTCTACACTAATACCTACCTACCCAATCTACATTATTATCTAGTAACAGCTCCACCCCTACCATAATAAAACATTGTTCGAAACTGTCAAATTAGTATAAGCTTTCCCTGACGAAGGAACGTTTGTTCCGAAACCGGTCGGATTTGCGCATCAAATAAGTGGTTTATACAAAGTTAAATTATTTTATTTTTCTATAATGGATAACCACAAAGTAATAGCTACATTCAAAAATATATAATATTTTATTTATTTATTTATTTATTCTTAGTACATTTACATTACAAAGGTATAATATATTGTCCTCCACACTAGGAGTTCACCTGTGTTGTAGAGGACATTTATCAGTTGTAAATTATGAATTATAAATTGTGAATAGTAAAACAAAAGAGTGTTAATTGCTAATACAAAAAGAGAAACAATAAAAATCAAAATATAAAATCGACTTCAATTCGACAAAAATTATAAATTAAAAGTTAAAAAGATTGTAGCCAGTTTCTTATGTTTTTTTTTGTATTCAATAATATTAGTTGTTTTATATTGTGTAGGAAGAGAATTGTATAGTTATATAGCCTGGTATCTGTAGTGTTTTTGTCCAAAGGATGTGTTTGTTTTTGGTATTTGTAGTTGGTGAGCATGTCTTGAATATATAATATATTATTATAAACACGGTATTTACCTCTGAATTTTAGTGATTGTTCTGCTTTTAACGGTGGGTCTTTTTTGTACAGTATAAGTTCGACGAAATAATTGTTCATTTTTATTTTTAACTTTTATGGGTAAAACCTCAAATTGTAATATTTAATTATATGAAGATAATATTAGCGAAACACAATCGAAAATCTGGAGACAGAAAAATTATAAAAATATATTGTCACCTCTGGGACTCGAACCCGGGACCTTTTGCTTAAATGGCAAATGCTCTACCAACTGAACTAAGGGGTCTATATCAAATTCGGTCACTTTTAACTTTACCATACTTGGACTAAGAACTACCAACATTATCTTCATTTTATTAACGCACATATTATTGGCTGCTATCTTTATATATGATTGCAAGATTGTTTATACAATTGCGACATCTATGGACATGTCTGCAAGTCTAGGATGAATATTTATTTTTATTTTTAACTTTTATGAGTAAAACCTCAAATTGTAATATTTAATTAAATGAAGAAAATATTAGCGAAACTCAATCGAAAATCCAATATCTATTCATTTAATTAAATAAATATAACAGGCCATGCGGACGTTAGATGTAAGTATCATTTTTCAATTTGGGAGTTAATTTTGGGTACCACCGCCCCGGGAACCATTTGTTGGATAACCAACAACTCTGACATAGGTCACCCTAAGTGATTCGTTACGTTTTTTTTCATTTTTTTTATTCTTGGTATATTTACATTACAAAGATGTTGTATATTATCATCCTCCACACTAGAAATTCATCTGTAGAGGATATTTTTCAGTTGTAAATTATAAATTGTAACTAGTAAAACGAAACAAACAGTGTTCTTAGTTAATATAAAAAAGAGAAAAAATCAAAATTCAAATATAACATCGACTTCAAATTCGACAAAATTAACAGTAAAAAATATAATGATTGTGGACAGTTCTTTTATGTTTTTTGTGTTCAATAATATTACTTGTTTCATATTGTGTTGGAAAAGAATTGTGTAGTTTTATAGCCCGGTATCTGTCGTGTTTTGCCCAAAGGATGCGTTTGTTTTTGGTATTTGTAGTTGGTGTGCATGTCTTTGACCTAGTAATTAGTTAGTTTGGTGAATTGGTGAAAAGGGTGCCCGGGTTCGTGGGGTGAGGGTTATCCGGATCGTGGCGGTGGATGCATCTGCCCACCAACTACGTGGAAGACCGGATCAGAGATTGGTGAAGAGAGACCTTTTGAGCTCTCCAGCTGGAACATCGCCTTGCACTGCAGTGGGAGGGATAGGGTCAAACGTCCGTCACTCCTGGACACACTCACCCCTAGATTCCTACTCACACCTCACATCTTTTTCCTACCCAGAGCTTTCTCTCCTTCGTTTCCTAAAAAAATATTTCACACCGCATCTCCAAATAGAGGTTCTCAGGGGAATCATTTTCCTCTGGGCCTCCTGTGTGGAGCCTATGTAAAAAAAAGAAGAAAAAAAAAGCATGTTGAAAGGTTGAGATATTTGAGATATAGGTACTGTTCTAATATATATGAATAAATATAAACGTGTTAGCTATTGGTGAAATAAGCATCGTAGGAGTTATTTTGATCTATCTTTTTTAATTAATTAATTTTCTACTCAGGCTTATTCACAGTTTGAAAACCAAAAACGATTTTATCAAACTTTCATTTTATATGAGTTTGTATCTTATCAGTTATCAAATTTATTCTACCTATTTAAAAACTCGGTGTTGTTTTCGATGATTGTATCGTTTAATTTCATATCACTTTAAAAAAGATATTGTTTTATATCAATCGTTTGCTCTTGGCTTTTTGGCGTGTCACTATTTAAACAAATCTATCTCGCCGCTTCAACATTCAACTAAAATTCTCACAACCATTCAACTCAGTGGAACCGCAATCCAGTCAGTTACAAACTGTGATTGCCTCAAGATGGTTGACTCCGTGGAATTAAACTCAATATCGAACGACAATGTTCGTAACTTTATCAAAGAATTCATTGAAAAGGAAGAATTACAAAATTGTGAAATTACATCTACCAACGCAGTGGAAAAGGGGAATAATTTCGTCGGTATTGTCATCAGAGTGAAACTATCAGGACGGAAACCAAATGGAGAAGAATACAAAAAGGCCTTTATTTGCAAAACAGCCTCTACAAACGAAACAACAAGGAAGGTGATTCCTTTACTTAAATTCTTCATAATCGAAGTCTACGCGTACAACAGCATCTTCCCAGTATTTGACAGGTTGCAGCAATCATACATTAAAAAAGACGATTACAAGTTTGTGAAATGTTACAAGGCTTCGGTGGACGACTTGAACGAAGTTATCATAATGGAAGATCTATCCGTCAAAGGATACAAAGTGTGGAATCGGAAAGTTATTTTAGATCACAAACATTACAAACTGTCTATTAAAAATATGGCTTACTACCATGCACTGTCATTTGCTTTGAAGGAACATAAACCGGAAGAATACCTTCAACTAGCGGAGTTTGTTGAGGCAAATCCGTGGTATTCGGAAACTAACGAAGCATTTGTTCGGTTAGCAAAAAAACGTGCGGAACACCAGTTGAGCGATGAGTTTAGCCTGGACAAGCTCAAAGCATACAAGGGCAGCTTTACTGAAATCTTTTCCAAGGGTACGGATGCAAAAACAATTATTCCTTACGATGTTTTGTGCCATGGAGATTGCTGGGTGTCCAATCTCCTGTTCAAGTATGAGGTAATCATAACAATTAACATAATCATAGTATGTACGTTTTTGACAATCTTTCAAAAGTGAATTGAAAATATGTTTGAAGATGTTTAAGATTCAACGGCGTTTCATCCGAATTAAAGTATTACCTGTCTAAATTCAGGGTTCGAAGTATATACTCGTAATTTATAACTAATATAAAACTGATTGCTTTTTGATTTTCGTTAAAACTACTGTACAATATCTTAGTATAATAATAGTTTCGTATAACCTAAAGTCGAAATTACAAACCAAAGCTTGTTAAAACATAATTAAAACAAAAACAGATAATATAAACTTCTTAACTAAATAAATGACACCATCTGCCCATACACACAAGCATGCCTTTCTATGAAAGTACTACTGTAAAGTATATAAATAATAATAATAAATAAATTTGGACAACTTATATAGCGCTGTTTTTGCGAAAAATCGCCTCAAGAGCGCTGTACAAATTAGCATGGATTTTACATTAGAATTTACTTAACTTAGGAGGCTAGATAACAACTCATCTTGCAGCTATCAAGCGCATGGATTATTGGAATTCTAGCCCACCGATAAATTAAATAAAGTATCTTTTTATATGTACATATATCTAGAGGTCGTAACAGCATCTATATATATTTTTATACCAGAAGGATTTTAACCAGCAATTCCTGGGCATATTTGGAGTAAAAAATGTTTGCTGTCCGATGATATTTTTTTCTATTAAAAACAATAAAAAAAATTCTCCATCACACGTCGCGGTGATCTCATGTGGCGTAGCGGCGGGTCACGTCATAAGCACTCCGTCTCGTTCTAACAGTACGGTAACACATGAAACAGCGCGCGTATCGCTCGATCCCCTCACGACATGAAGGGGTGAGATCAATAGCGAAGTGTGAAAAAAATATCATCGGACATCAAAATGATATTTCCATTTTTACCCCAAATCGCTTAGTAAAATCCTTCAGGTACCTACGTGCTGGATGTCCTGTATATGTGTATATGAAGGTACAAAATTGGGAAGATGAAAAGCTTACCAAAGTAAATGTAATTATTATTCTGTCATGAATTATATTTATATTTTGTACAAATAAATTTATTTAATTGAAAAATTAAAAAAAATAATAAATGCAACAGTTGTTTTGCCCTGATTCAATCTGTTTTGCATTGTAGAATTGTTGGCTGAGGTGGACCATTCAAAACTATCTTGCCATTAAAAATCGTCCAAAAAGTATTAATGAAAATAATTTCTAGTGTTTTTTTTATTAGTGTATTTTTATATCCTGTATTTATATAAATGTCATATTTTTAAACCCTCTCCAGAAGAGTTATTTGTGGATACTGTATAATAGTAATAGAGTCAAAACATTCTGAATGAAATTTAGATAATGAAAGAAATAATAACATGAGCTTTAGTAATTGTTTTAACAAATCTGTGTATTTATTAATAATGCCCTGGAGGGTTTTACGGGATAATTCAATACCTTTAAATAAACACGGTACCATATAAAAAAGCATAATGTAAAGGCAGTGCGTTGCAGAGGAAAATTTTCTCGAAATAAGTTAATGCTGACAACTTTTATCCTACACATAATTTTCGAAATCCCAGCCGTTTTTGAGTTACATGCTCCACAAATGTAGATATTTTCGAAAAAAATCATTTAACCACACAATTTTCATCAAACATTCCTTCATATCGTCTAAAATATTCATCAAAGAAAGACATTTACATGAAAGAAGTTGTAAAGAATTTAATTCCCTTTTAGAATATACATACATACACAAATTAATCTCCAACCAGTAAATATTTACAGCCATTTTAACGATTTTCATAAAATGTCTTCATTTTGAGAAAAAGCTGTTTATATCTTATTACTGACACACCACTTTCCACAATCCAGTGAAATAATGTCAATTTTCAGTGGAGTCGTCGGAGATACCACAATAAGTTGCTACGATGCTATTCGAGTTGGTGAAAAGGAAATGAATGCGGTAGTGGGCTTGACATTCTTAGACCTCAAGTTGTCCCGCAAAGATCAGGCATTACCAATGTCTTCTGTCAGCTCGTCGATAAAAATTCACGATTAAAAGGTTGCAGTTGACCCAACATTGCTCTTTCAGCAGATGTGTATTAGCAAACGATTAGGATTTGGTGAAATTCTTTGAGTATGATTGGCCTCATTTCCCTTGGCACTGTTCATTGAAAGTGGATGCGAAAGACAACAAAATCATAAAGATAATAACAACTTATTATTCTACCATCATAAAAAGAGTCACGTAGGTAGTCTATGTAGAGCTCGAACATGCAGTTTTAAGTACATATTTGTGAAGCATTGTAATCTTTTGATGCGAGTAGTTTTTATCACTAACATACCTACATTTGATATCAAAAACGCAACGAAATCGCGTATTATCTAATTTTCAAGTACGTACCTACATATATGTACTATGTATAATTTATTGCAAACTCGCGACCCTTTCTTATGACGTGATTGATTCGACATTTTTTCCGTGTGCTTACATACTTAGGTAATCCTTGATTTATTTTTTAAGACCATAATAAATTCTAGTCTTCCTTGTAAGAGCAATAATTAATCTATCCTAAATTAATTGACTGAATCACATGTCTAATGCTTGTAGTTGTTACTTTTGATGAAATATATTGAACCATTCGTTTAATGTTATGATATTTTCAGGACGCGGAACCTGTTGATGTGATATTCCTAGACTACCAGATCATGAAGCGCTGTTCCCCCGTGGTGGACATAATGCACCTCATGTTCACCAGCTCCGACGAGGCCTACAGAAGGGACCACTACGAAGAACTGATCAACTATTACTATGAGTGCCTCAGCTCCAGGTTGAAGGAACTGGACTGCGACGTGTCCAAAAGCTACCCCCGGAGTATCTTCGAGACCCATCTCAAAGCCCTCCTTCCATTCGGCATGGTCATCGCCTTCATGTTCCTGCCTATGCAGTTGAGTGAGCCTGCAGATATCTTAGATCTGGAAGAGGCTGCCAAGAATGCCGATGATCCTACTGAGCAGGACCTCACATTCAAGGACCCCAAAACCAAAGAAGCATATTGCGATAGAATAGATGGCTTGATTCGAGACTTTGTTAAGTTTAACGTTTTGTGATCAATCTATATTTTGTATTTTTATTATTTCATTTACATACATACAACATATTAAAAAGTACAGATGGTTCTTAAAGCTAATTGTGAAAACTTTAAATTTTTTAAAACTCGATAGTGAAAACATTTCTTATGTTTGAATTGGAGAGTAGGGCCATTCAAGTTAATTTATTAACATAATATTGTATCCAGAATAGGCCATTTGCATGGATTTCATAACGACTTGGAAAAAATTGTGTGGATAGATTTTTTTACTAAGATTACGAAAATGTTAATAAATTTTTTTAGAAATGTACAGTTCTTTTTTATAAATAAATCCATTATTTGGGCTCGTGACGTACTACATGAATAATGTTCAATTTTGTAAAATTCCACACTGATTTTTTTTTTATATGGCAACACTTTGATTTCAGGCGAATTTTTGAATTTGACATTTAACATTCACTAGATTTATTGTTTGTTCTCTGCAAACTTATCATTTGGTTTTACGTTTTGACAGATGTTACGAAGAGAACCCCGTACATTTTGTGCCTTCTGAACCTGTTTTAGAGGTGTAATGGTAATGGAGCTGATTTTAACAAAATCAAATTTTGTAATATTCTTATTATCATTATAATTTACAAGTACAAGTATATTACATTGCATTTAGTCATATATAGACGTTGAACATTATAATGATTTATGATCAATAAGATGGATCAAGGACAAAAATATTTATGAGATGTAATATTTTTGGTATACTCGTTATTTTCCTGTGCCATTCGTGTGGAAAACGTTCTTTATTTTTAAATGATTTTCGGCTACGTAATTATCGTTTTTTCGCACCCATAAAATTACGTCCCGTCTTTCCGGTTTATAAAAAAATGTCAGATTTTTCAGATTGAAAATACGATTTAAAAAAAATAAAAGTACAGAATGTCTTAGAATATTCACCTAAACTGGAAAAAAAAATAAAAATGTAATGCAAGTAGCCTATTCAGTTGAACAAGCGAAAACTGGTGAATCTACATCACATTGGAACCAAAAACCTATTTTTATCCGAGCATTTCGATGTTTTTCATTATGTTAAAGGGTTAAACTCTTGGGAGCAGATTTACGCTAGAACGCAGTTTAAAACGGTGACCCGACAGTTGATACTCCGACAATTGGCTCCCGAAATGATATTTACTATGAAATTATCAATTTTTGTGCATTTTTTACCAATTTAAAACGTAAAATCGACTTCAAAAATAACCATAATAAAGAGTTGGTGTGTACAAACGTACCTATATGCACTATTTACATTGTCGATTTTTTGTACTGACGCGATGGTATACACAGTAGAGGAGATATACCGAAAATGAAGTAGCTTCGGTAAAAAAAATCTGATTAATTATAATTATAATTGAATCGTTTATTAAGTTTTAATATGTAGCAAACACTTTGTGGAAATACGTATTTATTATAAACACAATTAAATAACTTTGTTTCAATTCCACTTTATTATTTCTTAATCCAACCGGTTTCGGTTCATCCTGAACCTTCCTCAGGGGTGAATAAAAATTGTGAAGTTTGTATCGTTGTGTATAATACGTATTATTGTTCGAGATGAAAGTTGTACGTATGAGAATATATGGAGGTAAATGAGATTACACATTGTCACAGTAATTATGTTCGAAACAGAGGAAACTAAAGAATAGGAACTGAGTGTATTATTATGATTACAAGAGACGCTGATGGTGGTAGTCTCGTATAGAAACATTCGATGCAGATGATAATTATGAAAATAGCTATCTTGAAGGCAAAAAATACAATAAAAAACCGCAAAACGGCCAATAGCAAGGTAAGTACTGATTATGAAGAGAGATTGATGCAAAGAATATGTTAACCTGAAATAAATACATACATTAACATAAGAAATATACAGAGATCTGATTAAAATAGTGTGCAGGCATCTGCAATGAGAGTTATTTGTTTCTGTTATCTGTGGTTATAAGTGTGCTGTTATCTATTGACAAAGTACTCGTATATGTGATAACAACAGATAAAGCTGATAAGTAAATAAAGAATACAATACATGCTTATATAATATCCTGTTGAAGATTATGAAATGACTCTTGAATGAACAAATAATTAATGTAATAATTACCGACTTATCCATTTTAAAGGATAATTAACACAATAATAACTCAGGGCAATGTGAATACTTATGCTGTAAATAGGTTGGTACGAAAAATGAGTTTGAATAGAATACGCAGCTACAATAATTTGCGACGTATACAAATATATGCCCAGTAACGGGACATAGATGCATTCATTAAGTTTTTTTCCAGATTTATATAAATTTCTTGTAAGTATGAGATTACATAAAAACTTAGTGAATGTGTTAAAAATATATGGGCTTGATTGAAGACAGAAAAATACATTTTTATACATGTCACTGTTGGTGGTGTGACTCATAAAACAAAAACAAAGAATATGCGATGCAATTAATAATAATAAGAATAATAATAATGGGTGTAGGGACATTAATTTGAGTACGTAAAAACTTGTCGAAAATGTAGGTATGTCCCGTGAAAAAACAAGCGAAGGAAATTATGTTTACATAATTATCAATCTTAAAGTATATATTAACATAATTTTAATAATAATAGCTAGAAAAGTGCTTTTAGATTGATACGATAAATAAGTTGCATCAAGGACGCAACTAAATTGACAAATGATGCATACAATAATGCGAATGAAAACGTTCATAAGATTTTGCAGTAAATTTGTTTACCAGATTTAAATGTAATTGAAATAAGTATGCCGTTATTTATTTTCACAAAGAATGAGCTGTATATAAAAGTTCGAAAGCAATTTAATAGAATATGGGAGCGTTTACTCATACCTTCCTTAATAGCCATGATAACAGAGTAGGTAATATTGAAGTCAGATATTTTGCCGTTTCAATCGGTCAAGGTCATTGGCATTGTTTATTGTTATGATTTTCGAACTCTCAGACTGCTTTAATAATATTCTTCCTGAAGATGACCACGCGAATTTAAAGCTGTTTTCTCGGGCAAACCTAGGAGGAATTTTTCCTTTTGTGTAAGATGATCCGATATAAAGATTCGAATGGCCTCGTGTGATAATCCTAAATCCGAAATAGTATGTGTTTAATTTATTCGTGCTGGGTGTTGAGGTTTTTACGTTTAGGTTTGTTCATAACAAACAGTGACGGAATGGCCGCCGGATTGTCGCCGTATCGGTTCGCCAAGTGAAATTTAATTTTACGCAATTGAAAATTAAATGTATCATTTTCCGCCGTCCGTGATGCAAAAAGTTTCCTTTTACATATAGTGATTAAGGCGAATCTAAAGTAAAAGAAAAATATAAATAAATGAAAAAAAAGATATGAGATAAATAGATGAAAATAATTAAGAAGAAAAGAGAAAAAAAATACAGGCGTTGAGTGTGTTGTTTGATCAAGTTATCTGCACGCAGTATGCAAGACAAAAAGTAAAATTACTTGCCAAAAAACATGCAAATCTTTACCTTTTCATACGAATTACAAACAAACGGTTAAAGTTACGTCGAAAATTAACTGGACATTAATTGTAGACAATGTTAAAACAAAGAGAATAAAAAAAAATTATTCCATTATATTGTTTAGTAATCGAGATAGACGCGATTTACGAAACCCTTACACTTTTCATGTTTTGGGGCACAGGGGGGAAGCAAGGGTGGTAGGGGCGGGGACTCTTGGCTAAACACTTGTCTAAATGGTAGTAGTCGATGGGGAAAAAATTAGCTTTATACTATTTTTTCCTTCAACTGGTGTTCTACGACACAGGTTGACTGGACTACGGACCGCGCGCCGCGCAGCGCCCCGACTCGCGAGTGGCCCAGACCGCAGAGTTCCGGGTATATATGTTTACATATTTATATGCATTAAAATATGTGCTTGTGTGTGTGTATGTTCATGTGTGTACATATATGCATTTTATATTATTTTTTATTTTTTTTGTAATGTTTTTATGTATATTTATACTTTGATACATATCGTTTTAATAAATATAATATGTTATTTACCCGCCTCGGAACAGACTTTGTCTGGTGAGATGGGTAAAAGAAATCTATGTACCTACATAAATGAAAATAAAATAAACGCCCGGTTTGCCGGCACTGAAACTGAAAAACTGAGTCTACGACTTCATTTTGTATAAGAAAAAATCACATAAAAACTCTTTTAAAGACAATGAGGCAAAAAAAATGATTTTAGCGTTATATTATGGGTAGTGATTTTAAATAATTAGAAAAGCTACTCGTAAGTATTTAATTTAATTGGTATTTTATTGTGATTGGAATAAAAATTAAACATTAAAAAAGAAAAAATTAATAAAAATATGAAGATACTCTTATACTCAAAAGAAAAAAAAGGAAAAAAAAATAAAGAATAAGTTGAACACAGTTGTTCCTAAGGAACTTGAAGAAATTAAATTATTATCTCTTGATTTTGTGAAACAATTAACCCCCAAATGTTTACTTTTATTTTACAGCGGTTCAAGCAAATATCACACAATTTTTTACCTACATTAAACTTCAAAGGTCGATAAACTCAACAATCTGCAAATTTCAAACTTCAAAAGTCGATAAACTCAATGATCAGCAAATTTCTAGGAGCTTGAAGTTAGTTGTCTTTATTGAATTGATATGTTAATTTACTCGGACTATGATCTGTGAACGTCCTTTTTCACTGCTGATAAATATGTAAATGAAATAGTGTGAATTAAATTTAGCTAGGAACTTTCATCAGGTCGCAAAATAACATAAAGCCAATAATTTAACAGAATAGCCACCCTGTCCAAAAGACAAATCACTCCGAGGAAAAAAAGGGAATGTGTATAAATACAGACACACCTACATAACAACCTACCTACAAGTCTTAGGTAGCCATAAAATTTTCCTTATCTTTGACTTTTTAATCAATAGAAAACATACGTTTTACTTTATTAAGTAATAAAAGCGTTTTTGAATTGTTGAATATTTGGTTGAAGAATATCTAATATCAGGGAACAGGTAATTTAGTAACAGAATCACTTTTTCGAGGGGCATTACCTGTGGTAAGTTAGTTCTGCATCTCGGAACAACAAAAGTTCGGGACATAAAACTCAATTTTTTGTATAATATCGGGAAAACAGATATTAGCGTTCAGAAGTTTATATGTATGCTGTTGTCAGCAAAGCAGGTTCCTTCTATCGGCGAGGCTATTAATACCCAGCATGCCGGACAAAAAGGGTGATGGATATAACCAGGGATAATATCTGAAGTCTCTAAGATATAAATATCTCAGAAACTTCTTTTGTACCATTTGAGAGTAAGTTAAATCCACTGGTCCACATATTACTGAACCACATTCCAAAATGCTACGTTTTAAACTAACACACGAATCGCGACCGAGCTGCAACAATGTCTGGAGTTCAAATTTCTATGTGGACTTGAAATGTTAGGTGCGTATCAAATGTGATTCCCAAATCTCTCGAAATAACAATATGCTGAAGAGATGAATAAAACATTTTGTAGTTATAGTAAATCGTTTTGTTTGCCTTGGTGTAGCACATAATAGAGCATTTCTTAATTTTAAATCGGGACCGCTCCAGGAAATCAGGAATAACGTACCTACCCTAGATTTTATAACGAATCATTTGTAGTCAATACTATTAAATTAATTTTATCTCTTTTTGGAATTTACTCAGGTAACTTTGAAATAAAATCACTGAGTTTAACGAGAGTAAGGGTTTTAGAGATCTAGAATTGAGCGTATTTGAAAAGAAATGGATAAAGTGAATAAATACGATTTGATTTCAAAGCAGAATACATACAATCGCCCTTGATGTGATTTTTCACAAAAACCGCGCTCTAGAAACTATTCAACTATTATTATTATAGAATATACCGAATCCGACACAATAGTTTTGGATAAGTCTTAGATTTAAATAAATATTTTTTGCAACAAAAATATTTACGTCTTCCCTATGGTAATTCTTGCGGCTAAGCAGAACCCAATGCAAAGCATGAATAGTAAATCATGAAGACAAATAACTAAAGACAATTAAAATTTATTGCTAAAATTTCTATCTACTTACGCCATCCATTTTTTCAAAAACCATCGAGGTATTCCCATTGCAGGAATCGATAGAACTTTCTTTACATTTGTTTTAACCTCCTAACAAGGTAAGGGCGATGAAGTTCGTCAATCCAAAAAAGAACAGTGTTTGACGTCACATTTCATCCACCCAAGAAAGCAACATCATTGTGTATGACGACACATTTCGTCAATCCAAGAATAAAACATCCCTGTGTATGACGGCACATTTCGTCGTTTGAAGAAAACAACATCACTGTATATGACGACACATTTCGTCAATCCAAGAAAGCAATTTGTGTGACGACATATTTTGCCAATCCAAGAAAATACCACTATTGAGAATAACGAAACCTTTCGCAAATCCAAGAAAGCAACATCACTGTGAATGATGACACATTTCGTCAAGGGAATCTAAAATTACATTCTGAGGCGATAAATTCTTACATATTTTGTTTAGCAAAGAAAGTAGACATACTCGTATTTAGATTTAGTTAAACGACACACCGCGTTTTTTCGTTTTCTTTATTTAATCATTGTAACTCCGTGCGGTACCGACTAGATATAGGTCTGACCAGATGTTTAGTAATTGCAATATCAAACAATATGAAATATTCCTCCTGGGGGTCCATCACTGGTCTTACAAGAAAAAATATACGTCATATTGAAAACAATTTTGAGAGAAGTGCCTCATGGACATCATGATCGGCCTGATTTTATGATTTTTCCTGCGACATCTATATAATATACCTCTTATTATACACAATACATGATGCTTACCTCTGAATTTTAGTGATTGTTATGCTTTTAACGGTGTGTGCTGTTTGTACAAAATACATTCGAAGAAATAAATATTCTCTATCAATCCATGCGGATATAAAATATAAGCATTTTGGATGGTTGGGTTTCCCTGTTCTAGTATTTATAAATTAGAAATGAGCTTACCACTGGTGAAATTATCATCGTAAGAATTATAATTTTAATCGTTAAATCACAGGAGACCAAATTAGTCTCAACTCTCACAGGTCTCATATAAATCAATGTGATTAACGCCCTTGCCTTAGTGAGAAATATGTTCTAAACAGTGTTAGAAAGGCAAAACACCACGCTTTATATTCAAATATAAAAAAATAACCACCAAAAAAGTAAAATGTACACCTTTTGAAACCAAAGTTTTGAATTGCAATTTGAAACTTTGAAATTTTTTATTAATTATCTTCATATGGAACAACAAAAAAGTGAGGTGACTGTAACTTTTATAATGCATTTTTCTAAAAAAAAATGTTTGTGTTATTATTTTTTTTCGTTACCAGTAATTTTAGTTGGAAAAATCTAAGGTGGGAGATTTTTTTATTTTTTTATTTTCGCATTAAAAATTTTTATATTTCAAAAATTATATGTTTATTTCGAATTATAAATTTGAAAGCATATTTCATCACCTTCCAAAATCAGTTTTTAATTTTTAGGTTTCGTCAGAAATATATATATTTTTTTTTTTTGTAATGCGGAAATATTTTAACCATCTGAAAAATACGCAAAATTTCAGAAGGATTTAATATATGTTCGTTTTCTACTCGAACTTTCTCAATAAATCAGTTCGTATCTTATCACTTTCTATTAAAATGTAATCTTTCAATTTATAAACTCTGTGTGTTATTCCTGCTTTATTTGCACTTTAAAAAAAGATTATGGTTTTACATCAATCGTTTGCTCTTGGGATTTTTTTGTCGTGTCATTATCTAAACAAATCTATCTCGCCGCTAAGGCCTTCAACTAAAATTCTCATAACCATTCAACTCGGTGGAACCGCAATCCAGTCAGTTGAGTCCAGTGATGGTATGTCTAGGGAAATTTCCCTAGATCTAGGGGAGAAAAATATTTTTTAGGGAAAAGGGAAATCAGCACAAAATCTAGGGAAATTTCGAACACTGGCAAAATTTTTATTAAATATGACAATATTACTGGTATAATAGAGTTTTTTTTTGGAATTCCTATGAATCTTATGTATATAGTATTGATATACTTTCTACTTACAAGCAATGTATATTTTTAACACTGACAACTCAAAATGATATTACATATGTAGGTATCTAAAAAATAAAAAAAATATTGAAAAAATATTTAATTTAAGTTTCAAGTTCCTTTTTTTCGGTGATTGCGGTTGATTTTTATTTTGCAAAGTGATTTTTATTTTAAATTCCCTTTCTAATTCAGTGGTAAGTGTATACATACTTTGAAATTATTATTTCACTTAGCTAAAAGTGTTTTATTTGGAAAAGCACACTTTTATAAGTACACCTACTAAGTTCCAATATCTTTCCAATTAATAAACATATAACAGGATTAATGTTACACAGTACTTTCGTAAATATGATTATTTGAAAAATTTGACTACTTATAAGGGAACGTACCCATACAACGAGACCTGTTCAGAGGGCCCCCCCGGTCTTCAAAATACCACGCTTGGTACATATGAGCGGCGGGTTGCTTAGGTTTTTGGTCACCGGAGGGGGGTGGGGGGGGGGGGGTTAAAAATTGCAAAAAGTTGGTCACGTAGTATGGGTACGTTCCCTAATGGTATGTACAACAAACGTTTATTATGTATTTTGTTTTGAAAAGTTTTATCTTTTATGTACATTTGTTACTCAATTTTTGTTTTTTTATTTAAAAAATAAATAAAAAAATTGAAGGAAAAAAATAAAATTAAAGGAATACCACTTTCCAAGTCCTTTATTTCAAAGTCCGACAACCCCCCCCCCCCCCCCCCCCCCCCTCCTCTACGCGAATTTTTGGTACCCCCGAAATCTAGGGAAATTCTAGGGAAATTTCACCTCGAAATCTAGGGAAATAATTTTTTTGGGCAGAACATCCCTGGTTGAGTCAGTTACTAACTGTGATTATAGCAAGATGGTTGACTCCACGGAATTAAACTCAATATCAAATGAAAATGTACGTACCTTTATTTAAGAGTTCATCGAAAGTGAAGAATTACAAAATAGTGAAATTACTTCTACAAACGCAGTGGAAAGGGGGAATAATTTCCTCGGTATTCTTATCAGAGTGAAACTATCAGGACGGAAACCAAACGGAGATGAATACAAAAAGGCCTTTATTTGTAAAACAGCCTCTACAAATGAAACAACGAGGAAGGTGATTCCTTTACTTAAGTTTTTCACAATTGAAGTCTTTGCGTACAACAGTGTCCTCCCGGCATTTGAGAAGTTACAGCAATCCTACATTAAAAAGGACGATTACAAGTTTGTGAAATGCTACAAAGCTTCTGTGGACGACTTAAACGAAGTTATCATTATGGAAGATCTGTCCGTCAAAGGATACAAACTGTGGAATAGGAAAGTTATTTTGGATCACAAACATTACAAACTGTCTATTAAAAATATGGCTTACTACCATGCACTGTCGTTTGCTTTGAAGGAACAAAAACCGGCAGAATACCTTCAACTAGCTGAGTTTGTTGAAGCAAATCCGTGGTATGAGGAAACTGGCAGCGAGTTTGTGGAGTTAGCAAAAAAACGTGCGGAACAACAGTTGACCGATGAGTTTAACCTGGCGAAGCTTAAAGCGTACAAAGGCAGCTTTTCTGAAATCTTTTCCAAAGGTACAGATGGAAAAACAATTATCCCTTACGATGTTTTGTGCCATGGAGATTGCTGGGTGTCCAATCTCCTGTTCAAATATGAGGTAAATATCATGATAATGCACATAATCATTTTGTATGTTTTTGACAATCTTTCAAAGTGTCTTGAAAATATATTTGAAGATGATTAAAAATCAACGGCATTTCTGACTGTGAAGTGATTACCTCTCTAAATTCAGAGTACAAAATACATATATAATTTGTCACTGATATAAACCTGACTACTCTGTGTTTACCGTTAAAACTACTGTAAAATGCCTTAGTATAATTATGTATCCCAACATAAACTTGAAATTACAAACCTAAAAAAATTCTTCATAACTAACTAAATGACACCTTCCTCCCTATGGGAGTACATCTGTAAAATAATAGTGTGTAACAATTATATATACGCCGAGAAATATTGTCGGCCTAGATAAGTACTTATTTATCTCCTGGAAACAAATAATAATGAATTTTATTAATATTATTAATTACTGATGTCGCTAATTGCAAATAAAACTTTTATGTTGACTCTGCGATAACAGCTGTTCAGTGTTATGTATACGAGGAATAATGATAAATCTATTTGTTAAAAAAAAATACTACACCAATATTTCTGTTTCGTACTGAGGTTTCAAGTTCAAATTATTCGAGTACAAAACCAGATTAAAAATATATACATTTTATTTTGGAAAAGTCATAATAGGAACATTTTTTTATACACGAGTTCTGTCCACAGTTAGGTTGTAACTTTTTTAAAATTGTTTTGTTTTCTTATTTGTTAGTTATAATACGTGGTATATTTGTTGTAAATAAGTATAACCTTCCTCCAGCAAATACAAATAAATATTTTTTAAGTGTTTCTACGTAGACCATAGGTTCTCAACCTAATTTTGTCCACCGCCCACTTAGAGAATTTTTTTTTTCTGGAGCCCTACATTTTTTTTACTTATCATCTGTCGCGAATCTTTCACGGAATCAATAATTAAAACATATTAATTACTTGTTATACCTTTTTGTTACGAAGTTAAAAAGCAATTATTTTTAATTATAAGTACCTGGTTGCTACCTCCTTCCTTCTTGTATTCATGATATATAGTGTAAATTCTTAATAATAATAATAATACACGTACGTGATTAGCGTGTTTATTTGTATTTTAGACTATATTTTTTATACTTGCCCACGCCCTCGCTGAGCCATCTCAATGACCCTTAATTTCCTCTGGGTCTTCTACTGCCCCCTAAAAGTCTCTAACGTTACCGCTCACGTTAAGAACCTATGACCTAGACACACTCACACATTAATATTATCTAATTTGCAAATATTCAACGACATGTACGTACCATGGATAATTTATTGCATACAAGTGACTCTTTCTTGTGACGCGATTGGTTCGATAATTTTTAAAACCATTATAAATTCTGGTCTTCCATTAAAGATAAATTAATAATTAATTTATCTTAAATTAGAGGACTCCCCACTTGGCTGATGCTTGTAGTTGTTACTTTTACGTAATCTATTTTCTTAAAAAGACATCTCCAAAGAGACATTGGCCCTGAGAAAAATTATTTTCCTCAGGGTCCCGTATGTGGTTAATGAAAAAAATTATTTACTTTATAACGTTTTGATATTTTCAGGACACGGAACCTGTTGATGTAGTATTCCTAGACTACCAGATCATGAAGCGCTGTTCTCCCGTAGTGGACATAATGCACCTCATGTTCACCAGCTCCGACGAGGCCTACAGAAGGGACCACTACGAAGAACTGATCAACTATTACTACGAATGCCTCAGCTCCAGGTTGAAGGAACTGGACTGCGATGTGTCCAAAAGCTATCCCCGGGATGTCTTCGAGACCCATCTCAAAGCCCTCCTTCCATTCGGCATGGTCATCGCTTTTATGTTCCTGCCTATACAGTTGAGTGAGCCTGCAGATATCTTAGACCTGGAAGAGGTTGCCAAGAATGCCGATGATCCTAATGAGCAGGACCTCACATTCAAGGACCCCAAAACCAAAGAAGCATATTGCAATAGAATAGATGGCTTAATTCGGGACTTTGTTAAGTTTAACGTTTTGTAATTAATATATTTAATTATTATTATTCAATGTACATACATATGACGGATTACAGATAGTTTTGAAAACTAATTAGTAATTGCGAAAAGTTTATATTTTTTTTAACAAACTACCCAACTGAATAGAGGAAACGTTTCTCATGTTTAAAATGGAGAGTAGGGCCATCATAGTTAATTAATTTAGGTTCATAAGTAGAAAACTAGAGAATCTACATAACATCGGACCAAAAAAAATTATCTGAGCAATTTGATTAAGTATATTTTTTCTTTAAAGGTTAAAAAAACTTTTTGAACCGAACCTTTTGACCTTGAACGCATTTAAAAATACAATATACAGTTGATAGAGAACTGTTACCCCGGAGCGACAGATTTCTTCAATGTAACGTAAAACTTCTATCTCCGGAGTCAATTTACTCTAAAATTAAAAACAGTTAAAACAAAACATCTCCAAATGTGATGTAGATTCACCAGAGATCACTAGTTTCTGGACATCATGTACATATTTATATTTTAATCTCACAATAAAATTGCACTTGCATTGTATAATTTTTAAGTGACATTTATGTAGTATTTGGCATTACTTAGAGGCCCCACGTTCGATTCTTGGTGGAAACCGAATTGTTTTTTATTTATATGTCATCTTCTATTACATATTATTTGAATATTGGAAAAAATAACAGATTTCGTAACATTCAAGAAAAAGGTCAAATTAATCTTTAAAAAAAATCAACAACCATAACAACACCAATCAAAATGTTATAACTTCAATTCCTAGCATATCAAAAATTAACATCACAACATAGTTTATATTTATTGTATATACTAAGTAAAATGTATGTTATAAAAGTGAAAAATAGTAGTTTATATATTATATTTATATATAGTTTATATTTATTGGAAAATGTAAGTAAAATGTATGTTATAAAAATGAACTAGCTGTAAAATAACTCCTACGCCAAGCTCAAGAGCTAGTACTCTTCATTGGCGTAGAATTTCAAAAATCATGTATCTTTTCATTAAATAAAAAAAAAAAAAAAAAAAAAAAAAAAATTGGCGAAATTGTTTCAAAAATCAAACAATTTATTGTTATTTTTTTAATTCTATTATTTGGAATGCAATGATCTCTTATCTACATTAATTTCGTCACAGAATTACAGTACTACCTAGGAATGTTGGTTTTAACATTATTTGCCTGAGTTTCAATCTGTTACTGTTTTAAAAAGCCGTTCAAATGAGAGTTTCATTGCATCAAAGAACAAACACCACAAACAGTATTTCCGTTTTATAATAAAAATTACATGTGTTTACTTCTACGAAGATTACCTGAAAATATATGGTTAAAAAATATTAAATAAGTTTTTATTTCAGTACTGAAATCATATTTCTCAGCAAAAAGTTTTGCTTTACTGCTAATTTCAAAAAATATTTTTTTCCCGCTGAGAACTCGATAAATTATTGTATCATTTGTAAATTTGTCAGTAGAATCAATGTTATAAAAATAAAACGATGTATACATTTATAAAAATCTATTACCAAATAAATGTTTTTATTGATATTATTTCTTTCTATTCTATGACTAGTTATGTAATTTTAACAACATTATGGAAATAATTGGTACTATCAATTCCGTTCAATGATGAACTTCAGCGAAATTACTTTGATTCAATGTCACGTTTCATTTAACCAAGTTGAAATATGCGAGGTCATGGATTGGTCTCACCATTCTTGTTGCAATATGGACGCGTCCAAAACCAGACTCAAGGCCATCATGGTTCACGATTACATAATCTATTTATCATTCCATCATAAATGAGTGGGTGTTGTGCAATATGCAATCAGTAGACATGTTATGCATTCCGATGGCGGACTAAGACCATCAGAGGCCCGGGGCGGCAAAGCTAAATGAACCCCCCCCCCCCCTCGTTTAACAAGTTAATGTAATTAACTCAATTAATAATTAATAATAATTACTTAATTAATGTAATTTTACAAGCTTTTTTTTCAGTTCACACGGGCCTCCAAACGCCTCCACGTTCCCTTGATCAAATCCTAAACAAGGCGTTTAGGCACCTTGAGACAACATATGAGAATACATCCGATTTGCAAGCACCAAGTCTTACTGTTCGAAAATCCAGTCACTGTTGCACCACGTAGGGTTTTTTTATAAAAGGCCCCCTTCTATTTTTTGATGAACGTGAAAATTATCCATAAAACCTCGAAAATAAAGTTCGCCGATCCGTCAAATTTTTTATTTTTTTTTAGATATCAAAATTCCCCTAGGTGGTGCCATAGAGACTGTATTTTCTAACAGTAGACTTGGTGCATGCAAATTGATGTTGTTTTTTTTTAAATGTTGTCACATAGGTTGAAAAACGTCTTTAAAAAGTTTCGCAGAAAGTTTTGCTGAAGGATACAACACACAAACTATTTCAAAAGGTTTCATATAAAATGCTGTATATCCGTCAATTTTACCAATTTCTTTAAAACATTTGGTAAGAGCATTCTTAACAAAAGCATCTTTCAGAAAATTTAAAAAAAAATGCAAAAATAATTTTTTCACTGTAAAAAAGCCTTGTTTAGAATTTTAGCAATGGAACATGGAGGCGTTTTGTGGGCCCCTGGACCAGAGGCTCGCGGCGGGCCGCCCCTTCCTTCCCCCCATTAGACCGCCACTGATGTGTTCAGGATAATATCCTTTCCATAAAATTTCTTGTGAAAATTGGTTTTATGGAAACCTTTACGTTTCGGTTTTATTTGACAACTTTTTGTGTTTTCTAACATAGATCGCGGCTCACTCAGGAATCAACATTGTTTTATCTTTTTTTTCTTATTGATCAATAAATGATTTTTTTTAACAAACGAAATTACAAAACATGACATCCCTCATTTCTACACCAATCAGTCTACTTTCATTCTTCTTCAGCCAGTTCCATGCCTCACTGCCATACATCAGCTGCCATGTGGATCGGGAGAGACTGGTTGAGGGAGACCTTTGATCTCTCCAGCAGGACTCTCTCGGAACAACGCCTTACCGCAGTGGGAGGATAGATTTATATATTCGTCACTCCAGGACATACCGACGCCCAGATTCCTACCCACCCCTCAAACCTTTTCCATCCCAGAACTTCCTTTCTTAAAAAACCTCCGCACAACATCCCCAAAGATGACATTGGCCATGAGGGAATTTTTTCCTTACGTCCTCCTGTGTGAAGCTAATGTAAAATAAAATATTTTAACAACAATGTTGCTTACGCCTTTGATTATAACTTTTTTTATATTAGCGCGCTCCATCTACCTTTCGTATTTGCATTTCTCCCTTTTAAACTACAGGGTTTTCCAATAAGGTGTTATTTTGAATAGCCCGCTATTTCGGTAGATGTCACTTTTGAAGCTGTTATTTTTTGACATTTGACAAGTAGAAACTACGCCATTAATAAAAATGGAACGATACACGCTCCAACAACGCATTGAAATTATTAAAATTCACTACGAAAATGAGGCTGGAGCAACAGTTACGGTGAATGGATTGCGCTATCGAGAGATGATTAATGATTTTTTATGGCCGGAATTGGATTGTATTGATTTGGACAACGTTTACTTTTAACAAGACGGCGCTACGTGCCACACAAGCACCGAAACCATTGATCTTTTACGGGAAAAGTTTCCGGACCGTGTTATCTCTCGAAGAGGTGATCACAATTTTGGCCACCGAGATCTTGTGATTTAACATCTTGCGACTTCTTCCTTTGGGGCCACGTGAAAGAGAAGGTCTACGCCAACAGCCCAGCGTCGATTTAAGACTTCAAAGATGGAATTCGTGAGGCTATTGAGGACATAGGGCAGCCACTTTGCGATTTGGTTATGGAAAATTTCATGAAAAGGATATGGCCCTGTAAGCGTGGTCGTGGTGGTCATTTGCCTGATGTTATTTTCCACTATTAACGGCATACCTTCCTCTTTATAATGAAATAAATATCCGATCATTTATATTAAAAAATGGCATTTTTCTTTGAATATCAAAATAACACCTCTTAGTGGAAAACCCTGTACATTTAAAAATGTTCTTCTCCTTTTTGAACTCGTATAACGAAGCCTTAAATAAAATTACCGACGCAAACAATTTGACAGGGATTATAATATATTTTAATCGTCATTATTTTCTGTGATGGTTGTCGGGGGGCAATAAATAATCGGGAGCGAATCTCGACTGTCAGCTTTAGCCATGAATCAAACCATCGTCTCAGTGACAGCAGTTAGTGCCATCTAGCGGCGCCGCGTCAAGCGCAGACAACTGGAGAACCACTGACACGGACTGATTTGCGAGAAACGGTCAAACTGTCATAATAGTAATTGATTTATTAGTATTGGTGCATTACATTATTTACCTACGTAGACACTGGTTACGAAATCCGGGAATCGATTCTCGAAAGGCGAGTGGTAGCATTCGTATTCGGTTTACTAGAAAAAGTCAGCGAGTTTTGGGCTCGTAATTTTATAGTTATCTGGCAGTATGTCCTAATACAATAACCAATAAGCAATACAATAACCTCACCCGATCGTACAAAATATTTTCACTTCGAACGATTTATTTTTTAAAGAAAAATAAACATTCCCGGATTACGAATAACCTGACAATATCCAAAAATCTCCTACTACCAACACAGTAAGCGAAAATGTTGGTTTTGTTGTGATGGGGGACTTAGACAGCCAAGGAATTGAATTCACGATGCCTGGATGGGACCCAAACGCAAAGCCAACTCAGCCGCTGACCAGTGGATTACATATATTATAAATATATGTATGTAGGGATAATATAATATAAATGACCTAAAATATCTGTACACATTTAGTTGAAACATAGTAGTGGAAACATTTTGTACTAGGCGAGGTTATTTTCAAATCGCTATAGAAACATTGAAAAACTAAGATACGACATATTGCCAGATCTCCATCGGTATGTTTTTTTTTTACATGAATACCACACAAGAGTCCCAACTGCTCCCGTCTGGAGCCAGTGAGACTATGGCATCTCCAATTGGGGTATGTTGTGAGGCTGAAGGCAGGGCCGGATTAACCATGTCGGGGCCCCTAGGCAATCCACGTCTCGGGGTCCCTTTACCAATGGCGGACTAGGAGGGGGGGGGGGGGGTTGAAGGGGCCTCCAAACGCCTCTCTATGTGTAATTTCTGAATCTAGCTCCACTTTATTCATTATTCAGCACTTTTATCATTTGTAAACAAGATATCATACTTACAGCATTGCAAAATACGTCATTTTGAAGGTAATTAAACAAGGAATAGTTTACAAAAATCATATAATTAAAAAAAAAATTATACGTAGAGACGCTATAATTTAAATTCTGTACGAATTAATACATGTTGGAATGCGTTGATGTCTCTTCATTAATAATTCGTACGCCTACTTCATTAACATTTATAAATAAGATATCATACTTATTAGTTTGTTTTTATGTTATTTTGAAGATAATCAAACTCAAAAGTATTTAAAAAATAATACATACTTAGACATCAATTTTAAAACTTTACGAAGAATAAGAAGTGGTGGAATATTTTGATGTCTTCTCATTAATAATTAATCCCTAAACTCCATTATCAAATGCATAATACACGTTATTTACAGGTTTGCATCTTACATACTTTTGAAGGTAATTAAATGAGAAAGTAATTAAACGAAAAAAATGTAATTAAAAAGTACCTAGGTAGGCACCACTTAATACTGTACTAAATAATACAATGTTTGAATATTTTGTTATTTTTTTAAATAACTCACTCTACTCCATAATCATTTTTCTTAAGAAGTTCATCAATCAGATTCGTATACATCACTTTCTTCTGATAAAATAGTCTCTGGAGCTGATGTCAAAGGAGCGGATGGAGTTAACAGCAAGGCCCAAACATCCGGTAAGAATTTCGTACCTTTTCTATTCGGTAAGTTCCGCAAACTGGATATGAGTGGATCTGATAAGATAAGCAATATATGCAACAAGTCGGTTTCGTTGCAATCCGGGAAGTCTTCTTTGTATATAACTCCCTGAACCGTCTATTGTCTTTATTCCTGGCTTCTTGTGCTTCTTCTGATAGTTGTCCAATGGGCAGTATAGAAGTGGCAATAATATCCTTCCCGTGTACCAAAATCTTATGTACACTTGCCGGCATATAATACCAGGGGTACAAATCGATATAAAGTTTTAGCGTTCTCTAGTTACTACTAGAAGGTATTGAACCATAAACACTTTCACTCAAATAAATATGTCTGTCGAGCCAAACGGAATTGGTATTAAGAAATGTTTTAACATTTCTGCAACTTTTCTTCCAACGTATCCCAATTGCACAGGTCACTTACTAATTGAATATTTAAGTGATTTTAAATTATCAGCAGCTAAATCCACAAAACCAAAATGTTGAATAACATGACGTAATATAATGTTTGTTCGGTCTTCCTTTGGATTTCGTAACCAAATATCTAAAATCGTCCGGTTGGAAATTGATGGCTGCCTCCCTGAAATATGAAAAAATTCTAAAAAGGCGCAAAAAGATGCAAAAAAAAATTATCCCATTGATATTGAGAATAAGTTAACCTTACGATTACATTATTTTATCTACGCGGAAACACACTAAACCTAACTTTAAGGTCATGTAATCTTTTGAAACCATATAAATGAATAAATATTGTTCTTAGTTTTTTTTAATTAAATCTGACTTCAAATCTAGCAAATAAAAATGATCAAACACTAGGAAAAAAAATAATCCATACCTTGATTTGTCGTCTCCATTTCAAAGAATAATAATAAATGTTCACACAAACTAATCACAACCATTCAACGCGAACGCTCAAAACAGACTGATTACTGTAGTGCAGCGCCCCCGCACGAATACAATAGACTTTACCTGACCCCAAACCTACCCCACATGTCACAAAAATAAAAATAACGGTCAGTTTTATCTACCTGGGATATTCAACAATGCTATTCTGAAAATTTCAAAACGATTTGAAATAACCCATTTTTGCATTAAAGTGGAGCTAGAATGGGTTTTTACACATAGTGCGCCTCCTTGTTCCTTTGATCAAATTCTCAACAAGGCTTTAAGGGGGGGTAAGGTTTTAAAACTTTATTTATAACCTTACCCCACCCCTTTTTCTGAATGTACAACATGTCGAGAGTATTTTGTCAAAATTTCAAGTAAATCGGAGCAAAACTAACGAAGATACAGCGTTTCAAGCGACTGGCCCTCGTGCTCGATTCAAGTGTATATACATATAACTCAAAATCTTGACTTAACTTGACCGATGTTTTTGAAACACTATTTCTACACTATTTTAGTTTTTTTTACCATTTTATAATAACAAATTCTCCGATTTTTTTAGCAAAAATCGAGTTTTACACTTCAAAATGCTGCCAAAAATAAAACAAATCGAAAAAACACACTCTCTGACTACCTAGGAAAACATATTACATTTTAAACGCATTTCGGTTTTTTTGTTTCAAATGATCCGTTGGCGCCTCCGGAGATTCGCTCTCACGGACTTATTTATTGATATTTTTAATTGAAAATTTTTTCATTAAAAAAACGAATACAATACAATAACCATTTATACATAGAAACAAAAAAAATTACATAGAAACAAAAAATATATATTATATAAAAAACATTACAATGAGCCGTCCTGTCACTAAAATGATCTCTTCCAAAGAATGTTAGCAAGCAGATAGATAGTGCACATTGAAGCATGTACAACATTTACATTTTAAACATAGGTAATAATTAGAAATAAAAGCAAAAAATAAAACAAAACAAATGCCAATATAAACCACACACGGCACCTTCAATCACTTCAGATACTAAGTAATATTGCAACAAAAAGAAGGAAACAAAAGTAAAATACAACTATGTTTATATATTTCTGTACATTATAGACTTTTTATTTATTATTTGTACATGATGTAAACATTAGTTATTTATTGGGTTATAACTAGAGACACTGATTCATAGCTTTAATTTTTAAGAAATGTAGCATTAATTATTGACAAAATAGCTTTTATAGCTTTAATTTTGCGTTTTCATAGCGTTTATAGCTAAATAGGATAACGTCAAGGAATGGGAGTCGGCAAGATGGGAAAAACAATTAAATTGGCAAAATCACTTGAAACATGTTTATTTTATTATTATTTATCAGAGCTGCCTCAGCAAATTATATCTGTGAATAATTTTTACAGCTAAGAGTAGCTGAATTATGTCTACAGTGACTCCATCCCTCACTTGCTCTACAAGCTGTCTTTGAAAATACCTGTTACCTTCCAGGAATTTACTGTCATCAACAGATTTAAACGTTGGAGCAAGCCTACTTTTACTTGCTAAAAGAATAGCGTCTGATCGCTGGACATTCTGACCTGCAATTGCAGGATTGAACATTTTACCTGCGTGCTCAAGAAATTGATTAGTGCTGTTGTCTTGACGGTTCAGCATATGAGATGCCAGTTTCACAGAACTCTTCTGACAACTCTCTCTTATTTGAGTTTTTATTTGGGTTAAGACAACCCGGTTTTTTACCTCCTGCACAGCCTTTAAAGTTTTGGCAGGGAACACCATCACTCAATTTTTGTAAAGAAAGGCTTAGGGACACCAAGTCCTCCCAAAGCAAATGAGCGTATGAATATTTTGACCCTTCTAATACATTTACAAATTTGACAAATTGGCTACACACTTCGTCAACAAATGTCAAAAAATGTATTCAGCTAGATATTCGACTGCATGAAACCATGTGTTCCATCTAGTTATGACAGGACTAGGAAAAAGTTTTGCATTCATTTCAGGATAATTCTCTTTTAAGAAATATATGTACGCACTTTTCATCTTTCGAGCATTAAGAGCGTTTAACCAGCCAGCGGACGAAAATCCACATTTCGTTGAAAGTTGTTCTTCCGATCGTGCAGGGCTGTTACAATGAGAAAGATTGATTATTCTCCGTACCAGCTTTTTTAAATTATAACTCAATATCGAATTTATTTCAATCCAAATTAGCTTTAATTTATACCTTCATCCAAAAATGCTGAAAGGCGTGATGATAAAACTATTAAAATAGTGTACTTTTTGTAGTTATTTTTTGATTATAAGTATTTATCATTTTTCAATAATGTCTAAATTTAATAAGAATGTTAAAAAAATCTGAAATATATTAGTTTGTAAGTGCGCAAATAAATACACAAATGGACCAATTTTCGTCAAGAAACACATGTACGTACATATTTTTTAATGATTTTATTGAAACTAAAATTAAAATTCTAATACATAACTTTGCTAGATAATGTATTGATTTATTTTACTGCATGATTACATTATTTGAAATGGGTGTGGTATAATACAAAAACTTTTTTGAAAATTTAACAAATCTGCCAACGACCTATGGAATAACCTTATTATACTAAAAATTTAAAAAAATCTAAAAATTTATTACATAACTATGCTAGATAAAAGAACAATCTTTCTAAATCCATTTATAATTTTTTGTGGAAAAGAGTCAATACGTCTAAAAACTTTTTTGAAAATGACGTACTTCCGGCTTTCTCTGGTAATGCCCTCTTAAGGAAGGCCATTTAAAATCGCTGCTATTTTGCGTTTTAACGTTTTTATCGCTAAAAACACCATTTATCGCTTAAATTCGCGAATATATCGTTAATGCGATGAATCAGTGTCTCTAGTTATAACCTAATTATTATAATTTGTTGTTTTCTTTAATGCGTGTACCTAATGTTATTAACCTGTAAATGTTCCTAGTAAAATCATCTTGAAAGCTGACTTTTTCCGAAACTTCGTTGCTCACTAATTGAAGCAAGTCATTTTTTCTCGGGACGCGGGGCCCCTAGCCGATGCGGGGCCCCTAGGCAGTTGCCTACTCTGCCTTAGGGATAATCCGGTACTGGCTGAAGGTAGTGGGGAGGGAAGGAGATAGGGAAGAGGAAGGTGGGGAAGTACCTGGCTATTCAGATCCGGTCACCAAACACGGCGAAAGTATCTTCCACTCTGGAACGTGCCGCAAATATAATATATATTATTTTTACATGAATAAATTTTGAAATACACAAATTAATCGAATAAAATTTATTTGCCACGCCGGGATTCGATCCCGCGACCTTCGGAATGCTAGTCAAGAGCCTTACCTCTGCACTACGCCGGCCGTCAAATGAATGTAGGTCTATGACCAGTAAGTGAGTAAGTATCCGAGTTTGAGTCACTTTTGAGTCCCCCCAAGAGTCAGCTAACTTCTCCGTCACGACAAAAGCAATATTTTCTACTTACTATGGTGGTAGTAGGAGATTTTAAAATATTGTCAGATTGTTTGTTCTTAACCCGAAAGTGTTTCTTTTTAATTTTAAAAATAATGTCAAAAATAAGTTTTTTCCTTACGAACAGGCAACTCACCCTAAAAAGTATTACAAGAGGGACTAAATTTAAAGAAGTTACGTTCAGCACACCTTCCACAAATGAGGAACAATCAGCCATTTCATTTTTCACACAAATTCGGAATAATTTATTCAAATATTTTCACACGGTGAATATTTTTTTACCTGACTATCTTTGCCACCTGATGAATCAAAGATTTTTTTATTGGTGCCCTTTTTTACTCATTTAAAGTACGCTCTAGCGTGTTTAAATCGCACTTTATGGAACGCGCGTTTTTTTTTAAATTAACATGGCAACATCAACAAAGCACAACTCGTTCATCTACATCTACTACGTTTTGCTCCTCCATCCATGTTATGAACCTTTCATATTCTTTTTTATAAACGTCTTTGGATTTTTCAGGTATTAACCGCGATTCTGCTTTGGTATTTAAATTATCAATGTTAGAACTCATTTTACAACACACAATAACTAGTAAAAACTGTGATGTCAACTATTAATCTTATGTGACAGATTGCAAATTAATGTTTGTGTTTTTCATTTCCATGACAACAAGATATTGTGATGTCACATCACGAATTCATTAAGGCGATCCACTAGTTCACTACTATGCCGTGGACAGTAGTTCTTCGGTGGACGCCATAGGGGTCACTTTGAATAACCGAATTCGTCGACTAGCGGCCGTATTGTAAAATATCAACGCGAAAATGCATATTTTATTTTATTTTGGGAAGATTGGGTGTAAATATCAACTTTTTTTGCGATTATTATAAAATAAACTGAATTTGCCACATTACACAATAAAACCATATCCGAAAAGGGGTTTATAAATAGGAGAGTTTGGACTTGAAAGTGTGTTTTTTAGACCTCATACTTTATTTTTTTATAGGCTTATTAAAAAACTTATAAAAAAAATGACCGATATTTTTAAGGACCAAGGTATGTTCTACACGCAGTATTTAATTAAAGCATCTATAATACTTCTAAGCGATCAAATTTTCAAAACAAAAACATATGATTTTGCATTATTTACTATGACTTCATCTTAATAGTTCTTATTTCCAAATTTTTAATAATAATATCAATATTTATGTTTCCAAAGTGTACCAATAAAAAAAATAGCGTAAAGTATTCGTGGATAACTGGTCTTTAAAACACTTGCTTTATTTCGAGCACTCGGCTACGCCGTCGTGCTCGAAAAATCGCGCGTGTTTTAAATACCTGTTTATCCACTTATATTTTAATACACTATTATAGAATAACAGGTGCAACAAAGGCCTTTGTGATTAATCTTGTAAAATGGAAATGTTTGAAAATTACTTATTTTAATGGAAAATAATCTGATTTTTCACTTTCCTTACGGCGTCATTCACAGAAATTTCAGGCTTTCATGAAAATGAAAATAATTTTTAATTTTTCTACTAAACTATCTGGTGAAATGCAATGAGTGGAATGACAACATTTCTGTAGAAAATTGAGAATTGTTGGCCATTCGTGAATTCTAGTGCTAGTGAAATTTAAGACTCTTGACAGAATGGAATGATGTTTAGTTGGATGGTTGGGGTATCATAATCACAAACTTAAATTATCCCTGTAGAATGAGTGCATTTTTTAAAACAATAGCAATATAGCGTATCTACCGACACATATTTGATGTAAGGAAAAAAATAATACAGACATCCTGTAAAGACAATAATTTAGGGCTCAAAAATAGTTTTAATAATTGTCTAATTTTTCAAAAAATATTTACCTTTATTTTATACAAAACATATTGAAATATACTCGTACATCCAAAGTAAAAATCCTGGCATCAGGCACACGAACTCCTCTTTTCTGATAAATTATAAATAACCAATAATGGTTCCATGACAGTTGATCCGCCGACAGTTGGCCCCCGACTTATATACAATATGCAGTCGGTTTAGAGAAAATACGGTGTACATGCTTACACAAAATATAACTAAGTGTCTCCGAAGGGGTATGCAGAGAGGATATACCGCCAAATAACACAGGTATAAAATATATTTCATTCAAATTCATCAAGGATAAAACTATTTGTCTACAGGTTCACTGTATACACAAGCGAATAACTACAAAAAGCTGACATTGTAAATAAATTCGTTTGATATCCATACCGACTTATTATTAAATGTTTTTTTGTCGATTTTAAGTTTTAAATTGGTTAATAATGCACAAAAAAATATAACATCTATGGGTAACTCTTGATGAATCAACGGCCGGGACACCCATAGAGGTACACAATTTTGAAATGAAATGAAACTCGATGAAAGGGAAACGAGCGACCCTAAAAAGAGACAAACACATGCGTCTATAGGATTTAGCCTGCTAGAGAATGAGATAGCAATAAAATATTTATTTAATTCACGGGTACTCGGTTCCAACACAATACGATAAACCCAATACAAAGGTCCCATGCAATTCCCCTTTGGTATAGTAGTATAAAGCTCCTGAGCTCACACCTGAGACATTTAACCGAAAATGTATCAAATCCTACGATATCCAAAAAAAAAAAATTTTTGTTTTTATAAAATCAATATCACCACTCCAAAATGAACAGGCAAAAGAAAACACAATATAAAGCGACATCTAGCGACTCCGAAGAAAAATACACAAATACTAATATGATGATCAAATGTATAGGAAAAGGTACACCGTAATTTGACGACAAAAATATGGAAAATCGTCCGTCACTTTGATAAAAAAAAAAGTGCTTCGTAGTTTCACCACTCTTGTCTACTTTAGTTTCCTGAAGGTTTCACGTCTACCGCGTGTGAATTGCACACTCTTATTTTTTTTAAAGTGGTAAACTAGTTTTCAATAACATAACTAAAAAATATACAACCCAAAAATTGGTTATTTTGCTGTTTGTGCTTGTATGACTTACTCTGCCTTTCCTTGCGGAGAAGTGTTATGATAGAAAGAACAAGTCAGCATCTGAGAATGTCGGGGGTACTGGGTGGTGGATGGTGGGTGGAGAGTGGTGAGTACAGTATTATGTTTGTGGTCTTTGTATGCGCAAAGGAGCCAAGTATCATAAACACTAAACTTATTTAATATCCAAACTGAATAGTCAAAGTTGAACCATAAATAACACACAAGTCCGAGGGCGGGGACTCTGTTGTCTACCAGATATTTAAACCCGCTAGTCATAAGAGGGTTTAAACCACCCACCATCATAATAAAGGTAAGGGAGGTACAGATTATTCATATTTCTCAGGTCCATTGCTGCCAACCGTGAAGGAAGAAGGAAGGTCGTATCTCCTTGCACTGGAATGTAATCCACTGATGATACAAAGTACCGATTTATTTATCTAAAAAAATACCAACATTTTACTAACTTTTGCCATTTCAGAAAGATGTTAGGTAAGTATATTTATACGTGTCTTATTATTGGATGCAATGACCAAACAAAGTAGCTAAGAGAAGGACTTGACATACTCGTAACGATCCAAATACATACCTACCGAACATTCTGTCCAAACGGTTGTTCAAAAATGGCGGCAGTTTCCAAGTATTATTCAGTTTATATGATAAGAAATAAATATTGGTTCCATTTTGGCCGACATTTTTGTATAACCGTTTGGACAGAATGTTTTATTGATATGTCAAGTCCTCCCTTAGTGTATTTTATTTAGTCATTGGTTGTATGTCATTATGTGACATGAAAATTCGCTAAATTTAAAGATAAATCAAAATAAAATTAATTTCTATACCACGAACATTTAGGTTTTCACTCCATAACAGGTTTCATCATTGAGCATAATCTTCGCAGTACGACATTTGAAGTGCCCTTACATAGATTCAAAGAATTCATAATATAGATTCAAAGAATTTAAAACACAATTAAAAAATATACTGAAAAAATTAACCAAAAAAATAAATAAATAAATAAAACAATTGTAATATTTAATTAAATGAAGACAATATAAGCGAAACTCAATCGAAAATCTGAAAACAGAAAAATCAGAAAAAGATATTGACACATCTGGGACACTATATTGTCTTCATTTAATTAAATATTACAATTTGAGGTTTTACTCATAAAGTTAAAATAAAAATAAAAATAAAACAATAATGAAAAATTCTCTTATTCTGTAATCAAGATGATGAAATATGCTTATGACTGCGAATTAATTTCATAATGCACTGAAACATAAATTTAGAAGTTTGTTCAGTCCCTGGAAAAATACAGACCCCTCCGCAACGTAAGCAGATATAAGCGTTAAAAATAGGACAGCAGTCAAGTACAATAAGCGTGTTTATACGTCAGCGCGTGTGTTTCCATAGAAATCGTTCTAACTCCGTTATTGTTTTAGTTACATCCCTAAAACAAAAAGTAAAAGGTCGATAGTAGATCAAGCTGCACATCCCTATCAAGTTGTCTACTGAAATACATAACAGGAATCAGCTGTCAGTCGTGTAGTTGACAAAAATATTTACCCGCGCAAATTTGCTACCGGCAGCTCCACCGCGGTCCACATTTTAAATTATTAAATATTTTTATATGAAATGATAAAAAAGTGAGGTGACAAAAGTGTTTATTACACATATATACAATAGAATAAGTATTGTTGTTTACATAATCTGTGATTTTAGTACAGTAAACACATAAAAACCTCACGTGAGTCATTTTTACCTATTTTTAATGTTTGCGTTCTAAATTTTAATATTTACAAATACTAATATTTATTTTTAATATAATAATTTGAAAGCCTATTTTATATCCTTTCTAAAACAGTTTTTACTATTCGGCTACGTTCAGAAATGTTCCATTTATAGAGCTTTAATTGTGAAGCGGTAATAACAAAAAGTTTTCGTAAAATGTCATTATAATATTCTCGAAAAATCGGAGGGGTTTAAGCGAAAGACTACCACTGACCAGTGTTTAACCTGGGACCCCTTCGAGTCTTTTTGTGCCCTTTAGTACACAGTACACCAATAGCAGTATAATATTCTTGCGTCATGTACTTTACGGCACAACCAGGAACTGACTCATAAAAGTAGTTTTATCTCCTTTTCTATTACTGCGAGATGTATAATTTAAGCAGTACTCGAAAGTGGCAACCCAACGCTTTGTATTTGCATTTAAAAGTTTAACATAGACACTTCTAAATTATTTTAATATGTTCCAAAAAGTCATCGACCGCCATTGCTTGCATGTTTGCGAAAGACTTGTCAAAGTTTGTGAAATTTTTATTAATATTTTTGTCTGAAACGCAAAAAGGTGGAGCAATAATAACCTTTAAACTACGTTTGCATAATTAAATATGTTTTCAGGTTAGAGATATTTTTATAGTTTTCATCTGCTTTCAAAAACAGTATACCATTTTGGGATTGGTCAAAAAAGAGCGAACCTATTGGTAAATTAATCTAAACCGGGAATATTTTTAAAGCAATCATAATTCTAACAGATGTTACGAGTAGTAAGGCCGTCGTTATCGTCAGTAGCCATAGCGAATTTTACTTTTCTGGGCAGTGTCTTTATGTCAATTGATTACCGATTTTGACCCAGTGAAGTGGGGGTTAAGAGGAATATTTTAAATGTGTTTCATTTACTCACAATAATTGCCAAAGTTGCCTCTAAAAATCATTAAACCTTAAAATCTTTAATGGCCTATATCTTAAAATTTAAAGTTAAAATAAATAAAGTAGCTCACATCCGTACTAGATATATGATATACTTTTTGATTACAAAAATAATTGTTCAGTTTGGTTGGGTATTTTGATCTCAAATCCAAAATTAAGATTTGTGTGAAACGGGCCGTAACGGGCCGCGCGAACGTTCCACTTAAAGAGGCGCCAATTATATTATCGTTTATACATTTCCATATTTGATCCCATTATTTATGATTGAAACATATATAAAAGTGTTGTTGTGAAGTGCTTAGATACTTCATTAAACAGTGATACCTGACATTATTTGGAGTAAGACATGGAAATAAAATTTTGGTCTCCGGTGACATTTTTGATTTTTTTTTTCATCTGAAACATGATAAATCAGGAGGTATTGGATATTTAGGGTCAGGATGAAGGGTTGGGCGGTTACTCGATTGCGTAGCCAGTGAAGAAATATGAAAGAAATTGTTTTTCAAAGCCAATGAAAAACAATTTCTTTCAAGTGATAAAACGCAGCAAAAAAAAGGCACCAGAGACCAAAATTTCATATACATTTTTTTACTACAAAAATAACGTCAAGAAACACTAGTTAAAGTAAGTCAAGTACGTCCCTTAACACCCTGCGTATCGGTGTTTCAATAAAATAATTTCTTCTTCGGTTACTTAAACACAATGGTTTAATACGGTTCACAATGTACCCGCAATAACAAGATTCTTCGGTTTCAAGAGTTAATTACTGACAATAATAATGTACGCATTATTATTATCAGTAATTCCAATAGCATCAATACATTTCATTTGTGCAATTATCAAAGTAAAATTATTTGACAAATAATTAAAGAAATACATTTTATTTTTGAAGAAACAATATAAATAAAAAATACAACAAACGGTAACCAATTTCCTTTGATAATAAGATAAACTAGGAAGGCAATTGGTACTTTCTAGCTTGATTTTTTTTATAAGTGACAATAAAGCGCAAGTCGCAATTCAAAGACAAATTAAATTACTATTTGAGCATTCGAGCAAAATATTTTATATTGCATTATTAAATATCGCACAAGTCAATGCCTCCTGGGTTCAGTCAATTCAGACATGGGATTCAATTTAAACAGCGGATTCCGGAAAATCAGACGGTCGCACTCGCAGTTTTGTCGAATTGAAATTAACTGTTCCACCCCTGCAAATTCCATTCCCTTCTGTTAATTATGAAATAAATCTAACTGGCTTGGTAATAATAATTGAAAAATGGCTCGTTTCTTGGAAAATGAAGTTACATAAAGGTAAAATACACAATAATTGACTCTTCTCTTGTAGAACTGCTCTATAAATTTGTTCCTGATAAAGAAGCCATTTTGTTGCGAAGTTTTTGCTTTGAGTTCACGGAGGTCGCCTCAGCTCTCCTCTCCACTACTACTTGGTTTCCTGAGGGCCCCACGAGGGAAGAGGGGAACATCTCCCCTTTCCACTCCTGAAGACCCCACAGCGAAAGAGTCCACTCCCCCTTGGTTTGAAAAATGGCTCGATTCTCGGAAAAGAAGTTACATAAAGGTAAAATACACAATAATTGACTATTGTAGAACTGCTCTATAAATTTTTTCCTGATAAAGAAGCCATTTTATTGCGAAGTTTTTGCTTTGAGTTCACGGAGGTGGCCCCAGCTGTCCTCTCCACTCCTCCTTGGTTTCCTCATGGCCCCACGAGGGAAAAGTCCACGGATTTGGCCTTAGCTCTCAAAGACCCCTAGTTTTTGAATGATCCAATTTTCGACCCACGAACTAGGGAAATAAAAGAGCCCCGAGTGCTGGGGTATATGACACTGTGCACGATCTGAGCATGGTAGGTCATACTTTAGCTTGGGATGGCTATTGCAGGTCATGTTTCCATTCCCTCAGCGATGGGTTTACCGCCACACTCCCTGCGCTCAACCAGGTAGTAAGTGCTGCGTCAAAATTGTGTGGCGGTCTATCATTCCTGTCTACACCTGCGGGGAAACGGCTTGACGGTTAGTCAGTTAATTACATATTATTAATACTACTCATTTCATAAGATTTCTGGCTTAAAATAACTTTTTATAGTGAAAAAAGTATTCAAAATGTATTGTAGTCAATCAGGCCTGTATAGTTACGGAATATGGATATGGCATAAATTTCGGGGGTAATAAATTGGTAAGTACCTAAACTTCAACTCGAAAAACATTCAGATCGAATTTTATAATCCAATGACGCAAACAACATTAAAATGTTTAACTTATATTCTTTTTCAAAATATTCCATTGCCATTTATGGCAGACAAAAACTTTGACGACAGTTTTCCGTAAAATAATATTTTTAACAAAGGATTTCCGGAAACCCACTGGATGACAGCACTGAATAAAGGGCATGTACTGAGCGCTAACGTGAAGATGACATTTGAACACAGACAGAAGGGTTTTAACATCTTCAGGTTTGTAAACTAAGAGACACACACTCTGGTGCTACTCCACATAGACTATAAGTGAGAATAAAAGTGAAGAGTGGCAGAGAAGGAAGAAATCTTAAAAGGAGGGTTGGGGTGGAAGTGGAGCAAGAAAACAGAGAAGAATCATAAACGCGACCGCCATTTCACTAGAGGGAAAATAATAATAATGGAAATCGTAAAGATGTCAGACTCTTAGCTACATAGACATTATCTGTCATAAGTTAACGGTTCGAGATGCCATCTAACTTGAAATTTGATAACGGTGTGGTGTGGTATTTTTTTATTAATCAGCAAGCATTCTAATGGAGAGCAAATATCATATCTGTTACCAAATAAATTAAAAATGTTTTATTGTAGTCTCATACATTCACATTTAAATTATTTGATGGAATTCTGAGAAAACGCAAGTGAAACATACATAAATGAATTACAGGAAATACAAAGCAAGGTAATTAAAAAAACCATTTCAGTACAAATGCAGACATTCACGAAAAATACATATACATATATGGAAACAAAACTATTAACATCGAGAAAACTATATGAACGCAAAACATGTCTCCTTGTACACAAAATCAACAATAAACTCATGCATACGAACTGGTAAGCAATGCATTGGTTACGAGAGGGGCAACTTATATAATTGCCACCCAAACGACATTAAAAATGAAAATAAAACTGGGTTAACATTAAAAAAAATATATTGATTTTTATTACATGTTTGTAAAAAGTATTAACTTTGTGGCTCGCCATAATTTACAATAAAAAAACACAAAAAATTGTTTAAGACCACTTTTATTTTAAACACTCTATCGGTTTCAGAAGCACCCTTCCTTCGTCAGGAGAATATTATGACTGGTTGATTGATTTTTGTTGATTTTTATTCTTGATAAACATATTAGTGATATGGAATAGCGCTGTATTGTAATATTTATTTTTGTAGAATGTGATAGTTATTTCTAGTTAAATGAGTGAAAATGTAATTTTCTTTTGTCTTGAACAAAAATAAAATAGAAATTTTTTAAAAACTATGTAGGTACTAACTTTTAAATTCGGCATGTGTTTCTTTATTCAAATTAATAGAAAACGGAACAATTTTTTACCTATAATGGGCTTAAACCAATGACGTTACATAAATAAATAGACTCGCCATAGTCTCATATTCTCAAAATATAATGTGGAAAGTAAGGAACACTCTTTTGTTTTCAGCGATTTTCAGTATAATTTCTTAATTCAAAAGTTTATTCCTGTGTGATAAAGATAGACAATCAAATAATGTTGTGTATGAATGCAATGAATATAGGAGCGGGCGGCGGCGTATTGCTTGTCACTTTTTGATGGAATGTTCGCTGTCTTCTTTTCTTGAGGCCCACTAGAATAAAAGGTCCGGCTGCCTGTCGGAGTTTGATATGTCGAGCTATACAATAAATACAATAAGGCAACGACAGTTTTCAAATGGGGGCGATTGTCATCAATACTTGTTATAACTACTGATTTATGTGTTGTTTTACCGCAAGCAAACAAATAAACAGAGTGTTTAGGCTGATTAGTCTACTTTAAAACAGTGAAGTTTACTTAGCAACAGAAATTTGGCTGTTGCGCGTCCAGACCCTTTACTTTAGCAAGACTTGAATTTTCTCTAATGCATGTAAAACCGCGAGCGGGAAACATGAAAATTAATTGTAATATTTATAATAATCGATAATAATATTAAGTAATTTGCGTGTACTTACAAATGAAATGTTATTCATTCACCTTTACTATTATTTGTCGTGTAATTGAAACATTTTCTCATCATACAGGAGGGCATTTTGACACTTTTTAAAATGCAATTTACTTACTGGTAAGTACTGGTAAGACGCAACCTTACTCGACGCGTAGCAGTTTAGTACTAAAGTACTAGATATCGAGACCGGTACAATTGTCTTGCCATTGTCTTCCCACTTTGAGATTTCTACCCCTCGTCTAATATAGTATGTAACGTCATTGGCTTAAACCAATTTATTCACAAGAAATAATAATAACCTTTACCGACGTTGTAATCATTTTTCTTTGATAATAATCGTAGTTTTATCAATATCCTATAAAAAATTATACTAAGAGAGTATAATTTCATAAAATAATTCAGGGATTTGCCAAACCTTTAACTCATTTTCATAACCGGGGAACAACGAATGGCAAATTGACATAAACGGTATTCACGAAGTAGTTCCTTGATACGGGCATTTATGTACCGCATTGTTTGTCTTCAGCTTTCATAATTCATTCCCGCCAGGTCATAATTTGAGCAAATGCAAACAATTAACGCATATATTATTTGGTAATATAGTATTACCGAATTACGGGGATTAGAATCTGGCAGTATCGAGGCAGCTCGGCCCGCCGAAACGGTGACATTAGCGAGATAGATTGCGAAGCAAATCACATGTTGGAGCAGTGCAGCTATATAACTCATCCCGTGCACTATCGACGCAAGCGAATTTTGCACAATTTTGATCATGCAGAATTCAAAGCGTCTGGAGTCAATTACATTGGGCGAGTTTACAAGCTGCTATCTGGGAAATTCACTATCTGTTAGTAAACTCGCTCAACGTAATCGTATTACTTGCTAACTAGCAGATTGTTGACAATCTACGAAAAAATTAGAAAGGTGGTTAACTTTACTCGCTACACGCTTACTTGTGATTGGTTTATTAATGTTTTCAATATGGCTGCCAATAAACAGCTGATTTAGACTGTCAAACATCTGATAGAATTAGTTCACACAGGCGTCGTTATTCTTACTACAGTGGACAACTTTGTGTGTCATCATGACAATCTCACTCGCCGGTTCACCCGCTTTTAAACTTAGTAGATAGTAGCTTGTAAACTAGCTCAATGTAATTGAGGCTTTAGGGATACTAATGTGCAATGTTAGCATTACAAGATTCGAGAAAATAAAAATGGGATAGCTTGTGTCTCAATGTGGCATTACCTCAGTTTGATGATGGCCTAATAATAAAAAACCAAAATTCTTGCTGAACGTAATAATCAATATATAAAATTCTCGGGTCACGGTGTTTGTTATCATACTCCTTCGAAACGGCTGGACCAATTTTGATGAAATTTTGTGTGCTTATCTGGTAGGTCTGAGAATCGACCAACATCTATTTTTCATACCCCTAAAAGTAAAGGGTGTTCCACTCCGAATTTTTATTATATTTTTGTTGGACAAATTTTTTATTTTTTATTCTTTTTATGGTGAGGCATTAAAAATACATGCAGCCCTAAATTTTCACCCTTCTACCATTAACCCCTATTTTTTAAAAGTGATATTAGTAATTCAAACCGGTGTCACTTCTGACCCGATGAGAACGAAGCCGGCCTCTTTTCTCTAATTTTAATTTTTTTACTAATCAATTACTGTTTGATATTATTACTACAAACATGATTCACGGTCCATGCGGTAATTTGAATCGTTAATCGCCTTGCAAGGTAGACGGAAATTGTACAAAAGGTTTTATTAAATATTTCACCAACGATACGGTCACACATGTTGAAGGATATGCAATAAATCGTCGAAGAAATACCGATAATGGCGGACAATCATTCATTAAAAATATCAGTAACGTAGACATTGACATTGACAATCGTTGGGTGGTACCATATGCACCTCTGTTGAGTAAAAAAGTGGGAAGGAAAAAGGCATGAGGGGTGGGTAGGAATCTGGAGGTCATTGTATCCGGGAGTGAATTCACCCCTCCAACTGCGGTGCAAGACCATTGCCTTGATCGGAATTGACCTTTTACCTTGACCTTTCCAACCGGACTCTTTCGACCTATTGGTCGAGAGAATCCGGCTGGAAAAGTCAAAAGGCCTCCCTCAACCAGTCTCTCTCGATCCGGCCCGCCACGCAGCAGGTGGGCAGACGCATCCGCCGCCAAGACCCGCACAAAAGTCACCCTTGCTAAATCACCAAACGTAGCGAACCGCTTGGGGTGACCTATGGCAGAGGTGTTGGTTATCCAATAAATGGTTCCCGGGGCGGCGGCACCCGTACCGCTTCCTTTCAAAAATTCCCGTAAGTAAGTGGAAAAGTAAGAAAATACACAACGCAATATCTAATACTGACAAAAACAAAACAGGGACAGTTGGGCACCGATAATTGCTTCATTGTGTAATTTTTAACTTAATAAAAATACTTAATTTAATTCAACAGTTATTGATTCTGAGGCGGTACGAAGTTCGTCGGGTCAGCTAGTAATATTATTGAAATTGATTTTTTTTTAATAAATTCAACGAACTGAACAGAATAACAATAACGCTACACTTACACTACACTTCACTCTATTATCTTTTGTCAGCTTCTTTTCAAATTCGGATACAATGAAAATTTTTGAAACACAATGACAGACCATTTTTTCAAAGTTTTGTCAATTTTTTAACGAACCTTGTCTCTGAGACCCTGGTTACGGCTGTATGACCCAACCGAGACATCGCGCTTCAGTACACCCTATGTTCAAAGGAACAAAAAAATCGCAGTCTTTTCCAATGGTCCATTATCATACCTTGTTTCTTTTTAAATCTTTTCAAGGCCGTGAAACCAGCCCAAATGGTATGCAATACCTTCACAGAATTCAAAAGAATTGGTTTTAAAAAACCCGTCTGATTTTTTTTTTCCATGTATTACAAAGTTGTTATAGAAATAATTTCAACACGAGGGAAGTACTTTAATTTAAACAGTTATTTCTGACATTATTTGGGGTAAAAAATGTAAATGAAATTTTGGTCTCCGGTGACATTATGACAAAAATCAGTATATACTGGGCTGTTAGGGGCGCCATGAGGAGTAGGTTGATTACTCGGCTGAGTGACCAGTGACGACATGTGGAAGAATTATTTGGTTTGATTTTGAAAAAAAAGACATCTAAAAAGTCAGCAGAAACCAAAATTTCATTTACATTTTTTACTCCAAATAAGGAATCACTGATTAAAGGGAAAGGGACGCGGTTGGACACGCAAGGGAGGGGTGGGGGACGAGGGATGGGCAATAGTTGGGATTCTTTCAATAAGCAGAACAAACACTTTCTTTGAGCGGCTTTGCAACACATGCCGGGTACTCGCTAGTGTGTGAATAAATCAACAAGCCAACTCCTATTGCAGTCTGCAAGGCATTTTAAATTGAGACCTAAAATAATCATCAGCCCAGTATTCAGTCTCACGACGAACAACTTAGAAGAAAACAAACGAAAAAAAAAACAAAAAAAAAAACAAGAAAAAAAACGACGAACAACTTAGTTCCTCTCAACAACTGTTGAGAGGAACATCTTTAGAAGAATCTTCGGAGCCGTGCAAGAAAATTGGGTATGACTTACGAAAACACAAAAAAGACAAATATTAATATATTATTATAAAGGGTAAGAATAACCTGGCAATTTTGAATTCTCCCAACTCCCATCATAAAAAAACTGATATAGATGGAGAACTTTGCTTATAGAGAATTGAACCCGCGACGCCTGGATGCAAAACCCAACATTCTGAACCATTAGGCTACAAATCAGTCAAAATACGAACCATTGGTTTGAAGAACTTTGAAGAACATTGGTCAATGACAGCTTTCATAGAACTGGAATGATTACGCTGGACATATGGTAGTAAGATTGGAAGAGAGTCCACCGCCAAAGTGGCTTTTTTTAATGAGCTTGCAAAACGAAGGAGTCTTAGGAGACTTTTGATGGCTGAACGGTGTAGGTATGAAAAATGTAGCGTCTTTAGCTTTATGTACTTAAAATGTGTTGGGAAACTTAAAAATACGTTCAAGGGTCGTTTTGATTGCAAGTGATTTATTTACGTTATCGTAAAGTTTACAGTGAATATCTAACTGGACTAAACGACCTTACTCTAGAAGGGTCTTAGTAATTCTGATTCTGAAGCTCCGAAACGCCATACTGGTGGTGTCTGCGTTACTACCTGATGCCTACGGCTATCATCGGAACCGTTCGTTCATTAGACACGCACGACGATAGATGATACTGTTCTAATATAATACATAACTGATATCTGTCGGGGTATCACAAAACTTCGGATAACTAATTATACTAACGATATCCACTGATGGATATTGAAACTACATAGCTAACCTGTACACAACAAAAACCATATTACAAGAATCTGAAAAAAAGCAAGAGACCAACGGCAGTTGAGAAGATTCCTCAAGAACAGGACTCTTCAAGAGTTGTAGAGTCGATTTTGATGAAGGTTGGTTACGCCCATACATATACCTACACATACACATACCTACATAGCACGCATACATACTATCACTGCTTGGGATTGGTATTAATTATTGTTGCAAGTCCTTTGTCCTACCTTTTCCCAATTGCCTACCCGTCAATCTTACCTACAATCTTAATCAGTCTGTAATAAAACTCCTGCCGCGAGACAACCATTGTGCTCCGCCGTGTATCCGCCATTATAAATAACTCCGCTGTGTACTATCAAAATAAACGAACCTCACGACTTTTACTGTTTTGTTCCTGTTGGATGGGAAAGGAGCATACAAGTGCATTGCCAGCCTACAACTTATTATCCTTTTCCGGTGAGTCCTCTCCTTTCTATGCAACATGTATTTTTATCATTTTTAAGCAGTGATAGTAACACAAAATCAAGGTCCTTCGCCAATCATATTTTTACACAAACATATTAACCCACTTTACACAATCATAAATGTTTATAATCATAAATGATAAATGTTTTGGCCTTATATTAAGTATTTTGTTAGAAAAATGGGTTTAACTTATAAAAATAATGACTGAAAATAAATACAACTTACACAATACCATCATACTTCTGACGGGTTTTCAATAAACGATTTGAAAACAATTAATAAATATATCGTTTGGATGATAAACCCTCCTGTTTATTTGATATGGATGTGACTATAATTATATAAATTGCCAGCTTTGTAACCGAAAGCAATGGGATTGTGCGGCTGGCACATGTGAGCTGTTATTATTAATAGCTGAATTACAAACACGTTTTGATTGATTAAACGACATCTATACACAACAAAGCAGATTACACGGAGCCACGGCTTGTTTATCACACAATGCTACATTGTTCTGAAAATCAATCAATTTGTTATATTATCACATCATCATTTTTCACGGATGAACGAAACTGAGCGGATAATTTTCGCAGAATGAAAAAAAACTTCAAAATTTCAGTGCTGTTCTTTTTTTCTTTTCATGTTTTACTTATCAATTTGCCCATTATTATCATCGTCTTTCTTATTCAGGTCCTACTGGGTCCTACCAACACTTCGAGCTGCCGAGTTCCGTGACGGTGTGGGTAGATGAAAATTATATAGGTGTCTACAATGTAGGTCCTACAATCTCGATAACTTGTTTTAAAACATAAAGTTAAGCGACCACCTGAATTGTGTTGTATTCTCAATTGCGATTATTATAATATTAATCACCCGTTATCGTGATTTCTTTTTGGGTTATTATATCGTGTTGTACTACCTCCTTCTTTAGCCGAGCCTTATTATTTTTTATTCAAAACCCAACAACAACAACAACAACAAATCTTCCATGTATCATCATTGGTCAATCAGCCGACTAACCAAACAAACGGTCTCCCCAACCCTAACTGCCAAATATCACCTGAGGTTTTATTATGTCTACTAGCTGGTACCCGGCATGCGTTGCTATGCCATTTCATAAAGATTTTTTTCTCCCTGCGTGTCCTTTCCCATTCCTCCCCTTCCTTTCTTGCGTCCGCTTCCCCTCTCGCGTTCCCACTCCGCCTCCCCCACCTTCCCTCTCCCCACTTCACTCCCCGCTTTCCCCCATCTCGTGAAATCCCTTCCCGATTTCCCCTCCCCCTCCCTGGTTCCCCTCCCCCGTCCATCGAATCCCCTACCTGAGTTCCCCTCCCCCTCCCACATTCCATTCATTCATTCCCGGTACATTCAGTTTTCAAACAGCTCGCGTGCCACCGATTGCAATTTTTTTATACAAATTTCATAACGCCAAAGCTCACCAGTAGTTTTATGCAAACCTTGTCCTGACAATAACGAACACACAAAAAAAAGAATTATCCAATTTGGTGCAGTTGTTCGGTAGTTATGCGCGTACATACATTTCGGCGATTCATTTTTATAGATAGATAGATAGATAGATAGATAGAAGAAAAAGATATATAGAAATCGATTTTTGAAACTGACAATTCATGGAGGAATTCCATTAAAATAATATAATAAAACAAATATGAACCTTATTTCTATTTTAATTTAATTGACCGTAACCGGTTTCAAGTCATCTTCAGAGTGGTGTTATAAAAAAAAAAATCAGTGTGGAATTTTACAAAATTAATAGGAACATTTTCGGAGACGGGACATTTTCGTGTAGTGACGTCACGGGCCCAAATAATGGATTTATTTATTTAAAAATATAAAAAAACTGTACATTTCTAAAAAATTTTACTAACATTTTCGTAATCTTAGTAAAAAAATCAATCCACACGATTTTTTCCAAGTTGTCATGAAATCCATGCAAGTGGCCTATTGTATTTATTCTGTATAAGTGTTTTTTATGATATCTTTTTTTACATTGGCTCCACACAGGAGGCCCTGAGGAAAATAATTCCCCTCAGGGCCTATGTCATCTTTGGGGATGCTGTGTGGAGAGTTTTTTTTTGTGAAAGGAAGGAGATGAAGTTCTGGGAAGGAACGGGTGTTAGAGGTGGTAATAATCTGGGGGTCAGTGTGTCCAGGAGTGACGGACGTATGAATCCATCCCTACCACTGCGGTGCAAGGCGATGTTCCGAGAGTACGGCTGGAGAAGTCAAAGGGACTTCCTCAATAACTCTTTCCCGATCCGGCTTGCCATGCAGCTGATGGGCAGACGCATCCGAACTTATAACAAATTAATCACCACTCATTATAATCTATTTTGTCCACATGAGCTTATTTGTCTACACCTGTTTGTCTATGCTTATATTTGTTAATTTTCGTATTCTTATATTTGCTAATACGTTTATCCTGACGAAGAAACCAATGGTTTTGAATTATGTCGATAATTTTGATTAAATAGTGGTGCTTACAAAATTATTTATTTTTATTTAATTAAAAACTGATTGGGTACCTAGGTATCTATTCAGGAACGATTTTCGATATTTGAAATTGTTAACCTAAAGTATGGAAAGATTGACCAAGCTTCGGGCGTAGGTACACACGCGCACAACTACTGAACAAGTAATGCCTAGTAGAATAATCTGTACCAATTTAAAAGACAACTGACGTGGTCAATTTACACGACATTTCGACCTCGAACCCCGGATAGATCGAGAAAATTTGAAATTGTTTAATAAATTTCAGCAGAAATGAGGAAGAATTGTTGTTACCTTGGGCAGACGGACAAACCTACAACCCTCTTCCCATTGGTGTATCTCTTCCTCTCCAGTGACGGTGATAACGTCTGGGTGCGCATAAAACTGAAGAAGAAAATAAGAAATTTAAAGCAAAGCCGTGTAACTGCTCGATGGGGTTGCCGGTAATTTTGCCATGTTTTTAGTGCCCTGTGTCTCCGAATCGCGAGATCTACAAGATGATACCATTAGCAGTTTGCATACAAACAGGCCTAATATACTAGAAGCTCCCTACAAGGGCCCCGCCGGGACGAACAGCTTGGCAATAGCCGGATTTTTATCATAATTTTCTTCGCTGCTTCGAGTCTGTAGTAGTCTCGATGAAATAGACAGCACACAACAAAAATATAAAGCAATAGAAATGCTGTCTTTGCGGAGATATACTGGGGATGATGTCTCACTGATACACAAGGACAGGGGGAGTGGAAGTGGATTTGAAGCAAAAAAAGATGTGTTTCGGAATAATCTACTGTTATCCAATGACGTTACAATTAGGGATGCAACGATATATCGAAAATCCGATAAATATCGATATATCGACCCCTAAAAATATCGATATTTATCGATATCGAAAAACTCAATATATCGTATCGAAATATCGAGAAAATCGCCCAAATTAAAATACCCACAAAGTCGGGTAAAATGCTATTACTGGCAATACTGACTTTCTAAAAAAAATGATTCTGTTCTCTACTCTAATCTGTGATAGGTGAGAGCACCATAAATCTTTGGCCCACACGCAAATAAAAAAAAGCTGACGGTGAGGTGAGCTTACGTTATATCGTTCTGCTCCTGTAAATACTCGAAAAATATACATTCTTGAAACATGGCAAGAGATGCAAGGTGTATTTCCCAATCTTTTTAAAGTGGCAATGAGTCATCTACCAATTGTGGCAACAAGTGTTCCTTCTGAACATTTTTTTTTTCAAAGGTAAGAGCCCTTTTTACTCAAAGCAGTAACCAGATACAAGAAAGCAGACTGTCAAAGTTACTATTTTTAATTTCAATAGCTGGTACAAAAAACTGGAATTAATTTTTTTTTTTAAATTTATGAAAAAAAATTATATACCTATCCAAATTTTATGATTATTCACATAAGTAAGTATAAAAAATTATATACGTACATTATCGATAAACGTTTGATATAACTAAAACAACATTGGATTTCTATAAGCATTCTATTAAAAAAATATATCGATATACCGGCCTACTAGACTGATATATCGATATATGAATATCGACTTAATTCGATATATATATCGAAATCGATATATCGATATTTTTAAAAACCTTGCATCCCTAGTTACAATACATCTAGACTTGCTATTGTATCACAAACTCAAAATTAAATGTAGTGAGTAAAAAACACTCTTATGTTTCCAGATAACTCTTAATTCAAAGGTCGTTCATGTATGACAAAGTTAGACACTTAAATATGTAGAATGAAACAAGTACTTTGTTTAAAAACCACTTTATTTTTATTTATATTTGTTATAAATAAACTAGTATAAACTAGTTTATATGTTTATTGTCCTGAAGAAGGTTGAGTTCAACCGAAACCGGTCGACAGATATAAATAAAAATAAAGTGATTTTTAAACAAAATACTTGTTTCATTCTATATAATGTCAAGCCACAAAGTGTTTGCTTTCTACGATAACTTAAATATGTGTGTGTATGAAGGAAATAAACGGTAAGACCGGGCGGCATTTTCGTATTCAAAACTTCTGTTGAATTCTGCCTCAAGGCCGGATATATAAGAGGGTAGGGGAACGTACCCATACTACGTGACACGTTTGGGGGGGGGGGGGAGTCTTCAAAATGTCACGCTCCATACAAATGAACGGCGGGTTGCTTAGGATTTTGGTCACCGGGGGGGGGGGGGGGGGTTAAAAATTGCAAAAAGTTGGTCACGTAGTATGGGTACGTTCCCTAGGGTGATTTTGAGGTGTCAAGTGATCGGGCTATAGGTAATAGAGCAACGAAAGTTTTCATATGGCGGAGACTGTTATTGTACTCATTATTACTGCTGATTTGTACGTTGTTTTACCGCAAATATATAAATAAACAGAATTATTAGACTAATTTGGCCATTGTGCGTACAGACCCTGTACTTTAGTAGGCCTTGCATTCTCTAATGACGCATTAAATCTTTGTATAGAAAACCATTGTATTATTTACATTGTATCGATAACATATACTTTTTTTTACACGCCCTGGTGAACTTTTACATTCTAGTTTATAAATTCAGTATCACAATTATTTTGAATATCTAAATTGAAACAATAAATAAAATATAATTGGATGAAAAAAAATGTGACAACAAAAGCGTATAAATTGATAAGAAGTCTCACATAAATAGATATTCAACATAAACAAAAATTGCAGAAATTGTAGGTATACGTATTTGTGTCTAGATATATAAAAGAATTGGAATGAACAATATTATACTCATTATTTTTAAAGTGAAATATAACTCTGAGGTTAGAATATTTGAATCACTGATTCCGAGACTTCACAGTCTCAAAATCAGTGAATTTTGATAAGACGGTGTCCTGGTGATGTTAAAGTAAAAGGGTAGTAAATGTGGGTAAGATCTTTTCGTAATATGGATGTTTATTAATTCAGGGCAGCCAATTTTTTAAGGCAGTATTTAATGTAATAGTATTAAATCTGTGTTTATTCTTTTTTCTGAAAGCTTTTATATGGACATTTTATCAAGTAGGTAGTTATAATCAGTGTAAAGGAATATGCAATTTATAGTTTATATACCCCACAAACTTATGTTGAATCTTTGTAATGTTGTCGGAATGAGTATTTCAATGTTCATTAAATGCACATGCAAATCAATAAATAATTAGCATGTATTTACAGAAATGTTATTCCTTGGCTTTTATTTATTTATTTATTTATTGATTAACGCCCTTATTCGGGGCTTTTACATTACATATGAATGATAAGAAAATACAAAGCATTCAATGTACATAACTGAACTGTCTCAGTAACAATATTTTATATTTGTTTAAACATAAATTGAAGATGTCCACTGACTTGGTATAATTGTTTCCCTCCATAAGTATTCTGGGCAAAGAAGAATACATATGGTAGTTAGTCCCAGAATTTCTACACTGAAATAAATCTTGACTTCTAGTATTACGTAGTGGAATCCGGAAGCTTATCAATTCTAGCAATACCGGACTATCAACTAAATCATTTAGAATTTTATATAGAAATACCAAGTCAGAGAAAATTCTTCTGTCGGACAATTTGAGCATATTCAAATCATTTAAAATAGTGTTGTAGTTCAACATATTTGCTGGAATACGCATTTTAAAATTTAGAAAACGTAAGAATTTTGTTTTGTATTCTTTCAATAGCTTGAACATGTATACTATAATGTGGATTCCAGACGGGAGAATTGTACTCAAGTTGACTTCTAACATAGGCAAAATATAACAGTTTAATACACTTTATATTGTTAAAATTTCTAGTAAGCCTAGTTATAAATCCCAACATTTTTAAGCCCTTATTAGAGATTTCTGTTATGTGGTTTACAAATGAAAGATTTGATTGAAAAGTCATGCCTAAGTCTTTAATTTGTGTTAATGTCTGAAGGGCATTGTTATCAATGTTGTAATTATAAATCACTGGATTTTTTATTCGAAAAAATCAAACTATTTGACATTTTGAGATATTTAGGTAAAGTCTATTTTCATTACACCAAATTAATAATTTATTGATATTATCTTGAATAACGTTGCAATGGTGAATATTTTGAATAATTCTAAAAATTTTGAGGTCATCAGCAAAAAGTAAAATGATTACATCATAAAATATTTTTGTAAGATCATTTATAAACAAGATAAATAAGATTGGACCAAGGTGTGAACCCTGTGGAACTCCACTTGTTGCATAAATTATTTCCGACAGAGAGGATTTTATTCTAACAATTTTTTGTCTTCCAGTAAGATAGCTTTCAAACCAGGCTAATATATTTCCACGTATACCAAGTTTTTCTAATTTCCAAATGAGAATTTTATGAGAAACTGTGTCAAAGGCTTTACTAAAATCAGTATAAACAGAGCCTACTTGTTTTTTTTTTCTTTGAAAGCACTGGTTATAAAATTTTCATAAATAATTAAGTTGGACAAAGTACTTCTACCTGGCATAAATCCAAACTGGTGAGGTGATATTATAGGTTTTATTTGTGATAAAAGTTTGTCAAGTATCAGACTTTTAAAGAGTTTCGGTATGGTGGATTGAATGCATATTGGTCTGTAATTACAAACGTCACTTTTATCACCTTTTTTGAAAATTGGAGTTAAATAACTAATTTTCCACCTATCGGGAAAAATTCCACTGGATAAAGATAGGTTAAAAAGTTTGGTTAATGGAAGAGCAATTACTTTGATGCATTCTTAGATAAATATTGTTGGGATATTATCTGGCCCAGCAGATTTGTGGATATCTAAGGATTTAACTTTAGTAATTACATCAGAGATACTTATGGTACACTGTGAAATATCAAGAGTTTCATCTAGAGTTGTTGTTGGATAAGGAGCATTATTTGAGTCTGTTGTATAAACACTTTTAAAAAAATTTGCAAATAAGTTAACAATACCATTAGTATTATTGCTATGGCTGCCATTTAGGTGCATAATGCTCGGGAAATCAGAATCATCTTCTTTAAGAGATTTCGAGTATTTCCAAAAATAACTAACATTATTTATTATGGAATTTTGAATTTCATTTATACAGTTACGGTAGCAGGTCATAGACATTTTTTTACACGAAGTTCTTAAATCTTTAAATTCAATGTAATCAGAATATTTTTGAAATAATTTATATTCTTTATGTTTAAGGTTTTTGGTGACAAGTAGATTTATAAGTTCTTTGGAGTACCATTTTGGATAGGTATTTGGCTTACATTTCATGGTTGGAATATACATGCTAATAGCATTTTCCAAAACGGCTAATAGCATTTTACTAGCGTTTGCCGAATAATGAAAACATTTTTTCATCACATAGAGGGCACTTTGGCATTTTTTTAATGCTATTTACTTAGAGCAATGCGTGGCCGTTTAGAAATAAATTTATGAAAAGGTAGACAAAACAATTGACTTGTTTTTGACTCGCAACTTTGAGATTTCTACTACACGTCTATATACAGAATATTAAGGGACATACTCATACTCATACATAACCAGTGATTCCTGGCATTATTTGGATTAAAAATAAAATTATGATAATTTTGGTCTCCAGTGACTTTTTGATAATATGATTTGTTTTCATCTTAAAACTTAAAAAATAAGTTTTAGACAGTATGGTTAGGTTAGGTTCCGGGTGAGGGTTTGGGTGGTTACTCGGCTGAGTGACCAGATATGTGGATGAATTTTTATTTATTTGTTTTGAAGAAAAAATATTGGAAAAGTGAAAACATCAATAAAGTCATCGAAGAGCAAAATTTCATTTAGGTACATTTATTACTCCAACTTACATTTTATTATCCGGACATTATCACTGGTTAAAGTAAGTCAAGTACGTCCCTTAACATTCTGTACATTGTAACGTCATTGCCGATGTCGTTCCAAAAGCGATGTCCGTAGGTAGGGTCTTCAACAGGTGCTAGACTGCAAATCAAGTTGTACCTAAGATATGTATATCTATGGATAACGTTACTAGTAAGGGGGCATACATTAATTACGTGAGAAGTTTTTCTTGCAATCTAGACCCCTCCCCCCCCCCCCCCTTGGTGAGATAAATTTGGGCCACCTCGTATATTCTTTTCAAGTAACGTGAGATTTTGCTAGACCCCCCTCCCTCCCCCCTTTTGAGCTCACTTAATGAATGTATGTCCCCTAATCAATCCCACTAGATGCTAAGCAAAAAGATTCGTATAAACAATGTTTCGATTAAAACCATTACGAATCGAAAGAAAGAAGTGATCTATATCTTTGCTGAGTACGTACCAGAGTCGGCCAAAGCTCACTAATCGAGAGTTTTTGTTACATCTGCAGTCTGCAGTGTCTGCACATAGATTTTCCGCTTGATACTTATATAATTATATATATAGTATTGTACTCAGGAAATATTATCGAATTGTAAAGAAGAGGAACCTACTTATTCCCCTCTTTTTAATTAATTTATTGTATTTAGGAAACATACTGAAACTCAGATTTCTACCCACCGCTCAAACCCTTTGCCTTCCCGGAACTTCCTCTCCTTCCTTTCCCTGAAAAAAAATTGTTCTCCGTACCAGAGTAGGTACCTATCGTGTGTACACGTGTAATGAAAGACATGTTTCATTTGTAATTTTTTTTAATAAACGCATTTTTTTTAATTTTCTTTATTCATTTTGTTTGTTACGGGTTTGTTGTACATGGATTTTCGACTACCAAGCTAGGCAAATGCCCGTATTATGGTACTACGTGAATTTAATAATAAACCAGTGATTCTACAGGCGAAATTGAACAAACCTACAATCTTGCTACGATATTGCGTACCCCTAATTTTTGCTTCGTACCTTCCACAGGTTGAAAACCCCTGCCTTATATTATTCCTGAACATGAACCTGAACGCTACGGAATTTTGCACGACGCGCGACGTTACGACATAACAGTACTATTACCGCCATCTATTGTTGATTGTCTGAACTACGAAGCAAAACAGTTCTACCTACGCTGTCATCTATCAGTGTCAGCACTACCGCCATCTATTGATATTAGTCTTAACTTTAATCTATTGCTACCGCCATCTACTGATTTTAGTCTGAACTACAAAGCAAATCTGTTGACCACTTAAAATGAAAATAAGCGAAATAAAATGTTTCCACTTTAGTTTAATAAAATGTCAATAGAGTTCCGCAGCAGTGAAAAACAGCTACATGTTTCCAGGAAAATTGTGTCATTTTTTTCTGCTTATGATAATATCATCGATAATAATTATGATAGGCTGCCTAGATGTGAGGTTTTTTTCCATATGTCGCTTACGTAATTGACTTATACCAAAATTACCAATATATACTACACCATAGGTATAAGTCACTTAAGAACCGTAGTTTATAACAAGTTACAGAAATAACTTGTACGGTATATAAACTTTTTATCTTGCGTTCACATAACACTAAAACACTTCTCCATACTTCCGCTACTCAAAATACACTCGATGAATTCAATGACGACAACGACCTGAAACTTGCGCGGAGGAGGATTGTATCTTCCATATTCCACCTGGCGCGCTTCTGAAAGTCATTTTGTTCGCATTGTACAAGCACGAGTGCATTACTTTTCAGCCTACCCTCGTATATTGTTTACTAGTGGGTTCCCGGCATGCGGTGCAAAGCCATATTCAAAGAAATAAATTATTTCGCCCTGCATGTCCTTTCCCGTGCGTCCCCGTTCCCCTCCGGCGTCCTCTTCCCCTCCCGCGTTCCCCTTTCACTTTCACCGCCTTCCCTCTCCCCTCTCCTACTCCCCTGTTCCGCCAACCCCCTCCCGCGTTCCATACATTAAGTCCCAGTACATTCAGTTTTCTAACAGCTCGCGTGCCACCTATTACAATTTTTTTATTCAAATTTTCATTTTTCATGTATTAAAAATATTCATTTTTTTTATATTATAAGAACATTCAATCAAATTTGGTACATAAAATAGGTGGTGCTATTTAAAACATCCATAATTCTTGATTCGATTCAAAGTAAGAGGTGAGTACTAAATGTGAGTAATAAATTCATTAATTTAAAGTGTTACTAAAATTTAATTTTAATCGAACACCATTGTTCTGCAAAATGTCTTTCTCAAATTGTGTCATTTTTGACAGTTTTTTGGAATTATTAAAATACTTTTCAGATGTGTGATGTATTGTTACGTGGTTGTAATAATCCAGAAAACTTCGCGGGGGTGGAGACAAGGGCGGATCCAGGATTTTTTCTGGGGGGGCACAAGGGGCGGACGGGCAAAAAAATCAACAATAATTACTGTTAGGTTTTTTTTCTGGGGAGGGGGCCAAGGGACGGACGGGCAAAAAATCAACAATAATAGTTAGAAATAAACTTGAAGTATCATACAAGTTCAAGTTCAAGACAGTTTTTGCTTCAAATCTCCACAGTACGTGCCCCGTGCCCCCCCCCCCCCCTAAATCCGGCCTTCCCCCCCCCTAAAGTTTCAAACATTTCCTAGGCTTAATATAGCAATACATAGACATCTCATATAATCATAACTCATGTTATGTTCCTTTATTATACCCCCAAGCAAGCATATTTTGATTTTTTTATATACATTTAGATGTAAATGCTCCTGTGAGTTAGTTAGCAAAAAAAATTACGTAAGTTGTAAATTTTACTTATGAGTATAAAGGCAACCTTAAGCCTGTAGAATAGGAAAATAAAACACGTTTTCCTTGATGCGTGACAAATAATAACAATCTTCGATATTGATAGACACGTTTTTTTATGGTTTATTTGATGTTATTTCAAATGTTTCTATACAAAACAAAGAATAGCCTGTGCCGGATACAATTGATTTATTATTTGCCTCTTTCACGCCAATCAACACAATGATGCGCATTATTATTGCGATTGCATTAGGTATTTATATGCCAACATTTTGGTAGGTAGGTAGGTAAAAGCAGTAGCAAACAATAACGAAATCAGTACCTACTTGTAAAATGAAACAGTCGTAACATAGCCTACTTAATTTTTAAGGAAAATGTGGGTTGTAGATTTCTACCATTGTCTGTGAATTTTCTGAAATACGCCATGCTCTCGATTTATGGCAAACTACTACTATAGGTACTAAGATACCAGCATACCACCTACGTAGCGTCATGGCGTTTGAATTATTGTAGCTTGGTTTACAAATGATAACAAATAATGACACCCTTGGCTTACTAATTTGCCAGATTTTGCAAAACTGTTTCGAGTGACGGGGGGGCACCACGATATGCAGATCTTCAGTTGTTGTTTTATGTTATATATTATTAATTAATGCTTGTTATATAATTAATGTTATATAATTATATGTTATATAACTAATGCTTGTTACGTTTTAAAATGTGAAACGAAATCCAGACTTGGTACCTCTTCTGACATTAATTGAGTATGTAGAATGTAGGTACACGTACGCACCTAAAGATTTAATAGTTTTATTCAATGAGATACCTTCTCGACGATGTTCAAACTCCAAAAACTTGGTCACGTCGTGAGTTTGGTACCTACGACAAATAATGATTAGGTACTAATTACCCGTCAGATAGTTAACCCAGGAAAATCGATGGAAAACGTGGTTGAGGAAGACGGAAGACGTTGCAACAAATGGCTTCGAAACCTACGTAACTGAACACGATATAGTATAATATAAGAATATAGTTCACCTACATATATCACACTAGGAGATTTCACATGCAAGGTAAAGATTTACCTTATGATAGCTAACCTCCTGTAAGGAAAGACAATAGAAGAAATATTATACAATTGACAGATGTCAAGTGCAATTTGCTCCGTATATAATAGTAAAATAAAGTGCAAAACGTATGTTTAATCAACATAAAACCTGTGAAACAGAAGCATAACAGTGTTGCTGTAAAACTGAAGCAATTACCACGTATGTACATGAACTATATCTAAGAAAAAATTGATTTTAAAAATTCAAATCACTGTGATTTTTTGACATTTAATGATTTGATATTGAATACTCTACCTACATACGTTCCATCTATCGCTACCTGTCAATAGATGGCAGTAAATGCACAAATTTAACCATATCGCAAAATAAACTAATAACTTGCGCTAATAAACAACAGATGGCTGTTAATGCATAAATCAAGTAAAAATATATTATTTACCGCTATTGTTCAATAGAGGGCAATAAGTGCATACAATATCAAGTTCTGTTGAATAATCTTTGAAAATGGAAAAAGGTAATAAAACACCTAAATCAAAAAATGAGGACCCGTTTACAAAATCCTGCCTGACCCCAAGATCTCCAAATCAACACGAGGAGGATCCTTATTCAGATTCGGAGGATAAAAGAAAAAATGAAGAAGAAACGTCCACAATGATAGAGGCAAACAAGGTAAATAATGCCCTGAAAAACTCAAGACTTACCATAAATAATATTAAAAAAATAATAACGGAAGGGAAAGGAAAAATCGTTCTAAAAGAAAAAATAAACGAAGGCATGGATCAGCTATTCGACATTATTGCCCACTTAGTGGCTGAAAATAATGAAATGAAGGGCGAATTAAAAATATTACGACCACTAATAAAAAACTCTACCCAAAATATTATTGAAATAAAAAATGTAATGAATGAAAACAAGTCGCTTCTCGTAAACATGGCAGAAAAAAATGAAGAATTTAAAAACAAATTGCATCTCACCAATATTAATAACCAAAATAAAGAAATTAAAACACCTCTTCCGGCACAGGACATCACACATCGCAGAATTAAAACAGCACAACTTCAATGGAAAGAAATAAAAATACGGATCTTTGGAGAAGAAGCAGGCCACCAAATAAGAAGAAATCTGGAAAAAAACTTTAAAGATGTAGATTGTTCCAGCTATATATACCCTGGGGCAACACTAGACTGGTACACGGCAAACATCATAAGAGAAAGCAAGAATTTAAACAAAAATGATTTTGTAATTTTAATAGCCGGAGAAAATGAGACATCCCCTAAAAACTTTCTAAGCAACTTGTACTACACCCTACGACAACTAGCCCATACTAATGTCCTAATACATCCAGTTACTAAAAACAACTATTTAAACATCTATAAACTGAATTCTGAGATTATATCTCACATCTTCGAATTCAAAAATTATTGTAAATTTAGTGGGCCCATTTTTTATGAAAAAATGAATAGCCATACAATTATCAAAATGATGAGCTTAACAAGGGCGCATATAAAAAATGAGATCAATAAAATATCAGTCTACAATTTTGAGCACCCACATCCATCAGAAAAAAACACAAAATATATTCATTCATCCATTCCTACACAAACCCGAGATGACAAGAACTCACCTTATCCGAAAAAACAAACTATTTTTTTATGAATAATACACGTACTCCTAAACCTGACGACATCAAATCCACCTTCATAATAATGCATCAAAACGTGCAATGCATTCGAAATAAAATCTTAGAATTGGAAAATATTCTATATGAAAAAAATATCGATGTACTTTGTGTTAGCGAACACTGGTTACAAAAGGACGAAACGACATCTATCAATTTTAATGGTTATAAATTAGGTTCAATTTTTTGCCGAGAGAGTCATATTCATGGAGGTGTCTCCATTTACTTAAACGAAAATATTATATTTAAAGAACTAGAATTTGTTAAACAAATGACAAAAGAATTTGTATTTGAATGTGTTGGTATTGAAATTCCAAAACTTAAAATGATAATTTGTACAGTTTACTATAATGACTCTGATATTAATATTTTTTTTGAACAACTTGAACTTTTACTAAACAAAATTTGCAAAAACAACAAAAAACAAATAATACTCTGCGGTGACTTAAATATTGATACAAGCTACAAGAACAAAAACGCAGATTCACTCAAAAACACATTAAAATCTCACAACATACGCTTGATTATTGATAAACCTACTCGTATACAAGGAAATAAAAAAAGTATAATTGATCATATAGGTACAAATATACCAAAAAGCTCTTACACCTGGGAAGTCACAGAATTAGCTGTATCAGATCACATGGCACAGTTAATGCACGTAAAAACAGAGTATAATATAAACCAAACGTGGTATACAAAAAAACAATTATTTAACACAGAAAACACTAACATTTTTAACAATTACTTATCATGTATATGTTGGGAACCACTGAAATCCTTTGAATCCATTAATGACAGCTACGAATACTTCATTAATGAAATAAATAATGGTATGATGTTTTGTTTCCTCTTTAAACTGTATAAATATCCCCAAAAACGCAAAATAAATTGGGTAACGACTGGTATTAAGATATCTATTAGACAAAAAAGACATCTGTACATGAAACAAAAAAACACAAATGACCTCACAATCATAAACAATTACAAACATTACAAAAAAATTCTTAGTAAAGTAAAACAGGTAGCAAAACGGAATTATAATAGTAAACGAATTCAAAACGCCCAAAATAAAACCAAAACATCGTGGAACATAATAAAGAGAACTCAAATAATTATAATTCTAAAAGTAAACCAAAAATCTGTCTTAAAATAAATGATAACCTGGTATCAGAACCAAAAATCATTGCAAATGAATTTAACATTTTCTTTGCACCACCGCCACCACCACAAAATACATCTCTACATCCACAATCTGCCAAAACAATCGAAAACAAACAGTCGCGATCATTCTTCATAACGCCTGTAAATAGGGAGGAAATTATTAAAATCATCGTAAAACTGAAAAATAAAAGCAGTGTCGGCACTGACAAAATCCCTATAAAAATTATAAAAGCATGTGCAGAAGCGTTAAGTTACCCGTTGGAAATATTAATTAACAAATCTTTCGAATCAGGAACCTTCCCAGAACAATTAAAACAATCTATTATTGTACCTTTGTATAAGAAGGGTCCTAAACAGGAAATCTCAAACTACAGACCGATATCCTTATTACCAAACTTTTCAAAAATATTTGAAAGAGCCATGTACAATCGCATTTATAACTTTCTCGAAAACTTTGAGATAATATGTCCACAACAATTTGGATTCCGTAAAGGCCGTTCAACAACACAGGCAGTATTCAATTTTTTGAACAAAATTCTAGAAAATATTAATGTTAGTAAAAAAACCGTAGGTATCTTTCTCGACCTCTCAAAAGCATTCGACAATGTTGATCATGAGCTTCTTCTAATTAAACTTGAACATGTAGGTATTAGAGGATTAGCATTAAAATGGTTTGAATCGTACTTAAAAAATCGTCAGCAGAAAGTTCAAATTTCAAATATCGATGAAAAAATGGTCCAGTACATGGTAGAATCCAAATGGAGAAAAATAAACAAGGGTGTGCCACAAGGAAGCATTCTTGGGCCTCTCCTCTTCCTTATCTATATAAACGAACTCCCAATAATTGCTGGCACAGAATGTTCAATGTTCGCTGATGACACCGCTTTGTTGTTTGAATGTAATGGAGACGTTGACGAATTTAACAAACAAGTTAACGAGACTTGCCAATTAATAGCAAACTGGCTGTTATCGCAACATCTATCACTCAACACAAACAAAACCCAAATTTTAAAATTTTGTCCAGTACAAGCTACACCTATAAATATAAATGTAAACATTAATAATAATATTATCGAACCTTCCCAAACCTGTTCACTACTGGGAATAGAATTAGACATAAACATAAACTGGAAAGAACATGTCTCAAAAATTGTAGCAAAAATCAGTAGTTTTTCTTATGTTCTGGGTACCTTGAGAAAAATATTGAACACCGAATCAGTAATAGCCGCATACTATGGTTATGTATATTCAATAATAAAATACGGTATTATTTTCTGGGGAAACTCGGTAAACGCCAAAGATGTCTTCATCATACAAAAGAGATGCATAAGAAAAATTACAAACTCTGGTCGTTTAGATTCATGTAGACCTATGTTTAAAAATCTGAAAATTCTGACAGTCACAGACATATATATAATGGAGTTATGCATGTTAGTGCGATCATCTACAGACAAGTTCCCACTAAAAAACTCAACACATAAATACGCTACAAGGCTCACAGAAAACCTATTAATACCAACAGCAAACAAAACAATATTCCAAAAAGGACCATACTACATGGCCATTAAAGTATATAACAACCTTCCACATAACATTAAACAAATACAAGATACACACAAATTCAAATCGTCACTAAACACTTTCCTTGTTAATAAATGTCATTACACGTTGAGTGAATACCTCACGTAAATGAAACGCCTATTTTTATTGGTAAATATATTTGTATTTTTTTTATTTTTTCATTGATATATTGTTATTTTATCTGTATAAACATTGTAATTATAATAAAACAAATAATATTATATAAACATTGTAATTAAATAAATGTGGTTAGCTGGAAGAAATGGGGTCTACCCATAAGCTACACCTTTTGTAATTTTTATTTTACAATAAATATTTTTTGATTTGATTTGATTTGATTTGAAAAAGAGGTAGAAAAGTAAAATAATTGATTGTTAGTTCTTACTGTAATCATAATTATTAAAATCTTCTCGGAAAACGTGTATAATAAAAATATATATATTCCACCCGCTGTGTTTTGCAGCATTTTCTTCACTACGAAGAATTAAAACTTGCTTTGTGCGGGAAAATACTTGAGGCGGAAATAAGCATAAACACGTATTTTCCGCGAAAAGGTCGCGGGCATTTAGGTCATGAACAAAGGCAGTTCCGCAAAGAATATTATTATTTTCACGGAAAGGTGAACAAAACTAGTCTATTCGGATCCTCGTGCCAATGTCCGCGGAATATTTTTAGAATACAAGGAAATCTGATCACTAACATTACCAGAAAGTTATCGATCTTAATTTTTTGTGTTGACGGTTCCACCTCCGGCGTCTCTAGAACAGACTAATAATGTGACTTGAAAAATAGAAAATGCATGAAAAGAACTTGCTCCGTTTGTTTTCTTGTGGGTAGCCGGAAGCAGCGGGCACGTAATGTTATAGGAAAAATTATTTTGTCTAATTGAATAGGTACCTACCTATTATATGTATATATAATATAAAAGTACTTAATAATGATGTGAACGTACCTACAACACTCGTGCAGATGACCTCATTAAACAGTTTTATGTGGTGATTATCTTCTAGTTAGGTTGTGGAGAAAGATCCCCGTGTACATATACATAGGTACATAAGCTGTTGTCAAGATTGTATAATGTATTGTTGTGTTGGTAGGTACTTATCTATCTACGTGTGGGGTACTTGGTGTTTTTGGCAAGACGGTATTCGCTGCAATATTTCCTTTTTATACTTCTGTAAATGTTGTTATTTTTATTTTTTATATGCTTTTATGCCTATAATTTAAGCGAACAGGTACTCGTAACTACAAATGATTAGATTATTTCTTAAAACCCAATTTAAGTCGTTATCAGTGGTCTTACAGGAAACTCAATCTTAACATCTTCGACCTTTAACTTTCGTCCGGACTCCGACTAGAAAACGTCTCCACTACAAACTACCGACTGCTGGTCTGGAGAGAAAAATCTAAGGTTAAATGATCACGCATCGAAACCGTGTGCTGCTTTAAATATTTATATCTGAATTAAAATAATATCAGAAACGTATTTTGTACGCATGTTTCTGTCTAATTCCAATTTGATGCCAGCAAGAAGGCGAATGTTTATCGCCTCTGACACCTTGGAAAAACATTAACGGTTCCGAATAATAGCGAATTTCACCAATCTATTTCGATAAGGTAAACATGACGTACTGTAAAGTTTGCTGAAATTTTGCGACGTGGTGCTAATCTTTGTTATTGTACGATTGATAAAGACGTGGTGTCGTTGTTACGTACGAGTTCAAAGAAATTAAAAATGTTTTGTTGATAAACAACATACATGATACCCACACGATCAGAAAAAAAAACATTATCTTTACTAAGCATAAAATGAAGTCGCTTACACTGTATGTGCGCTTAGATCTTTTAAACTACGCAACGGATTTTCATGCGATTTTCACCAATAGATAGAGCGATTCGTGAGGAAGGTTTTTAGATATATAATTTTTCAAGGTTTTGTGTAAATTGGTTGAAATGCATAATATATCTGGCCAAGCGGCAGCGGGCAGCGAGCAGCGTGGTGTGGATTTAATTTAACAGATGGCGTTGGTTATAAAGGTTTCGTTAGCCTCAGCTGCGTGTGGCTGGGTCTGCTAGTTAAATAATAATTTATTAGCAAGTACAATGTACAATTTTCATTTTGTGATGTAAGTAGGTAGGTACTTATTATATAATCAATTTGGGAGGCGGGGATGGGTACCATCGCCCCGGGAACCATTTATTGGGTAACCAACACCTCTGCCGTAGGTCATTCCAAGTAATTCGCTACGTTTGGTGACTTAGCAGGGGTGCCAGGTTCACGGGGTGAGGTTTGTCCGGGTCTTGGTGGCGGGTGCGCCCCCCACCAGCTGCATGGTAGACCGGATCGGGAGAGAATGGTTGAGGAAGTCTTCTTGATTTCTCCAGACAATCTCTCTCAAAACTTCATACGTCCGTCACTCCTGGACACACTGACTTTCCTAAAAAAGACCCTCCACATAGCATCCCCAAAGATGACAAGGTCCTGAGGAGAATTATTTTCTTCTGAGGAAAATAATTCCCCTCAGGTCCTCCTGTATGGAACAAATGTAAAAAAGGATATACGAATTATTTTCAAATTAATTAATACCTTTTCTGAAGTGAACTTGCTGTCGCTAGTAAGGGAACGTACCCATACTACGTGACACGTTTAGGGGGGGGGGTCTTCAAAATGTCACGCTTGATACAAATGAGCGGCGGGTTGCTTAGGTTTTTGGTCACCGTGGGGGCAGTGGCGGACTAAGGGGGGGGCGGGGGGGGCGGTCCGCCCCGGGCCCCCAGTCTTGGGGGGCCCCCAAACGCCTCCATGTTCCCTTGATCAAACCCTAAACAAGGCTTTAAGACACAACTGTAATTTTTTTTTGTAATTTTGATTTCATTTTTTGATAGATGCACTTGTTAGGTAAGAATGCTCTGACCAATTTTTTAAGTAAATTCGAGAAATTGACGGAAATTCAGCATTTTATGTGAAACCGTTTGTATGTGGAATTATCCTTCAGCAAATTTTGAATGCGTTTTATTTTTGAGTGAATTTTATTTTATATTTTTATGGTAAATTTTCCTCGTCTGGTATCAGGTCAGGGCCGGATTAAATATGTCGGGGCCCCTACTCAATGCACTTCTTGGGGCCCCTTTACCATAGGGCCCCCTAGCCGATGCGTCGCCCGTAGGCAGTGACCTACACTGCCTTGTGGACAATACGGCCCTGCCAGGGCTGGCTTAAACATGTCGGGGCCCCTAGGTGATGCATGTCTCGTGGCCCTTTACCCTTAGGTCCCCTTGGTCCCTTTGGAGTTGCCTACACTTCTTATGGATATTACGGCCCTGGCTATAGTGACTGGATTTTCGAAGGCGGTGGCCGACACTGCCTTATGGACAATACGGCCCTGCCAGAGCCGGCTTAAACATATCGGAGCCCCTAGGCAATGCACGTCTCGGGGCCCCTTTACCCTAGGGGCCCCTACCCGATGCGAGGACCCTAGGCAGTGGCCTACACTATCTTATGGACAAAAGGAGCCTGCCAGGGCCGGCTTAAACATGTCGGGGCCCCTAGGCAATGGACGTCTCGGGGCCCTTTACCCTAGAGGCCCCTACCCAATGCGGGCCCCCTAGGCAGTTGCCTTCACGTCTTATAGATAATACTGTAATCGCTATAGTGACTGGCTTATCGAACAGTTTAAGACTTGGTGCATGGTGCATGCAAGCATGCAAATAAGATGTATAGTTTTTCTAATATGTTGTCAACCAGGTTGAAAAACGTTGTTTCGAGAACAACGCGTTGAAAGTTTTGCTGGTGGATAATTCATCATACAAACCGTTTAAAACTTTATTTAAATTTTCTTAGAATTTCCTTGAAAATTTAGGTGATAGCATTATTAACAAATGCATCTTTTAGAAAATGAAAAAAATGACTTTTTTTATATTACCCTGTTGCCATAAAGCCTTGTATAGGATTTGATCAAGGGAACACGGAGGCGCTTGGAGGTCCACCAGGGCCCGTGTAAACTGAATAAAAATCTTGTAAAATTACATCAACTTTAACTAGGGGGGGGGCCTCATTCAGCTTTGCCGCCCCAGGCCTCTGACGGGCTTAGTCCGCCACTGCGTGGGGGGGGGGGTTAAAAATTGCAAAAGTTGGTCGTCCCTAATGGTCGCGGCAAGATTGAAATTGCCTCGTCACGCGTCGTGTCAACCACCGTCTATTTTCCGATCGGAATGTTGATTTGATAACTAAATTTGATACTTTAAACAAATTGGAAAAACTGTGAAAACGATACGATAACCAAATCCAACATCTCTAAATATTTTCATATGTCTCCTAAATGAAAGGAATGTTGATTAGAATTTAGGCCATTAAGTGTCTTATTTCCAATAGATGATTAATAATTTTAAAGTTCTCGAAAAAATCTTTTGTCACAAACTCACAAATTTATAAGTTTATTATACAGTAGCACATTTTTTATTATATCTTTTTCTGTCTGCAATATAGCGAGAATAGGCCACTTGCATGGATTTCATAACGACTTGGAAAAAATCGTGTGGATAGATTTTTTTACTAAGATTACGAATATGTTAGTAAAAAAATTTTAAAATGTGCAGTTTTTTTTAAATTTTTAAATAAATAAATCCATCCATGAAAATGTCCCGTCTCCGAAAATTAATTATTATTAATTTTGTAAAATTCCACACTGATTTTTTTTTTTATATGGCAACACTTTGATTTCAGGCGAATTTTTTAATTTGACATTTAACGTTCACTAGATTTATTGTTTGTTCTCTGCGAACTTATCATTTGGTTTGACTTTTTGACAGATGTTATGAAGAGAACCCTGTACATTTTACGTTGTCTGTACGTGATTTAGAGGTATAATGGTAGTGGTGCTGATTTTAATTAAATCAAATTTTATAATATAAATTATAATAATTATTATTATTATAATTTACAAGTACAAGTATATTACATTGGCTTTAGTAATATAGACATTGAAATTTATAATGATTTATGATCAATAAGATGGATCAAGGAAAAAAATATTTATGAGATGTAATATTTTTGGTACACCTCGTTTTTCTCCTGTGCCCTTTGTTGTGGAAAACGTTATTTTTTTAAATGATTTTCGGCTACGTAATTATCGTTTTTTCGCACCTATAAAATTATGTCCCGTCTTTCCGGTTTATAAAAAATGGTCTGATTTTTTGGATTGAAATTTTCAAATAATCACCAGGGTTTCAAAAATACGATTAAAAAAAATAGAGAATGTCTGCGAATGTTTGCCTAAACCGGAATTTTTTTTTAAATGTGATGCGAGTGGCCTATTATTCTTCTTCAACTATTCTGTACCTACGTCTCCGTACTATATACAAGTAAATATTTACGATAGAAGATGCAGGATAAATACTTGCTTACGCCTGAATCCATTTTCTATTTCCGAAGTTTCAAGGAAAAAAAACTTAAATAATTCTGCGATGGAAATATCACGAGAGCTAAATTCTGAAATAAAAACTGTGATTCCACTGTTTCTAGCAGGTAGATAATATTCTTATTCCCAAAAGTTCGCTACATAATGATATTTTAACCTATTAAGGCTCTGCAACCGGGCCCGAAAAGAAGAAGATGGAGAGCGCTAACATTTACAGCGTCAAAATCGATGCGAAAATTGCGAAAATGTTTAATAAAACACAACTCGTTTAAAATAAAGCAAAAATCTTGTAATAATAATTTTTGGAGCGTACTTTGCGATTTTTTTCTATCGAGGGAATTTTATATAATTAGCGTTTCTGGATAAGTCTAGATATTATCTTCAAGTTAACATATATATATATATATATATTTAAGAGCTTTAAAACTTACCATGTTTAAGGGAAATATGTAATAAATCGGCACAAATCCGGGATGCGGGCCCTTAACTAACTAACTATCACCCTGTTTCGCCGCAGGAGTAGGCAGAGAGGAAGGACCGCCAAACAACTGGATCTTGGCACACACTCTTTGCCTCATTCACATTCATACATCGTCTCATACACACTCTTCTATTATTCTGACATGGCCCGACTAAGGCCGGGCGCAAACATCAGGTTTTTCATCCGATTGTCTGATCAGTCAAGAATCGATTCGAAAACCGGATTGGTTATAATACCGGAGCCACGCCCGTTTTCGGACCGGATTGGACGGCCGACGCGGCGGTAATGAAAATAAGACACTCCTTTCCGCCCGGCTGTCTAATCCGGGCCAGTCTAGATTGTCTGATCAGACAATCGGATGGAAAAATCTTACGTGTGCGGCCAGGCTAAAGTGTCTGATTTATTTAATCGTGCCATGTCTTCCTCTGACATACCCGACTTCTACTATTCACATTTGCGTCAAATACATTACACTCCTTTCTTCATTCATTCACGCCCAATCCCACTTCTTTTAATTCTTGCATACAATTATCCAGATTGAATAACCATGGTTATGAGTTATTTAATTTAGAATGATATTTTAATGACATAACTACATCTCGAAAGCATGTAGGTAGGGAACGTACCCATACTACGTGACCAACTTTTTGCCATTTTTTAAACCCCCCCCCCCCCCCCCCCCCCGGTGACCAAAAACCTATACCTATGCCCGCCACCGCTCATTTGTACCAACGTGACATTTTGAAGCCCCCCCCCCCTCTAAACGTGTCACGTAGTATGAGTACGTTCCCTAAAATAGTGTACAAAAGCTTATTTTCTTGCTGTCGTAACCTGTAGGTTCGAACACATTTTTGTACTTAATTTCTTGCTGTCATAACCTGTAGGTTCGAAAACACTTTTGTACTCATTTTCTTGCTGACATAACCTGTACGTTCGAACACATTTTTGTACTTATTTTCTTGCTGTCGTAACCTGTAGACTCGAACCACCTACACACCTTCGTAATATATCGATGCCTATAGAACGAGATTCCAAACTGTCCGGAGCAAGTGGGACTATTGCATTCCCAGTTTTGAGGAATGTTGAGAAGCTTAAGGAAGTGGGGAGGAAAAGAAATGGAATTAGGAAGGGTTGAGCTCACCAAATCTTGTCACTAATGTATAGGCAATAGGCATTGTCTGCCAGCAACCGAATATCAGGCTCTGTATGTATAGATTCAACTGTTTACGCTAGACATGTTCTTGTAATAAAGAAATTAATTATTCGTACACGTTTCTTGAAAACGATTCAGTACCATTTCAGCACCTACAACCAAAAATGACGAAAATGGACTCATCCACACATGATGCAATTATTATTATTTACGGGTTACCTACGTACGTAGGTATGTCTGATATAATTGAGTGAAAGTTACATAAACATTCTTTATAATCCGACCAAGGTAGGAAGCCATGCTTGAAAATTTATTGGAAATGTTGCAGTGGCGGTTTGCGGGATTAAAAGTGAGGAAGCACAAACATTTTTTTAAAGTAAGCATTACATGCAGTGGCGTAGCGAAGGGGGGTGGTCCTCCCCGGGTGCCACCCGAGAAGGGGGTGACACTCGACCGTGGAAAAAATTTACGAAGGATATTGTCACCAAAGTATTGTAAACATGAACACGGTCTGTTATTTTCTTTCATATGTTGAATACCACATAGCCAATATTTGTGGAGAAATCTGAAATTCTCTAGCCACCCCCCAATTTTATGAAGTCGAAATTAGCGATTTGAATATTTTCTCAAGTCAACTTTGATATGAGGGGGGTGACACCACGCCCCGGGGGGTGACATCCGCCCCGGGTTACGCCACTGATTTCATGTAGGTACGTACCTACACTTACCCATAATGTGCATATTACGTAGGTACCTACTGCCGCGTAGGTACTATCGCTTCTCTTTCGGAAGTGTTCGTTTTTTGAGGCACGCCTCAAACAAAATATCGTGCAACTGCTCCCGTTCACTTCGATTCCGTGTGACTTCCCCAATCCCCGCCACCTACATAAAATCAGCGGCTCTCGGAGGCGGGGCCCATCTCTGCCTCACTAGCTTATTATTGTACTGCGTTGCGTAGTAGTTTGAATCGGCGAGCGGAAATCCGCGTGTAGCCAGCCGCGTTTCTCTGGAGTAATGAGTTACTTACGTAATATTAAGATAACCAGTCCTAGTAAAATTTTAAGATACCGATCGTCCAATTGATTAGTCAGACATCTCTGAAAACTTTAAGTTCAGTAAGCAATTATATGTATAAGTGTACAGTGTACCCGCTAACTGATACAATACTCAGTATTTCTACTATCGTGGTACGAGAACACAACAGAATGGAGTTGGCAGGAAAACACTTCTTTTTCTTCTTCTTCAGCACAATTTATTTAATGTAATAAATATAAGTATTACCAGAGGGTCTATCTACCCTCACTCGGGTGGTCCACGACCACACCACACTGACAAATATCGAAGTCTCTACTTCGATCTCTCTATTGTCAGTTTTTCCAATACTGCACCGTAGGTACGACTCGTACCTCCCAGCTTCAGTATAATTACACAATTGAAGGTACACAGCGTGTTTACTCTACTAGCAAAACTAACGCAAAGGGCCTATCTTCCCTCTGCGCAACTGAAGATACACATCGTGTATCTTCCAGTTCAACCGCAATAACAAGACTGACTTCTCTGTTCCAAAATCACAATATTTAAAGAAAATCATACAAAGGGTGCAAAATAGTGAGACAAAATATTTGAACTGCTCCCACATCTGGATTTTAAAATCCCGCAATAAAACAATTGCCAAAGTCGGCCCAAAAGGGCCACCAATAAAACTAAGTACATCATAAAACACTTAAATGGAGAAATGGTTGCACTAAGATTAATATTCCCATATCTCGAATTCTTAAATTTAACCCACAATAAAACAATAAAATTACTTTTAAAAGGTTGCCTAAAAGGGCACATCAATAAAGATATATCTTAAACCTAAGGGATTAAGTTCCTTTACTTCGGGGCATAAAAGAACCGCCAGCAAACCCTTTCTATGGGTTCTATTTGCAATGTACAGGTATACATAATTACTTAAAAATAAACAATTTGAGAAATTAACCCTTTGTTCCTTATCGGTAAAGGAATGCCCCCGTATAATATCAGGCCGAATACATTTATTTCTAAAGGTTGGGAGCTTACTTGAAAAACCCAAGGAAGAATTTTATTTGCAGAGGACAAAATACGTTTAACTAAAGTTACTAAAACAACACAAATGATACGACTAATTATTTTACTTAAAGCGAAATGGATAAATCGCATTCTGGAACAAACACTCAGATGTTTGATTATCGAATAATAATAATATTTGATTATTGGCGAACATTCGAATATTGCTTTCCCCATTATCTCAAAACTTTGTGTTTTGAGATGTCTGACTAATCAATAGAACGTTCGATATTCATGGATAATATTGAAATTGAAATAATTTTAGCACTTGTATAATTTATAAATTGGTAAACTTAAATTAAAGTTGTACTACATTTGTAATGTATGGATTCTTGTATCCTTTTCCCCTTTTCTTCTCTATTTTTTTGGGGAGGCGACGCCTCCCCTGCCTCAAAGCACGAACCGCATCTGAAATGTTGTAATAATTTATTATATAGGTATTTCCGCCAAATAAATCCTATTAGCCTTCATATATATGAAATAACTTACCTACTCACCGTAATGAAATATATATAGTATTGTTTGGTTTTGGGGTAGGTCAGGAAAACTCACTTTTTTTTTTAATCCTCCGAGTACAGGCGAAAATCGACCACTCTGCCTGTCGAGTTTCACCGACCGCAGAGGTCGATTTGGCCGAGCAAGGCTTGTGGACCGGGATTTCATACAAACGGCCGTTCCAAAAAAACGCGTTTTGGTGATCCGATAATCGACTCTTTCCCCCTCGATCCGCAAGACCTTACGGCGTATTGTCGCTTAAAAACGAAAAAGACGCTTACGCCCTTTCGATTTCCCTCGCCCCCCTCGGCCCGCAGGCGATAATCGACCTCAGCTCCTCGAGTTTCGCCGACCGCAGAGATCAATTTGGCCCGAAAGGGGGCACGGACATGGATCTCTGCGGGTCAGACCAGATTTCATATAAAAAGATGATGCAGGGTTAACGGCGCACCCAAACGGCGAAAACTACAATTAGATCTCTCACCGACGAAGAAATTCGGCCTCAGTTATATTTCCTGCCGATAGGTTCACCCGTTAAAAAACGTCGAATCGTTTAGTAAAGAGATTTCCCATACAAAACTGATTTTTCTAGCGATTTATTCGAATTTTTTTAACGGCGTTCTCGAAAATATCGTAGAAAAATTGACATTTTAAAGGCCCTTTGCGGGAACTTAGATTGCGGCGAAAACAAACATTTTGCACTAAATGTTTTTGATTAAATAGAAGGTATTCAAGTTTAAGAAACTTTTAAAATAAAAACATGTGTAGCTTCCCATTTAAAATGTTACACTATATTGCATCAAATATTGAAATTTTTCTGACATTTCAATTAAACGGCTATCTCTAAAATAACGTACAAAAAATGACATTTTAAAGGCCCTTTGCGGGAACTTAGATTGCGGCGAAAACAAACATTCTGCACGAAATGTTTTTGATTAAATAGAAGGTATACAAGTTTAAGAAACTTTTAAAATAAAAACATGTGTAGCTTCCCATTTAAAATGTTACACTATATTGCATCAAATATTGAAATTTTTCTGACATTTTCTGAAATCGATCTATCATCAACAATGCATAATTTTCCAGCCAGTTAATATAAACTCGAGGTAGGTACTGGCGTTTAAAATGTGAATGATTTAAATGCAGAAAATCGCGGTAGGTACCTACCGTTCTATTGAATTATTGCTAATTCGCTAAGTATTTATTGAGAAAACGCGCAAGTACCTACCTACACCACTATTATTTTTCTCGGTATGTACTAGGTAGGTACCGGCTTACGAGATTCTTTCCTTTAAATGTTAAATCGAAAATTAAAGATATGAAATGAAAAAAATCATCCAAGATGGTAATTTTTGAAATATGTAGGAACACGGAGGTTGCTTCTGGATAACCACTGTTGGTAGGAATGTTATTTTTAAATTGATTAAGTTCATTTTCACGTAATGTGCGATTTTTATTTATTCAATTATCTTCAAAACTTATAATATTTATTATTATTTATTTATACTATTATTTCAAAATAGAAATAATTACGGAACTTGAATAGAATTTGAACAGAACTTTCACAGAACGTTAAAATTAACTTGAAAAATTGAAGATTTTTAAATAAATTTTTTGAAAAACCCAGCCTAAATATATTTCATATGTTTTTTTTTACGTATGTGAAGGTAACTCTACATAGAATCTATGCAGGTACCTACATGCACATAACAACTTAGAATCTGATGATATTGCTTATGAATTTTTTGTAAATGTATAATAAAATTGCTTGAAGTTGAATGGTATAATTTTTTTCAAAAATATTAAATTCACATACCGTTTTTTTTTGTATTTTGTATTTTAATGATAATCATTCAACGTGGAATTGGTATCGCCGCCCCGGGAACCATTCATTGGTTTCTATATACAATAGTGAGCTCTGGCATCATGAAATTATGCATTGCTAAACTTTTTTTTTACATTAGCTCCACACAGGAGGCACCGAGGAAAACAATTTCCCTAGGGGCCTATGTCATCTTTGAGGATGCTGTGTCGAAGGTTTTTTGAGGGAAAGAAAGGAGAAGAAGATATAATAAGGAAAAGGGTATGAGGGGTGGGTAGGAATCTGAGGGTCAGTGTCGCCAGGAGTAACGGACGTATGAATCTATTCCTCACACTGCGGTGCGAGGCGAAGGGTTGAGAGAATCTGGCTGGAGAGATAAAAAGCCTCCCTCAATCAGTCTCCTCCGATCCAGCCCGCCATGCAGTGGTTGGTCAAACGTATCCGCCACCAAGACCTAGACAACCTCATCCCATGAACCCGGGCACTCCTGCTAAGTCACCAATCGTAGCGAACCACTTGGGTGACCTATGACAGCGGTGTTGGTTCATCCGATTGCGATGAGACTTTGGGAATTTGATGTGTGCATTCCCGCGATGGTTTTATGAAAACAATAATGATCAATCGGGATACAATAATGAACCGGGCGACCGAAGTAGGTGCACATTTCTCGCTTTTTGAAAACTAAATGTACCGGGAATGAATTAATGAAGCGCGAGAGGGGGGCAGGAAAAAGCTCCACACAGGAGACCCTGAGGAAAATAATTTTCCCTCACGGTCATGTCATCTTTGGAGATGCTGGGTGGAGGGTTTTTTAAGGCAAAGAAGGAGATGAGAGTTCTGAGAAGGAAAAGGGTTTAAGGGGTGGGTAGGAATCTGGGGTTCAGTGTGTCCTGGTCATCCGCCTCCAAGACCTAGACAAACCTCACCCCATAAATCCGGGCACCCCTACTAAATCACCAAACGTAGCGAACCACTTGGGGTGACCTACGGCATGAGTGTTGGTTATCCAATAAAGGTCATCTTAGGGGATTTTTATTTCTACATAACATTATATACAACTGTTACCCGGCATGCGTTGCAAGATCACTGTAACCTCGGGGTCAACTTAACTGTAACGGTTCCATTCCAAGTTCCGGGAAACTACATTATAATGCAAGCGCCTTGCAAACGTCTGCACTATATTATAACATTATATACAACGGGTTCCCGGCATGCGTTGCAAGGTCACTGTAACCTCGGGGTCAACTTAACTGTAATGGTTCCATCCCCATTCCCGGGAAATAACATTTTAAAGCAAGTGCCTGCAATATATAAAATGATATACAACGGTTGCTCGGCATGCGTTGCAAAGTCACCGTAACCTCATGGTCAACTTAACTGTAATGGTTCTATTCAAATTCCTGGGAAATTACATTTTAATGCAAGCGCTGCACTACATAACATTATATACAACGGGTACACGGCATGCGTTGCAAGGTCACTGTAACTTCCGGTTTCTTCATATATTTAATTTAACACACACTCCTCCTCGCTTCATCCACGTTCACACGCAAATCGCATAATTTTTTAACCCGTTAGTTGCATTTTTGCAACGGGCCCCGCTAGTGTTCATAGTAATGCCTGGAATATCTAACTAATGTAATATCTAACTGATTATTTAAGGTTTATAAAGAGAAAAAAGCTACGATTAAAAAATAATAATCTATTCGAAATTCGAAGTATTAGGAAAAGATGGCAGTGGATAAACTGGTAAAGTCTTTATTTTTTGTGTTTTACAGATTGATCTAATCCTATGCAATACACATGACATATCATCATCATCATCACTATTGGCTCTACAACCCCTGGTGGGTCTTGGCCTCCTCAAGACTCTTCCTCCACTCATCTCGGTTTTGTGCCAGCTCTCTCCAGTTTAGAGGCTCCAAGATAGATATGTCTTTGAGGACGTTGTCGCTCCATCTTAGTCTTGGTATTCCCATGCTCCTTCGCCCTATTGATCTTGAGATCAGCAGGGACTTTGGTGCTTGATGCTCGGTCATTCTCTTCCCAGTCTTCCCAGTTTTATAAATTTCGCGACGTTTAGCTCCTTAAACTAAGTATAGAGCTCATTGTTATAACGTCTGCGCCAAAATCCATTTTCTAGAACCGGTCCGAAGATGCGCCTCAATTTTTTTCTTTCAAAAACGTCCAGTGCTCGCTCATTCCTCTTACTTAGTACCCACGACATATACATAACTTTAAATGAATTTTTTTACGATAATAGATATTTTAGAGTTCTTGCCTAAAATGACTCTTGAAATCTTCAAGGCCTAGAATATCTAACTAATGTAAAATGTCAAAAGATCTAGAGATCTCATTTAGCAGCCCCATAGGGGGCATACATTAATTACGTGAGCAGTTTTTCTTCCAATCTAGACCCCCCCCCTTGGTGAGATAAATTTGGGCCACTTCTTACCCCCCCCCCCCTCCTTTTGAGCTCACGTAATTAATGTATGCCCCCATACCTCTTGTCATACGATGGTGGGCCAGAAAATCTGTTCTGCCATGTGCAATACCTGCAGAGGAAGTCGTGGCGACGACCCTGACGGTAGTTTTTCGGTACGAACAATTTATAGCACTCCAAGAGGTATAGGCTGATAATGTAATACTTAGTTTATTATTTTAAAAGCTGTTATTGTTATGGTCCCATTCCTCCTAGATTGGAGACTTTTGTAGCGCATTTCGGAGACCAAATTCATGTGATGCATAAATCGCGGTGATGCATAAATGTGATGAAATGAAATTCAAGTGATGCATAAATTGCATTCCTAAATTTCCCTACTCTATTAGTTATTTATAGCTAGTCTGTGGTGGGCTTCCTTGATAGCTTGTGCCGCCCAATATCGGATGGTTCCATGTCAGCTGCAATATTCAATGTTTCATTAAATTTATCGAAAGATGTTTTTCCGGCAACCTTAGAGTCATTATTTTAATACACCAAGATATTATAAACCAACCCAAAACAACCATAGACTTTGGTAGTCTGTGCAGTTTGGATCTAGCTACACGACAATCGACACACTTCCATGCCATATGTATATATTTATTTTATTTTTACATTAGCTCCACACAGGAGGCCCTGAGGAAAATAATTTCCCTCAGGGCCTATGTCATCTTAGGGCTTGTGGTGATGGTGTAATGATTAGGTACCTACAGCAGTGTGGAGGATCTTTTTAAGGAAGTGAAAGATAGGAAGTTCTGGGAAGGAAAATGGTGTGAGGGGTGGGTAGGAATCTGAGGGTCAGTGTGTCCAGGAGTGACGGGTGTGTGAATCTATCCATCCCATTGAGGTGCAAGGCAGTGGGTCGAGAGAATCCAACTGGAGAGGTCAAAAGGTCTCCCTCAACCAGTCTCTCCCGATTGGGCCTGCTGTCCAGTAGGCGGGCAAATGCATCAGCCGCCAAGACCTAGACAAACCTCACCCCGTGAACCCGGGCACCCGGACAACCACTTGGGGTGACCTACGGCAGATGTGTTGGTTATCCATCAAATGGTTTCCGGGGCGGAGGTACCCATACCCGCCTCCCAAATTTATACACGAGTACAAATCTTACTTTTTTTCTATTATCCATGATCAAGACCTATATTTTTTGCCTATTGGCATCACGTTGTAATAGTAGTTATTTTTATACATTAAATTATTTTTTTATGCTATTCTTGCTAAAGTTTAATGTTTTTCTTGTGCGCTTTTTTTATTTATTACGCATAACATTGCCGTTTCAATATTATTTGATAACAACTCGTCTTAGACCTTAAACATACAACATTGGACTCGACCAACGAGTATACTCATTTAATCCGTGGACTCAACAAACATACATACAACATACATGAAACATAAATTACAAACCTACTTATTGGATCACGCCATTCCAGAAAGAGCCACTTGCGTGGTGTCTTTTTCGTTTTGTACGGATTAGATTACGGCTCTCTCATAAAACCACACATCAACACATTAAAATCGTTAATAAATAATGGCTACGGGAAACAAGAATGAAATTATTAAGTAAAAAGAAAAAACATAATTATGACGGGTTGTTTCACAGTGGTTCAAATGTAAAATTGTCGTCAAACGCCCATTCAGCGCCATTTTGTTTTTTTTACAAGGTCGATTAAATAATCGCCGATTCTGAAAAGCCGATTCTAAGTCCATTTCATCTTTTAAATAAATTATGATCAACAGAAGAGGACAACTATCATGTTGTTAAGGCTCCGCAACCGGGCTCAAAAAGAAGAATATGGAGAGATATGAAATTACGAATGTTAGAGGAGCGCGCTAGTATTTAAAGCGACAAAGTCGATGCGAAAATTGTGAAAATGTTTAATAAAAGACAACTCGACGGGTTGTCTTAATAAACACTGTGAATTTTTTCAAATATATAACTTGTAAAATAACTGAAACAAACGTGTTTATAATAATTTTTGGAGCATACTTTGCTTTTTTTTCTTTCGAATGAATTTTATGTAATTTGCGTTTTGGCGCGGGGAATGTCTAGATATTATCTTCAAGAATAACATATATTTGTTTAAGAGCTTTAGAAATTAACGTGTTTAAGGGAGATATGTAAGAAATCGGTCGAAATTCGGGAAGCGGCGGCTTAAGATGACAATATACCCTAAAATATATTCAGAATCTTAACGACGTAAGTAAAGAAACCGTGTATACAAATTGCGACTCGCGACCCGTGCACTGGACGGACCTACTGTCGAATTTGCCGTATCAAAGAAAAGAAGAAGAAGATAAATATTATGGGAATCTTAACGACGTAAGTGAAGAAAGCATGTAAACAAGCGCGGCACGGCCTATTGTTCGAATCCACCCTAGCAGGCCTGGAGATTCGACCTTTCTGCCGCGTTCATTTTAATTAATTCTGAAGAACGTACTACAAATATTTAAAATGTGTCTCCATGTTGTCCTCCCGAAATTATTAATTCATCGTCTAGAAAAACAAAATCTGGTGCTTACCGCAAACTTTATAGTTGAAAAACGGGTTATATAGTTTTGAAATCGTTGTACGCAAAATATATTAATAGTAAGGTACTGTTTTTATTAATCTAATATATAAATAACTCGCATTTCTTGTGCGGCATGGAAATAAAAAAGTTATTAAAGTTACGGATTCGCCGGAAATGATTAAAATGTGAGTTTTGAGCGTACAAAAATTGTTAGGATTGTGTACCGCCTTAAGCTTGTCAACAGATTACAACGGATTATATTAACAGAAAGCTGAAACGGGTCAGAATCGGCGTTTAACGGATATCTTTCAAATGACAATATTAAAATGATTTAAATTGAAACTGCATGCTAGGATTTGTCATCAGAAACAGCCGCGAATTTCGAAAACCGGAAACTTATCTTCTACTTTACTACTCGCTGGTCCGCTCTCAACTTGAATACTGCACCTCCATATGGACAGTACCGGATTATCCCTAAGGCAGAGTAGGCAACTGCCTAGGGACCCCGCATCGGCTAGGGGCCCCGCGTCCCGGGAAAAAATGACTTACTTCAATTAGTGAGCAACGAAGTTTCGGAAAAAGTCAGCTTTCAAGATGTTTTTTTTTATTTTTTTATTAGGAACATTTACTGGTTCATAGCATTAGGTACACGCATTAAAGAAAACAACAAATTATAATAATTAGATTATAACCCAATAAATAACCAATGTTCACATCATGCACAAATAATAATTAAAATGTCTATAATTAAAACAAATATGTAAACATACTTGTATTTTACTTTTCTTTTCTTCTATTTGTTGCAACATTACTTAGTATCTGAAGTGATTGAAGGTGCCTGTGTGGTTTATATTGGCATTTGTTTCATTTTATTTTTAATTATACATACCTACATATTTTTAAAATATAAATGTTGTACAAGCTTCATTATGCACTACCTATCTGCTTGGGAAAATAAAACTGAGGGCCGGTCGCTTGAAACGCTGTACCATCATTAGTTTTGCTCCGATTTACTTGAAATTTTGACACAATACTCAATATACCGACATGTTTGGAAGCCTTTCAACCCCCCCCCCCCCCCCCCCCCAACCCCACCCGCGTTAGTCCGCCATTGGTAAAGGGGCCCCGAGACGTGCATTGCCTAGGGGCCCCGACATGGTTAATCCGGCCATTATAATTAATAATTAATAAATAACATTAATATTTTTAAAATATAAATGTTGTACAAGCTTCATTATGCACTACCTATCTGCTTGGGAAAATAAAACTGAGGGCCGGTCGCTTGAAACGCTGTACCATCATTAGTTTTGCTCCGATTTACTTGAAATTTTGACACAATACTCAATATACCGACATGTTTGGAAGCCTTTCAACCCCCCCCCCCCCCCCCAACCCCACCCGCGTTAGTCCGCCATTGGTAAAGGGGCCCCGAGACGTGCATTGCCTAGGGGCCCCGACATGGTTAATCCGGCCCTGCATATGGACACCACTTTACGGTGTCTATAAAGACATAGAAAGTATTCATTACGGTGTCTATAAAGAAAAATATAAAATCGCAAAGTATGCTCCGAAAATTATTATAAACACGTTTGTATCAGTTATTTTACAAGTTATAGTTGTGAAAAATTTCACGATGTTTCTTTAAATGATATCTACTTGACGCCTTCCACGAGATTTTTGCTCTTTTTTAAATGAGTCGTGTTTTATTAGACATTTTCACAATTTTCGCATCGATTTTATCGCTTTAAATATTAACCCGCTCCTCTAACTTTCGTAATTACATATATCTCCTTCTTCTTCTTTTTGAGCAAGAAAGATCTAACAAATTAATAAGTTTTCTAAGCTAGTTGAATATCTTTGCAAGTTGCTCATTGGACTGGGCCATTCCGGATTCCTGTACTTACCTTCTAATATTATTATTATGGTAAGTTTTCTGTTCGCCATGTTTCAGTATTGATCCAGTACGATTTTCTACATGTTTGCAACGAAGTTGGATATTATTTGTATATCTACAGTTTGCAGTGGGAAGTGTGAGTATTGTCTGGGCGTTTGTGGTAGATTCGTTAGGCATTTATTTGCGACGTTGCTATTTGGTTTCCACGTGCCCAAAGAAACACGTGCTTGAAAATACTGAAACGAATAAACATTTCGCAGTTACGAAATTTGTTCTTAACTTATAACAACTATAACGCATTAAAATTGAGCGTTGTTTAGTGTTCAGCACAATGAAACAAGCTAACAAAGAACTAATTAGGTATCTAATCTTGGCAAACATTTTTCCTGTTTAGATAATATATTTATTGTAAGTATTCTAAAACAGTTAGCATCAAAGACACGTGTAAGTAATAAAAAGTATATTATTAATATTGAAAGTACTTGCTTACAATAGTGTCAGCTTGAAAAGAAGGGAGGGGAGATTTAAAAATTCAACAACATTCCGAGTTGTCTGAATTTTACTTTAGATTTCGTAAATTTCAAATGTTATTTTTGTGTTGACTAGCTTCAAACGACTCCAGATACTAATATCTACAGCCTGTATGTTTGACGAATATCTACAGCTCATATGTTGAACTAATATCTACGAACTTCAGAGTGTTGACTAATATCTACAGAGCGTAGGTTGAACTAATATCTACAGAGCGTAGGTTGGACTAATCAGCTAAATGTGTCCAATAGTCCGATATTAGGGATTTTTACATACATACTTACATAAATTAAGTTTTTTAAACTGCATACGCAATATTACGTTATTCCAATATGCTATGCATAATTGCAAATCCAACCTCTGACAGTACTGTAGATATTCGTCAACACTTTGGTTCTCATAGATATTAATCAACAGTTTGAGCTGTAGATATTCGTCAACACTTTGATTCCCATAGATATGGAGGCGTCTACTAATATCTACAGGAATTCCAAAAACTGAAAAAATCGAACTAATAGGTTGGATTTGCAATTATGTATAGCATATTGGAATAACGTAATATTGCGTATGCAGTTTAAAAAACTTAATTTATGTAAGTATATATGTAAAAATCCCTAATATCGGACTATTGGACACATTTAGCTGATTAGTCCAACCTACGCTCTGTAGATATTAGTTCAACCTTCGCTTTGTAGATATTAGTCAACACTCTGAAGTTCGTAGATATTAGTTCAACATATGAGCTGTAGATATTCGTCAAACATACAGGCTGTAGATATTAGTATCTGGAGTCATAGATATTAGTTCGATTTTTCAGTTTTTGGAATTCCTGTAGATATTAGTAGACGCCTCCCTTCAGACTCATATTTAAAAAAAAATAGATTTACCCACTGTGAGGTAGGTAGGTGCAAGACTAGGTACCTACTCTATATATTTTATATCGTGGAGCATATTTTTGGTAAAATTCCGAAATCAGCTCATTTCCAAAATTTTTTAATCTTATCGTGAATTACTGACATTTTGATTATTTAAAATTGAAACACATCGAAATTAGATAGATATACGTTTTAAGATTTTCACGGCCAAAAGTATTTTCGTTATTTGTTTTTAGGGTGTTATGCCGTGTTGCGCTACCTCAGCGTTGCAATGTCCATCATTAGGGCAGATCCGGTAGATCCGGTAGATGTGCACATCTACCATCTGTCCGAAACGTTGGCTAAAGAAGGAGGTAGCGCAACACGGCATAAAACCCCAAAAACAAATAACGAAAACATCGAAATTAGTTTTATAGGTACATAGGACTTAGAATTTTATTATTTATTAAGACAAGGTTAAGATAGACCACGAACCATGATGACACATATTCAAAAATACAAATTACTAGCTGATCAGATATAGAAATTAATTATGTTATTTTTTTGATAGTCAAGTGTGTAAAATTTCATCAAGTCTCCAAATGCTGTTTTTAAAGGCTTGGAAAATTAAATGGGATGTTTTTTCGAAATCTCATGTAGAATGTGATCTTCCTCTTTTTTTGAAGGTGAAGTGTGCAAAGTTTCATCAACCTCGGAATCAAACTGTAGATTTGCACAGAATAAAAAATCCACGCCGCCCGCCACAAACAGACAATCAACTTTATATATAAAGAAGATGGGAGATTTAAATCTGGTTACGTAGGTACCTACTTGTTAGGTAATTGTCATCAATTTGAAGTAAATTAGTACCTACCTACAAATTAGTGTATTAAAACAGTACCGACCTAATTTTAGTATTTAACTTATTTATAAACTTACATTGAGGTAAAGGCAACAAAATTAAATTACTTAGGGAAATGTTGTCATTAAAATATTTTTCCTTAAATATATAACCTATGACAAATAATATTTCCATGTCTTATCGTAAAACAATGCGGTGAAAATAAAATGCAGATAAGAAATGAATAATTCCCTTTGTCTAGAAAATACCAGAGAATACGCTTTTGTTCCACAATATAATAATCATGTCATGCTTCATCACGCTTTATTTTCCAGGGAAGCCTGCAAACCTATATTATTCGGTTCCATGACAACTCAGAATCATACGATTTCAACACCCCTTTGAAAAGTGATTAAAATTTTAAAATAGCCCAACGTAACCTATTTAACCATTTTTTCATCACTTTTAATGACTTTTCAAAGGAGGTGTTGAAGTTGCGTAATTCTGAGTTATCCGGCACCCATTATTCGTGATGAGTAGACATTTTTTAGACGTTGAGTCTTATAACATGTTAATATAGAATCAATTTTTGTTTATTTTAATAAATAGCTTTTAGTATTAAACCTTTTTGCAGTTTTTTTCCTAGTTTGTAAAAAAAGGCAATTAATAAGAGCAGACACTGAAATTAAAAATAAAAACTTTCGAAGGGAAGCGGTGAATTAGACAAATTTTTGAAAATCTGATGCAGAGGTTGGGGATGGGTTGAGGAATGTTTAGGTCGTCTCTTTATTACTGCCTAGTTCTGAAAGAGAAACTTACAAGCACCTGCCTACCTGAAATATAAAATAATAATAATAATGTCCCTACGCCTTTGCAAGACCACAATATATACATTTGGCAGGTGCAGATAAAGTGAGGTAGGTACCCGAAAAAACTAAACTTGAAACACTTTAATTATAACACCATAATATCCTAAATTTTATGTGTGTTATGCGTTATGTATGAAAATAACAACGAAAGCTCACCATGTTTGGTGTATTTTTAAGCTCACCATCATGGAATAAATAAGTTCGGTAGTTACCCACCAAAAAAGTCTTTCCTCTTGATAGGTAGGTCTAGGTACCTACCAGTGGTAGTAATAACTTAATAACGCATATTAAATGCTCACAATGATAATGATATTACGAACAGAATAATAAATAAAAAAACAACAGATTTTATGATCTTGGAAAAGATCGTTTAGGTAACATTTTATATCCTACCTATGACATTAGGTACCATAAAATGCGTTTTTAATTTGTTTTTAACGTCATTGAATGGTTGCAGATAGGTAGGTAGGTACCTTTCGGGCAAAATAATATATAATGTTATAGAAGTTAAAACTCTATTGGGTCTCCGTATGGTTAAACTTACCTAATTATTCTAATAAAAGGCTAAGTTTTAACAATATTGAACTAGGTATAAATAAATATCAAACCATTTTAAGAATCTGGCGAACTTTTGATCTTGACTCAAGGGCCTAGATCCTGATATACCTACATCAAACAGATCAAGCTTTTCGGTTTCAGAATGTTTCAGCAACAACAGCTGATTTTGAAACAACGCAAGTCAATGTTCTGTCAAAAAAAAACAAAACATTGACCTTCGTAGCAGTGATGGTATGTCTAGGGAAATTTCCCTAGATCTAGGGGAGAAAAATATTTTTCAGGGAAAAGGGAAATCAGCACAAAATCTAGGGAAATTTCGAATTCTGGCAAAAATTTTATTGCATGACAATATTACTGGAAAAATAGATTTTTTTGGGAATTCCCATGAAACTTAGATAGTATTGATGTACTTACAAGCAAATGTTATTTTTAGCTCTGACAACTCAGAATGATATTATGTATCTAAAAAGATAAATGGAGACCTCTGAAAAAATATTTAATTTAAGTTTCAAGTTCCTTTTTTTCGGTGATTGCGGTTGATTTTTATTTTGCAAAGTGATTTTTATTTGAAATTCCGATTCTAATTCAATGGTAAGTGTAGATATACATACTTTGAAATTATTATTTCACTTAGCAAAAGTGTTTCATTTGGAAAAACACACTCACTATTATAATTTCCTTCCAATTAATAAACATATAACAAGATTAGTGTTACATAGTACTTGCGTAATGTGATTAATTAAATAATTTGACTGCTTACAATGTTATAACATGTACAACAAACGGTTATTATGTATTTTGTTTTGAAAACTTTTATTTTTTATGTGCATTTGTTAATTTTTTTTTTTAATTTAAAAAGTAAATAAAAAAATTGAAGGAAAAAAAATAAAATTAAGTAACTGAAACAAAATGTCTAGAAATTATTATTATATTATGTAAATAAAAGGAATACCACTTTCCAAGTACTTCAAAGTCCGACAACCCCCCCCCCCCCCCTTCGCGAATTTTTGGTACCCTGAAATCTAGGGAAATTCTAGGGAAATTTCACCTCGAAATCTAGGGAAATATTTTTTTTGGGCAGAACATCCCTGCTTCGTAGGTAGGTACCTACAACTTGCAGACAACAATGCTCGATCTCGCTAGCTTAACTTTATACATACAGAGAGCCATACTTTCATACATTTTCCTTTAACTAATACAAATATTTACATTCATAATTTTTGCTGTATTATTAATTCAATGAACAAAAATAATGAAATTATTGTGAAATAGGTACGGCTTTGTCATCCTTCCAGTACATTCGTTTCAGTTAGTTCGCTCTGTCGCTGCTAGTGGCGCTAGTGCCGACTGACGTCAATGCTTGATTTAGAAACAGAAACTACTAGTACAAACTGAATGTTGTCTCTTTCTAAACCCTGCATAAAAAGAGACAGCATTAGTGTCACGTTCGTGATTTTTTTGTTACTACAGGTGTCATTATTGATCGTTTTCTGTGAGGCTATATAAACGACGGCTCGGCCAGCTGACGCATAGTTTTCTACTGAAATTGAACGAGTGAAAAAGAGTCTTCAGAGCTGCGAATCTGCGTTATTTAAAAGCAAATATTTTTATTGTGAACGAATTGAATTATCAGGTTAGTTGCAACAATTTTTTTTAATAATTTTGATTTAAGAACTTTAGCGGAAATTTTATTACTTATTTGCTTTTTTGTTGTTATCCGTTCTGAAAAACATTTTTATTGAACGCCATCTTGGCAATGACATCTTGGGCGTTGTTTTCCTTTCCATAATTTGAAATTTGTCTCCCTCAACCGTTTATTTTATATTCAAACAGTAATTATACAGCCGCCAACATACTAAAGGCATTATTTTTGGTCAGCTTTTCTTGAAATTGAATTTGAATTTACAAATAATTAGTAGGTATACTTTTTTGTTTCGTACACGTAACGGTCGCCATTTTGTGAATCACATTTTCCCTTTGTCACGCAACAAACAACAAGATTTTGTTTGCTTTGTCTCTATCGATTAGTTGTCGAACAATTTGACTAACTGAAATTATTGTTCACAGGCAACAATATGCAGATTTTCGTGAAAACCTTGACTGGCAAGACGATAACTCTGGAGGTGGAGCCTTCGGATACGATTGAAAACGTGAAGGCAAAAATTCAAGACAAGGAAGGTATCCCTCCAGATCAGCAGAGGCTGATTTTCGCTGGCAAGCAGTTGGAAGACGGCCGAACCCTCTCCGATTACAATATCCAAAAGGAATCCACCCTCCACTTGGTGCTCCGTCTCCGAGGAGGTATGCAGATCTTCGTCAAGACCCTCACTGGAAAGACCATCACCCTCGAGGTTGAGCCCTCTGATACCATAGAGAATGTTAAGGCCAAGATCCAAGACAAGGAAGGAATCCCTCCAGATCAGCAGAGGTTGATCTTCGCAGGAAAGCAGTTGGAGGATGGACGCACCCTTTCCGACTACAATATCCAAAAAGAATCTACCCTTCACTTGGTCCTTCGTCTGCGTGGTGGAATGCAGATTTTTGTCAAGACCCTTACTGGAAAAACCATCACCTTGGAAGTTGAACCCTCAGATACCATTGAAAATGTTAAGGCCAAGATCCAAGACAAGGAAGGTATTCCCCCAGATCAGCAGAGGTTGATCTTTGCAGGAAAGCAATTGGAAGATGGACGTACCCTCTCCGACTACAACATCCAAAAAGAGTCTACCCTTCACTTGGTCCTCCGTCTGCGTGGTGGAATGCAAATCTTTGTCAAGACCCTGACTGGCAAGACCATAACACTCGAGGTTGAGCCCTCAGACACCATCGAAAATGTTAAGGCCAAGATCCAAGACAAGGAAGGTATTCCCCCAGATCAGCAGAGGTTGATCTTTGCTGGTAAGCAACTTGAAGACGGTCGTACCCTCTCCGACTACAACATCCAGAAGGAATCCACCCTTCACTTGGTCCTCCGTCTCCGAGGAGGTATGCAGATTTTTGTGAAGACCCTCACTGGCAAGACAATCACCCTAGAGGTTGAGCCCTCTGACACCATTGAAAATGTGAAAGCAAAGATCCAGGATAAGGAAGGTATCCCTCCAGATCAGCAGAGGTTGATCTTCGCTGGAAAGCAGCTTGAAGATGGACGTACCCTCTCTGACTACAACATTCAGAAGGAGTCCACTCTTCACTTGGTCCTCCGTCTCCGTGGTGGTATGCAGATCTTTGTCAAGACTTTGACAGGCAAGACCATTACACTGGAGGTTGAACCCTCAGACAGTATTGAGAATGTCAAGGCCAAAATCCAGGACAAGGAAGGTATCCCCCCAGATCAGCAGAGGTTGATCTTTGCCGGAAAGCAGCTGGAAGATGGCCGCACTCTTTCTGACTACAACATTCAGAAAGAGTCTACACTCCACCTTGTCCTTCGTCTGCGTGGTGGTATGCAGATTTTTGTCAAGACTCTGACTGGGAAGACCATCACCCTCGAGGTTGAGCCCTCTGACACCATAGAGAATGTGAAAGCCAAGATTCAGGATAAGGAAGGTATCCCCCCAGATCAGCAGAGGTTGATCTTTGCAGGAAAGCAGCTTGAAGATGGACGTACCCTCTCCGACTACAACATCCAAAAAGAGTCAACCCTTCACTTGGTCCTCCGTCTGCGTGGTGGAATGCAGATCTTCGTCAAGACTCTCACTGGCAAGACAATCACCCTAGAGGTTGAGCCCTCCGACACCATTGAGAATGTGAAAGCCAAGATCCAGGACAAGGAAGGTATCCCTCCAGATCAGCAGAGATTGATCTTCGCCGGAAAGCAGCTTGAAGATGGACGTACCCTCTCCGACTACAACATTCAGAAGGAGTCCACTCTTCACTTGGTCCTCCGTCTCCGTGGTGGTATGCAGATCTTTGTCAAGACTTTGACAGGCAAGACCATTACACTGGAGGTTGAACCCTCAGACAGTATCGAGAATGTCAAGGCCAAAATCCAGGACAAGGAAGGTATCCCCCCAGATCAGCAGAGGTTGATCTTCGCTGGTAAGCAACTGGAGGATGGACGCACGCTGTCCGACTACAACATCCAGAAAGAGTCAACCCTTCACTTGGTCCTCCGTCTGCGTGGTGGATAAAAAATTTGAATTTTCTAAATTTACAATGATCTTTGAAAGAATCTGAATTTATAATAAATAATAATTTATTGCTACATATTTCTTTAATGCAAATTTATTCAAATAAACTTAAATTCTTCAACGTAAAATAAAAAAGTTTTTCCTTTATTTCCCTGCTTATGCAATTTTGTTGATATTGCTCATCTAAGACCAGAAATTTATTGATATTAATTCGAGACATGTTTTGCTTTGAACATTATTTCGAAGAAATTTAGTTCAGTGATTTTGCAATTATTATTACGTAGGGATTATTTCAATTTATTTTTTGATGAGCTTCCTGATGCAAGTGAAATTGATATTTACATAAAAAGGTGTTACAGTAAGTTTATTGTAGTAAGGAAGGCATGGCACGATCAAGTGAATCAGATACTTGAGTCAGGCAATGTCAAAAGTCAGAATAATAGAAGAGAATGTATGAATGTGAGTGACGCAAAGAGTGTGTGCCAAGACCGAGTTGTTTGGCGGTCCGTCCTCTCTGCCTACCCCTGCGGAAACGGCGTGATGGTTGGTTAGTTAGTTAAGTCTGCATGAAACATAACGCAATGCAAAATATTTGGATGGTACCAATAGGCCACTTGCATCACAAATTTTTTTTTTTTTTCCGGTTAAGGCAAATATTCTAAGACATTCTTTTTTTTTTTTTTTTAATCGTATTTTTGAAACCCGGGGGATTTTTTGAAAAATTCAATCCGAAAAATCAGACCATTTTTTATAAACCGGAAAGACGGGACATAATTTTATAGGTGCGAAAAAACGATAATTACATAGCCGAAAATCATTTTAAAAAAAAGAACGTTTTCCACATGAATGGCATAGGAAAATAACGATGCATACCAAAAATATTACATCTCATAAATATTTTTTTCCTTGATCCACCTTCTTGATCATAAATCATTATAATGTACAACGTCTATATTAATATATCCAATGTAATATACTTGCACTTGTAAATTATAATAATAATAAGAATATTATAAAATTTGATTTTGATAAAATCGGCACCATAACGATTATACCTCTAAAACACGTACCGACGTCTAAAATGTACGGGGTTCTCTTCATACATTTGTCAAAAATTCAAACCAAATGATTAGTTCACAGAGAACAAACAATAAATCTAGCGAATGAATTCAAAAATTCACCTGAAATCAAAGTGATAGATAGCCATATAAAAAAAAAATCAGTGTGGAATTTTACAAAATTAATAGGAACATTTTCGGAGACAGGACATTTTCACGTTGTGACGTCACGAGCCCAAATACTGGATTTATTTATTTAAAAATAAAAAAACTGTACATTTCTAAAACAATTTACTAACATTTTCGTAATCTTGGTAAAAAGATCTATCCACACGATTTTTTCCAAGTCATTATGAAATCCAGGCAAGTGGCCTATTGCACGTTTGCATTGCCGTCTAAATGATGAAATTCATATCATGTTACATCCAGACTACTCACGAAGTTACTCGACGAAGTACTCTGGAAAGTTGACCGAAGTACGTCGCTACACACTCGTTCAACTTCGCGAGAACTCATTCGTGCGGTGGTGCTGTCACGACTCGCACGTCATGGACGCTCAAGTAGCAGCTGTCGTTGCAATGTGCACGCTCGCGTATTATAACTATGTACATATTTTTACATTCATAAGTACAAAACCCAAGAAATAACAACTAACACGTACATTAGAAACACTAGATCTCATGGTCAAAAACATATCCAACAAGTAACTACTAACACAACATTTGGGCAAAAAAGCTTCTTATATTATGGCATTTAAATTTCAAATAAAAAGCTGGATACTAAATAAATACTATAAAATACTAATAAATCAGAAATAGAAAATATACTGATATCAAATACAGACTAAAACCAAATCTGGTGAACTGAATTATAAAGAAAACACTATCTTATTTACTTTATAATTATTAAAAAAAAAATACTACATGATATATGTTATGTCTAATTCATATTAATTTCTTATAATTAAATTATAATATGTAAATGAAATCCTCAGCACGGGAGATCCCAGTGAGGATATCATTATCTCTACTTGTTACTAAGAAATGAAGACAATAAACCATTATTATTATTTATTGACGCATCTTTTTTTCTACGGTAGCTCCTGTACGTAGCAAAAAGCGAATCCTTCTTTTTCTTTAATTCGTCTACGGGTATTTCTAACATGCCCCGGTCGCAGGAGCAACAGAATTTGCTCCTGCGACCACTGTATTCCACTCATAATCGTGCCGTGTGACAATACAAAAAAAAAAAATTGCTAGCGCGCACGTGTATTCACGATGACGTATTGAAGCGAACTGAAGTTAACCGAGTAGTGTGGAGAGGCACTTCGTGCAACCTCGAGTCCTTTGACTCGGGCGCAAAAACCGACAAAAACTGGAGGTCGCCCGAGGCGAGCCAAGGTTGGACGAAGTGCCTCTCCGCACTATCGTATTCGGCTAACCTCGTTCAACTTCGCGAATAGTGTGGAGCTAGAGTTAGACTACCCCTCTACCCAAAATCACCTATATTTTTTTAGTACAAAGTATATTAAAATTTTCAGAATATTATCTTTAAATACAGGTATAATCTGATTAAATTTTGGAAAATCAAGCATTGTGTTAAAAAATTTCAGGGTTGCAGGTTGTTTTGCTACGTTGGCATTTGGTTTAGAAATCGTGCGTTCAACAAAAAATAAATACACCTGATATCTCATTATCCCCCCCTCCCTCCTTTAGATATTTCGTGATTTTTTCCGAACCCCCTCCCCCCCGCCCTTTCGAGCACAACGTGATTAATGAACTACCCCTAAGACGAAGTGCCTCTCCGCACTATCGTATTCGCCTAACCTCGCGAGTAGTCTGGAGGTAGCTGTACATTTCACACTTGTCTTGGATCTGTATTATGGTATTAGGCAGCTCCCCGACAGTGGCGGACTAAGGGGGGGGCAGGGGGGGGCGGCCCGCCCCGGGCCCCCGGTCCTGGGGGGCCCCCAAACGCCTCCATGTTCCCTTGATCAAATCCTAAATAAGCCTTTAAGGCACCAGAACACTGTAAAAAAAAAATTAGAATTTTTTCCATTTTTGAAAGATGCACTTGTTAAGAATGCTCTCACCAATTTTTTTAAAGAAATTTGAAAAATTGACGGAGATACAACATTTTATGTGAAACCGTTTGAAACAGTTTTGAATTATCCTTCAGAAAAACTTTGAATGCGTATTTCTCGAAACTTTTTAACACATTTTTCAACCTGGTTGACAACATATTAAACAAACTATACATCCGATTTACATTCACCATTTCTTAAACTTTTGAAAATCCAGTGTCTACGGCACCATGTTAATTTCAATATCTAAAACAAAGATAAAAATGGCGGACCAGCGAATTTTTTTTTTTAATGGTAAATTTTCATCGTTCATGAAAATAAAAATAAATAGAAGGGGGCCCTTTATAAAACAATCCCTACGTGATGTCATAGTCAGGGCGGGAGTAAACATGTTGGGGCCCCTTTACCATAGGGGCCCCTAGCCGATGCGTGGCCCTTAGGCAGTGGCCTACACTGCTTTGTGGACAGTGCGGCCCTGCCAGGGCCGGCTTAAACATGTCGAGGCCCCTAGGCAAAGCACGTCTTGGGGCCCCTTTACCCTAGGGGCCTCTACCCGATACGTGGCCCAAGGCTTTCAAAGGCAGAGGCCCTATACTGCCTTATGGACAATACGGCCCTGCCAGGACCGGCTTAAACATGTTGGGACCCCTTTACACTAGGGGCCCCTACCCGATGTGGGGCACCTAGGCAGTTGCCTACACGTCTTATGGACAACACGGCACTGGCTATGGTTACTGGATTTTCAAAGGCAATGGCCTACACTGCCTTATGGACAATCGGCCCCTGCCAGGGCCGACTTAAACATGTCGGGGCCCCTAGGCAATGCTCGTCCCGGGGCCCCTTTACCCTAGGGCAGGGGTCGGCTACTTTTTGAGTAGGAAGAGTCAAAAATTATAATTTACAAAATTTCAAAGAACCACAAATTTTTTTCTTATAAATAAATTTTTAGGTGGGGGGGGGGGGGCTGGATAATTTTACTGTGGTAAAGGGGGCGATTCCTTCAATACGTAATGCTGGTATACATGATTTTAAAATCTAGAAAATGTAGTTTTTCTAATATGTTGTCAACCAGGTTAAAAAACGTAGTTTTGAGAAAAACGCATTCAAAGTTTTGCTGAAGGATAATTCAACGTACACACTGTTTAAGAGGAATATAAACGCTAGAAATATTTCGAATCTCATGCCTGCAAAATTTTAAAATAGAGCGTCTTTTTGCACGAGGTTAGTAAGCGAAAAAGGGGTTTTTATTTATTTTGTGCATAATTTTATAAGAACGAAAAAAAGTTAGAACATGTAAAACCTCAAAAATAGTCTTAGCCATAAAGGGGTATTTTTTAAAAATTGTTTCTTCTATTACTTCATAGTTAAGTCATGAAAAAACATTTTTTTGGTGGTTTACGCTTTTATTTTTTGTTACGTAAATAATAATTTTATTGTAATTCCAATACATAGAAAAGCTAGTAAAAGCTTCGATTTATCAGTTATTCTTATATTCTTTAATAAGTAAGTAAGCCGATTCGTCGTAAAGATTAATCAAAATAGTATCTATATAGGATTTCACGTGTATATCCATCTTAAAACGGTTTAATTTAAAATGGTGTATCTCCGTAAATTTTCCGTAAAAAGTTTTATGATAGCATTATTAACAGATGCATCTTTTAAAAAAGGAAATAAAAAATAAAACAAAATAAATTATATAGTATCTTAAAGCCTTGTTTAGGTTTTGATCAAGGGAACACGGAGGTGCTTGGAGGACTCCAGGGCCAGAGGCCCGTGTGAACTGAATAGAAATCTTGTAAAATTACATCAACTTTTACTAGGGGGGGGGGGGGCCTCATTCAGCTTTGCCGCCCCGGGTCTCTGACGGGCTTAGTCCGCCACTGCTCCCCGATCCTACTCTGTACTGTCAGTAAGAAATTGACATTAACTGGGTGCTGTAAGAAGAAGTGTATGTAGTTGAGGTGTAGGAGCTGTATGGCTTACTTTCATTGTCCGCATTCACTGCATGACGTGGATTCCTTACCCACCCATGAGCGAGCGGAGTAAGCCTTTTGTAAATATTTTCGGTTAATCCTTAGAATGAAATTGCTTTCCTACACATTTTTTTGTCTCGATCTTGTGTATCCATCCCTCCCACTGTGGTGCAAGGCAGAGGGTTGAGAGTCCGGCTGAAAGGGTGGGCAGACGCAGCCTCCCTCAAGACCTAGAACCCCTTAAGGGAACGTACCCATACTACGTGACCTCTTCGGGGGGGGGGTCTTCAAAATGTCACGCTTGGAACAAATGAGCGGCGGTTTGCTTAAGATTTTGGTCACCGGGGGGAGGGGGAGGGGGGGGGGTTAAAAATTGCAAATTAATTAATTAATTGGTCACGTAGTATGGGTACGTTCCCTAACATCATCCCATGAACCCGAGCCCTTCTGCTAAGTCACCAAACATAGCGAACCACTTGAGTACAACAATCAGCAGAAGATAATTAAAAATTGTTATTTTCAAATAATAATGCAGAATTATTGTTACCTGAACTTCAAAAACTGCACACAGACAGTGATCAGAGCAATGCACAATTTATACCACCAGTTAGTTGTGACCATGAAACTTTGCACATTTCACTTTCTTTTTTAGCAGTGGCGTGCATTAGCAAAGATAAGCTGCAGTAATTTGTAATTTCTTAAGGTTAAACGTCACATACGTTATAATCTACGCATTCACAGATGACGCCAATTAAATTATTATCGGTTTTTAATTCTTTTTGCATGTTTGCTTTAAAATATTGAGGTGAATTAATTGCTTGTGCCCGTATATATTTAATATGAATATAATTAAATAGTTTTGTCCGTATACAAACCCAAATCTTTCAAGAGAGGCTGAAAAATTCAATTTTGTATCGGTGACTCAATCCAATATTGTATTTTTCGGGATTAAGATTCGGGTTTGTTTATGGACAAAACCATTTATTCATATTCATATTAAATATGTACGGGCGCGAACAATTAACGTAGATTATAACGTATGTTATGTTTAACCTTAATGTTGAATGTTTTGATGACCTTAAAAATTAAAAATGAAAATGACACTACAGCACCTGCGAAGCATCAAACCCCTATTGGTTGAGATAGAAAAAGGAAATGACACTAGGTCTGTGCTCATTGGCCGCTTTGATTATGACCTCACTTGGTTGAGATTGTTTTGGTAAAGTTTAGCTTCTACCGCGTGTTAACTGCACTCAAATTTTTATCTTCTGGTTGCGATCTGATGATAAAAGTTTATTCTAAGGCTCTCTGTTCATGGAGATACTTACAAACTAAGTGATTATGACGCAAGCACAAGTACCCTCCAGTTGTACTACTCTAATGCCGGTTTCCGTACACGGCGCTACCCGAAATATGCTGAACTTAAATCATTTTTTAAGTGCAGCCGTGGAGTTAACACAATGTCAAATGACTTTTTTTCTAACATCAATCCATGCTTCTCCACTAAATCTTTTCTTAGGGGGCATACATTAATTACGTGAGCTCAAAAAGGGGGGGGGATCCAGCAAAATCTCATGTTACTTGGAAAGAATATACGAAGTGGCCCAAATTTATCTCACCAAGGGGGGGAGGGGGGTCTAGATTGGAAGAAAAACTGCTCGTGTGATTAATGTATGCCTCCTTACGTATTCTGGTAAAGTACAGTTATATAAACACACACTTTTTTCCACTTCCACAATCAATCTAATATTACTTTCATGTTCAGACGCCATTTCTGTCAAACGAATAGTAGTAAACACGAATGATGCAACACGTAGCATGCTACTAGCACCATCGGGAAGCATGAAACTGACTCCAAACCGACAGCCGCCGTGTACGAACACTTGCAAAATCGTACGGTGGGTACTCACGAGCGGCGCGCATGAGGCTCGAATAGCTTGTAAGTAGCGTTATGTTCGGAAGCTCTCATTCAATTAAGTCTGTATTTTAATTCCATGGCATTACATCACCCTAAAACGTTCCACTCAATTTCTTAAGGTAGGCATATCTTTTCAGCCTCTACGGACTGCATGCCACTATTTTTTATCCAACAAGTCACTAAACACCACCATGGCAGCACAAAACTTCAGTGTTAATATCTAATTATGTACAGTGAAACCCTCTTAAGAAGTTCTCTCAAGACTTTTTGTGGCTTAAGAAGTTTGGTTTTTTCACTTATAAGGTTTTCCTGTTAAAGAAGTTTGTTTTTTCCGGTCCCTTGGAAAACTTCTTAAGAGGGTTTCACTGTATTTTTATATCAAACCTTCAGTATAAATAAACCAAGGCAGGTGTGAAATCAATCAAAAGTGTAAATAAAAGTCGTGTTACAAAATGAAGATCTTTATTTGAAAATGATTATGAAAATAATACAATATGAAATTAAAGTTTAAAAATTGTCGCTCATTATGTTTGTTAATGAATAAAATAAAACTATGGAACGTTGGATTTACAGCAAATGTTTAAACAATATGCAGTTCATTCTATTAATATAAACCTCGCCCTACACATTTAACACTACATAATATTAAAAAATCCTTATTCACATACAATCAAAAATCTAATGAAATTTTCAGTCTGCATTAACTAATGCCGAAATTTGTCTTATGACGACATTTGCTTATATCTTGCTGCGATGAAATATAATATCGTGGATTAGAAAAAATATTGTTGCTCTTACAGACATTTAATACAAAAAATGGTACCCACAGTACACACTTTCCTAATCTACTGAAAAACATTCATCTTAAAACAATATTTTTCCCAATTACATATAATCAATAATTCATTACAAACATATTGATAGTCAATAATGCTGGTACACTTCAAATATCAATATGGAGTTTCCTGGAAGAAGCTAGAATATTCTTAGGTGTACTAACAATGTTCAGGGAAAAAATCTATGCAACAACACATCATCAGTGTAAATGTGACAGTTATGGAAAAATAAACTACAGTTACTTGATAGTAAAGATTAAAAAAAAAATGTCAGAACACTGGAAACTCTTTATTCTTGAAATGAAGGATAAATTTTATTAATGGGAATTTAACTTAATCTTGAAATCTAAACAGCAATATTAAATCTAGTTCACTGCACCATTATAAAACAAATAATAATTATTGATGTAAATCAGATTCAAAATACCTCAGAATTTTAAAAAATACATTCATAACCACTCGGACCCATAAACTTGTTTTCACGATAATATAACATTACCAGACATATGTATGACATATGAGGCGTACCTGACTTACACCCAAATGGGAAAAGGCTGCCAGATTATTTACACTAAGTCGGTCACAATAATTTGCTAGCAAATGGATAATGAAAAAATCAACAAGATATAAACTAAGATTTTTTTTTAACTGGCAACCATTAGCAAACAAAATACAAAAAAAACACAATTAAAATTCAAAGGTTGTAACTTAAAGCAGCACCTCAAAAAAACTGAGCATTAAAGGAACATTTCCACAGAAAATTTTATTGCATAATAAAAAACAAGATATCCGATATTTTTATCATTCTTCAAAGAATAATATGAGAAACAACTTATGCTTAAATTTTTATTATCAACACCTTCCTGTTCTGATGGGAACTCACACATTGTAGGCTTCACGATAAATGGCATCATACTGTTCTTATTCTCCAGACATTTAGTTCACTCCCTTCAATTCTACGTCGAAAACTAGTGTTGAGTTAGCTGGGATTAGTGGAGGTGAACCCTTGTTGCCGTAGCTGGAGGAAAACAATCAATTATTAGATATTACATACACATTCAAAGCAAGAGCACACATAAATATCATTGTTCAGGTGTAAATATAAAATAATGCAATTAATCTGTAATTTATAAGATTATGTGCCGGGTGTTGAATCTTTGCTACTCTTTACGGAAAAGTCAAGTGAGGTGGCTTGAATGTCTGCTCAGAAAACCAGTGACCAAGCGACTTCCGCACAAGATACCGGTGGCTATTTCAGAAGAAAGACTAACCTGCTGAAGTAGCTTGTCAAAGCGATGGATTCCTGACAATAAGAAAACGAAAAATTAAATTTATAACTTACGCCATTCCTGGTGGGCACACAATCCTTCTCTTTCCTCCAATCTTCATTCCTACTACTCCAACATCCCACGCCTTGATGACTTCATTCTTGCCCAGGCGGAACTTGAAGCCGGGAGTCTTCTGGCAACTGTCGAACATTTTATTGTTGCTCTTCAAACGTCCTTCGTACAAGACCTGAAAATATAAGAAAAACTGTTTTTGAGATTGTTGACATAACGGAATGTTTTTATCATTAAGTTGATACAGGCGATGGAGTGCATAGATCCTAGAACTTCATTTGCCGGTGCATTATTCCTCCGACAGTAGCCCAGACCTTTAATCAAATTTACATTCTCTCAGCAAGGTAAGATATTGATGATATATATGAATGGGTATTTGTTCATCTCCACATTTCCTACGGCCTCCTTTCCTCAAGCCTCTGTCGATAGGTCAGAATATTTCCGATTTGCATTAAAATCCGAATAAATGGAATACAGTGAAACCCTCTTAAGAAGTTTTCTAAGGGACTGGAAAAAACAAACTTCGCAGGAAAAACCTTATGTGGGAAAAACTGGGTCAATTTTGGGTCGAGGGACCGAAAAAACCAAACTTCTTAAACCACAAAACTTATTAAAAGGGTTTCACTGTATTTGTGAATGTATCTGTAAAGTAGAAACTGTTTTTGAAAGGTGATGAATTATGCTTTCATATTTTAAAAATTAAATTTTTTTTAATGAAAACTGAATTTTATTTTTTAAATGGCAGACCTTACATTTTTTCAAACTGAAAAAAAAAACAATGAAAAAAAAAACAAACGCATATTTTAATAGGCAAATGAATTATAAACATTTTCATCACCTCAATTTTTTTTCATTTTATGTAAAAATTATTTTTTTAAATTCACAATGTTTCTTTTTTTTCAAATTGCAGTTGGAAACTTTGGTTTTATAAAGGTGTAAATTTAATTCTTTTGTGGATAACTTTCAGATATAGCGCGGTGCTTTCTATTTCCAATATCGTTTAGATCACATTTCTCATTATGATAGTAAGAGAGACAACGATTTCTATTAGACTGTAGATGAGATGTTCCAAAAAGCGAACGAATCAGCCTGACGGGTTAATGCTTTCCACTCGCAATACCTGCACGCGTCCCGTAAGAGAAACAATGATTTCTATTAGACTGTATGAGTTGTTCCGAAAAGCGAAAACATCAGCCTGACGGGTTAATGTTTTCCACTCGCAATACCTGCAAGCGTCCCCGAGTTGAGAATAATATCAAAAGTGTACAAACCTGGACCATTTTTCCAGCCTTGGCTGTGGCGCCGGTTCCCACTCTCAAGTCTTCGATGGCAACATTTCCTGTGAGCACCTTCTTTTCTTTCTGGGGAGTCACGGGAGACTTGGCTTCGTGTATTTTCTGCTCGTTCTCTTTATTCTGAAATTGAAACCAACATCAATACTCCACAACAGATAGGATTTTCGGAAGGGGCCTACTCAATTTTTTGTACAATTTGGAGGAAATATTTTGGAAGGATGAAATGTTTAGTATCACTCTAAAAATCCAGCACTTGGAATTCAAATGTCGCTTGAAATGGTTTTAGATAATCTTTTAACCCTTTATCTACACCAGGTCAAAGATACATGTGAATCTGCCATACTGTCTAAATATTCTTCCCTCTTGTTACTTTATATATCTTTGAGAGCATAAATTACATAAAAAATACATAAACAATGCCAATCAATTATTATTTTTGCAAAAAGCACTTAGAACGTTTCACATAATGAGAGACAGAATCATCCAGGAGTAATGCCCGGTGCACATGAGGCTGGTATTTCAAGCCAAGATAGCAAGCTAGTATGCCAGCGTCCTTTCCTGGCAAGGTCCTGACTTACTGTGGTGAACGTATGTCTTAAGGTATGAAAGAGACATGCGTGTATGAGTGAGACAGCATGAGTAACGTATAAAAGGGTTTGATTGTTGTCCATTCGTTCTCTTTGCAAATAGGCTTCCTGCAAGAACAACACTGTACAGACCTCCTAATAAACATAACCAAGTCTACCCACGACTTATTATTGTCTCAACCACCCTGACTGAGATTACCATCAAAGGAAATTGGATCCCTCAATCTCGGAAGTCCAGAATATCACACTTACTGTCCTGGACTGGCACAAATTAGAGCGATTTACACAATGCTAGGACTAAGGAAATTTTAAGCCAATATGATTGCAGTGACAACTGTAACAACATGTTCGCATCCGTCTGAAGAAACATTAAATGCAGAAGGTCATACTTGTCTATAGGATGGAATACTAGCTTTCTACAGACACTCTTTATCACAATACAAACTTTAAATTAATGTCGTTACTGAGTTTTTAAATCATAGCATTTTTATAATCGTTTCTGAAATTATCGCGTCCTTATCGTGCACTAGCCTAACATGTACTAGCTTTTCTAACACCTAAAAGCAGTTGATCTCATGGCCTCAAAGATAACAAAATTTCATGGTTTAACAATTACATTGTAATAAAATTGCTGAAATAATTCCAGTTATACAAAATCAAACCATCTTTCCGGGGCTTTTTAGGTCCGTGTATATAATGTAGAATAGCCAAACAATTACCTTATTTTTCTTTTCAGCGTGTCCATTGATTTGTGGAGTTGTGGGCTGCTGCTTGTTCTTTTCTTTCTTCTCTTTTTTGAGGGAGGCGGGTTCGGGCTTGCTTTTCTCTTCTTCTTCTGATTCATCATCATCCTCTTCGTCCTCTTCATCATCGCTAAAAAAATTACATTATATTACATAAATAAATAATACAAGTATTATTATCACATCAAGCTAACATTTAATATTATCGATCCTCTTTTTGGCAAACAGATCAAAAAATTATTGCCTCCCCACACTCAGCTTCGATTAGACATTTTCATGTTAAAATGCTGAATAAATAGTAAACCTCACTAAAAACTTCTCACATTAGAATTTTTCATGTTTAATCTGTTGAAAGTAGGGAAGAAATTCCTCAAAACGCCTGCGCCGTTGACTGTAAAATCACAGAACTGCTTGATGAGTTTTGCTCAAATATTGAAATAAAAACTATGATTTATTTATTTGAAACTACACAGAGTTTTAGAAATCAAATGTAGACAGTACCTTCCTCTTATTTTAAAAGTCACATGTGCAACATTTCATCAACCTCGGCACAAAACTGTAAATTTCTATACGAATCAAATCCACACCATCTGCTGCCAATCCGCTCGTCCACCACAATATATTATTTATTTCAACCAATTTACACAAAACCTTGACAAATTACATACTTAAACCTTCCTCATAAATCACTCTATCTATTGGTGAAAACCACATGAAAATCCGTTCAGTAGTTTTTGAGTTTATCGCAAACAGACAAGACAGAGACGGCGGAGGACTTTAATTTATAATTTGTAGAGTAGATTATTTTCAGTAGACAAGATAATATATGTCATTATTCATACATATTTCATGTTCATATCGTAAGACATTTCCCCAGAATAACTAACTTTATCTACCCGCATTTTGGAGAGAACTAGTTTTATTATTTCTACATCTACATACACTACCCTATATTAGAGATGGGTACGTTCTGTATTTTGCCGGAGGACACCGAGACATGCTTCCTTTTAAAAGTACTTGTGTTCTTTGGAGCAGGTCCCGGGAGCCAATCCTGACTTGCGAATGGCTCGGACCGAGACTAGAGCCCGCCAAAGAACTCGAACGCGCAACCTCTCGAAATGCTCCCGACTCGCGAATGGCTCGAACCGAGACGCTCGGGTTCCACCCTAGCCAGACCTCGGAGCCCGCAAAAGAATTCGAACGCGCGACTTACTTCCGACTCGCGAATCACTCGAACCGAGACGCTCGGGTTCCACCATATCCGGAGCCCGAAAAGTAACTCGAACGCGCAACCTACTCCCGCTCGCGCGTGGCCCAGACCGAGACCCACGGGTTTGACAAATTTTGATCACTGTGAATGCCGCACCAGACCCTCGAATGGCTCGGACCGCCAAGTTCCGAGTACAAGTACTGGACTGAGTTCTTTGGGAATAGTCGATTTGAAAAGGGAGTAAGATCCGCTTTGTGCGAAGAACCCGAGTAAGAGTCCACTCCAGCTGAACCTACACATCGCTACCCGACATGGAAAACAAAACAAACAATCTAAAGGTGTTTTCAATGAAAAAATGACCTTTATGCTCCTTTGAAATTGGAATGCCGTTGAACAAAAATTATTTTTTGCATTCATAAATAATTTTTTTTGTAAGCCGTCGTAGAGGTACATTCATGAAATAAAAAGTAGAATCTACAATCGTCCAAGCGATTCTGATTTTGTCCTATTTTTCAAGGCAGAAAGTTCAAAATTCCACCGCAAAAAAATTCCAGCACGGATGGTATTAGTGAAAACACATGTGCGCGCGCAAGCGCCGAGTAAAGTTCTGAAAATTGTCGCACACATGTGCACGAACTTTGAAAATGGAATTTCTTAACCAGTCAACAGTCAAATGGTTAAGAAGTTTCATTTTTCAGTCCCCTGAGGTTGAATTTGAAAAATGCCCAATTTACCCCTAAATTTCCGGTCCCTTGCAAAACCTTAGATGAGAATTTATACCACACAACTAACTACCTTTTTATGTTTGTAAGATAATTACCTATCATCTTCATCGTCGTCGTCATCTTCTGCCAGTTTCTCCATGGAGATATCATTGGGCATGTAAGAATCATCAGCTTCATCAGTCTCATCTTCCTCCAGGAGTTTCTGAATGTCCACGGAGTCATCGTCAGAGCTGTCATCGCTGTTTTCCTCTTGCGCCTTCTTGGCCTCCTGCTCTTTCTTCCTCAACTCTTTCTGCAATAGAGTACAACCATCAAACTTTGTACAATTATTTTGCTGAAGCTTTTAAAGTGTGTTCCTAGTGAAAAAATTTTAAGACTTAAGACTGATGAAAAAGACCATTGAAAAAAATTGATTATCCCTAGAAATATGGCACTTTTTTCTACAACAAGCATTCAATGAATTTAATTTCAATTTGAGACACTGTAACTAATAAATTAGTCTCTAATTCCAACTAATAATATTAGTGATATCCCCGCACACAATGAAAGACTGCAATTCGAGTGATGGTACTGACACACTTGCTCATTAACAAGCCGGCTTATGAGCATGCTCAAAGCCAACAATTGAATACACATGCTCAAAGATATTCAAATACAGAAGAGATATGCTATGGTGTCGACAACTGTCGCCGGACTACGCGCTAATTAGCGTAGTTTTCATACAAAAAGAATTTGTTCATTTCGTTGATTTTTTGAAAATGAACATTAATATTGGTTAACAATATATTTTGAATAAGGAAAGAATTCGTTCATTTAGTTTAACGTTCGTTTGGTTTATTCGTTAATTATTTGTTCTTTTAGTTTATTTGTTAATTGGTAAACAATATCGGCGACACCCGGAAGCGCCGACCCACATAGTAAAAACAGCAGATAGCACATCTACTTATATTCCAATATCTTTGACACATGCTCAAATGGAGTCAGTTCCATTCGCCCAGAAATAAACCAAATAATCTTATTGCTTGCAATGCAATTATTTAAGAATCTTCTGACGAAAGAAAATAAAACGGTTGATTTGGGTCCAAGATGTCAACAAATCCGAAAATGACTAAATAATAAAAAATAAATAAATGCTAATTTCAATAGAATGTGGTTTCATTTTGGAAGTAAAGGTACGTTTGGGGAATTTGGAAATCTATTGTGAGTATTTTAGTGACCTTGTGTTCCAAATATATTCACGATTCCCATAATAAATCACTAAATGTTTTCTCGTCTCCCCGGCGGGCTTTTTTGACACTTTTGCAAAGAATGAACAGGTGCGAACTGAGATTGAATCAAAATGAGCATGCTCATAAGCTACCCTGTTCACACATGCTTAGAGGCATTAATAGAATTCCCTCCACCCGATAATCCAATGAGCATGCTCAATACTAGCAATGTCACTGACACACATGCTACTGGGTAGCATGCTCTTTGGCTTCTATCGAGCAAGTGTGTCACTGTGATTTTATTGGGACTTTTAATTACAAAATAGGCGCCGCATATCAAGAATAAAAGAAAACTAAAGAACAGCTAAAGAAGGAACCAAACTCAAGAAGCAAAAGAAATAGTACATAATCTGTTAACACAGTGCTGTAAAAACTCTAATTACAAAAAGAACTTTAAATGCTTAACTAATCTATCACTCCAGAATCCAGAAACTGGGTTTTTGTTGAGGCATGGAACTGGCAAGGGAAAGATAAAAGTAGACTGAATGTTGAAGAAATCATATCTCTGAGGTATATATCCGTGTGTGTTAAAACATTGTGTAAAAAATGTGGAGATTCAGAAGGAATGCAAGGCAGAAGTGTAATGGTTAAGATTAAGCAAGGGATTCTTGGATAGGTGGGGCATGTAGAGAGAATGAATGAAGAAAGGAGTGTAAGGAGATTATAGAAGATGTCTCGAGATGTCTTAGGGGTTGTCCATTAATCACGTGATGTTTTTTAGCAACTTTTTAACCCCCCCCCCCCCGGTGATACGTGGTGAGGTTTTAGACTACCCCCCAAAATCACATGTATTTTGAAATTTTCAGAATATTATCATGAAAAATAAATACACGTGATATCTCATTATACCCCCCCCTTGTGATATTTCGTGATTTTTTCCTAACCCCCCCCTTTCGAGCCTCCCGTGATTAATGGACGACCCCTTATAGATTATGTCTCGAGGAAGACATGGCTCATCAAGTGAACAAAATACTTGGGTAGGGCCTAGTCGAGAACCAGAATAACAGATATCGGGTATGTCTGAGATGTATAAATGTGAATGAAACTTGAACTGTGTGCCAGTCCTGGGTCGGTCGTGAATAATCCGCGCATTGAAACCTGCTCACGGATCACCAAAGAGCGAGCGGATCATTTTTTCATCGGCACCCGGGTCTCGCGACCCACTTCTCGCAACCGCTCTACTACTGCAACCTGGGTTTCGGGTGCGGATGTGGCAGGGCGAGCGACGATAGATAGATGTATGAGAGAGCGAACGGATTGTCAACACCCGGGTTTCGCCACCCGCTCTCTCGACTCAGGTAGTTGGTAATCGAGTTTCACATTTTGTGTCGCGAAAAGAGCGGGTCTTCGCGACCCACTCATGACGCCAGTGTGTCGTGAGCGACCCGGGTCGTGTAAAACGATCGATCCAGGACTACTGTGTGCCAATACAAAATTGTTTGCCTACCGCTGCAGAAATACGGCATGTTAGTTATAAAACGATTCCTACCTTTTGTTTTTTACTAAGGTGGCCAACTTCAGGTGAAGCTTCCTCCGATTTCCTCTTGTTCTTCTTGGAGGTGACTTCTTCTACCAGCTCTGGGACCTCCTCATCTGAGGATTCACCTTCTTCATCCTCTTCCTCTTCTCCATCCATATCGTCATAGTCCAGGTCCAAGTAACCTGTCAGGTGGATATGGCACTTTCCTGCAAATTATATAAATTTCATGAAATCACAACCAGAGTAGTAAGTCTGGCTCTTTAAGGCACCCATGAGATCTACAAGAAGAAGAAGGACCTTAAGAGATCTACAAAAACTGGTAAATCATTCCACAACTGAACCGTCGATCAAAAGAATGAGAAAAACCCAAAACTGAACCGTGAAAAAAAAAATGGCATATGATGAGTCTCCCGACCATGCACGAGGCATGCAATGCATGACCTAGACAAGTGTTGACAATCATAAAGCAACAGTTGAACACTAATGAAAATGTCTAATTAAATTATTAGTCACATATGATTTTATCATTCGACTGCTTATTTGTTTGCAAGTTAGAAATGTGTGTTGTGCATTGTGTGGACCGTTTGAAGGTTACAGTTGTAGAAGGAATCAACTATGTTAGTTCCCCAAAACACCTTCCATTAAAATACTGGCGAAACAGCTTTCCCATAAGACAGATGTCTATGTTTAACCACTCATTTGCCGCTCGTGCGCCGGCGTGTCCTGATTTTGACACGCGATTTTGACCCTTATGTATAAAGAAAGTGTATGAAGAACACGGTCAGAATCGCTTGCTCTATTATCGCTCTTTACCATAGAGAAAACCGCAATTAGATTGGTGACTCCATATAATTTATATTAATGATTTACCGGAGCGCGGGAACGTGCGCAGTTCTTGCGCATGCGCGGGAAAAATTCTTTGGTTTTCAACTTTGACCTTTCTATGTACGAAATTTCTCAAGGACGCTGTCAGAATCGCCGGACATTGGGTGTCATGGCTGCCGCTTTTTGCGAGAGCTAATTGGTTACAACCAACCCCATTTACTCGCGGCATTCAACGAGTTAAAGATTTCAATTGGTCCGTTAAGATATTTATTACCTAACCATCTGGCAATGACTGTAATATCAATAAAGATGTGTTCTTACCATTGGTAATGAAGGAGATGACCTCTCCCTCGCGGAAGAACAGGTCCAGAGGGGTCTGGATGGTCTTGCCCTTCTGCAGCGTGCAGATGAGGAAGTTCTGCCCATCTACCACCACCATGACCTGGCACTTGTCATTGTCTCCGGTGGCCGTGTCCATGGCCGCGTGTGAAATGTGGAAGGACTTCTTCACGCTCTGCGAGTACCGCTTCTGCGGCTCCATTATTAGTCCTGAAACAACAAATATTCATTAGCATTTTATAGTTAGATGAAATCTAATTGACCTGGAGAAACTCATGTTTACTGGCCAAAGCGGAAGGCAGTGTCCACGGCTCTCCATGCGGGGCAGTGGAAGGGCCTTGTCCACCAAAAGTCATAACAAGGTGGGCGGCTGAGGGGAAAAGACCCAGAGGCAGATCGAGGAAGAGTGGACTGACTGCGCAGAAGAGAATAGGAGTAGGATAGATAGAGAATAGGAAGGTCTGAGAGTTGTAGATGAATGGTGAAGGAACAGAGCCAGCGGAGAGCATTTCTGGAGGAGGCTAAATCACCCCAAGGAATAATAATAAAAATTTAACAGCTGAATGTTTTCTATGACTCAAACAAACTGATAATAAATTAAACGACGCAAGAAGCTGGGTAAATTATTATTAAGTTGTATCAGAATATGTAAGAAAGGATTTAGAGGAGAAGGCGTGGATTGAGGTTGGAAAAAAAGTCTGTAGCAATCGTGAAACATTCAAATTTTTTACATTCTTATGTAGTTCTTGGCGGCAATGATTTCCCAATGATGTCCCATAATTAATATTTATTTCGTTGTATGAATGAACCCAAAATCTTTTTTAAGATCATTTTTTATGCTTACTTTTAAAGACAGAGAAGAACAATATTGTCTTGACATCATATTAACTCCATGAAGAGTAACATATCGGTATGCGTAACTTGTAAGTATCTGTGTGTACGAAAGGACCTTAGCTAGCATAATTGTTGTCACAGGGTGGAATTGTCAAATATAAAAAATCGGGTGTTCATTGAAACATAAGGTAAATATCGGTTCGGACTGGCCACGCTTATTACGAATAATTTTTAGAAAAAAACTTTATATTCGCCTTAATTACTATAAAAGGAAACTTTTGGCTTTGAGGCGGCGGAAAATAATGCATTTTAATTTTCAATTGCATAAAACCAAAATTCACTTCGCGAACCGACACAGCGAAAATCCGCGGCCGTACCTGTCACTGTTATGTTGATATCCTTGATAAATTAACAAGAGCTAATACGACTGTAGCCGACTTCATGGGATAAGGCGCGTAATTATGAAATTTGTCTAGCGGGCTTGTTTGTGTAACATGTTTTGTGATACGAAAGAAAGTGCCCCTTTATAACGCCTACTCGCGTCAAGGCAAGAAAAACATCCCAGTTTTCAAGTGGTTTAGCGGCTACGCTAGGTTTGTGTAACATGGTTTGTGATTCGCGGTATTTCATGTAGGTATCCCACGAAGTCGGCTACAGTCGTATTAGCTCTTGTTAATTTATCAAGGATACCAACATAACAGTGACAGGTACTGCCGCGGATTTTCGCTGTGTCGGTTCGCGAAGTGAATTTTGGTTTTATGCAATTGAAAATTAAAATGCATTATTTTCCGCCGCCCCAAAGCCAAAAAGTTTCCTTTTATAGTAATTAAGGCGAATCTAAAGTTTTTTTCTAAAAATTATTCGTAATAAGCGTGGCCAGTCCGAACCGATAATTACCAAATATAATTTAACAATAATTATAATGTTCAACCAACTTTAATCTAGACAAAATTTATTTTAAGTGAAACATGGTTTTCATTTCAGGTTAATGTAATGAGGAGAATGAGTACTGAAAACTGAAAAAAATCATCAAACAATTGGTACTTGACACGGCGAAAACGTGTGTTTTGTCATGTAGTCATCATAGTTTTATTACATCATTGGATTTTGATGGTTTTAATAAGCTAATACAAGTGTTCTTTGATAAAATTTCGTGGACCACTGACAAAGGAAAACACATGTGGAAGATTTTAGTTTACAAATAAATGTACAGAGCCCTGAGAAGTTCAAATCGAGGGGATGATTCTATGATAGTACCTAATATAACATAGTTGAAAATCATTTCATTATTTATTTTACAATTATATTGAGGACAGCATTTTTTTCCTTTCGATTTTCAAAATAAATATTTCACAATCTTCTATCGAAAATTGAAACTACTATGAGTATTGTTGAACTAAAAGTTTACAGAAAATCAATTGATTGTGTTTTTCTCTACTTTTGAAATGTAAAATAAGTGTATTTTAAAAAATATTAATAATTAAACCGGCAAACGACCTACATTGACATTTTCGGCAGAAAGGTTGAAAAGAAGATTATCAACAAATTTGACACTTCCGTATTCCAACACGTGTTAAAATAGGGATACTCATGCCATTTTCCGTCGAAAGCGCGGTACTTTAAATACGTTTTGAGATAATAAACCAACAATATAATACGCAAAAAGCATGGCCAAAATGTTGAGGTTGGATATTATACCGGTTGATGTAGCTATCTACATTTGTCTCGGCAAGTAAGGTGTCGGAAAACAAACAGAATATGTAATTAGATATTTTTAATTACTTACCCCAAAACATTGTGTATTATTTGTTGTACAGAATATATCCCAAATTGTTAACAATATATTATGAAGTTTCGCTAGAGATACCACAGTACGCGCCAACTCCAAAACGTGTTAGAATAAAAAGTGTTACCAGTTCTTAATCATTATTTTGGTTACTTTCAAAAATTGTGCTATAAGTACTAAAAACTAAAATAACACGAAGGTAGTAAAAAAGAAATAGAACTGGAAAAAAATTATTTCAGTGTGGGCTCATATTTTAAAAATAAATTTAAAACAAACTACGCCCGCATAGCTGTATCAACTATTACACTTGTGTTTAAATAGTCGCCAGATATATCGAAATTTAAAAAGCGGAAGTTACCAAAAACAAATTAAAATAAATCTTTAGTTTAGTAATAACTGCCGTGTATGAAATTATTTCTTTTGGTTATTTCGACGGAATTTGAGTTTCGTGATAATAATTTTTTTTATTGATTTAACAATAAACGTAAGCTTGAAAAGGCATTTTGGTTGTAATTATTTCGGGTTGAAGAGATTAAACTAAACATGTTTTCAGAAACAAACAAATAATATTCCAAAGACCTAATTCAAGCAAAGTTAGTTTCCTTTATTTAGACTCTTTCCCGAATACCCACCTGCCCATTTGTAGATAGGAACATGAACTATGTTATTTTTTCTTCAGACCATCTCTGCTTTAACAAAATGTATTGTCTTCACGTCGAATAACTTAATATTTTCAATTTCGTTTTGCGGAAACAATTTTTTTTACGATAGGTATGTATATTCTATGGCTAAATAAAATACCCTAAAGGCTTGTTCGGACTAAACAAGTAGTTTAGTCGAGTGGCGAGTAACTCGTCATGGATTGGTTTATTTATACTTGTCACCTAATTGACCAAAAAGCGTTCACATTACGGTTGAGTAAAGTATGTTAGGGAGTGGCTCATTGGAAGATGACTGGACTGCAACACAACAAAGTAAATAGGCTAACTATGCTGATTGTAATGGATATTTAGAAGAGGTTGCAGAAGTTATTAGGATGAAAGTATAGAAACTATGGATATGAAAATAGATTAATAACTGAAAAAATAATAATTTTAGAGTAGCGTCTTCGCTTCAACAATACAATATTTCTATGGCTACTAATGAACAAATAGAACAAAGAGGATTGACTACTAAATCGCTGGCTAAACCACTCTACTAAATTTATGGTGTTCGGAAAGGTTTAGTTACCAAATTACTCACTACTCCACCATACGGGGGATAAGGGAGGCATGGCATACCAATAAAACATTCTGTCCAAACAGTTATACAAAAATGGCGGCCAAGTTGGAAGCAATATATATTACTTATCATTGACGCACACACGAGGGGGGTTTTGGGGTTAAAACCCCCCCCTGAATTTCGACGACAACATTATTTTACCAATCAAAAGCATCATAAGAAACGCTTAGATAAAACTGTACGCAAAATTTCTTAGGGAAGAACTCCGGTGCTCGCGGTGCTACAGCTGGCCGGCTACCAGTATAACTCGCGATCGCCGCACGGTGCGTTGTACGAAATGCAAAAGTTTACAATATGACCGGATGTCCCCGCTCGCTCTGCCCTCCCGCCCGCGGCACCTCTCTCCAAAACCGTGCACAGCTAGTGCTGCCAGATGCATTGTTTTTGGTTAATTTGTACATCCATGGTAGATAAAATTAAACATTTCTAATAAAACCTGTTTTTTTTTACCGATCACCAAGGCAGTTTTCAGGATACGTTTTTTTAGCATGGGTCGTGTAGGGAAAAATGATGAATTCAGGAATATAGTCCTTAAACTCTGAACTTCAGTACGGTTATGGGTTCACAAGGCCACTTATCTAATTATTATGCTTGTCAACAAATAGTATCTATTATATTAGAAAATAATAAAAGTTTACCTAGACCCTAGACCCGTGGTCGTCAAAGTGCGGCCGCATGCGGCCCGCGGCAGGTATTGGTGCGGCCCGCACAAATATGTGCCGTTTTCTTTATAAATATATATTTTTTCATGTACAATTATATTAACCTGCATTTTTTTCAAATATTTTGCGTACATATATACCCTATGATTTTAAAACGTTGATTTTAATTCATTTTAAAACGCCCAGTTGGTTTTTGAACACATCCTAAGTCGATTTTGAACGCGCGCATAGTCTACGTCATAGGTTCTCAACTTGGGCAATAACCCTCCTTGTGGACGTTTGAGACTTTCAGGGGGGCAGTAGAAGGCCCAGAGAAAATTAGAGGGTGTTGAGATGGCACAGGGAGTGCGTGGGTAGGTAAAAAAAATGGTCTGAAAAAAAAAAAAACATGCTAATCACATACTAATAATCCAAAATAAACTTTAATATTGGATATTATTGTAATCGTTTTTATCATGGTGTGAAAATTCACCTATTTCGGTAGTTCGGGAAGTGGATGAAAATTCCATTACAGATTGATAAATTACCCGCAATTACCTTCACCCTTTACTCACCTCCCACTCAAACACAACATTCTGTATCATAGTTTAGTTATAATATTCTCCTGATGAAGGAAGGGTGCTTCTGAAACCGGTAGAGTGTTTTAAAATAAAAGTGGTCTTAAACAAATTTATGTGTTTTTTTATTGTCGATATTAATTTTTTTATTTTATGATATTATCGTCTTACTTGTATATTAATATTAAGAATTCACAATATATATCATGAATACGAGAAGAAAGGAGGTAGCAACCCGGTTCCTTTTTTACCTTGCTAAACAGAGTAAAACAACATCAACCCCCCCCCCCCCCCCCTCCCCCGAATTCATAAGCTTGCGGCCCGCGGTGATACCTCACATTGTCCTATGTGGCCCTTGACCAGAAAAGTGTGACGACCGCTGCCCTAGACTAACTACGATGTATAAAAAATAAATTATTTGAATAATGGAGGATTTTTTTCTCCCTCATCTCATGGATTTGAAAAAACTTTATATTATTTGTGTTTAATAATATTATTATTTAATTTACAACAAAAGTTCTGTAAGTACCGCACCACTGACTGGGGTGTTGACGAGCTTCCCCTTGCAAATGTTATGTAACTTTCACATTCAAAAAAATTTCGCCTGCGACGCTTTTTCTATGTGTATTGTCATGCATTTCTTAATGAAGGGGGGAGGGGCGTTGAAGAGAATACTATTCTTGGATAGTGCACAGTGAGCCAGATAAGGCTAGGAACCTCTGATATACACTGTACATTAGTATATAAACGTTTGAATAGATATGGATACAGCATGCATTTTATGTTTTGTTAAAACCCCCCCCGAATTTTTTTCTGTGTGCGCCGCTGTTACTTATCATATAAACTGAATAATAAACATGGTGTTCGGTATGTATTTGGATTGTGCTAAGTCCTTCTTTTAGGTATTTTATTTAGTTGTTTAATATATTATATCATAATAATATATTTAAAGGCAGCTCTCTTGCCCACAAAATGTATTGTTTTTTCGAAATATTACACAAAAAAATGTTTTCCATTGCCAAGGAAAGCAGAACCTTGAAAAAAAGACGCTTTAACTGGTACCGAGTATATTATTTGAACTAGGAGTGGGATGCAGGGCAGTATTTAGGATATGTAGACTCCGAAGCTGAACCTGTGGTGTGTAATGTTGATTTTGGTTAGGACACGATTTCAGAAGAGGACTCAAGTAGGTATTGAAATATGGTGAAGTTGAGTTAAAATATTGATACCTTTTGAGGTGGTGGGACATTTTATGTTTTGTGGTGCATCTTGTATGAGGTACTCAACATTATTCCGATGAAGCTACTTATAATTTTATAATATCTTCACAATCACAATTTGGGTGCTGGCCGATAGTCTGCAACGTATGTACACAGTTGACATTTGTCACATGAGAAAGGGTCGTTTCTACGACTCATTCTTGAGTTCAACAACTCAGATGTGGAACAATTTGCCGACCTCTGTGTTTCCTACCTCCTACAACATGGGTCTCTTCAAGACCCATGTTCACTCCTTCCTCTCCTCAAATAGACCCTCCACACATCATCTTCAAAGATGACATGGGCCCTAAGGGAATTTATTTTAAGGAATTTATTTTCCTCAGGATCTCCTGTGTGGAGTTAATGTAAAAAAAACCTTTCTACCGCTAACCTGCTTATAAATACGGCCTCGGTGGGATTTTGATTAACTTCCCCTTCCGATTAATATATACCTATGTATATATGTATATGTATATATTTAAAAAAAAATATTTTTAAAAACTTTTTTCAACTCTCTTTTCTCATAACATTAACAAAATGAAATAGAGGTACATAATATTATTTCTTCAAAATTGTAAACATATAAATTGTAAGAATAGGTACCTGTAAAGTTTTGTAGGAAGGAACTTGTTAATGAAAGGAGCATCTTCAGGAAACTTTTAAAGGACTCGTGAATTTATTGCTTTATTCCCAATTACATTGTGAATAATCAGAAGATCCCAAACTACCCGAGACAGACCAAGGAGTTACTTGTTAAGAAGTGTGGCTTAGAGAAGTGAAGAGAACAGAAGAGATATAAAAACGTAAAAACAAGCCATTTATAACTTAACTCTTTGTCTTTGGCTGGAGGGAAATTTGCACCTTCTGACATCTATGCATAATTTATCCAACTAATTATATTAAATCTACCTAAACAATAAATCTATTATCATTTAGAGAGGTGTGAGTCCTAGCTGAGTTTGATGTTCGAATTTCAGACAGTACCCATATACCAAAATTTTTAGGGAAACTAAATTTGGAGAGCGTTTGATTGTAGTCACAAATTACTTCGCAATCTTTTCCTAAGAACTCTTTATTTATTTTTCATACCGACCATATTGATTTTTTTAAGCTTTTCGATAGAAAGGTAAGAGTTTCGATTCTTAACATGGGGTTAAAAAACCAGGGAAATGCAAATAAAATTAACACAATTATTTCATTTCTTATATTTACATGGATTACCCATAATACTTTTTGTTTATAATATAAAGCCTGTCAATCATGAAGAGGAACACAATTAGTTTATTTCATGTAAAAAAGTTTTGAAACTTTAACTTTGGAAAAATTAATAAAAGTTCATAAAAATACTAATTTCCGAAACTCTTTAATTATTCCATATCCATAATGTTTTCCAATTTATTTATGTATTTGGGAAACAAATGAGTCCACAGGCAAAGTTAAAAGAAGCAACTCCAGAGGCTGTACGGGGAGAGGCTAGACCTACTATGATTGGAAGCCACCGAAATAGGGCAGGAAAGGGACACCTGGAGGCGCCTTGTTGATATGATGGGTCCCCGACCCGAATAGGACAAGGGGAAGAAGATGAACTGAGATGAGAGGGAAACAAAATAAAAGCGATAGGTTGTTATGACTCAATCCTCTTTCGATTATTATTAAAAGCGGAGTAATGCACAAAGTAATTGTATTTCATCTGGCACATTTACAGTTTTGAACGTGACTTTTCAGTGACTACAGCCTTGAATATGTCCAAGACTTCACCAGCACAGCCCCAGCACATTGTGACTCCACTGCCTCCATGTCCGTAGTTGTGGATGACAATAACATTCTTCATATCTTTGGTCTTGATGTCTGAACGCTCGAGACGAACACTTCCTTGACGAGATGGTCTCAAACCGACCCATTCAAACAATGTCTCTGCATTCTAAAAAAATAAAAATAATGTTTTTTTTTGACAAAAAATAACCTATGAACCCATAGAAACAGTTAACCCTTTATAAATTGTTTGAAAAGGATTAATAAAGGACGTCAGGTAACCACTAGTATCGAACTCGATTCAACTGACTTCTAGCCATACGTCCTACCCCCCGGGTTCAACCAACAAGAACAAGGAAAACCAAGAACACCTCAAGGTTATTTGATTCCATCAATGTTTCATAGCACTTTTGGATAAACTAAGTATTAAAATTCTTAACAATAATAAAATAATTCGAATACAAAATCAATGTGGACAGTTTACACCTGAGCTGTTCAAATGTAAAAATGGGTAACCTTTACAATGCTGACCTTTTCAACGGTTTGTATAATACATACAATATTTAGGTACATGTTTATTACCTCAAGTCCAGGAACAATTGCACGGCATCCATCGTTAATAAATTTCCTGTCGGTCTCGGAAACATTTGTATTGTAATCGTTAGCTTGACGAGTTCCACCAAGAACCACACTGAAATTGCTGGAAATAAAATCAATTTATAATAAGGATGTAAGAAATCACTGTACAGATTTATCAAACATGTAAATAGCAGGATTTTGAAATTAATGCAAACCTGTAGGAGAAAGCTAAGAGTATGTACCTCACACTTCAAACTTACACTCACTCTAATAAAAATAAAATTTGCTTATCTCGGCGACAATCTCGGAAAACAAAATTCCTTTCAAGGGAAAACTGGAAATGAAATATGGCAATTTATTGTCATGCTTGGGGACTCCCTTCTGGGAAAAATTCTGGGAAAAGGGTGGATACTTTTTCCCTCCGTTATGTAGCAGAATTTAATTTTAAAATGGTTATCGCCTAATTCTGCTACTTAGATGGCACCACGGGAAAAAGAAAAGATTTTTAAATACCTTTGATGCTTTTATTTTAACTTACTTTGGAATGATGTAGTTTCCGTCATAGATATAACAATTGTACATCCATGGGGTTCTGACCTTAAAAGAGAAGTTACAAATAAGTGTGATGACCGTGGCCGGTTATCATCATTACCGCTGGACTCCGTTGTATGGATCCAGATTCCTTAGATATGATGATCTCAGTACAGGGTGAGGTTGACAATAATAATACGTGGGTAGACTATTGTGGTTTATTCCGAGATTACTGTACAAGGTTCTTCTTAGGAGGCTGATAACAAGAGAGGACGAATGGACAACATTCACGCCTTTTATACGTTCCGCATGCTGTCTCACTCATACACGCATGTCTCTTTCATACTGCAAGACATACGTTCACTACATCCCTCCACACTTAAATCTGAAGACAGTTACACAACATGATGCTGATAATTATTTACAATACATACAATATTCCAATATTTGTCTCATGTTGAGTCGAGAGCTGAGTCCTGTCTTCATTGACTCATCTGGGTGTCCGTGGTCGTAGTCGGTCCTTCCAATTTCCCGACGTGGAAGCCACTGGATCACTGGAGCTGGAAGGAGAAGGAGAAGCACCCATTAGTCTGTCATCCTGCACAAAGCTGGAGACATCGTAGTTATTATACGAACGTCTCCTTGTCTCAGACACGATAGAATTATAATGGTCATTATCCCCAATGACGTTACACACTATATTACACGAGGGGTAGAAATCTCAAAGTGGGAAGACAATGGCAAGACAATTGTACCGGTCTCGATATCTAACTAAATAAACTAAACTGCTACGCGTCGAGTAAGGTTGCGTCTTACCAGTACTTACCAGTAAGTAAATTGCATTTTAAAAAGTGTCAAAATGCCCTCCTGTGTGACGAGAAAATGTTTCAATTACACTGCAAATAATAGTAAAGGCGAAGGAATAACACTTCATTTGTAAGTACACGCAAATTACTTAATATTATCGATTATTATAAATATTACAATTAATTTTCATGTTTCCCGCTCGCGGTTTTACACGTCATTACGAGACAGAGAACGTTGCACCAAAAAGTAACAAGCATAACAAAGACAACCTGCTAACAGTAGGTCGGTTCACACAGCATCCCACACTCGTTTTCTTCTATTGGGAAAGATGGGGTAAAACGTACAAAGGGTAAATCGTTAATTAATTTAATTATGTTTGAATTGTCATAACGCTCGAACCGAGCTTCCTTGCTGACAATGACAAGACACTATAATTTAATACATGTAAACACGCTAGTCGCGTAGTTAAGCTCTATTAATAATTATAATTTACGCTGTGACTTTATAAACTTAAAATGACCGACAATTAATTCAATATAAATTTATTATGACTTATCAAATATGAATTTTAGGTTTCCCCGTGGTCAACTACGACGACAGAAATGGATCACTGTTGTTCGCATTCAAAGAAGCGAACATGATTGGACACCTTCGCTTTACAGCACAATATGTTCAGTTCATTTCAATAAAGACGATTTATATGAGACCTGTGTGAGCTGGGACAAATATGGTCTCGTGCTGTTCAACGGGTTAAGCCTGTACAGATCTTTTTGTAATTTAAAGCAGTCAATAAGGCGTTAATAGGAAGAAATATTTTGATGTCATCAGCGAAGAGTAGAACATTTGCATAATGGAAGAATTTTATAATGTCGTTGATGAAAATTGTAAATAGATTTGTATACTCATTTGAACCTATGACCTGTACTGTATAATAAAATATGTTTTTAAAAATACTACTATAATAGTACCAATATTGTATTACTAATGATAACTCATATAATTATAATAAAAAAAATATTTGCCCGTGTGTCTTGTTTTACCCGCCTTTACCCTCCCCTGTGCGTAGTGTAACCGAGTGAGAGTATCTTGTTATCTCAGTCACACCCGTGATGTGAAAACAGTATTCGGCGAAGAAATTAATACGCCGCCCGCTCCTATATTCATTGCATTCATACACACACATTATTTGATTGTCTATCTTTATCACACAGGAATAAACTTTTGAATTAAGAAATTATACTGAAAATCGCTGAAAACAAAAGAGCGTTCCTTACTTTCCACATTATATTGTGAGTATGTGAGGCTATGGCGAGTCTATTTATTTTATATAACATCATTGATTATCCCTAGCTACACATAGCTTTGACAGCTGATCAAAATGTCTCTTCCAGTACATAATTTTACCATACAAATTTACCTCAATTAAATAAACTCTTTTAACTAATTGTTTGTATACCTTCCCTGGTACCCATTTATCCTTATTTTGATTCTTAAAATCCCTTACCATTACATTTTGATCAACTGAAAATACCTTGGATTGTTTATTATTTCTCTTGTAATAATATTTCCGATTCTCCTGACACTGATCTCTCCCCCCTCTTGGTACAAAATTGTTTAAATTTGACCCTAATTTCCTTCCAAATTCAAAAGTTAAATTTCTCGGATTGCAGAATTGGACTTTACTTTTATCAAAACTACCCACTTTCTCCGAAAAAACCTCCTGGAATTTTCGAATTTTTTATTCACTTTACTTCTACCATTCTCAAATACACTGTGAGAAAAAATTTCACTACCCTCCTGGGATGAAATTGATTGTAAATCACTTCTATCATTCTCCAATACATTGTGAGAAAAAATTTCACTACCCTCCTGGGATGAAATTGAATGTAACCCCGTGAATCCAATATTAAATCTATTTATAAAGTCACGACCTAGAACCGTAGTTGTTCCATTTTTAACTACACAAAATTCTAACCTTTCTCTATAACCGTTATACTCAATTAATAATGAAATACAACCCAATAAATTCAACTTACAATTAGCGTAATCCGTTAAGATTAAATCCTTTGGTTTTAAATCCAATTGTTTGAAGTGTTTAACATAATCTTTGTCTGTTAATATCGAAATTGCCGATCCTGTATCCAAGAATCCGTTAAAAATCACATTGTTCACTAGGATTTGCACATAATTGGGTTACAGTTCACAGCATTTACCACTAACTTCCTCTTACTTCCCTGCGTATTCACAAACACAGAAGAAATAACTTTTTTACTAATTCGGCGACATATTTTACTTATGTGACCTTTGCCTTTACATTTAAAACAAATTACTTCTTTAAATTTACAGTTTATCGATTCATGATAACTTCCGCAATGTTTGCATCTAGTTTGATTCGTAAATGTAACATTCTTATATCTAGGTCTACCCGCTGATGAATTTTGTTCTGGTAACAAAACGTTCCGTTTATTTTTAGCTATCAAATTTACACTTTCCGTTTTAATTGATTTATTAATTACCTCGAATGAATCCATCGCCATAGCACATTCAAAAACTTTTTTCAATGAAAAACTTTCAGCTTCGATGAATAATTTCTCCTTAATACGACCAACTCGAAGACCGGTGATGAAAACATCTTTTAAATTGTTTTCAATTCTGTCTTCGAATTTGCAAAACCTAACAAGATTTCGTAAACGTGCTATGAAGTCGTTCACAGATTCTGTCTCTTTCTGTCTCGCAGCAAAAAAAATTTCCCGTTCCTTGAACACATTTTTTTTAATTCCTACATGATTCTCTAACAATAACAATAAATTTTCGACCGTAAAATCTGTAATTTTTTTTGGAAAACATAAATCAATTAATAAATTTATTGTCTCTGTGTGTAAATGGGATATTAAGACCGCTCTCTTTTTCTCAACCGAATTGATTTTGTCATCATTGACAAGGATGAACTGTTCGTATTGCAACACGAATGTCTCCAGTTTGTCCCTCAAATGACAAAACCTGGGCAGTTCTCCTCCTTCCATCTTCACACAGATGCAATCAATAAAAGCAGAAAAAAATTAACAAACAGCACTCAACTCACGACTCTGTTGACTTGATGCTGCTCCGATCTCGCCCTTCCGCGGACCGTCTCCTGGCTCCTGAACTCTGGTCGTCCTTCTAATGCCTTCCGTGAGGTCTGCACCTGCCCAGCTCTTCTCTTGAAGATCCGGACTTCCGTATCCCCGCCTTACGAGAATACTCCTCCAGGTTCTCGGCACTGAATACCCTTATCCAGCGCCTTGATGTTCCTCGGATGCCGATTCTGCTGCTCTTGCTCTTCCTTGCTCCCCAATGCTGTGGAGTCGTGATCTGGCCTGATTCTGCCCGATCACCTGTTGACCACTGTAGCCTCAATCTCGGGATGTTGCCAAATGTGATTTTGGCTGCTGCATAAATTAGTTCCTTTCTAGGCTGCGCCAAATGTGATGACCGTGGCCGGTTATCATCATTATCTCTGGACTCCGTTGTATGGATCCAGATTCCTTAGATATGATGATCTCAGTACAGGGTGAGGTTGAGAATAATAATACGTGGGTAGACTATTGTGGTTTATTCCGAGATTACTGTACAAGGTTCTTCTTAGGAGGCTGATAACAAGAGAGGACGAATGGACAACATTCACGCCTTTTATACGTTCCGCATGCTGTCTCACTCATACACGCATGTCTCTTTCATACTGCAAGACATACGTTCACTACAATAAGTAAGCCCATCCGCTCACAGAGAAACTGAAAAAAAATCAGTTGGCGACTCAATTGCTATCCACAGGAAAGGAACTTGCGAATTTCATTGGCGGTCCGCACACAGGCAACTTGTTAAAGACCAGTTGTCAAGGACGACGCGGCGACTAGCAGTACCAGTCGCGTTTCAGTTGCCATGTTGACAGGTTGCCATGCTAGCGCCTAATGACCTGTCAAGTTTTCGAGTAATTTGCTGTAATTAAGGTTGATACTTAATAAATCTTTACTAAGTATAAAATGAAGTCGCTCACGATGTATGTGTGCTTAGATCTTAACTACGCAACGGATTTTCATGCAGTTTTCACCAATAGATAGAGTGATTAATGAGGAAGGTTTTTCGGTATATAATTTGTCAATGTTTTGTGTAAATTGGTTGAAATACATAATATATCTGGCCAAGCGGCAGCGGGCAGCGTGATGTGGATTTGATTTAACAGATGGCGTTGGTTATAAACCAACCAGCAACATGTGGCCGGGTCTGCTAGTTATTAATAAATTATATTTTTGTTAAACAAGCTGATATAATTACTGAAATCGTGAATTGAGTGCCAACCAGTTTTCAGCTTCTCCATGAGCGAAGGCCCTAAGAGTTTATGTATTAAATGCTTTGTTTATGTATTAAAAACAACCAATTAGAATTGAAGGAATAAAATTCAACTGTGTCCAATAGCAACGTCAATGAAAAGAACATATTGTTCAAAACCACCAAATTGGTGAGCTCAGGTCTTTTGAAATTTACACAGCATCTGTGTTCGAAAATCATGCATACCGAAGTAATTTTCATTTAACGTTATTTCTGTCACAAGCTATGGAGCTAAAATATCCATTTAACTGTTTTAAAAAATACTAGAAGCTACCTATATTATTTTACGAGAGCTTTACCCCTCGACCACGGAAGCCGTCGATCCTGTCTATATAATTTTTGTAGGTGTATTACTTACTCGCGCCACTTGACCCCTGGTGGGGTAGACATTCTCATCTGGTACAATCTTCCTGGATCCCAGCCCCGTGCAGTTTATGATCACATCATACCCACTCTCGGAGAATTCTGCCAGGGATTCTACCTCCTGCTTGATAACCTTTCCACCGGCCTTGTAGAAACGGTCCATCAAATAGGGCAAAAGCATTGTAGGTTCGCAAGTGAAGGTGATATAATGGAAAGCTGATCTAGAAGAAGTTTAGTAAAGATCAGTTCATGGACAGTGATGTCCCTGTGAGCCGTCGCAGGAAAAAGCCTTTTCTCTTTTTAATGCAATAAAAATTAACTATTTTCAAATGAAATTATCTTTTACGAAGTTGAATAATAAGTTTGAAACATGTACTGTGTTAGCATCAACATTACTACACTAGGTACTGTCATAAGTAAAACACGGCACTGTCCCAGAGAGTCTTATAGATGATGTTTTTACTTATGACGGCAATATAGCAGTATAATACTTACTTGTAATCCATCACAAATGTTTTGTTCCATAGTTCAAGTTCCTTACTCGACAGAACTTTAAATCCATAAACAATATCCTTCCATATTGGATGTTCTTTATTTGGAGTTGTGCCCATTTCCAAAACGGGCATGAGGGTTGCCCCACCAAGCCCTTGGCGCCATAATTCATAAAAAAAATTGTGCGTCTCACCACTCCATTTTCTAAAATACAAATTGGAGCAGAAATAAAAATTTTAGGTAGTCAGGATGACTCAAAGGTAGAATAAGTCAAAGATTTTTGATGTCAACTCCACGCACTGTACATAAGGCCAAGAGTTTAATTCCATTTTATTTTTTTTTTTTTTTTTTTTAAATAATCGGAGACGGTTTACATATATATAGTTCCCGAGAGCACTTAGGCCATAGACCCATTGCACTATCTCCCATTTTACCTCATTCCTTTGACAGTAACCCAGTCCCTTTTATAAAGTTCACCAGGATTGTCATTCGAAATGAAGCTATATCTTCTGGTCCGACAATGTGTCTTCCCAGGTCTCATTTCCCCTCTCACTCCTCCTTGGTTCTCTGAAGGCCCCACGACGGAAGAGGGCTTCATCTCTCCTCTCCACTCCTTAGTTCCCCGAAGGCTCCACGACGGAGAGTCCACCTCCCCTTGGTTTCCTAAAGGTTCCACAAGGGAAGAGTCCACACCACCTTGGTTCCCCGAGGGCCCCAGGAGGGAAGAGAACTTCATCTCTCCTCCTTGGTTCCTCTAAGGCCCCACAGAGGAAGAGTTCACCAAGATGGCCTCATTTCTCCTCTTCACTCCTACATGGTTCCTCGAAGGCCCCACATGGGAAGAGGACATTATCTCTCCACTTCACTCCTCCTTGGTTCCACAAAGGCCCCGCGCTGGAAGGGTGCCCTTCCCCTAGGTTCCTTGAAGGCCCCACAAGGGAAGAGTTAGTTCATGGAGGTGGCCTCAGCTCACCTCTCCACGGTTTCTCCTCTTAGTTCCTCCTACGGCCTCAAGAAGGAAATCCACAGAGGTGGCCTCCGCATTCCTAGGTTTTCCCTGGCTATTGCAGGTTTGTGTTTTCCACTCCCTGAGCGATGGGTTCGCCACACTTCCTACGATTCCATATTTAGTTTTTTTAATTACATTAGTTTAATCTTATCTGTAAAGCATTTTCTCAAGCAGGAAAAACTAATCAGCACAATTTGAGCTCTAGCATCATGAAATTTGCACAACTTTTTATGGTTGGCATTCTTGGTCAGCATATGAGTTCAAAAAATAAGCCAAGGCGTCATATTGTTCAAAAAGAAAACAATTGGTTGAAAATCTGGTTACTATGTTTGTACTAGTAATTAATCGACCGTCGGCCGTCGTCGATTATCCGATCGCATTCGGTAACCTTCGTATATTTTCGTGCCGTATCGGTATTGTTGTGTATCCCCACACCAGCGATGGTATGTCTAGGGTAATTTGACTAGATCTAGAGGAGAAAAATATTTTTTAGGGAAAAGGGAAATCAGCACAAAATCTAGGGAAATTTCGAACTGGTAATTTTTTATTGCATATGACATATGACATTATTACTGGTATTATATACCTATATGTTTTTTGGAATTCCCATGAATATTAAATATTGCACTTTCAGTAGTTTTGTTTTCTTGAACCCCCCCCGATACTAAAACCTGGCTACGCCCGTGCCTAGGCATAACGATAAACCAGCGTTTAAAATGGTCCCCGCCCATAAATATTCTGAACAACAGAATTAGGAAACTGGCATATATATTTAGATGTTTAAGAGATATTTTAAATGAAAAATTACTTAGAACTACATACTTCGCTTTCTGTCAGTCAATTATACAATACGACATTATCTGATGGGGCAGTACATATACAAATCAAACACGAACAATTTATATATCACAAAAACTAATAATAAAAACCATTTTAACTAATAAAAAAACCCTACTCATATTCATCAGAACTTTTATTCAAACAATTTAAGGTCAGAAAATTAAGTGCATTATACTTTTATCATGCAACATTACAAGTTTATAAAGATAATATTCAAAATAAAGTTGCACCCTTGAAAAATAACAAAAATCTTAGACAAACATCAATACTTCCTACTCCAAAATGTAAAAAAATGGACAGTTAAATCATAAATATCTTGGATGTAAATTTTTTTAATTCATTACCTGAAAAAATCAGAAACATTAACAGTAATACAAAAAAATTTAAAACTCAGCTTAAAAATTATCCGAACCGAAAATTTGAAATGAATAAAAAAAAAAATTAAACCAATATAATAACACCCCCTATACACACAAGCCCTGCTTATTTATGGGGATAAATCAAATAGTATATTATGTAATTCATTATTTTATAAACTTTATTGTAATTTATGTATCTTTTTGTGAAAAATAAAAAATAAATAAAAAAATCTAAGATTTACAAAGTATATGTAGGTTTATGATTTTTTTTGGATATTACATTATCTTTTCCGGTGGAGTACTTCTAAGGATGTGAGGTCCCCATATCCCTGCCGATCCATCACCAGTTGTGTTTGGGGTCACATCCTTAGTGATAACTGAAACCTAAGAGACCCACATGATTCAATACTTGCCTTATTATCAACATATTATTACTTACTGGCCGGCCTTATACCTTCAAGCATACTTGAGCATAGACTTTACAAGTACTTGAGCATGTGTAAGATGAATATTGAATAAGTTTGATCAAGCTTCCTAACTTGCAGAAATGTAATAAAAATGTTTTAATTATCAACCTATATATAAGTTCAATTTAATGTTTCAAAGACCCAATCATGTCTGATTACGTCTAAAAGGGATCGAAATAAAAATCTAGTCTCCTTCAACGGAAGCAATCTTCCGAACAGGCTCTCCATTGATATGCTTGGTGTAACTCTAAGTGACCAGCTCAGATACGGGGGCTCCATCGAAGCCAGAGTAAAGTTAGCCTCCCAAAAACTGGGGGTCCGTTGAATTTGGCAGCCACCTCTGGTCAGGAGCTCCAAACTACCTGAAAAATACCCTCGACTCTGTGCAGAAACGGGCGGTCCGTTTGATAGATTCTCCCATCTTAACAGACGGATTGCAATCTTTAGAGCACAGGCGTCGGGTGGGAATGCTATCCTTGTTCTACCGGTATTACAATGGAAGATGCTCCGAGGAACTAGCGCCATTGATCCCCTTGGCACCAGTGCATAGTCGGAAAATACGCCAAAAGCGTGCCCAACATACTCATATGTACACGGTTGACATTTGTCACATTAGAACAGGTCGCTTCTTCGACTCGTTCTTGTATTCATTAGCTCGGCTGTGGAATGATTTGCCTGCCTCTGTGTTTCCTCCTTCCTACAACATGGGTCTCTTCAAGACCAATGGTCATTCCTTCCTCTCCTCAAAAAGACCCTCCACACAGCATCTCAGATGTCATAGGCCAAGAGGGAAATTATTTTACTGGCCCTGTGTGGAGTTAATGTAAAAAAAAAACAGCATTTGCACAAGTATACAAGAACATCTGTGGTAGAAAACTGACAATTTTCTTCAAAGGGTTTTTAATCAACAGGAAACTAATTTAATACTAATGATAGAAGTTCCAAATTCAAAAGCAAATATTTGTGCTAGTCTTTCATAGCGTATTTCGATTCACTGATTAAATGTATACTTCTATGTGAAAATAGTTATCTTTTTTCAATCAATCTTTACCCCAAGCAGTATGTTTTATGCCTATTTTAATATCTAAAATTAGTCTAATGACAGCCAAAGCATCTTCAGTGGATGCCATGGATAAAATTAATGGCACCGCACAGCACAACCACCTTCGTCCATTGTTTGCCAGAACTGACATCGCACAAGTATACTTGAAGGTGTGTGGTCATGAGACCAATCAAGTATACTTGTACAAGTTTTCAGCTCAATATACTTCAGTATACTTGAAGGTATATGGCTGGCCTAATGTATTCGATGTAAATAAGCTTTATTTTGTGTATAAACATGTGGAAATAAGTTAAAAGGTTGTTTAACGTACCTCGAAATCTGGAAAAGCTTCCTTGATTCTAACTGCAGAGCCAAACCCCGAAACTCCTCCACCAATAATTGCCACCTTCATTTTATCGTGGTTTAATTAGCACTAACTAAATCAACATTATAATTTGTAATCTAAAAGTGTAGAGATAACATCTCGGGGATGTTGAAAACATAACATGTTGATGATATCACTGTTTGTCAACCATTGATAAAGTTAAGTATATCATTATTCATCTCTTACTTCAGTTCATAACATTAAGTTGCAGCAACAGGGCATAAAATTATGCAGATTTTGATAGATACCTAATCTATACCTCCTGGAATGCTATAAGTTGTTTCTGCTGGTACGGTCAAACGCAGCGATAAAAGCGCAAGCATTTATCTATTGAACCACGAGCGCTTATCTGTTGTACCGACACAATATGCCATAAAATATTTTTTCCTATGGTAGGAGAGGGGTCATTTGAATTAGAGAGCTGCTGCGAAATGTCATTTCTACATACTGGATCTGTCAACTTGACAACTGTCATACACATGTTCACGCATCTCCACAATTAAAATGACCCCCTCTCCTATTTACGGCGGAGAGGGGGTCACATAACTTTTCGCATATTGCGTGAGCTCTGTGTTGTCTGTGGTTTATCTGCGCATCATCTTCTTAGGTGGGACGGGTCTGTATGGATTGTATGGCGAGCGATATTGTGTGTGCGATGATCTTTTATCTTTGCATGTGACACCTACATTATGTTATATGTACTTTCGCTCTAATGTCGAGAGAATAGGAAAAGGAATCAGATTAAATAATTTAGAAACCCTCAAATCAAAAGAGCCATTATTAAGTCTAATATAATTAATAATAATAAAAAAATTAACCATTAGTTCTATACTTAAGGGAACGTACCCATACTACGTGACATGTTTAGGGGGGGGGGGGTCTTCAAAATGTCACGCTCCATACAAATGAGCGGCGGATTGCTTAGGATTTTGGTCACCGGGGGCGGGGGGTTAAAAATTGCAAAAAGTTGGTCACGTAGTATGGGTACGTTCCCTAATTTGTTCCGTTAATCCCTGTTGAAACATTTCCCCTCTCGTATCCCCCTCTCTATGTTATCTCATCTATTTGTCTATTATATAATTGTATCGGACGTGATTTGACAATTAAATAATTGTATTTAAAATTATAATTAATTAATAAATCAGCTGCCGGGGTCAAGTAATTCCAAAGGGATAAAAAACAAAACTTGACCCCTCCACTCCCTTTTTCCTCACCTACATACTTATTTTCTTACTTTGCATAAAATTGTGATTTGTGCAAAGCCTTCTTGGTCTGTTGTACATACCTACAACCCTTTGACCTTTGCGCAAATTCAAATTTATGCAAAGCCATTCCTATTTCTCTACATGCACCCAATTTGTGCAAAACCATGCATTGTTATCTTGCACAAATTGGCTCTATGTTTTCTTCTATTTTGTGCAAAGTGATTATTTGTGTACGTACCTACTCACTTTGTTACTTTCATAAAATCTACCATGTCTTGTACAAGCTCTGTAAATTATGTAATTGTGCAAACTCGGTAGAGAGTCGGACAGATGTTGCGAGATGGTAAGAACGCCCGGTGACCGCCGGCGCGTTCGAAACCTTTGCCCAGTCTGATTCCGAGATCTCAATTCTCGGAATTAAGGGGAGACAAAAGGCTAAGACCGGCTGTTTCCCCTTTAAATAGTGCATTAAAAGCGCTGGACCGGTAGAGTTCCTGCATCCGTCATCTTGCACACATCTTTACCTGCCCTGCGTTCCCCGATCGAACTGCAAACTTGGACTTTCTCTTCTTACCCTGGCCGACTTGTTCACCCTTGAAGAATAATACAATTGTTCGAAACGCCTTTCTCAAGGCGCAGGTTACCCCTTTACTCCGCTCCAACTCCCTTCTTCCCCTCGCCTTCACTCGTTTCTCCCTTTACCTACGGCAAGTTGGACTTCTTCTCTCCTCTGGCCTGCCCACACTGAAGAACCTATACAATTTGTCGAAACGCCTTTCTCAAGGCGAAGGTACCCCTCCGCTGCGCTCTACCTACCTCCCTTCCCCTTGCCCTCGATCCGTTTCTCCCTTTCTACCTACAATTTCTCCCCGTTTTCCCGCGCTTTCTCCCCATTTCTCCCTTTCTCCCTACATTTACCCCACTTTTCCCTCTACCTACCCTTTCTCTCCCCTTCTCCCGCAGGCGTCGAAACGGCCAGCCGGTCCCCCTCCCACTACATCGTCTGTGCGGGTGGCGATTACAGTGCCAAGCATCCCGTACAATAATAATCCCCAACCCGAATAGTACAAGGGAAATAAGATGAGATGAGATGAAAAGGAAAGAAAATAAAAGCGATAGGTTAGTATGTCTCAATCCTCTTTCAAATTATTTATTATTAAACCTGGAGAAATATACAAAATGATTGTATTTCATCTGAAACATTTACAGTTTGGAGCGTGACTTCTCAGTGACTACAGTCTTGAATATGTCCAAGACTTCACCTGCACAGCCCCAGCACAATGTGACTCCACTGCCTCCATGTCCGTAGTTGTGGATGACAATGACATTCTTTTTGTCTTTGGTTTTGATGTCTGAACGCTCGAGACGAACTCTTCCTTGACGAGATGGCCTCAAACCGACCCATTCAAATAATGTCTCGGCATTCTAAAAAAATAATTTATTTTTTTTTACAAAAATAATCCGTGAACCCTTAAATACAGTTTACACTACACATAAATTTTTTGTATAGGAGTCAGTTGGTATCAAAAGTCCTACCCACCGGGCTCAACTACGCAACAATAAAAACAAAAAAAATTAGTACAAGTCTTTTAAAACTTCAAAATTTTGTTTGGTGTGTCTGAGGTTTGTGTACCTTGGAGATTGGAATCAACCGACTTATAGTACATGCCAATCTTTAAGACCGGCCTGACATTGATCAGAAATCATCGCAAAAGGCGGGTTTCAGGATTGAAAAGTAGCATGCCCTCCTGCTCATGCCTTTCTCTGTCGCACATATGTTTTTACGCATCTTTCTCATTCACTTACGTTCATTGTAAAGTCGGTAACTGCGCGAGAATGGAATGTGCCGTGTTCAGGCCGGTCTTAATATTTGGCGTGTACTATAGCAACCGGGCCAAACTCTGAGTTGGTAGAATCGACTTTTATTTTGTATATATCTTCGAATTTCAGAAAAATGCATGTATGTCTGCTTGTGTGTGTGCGTGATTGTCACCAAAAGTTGATAGAATGCATTGTCATCGACAATGAGTCTATCTACCGAGTTACAGCTCGATTGGATGTCGAGAAGTGAGTTAATTTCCACTTCAAAAATCCCACTTCGTTCATACATACAATAAAGAAAACAAAAGTGAAATTCAAATAGATGTAAGTATTTAAAAATAAGAACACCTCAAAGTTATTTATCGAGAAGACTTCATTTTGTAAACTTATTCAAACAAAAAAGGTAACAGAAAGAAATGAGCAGAAACATACGCGACAGTTGCTAGAACGCTCAGATGACAAACCGAAATGTCCTAAAATAACAATAATTTATCATTAACCCTAGTTACCGGCAAAATGGTCAGCGAGAGCAAGCTGTAAGAGTAAGACAAAAAAACAAATTTCAACAATCTCAAAATATCACTAACAGACCAGTAAGACAATTGTACAAAAATAACATAAAAACTCCGTCAGGGAATACAAGCTTTGGAAAAAGGCACTATAAATATCATGCTGTAAAAGCATTCAACAGTCTTAAGATCATTGCACACTTGTGTGGTATGGTGTGTCGTGGCGCGTCAGAAGCACATCGGTTTCATACAATTATTATGGTGAGAGACATATTTGTAGGTTGTGGCGTGTCGACAAGCGACGACGATGATTGGTTAATTTGTAGTCACGACACACCACACCACACAAGTGTGTTTCCGCCTTTACCCTTGAAAATAAAATAGAAGAAAACAAAAATAAATTCATTCTCAAAATTAAAAATTGGATTAAAGAACAAATAAAGATTAAAGACAATATTTCCAAAATCTCATTACATAATAAGAATAAAACACACACACGTAACACACAAAAATAAATATAAAACACATCATTAAAAAAATCATTTTACCTAAATTATAAATTTTTATTTTTAGTTTAATTTTAGCTTTTTTATTTTTATGCAGCATTATTTTTATATTATTTTTAATGTAATATGTATAAATTTGTTTTATAAAATGGAGGCCTCAGCACAAGTGAGCTACCCAGTGAGGCCGACATTGCTGAATTGTATTTAAAAATGTTAGATATTATGTTAAATAAATAAATCAAGTTGTTAGCGACTATCGCCATATACCAAAAAAATTTCAGAGCGAGTTTTGCAACTTTACAACTCATATGTCATCATGCGGAACGCTTTGAGATAATTTATATGTTTTTTTACAGACGTACACGGTGCGGCCTACTCTCCTAAAGGTTATGATAAATAAAAAATTATTTAGTGAGTAAACTAAATGATTAACTTGAAAATAATTTAATTTGCTTCCATAATAAAAACGAATGCTTCTAATGGAAAAAGAACATGATTATTTTAGTGACTGTCGCCAGATTTAAAAAAAGTTTCATGACGAGTTTTGCAACTCTACAACTCATATCTCGTCAAGCGGGATGTTTTGAGATAATTTATGTATTTGGATTATTGTAGTTTCAACTTCCTTCAATCGATATCGATAGTTTATTTAGTAATATGAAGTTTTGCTATATCCCAACAAATGGCAGTTGAGTATGATATCAGAAGAACACCATCTATCATCATTCGTGTCTTAGGTATGAACGGTTACAATGATTTATTGTTATTAAGTTTATTTTGTAGAACTCCATTTTAATTTTTAATTTATTTTATATATTTAATAATATTATTATTCAATTTATAAAAACAGTTTATTATAAACAAGTTCTGCTTCTGCTTCGTAATTATTATTATGAGTTACAGCTGTTTCGCCCTCTGAAGGCATTATCAAACTGTGGTTGTTACCACCTACAGACGATGTATTTATATCATTTCTAGACAGGTACTTATGATGACAAAATGAATAGCTTTTAATTATTATTACTTGTGCCCCTAAACTTCTAAGTAAAATGACTGAAATATTAATGGTTAAGTTTCCCAATTACTGGATTGTTTAAATTTGACTGAAGGTCGTTAATTATTCCATAAAATAAACCCTTGATGATTCATCAGGATTTACCTTATAATACAATTGATATTTGAAATGGTCATCATTCTCTTGGATAACCCACTATGACTCATGTATTTACTTAATAGCACAGTTAGGTATTTGGACTGAATTTAAATATATCTAAAAGTGGCGAGCGAATTATATTTGTTTGTTCATTAATTAAAATAGCTTTCTGATTATTAGAGTTTTTATTAATTTCTACCTGCTCTAACAGATTGAGTTTGCGTCCTTTATTTTGTAAGTGCAACGGAAATGGTTTATTATTGTCACTAAGTGAGTGATTGTTTTCTAAGAGATGTTTAGCAAATTGTGATTCTATTTTATTATTATTTTTAAACGATCGCATGTGTTCTTTGAATCTAGTGTTAAAGGACCGGCCAGTTTGTCCACCATAAACAGCGTTGCATTCATCACACTGGAGTTTATAAATGCCACTATTTTTTAGTTTGGGTATTTTATTTTTTGAGTTTTTAAGAGACGATCCTAAAGTATTATTTGTGCGGAAGGCAACATCTAAGCCACAATTTTTGAGAACTTTAGCTATTTTAGTAGATGTCGGACCGACAATAAATTAAAAAATAAATAAATTATAAAATAAATAAAAAAATAAATAAATAAAAATAAATAAATAAATAAATAAAAAAAATAAAAAATAAAAAAAAAGGTTACAATGATTGCCAAAGGCATCGGCGAGATTGGGCGGACTCCTGCAGTCTGCTCGCAGCAGTGGCAAAACTACTTAGAGCCTTGTCTAGTAAGGACATCTGTCCAGTTTAATATTTAATGTAACTTTTATGAAAACTTAATAAATTATCTAGTAATCACACGAACCCATAACTTATTTGAAAGTTACCTAACACATCTTAAGTTGTCTTATTATTGAAAATTAAGAGACATAACAGATTATATTTGTTTGATTATAATAAATAGGTACATATCTTTTACCTCTAGTCCAGGGACAATCGCACGGCATCCATCGTTAATAAATTTCCTGTCTATCTCGGAAACATTTGTATTATAATCGTTAGCTTGACTAGTTCCACCAAGAACCACATTGAAATTGCTGGAAATAAAATCAATTGATAAGAAGTTTTCAAGAAATCACAGTTTATACAGGTTTACGGAGATATGAAAGTATGGCTTTTGAAATTCAAACCTATGGGAGACAGCTAAAAATATACCGGAAGGAACAAATTAATAATGAGGAAGCATTAAAGATATTCAAATACAAAAGAGATATGCTATGATGTCCGCGTGACTGTCGGCGGACTACTAACTACTGCGGAGTAGTTTGCACTTTTTTAATTATTATGCCTTCAGGTTCTTTACTTTTTCCGTGGCAGCGCCATGTAATGTTGTTGTGTAAGTGCTGTGTGTCAGGTGGGTAGAACACGGTAATGAAGGGAGTAGGTATAATTGGTACTGGTATTTATTGGGGAGCTGCTGGTAGCAAAAGAGACATACTTCTTTCAGGCGTCACCTTTTTTTTTTTTTTTTTTTTTTATTGTTGATACAGTATTATTTTACAAATTTTTATAGTACAAACCAGTAATGTTGGCCTCACTGGGTTGTTTACCCGTGCTGAGGCCCCCATTTTATAATATAATACTTTATACATTATAGTTTGAAAAAAAAAAGAAATATACAAAGTTGGTGATAAAACAAACAAAAAAATCATTTAAAATAAAGATAATTTTAAACTAAAAATAGAGATCAAAAATTAAAATTATTTTAAATTAATAAACTAAAAAAATAAAGTAATTAAATGAAAATATATAATATATAAAACATAATATAGCCGTTTTATATATATATATAAAACGGCGTATATTATGTTTTACGTGTTTGTGAGTGTTACGTGTTTTATATTGGTTTTGTGTGTTCGTTATACGTTTTATTCTTTTATGTTATGAAATTTTGGTAAAATTGTCTATTTTGTTCTTTAATCCATTTTTTTATTTTGTGTCTGAAATTATTTTTGTTTTCCTCAATTTTTGTTTCAAGTGAAAGACTGTTGAATGCTTTTATAGCTTGGTATTTATGGTGTCTTTTTCCAAAGGTAGTGTTTACCGTCGGAGTTTTTATGTTTTCTTTGTACGCTTGTCTAACTGGTCTATTAGTGATATTTGGGGTTTGTTGGAGTGTGTTTTTTTGGTCAAAAATGTAGTTCAGTAGTGTTTTTACATATAATTGGCGTATATCTAGTACGTCACAACTTTTATATATTTGATCTGTATCGGTTAGTCTATGTTTTTTAAGTATTACTTTTAAGATCGTTTTCTGTGCGATTTCTATTTGAGCGATAGCTGCGTTTGTTGCTCCTCCCCAAGCAATTAATCCATATTCTATTATTGATTGACAAAGTGTGAAATATATTGTTTTCATTTGTTTTATTTTATATATGTTTCTTATGTTTAGGAAAATGTGTATTGTTCTGAGGAGTTTATTTGTGATTTGTTTAATATGATGTGTCCATCTAAGGTTATGGTCAATTACGATACCTAGATACTTTATTTGTTCCGTTTTTTCTAGAGGAGGGCAATCGCAGATGTTTGTGTTAATGCATTCGTGTATTTTTATGGTATTTGTATCGTTTTTTGGCTGTCCCGTGTTAGTTATACTGTACGTTGAGAATTTTGTTTTCGATATGTTTAGTGTAAGTGTGTTAGAGTCCAGCCATGTTTTCACTTGCGTGATTCCTAGATTTGCTTTGTTATATACATTTTTCCAATCCTTAGCTTTAAAGAGTAAAACTGTGTCGTCTGCGTAACTGATTATTTCACCGTCTATTTCCATGCTGCAAAGTTCATTTATATAAATGGTGAAAAGAATGGGCCCTAGTATGCTTCCTTGTGGAACTCCGTATGTAATCGGCAGTGGTTTGCTAGTATGGTTATTAATTTTGACTTGTTGTGTTCTGTCGCTCATATAACTTTTCAATAGTTGGAGTTCTTTATCTTTGATACCCATATTTTCTAATTTTTTAAAAAGTGTTTTGTGGCAGATTGAATCAAACGCTTTAGCTAAATCTAGATATATCGCTATGCATTTATACCCTTGATCTAAGTTGCTATGTATATAATCTATTGTACTTGCCAAAGCTTCTTTTGTGCTTCTTTTTTCTCTAAATCCATATTGTTTATCCGAGATTAATTTGTTTTCTTCCAGGTATTTTGTAATTTGGATTTTTAATACTCTTTCGTAAATCTTTGATAGCGAGTTTAACAATGTGATTGGCCTATAGTTAGTTATTTCCATTTTGTCTCCGGATTTATAAATAGGTATCACCAGTCCTTTTTTAAGAGTACTAGGAAAGAAGGCATGTGTTATGCTAAGGTTGATTAAGTGTGTTATAGGTTTTATTATTTCATTTTTTATTATTTTAATGCAATCCGTTGTTATCTCATCTAATCCAGGAGCAATCCGGTTTTTTAATGTGTTTATTATTTTGTCAATTTCCTTTTCCGAAGTTGTTTTTATTATGAATCTGTGTTGTGTCGGTTGAGTATTGATGTTTGAAATGTTTGTTTGTGTTATTGTGTTTGTGCTATGTTTTTTACGGTTCGCTAAAACTTTCCCTATAGTTGCGAAGAAGTTATTTACATGGTTTGCCACAAATTCTGTATTTGTTTTGGCATCAATTTTGTTTGAGTTAATATTTAGATGTTCAATAGTATTTTTCTGTTTGTATTTTTGTGTGTATGAAACTTCTTTTAAAATTCTCCATATTTCCTTCGGGTTATTATTTTCTTTAAGTTTTTCTCTGTAGTATAACTCCTTAGCTACTCTAATAATTTTCGTGCAGATGTTTCTATATCTTTTATAGTAATTAAGTTGTTCCATGTCATACGGTGTGTGTTTAATTTGTTTGTGAATTTTGTCTCGTTTACGAATACAGTTTAATATTCCTTGTGTTATCCATAGTTTAATTTTTTTTGCTTTGTGTGTAAGTTTTATGTATTTTTTTGAAGTGTAATTTTTTATTTCTTGCGTTAACGTATTTGTAAATTTATTCCAGGCCTCTTCGACATTATCTATTTGGTATATTGTATTCCAGTTTATTTTTTGTAATTTTTCTTTTAAGTTTGAGTAGTCAATTATTTTTTTTGTAAATATTTTATGTTGGTTCGAATTAGTGTTTTCGGTGTCTATTGCTATCATATTCATGTAGTGATCTGTAATTGTGCTTTCAAGTACTACTGTTTTGGTTTTTAGTTTTGTCTTGATCATTATATGATCTATACAGCTTTTAGTGTTTTGTGTTACTCGTGTTGGGACATTTATCGTTGGCTCCAGTCCATGCTGTGCTAGTATTGTTAGGTATTCTATGTTTTGTGGGTGTCCGTTTTGTAGAATGTTTATGTTAAGGTCTCCTATGATGATGATATTTTTGTATTTGTTGAGGTCATTTAATGTATTGTTAAGTTCTGTTAGGAAATTTGTAATGTTGTTTTTGGATGGAGATCTGTACATAGCTAGGATACATGTTTCTTTTTCATATGTAATCTGTAAGCAGTTGGAGTCTATGATGTTTATTTCCTGAACGCTTATGTTATTTTTATCACTGATGTACGTAACTATACCATCATTTTGGTTTTTGTGTATATTTGTGTGGTGTGTATGATAGTTTTTGATTGTTTTTGGGATATAGTTTTCATTCAACCAGCATTCTGTCAGCACAATGACATCAAAATTATTGTCAATCTGTTGGAGGTATATTATAAATTCGTCAAAATTTTTATTGATCGATCTAATGTTTTGGTGCAATATTTTGATTCTATTTTTTTCTTTTGTGATGTTGGTCCATAGATTAAAATCATTTGTACTTATACAGTAGTGTTGATTGTTCGAGTCTATATATTTAATGTAATCAGCCATGTTGGTGTGTATTTGTGTAAGTATATGATGTGAGGTTGTGTTTGGTGTACAGTAGTTTTTTTATGTCAGTTTATTAGATATATCGTTCAAGTGTTTTATTTCTATAACTTTTGAGTCCTTAGTTTTTCTTACAAGTATTTTTCCGGATTTTATCCATACATATTTATAGTCTTTTTCTTGGGCTCTTTTTCTGGTGTTCCAGTGCAGATTTTTATAGTATTGAGTTAGAGCCGCATTTACGTAAACATATTGGGCTCCTTCCCCGTTGAATTTTTTTATCGCGTCACTGTGTTTGGCTGCTAATATGGTATCCGCTTTTGTTATATCCGCAAAATTAATTGTAATTTTTTTCTGATCATTTGGTCTGTGTTTTGTGATTTTGTAGGTATCCTCTGGGGTAATCGTAACGCCTGCGAGTTCAGCGATCCGCGCAACAGCATGAGCTAGGGATGTGTCGTCCTGTAGTTTTAGACCGCTTATTTCTATACTTTTCAAAAGGGCCGATTGTTCTATATCTGCTAGGTGGATTTCTACCGTAGCCAATCTGTTTTCTTTTTCCGCCAGTTCCTCCTTGAGTTTGTTGACTTTGTTTGGAATGTCCATAATTTGTTGCAGTTTTTGTATAATGTCATCATATTTGTCGTTAATGAAGTTCGTGAAGGTTTTTATTTCTTGCAGCTCTGTTTCAATTTTATTAAGCATCACTGTCTTCATTTCCTCGAATTTCGTATTGATAAATTCAAATATTGACTCACTGTCTATATTAATCATAGATTGGTGTGTCGCCGACGGTGAGTCCATGGTGCCAGTTAATAGGGGTGAGGATGTGGTTTTCTTCGCACTGGAGAATTTACTGCGAGATTTAGACATGTTGTTCGCGTTTTTTTTTTTTTTTGCTTGTAGTTAAAATTCTATGGTTTGTTCACAGATGCCCCATATAATTTATTTTTTTTAATAATTTTGTTGTGTTGTCTATGACAGAAATGACTTTTTTTTTTTTTTTCAAAAACACATAAATTGTCTGTGGTTTATAATGTCTTATTTCGTTTTTTTTTTTTGACGAGATTTCTAAATATTTAGCACTGCCACTACCAAATAAACTCACTGTATTTAACGAATCACTGGTTTTTTGTTTTTTTTTAGTGTTTTTGTTGTGTTTTTTGCTTAATTGTCACTTATTTTTAAATAAAAATTGGAGCTGTCAGAATGAGGTGTTGTTCCTTAGCGGTTATCATGCGGTTATCCATATAAAGCCTCTTGCAAGCATCCCATCTCGCTTGCTCACTCACACATTTGCACGAACACCACACATATGAAATTAATTTTTGAAGTAAAACTTCTTTAGCACGCTCGACACTTGGGGGTAAACTGGTGAATGCTTTACGAAAAGTGGTGATTGTTACAAAAAGTGGTGATTGTTACGAAAAATGACATGCGAACGGTAATCGATGCGAACGGTGATCGATTGCTAGGCGGGTTGGGCCCATACGCATGCTTTTTATTTGTGTTGTTGTTATATTGTTAATGGACTATTTGTCCGTAAATAAATAAATAAATTATATACAGCGAGTACCTGGCACGCGTTTCACGGCACTGTAACCTCGAGGTCAACTAAACTGTAATGGTTATATGTTATATCCCAAGTCCCGGGAAACTACATTATAATGCAAGCGCCTGCACTATGTAACATTATATACAGCGGGTACCAGGCATGCGTTGCAAGGTCACTTAAACCTCGGGGTCAACTAAACGGTTATGGTTTCATCCAAAGTCCCGGGAAACTACATTATAATGCAAGCGCCTGCACTATATAACAATATATACAGCGGATACTCGGCATAAGTTAGTGAAGTTTTACTTCAGTCGTGTGGTCTAAAGCACACTCGTTTTTTTTTTCTTTTCATTGATATTTTTAAGGCGTGCATTAGTATTGGTTAACAATATAGTTTGAATATGGAAAGAATTCGTTCATTTAGTTTAACGTTCGTTTAGTTTATTCGTTAATTGGTAAACAATATCGGCTACAACCGGAAGCGCTAGTAAAAACAGCTCCCAGCTAGTAAAAACTGCGGATAGCACATCTATTATATTTCAATATCTTTGGGAAGCATTCTGTTGAATTCAGCATGGAAGGCAACACAATCTCACTCTTAATATTCTTTGGGCGGGAAGGATAGTTCTACCTTTTATGCCGGACCTATTAAATATATTTTTAAGTATATGAATATTGTACACCAATCTCTTCGTAAAGGTCCCAGCTACCTGTATATGTGTAATGCATATAAGTATATAAATATACATATATATGTGATGCAAGTCTTCCCCATCTTCTTATCTCCTTGTCTTTTGAGTGGAAGAATATGTTATCAAAAAGAAACTTACACTTTGGAACTGGAGATGGGCAAATTGTTTTTTTTTTCATAATGATTTGTACCAAAATGAAAACCAAATTTTAACACATTAAACATTATTAAAGGCCCACTGACTTTCTGTTTATGGATACCAATTACAAAGTAGGCTATAATTTTGGACAATAATTTTATGGTTGAGATGTGAGAACTATCCAAAAAAATTCATTCAAATGGAATATGTGTTATTTTCAAAGATAAGTACCTATATTGGTGTAGCAATTGAACGTGCTACGTAAACACAGTTAAAAGAAAGCTCTAGAATCATCGGTTGATAGTTTTTTATGTGCCATTAAAATTTTCACAATGTTATCAACATATGGAGTGTGACAGTCAAAAAAATAAAAAACAGTACCATTTGTTTCAGCTTGCTGTTCAAAAGAATTGGAATTTGAATTGCTTGAATTTGAATTCTTAAGTAAGTACTTCTCACAGCGCAGGTAGCTACAGTACTCCCTCCCCAGACAACGCAGACATGGCTGCGGTGGAAAGAGGAATAGTCAGATACCGAGGTGATCGGGAAATCGAACCCGCCTTCCAGAACGAGTGGTTGTGTTTGTCCGATCCTTACTGCCATCGAACAACGGAAGGGTTGGTTGTGATGTGGCGGCTGGTGACTCTGATGCGGTTTGCGAGTGTGATGTGAAACTCTCAAGATCTTGAGCAACGTATGCTGGTTTGAGGCGGTCGATGCTCACGGTGATTTCCTTCCCTTTTACCAGTATGGTATATGTTCGTTCGTGCCGACGAACGACTTTATGAGGGCCACTGTAGGGTTGTTGAAGCGGGCTCTTGACTGTGTCGTCCCTCAGAAAGACGTGAGAAGCTGTGGGAAGATTTTTGAAGACGAAACGATGTCCATAACCATGGCGGGTACCTTCAACTGGTCTCAGCTCGTTGAAATGTTTCCGTATTTCCTTGAGGAAGCTTCCGGTGTCGTCGTTAACATTAGGTCGTGCTGTACATAGAAATTCGCCGGGTAAGCGGAGCGGCTCGCCGTATACTAGCTCGGCTGAGGTTGTCGCGAGGTCATCTCTCCAAGCTGCTCTGATTCCCATGAGTACGGTGGGAAGTGTTTCCGTCCAACGGTTATTCTGATGGCACTTGATCGCTGCTTTCAGTTGACGATGAAATCGTTCCACCATGCCATTTGCTGCGGGGTGGTATGCAGTTGTATGGATTTGCGTCGTGCCTGCCAGGAAATTCAACTGCCTGAACAGCCTCGACTCAAATTGTCTCCCTTAGTCCGTAGTAATGCGGAGTGGAGTGCCGAATCTTGTTATCCAGCCCTTGTAGAAAGCACGCGCCACTGTTTCAGCCTCTTGGTCTGGGATCGGGAATGCCTCTGGCCATCTCGTGAATCTGTCTACGCACGTGAGACAGTATCGGCATCCTTCTGAAGAAGGCATGACGATTATGTCGATGTGGACGTGCTCGAATCTAGCGGAGGGTCTGGGAAAGGCTCCCAGGGGTGCTGACACGTGCCGTGTAATCTTGCTTCGTTGGCATTGAAGGCAATTGCGTGCGAGCTTAATAGTCTCAGCTTTAATGGCCGGCCAGACATAACGTTGAGTTATGAGCTTAACCGTGGCCTTAATTCCAGGGTGAGCCAGCTGATGGACCGCATTGAATGCCGCAGGTCTGAACTTCTTCGTGACGAAGGGTCTGGCTATGGTAGTTGAGACGTCACAGTAGAGATGCGCGTCAGTACCCGGAATATTAATCTTTTTAAGTTGTAGGCTAGAACTTCCTTGCAAGTGTTGTTCCAGTTCAGGGTCGCACATCTGGTCAGCTGCCAGCGCTGCGTAGTCCAGAGGAGTATCTATCGTCTCGACCCTGGAGAGAGCATCCGCGACGATGTTGTCTTTTCCGGAGACGTGTCGGATGTCAGTTGTGAACTGGCTGATATAGTCCAGATGGCGGAATTGCCTTGGTGAGCATTTGTCTGCTTTTTGTTGGAAGGCGAACGTGATAGGCTTATGGTCTGTAAATATGGTGAACGACCTGCCTTCCACCATGTGGCGAAAGTATTTCACAGCGAGATAGATGGCTAGTAGTTCTCTGTCGTACGCGCCATATTTCTTTTTAGCTGCCGAAAACTTCTTCGAAAAGAATGCTAGAGGCTCCCAGTGACCTGCGACGAATTGGTGGAGTGCGGCACCGGCTGTAGTATCAGACGCGTCGCTGACGATAGAGAGTGGGGCGTCGCACTTCGGGTGAACGAGCAGGGTTGCCTGGGCCAGAGCTTCCTTGCACTTGCTGAAAGCTTCTACTGTTTCGGCAGTCCAAGACACGAGTTGTTTGCCTTTTTGGTTCCCTTTTAGGAGGTCATTGAGTGGAGCTTGTGTCCTCGCGGCGTTGGGAATGAATCTTCTGTAAAAATTTATTGCTCCCAGGAAACGGCGGAGATCCTTGATGGAAGCTGGTTGGCTGTAGTTGTTGATGGCCTCCACTTTATCTGGGAGGGGTGAAGTGCCAGCGTCGGACACCAGGTATCCTAGGAATTTGACCTTAGTCAGGCCGAAATGGCATTTGGCGGTGTTGATGACAACACCATATTCCTGCAGGCGCTGGAATAATATCTTGAGGTGGGCTAGGTGCTCTTCCTCTGACGTTGAGGCAATAAGGATGTCGTCTATGTAGGCGTAACAGAAATCTAAGCCTCTGGTAACCTCGTCCATGAAGCGTTGGAAGGTCTGATTCCGAGACGGACCATGGCCTCGAACTCCTTCTTGGCGCGTTTTAACTTGTCAGGAGCAAGGCGTCGTGGGCGTTCGACTGTTGGAGGTCCTGGCGTGGTGTTAATATGGTGCAGTGTTGCTAGACGAACTTCCCTCCTGGCGCCGTCAGGGCGAGTGATGTCAGGAAACTGTTGAAGAAGCTTATGATACGGGGACGTTCCTGTGACCGTCTTAATGGAAGCGATCTTGTTGTCGCTTCGTTTTCCCGTGATGGTCAAATTCGTCACCTGGTCCAGCAGCCGTTTATTTCGGACATCCACCAGTAGCTCGTACTTGGCGAGAAAGTCTGCCCCGATGATTGGCCTGGAGACGTCTGCAATGACGAAGCTCCAAGTAAAGTCGCGTCGCAATCCCAGATCCAGGTTGAGCGTTAGGCTGCCATAAGTAGCGATTGTGCTGCCATTTGCTGCTGCCAGTTCGTATGTCGCTTTAGTGGGGCGTCCCTGGACAAGGCGTCGTGGGAAAACGCAGAGATCTGCGCCGGTGTCTATAAGAAATTGGGTACGGGTTACCCTGTCGGTAACAAAAAGGCGACTGACTTGGTTGGGGCTAGCGCTGGTCGCCATCAGTTTGGGCCCCGCGCGTTTCCCTGTTGGAAGTTGCAGGGCTGGGTGCACTTTCTTGCCTTCGTCCCATGCTTCCAGTGATACCAGCATGTTCCCTCGGGCTGACGCCCTCTGGGCTGACTGCGGGAACGATTGCTCCAACGATGCGGGGTGTTGCTTCTCCTATGCTGGCGAGAGCGTAGTGTGGAAAGTTCGCGCCTCAAAGTAGCGAGCTCTTGTTGAAGAGGCTGCATCAACCGCTCCATCACTCGGTTGATGTTAGGTTGCTGGTTGCTTGTCGTTGGTTGCTTGTTGCTGGTTATTGGTTGCTGGCTGTCCTCAGATGTTCCGCTCACAAGAGACATGATGATGATTGGTGCGCGAAATTTATCACCGAAGAGTTTATTTCGTGCGCGACGTGCTCGCGGTAGACGTACTTGCACGCGTCGTGTTCACTGTCGGATTCACAAATGTAAACTTCGTGGTCACTAATGTGAACGTCGGTGTCACCAATGTAGCAATTGAACGTGCTACGTAAACACAGTTAAAAGAAAGCTCTAGAATCATCGGTTGATAGTTTTTTATGTGCCATTAAAATTTTCACAATGTTATCAACATATGGAGTGTGACAGTCAAAAAAATAAAAAACAGTACCATTTGTTTCAGCTTGCTGTTCAAAAGAATTGGAATTTGAATTGCTTGAATTTGAATTCTTAAGTAAGTACTTCTCACAGCGCAGGTAGCTACATTGGTTTAAAACAAATTCCATTTTCTCAAACGGGTTCCTTGTTTTCGCCCGCCTAAAGTGTGTTAAGAGCGTTTAACCAGCCAGCGGACGAAAATCCACATTTCGTCGAAAGTTGTTCTTCCGATCGTGCAGGGCGGTTACAATGAGAAAGATTAATTATTCTCCGTACCAGCTTTTTAAAATTATAACTCAATATCGAATTTATTTCAATCCAAATTAGCTTTAATTTATACCTTCATCCAAAAATGCTGAAAGGCGTGATGACAAAACTATTAAAATAGTGTACTTTTTGTAGTTATTTTTTGATTATAAGTATTTATCATTTTTCAATAATGTCTAAATTTAATAAGAATGTTAAAAAAATCTGAAATATATTAGTTTGTAAGTGCGTAAATAAATACACAAATGGACCAATTTTTGTCAAGAAACACATGTACGTACATATTTTTTAATGATTTTATTGAAACTAAAATTAAAATTCTAATACATAACTCTGCTAGATAATGTATTGATCTATTTTACTGCATGATTACATTATTTGAAATGGGTGTGGTATAATACAAAAACTTTTTTGAAAATTTAACAAATCTGCCAACGACCTATGGAATAACCTTATTACACTAAAAATTTTAAAAAAATCTAAAAATTTATTACATAACTTCACTAGATAAAAGAACAATCTTTCGAAATCCATTTATAATTTTTTGTGGAAAAGAGTCAATACGTCTAAAAACTTTATTGAAAATGACGTATTTCCGGCTTTCTCTGGTAATGCCCTCTTAAGAAAATAAAATATATATCTCGGCGACAGTCTTAGAAAAAGAAAACATTTCCCTCAAGGCAAAACTGGAAATTAAAAATAGCAATTTATTGTTATGACCTGAGGAATATTTGGAAAAATTCGGGAAAAGGATGGATACCATTTCCCTCCTTTATGCAGTAGAAGACCGTTTTAATTTAAAAATTCTGCAACTAGATGGCACCACGGGAAAAAGAAAAAAATGTAAATACCAATACGGTATTTTTATATTAACTTACTTTGGAATGATGTAGTTTCCATCATAAAAATAACAGTTGTACATCCACGGGGTTCTGACCTGAAAACGTTAAAGAGAAGTAAAAATAATTTATAATGTCGTAAAAGTTTATGTCTTAAATTTTATTTTACCCAAAAGCAACCAATTAAAATTTAAGGCAATAAAATTCAACTGCCTCGAAAGCAATGTCAATGACAAGGCTATATTCCTTTTAACTCAGACATCACAAATTTGAATGCATTGTTTAAAATCTTACATACAATTCAAAATAATCTGTTTATACCAAACCTCCCAATCGGTGAGCTCAGGCCTTGTGAAATTTGCAGTTTTATGTGTCCGAAAATCAAACATATCTACGTAATTTTCATTTAACATCATTTGTATCATGAGCTATGGAGCTTTAATATCCATTTAACTGTTTGAAAAAATACCCTAGGCTACCTGAATTGTGTGTTAGAAGTGTCTATTCATCAGAGCGGCCCGATACATTAACAGATAAATAATATTAGTATTTCACAATTTATTTCACAATATCATTCCCCTGTGTATCGGGACGCACCGATCAATAGATTGTTCCTACTCTTCATTTGTAGAAAGAAAAAGAAAAAAAAATTAAACTAAATTATTATTGAAGTGAAAACATCTTTAGCACCGCTGTGATTTGAAACTCGATGAAACGAAAAAGCGACACTAAAAAGAGAAACAAACAAAACAAGAGGATGAGATAGAATAGTCGATCTCCTCTTAGTGCGGTACTTCAAAGCCCCCACTCTTGTCTATTTTGGTTTTCTAAAGGTTTCACTTCTACCGTGTGTGAACTGCACACATGTTTTTTTTTTAATCCATCAGCACTGAATGGATGGTGCAAATAATAGGTCCCTAATGTATTGGTTTGGGTTGATTTCAATCGGGTTGATTTGTGTCGGGTCGGGTTGAATCGGTTCGGCTTGAAATAATAAAAAAAAAAATTATCACCTCCGTTGGGTGCAACAGGCAAAACACTACATTGTTCAGTTCTACAGTACATTACACTTTTTAGTACACTATACTTAACTTTTTCTTTATTAGGTAAGGGAACGTACCCAAACTACGTGACCAACTTTTTGCAATTTTTAACCCCCCCCCCCCAGAGGCGGATTTGCAGTCTTGGCCGCCCTAGGCCCCAGACCATGTAGCCGCCCCTCTCTCAGTACCCATCATATTGACCAGGAGTATCCAAACTTTTCAGTAAGTTCCTAGGGTCAAAACCGTTTTAATTTTCCTGCCATTATCATTCATGGTTTATGGGGTGAGATTTGTCCAGGTCTTGGCGGCGGATACGTCTGCCCACCTGCTGCGTGGCGGGCCGGATCGAGAGAGACTGGGTGAGGGAGGCCTTTTGACCTTTCCAGCCGGACTATCTTGACCCATCGCCTTGCACCGCAGTTGGAGGGATGTATTCATACTTATGTCACTCCTGGACACACTTATCCCCAGATTCCTACCCACCCCTCATACCTTTTCCTTTTCAGAACTTCCTATCCTTCCCTTCCTTAAAAAGACCCTGCACACAGCATCACCTAAGATGACATAGGTCGTGAGGGAAAATATTTTCTTCAAAGCCTCCTGTGTGGAATTAATGTAAAAAAATACGCTTGCTAAATTCGCTAGTTCAATTACTGTATAATTGTCGCAGGCCGGATTGATGACATTGGCGGGCCGTTGTTTGGAGACCCCTGATATAGACTATAGACTACATAATGAATTTACTTTATCCACAACTTTTTATCGAAATCGATTCAGAAATTTAGTTAACTATAATAGATGCTAGTTTGTAATACTTTCTAAGATTTCAAGGATTTGAATAAAACATTTAAAACAGTTTTAGGTTTAATTTATTTAACTAGTTTCAGATTTATTCTCATACAATAATATATAAGTGTTTCACAGTTACAATTAGGGTTGCCAGATACGGGCTAATCTTTTTCTAGACATTTCTGGGGTTACAGACGAAGTTGGGGTTTTAGAGTCGAAATCCAACTAAAAATGTTGGCTGTTGGACGGGCAATAGAAAAAATATTACAAAATTACTAGTTAGGTATTTTAAAAGAAAAAAGTTAAAGATTATAAAACATACCTTTATTTTTTGTGAAATCTATTAAGTAACAAACTGCATACATACCAACCATACCATATACAGTCATGGATAAAAAGTTATAGTTAGTCTCCAAACTAATAAAAGAAATCAGCACCTCTTTTAAATAAAAATCAACTTAAGGTACATATTCGAATATAAAAACTAAACTTAAAATACAAATTAAAACTTTGGTAAAATAATGTAAGTAAAGTATAATCTAACATAAAAAAAAAACTGAACTCAAAACAAAAATTGAGCAACGCTTTAAGACTTATTAATTAAACTTTGGTAGAAAATCAACATTATATATATAATACCTGAAAAAAGTTAAAATAAAAAAAATTGAGCATCTCTTCAAGGCTTATTAATAAAACTTTGGTAAAAAACTCAACATCAGATATTATTTACATACATAAAAACTTAACTTGAAACAAAAATTTAATATCTCTTTGCTAACTTAAAATCATCTTTTATCAAAATAAATCTGAATTAACTATATTTTTTAAATATTTATCACTGGACTTTGCCATTTTTTTTATTTTTTGTCCGTCACTGCTTTGCAAAACTGATAAAATTTCTGAACAAGACTTTTCAAAATTGATACGAGTTGTCGAGAGGCGAGGCGTTGCTTGTTGGAATTGACAAAACAAAACCAACTATTTTGGAAAAAAACTAACGACACGCAAAATTCCGGGACAATCCCGGAAATCCCGGCCATCTGGCAGTCACAATTCTCGTCTGCACTTAAGTGCAGCAAAATCATTAATTAGATCTTCGCAATCCAATTTCCTTACAAAATCTGCTTCTATGTTAAGCAAAGCAAGATTGTTCGGCCTTTGCTCCGTCATTGATGTGCGTAAATAATTTTTTACACGTCGTAAACAAGAAAATGATCGTTCTCCAGAACAGTTACTGGCGGGAGTACACGCACACATTCGAAGAGCAATATCCACGTTTGGATAAATGGTTTGAAGATCTTCAGTTCGTAACCATTTTAACAAACTGATAGCATTGTTTCGATCCTTAATTTTCACACTGCAGTGAGCACGAAAATGGAGACATTCTTCTGAAAAATGGGCTTCTAAATCACTAGAATAAATCATTTGCAATGATTTTGCCTTTTCTTCGACTTCAGACGGGCTTAGTTTTGTCAATTGAGTAATAAAATTAAATTTATTATAAAGTGATTTGTAAGCACCCAGTCGTTTTTTTAGTTCTGCTGATAAGGAATCGATTATTACCAAAAAAGTAGCGATTCTGAAATTTTCGCGGCCGTTTTTTTGTTGCATCTCTTCACCTGTATTATTCTCGCCAGGAAGTAGCTTGGGCTTTCGATTGCGTCGAAAATCTCTTTCATATTCCTGTAAAAAGGACAGTTTTTTGGCCTGGTTTTGGAAATCATCGAAATTATCTAGCATTTCGCCAATAAAATGTATAAGTACCTCATACAGTTCTATTACAATGGTGATGTCGATTTCCACACTCTGAAGTTTTTTACTTGTGGCGTTAATACGATTCAGTAAAAATCCCCAAAACACATGATGGTCGTTTCAAAGCGTTCCAGTTTTTCTTGCTTCACATATAACGGCTTTCTTCTGTTCTGTGTCATTTTCGATCGAGACTAACGCTTTATGGATTTCATGCCACGATTCGCGTAAACTTTTGCATACATCTGCACGAGCTGACCAACGAGTCGTTGATAGACTTTTGACGGTGAAATGGGCTTGTAGGAGTTCCCAACGCTGAGTTGATGCTGCAAAATTATACAGCTCTTGGAGTAGAGAAAAGAACGAACAAGCCTCTTGGCTGCTTTCAGCTGCACACTCACCTACTTTTTTTTTTTTTTTTTAAGTATGTTTATTCAGTTTTTTTAATTTTACAATATTTACTTAAAAATCTTACAAAACTGATCAATCAGTTTGATTGTACTAAATTGAGCGAGTGTGCTGAACAGGGAACATACTCGGCAAGGGGAGAAAATTCCTTTATTTTAGCTTGTAGGCCGTTGTATATGCCTGACATGTTAGCTGCGTTGTCATAAGATTGCCCTCGGCAGTTTGAAATATCGAATCCCAATTCAATTAAAGTTGAGGTTACAATATTTGTCATTTGTTGTGATTTATGGCCTGTTTGGAATGAACATGAGGAAACGTTCTACAGGTGATCCATTGGGCAGGACATATCTGATTACAAAAGTGAGCTGGTCTATGATCGGAGAAAAATATTTCGCTGTTAATATTTCCATTAAAATTGCCTTCAAAACTTTGTTTCCCATAAGCCGAATGAATTCTTCGCATATTGTTAAAGAGAGATAACTCGTATATCCTGAGCCTGGATTCCCACGACGTGTAATGTGTTTGGCTAAGAACGGATCGAACTCAGCGATAAGTTCTAATGACATCAAATAATTGAATGTGAAATGAACCAAATTTTTCGTCGTGTCCTCTGAAAGACAAACCACGTGATGCAAGCGCTTTTACACATGCAACTACTCGTTTCAAAATGTTTCTCCAGTAAATTATTTCTTCATCTAATTGTATTGTCAATGCGTGGTCAATGCGACCTAACGTGTTGCTTCGTTCGTTCATAAGCAGGACAGATAATTTGTGAGTAGGCGAATTCTCATGGGTCGATACTCGGTAATTGGAATTTTCCCAATCATTAAAACCTTCCTTTCTATCAAACTGACTCTCCCCGCCATTAAAAAGAAGACAAGGTCCATAAAAAACATGTCCAGTACTTTCGGAATAAATTAGCCACTTTCGCGGAACTTTTTCGCCATTTAGAAGCTGACGTTCGAATAAATGTTCTGACAACTGTCGCACCTTATCTTTGTAAATTCGCACACTCTTAGAAAAATCATTTTGAATGTTTTGATTAGCTCCGTTCTTACAAATGTAATCACGCGTGAACTCGTCAATTGTCCATTTGGCTGGATCGTCGCTGATTTCGCACAGTTCCTGGTCCGGATAAGGCTGCACTCCTGGTACTAGTGGAACATCTTTGGCTTCTTCCTGTAATCCACTTGCCACATCGATAAAAATATCTGCACTTGAAGACACTAAAGAAACATCAGTTGACATAACACCGCTACCACTTGGAACGTCGCATGTTGGATCAATGACATATGGTTTTCCAAAGAAATCGTCTAATTTCCGAGTTTTTTAATTACATCCTGTTGTTTATTATCTTTTTCTTTAGCTCGCTTGCGATACTCAGCCCCACTTAACCTTTTCTTTCCATCCATGTCTAATTATGCGAAATAACACTTTTTACGTGAGGTATCGTCCACGTCCTGTAAAATATTTTGATTTTTGTTAATATTGCATTACATACACGTCGCGTCGCGAATACCTTTAAGAAATTAGAAAAACGCTCGTCAACTCGCTGCAATTGCTGTACGCACACTGGCACACTGACCACTGCCGGCACTGACTGCTCGTCGTCTCAGTTCTTATTTGTCCAACAGACCATTTTAGTTTTTGTTCAATCTACACTTTAAACTTAAAAATGAGGTATGAAACATGATAGTTAATCACTTATCTAAGAATTATTTAAAATAATGAAACCTTTAACTTTACGGAAATGGCTTTATCTTACACCTATCATAATGTTTCACTGAAATAATCAAAGAAAACCTTCTTCTCGTCTAAAATTTTCTAATGGTCTGTTGGACAAATACGAACTAAGCCGACGTGCTGTCGCCTGTCGCGAGCGGGGGAGTATTTCCAACCCCTACCGCGTTTCAGTCGCGATAGGGTTTGTTCCTCTGAAACGATTTCGGTCGAAAAATGGACAACGGACCACTTTTATTTTTCTGCGATTGATTTCGGTCCAAAAATGGACCACATTTCCTACCATTCGTAAAACATTTATTGTAATTATATAAACATTTTCTTGGCCAGCCGTTTATTTTAACACGGAGCTATTGCAATGCTTTATCTATTTTGACCATAGATGTCACAAATCCGAACTCCATAGGCTACTTTAGAACAATGCTAAAAATAAATAAAAATCCTTTGCCTCTTAATCCTATTCCTACGTTCCTCCTCCCCCCCCCCCCCCCCCTTTTTCATAGATTTTAACTAAAAATATATATATTTTTAAAGAAAATACCTTTATAATGTCACACTTTATTATTCACTATCATCAGTGGAAAGTTCATAATTGGCATAAATAACATCTTATTATTGTATTATTTTATAATCTCTGATTTATTTATTTATTATAGCTTTTGTAAGGTGATTAAGAGCGTGTTCACACAGAGCTATAATATGCGTGGGATGGCGTATTTCAGCATATCACTCGCCGTACATTCCAAATTGGAAAGTATGGCGAGCGATATGCTGAAATACGCCATCCCACGCATATTAAAGCTCTGTGTGTGAACACGCTCTTATGCATAACAATACCTAACGCGGTTCAGTCACTAGCGCAACTGAATCGCGGTAGGGATTGGGATTGGAAATACGCGAGCGGGCGAGCGACGGAGCATGATAGGTGTGGCGAGGGAGGCTGCGGGGCGTGGGGGCGCGCTGTGTGCTATGTGTGAACACGCTCTTGCATATCGCTAGCCATATATTCCAATTGGGAATGTACGACGAGCGATAGGCCGAAATACGCCATCCCACGCATATTATAGCTGTGTGTGAACACGCTCTTATGAAACTTCCGAGCACGAGCGCGGGACCCTTGCGGCTAGCAATGACGTTTTCGTACGTAGAATATTTAGGTACTTAGGAAGTAATTTCTTGTTATCATCTGTGACTTTTTTGTCACGATTGGCCGCCCCTAATATCTGGCCGCCCTAGGCCCGGGCCTACATAGGCCTAAGGGCAAATCCGCCTCTGCCCCCCCCCCCCCCCCCCCCGGTGACCAAAATCCTAAGCAACCTGCCGCTCATTTGTATGGAGCGTGACCTTTTGAAGACCCCCCCCCCCCCCCCCTAAAAATGTCACGTAGTATGGGTACGTTCCCTAACTTACCTAACAACTCGTGATTTAAAATTGAAGAATAATAAAAAAGGCAAGCATCAATTTGCAAGCATTACATTATGAATTTATAAATGGGAGTAATAAAAAATGTTGATCTGATGCCAGGATGATCCGTGAGCGACTACCTTTAAGTATAATAACATTATTGCAAAAATTGTTTCGATGAATAAATTAAAATTTTTCTGGACCAATTCTGGAGGTGTACTACTTACTCGCGCCACTTGACCCCTGGTGGGATAGACATTCTCATCTGGCACCATTTTCCTGGATCCCAGCCCCGTACAGTTTATGATCACATCATACCCACTCTCGGAGAATTCTGCCAGGGATTCTACCTCCTGCTTGATAACCTTTCCACCGGCCTTGTAGAAACGGTCCATCAAATAGGGCAAAAGCATTGTAGGTTCGCAAGTGAAGGTGATATAATGGAAAGCTGATCTAGAAAAAGTTTAGTAAAATTCTATTTTCAGTCAATCAAAGTAAAAAATTTCCATTGCCGCCATTTTTTTTTGTATGGATTTGACATTTGCAAAGTTTTATTTCAAACTAAATATGCATGAATTACTTAGTTTACCTAAACTAAGAACCTGATAACCTATTTTGTGTATGTAAATAGTTGTTTCTTATAGTAATCGTTAAAATGAAGTGTGATTTCCATAAACCATGCATAAAAATGCGGCGGCTTATGAATTATTTAATGTTAAATCAAGTAAGTGCCTCCGAGAAACAAGGTCGCATCTCGGAGTATTTAGACCTCACTCCAGCACTCAGGGCTCTGCTGGAGTGGACCTTCTATTTCCCTGGGAACTCGTGGGACAAAAAGGCCACCTCCATGAACTCTTCCCTTATGGGGCCTTCGAGGAACCAAGGGGAAGGGCACCCTTCCAGCGCGGGGCCTTTGTGGAACCAAGAAGGAATGAAGTGGAGAGATAATGTCCTCTTCCCATGTAGGGCCTTTGAGGAACTATCTAGGAGTGAAGAGGAGAAATGAGGCCATCTTGGTGAACTCTTTCTCTGTTGAGGAGGAGTGAGGAGGAGATGAAGTTCTCTTCCCTCCTGGGGCCCTCAGGGAACCAAGGTGGAGTGGACTCTTCCCTTGTGGGGCCTTTAGGGAACCAAGGGGAGGTGGACTCTCCGTCGTGGAGCCTTGGGGGAACTAAGGAGTGGAGAGGAGAGAAGAAGCCCTCTTCTGTCGCGGGGCCTTCAGGGAACCAAGGAGGAGTGAAGAGGCGAAATGAGACCTGGGAAGACACATTGTCGAACCAGAAGATATAGCTTCATTTCCAATGACAATCTTGGTGAACTTTATAAAAGGGACTGGGTTACTGTCAAAGGAATGAGGCAAAATGGGAGATAGTACAATGGGTCTATGGCCTAAGTGCTCACGGGAACTATATATATGTAAACCGTCTCCGAATGTTAAAAAAAAAAAAAAAAATTAGAGCGTGCTGAAGACATAACTTTTAGAATTCTTGGAAAATACCAAATAGTACTGAAGATATAAACAAGTTTGAAATATTTAATGTGCTCGCATCAATGTCTCTGCGATATCGATACTGCCGTTATAAGTAAAAACGCAGTATCGTCTCTGAGAGTCAACTCTTGGTGATTTTATTTTCATCATAACTTACTTGTTTTTTTTTCCAAATGATGTTTTTGTAAATTGTGCCATCTTACAGACTATTTATTTTATATATAAATTATAGAAATAGGAAATAATCTATTATATGTAGTTTCCCCAGAATAGCTAATATTCAGAGAAATGATTTTTTAAATGTATCCTTAAGGATGAGATTGCGTCAAAGAGGATGCTCTGTTTTTACTTACGGCGGCAGCACAGCATTATAATAATAAGATTCCTTACTTGTAATCCATCACAAATGTTTTGTTCCATAGTTCAAGTTCCTTACTTGACAGAACTTTAAATCCATATACAATGTCCTTCCATATTGGAAGTTCTTTATTTGGAGTTGTGCCCATTTCCACAACGGGCATGAGGGTCGCCCCACCAAGTCCTTGGCGCCATAATTCATAAAAAAAATTGTGCGATTCACCACTCCACTTTCTAAAATACCAAATTGAAGCAGAAATTAAAATTTTAATAAGTATTTGGAAATATATAGAGGGTGTTAAGGGATTTACTTGACTTACTTTAACCAGTGATTCCTGTCATTATGTGGAGTAAAAAATGTACTTAAACGAAATTTTGGTCTCTGGTGACATTTTTTATGTTTTTTTTTTTTTTTTTTACAAAAACATAAAAAATGGTAGGTGTTGAACAGTTGGAGGGGGGGGGGGGGGAAGTAGCTGATCGGTTACTCGGCTGAATGACCATGTGGAAGATGTTTTTACAGGAGACCAAAATTTCACTTACATTTTTTACTCCAAATAATGTCATTATGTGGAGTAAAAAATGTAAACGAAATTTTGGCCTCTGGTGACATGTACGTCCCTTAACACCTTGTATATATAGTGATGAATTCTGAGGTAGCCAGGATGATTTAAAGGTGGAGAAAGGCTGAGAGTTTGATTACATATTTTGAAAAAAAAAAGAGCTTTTTCTAATTGAGTGTTTTTTAACCTTTATATGTATAATCTTATCCATAAAACAGAAATGCATTTTCTCAAGCAGGAAAAACTATCAGTAACAGTGAGCTCCGGCGTCATGGAATTTGCACAACTTTTCTGAGTGGTCTTATCTTATCATCTTTTCCATCAGGGAAAAGTAAGACAAAGCGCCATATTATTCAATAAGAAAAACCATTGGTTGAAATTTTAGTAACTACATAGATGCTAATAATTATTACAATATTTAATTTTATGAACAACAACTTTTTCCTAAGATGAACATATGTCATAGGAAGCCAAAATTGTTTTGAATAAATTTAGAAAAGCGTCAAAAATAATTATAGAAAAGAAAATGAGAAAGAAAACATATGTTTTCAAACTATGTATGTAGACTTATTACATTATTTTTTCCGGTGGAGTACTTCCAAGGATGTAAGGTCCCCATATCCCTGCCGATCCATCACCAGTTGTATTTGGGGTCACATCCTTAGTGATAACTGAAACCTAAGAGACCGAAATGATTCAATACTTGCCATATTATCAATGTATTATTATTTACTGGCCAGCCTTACGCCCAGTGGCCGACCAAGCCCATCAGGGGTCCGAGGCGGCAAAGCTGAATGAGCCCACCCCCCTAGTGTAAGAAGTTGATGGAATTTTACAAGCTTTTTATTCAGTTCACATGGGCCTCTGGTCCTGGGGGGCCTCCAAACGCCCCCATGTTCCCTTAACCAAATCCTAAACAAAGCTTTAAGGCACCAGGACATGATACCAAAAAAATGATCATTTTTTTATTTCATTTTCACCTGTTTGACAACATATTATTTCTTTAAAACATTTGGTGAGAACATTCTTAACAAATGCATATTTCAGAATTTTTTTTTTTTTTTTAAATGATAAAATATTTTTTTAGTGTTCTGGTGCCTTAACCACTCATTTGCCGCTTGTGCGCCGGCGTGTCCTGATTTTGACACGCGATTTTGACCCTTATGTATAAAGAAAGTGTATGAAGAACACGGTCAGAATCGCTTGCTCTATTATCGCTCTTTACCATAGAGAAAACCGCAATTCGCTTGGTCACTCCATATAATTTATATTAATGATATACCGGAACGCGGGAACGTGTGCAGTTCTTGCGCATGCGCGGGAAAAATTCTTTGGTCTTCAACTTTGACCTTTCTATGTACGAAATTTCTCAAGGACGCTGTCAGAATCGCCGGACATTGGGTGTCATGGCTGCCGCTTTTTGCGAACGCTAATTGGTTACAACCAACCCCATTTACTCCCGGCATTCAACGAGTTTAGGATTTTAGTTTAGTGTTTAGGATTTAATCAAGGGAACATGGAGGCCCTTAGATGCCCTACGGACCAGAGGCCCGGGGCGGGCTGCCCCTTCCGTCCCCACTGCTTATAATAATAATATTTGGCTAATTTAAGGCAAGGGCGCTTATATTATATTCTCGAGCAGAGACTTGCACAAGTATACTTGAGCGTGTGTAGGACGAGGACAGTTTCATCAAGTATCCTGACGCGCACAAGTGTTATAAAAAGTTTTCATTTTTAAGTAGCAGAAGTATACTTGAACGTCCGTGGGAGAAAATTGTCAATTTTCAAAGGCGTCAAAGGGTTTAAATTAAAGGGTAACTAAAACTAATGACAAAAGATCCAAATAAGATTCTGCATTCACAAGCAAATTGTGCCAGTCTTTCAGAGCGTATTTTATTTATACTTATATGTATATCTTTTTTCAACCAATCTATACACCAAACAGTACGTTGTTTTCTGATTTTTTTTAATAGCTAACATTAGTGCAATGACAGCCAAAGCTTCAATGGACTCCATGGATAAAATTGATGGCGCCGCACAGTATTACCACCTGTTGTTTGCCAGAACTGACATTGCACAAGTATACTTGAAGGTGCGTCGTCATAAGGCCGATCAAGTGTACTTGTACAAGTCTTCAATGGCCAGCCTAACGCATTTGCTGCAATCACGCCTTAACGTATCATTTTTAATTTGAAAAAGATGGTGAAATTCTATTTCAAAATTAATTTTTTAATAAAAAGTACCTTTTTTTGTTTATAAACAAATGGAAATAAGTTAAAGTTTGTTTAACGTACCTCGAAAGCGGGAAAAGCTTCTTTGATTCTTACTGCACAGCCAAACCCTGAAACTCCTCCACCAATAATTGCGACCCTCATTTTATTGTGATATAATTAGCACTAACTAACAATATCAACTATTTACACTATAATTTTCTAATCTAAAAGTGTGGAGATAATGTCTCTGGGATGTCATAAACATTATATTATCACTGTTTCTCAACCGTTGATAAAGTTTAGATATGTTCAGCTCTAGTGCATACAGCAGTAATAGCGTATAAAATTGTGCATAATTAGAAGTCCATTCCTCATAGAATGCTATAAGTTGTTTCTGCTTTATGTTCTTTCACTATAAGGCTAGCTTTACACTTGAAAATTTTTTCCCGTAAATCTCTCTCGTAAGCGATTTATGGCCAAATTACCAATGTAAACGATACCAAAAGCAACTTAACGAAATTTATAGCAAATTACAGAAGCTGTTCTTTTGCAAGTTTTTGACAGGTCTAATCACATCCGCGCGAACTTCCAGCCTTCTCACGCTTATAAAATCAGTTTGACGAGCTGAGAGACTTGCTGCAAGAAATTATACCAAAATGCACTATTTGCGAGATATAAAAAATTAAAAGACTATTATTACATTTATTTAAGTTTTCTGAAAATGTGCATCCTTCTATCCAATTATCGGTTCAACACTTTCGATTCTAAATGTTTCTGTTTTTAACATTACGTATTTGAATTCAAAGTCGGTTGCTGTCAGGTAGCTGTCATTCGCATAAAATGAAAGAACTCCATTTTTCCACCTTTGACGGCACAAAACACATGGATAATTGTTAAATTAAAGCAAAATTATATTTCAACACTTTATTTGGGCCTTTTTAGTCTTCATTGACAAAATCGCATAAATTTGACAATAGCAGATCTTACCGCAAATAAATTTTCAGATGTAAACGGTTGCACAAGCATTTACACAAGTCGAACTTCCGAACAACTTTCGTGAGCATTAATTACAACAAGTCGGATGCATATGTAAACGCTCCTGTGAGTAACTAGTGAGTGTAAAGCTAGCCTAATGTTGGGAGTGAAAGAACATACAAGATAATATAAACGATCGATAGGAACCAGATTAAACAATTTAGACGCCCTCGAAATCAAGAGAACCATTAATAATAAGCCTGACACAATTAATCGAAAAAAAATTACCGATAGTACAATATTTATTTTGTTCCATTAATCCTGCATTACCACATTACCCTTTACCCTTTCACATTACCCTTTCTTTAAATACCATCTCTCTCTGTCATTGTCTTCACCCGTAAACTGCTGATCGCGTTATTGCTTTTTTATGTTATTTTGTTTTTGTAAGTATGTTTAACCTTTAACTATGGACGTCGGGTCTCAGAGGCCCAACCCCTTCTTCAATTTCTCGGAATAAACACCTTCCCCGCGCGTGCCATCCCCGCGCGTCTCAGTAGCTTCAGTTTTAGTTGTGTTATGACCAAGGATGGAGAAGGTCGCGTCATCCGGCACTTATTACGTGAGTAATAATCATTTAAAATTTGATCAGGGCCTGGGAGACCCGTTGACTATAATTTCAAAATTTCAAAAAGTCATAAGAAAGTCAGAAAAAAAGTCAAAATTTCAAAAAGTCATAAGTTTTTTTTATGACTTTTTGTTACTGTTTCTTTTATTAGCTAGGAAAAATTATTGGTTTTGATTTTTGTAATACCTACTATAATTAAGGAGCCTTAATATGATCTCAAGTCAATTAAGACTGAAAACTGACTAGGTTTGTTAAATTTGGAGATAATTATTAAAATATGAATAAAAGTTGATTATTTTTATTACTCGATCTTTTATTTATAAATACTTTATACATATAAACTCCTTGCTAAAGTCAGATTGGTCCAGATTTGAAAATTAGAAGAATTTTATGAAGGGATCTGTGTGACCCGACGTCCATGGGAGTGTGATTTTTTTTCACGTCCATAGTTAAAGGTTAAAAACGAAATTATTAAAGCGAATGGTGTAGGTATTTGTTAACAATGACAATATGATTGGATGACGTTTAGAAGTTTCCTCGAAATTGAGGAGGTAAAAGCACAGTTTTTCAGGAAAATACACCGGCCACAAAAGTACTGCAGAATTAATTCAGTAGCTTATAGCTTAATTTCGATTTACTTACACACATTTTTTTTACATTAGCTGTAACAGGAGGCCCTGAGGAAAATGAATTCTCTCAGGACCTGTGTCATCTTAGGGGATGCTATGTGGTGGGTCTTTTTAAGGAAAAATGAGAGGAAGTTCTTGAAAGGAAAAAGTATGAAGAGCGAGTAGGAATCTGGGGACGTTTTTTGTAAAAAGGCATCTAAAGGGCGGTGTATTTTATTATACAAGAAATCTTTCTTGTATAATAGCGAATAAATGAGGAAAGGAGTGTAAGGATAATATATGACGCAAATGTGAATGGTAGAAGAAGTCGAGGACGCCCAAGAAAGACATGGCACGACCAAGTGAATCAGATACTTGAGTCGGGCCATGTCAAGAGTCAGAATAATAGAAGAGAATGTATGAGACGTTGTATGAATGTAAAGGAGGCAAGGAATGTGTGCCAAGACCGGAATGTTTGGCGGTCCGTCCTCTCTGCCCTGCCTACCCCTGCGGAAACGGCGTGATGGTTAGTTAGTTAGTTAGAAATCTTTCCAAAATATCATCAGAAAAATATTATGACTTGATAATAATATATCTGCAATTTGGGAGACGTGTATGTGTACCGCCGCCCCGGGAACCGTTTATTGGATAACCAACACCTCGGTCACAGATCACCCCAAGTGGTTCGCTTCATTTGATGACTTAACAGGGGTGCCCGGGTCCATGGGGTGAGGTTTGTCCGTGTCTTGCAGGCGGACGTGTCTGCACACCGACTGCATGACAGGCCGGATCGGGAGAGAATGGTTGAGGGAGTCCCTTTGACTTCTCCAGCCGTACTCTTTCGGAACTTCACCGCGGTGGGAGGGATAGATTCATACGTCTGTCACTCCTGAACACACTGACCCCCACATTCCTACCCACCCCTAATACCCTTTTCCTTCCCAGAACTTTCTCTCCTTCCTTTTCTAAAAAGACTCTCCACAGAGCATCCCCAAAGATGACACAGGCCCTGAAGGGAATTATTTTCCTGAGGGCCTCCTGGGTGGAGCTAATGTAAAAAAAATATTTATATATAAATCGACCAATCTTTTCGCAATTTACATTTTTCCGGACCAAATGAATTTACTAATTTTTAACAGGTACATGAATTGTAAACTTTTCCCAGTAATATGAAATGGTAACACATTTTAGGTATCCTTGGAAAATTTTATTAAATTAATTGTTATTTTTAGAGACATTATTGTACCACTAACAACATAATATAATATTATAATATTGTGAACGCAAATTCCCCACTCCATAGTTATTTGATAGCTTGACTGTACTTATAATTACGTACATATAGCAATCAGAGAAGATAACATAAACCAATAATTCAAGGAGGATTGTATGAAATAAAAACATTTACAACGATACTAAATTAATTTAATGTAAAAATTCTATAATATACAGAAAAAGACAACAGTCTCAGAAAAGGCTGTGCAATACAAAATAATAACAGTTATGTTTTGGAGCCATAAATATAATATGATTTTTTTTTAATTCTTTCAACATAAAAATTTTTATTTACATAATAGTTCTACAATCTAAATTTGATAGTACAGAACAATGACTAAATAGACACATACAATATAATCATTAAAATTACGATTCGGTTTGATAAATCAACCAAAAAATTTGTGTTACAGTCCAATCTGTTTTAAACGGTCAACAAAGAATCATGGAAAGGTCCATTCTTAAGAGAATTCTCCCATTTTCCAACACATTTACAGTATTCTGTGGAATGTAATTCTGTGAATGAATAAAAACAGAATTAAGTGTACTGTTCATTGGAATTAAACACCCATCTAACATGAATTAGATTTCCACAGCGCATTGTTTTATCTGGATAATATTTTTTCTTATCTTTTATATTGTTATGTTTCACATTAACGAGTTCATCATAAAAGTTATCGTAGATAAATAACTGATAATTAGATTTCAAATCATAGACATACAATAGTACAGAGGTGTAGGTCTTTAGAGCACAAAAATGACTACTTCGATTAGTCTGGTGCAAAGATAATAGAAACAAGAGAGGTGGGCCATGAACCATTATTAGTATGAAACCAAAACACAAAAGTTTCATTGGCTCTATAGGTCCATGCAGTTTGGTCATTTGGTGACAGTTGTCCATGTGTGGTCCATGCATTTGGTGACAGTAGGCTAGCTGGCATGTCATATTTTTGTTTTTATTTCTATTATATATATATATGGTTTGGTAACACCATAAATACTGCCGTCATAAGAAAAAAGGCAGCTAAGAATTTGCAAAAGTCACATTCTAACATGCGGAGGCTGTTTACATATGGTTCCCTTGAGCTCTTAGACCATAGCCCCATTGTGCTATCTCATATTAGACCTCATTCCTTTAACAGTAACACAGTCCCTTTTATATCCTATTTTATATTTTATAGTGTTGGCATCGGATATGGGGCCTATGTCTTCTGGTTCCACAGTGTGTTTTCCCAGATCTCAACTCTCCTCTCCACTCCTCCTTGGTTCCCTGAAGAAGAGTGAAATAAAAAATCACAGCGGAAGAGTCTCTCCCCCTTGGTTCCATGCAGACTCTACAAAGGGAAGAGTCCACAGAGGTGGCCTCAGCTCTCCTAGATTCCCCAAAGGCACCTAATTTTTAAGTGGTCCAATTTTCGTCCCACGAGTATATAGGGAAATAGAAGGTCCACTCCGACAGAGCCCCGAGTGCTGTGGGGTAAGTGAGATGCGACCTTATTTCTCGGAGGCACTGTTCATGACACAGTTCCCCAGGCCATTCAGCGTGAGCACGGTAGCTCACACCTTAGCTTGGGATGGCTATTGCAGTCCTGAATGATGGGTTCGCCACACTCCCTATGCTGATTATAATAAAAAGTACATCAGAATGTGACTTCTGCAAATTTCCAGTGCCTTTTTGCTTATGACGGCAAGTACAAAACACTAGCCACAAATTTGATGTCAATTTTTTTAATTCTAAAAGACATAATTCATAATAAAGGAGTTTTGCATGCCGTAATTGGGCTTAATTGAGTAAAATTCCTTGCTAATAAAATACCTAATAAACTAAAAATTAGAACTATTAAACCAATAAAGAGTAGTGAATGAAACTCATTGATTTACATCTCAAAACACTAAAATTTGTCAATCAACTACATCTTTAACGAAATATAATATAATTAGTCCCACTCTATGTAATAAAGAACTACGCACTTCAAATGCAATCAAACTGTTGTATTAAAAAGTAAAGTTCAGTACGCAAAATGAACACAAGCCATCCATAAACTATAAAATAGCTGGCGTTTGATGGTGATGTTTACATGTGTAAAAACGGCATTCCACACATAAATACGGAACCATTGTGGTATAACTAATCCTTGATTTGCAGTAGTTAGGTGCGCTAATAAGAAATCTGGAAAAGGAGCATAATTATTATTGTAATTTCCAGAAATATTACTTAAGTAATTCCTGTAGTTTGAATTTATTCTTGGTATTACACAGGAAATGCCTTGCTGACAAGTTCAGCAAAACATGCCATTATCAAGCGTAGAAATAACATACAAAAGAAAGGAATGTGTACATTATAAAAAAATGTCAGCAATATGAAAAAAAAAAAAACTTTTACTGACATAATTTTTATTTTAAATTGCTTTTTTATATTTTTCTCCGTGGCAAAAATTAATTCTTTGAAAAAACCCCTGTCACAAGCATTATTATGGATTATTTTGAAAAAAAAAAGTGAATTTCTTTCAAACAATTTCATGAATTGTTTAGACAGAAAAATGCTTATTTTATTTTGCAAGTCCGAGCCTTTTATATATTTTGCATGTTTGGGTAAATGGGAAAATGGATATAGTAGTCCCAGAGAGAGGTTATAATATGTGACGTCATTGTTCTGTAATCTTCTGTCTTTTTCGTTATCATACATACAAGACTTGTGAGAAGGACGAGGACGATTGTCGATGACTCTCTCTGGTACTACTTTAGCGCCAAAGCTTGTATGATATTGCTTGTATGACTGGAAACGGCCACCAGGCTAACTACGATTTTTGATAAGTTCCATAAAAGATGTGTGTAAATCAAAACTCCACACAGGATTCTCAAATAGTGAAATCTTTTTTTTTCAGATGTTATCTTTGGGAATGCTGTATAGAGGGTCTGGCACTGAACAGATAATTTGACTCCTAATTCGTTAAAATTATTTATCTGTTCAAGAAAGAAATTCTATTTTGAAAATGTTTGATCAAATTCAGTAGAAGTAAGGAAAAATTGAGCTTACTTCGGGAACAGGGACACGCCCACAACACACGTCTAACGGTTTATCTCTTCAATGGTCTGAGGAATGAAGAATTATGAAAAAAGAGGGTGTTAGTCACAAAGATGAAAATTCTTTTACATACAGGGATACTGCACAATAGTCCCAACTGTTTCCAATGGTCTGAAGCCAGGGGGATTACGGCATTGGGGTACGCTGTGAGGCTAGGAAAGGCTGAGGTGGTAGGGAAGGGAGAAGAAGGTGGGGAAGAATGAATGATGAAGAGAAATTCAATAACAAACCTGTAAAGGCATACTACTGGATTGAGAGGATTAGTTTTTCTCCGAAGATCAGGCAAGATGGGATAGATCATCCAACTCAGGCGGGGGAGGGGCACAGCCCTGCCCAATGAAGATGGGCTTGGGCACCACCGTCACCGGGGCCTGCAATGTGATAAACACTTTAATATCAACACATCAACTAAATATTCGCCCCCAACTTTATAACAAATTCTCTAATCATTATTATATAAATTGTTAATTTTATGATTATGTTATGACGCTGTTTTGTGATTAAACCATCTCATAAGTGCTTCACACTTTTTGTTAACCCTTCCGCACCAGAGGGGGGTGTATATACATACCCCAAACAAGAGCTTTGCATGATGTCTAAGTTGTTTTTCACATCACAAACTCTTTTATCAAGGTAATCCTGGAAAACTATAGTAATCGATCAGCATTCTGATGAAATTGCTCTCTTCTCTCCACCCCCCATCCTATTTAGCTTTTTTAAAAAAATCTCATCACGAGAGCAGACGTAAAAAGTGCGTTTTGCTGGAATGGACTAGAATAATCATACTTGAGTTTTGCTCAATTTTGTACTATCTCTTTTACAGTTTTGCATTACTTAATGATTACTGCTGAGTAAATATGGGCGACAGGGCCATATTTAGGATCTGTAGACCCTACCGGGGGGGTTATCCGTAAATCCCAGTAAAACCTGTGCAAAAATCTATTTCAGACCAATTTTCTAAATAAAAATCTAAAACGAAACATTAAAAGTTTATTATTAATTGGTAGAAAATTTTACTATGCCGTATTTTGAACTTGATGAAATCAAAAATGAAAAGATTTGAAAATCTAAATTTGTTTACAACCCAACAGACAGGGCGACAGTTGCATGCAATTCAAAACAAGACATTGGTTCGGTAGCAATGAGTTGTCAGAGTAGTATTGATTTTACTGTATGATTGGATTATTGACCTTACTATGAAATAGTATGGAAATTATTTTATTTAGTAGTACTTATTTTATTTAGTATGAGCATTGCGTATTATTCTTGATGGTTAAAACAGCTTTTATGCAGTGATTTGTAATTTAATTTTAAACAATGACATTTTTATATTATATTCAAAATTAAAATCTTAACGCAATTTATAGGGTGAGCCTCTTTGTGTTGCGGGCCCATGGGCACGGGCCACGGGCCCAACCTAACCCATGCGGGGTTCTGAAGGGAGATGTCCAGTTAAAACAGTAAGTAAAAAAAATAGTCAGTAATATCTGAATGTTACTGAAAAGGGTAAAAGGAATATTAAGAGATACCATCGCTCCGCGATGTATGGGGGACACTAGTGACCCCCCTTCGGGTAATACATGATTTTTACCTTCAGGTACGTAAGGTTAAAGAAGTATGTTTTTGAAAACCAGTTTCCGATCTCAAACTAAATGATAGATCATTCCAAGAATGTGGACACAGTGTGTTGAAAGCTCTATGCCCAAATTCCGCAACATTCATACGAGAGGGTTCAACCAGTCTGTTTGACGCATCAAACTTGGTCGGGATCAAGATTGTCCCTTACGCAAAGACAGTGGCAGTTCTTCACAGGGGGACAATGGGGACAGTCCCCGCCAGTTACACTCAAAACCTACTAAAGGAAAAGGAAATAACAGTCGATGCGTTGTCTTCACCAAAATGAATGAATTCTTTAAACATAAAAGTAATTAACATTTGCAGAAATAAAATACAAATAATTATTCCGGATGATTTTAATAAGACCCTATGTGCGTACAGCGAACAATGTACGGAGCACAAAACAGCGGGTCAATTTCTCAGTGCGCAGATCTAATGCGCACTTGGGGGACGATCCGAAGTATCTCCACACTTTCCTTGCGTTGTTTCGCGATCGTATGCAACTGCGCATACGCAGTCGTATGTGAATTCAAATACCCGCGGGGACAATTCTTTGGATCCCCACAGAGACATTTGTTTGCGAAGTTTCGGGCGGGAATCGCTCGCGTTCAAATTAGTTTGATAATAATCTTGCAAGATAAAGCTTTATTTTTATTATACTATATTGTAAATTGGCATATATCTTTGGATATTTTATATTATTTTGTATTTAGATATCCGACTAGCATAATTAGACCATAAAATATTTTTTTGAGAAATTTTATATTATATTCTACGGGTGGTGAGATTGCGGTACAGTACATAAAAAAAATATCGATCCCCACCACTAAAAAAGTGCTCGAGCCGCCACTGCGCAAAGATCAGTGCCAATGATGGTGCCAACCTGTTCCAGTGCCTTATATTATACCATAAGACAAATGTTAAACTGGCCTCTTCTGTGAAAAGTGTGTAACTATGTAGAAAAGGATTGACCACATCTTATTAGAAGAGATGCTTTTGTGAACATCCCTACCAGTCTGTTCAAGTGTACATTAGGCAGACCAGCACACAGACAATTCTGGAAACTTCAAGAGCATTAACCAGTGTCTCCTCAAATCCGTTATGTACATATTCGTCACCACATTTGTCCTGTCAGAAAAAAAAAGCATATCGATGATGGGAAAAGAATCCTGGTAAAAAATACCATTTTTCCATTTCAATTACTGCATCGCGCCGAATGCTAAAATAAATGCAAACCTTCATGTATCTGAGTTTTGTCATAACTCATTGCAGTTTTTAGTAAAAAGTGTCAATGTTTTAATTTTTTAATCTGAGTCGATGCAGATTAAAAGGTGACGGGTCAAATTGTCTATCTTGAATTATTAATAAATGACCCCAGTAAAGTTTAGGTCATACTATCTTCTTTTTTAAATGTAAAATTGTTGTATACAAGGTGTCCAGGAGCAAAGTGCACTACTAACTTCGTGATGCGATTCTACATGATAGTACAAGTAAAAAAATACTAACATGTTTTTTGAAATTTGATTGTTATTTCCATAGAAGCTTTTTTTCTTTCCATACAAACAATTCACCTTTTTTAACTGAAATCTACCGTAAAATGATGTAATTTCGAAATATAATCGAAAATAGTTATTTATCTTTTTTACTAACATGCACAATCATGTAGACTCCCCTCCTGAAGTTTGTGAACTTTACCCCATACATCATGAACAACTGGAATATTACTGCATATTAACTACACAAAACTTTTGTGGGGTTTGATTTTTTTTCATAGGCAGGGGCGAGTAGACCATAGATGGTGTAAAACTGAGAATGTCCCAACAAAAGAAGAAAGATAAATGTCAGATTTTCACATCATGTTAATTTACATCACCAGCACCGTTTTTTAATAGTCACCCCTCATATTATTAACATTGTCTTAAATAATAAATATGTAATTCATATTGACAAAACATTCATTAACCCAGTAAGACAAGAGATCCTATGTTCGATTCGACGGTGATTCAATTGCGACCATTACATTTTTATTTTCTGAGTCGTGTCATGCGATTCTGTATCTTTTGTGGATACAGAATCGATTCCATATATAATCAATTGCCTGCCAGATTTGTGTGATTGTCTATGTCAGCTGCCTGCGCTGTCGTCGACTTCAACTAATTTAAAAAACAAAATGCGTAAATATACTTGAATATTTATTCATATTTATTTATTTATTTATTTATTTAACGCCCAATGGGCTTTTACATTTTGGTAGTACAAAAATAATTCATGACAGATTATATAACATATACAGAATAATAAAAATAAAATTTGATAAAAAAGCACACAAGTCATAAAAATACAAAAATACAGCGATTTCATAGGTTTTCTGAAAAACAGATAGGTTTAGGAATAGTTTTGGAATAATAAGTTTTTTAAAAGATCAACAAATTTCGCCAAGTTTATGTTAAATATGTCTATATCACCTAATAACTGATTTCCCATAGTGTGAAATCGTTGTATCGGAGAGTGGGCAATGTAGTTCCGCTTATGAATGCTACAGTAGAATAGTGTATTTTGTCGTGTAGTTACTGTCGGTATTCGTAAGTTTATGAGTTGCAGTAGTTCGCAACAGTCAAATTTAGAGTTAAGTATTTTGAATAAAAAAGTTAAGTCGTTTATTTTACGTCTGTCTTCTAGTGTGTGTATTTTTAAAACATTTAATAATAAATTATATTTCAAGTCTTCTAGTGGGATATTTAGTTTAAAATTTATAAAACGCAGAAATTTTTTTTGTATTCGCTCAATGTTATTAATGTGAATTTTGTAAGATGGAGACCAAACTACCGAGTTATATTCCATTAGACTTCTAACTAGAGATACATATAATAATTTAATGACTTGTATGGAATTAAAGTTTTTGGTTGTTCTTAGTACGAAGCCTAGTGTTTTCATACCTTTGTTTACAATTTGGTGGATATGATTGGCGAAACTTAGTTTTTCATCCAAAATAATTCCAAGATCTCTCATTTCCGTGACTCTTTCTAAAGCTGTATTATTGATGGAATATTCGAATAAAACAGGATTTTTATTTCTGAAGAAAGTCAAGGTTTTGCACTTTTCTACATTTAAGAATAAATTATTTTGAACGCACCAATCTTTAAACATACTAATATTTGACTGAAGTATATGGCAATGATTTACATCAGTTATTTTCTTGTATAGCTTGATGTCATCAGCAAAGAGCAATACCTCGACATCGTTGAAGCAATTGGTTATATCATTGATGAAAATGAGGAACAAAACCGGGCCAAGGTGACTACCTTGTGGTAGGCCACTAGTAGCCCAGAAAGCTTTCGACATCCATGATTTTATTTTCACGAACAGTTTACGATTTAATAAATAGCTAGTAAACCATTTTAGCATGTTATCCCTTATTCCTAGAGCAAATAGTTTTTGGATTAGTAGTTTATGGGATACTTTGTCAAATGCCTTCGAAAAGTCTGTATATATGCAGTCGACTTGTTTATTTTCTGCAAAAGATTGTGTTATGAAATTTTGAAATATTGTTAAATTAGTTGCGGTAGATCTACCTTTGATAAAACCGTGCTGTTTTTGGTCAATTAATTTTATTAATTTGGGATAGATTTCATCAAGGACCAGTGATTCAAAAAGCTTAGGTAGTACTGACTGTATACAAATGGGGCGATAATTGGCTATATTAGTGTCGTCTCCTTTTTTGTAGATAGGTGTAATGAAGCTAGATTTCCAGCGGTCTGGAAAGTGTCCAAGGGTCAAGAGACGGTTGGATAATAATGTGAGTGGTTTAGATAATGTATTAGAGCATTTTTTGAGGAATATTGGTGGAATGTTGTCTGGGCCAGTGGATTTGTCAGCGTCTAAGGAAAGTAATTTCTGTTCGCAGTGTTTTTGTGTGATATGGCAATGCGTTAAGTATGTAGTCCTGCTAAATTTGTAATCAGGTATTTTGTCATCTGGGGTTTCTTCATCATAAACATTTTTGAAGAAATCCGAAAAAAGGTTTATAATGTACGTTTAAAGTTGTATACCATGGATTTGACTTTTGCAAAGTCGGCGACCTAGGGGTGATTACTAGAGATGAAAAGGATAGTTGTTTGGCCGGATACCGGATATCCGGCGGCTGGATATTCGGCCCATTGTCTCATTGCATGTTGTGACGAGTTTAACGCCGCACAGGTGCAGCGAATGCGATCAGATCAATTCCGGCGGTTTCGGTTGCCATCGTGAGCATTCGTGAGTGATTGCGAAAATATTCTCTTTGATAAGAAGAAGAACAAGAGGTGTATTATGGTGCTTCAATGCCAGTATTTAATCATTAATAATCTCTGTGTTTTTTACGATTTTTAGTTCACTATAATGGTGATTGTGATTAGTTAATCATGTTAATTTAAGTTTTTGCTACTCTGCGGCAGGGCCGTAGCTAGAGTTGAATTTAAGATAGGGCAGCGGTAATTACAGGTAGGGCGCAAGTAAAATGATCTGATGTGGGTCGGGCGGGGGGGGAGGGGGGGGGGGGGGGGGGGGGGGCGCTCCGGGCGGCACTTTTAAGGGGCAGCAAAATTTCACAATAAATAATAATAATTTCTTGTTAAAATTTTAATCACTTCTTTCATATTTTTGTTGCATATATGATTCAGACCGATTGAAATGGGCACGGAATTTTTCATTACTTATTCTGTGACAAACCTGGGGAATCCCCTTTCTTCAAATGAATGTATAATAATGTCATCTTGATAACTGCAGTGACTGGCAACACCGTCCGGGTCGAATTTTGTTTTGCGCTTGGATTTTTTATGACTAATATTCAGTGAGAATGATTGAGAGAGGTTCGTGGGTGATGCGCGACAATTCTAAGAAAGGATCGTCACGTGTTCCAATGGATCATCAAACCATCCACGTGTTCCAAGTACAAAGGTAAGAGGAAAACCATTTTCTTGTTCTGGGTGTAGTATCTGAGCTTTAGCCGAGGACTTAGCAGATGAACTCCTGGTTTAAAACCAGTTTCATGTTCCGAATGATCTGTCAAAATTCCAGTAGCGGATTAATCTGCTGACACATTTCGAAGAAAACCGTTCTAATATTTCGAGTGGAGTTAAAATTTTTATTTCAAATCATTCCACAAAATTCGTAATTCGTAGGAAAACCATACTACGCATTATGAGAGTAATACTAATTAAATCTGTGGACAGGCAAGCAGATTCACCCTTAATTTAAAACCAGTTTTGTGATCAGAATGTAAATTTCCAGTTGTGGATTCATCTGCTGACACATTTTGAAGGAAAACGTTCTGTTATTCGAAGTGAATTGGAGGTTATCCACCACATACCCGCCCGGTGTAAGTAACAGAAGGTTACTATTTAACAAGGACTTTTATTTTTTTATAGAACAACCCTACAATTATAATTAACTAAAATTAGACCCCTATTGTCCCTGCATACTTTGTTAGCGAGCAGTATGCAAGTGCTTGATCTGATGACAAACTGTTTATTAGTATGGAGAAGGCCCGAAGATATCGATCTAGGGATTGGTTTATTTATGACTCAACCGTTGAATAACATCCCCAAACTGTTTGGGAATTCACCCTAAGCAGTGATTGGAATACGCGCACAGTCTCTCACCACTCACTTCAATTCCATCTATGGGCAGAATAAAGAATTGATATAATATGATTCTTTGGTTAATTCGAAGCTGTTTAGTTAGATGTCGCTACGCTACACTAATAGGTAGTATTTTTTTTCAATCATGTCAAACAATGAACAAACAGTTTACTAGTATATTATCATAATCGATGGTATTTCTTAAGGTAGGGCACAGGCATTTTAAGGTAGGGCATTGCCCCCTAATGCCCCCCCCTAGCTACGGCCCTGCTCTGCGGGGTTTTTGTAAGTTTTTACTAAAAGTTTAGATATTTACTATTTATGTATTTACCATTAGAGTGAATATCTCAGAAGAAAATTTTAGTTTTTTGGAAGGCCTTATGGCTTTTTTGTAACTTTTTCGACTTTAAATAAAAGCTGTCATAATTATAAGCCATTTTATTGATATTTACCTCGCAAAGATTAATTTGCATTTTATTATAGGAAATTGTCGTAGTTTTTGAATATCCGGTATCCGGCCGGATATTGAGTTACTATCCGGTATCCGGCCGGATAGTAAATTTAGGCCGGATAGGCCGGATACCGGATATCCGTTTCATCTCTAGTGATTACACGTCAGCCCTTAGAAAAAGCAATTGCAAGCTATGGCAATAAGCTATAACAATCACACAAATCCGATTATGTATGGAATCGATTCCATAAACAAAAAAGATACAGAATTGCACTTCTGTTCCGTTTCATGTTTCGTTTAGATTTATTAGTATTATCTTCTTCAATAAAAAATTTTTTTTTTTTAAAGAGATGGTGCTTAACCTTCTGGAGATCGCTCTCGGGGTGTTTGGACCGCACTTCAAAAATTCACAAGTGTAGACATCAATCAGAAATTATTATCAAATTGAGTCCCCCTCCTATTTGTTAGTTACACATTGATTCGTAAATAGCGCACGCATCGTACTTCCTGTCCACTTGGATATGCCGGTATTCAGTCATCGAGTCGGTCACCAAAGTAGCAGGCATTGAGTTCTGTGAAAATTGCTGCTAAATCTATAACCAAATTGACAAAGATGAAGACGTATGAATTTTTTGACGTGAATTCCACAATTTAAGCATTGGAAAGTTTTAATATTCTTGTAAAAATGAAGTAAATTTGAAGAGCGGTGTAAACACAACCGCGCGACCGCCAGCGGTATTCCGAAAGATGCGACGGCCTGAAGGTTACTAGTCACATGAAGAAATAGTTTAGCGGTTAGAAAATAAATGTTTATTTAAAGGAATTAACAACAATGAAATGACAGCTCATGTAAAAATACATTATATCAACTATTTTGGTAAAATCTTTCAAGCCACAAAATCAATCAATTTTAGAGAAGATGATAAATATTCAAGAAAACCGTTAAAAAATGTGGCAAGGTATTTGACCTTACTTCCTTTTCAACACTAAAGTCTTTCAGCCTTACTAAAAAACAATGTGAAAATTTTATTCAATTGATAAGCGAGACCTTGCATGTGAAAACCTTACTAATTAGAAACTATAAAAAAATAGTTCATGGAAAGTTATATACATTGCTTACACAGCCAAAAGGGGTTGTTTATCTATTGTATAATTGTTTTATTAACCCGGCGAGATGGGGGCTGGGTCAAGATTACCCGCGCCTTTTAAGTTTGCCTATAATTTTAAAACGATTTATGCGACTATTTTTTTCAGTAGCTGGAGTTATTGAGTGCCTCGACAAGTTTCTGGCGCGAAATCAGTCAGGCATTAGCCGCATTGTAAGCTGCACGTGCCAAAACTTGAAAAAGGTCATTATTACCCATGCCCATATTCGGTGTAACTTTTCTTTCTGTGAGTATTGTAGCAATAATGATGATGTTAATTAGTGTTTTCGGTTGTTTCTGTAATTGTTATATTTAACTTTGATTTTGCTAGAAGAAGCCAAAATTTGTTGATTTTTTTTGACATTAAGTTTCAACGCCTTGTTCCTATGATTAAAAGTTTATTTCTAAGATTTTTTTGGTGTTTTATTACATTGATAACAGTAACATAATGCGCGTAACGAATAATATTCATTTCCTTAACTCGTGGAATGCCGCGAGTAAATGGGGTTGGTTGTAACCAATTAGCGTTCGCAAAAAGCGGCAGCCATGACACCCAATGTCCCGCGATTCTGACAGCGTCCTTGAGAAATTTCGTACATAGAAAGGTCAAAGTTCAAAACCAAAGAATTTTTCCCGCGCAAGCGCAAGAACTGCGCACGCTCCCGCGCTCCGGTAAATCATTAATATAAATTATATGGAGTCACCAATCTAATTGCGGTTTTCTCTATGGTAAAGAGCGATAATAGAGCAAGCGATTCTGACCGTGTTCTTCATACACTTTCTTTATACATAAGGGTCAAAATCGCGTGTAAAATCTCATGACACACCGGTTGACGAGCGGCACCTGAGCGGTTAAATAGATAATGAAATGTGTGACATTGTCTATTCCGGTAACAATTACCTGGCCCCCACCTCCGTGTAACAATTTTCCACCCCCATCTCGCCGGGTTAATAATGTCTCAAGAAGTTTTGGAATTTTTCCAAGGTATTTTAAATGTCCTATATATTTCTTAATTTTTAAGATGTTGTGAAAACAAACACCATTATAGAAACTAGATAAAATTACCTTTTAGATTTTTGTATTCGAAATATTCTTTAGCTTTTAAAAATTGGAGTATTTTAAGCTTCAAACACGAAAAAAAATTGAAATAAAGCAACACAAACATTTTCAATCAAAATGTAGAGAAATAAAAAATATATTTTTGATTAAAATAAAAGCTAATTGTGTACTATTTACGAGTTTTAATACGGAAATACTCATTTAACAGTACTTTTTTTGGTTAAAATGATAAAGTAAGAAGATGTCCACCACATGCATTGTAATTTTTTTTAAAGAATTATTGTAATGACTTACCATTGATATTCATGGAGCCGATTGATTTGGCATATACCCCCACACAATTCTAAAACACTTTGCAATCTGTTTTGTGACATGTTTCCAGATAAGGGAACGTAACCATACTACGTGACCCACTTTTTGCAATTTTTTACACCCCTCCTCCCCCCCCGGTGACCACGTGTAGTATATTCCAAGAACCCCCCCCCCTCCCCCTACAGTTTTCACGTAGTAAATCATAAATATGGTTTTGAATCATTTCTTGCAAACAAAAAAATAAAAAAAATATTATTGGCTTATATTTGTCTTTATTAATACAGCGCTTGCTGCGTGATGGCAAGAGTGCATAATTACAAGTGGAAAAAATATATTAAAGTTAGTGGAAAAAATATAAAAAGATTTCTAGATTGACTATGTGATAAAAACCTAAACCCCCCCCCCATTGTGACCAAGCGTGGTATTTTGAAGATCCCCCCCCCCCCCCCTTCCCCCCTAAACAGGTCACATAGTATGGGTACGTTCTCTAATCTTAATGCAGTGATACTCTCTGAAGTTTTCCAAGGGTCCGGAAAAAAGACTTCTTAAGAAGGAAAACCTTATATGTGGGATAAATTGGGCCCTTCTGTCTTCAAAGGACCGAAAAAAACAAATTTCTTAAAGAGGGTTTCACTGGGTATAAAAAAATTTATGTTTCTTTGTTTGTTCCTTCTGCTCTCCTAAACCATTCACCCGATTGCGATGAAACTTTGGTGATTTGTTGTGCGCATGCCCACGAGAACTCTGGCATTATGAAATTATTTCCTATACTATTCATCCAATTGCGATGAAACTTTGATGAGTTGTTGTGCGCACGCCCGTGAAGATTTCTATATACACTAGTGAGCTCTGGCATTATGAGATTTGCAATAGGTGTAGTTTAGCAGAAGGGAAGGTGAGGGAAACCCGGAAGTGGCGGAGGGGAACGAAGGAGGGGGGATTCGCAGGAGGGGATCGTGAGAGGGATAAGGCGGGGAAAGTAGCAAGAGAATGCGGAGGAAGGGGAGGACAGGATGGGTAGAAGCGGAAGAGTGGTGGGAAGTCGGGGAAGGTGGGGGGGGTATCGCGGGAGGGGAACGAGACGCGAAATGGGGACGAACGAGAAAGGACATGCAGGGAGAAATAATTTCTTTCTTTTTTATAGGGAACTCACTAGTTAACTTATAAAAATGCTTTTGAATTAGGAATCTTCGTAAAGTGCAACTCGAGAGCGAAACGTCAAAACTGTTGAATAAAGAGTTTGTTTTTTTCTTTCTTTTGCGACCTTAACAACTGAAAAAACAACTGTCTTCAACCATAGAAGGAACGGTTAGGCAGCTCGAGGTTTTGACCGTTCTGAATTGAAACAATTAAAGTTCGAAAGAATGCGTTGTGGGTTGGCTGAAAAAAATTTGGCTGAAAATAATTCACTTTTTAGAATTGAAAACCTATTTAGCAGCTAAAATTGTTTCAATAGGTTGTTCTTTGAAGGATTCTTTATATGAAACAATAAAAAAGTGAGATTTCCGAAAATTGTTGCCTGAGAGTTTTACCAAAACAGTCAATATGATATTAAATGTATATGAAAACATTTTAAGATGTAGTTACAATAGTGAAAATATAAAGAAGTATGAAGTAGGAAAAGAGGACATATAATATTCAATTCTTTATTATTATTGCTAAGATAGAAAGTATTACAGAGATGACAAAAATGAAAAAAAAAAAACACAAAAAACACCAAAAAATGTAAGCATAAAAAACCCAATAAAATATAGTAAGCGAAAAAAAAAAACTTAAAAAGAGAAAATAAAAGCATGTCCGATGAAACCATCGATATATAATACACAAAATGGCATTTGTATCGTAAAATTATGACACAAAACTATTGATATGTGTAAAAACAAAGGCAGCAATCTCCTTTGATTGGATATTGCTGCCTTTGCTTTTACATATATCAATTTGTCAAACAAACATTTTAAATGAATGTCCAATTTAATTTATTTGTTTACCGGTGATTATTATTACCGGTCTCATTTGGTGTATAGTATATCAAAGGATATGAATAAGAGGAATGGAAGCGCCCATTGAATTAATAACTCCGTTGTGGATTTACCTGGCTCACAACGGTAGTGGTTTGGGGCAGGGGGTTCGATGGCATACTCACAACGACGATCTTTTGTCCGACGCCGCTAGATGTCACCGCACCTACGGTTTTAACCACCGACGCCTGGGGAGAACTGGCGTTAGACTGAATACAAAACAATTTTTACTGATTGATGTTACATGACTTAACCAAATTACTGTGACATGACTTTAAGAAACGTTGTGAATGAGATTAATCAAAATGCCACGAATTTACTAGGTAAGTACTCTTTCTTGTCTGACATTATTACATGACTAGGCCATATACATGATCCCCCTTACTTATAATGTGTAAATATAATCAGTGGGTAATCGGTGAAATACTTGACTTATTGCCGTGGCATGTATATGGTTAAAACGGCCGTAAACCAGGCTTAAGGCCGGCTTTACCAGGCCAACATTGAACATAAGCATATAATAAGTAAGACGGATTATATATTAACTTGACATACCAATGTGACACAAATTAACTAAGTAAGTACTGTAACACAACTAACAAATTGCAAGAATTTAATATTAGGGTTCCAAATGATCTGAAATCGATGATAGTAGTTAAAGTTAAATAAAAAAAAAACCCACAAAAGTAAGAATGGAGACTGCCATCGTAATATTTTTATTGGATCATTATTCAACCCACAAAAAAACAATCTAAAAAACATAATCAGATTCCCCAAACAGTTAATATGATAAATCTAACAGCTCTTTTCATCTCCAAACAACGTTGGCTGAAATAAAATAGCATTAAACTAGGTACAGGTTATATAAAATTGGTTATACATTTACAATAGACCCTAATTATTGTCAGCAGAATTTGTGTTGAAGTTAAAGTACACGCAAAGCCTTACTAAATAACCTTTATGAATGATGACTACGTAATGTTAAATGACTTAACTAACAACGAAAGAAACCAACATACGAGGGGAGGTCCAAAAGTTCGTGGAATGGAGGGGATGGAATGGGGAGCTCGTTTAGTGTCATACTAATTGGTGACTCATCATTGGTATATAAACTAAGTTTCAGCCCTATTGAGTCATTCGTTTACGAATATTCGCCTGCTAAACAAGTCAATCCGGAAGAAAACTGAAACTATGGAGAAAATTGAACACCGTGCTGTGATAAAATTCCTTACCAAGCAAGGAAAGAACGCTCAGACCATTTGAATGAAATGCAAACCGTTTATGGGGAACAGTGCCCTAGTAAATCAATGATTTACAAGTGGCATGGTCTTTTTAAACAGGGTCGGGAGTCGATTGAAGACGACCCCCGCTCAGGAAGGCCAGTTGAGGCCACCCCATCAAACATAGTCGAAAAAGTGGAAAAAATTGTACTGGAGGACACCCGTTTGAAGAAAAAACAGTTATCTGCATTAGTTAGAGCATCAGATACCACCATTTTATGAATCCTACATGACCACCTGGGTATGACAAAAGTCAGTCCAAGATGGGTACCGAAAATGCTCACGTCGCTTCAGAAACAACAGCGCGTCGATGTGTCAAAACAATTTTTGGAGTTGTGTGGAGACGAACCTGCACAGATTTTGGAGCGGATTGTTACCGGAGATGAAACATGGGTTCATCACTTTGAGGCTGAGTCCAAACAAGAGTCCATGCAATGGCATAAAAAGGGAACGCCACTGCCAAAGAAATTCAAAGTGTCGGAGTCGGCTGGAAAGTTGATGGCTACTGTTTTTTGGGATTGTGAGGGGATAATACTCATTGATTACAAAAAAAGGGAAGGACCATAACCGGAGAATACTACGCAACGATCCTAGAGAAATTAAAGGAGGCCATCAAAGAAAAACGTCGAGGAAAATTGACCAAGGGTGTGTTGCTCTTACAAGACAATGCGCCAGTTCACAAGAGCAGAGTTGCAATGGCTGCTCTGCACAATCATGGCTTCGAAACACTAGTTCACCCACCCTACAGTCCAGATCTGGCCCCAAGTGATTTTTATTTGTTCCCCAATTTAAAAAAAGACTCAAGGGAAAGGAAATTTTCCGACAACAATGAGGAAAAGGAGGCAATTTTGGCTCATTTTGAGGCAAAAGATAAAAAATATTTTTACGATGGTTTAGAAAAATTAATTCATAGATCTGATAAATAAATGTATTCAGTTTAAGGGCGATTATATTGAAAAGGAAAAATAGATTTTTTGTTTCATTTTATTTAAAACCCCTTCATTCCACAAACTTTTGGACCTCCCCTCGTACGTAATAAAGTCTCTTTGGGAGAGGAGACTTACGGAGATATTCAATTTCTTCCATACGTACAAGGGAGTTCTAACCCAGTGATTTTCACATCTGTTAGTAATAAAAAACTCTAGAGGCTGAAGTTAGATCAAACTTGAACACCTGAGTACTTTAAATTTAAATAATGATTGAAAATTCATGATAAAAATTAAGAGCTTGTATGAATGGCTCAGCAAGAACTCGCATATGAAAAAGTCTTAGCGACAAAAATCTCTCAAGTCTCGTCTGAATGCAGATTTAATTAAATTATTTCTATGCAATTAAGAACTAATTTAAGGACAATAATTGAGGTAAAATATCACAAAATAGAGTTATATACAAAGTGTAATAGCACTTAACCGGAGGATTTTAACCAACTATTCCTGACCATTTTTGTACATGTCATTTTGCTGTCCGATAATATTTTGTTTCAATTGAAAACAATCAATTTATCCATCACCCTTCGCAATTGAGTAGTTAGGTGCAGCCAGCACAGGTCACACGATACGCATAGAGTCTCGTTCCAGCAGTGCGGTAACAGAGGAGAGAGAATGCGTATCATGTGATCCCCGTCGCCATGCGTAGCAGTGTAGTCAGTGGCAACATATTTTTTTGTTTTTAAATGAAAAAAATATACTTATCAGACACACAAATGTACACATTTTTTACTCCAAAAATGCTCAGGAAAGGCTGGTTAAAATCGGTTACATGCTATTAAATCCTGTATAAATAGTTAACCCTCTCACACTCACTTTGAACATTATTTTTTTACGTTTTATTATTATTATTATTTGACACAGATATATAAAAAAAAAAGTTATTATTAGGAATCACAACAACAATTATTCGCTGCATTGCACTAAAAAAAAACAATTTTTATCAAGCTGGTAACATTAAGAAATTAGATATTCATTGAACAAACAAAAAATGATAATGCGACAAACATTTTCTTTTAATTTCTAGCATAAAAACCAATTCATTTAGTTAGTTCTCTCACAATGCATGCAAAACTTACAAAAAATATATTAAAGCTAAGTTCAATAATCACATCAGCATTATGAGTATAAACTATTACAATATTGTGTATATACAATTTTTCTTTAATAAAATGTAGGAACCAAATTCTTAGAAATATTATTTAGCAAATGTATTTGAAAATTCCTTATAAATATCAAAATTAATTAAAAACACGATTAACCCGGTGGCGCAAAAATTGGTGCTATTCTAAAAGCACTAATTTATTATTATAAATCCTTAATTGCTACTTTTTTGCCCTACAGACGAGTGGTTTGCCTAGCAGTTTATCTATGATTTGGGAGAAAAGGATGGTAGGACAGTCGAGTCTTTCGGCGTGGTGGCTTCAGTTAGTCAAACCTGTCGTCTGTGGCGGCCTTAACCTGTCATTTGCCGGAAGTCCGCCCGCGGACACTAAAAAATTTTCCTTTTTTTTTTAAATGCGATTTTAACCCTTATGTATGAAGGACAAGGTCAGAATCGCTTGCACCAATATCATACTTGACGTAACCGATGGTTTCATTAATCTAGCTACTCTAGAATATTTTTAAATGAATTTTCTATGACTTGGCGGGTCAATTTTTGCAACTTTCAAAGGTGAAAAAATCGAAGTTTTACGTTTTCAAATGCATATAAAGGTCTTTATTTATTTGCAAACTCTTTTGAATTGTGTTTTTTCATGTTGGATATGATTCAGATTTGTGTAGATATAATAAAATCAGTTTATATTTGTGTGATTATATTTTTTGACAATTATTAACAAAATGGGAGATTTTTTAATCTTTTTTTTTCAGTTAGTTGGCTATTCTGGAAAACCTCTTATGATATTATCTGGTTAACAGAAAACAATCGTAAAAAAGCAATTCCTTTGTTTTTGTATGGATATTTGACCAGAAAGCAACAAGGTAAAATCTGCGTGGTTTTTCAAAATACGCCCGACATTCAACAGGTTAAGGCTGACAGGAGTATTTGTTTCAAAATATAGTCGCCGATGGGTTAAAATTAGTGTTAAAAGTTACAGAATATTATTATCACAATGGAATTGGCATTTTTTTTTTTTAAATAAAGAATTCATGAATAATTATTTGAAGCCTAGAAAAAGATGCTACATAATTTAAAAATACTTAATTATATTTATAAGTAAAAGAAAATTAATAAAGTGCAAAAAATATTGAATAAATTATACAGAGTATTATGCTCACAGACATCCAAATTGATAGACCAGTCCATCAGGGAAAGGGGAACAAATCAAGTTGCCGGTGTGACCGCCTGTGATTTCGGGCTTGTTTCCAAAATTTAATATTTTGTTACAGTAATTAGTTAGACACTTTTCCAGATGTATTATAATTTACCCATCTCATTTGTTTTTTGCATCGCTACGCAACCCAATGTGAGACGGTTCGGTTAAACATGGACATTCAGATCCTGCGCTTAAAAGTTCAACAATGGACTGCGCTGTACACTGTTGCCTTACTTTAACGAACATAACTTTTCTGCACAAAGTTTGGTTATTTCAATGTGGACTCTTCAGCAGTGATCTATAACTAATGTCGTAGTTTATTCACAACATTCTCAAACCCTTTTGGTGCCAAAAATATGGTCAGGTGGTTTGCCTCTAACTCATCAAAATGATACCCCGATTTTATGTTAGGGCAAGTCTATCAATTTGTATGTCTATGATTACGCTAATTAAATGTGTACTAAAAAAGTTTACATTAGTAAAATGTGTACTAATAAAGTTTACACTAAAGAAATGTTCACAAATAAACTTTAAACTAAAAAAATGTTTGTGAATTTCTCACCTGTTGTTGTTGTTGTTGTTGTTGCTGCCTCACAATAGTTTGCTGACCCGCCATATTGCTGAATATGCCTTGTTGCTGTCCTATAACTTGCTGATGCTGATTAATATTCGGCTGTTGCTGCAGAATGATTTGCTGGCTCGGTTGCTGCTGCATGACTATTTGCTGAGTCGGTTGCTGTATTTGCTGCACCACCTGTTGCTGCTGTTGTTGTTGATTTGTGCCAGCGGGTTTTTGAGTAACGAAGACATATTTGGGCGTGGGAGCTTGAATCGCGCTGGCCGCAGCTGTGGCTAGCGCTCGACTTATTGAGGGTGTTTGTGGGCCCACAACCACGGTACGGCCAGGTGTATTAGCACTCGCTGGAAATAAATTATGAAGTATAAAAATGATTAGCTATAAACAAAACTACATGCTGGGAAGTAAAATCAATTTGAAATATGTGGCTATTTATAGAAAAAAACCTTCACATATATATATATATATATTTTTTTTTTTTACATAAATACCGCACAAGAGTCTCAACTGCTCCCGTCTGAAACCAGTGGGACTATGGCATCCCCAATTGGGGTATGTTGGCTGGCTGAAGGTAGTGGGGAGGGGAAGGAGATAGGGAATAGGAAGGTGGAGAAGTACCTGGCTATTCAGATCTGGTCACCAAACACGGCTAAAGCCATTTCAAGCAACGTTTCAATTCTGAATGGTGGTCTTCCACCAGGGCGATACTGAGAGTATCTTCCACTCTGGAATGTGTCGCAAATATAGTATATATTATTTTAAATGAATTAATTGTGAAATAACACAAATTAATCAAATAAAGTTTATTGGCCACGCCGGGATTCGATCCCGCGACTTTCGGAGTGCGAGTAAAGAGCCTTACCGCTAATGTTTTTTTAATACATTTCTCTCTTAATTTTGGTCTTCGGTGACATTTTTGAGGTTTTTGTTTTTTTTTTTTAACTAAAAATATTTTAAAATCAGTAGGTATTGGACGGTTAGGGTCAGGATGAGTGGTTCGGCGGTTACTTGGCTGAGTGACCGGTGACGACAAGTGGAATTATGTTTTTTTCTGTTTGATGTTGACAAAAAAAAAATTGAAAAAAAAGTCTCCGGAGACCAAAATTTCATTTTCATTTTTTACTCCAAATAATGTGAGAAATCATTGGTTAAAGTAAGTAAGTCCTATATAAAAATCAAAAGTTATGGCACTTTTACTGATCAATAAATTCAGGACAAGTTGACACAAAAATTAATTCAGTTGCTTTGGTCAGTTTCAGTAAAAATAATGTGTGGTTTCCACTTGCTTGAAGGGTAAAGAGCCATCGTCTGGCCTTTAAAATCATCTTTTTAGTTGGCGGCTTGAAATCCCAATTAGTTAATGTTGCTGACACACTTGCGCTATACTCTCATGGCTTGGCCTATTTCAGCATATTATAATACCTAAAGGGAATGTACGGCGAGCGATATGCTGAAATAGGTCTAGCCATGGGAGTATAGCGCAAGTGTGTCAGCAACATAATACTGAGATCGTTGTTTGTCTTTTTTTATAATAAATACAGATGTTTGGAACTCTTTTGGTATGAAATAATAATCTTCATTTATAAATCATTAGATCCAACCAAATAGATTATTTTTAACAATTATATTTATACGGCTGTACCGTGAAGAAACACCAAGTTGAACAGGGGCACCTAGCATCGGAAAGTCAAGTGTTAAAAGAGTTAGAAGATGTTCTGTACCATTGAAGTAGACAAATCTAATAAATCTAAACGAAAATATGAAAAAAAAAAACAAGACACAACAAAATAAAAAGTTAAAAGTAGCAGATGGGACTCAAACCCAGGATCTCTCCGTCTACCAAGACAAGCCCCTTCACCAAATCGGCCAGAGTCCTTTTATTTTTAACCCCCGATGCAACGAGCGGTGTTATAAGTTTGACTTTCTGTGTGCCTGTCTGTCTGTATATGTGTCTGTAGCTCCTAAACGAATAGACCGATTATGATACTTCCCGACCTTCCTCTTCCCTATCTCCTTCCCCTCCCCACTACCTTCAGCCTCACAACATACCCCAATTGGGGATGCCATAGACTCACTGGCTCCAGACGGAAGCAGTTGGGACTCTTGTAAGATATTCATATAAATTTATTTTTTTAAATGATGCGGTTTTTTTTGTTCGAATGCTGACGTGATCGAGATGGTTCTTATCGAGATGAAAATCTGTTCAGGCGTTTCAAGGTTATCAGCTCTTTTTTGAGTCGGGGGTTACTTAAAATTTTGAAAATTTATCAAAAAATTATTATCAACCTCATATTTCAAATTCAGAATTAACAAGATTATCTTGGACTAATTTTTTTGGCGGCTACCTTCATGATAACAAATGTTCGAAGAACCGTTTTGTAACCTAGATAGTGTCTCAGGTAAACATATTTGATTTTATTTATATGGAACACCTATTAACTTTTTTCTAAAAGTCTAAATGAATATTCAATTTTTTATTAGAATAACTCTTTCTTGTAATAATTTTTTAAGGTTGTTCCCATTGGTTGGGCGTTTACACAATCATAGCTACACTTATCTACATACATCTACATATTATAACATAGACTCTGTGCTTGTAGCTTGATTGTCACATGTATCCCATCCCTAGCATGTTCCTTCCCAATCCAATCCCATCCCTACGTTGCTATGAACCGTTACCATAACAAATCAGTGTGTCGTCAATCGAACCTCGCGTAAGCATACAATTTTACACTTCCCGCATTTTATACCCGCATATGAAAGTAAAATACCGCTAATACAAGTGCACAAAACAAAGGCCACACATGAGAGAAGAGAAGTAGATACCACAAGATTCCTCAGTAAGTCCTTCCTTCCTTTATGTGCATTCATTTCTATTTGTGCAGTGGTCTAACATTCACACAAAAACACATACGCAAGGTCCTTCGACATTCATTCGCACCTAAATCACACACATAAACACTTCTCGCAAAATCATTCACCCATCAATATAATATATCATTATAGAATTATATTTACAATGATGGGAATAACCTTCAAAAGTTATTCTAATAAAAAAATTGAATGTTCTGTTAACACCTTATTCTCGTAATAAAGTAGTATGTATAAGTAATATAATTAATATGATGTAGGTACCAACCCGTTGGAGTGTATGCAGTGGGACGAGTGATGGGTATCGGCGTCTGAATGGTGGGTGTTGAAGCCACCACCGTCACGGCCAGGGGGGTGGTGGGGGTGGAGGGCGCTGCGGGGGTGGAGGCTCCCGCCCCTGCGCCCCCCCGAGACTTGGCCACCGTGGAGTGGAGGGTGGCACCAAGATAGCCGTATTCTCGTCTGAAATCATTCATTATACATAAATATATGAACAATTTATAATAATAAACCAACAACTTAAGGCGATGAACCACATCGTGTAACATTTGGAATTGGGCCGCTAACAATAACACTCCTTATGTAGATGGCGATAAGGTAAAAATTCCCGCAGAAAAAAACATTGCCAAAAAGTGTGTTTTTATTTTATTTTGCAAAGCTCAAGCACAAATGTTTTACAATCATTTTCTGTAGAACTTAATTTGCCACATTATGCAATAAAATCATGACCAAAAAGGGGTTTGTAAGTAGGAGATTTTTTAAAAGCAGTTTTTTTAGACCTTAATTTTTTCTGGGATGATTGTATAGAATGTGTCCAGAAATCAATTGAGACATTTGAACATCAAATTTTGATATTTAATTAAACGAAGACAATATAAGCGAAAGTCAGTCGAAAATCTGAGAACAGAAAAATCAGAAAAAGATATTGACACCGCTGGGACATGAACCCAGGACCTCTTGCTTTCCGGGCAAACGCGCTAACCACTGCGCCACCGTGCCGATATCCAATTCGGTCACTTTTAACTGTATCATACTTCGACTAAGAACCGCCCACACTATCTTCATTCTCTTAACGCATATATTATTGGCAACTATCTTTATATTGTCCCAGCGGTGTCAATATCTTTTTCTGATTTTTCTGTTCTCAGATTTTCGACTGACTTTCGCTTATATTGTCTTCGTTTAATTAAATATTACAATTTGAGGTTTGCTCATAAAGTTAAAACAAAAATAAAAATATCAAATTTTGAATTTACATTCACACACAATACCAAACCGCCAACACATTTATACATTTTTTCAATTAAGTTTATCGATTACAAACACATATGTAATTGAGGATGAATATTACGTGCTAAACCAATAACAGATCCCAAATCACATCTAAACAACCGCTTAACTTTTTACCCGGAGCCTGCAGACGATGAAATGATCATGACTGAGGAAATGCCGCACAATTTACGCTATCCCCTCCACAAACTATCAAATGATATGCGAGCTGCTATTGGCCAACGCGGATTGCGCTAAATCTCAAATCGGGAATAATTACGATTCCAAGTTGACATTTCCTATAATGTCGAACTAAATTAGGAGAAATTGGTAATATTTATGAACGATAAATAAATATCAGTGCCAAAAATGAATGTGTGTGAATGTGTAAAATAATAACCTGAAAATTGACATTTAGCTGTACTTTCCGCACTCTGAAAAAATGTTTATTCCAAAAATGTTTTGATTTGGTTTTAATATGTAAAATTGTACATTTTCTTGTAAAAGCAATTAAAATAATGAGAGATGATGGTTTCGAAGAGCTGATCTGACTTGGTGAGGACTATTGCATATAATTTTTGCGCTTCTGGCTGCAAAACATAGCCTCAGGAAAAATACCTAACTCACAAATCCCACAAAGAATGGGGAGTTTAAACACCAGACTGGTGCTATAAATATATGTAGAGCCAAATGTGATCACAGTTCAGTTCAAAACTATCACCGAGGAAGCAACAAGCCTCCTTCAAACCATGTCTCGAAGTTGAAATATTTACAAGTGTTTTATTCAGTACTACTTTCAGATTCGTTCCCATATATGGGAAATAAAAACCAATTTCGCACAGTAGTAAATTGATCTCTACGTAACTCTCTGAAAGGCTTTTGGCGTAAAAAGATGTGTACGGCACCCTTCAGAAATACAATATCTGTGTACATACATCACCACTCGTCTCGTACAAAAAGGCTTATCAAAAAAATAATCGATTGTTTCAAAGGTCAAGATGTGTTTTATTCGCAGTTTAACCACTTGGACCCATAAGATTGTTTTCACAATAATATAACATTATCAGACATGTATGACGTACAAGGCGAATCTGACTTACTCATTGAAGAATTTTTTTGAATATTTCTAAGCATCAAATTTTCAAACCAAAAAAACATGATTTTGCATTGCTTCATAATTCTTCATCTTGAAGCACAGTATTTATTATGTATAACGATATTACATACATCCTGGTGCTCGTAGAATGCCAAAACTAGAAACGAATAATGGTAAAGGTGCTGTCACATCAAGCCGGCCTATATCGCCATATCTTTCGTAGTACAATCCCTTACGGACCTGTCACACCAGACAGAAGACGTGTCATAGGATACTTTAACCAGCAATTGCTTGGATAAAAACAAGCAAATATTAGGTATTTTACCTGTAATCATCAATATTGTCGGGAGGATTTCTCAGGGTCTTCAGCACGGGAGCGAGGACTTTGACCAGGAGATGTTTAATGTGTCCAGCGGCTAATCTGTCTGCATTTGTTGGTGCATCTATGTTGGCCTCTATTCTTTCCCCGATCCATTTCACGCGGGGAATTATAAATACCTAATAAATTAAAATAGTCAACTGAATTATGGCATGAATGGTTAGCAACACTAAAATCATTGTGCTTTGATAGAATATCTAAGCAAATTAACAGTTCTAACAACTTTATTGCAAATCTAAGTACTTTTTTAATGTGAATACCGCACAAGGGTCCCAACTGCTCCCAACCGCCTGGAGCGAGTAAGACCATGACATCCCCAATTGGGGTATGTTGTGGGGCTGAGGGAAAGTGGGAAGGAGTAGGAGTTGGGGAAGGGGAAGGTGGGGAAGTACCTGGCTATTAAGATCTGATCACCAAACATTTTTTTGCGCAATTTACTTGCGCAGGCGGGGATTTGAATCCGCGACCTCCAGATCGCTAGTTGAGAGCCTTAGCCCTCGACCACGGAGACCATCAAGCCGCTTACTATCATTTTAATGATAAAAATAAAACACTTGGTGTAGAAAATGTAGATGACATTTTGTTGTCGGGTGACTTTTTTTTTCAATTGTAACAATAAAAATATTTCTATCACACTGCCACATGTTGTAACAGATGCGCTAGGTTGTACTTATATTGTTATAAAATAGCATACTTTGATAACTTCAGGTCCCAATTCAGAGAGTCCGTGAATGGCTCCGTACAAAGAGGCTAAAGGAGCTCGTTCATTCTGCTGCAGGAGTTTCTCAGCAGAGGTCAGATCTTTTGCAGCTGAGCCCTCAATTACTGGCGCTGGCGGGGGATTGAGAGCTCTGCTGAACAGCCTGCAAATAAATTTAAAAAAACATAACTAATAACTGTATTTATTAATGAGCGACTAAAATCTTGCAAGAGAGAGACAGCATAAAAATAATGAGAAAAGTGTAGGAAGTGTATAAAGAGTTTGCATATGTCATGCGAGATCAAACATTTTTTTAATAATAATGGTGACTAATATTACGCCATTCAAATATCTCAGTGTAATCTAAATGTAAAGGGCCATTATACCACCGACAAAGAGAATGTCTCTTCAAAGCTGCTTCCAATTTACTCAGTTTCAAGCTTGTCACTTGTCCGTTTTGTCCATCAGGGATCTTAGATACTTTTGGTCACCATTGAGTGACGAAATCTTTTTAATGTTATTTTGTTTGTGATGTTACACCTGGGTAGCGTAGTGGGGCGGATCAACGTAGGAAGAGATTTATTAATGCAAGTCTTGAAGGGGCCCGAATTATATTTTTAAGAAGGAAAAAATATTTTTTTACAAAAACAGGAGGCCCGAAGGAAAATTTGATTTTTGGGAATGTTGTGGGGAGTTATGACCTCCCCCAATAAACTCGGGCACCAGCTGTCACCAAATGAACTACTCGGGGTGACCTGTTGCATGCAAGCCGACTTACATGAAAACCAGTAGAAGAAACGACTCATTCTCATGAAGTTGACATTAACTGTGAACGGGTGTTCCACTCATGTCTGCTAAGTTTCAGGTATATGCACCGGTGCATAGAGGATCAATGCTGCTAGCTTCTTTGAGCAGGCTCCATCTGTCTTTAGGTTGTCCGTTTATATAATGTGAATACCGCACAAGAGTCTCAATTGCTCCTCACTTGCTGGAGCCAGTGGGACGTGGGGCCATGGCATCCCCAATTGGGGTATGTTGTGAGGCTGAAGGTAGTGGGTAAAGACAGGAGATGGTAAAGACGAAGGTTGGGAGTATCTGGCTAGATCTGGACACCAAACATGGCTAAAGTTGTAGGGAACTTTCTGAAATGTGAGAAAATAAGGAAGCGTAAAAACCCACTGAAGGGCAGGTTACAAGTGTATCCAGTGGAAATGTTAATATTACACCACCAGTTATGATTTTGAAGGCTTTTAGTAACTCGTAATTTATCATTCGCACTCAAGAATACAAATAGATCATGGAAACATTGCTTGCACATTGAAGATTGTCACTGCACTGAGTTGTAATTTAACTATGTAGATAGAAGGACTAAGGGTGGGTAGGATTCAGGGAAAATGGTAGGAAAAATCCCCAACAAAAGCCGTTTCAAGCAATGTTGATCGATTAGGGAACGTACCCATACTGCGTGACACGTTTAGGGGGGGGGGGGTCTTCAAAATGTCACGCTTGGTACAAATGAGCGGCGGCGGGCTTAGGTTTTTGGTCACCGACTATTTTAAATTCTGGCCTGCAGGCATATATGCATTTATTTAGATGGGACAATTTGGAAGGCGGGAATGGGTACCGCCGCCCCGGGAACCTTTATTAGATAACCAACACCTCTGCCATAGGTCACCCCAAGTATTTCGCTACGTTTGTTGATTTAGCAGGGGTGCCCGGGTTCATGGGGTGAGGTTTGTGTAGGTCTTGAGGCGGATGACCAGGACACACTGAACCCCAGATTCCTACCCACCCCTTAAACCCTCTTCCTTCCCAGAACTCTCCCCTCCTTCCTTTCCTTAAAAAACCCTCCACACAGCATCCCCAAAGATGACATAGGCCCTGAGGGAAATTATTTTCCTCAGGGCCTCCTGTGTGGAGCTCATGTAAAAAAAAAAAAAATGGTTCCCTCCAATTGACCTCCAATGCTCCCAAAGCCCTAAAGCCTAATGGAGCCGACAGACTAAGTTATAAAAGGTCATTGCACGCACAATATCTCTCAGCATACAATCCCACACAGACCCGCCACACCTAAGCAGATGATGCGCTGTAAGCTCAACGTTATACGCCATAACCGAGACAGCTCCCTAATTCAACTGACTCCCTTTCCTACCAAAGGAAGAAATTTTTTATAGTGTAGCGTGTCGGTACAACACATAAGTGCTCATGCTATTAACGCCACATGTATCCGATGCTTTATTCTCAACATATAGTAACAGAGTGGAAGATACTCTCAGTATCGCCCTGGTGTAAGACCACCATTCAGAATTGAAACGTTGCTTGAAATGTCTTCTGCCGTGTTTGGTGACCAGATCTGAATAGCCAGGTACTTCCCCACCTTCCTCTTCCATATCTCCTTCCCCTCCCCACTGCCTTCAGCCTCACAACATACCCCAATCGGGGATGCCATAGACCCACTGGCTTCAGACGGGAGCAGTTGGGACTCTTGTGCGGTATTCAAGTAAAAAAAAAAAAAAAAAACATCAATTACGTCACTATTCAAATTATCCAATTACATAATTATTTTTATTAAATGATTTCTGCTGCTTTTAAATTTTCAAACACATAAAAAGGATATAATATATTTACCTTGTGACTCTTGTTTGTACATTATTAGTAGAAGTATTGAAGTTCTTGCAAATCTGAGCCATAAGACGGGAGGCAAAGTCTCTCAGAGCCCAATGGTTGTCCATCTCTGGTCTCATGCACAGCTGGCGGGATACTATGCAGGTTGACACCGATGGTATCAACTCATGGAGCTGTTGCCAAAATAAACAAAGGATTAGAAATGGCTAAATATTAGGTCCTTACATATGAAATTGGCGTTTTGCCGTACTTTGATCTCAAATATCTTCTCTTTGGTTAGGAATTCCAAATTCAAATTTATACAGCTATTTACTCATGTATTTGTGTTTCGAAAATTATAATTCATTTTCTGTTTGCTTCTTCTTCACTGCTTTCAATAACTTTGTATTAATATGTATTATTTTTCTTTTGGTTTATTTATAATTAATAGGTATTATTTTTCTTATGTATTATTTTTCTTTTGGTAGAATGTATTATTTTTATTTTGGTAATATGTATTATTTTTCTTTTGGTTTATTTACAAGTAAACTTATAATTTTACATTTCTTTCTTTTTTCTATATTGAAAAAAAAAACATGTACGTAAAGGACACTTGTGCATAATTATAAATAATTAATAATAACTAAATTAGTAAATAATTAAAATAATTATTATGCATACATTACATTATAAATAATTAAATATTTTTGCCTGAACTTTAGTAAATAAGATAAAGTTTTTTGGCGATGATTTGTTGATTTGTGTCCCAAATTGGTCATTTCTAAATTAAATTTACGCCTATCAAAATGTTTGTCATTTGACTGTCCTAGAACGGGAGACCTTCCTAGTTGGACAGTCAAAGCTTCTTTGTATTGATGTATTCTCTATAACAAATAAACGTTTTATTATTTTTTTTTTTTTTTTTACGCACCAGATTTAAATGTCCGGGTTAAATTTTCCCCCCCAAAAAAAAAAAAAAAAAAAAAAAAAAAAAAAAAAAAAAAAAAAAAAAAAAAAAAAAAAAAAAAAAAAAAAAGGAAAAACTAAACCCTTTCATACACTTCCCCAAATGATCATCTAGTGAATCCACGTTATGCAATTGCACTATATAAGTATTATAAATACAAAACAATACAAGAACAACATGTCAACCCACTAGAGACCAAATGGGAATATAATTCACCGACTCCAGATATTTTCATATCAGAGGGTTCGGCTCTGTGGCATTTCTAATTGAACCTATAAATCCTACTGATCCCTCAATATAAATATTTAAAAAATCTTTTGTAATCCTACATGTATTTAAAATTACTGCTTTAATTATTATTATTATTATTATTTGTTTTTTCCTAAATTGTTTTTCTTCTTTGCGTCACTTAGTTTACAAAATTGAAAACTTGAAATATCGCGTTATTTATGAGTACGAGTTCCACCGTGGCACCAGTGCTGCAGAAACGGCTCGAAGGATTAATGATGTGTATGGCGACAGTGCCGCAAAAGAAAACACAGTGCGTTTTTGGTTCTAACGTTTTCGTTCTGGAAATTTCGACCTGCAGAACAAGCCCCGTGGACGGCCGGAGACCAAAGTTGATAATGAAGAATTGAAGGCTATTGTGGAAGCGGATCCATCGCAAACCACGTCCGAGTTAGCTGCAGGCTGCGGTGTTAGTAATAAAACTGTTTTAATCCACTTGAAGCAAATTGGGAAGGTGAAAAAGCTTGAAAGGTGGGTACCTCACGAATTGAGTGAAGCAAATCAACAAACGCGCATTAGAACGCTAGACCACACACTGCACAACAGACGGCTACCAAATTAGAGGAGCTTCAATTGGAATGTCTAAGACATCCACCGTACTCTCCGGACCTTGCCCCAACAGATTACCCTTTTTTTCTAAATTTGGATAACTTCTTGCAAGGGAAAAAATTCAACTCCGATGAGGCAGTCCAAACCGCCTTCAAAGATTTTATTGATTCCCGTCCGAATGGTTTTTTTAGTAAATGGATCGATGAACTACCTATGAGATGGCAAAAGTGCATAGATAGCAATGGTACATACTTTGATTAAATAAATATATTATATTAAAAAAAAAATCGACTTCATGTTTCTCCCATACAAAACGCCAATTTCATATGTATGGACCTAATAAATAGGTAAGTAAATATATATTATTAATAATTTTTTATTGAATTTACTCACAGCGGAGCCCCGCTTTTGTTTCTACCTACACATCAAATATATAACCTGCATTGGCTCCGCCGCTTTGATCGTCCGTGCAGTTTGGTCACTCAGCGACAGTCTCTTTTAGCTATGATTGAAAAGGTAAGGTAAGGGGGCGTTCAAATATTATGTAATGCAATTTTTGAAGATTTTTGACCGCCCCTCCCCCCGCATGTAATGCGCCGCAACGTTTTATTGTACCCTCCCCCCCCTAAAAGTTACGTAACGCCCAAGTGACAATTTTTACCTGAAAGTCACAATTAAGTTGCGCAAAGCACGGGAAAGTCGCTTAAATACCTTTCTTCTTGTTTTAATCGCGTTTGCGTTAATAAATAAAACAAGAGATTTCGAGAACGAAAAGGGTTGCCAACTTGGAAGATTTTAATTCCCTAGTTTTTTTTATCTAAATAAAGAAAAACATGTTACGTAATGCGTTGTTCGAACCCCCCCTCACCCCCCTTGGTAACGCACAGTAACGTTTCACAAGACACCCCCCCCCCCCCCCCCCCCCCAAGTGCGTTACGTAATACTTGAACGGCCCCTAACCGGATAAAACTGAATATAATAAAATAGTAAGTTGGGTTATTAGGTTAGTTTAAGTGAGTTTAGCTTTTTGAAATGAAACTTCTTTAGTGCCGTTAGTGGCTTGAAATTCGGGTGAAACGGAAATATGTCAAACTCAGTTCTACACGAATACTCGGTTCTAACATAATGCGGTAATTTCGCACATCGACGCGTGCCTTCCATGGCGTAGTCGGCAAGGTGTCTGACGGCCAGAGAGACAGACATCAAGCGAACGAGGGTTCGAATCGTACGAAATCCAAAAAAATACATTTTTATTTTGTGAAATCAATACCCAATCTTCAAATCACTTAAAAAAAACAAGCAAAAGAAAAGAAAGCGACTTCTAGCGACTTTCTAGTTTCACTTCTACCGCGTGTGAATTACACACTCTGATTTTTCATTGTTTTCATTATTTATCTTCACTTTTCAGTGTTCTGTTTCGTCATTGAACCGGTTGGGACATAGAAAATATAAAGTAAACTTACATATTTTTCGAGGTACAACGTCTGATTGTCGAGCAGTGCCTTCACCATCCTCATCAGGTAGATGAGGAGTGCGAGGTTATTCTGCACTACGTTGACCTTCACCCCTTCAGAGATGAAGGTGCACATTCTCGGCAGCATCTCATGGAGGCCAGGGTCACAGGCCAGGGATTGCAGGGCTTCCTGAAACAAAATGGTTCAAGAAGTCAGGGACATCCGAAGAAGACAAGGCACAATTAAGTGAATCAAACACTTTCTCTCTGCCTACTCCTGCCCTTGTGGGGAAAAGGCATAATGGTTTGTTGGTTTATCTGAAAAGTTTGTATGGATGTGTGTGTATTTGTTACTCTTTCATGCAAAAACTACTGAATGGATTTTAATGAAACTTTACAATAATATAGCTCACACATCAGAATCAAGAGCGGATTTAGCCCCCCCCCCACCCCCCTCCAGACTGTATTTTTATGTACTGTGGAGATTCCATCATACTTAGAAGCTAAAACTGTCTTTATTGAACATTTAATTTTTCAATTGTTTTGACACTTTCATAAACCTTCCTATACATACTTGAACTTGTAGAAATAAACTTGAAGTATGATACTTCAAGTTTATTTCTAATAGTAATTGTTGTTTTTTTTGCCCGTCTGCCCGTTGTGCCCGCCCAGAAAAAAAATCCTGACAGTAGTTGTTGATATTTTTGCGCGTCCGCCCCTTGTGCCCCCCCCCCCCCAGAAGAAAATCCTAAGAGTAATTGTTGATTTTTTGCCCGTCCGCCTCTTGTGCCCCCCGCAGAAAAAAATCCTGGATCCGCCCTTGATCAGAATAACATATAGGCTGTATATAACGTTAAGCTCTGGCATTATGAAATTTGCATAAATGAAAATGTGTGTATTTCATATATTTTAGCAGCAGGGAGGAAAGGCAGGGGGAAGGGGAACGGGGGAGGTGGGGTTCGCGGAGAGGGGAGAGACGAGGGAGGGGGAAGGCGAGAAAGGTGGAAGGGAAAACATTCAGGGAGAATCAATTTATTTATTTGAATGGCTTTGCAATGCATGCCGGAGACCAGCTAGTTCTGTAATATGTAGAACTCTGGTTCTGACCAAAAACATTTTGTAGTATGAAATTGATTCCAAAAAAAGAATAAAGAATAACTGAATATTTTCGATTTATAAACAGTTGTTCTTGACAAATGATCTACATAAGTAAATTAATATTGTGTGGAAAACATATAGCAGAAAACAGTTTGTCTAAATAAAAATGTCACCTATTTGGAATGATGCCAAGAAAGTAATATTTTGATATTAGTGGGTGAAGAACGAAGCAAATAATGGACGACTATCATACAATAGGCAAAACACAGTGGGTCGCTTGTGTACACCATTAATGCATACCAGTTTTGCACAACACTACTACACGTACAATGGAGTGGTTTGGTTTAATCAACTAGCAATAGAGCTGAGATTAGAACCTGACTACAATAAATTCAAAAATAAATTAAACAATAATATCTTAAATAATTTAGCCACTTACCGCATTAACCTTAAATTAACAATACTTATTAAAAAAATTATTTTATATTATTATTTTTTTTTTTTTTACACTTTTGATTTATGTAAGTACGTAAATATAATGTATGTGTTATAATTTTTAATTTTAAAATATATTTATTATTTTAATATATTTTTTATTTTTTTTTATTAGTAATAGAAGGTACATAAATTACAAATAATTTTTATACAGTAATTAATTACATAGTAGAATATTTGATGTACCCCCATAATTAAGCAAGGCTTGTGTGTATGGGGGGGTGTTATTGTATTGCTTTTTATATATCATTCAGTTTAAGTTTTCAGTATAATTTTTGAGGTGAGTTTTAAAATTTTTTATATTGGTATTCATGTTTCTAATTTTTTCTGGTAAAGAATTAAAAAATTTTGCTCCGAGATATTTGTGACTCAATTGTCCAATTTTTTTTTTACATTTTGGAGTGGGAAGTATTGATGTTTGTCTAAGACTTCTGTTATTTTTAAAGGGTGCAACTTGATTTTTAATATTATCTTTATAAATTTGTAATGTTGCATGATAAAAGTATAATGCACTTAATTTTCTGACCTTAAATTGTTTGAATAAAAGTTCTGACGAATATGAGTAGGGTTTTTTTAAAATTGTTTTTATTATTAGTTTTTGTGATATGTAAATTGTTTGTGTTTGATTTTTATATGTACCGCCCCATCCTATAATGCCGTATTGTATAATTGATTGACAGAAAGCGAAGTATGTGGTTCTAAGTAATTTTTCGTTTAAAATATCTGTTAAGATTTCAGGTACTGAAATATTAATATTTGTGATTGTCACCCTAATGGTTGTGGCAACATTTTTTGTGTTGGCAATTGCCAGGGCGATTTCGTATTGCCACGGATTTTTTAATTCCTTCTTCTCTTGTTACCATCCGTCTTGGGCGGGTCGTTTTTGGGCAAAACGTCTGCTGCCAGGTTTTCACTTCATGTGGGTTATAAAACCGCGGAGAGAGATAGCATCATTGGGCTCACCGTACATGAGCTACCCTACGGGTCTTTTATTGTTTCAATAAAGACCAATTATTCAAGAGCTGGAGTTATTATTGAAGAGTTACTCCAGCCACACTTCCCTTGGAATCTGGTGTTACCACGCCGGATTGCTTTGTCAGGAGAGCGGAAGTTGAGATCCTGAACATTGGTCCTTCGAGCCGGATGATCATTATTGGATTGACTCATTCAAGCTGGGTGATCATTATTTGGATTGATCCATTTGAGACTGAAGATCATTATTTGGAGTGGCCCAGTCAGGCCTCATCATCATCGGGATTGGTCCAGTCGGCGTCCTCATCACCATCATTGGATTGATCAAGCGAGCCTCATCACGACGCTCGCATGCACAGCAAATCAGGTTGTAGCCTTCCTTTCATTGTCCTTTCAAATTCCATTTAAAAAGCTAAAAATCTGTGTAGATGCCACATTATTTCGTATTGATTATATCGAATTACATTCGGGTGTTCATAATCAGATGCTTTCAATATTACATAGCATAAATTTGTTGGTGATAATAATTTTTATTGTTGTATTCAGTCTGCAGAATAACTTTGCTTTTGCCTACCTACATTTCTAGCCACGCGGTTGCAAGTTTCGTCTTTGTATGCTATAGTATTGTGAGTGGTTTCTCTATGATCCAAAGTATATTATTTATGGTATTATTCATTGTTGTTTACGTCAAACTGTCGCGTTGTGTATTGTGTATTCAGTTTTGAAATCAAGTTAGTGTTATTTCGTTTGTAAAAAATGGAACTCGACAAGTTGATTAAACGGCGCGGGGTTTTGAAAGGTTCATTAACGAGATTCGAAACCTATTTAAGCAACGAAAATGATATTACACCTGGCGTGTTGTCATCGAGGTTGGAAGCCATTAAACCTTCTCTGATAGAATTCTCCAAAATTCAGCTGGAGATTGATTTATTGAACAAATCAGAAGATAATGACGCGAGGGATAATTTTGAAGGTACATATTTTAATGTAATTGCATTAGGACAGGAAATGTTATCAAAATTTAAGAAGATTGAAAATGTCCCAAATATATCAGTAAATTTACCACCAATCTCTATACCAGTGTTTTCAGGTGACAACCATAAATGGTTGACTTTTAAAAATTCGTTCATTGCCTTAATTCATGATAACAGTAAATTAAATAATGTTCAGAAATTTCATTACCTTATTAGTTATGTGTCCGGAGAGGCACTTGATTTGATTAGTTCTCTAGAAATAACCGGGGATAATTATAGTGCAGCTTGGACAATGCTTATTTCGAGATACGAAAATGTCCGACTTATAGCAAATAGACATTTGAATTTCTTATTTAGTTTTACACCGTTAAAACGACAGAATCATCATGAATTACGGAATTTAATTGATCAAGCAAACATTCATTTGAGAGCTTTACACAACCTTAAGCTACCAACCGAACATTGGGATACTTTAATTATTCATATTCTAACCTCAAAGTTAGATAATCACACACGTAGCCTTTGGGAATCATTAGAATGCGACGAAGTTTATCCTACGTTCGTGCAGTTTAGCAATTTTATTTCACAAAGGTCTCAGATCCTGGAAACTATCCAAGGTGATATTGGTGGAATGCAACAGAAATCGGAACCAGTTGCAACAAAAGCAAAGTTTTTTAATTTTAAGGAAAAGAAGTCTACAAACAAGGTTACGTTAGCGTCGAGCAACGTTAATTGTATGCTGTGTAATGACAGTCATTTCATTTATTCTTGCAAAATATTTGTTAACAAAGAACCAGCGGCACGAAGAAAGCTCGTTTCAGAGAACAATTTATGTTATAACTGCCTAAAACCGGGGCACCTTTCAAAGTTGTGCAGGTGGAAGGAAAAATGCAGTGTTTGTGATCGAAAACATCACACTCTGTTACATATCAATACTGATAATGTACAAGCGGGTACTTCAACTGGCAAGGGTCAGTCGGAGGCACCAGTAAATTTAGCATGTCATAGTGACATGAACGGGCGGGAAATTTTACTATCTACCATAATAGTAAAAATAGAAGACGCGTATGGTGGAACACACAAAATACGCGCACTTTTGGATTCGGGTTCAATGTCTAATTTTATTACAAAGGATACTTGTAAAAGATTAAATTTGCATTGTACAAAGTTGAATATACCTGTTTCAGGTTTGCATAATAATTTAATTCATGTAAAGGAAACAGTTGACATTAAATTTAAATCATTATGTTCTCAATACCGGGATGAAATATCTTGTTTGGTATTAGATGAGATTTCTTGCAATCTTCCACAGACCTTGATTAATCCAAAAATGTTGAACATTCCAGACGGCATCCAGTTAGCTGATCCGCAGTTTTACCAGCCAGCTGCTATTGATATGCTGATCGGAGCAGAGATATTCTGGCAGGTGGTTCGTACGGATCAGATACAGTTAGGAAAGGATAAACCTACATTGCATCGAACGGAGCTAGGCTGGATAATATCAGGAGCTGTACATAGGCGTCAAAATACGAGGCCAGTTAAAGTTTGTCATATTTCATTAAATTCTTTGCAGAATCAAATAGAAAGGTTTTGGAAGGTTGAAGAAATTGAAAATAGTAAGCATCACTCTCTGGAAGATAGTGAATGTGAAAAGATTTTCAAAGGCACGCATAAACGCGATGCAAATGGTAGATTTGTAGTGAACTTACCATTTAAATCTAACCTATCTCAATTAGGAGATTCATTTAGTATTGCTAAAAGTAGATTGGTGTCAATGGAAAGGAAATTCTTAAGACAACCTAGTTTAAAGGAACAATACTCGGAATTTATTGATGAGTATCTTGCGTTAGGTCACATGACTGAATGTGAACCTCCAATACGTGATGAAACTACTTATTATTTACCACATCACGCTGTATTTAAAGAATCAAGCACAACTACTAAAATTCGTGTTGTTTTTGACGGGTCGGCTAAACCCGCTCGAGGGATTTCTTTGAATCGCGCTCTAATGATTGGGCCCACCATTCAAAATGATATATTTTGCCACTTGGTATTTTTCAGAAAACATCAATATGCAGTCACCGCAGATATTGCAAAAATGTACCGCCAAATTAATATCAACCCGGAACACAGAAATTACCAACGTATATTATGGAGAAAGGATGCGGAGGATTGTTCGAAACACTATACGCTAAACACGGTGACATATGGTTTGGCTCCTTCGCCTTATTTAGCAATACGTTGTCTGCATCAGCTAGGTAATGACGTTTCATTTACTCATCCATTAGCTAGTAAATCCCTTAAGGAAAATTTTTATGTAGATGATTTTCTTTCTGGTAGTGACTCCATTGATACTTGTCACTTGCTTAAATCACAAATCATTAATGCGCTTGCTACAGCAGGCATGGAGATTAGAAAATGGAGGTCTAATGCGCCCTCGATTAATGATTCTAAAGATAATTTAGAATTATTGCCAAATGAATCCAATGAAGCTAAGATTCTCGGATTAATATGGGACACCAAACTTGATGAGTTTACCTATCAGGTAGAAAGCATAGACTCAAAGTTAGAAGTAACAAAACGTCAAGTTTTATCATTAATTTCAAAAGTGTTTGACCCTTTAGGACTGGTAGGCCCAGTAATCATTGTCGGTAAGATAATTATGCAAAGATTGTGGAAGCTAAAAACATCCTGGGATGACAAGCTACCCAATGACCTTTTATTGGCCTGGCAGATTTACACGCTGAGTCTCGGTAAAGCAAATCATATTCGGGTACCGAGGAAAATTTTCTGCTTTAATAAAAAAATCTTTTAGAAATAGGGAAATATTTAATAATTATTCTTCATTAAGACGACTGAGGCGCGTAGTTGCTTATATGTTACGTTTCATACATAACTGTTCTAAACGAAGACCGATGCGGGTCGACGAGCTTTCTGTAAGCGAACTGGAACATGCCATGCATGTATTGAATTTGAACGCTCAGCGATTCGCATTTCATGATGAAATAGCGTCTGTGAGTAATGGAAGATTTGTATCTAGGCAGAGCAAAGTAAAGGCACTAAATCCTTTTATGCAGGATGGGTTGTTGTGTGTTGGAGGTCGACTATCACAATCCGATATTACCTCAGCCTCTCAAAAACATCCAATTTTGTTACCACAAAATCATAAGTTGACTGACTTAATAATAACCCATCTGCATTATGAGAATTTACATTTAGGATGTAATGCTCTGCTCGCATTACTGCGTTACGTTTTTGGCCAATATTTGGTAAAAACGCAGTGAAGCGAGCACTGCATAAATGTATTGTATGTTTCCGAGTCCGTCCGCGCAAGTGTCGCCAGCTCATGGGTGACCTTCCTGCTGACCGATTCCGAATCCATAGACCATTTTATGTAACCAGCATAGATTTTGCAGGTTCAATTTTAATTAAGTCTGGTTTAACCAGAAATGCTAAGAGTGTAAAATCTTACATATGTTTATTTATTTGTTAATCAACGAAGGCAATTCACCTAGAATTAGTGACTAATTTAACTTCAATGGCATTTATGAATGCATTGAAAAGATTTATAGCTAGGAGGGGTAAACCCTCACGACTCTTTACTGATAACTTTACAGGTAGTTATAGGGAACTTACTGAACTATTTGATTTTTTGAAGGCATCTGATAAAGAAATCCATAATTTTTTGGCCCAGCAGAATATTAGCTGGAGTTTCTTGCCTCCCCGCTCACCGCATCACGGGGGACTTTGGGAAAGTGCAGTTAAAATGACCAAGTTGCATTTAAAAAAAGCAATGCGGTCAACTGTTTTGACATACGAAGGAATGAATACCATACTAATACAGATTGAGGCTTGTTTAAATTCCCGTCCTCTGACTCCATTAACATCAGATCCAAATGACTTAAACGCCCTCACCCCGTCACACTTCCTTATTGGCGACAACCTGTTAGCATTGCCTGAGCTTGATATCCATCATCTGCCTACAAACAGGCTTAATATTTACCAAAAGATGTCTACCGTTGTTCAATCTTTTTGGCACAGATGGAGCCGGGAATACCTAGCAGAATTGCAGAACCGAGTCAAATGGCAAGAAGGACGTCAACGCAGTTTACAGCCTGGTGACATGGTCATCATCAAAGACAACCAGCTACCTCCGCAGTACTGGAGGATGGCGCGAGTGACGGAGATCCACCCTGGCCAAGACGGACGCGTCCGCGTCGTCTCCTTGAGGACGGCCAGAGGTGTCACCAAAAGAGCCGTGACACAGCTCTGTCTACTTCCCATGGAGGATGCTTCCTCCAACCTGGATTAAGAACCAATTACAACGCTAAAAGTGATGTGATGTGTAAATCAAAGTGCCGTCAGGCTCATCAGTGCCAAGTGTTAAACCATTTTCACATAAGTGGGTGCAGCGCACCAGAAGGTTCTACGTTATTAAACTTTCATTTTTTAATGTCAAGTCTGACATAGGGTTATATACTTAGTTATAAGTTTTTTGTTATTATTTTGATATCCATATATTGAATATTGTTTATTTTTGTATGTGAACTCGTTGGGTAAATTCTGAGTACCAATGTTGCAATCTCTTCTAATATATTATTTTATGAAAAACGACTATTCCTTAATACTCGTTTTGGGCGGGAATATGTTAAGATTTCAGGTACTGAAATACTAATATTTGTGATTGTCACCCTAATGGTTGTGGCAACATTTTTTGTGTTGGCAATTGCCAGGGCGATTTCGTATTGCCACGGATTTTTTAATTCCTTCTTCTCTTGTTACCATCCGTCTTGGGCGGGTCGTTTTTGGGCAAAACGTCTGCTGCCAGGTTTTCACTTCATGTGGGTTATAAAACCGCGGAGAGAGATAGCATCATTGGGCTCACCGTACATGAGCTACCCTACGGGTCTTTTATTGTTTCAATAAAGACCAATTATTCAAGAGCTGGAGTTATTATTGAAGAGTTACTCCAGCCACACTTCCCTTGGAATCTGGTGTTACCACGCCGGATTGCTTTGTCAGGAGAGCGGAAGTTGAGATCCTGAACAATATCTCTTAAACATCTAAATATATATGTTAGTTTCCTTATTCTGTTGTTCAGAATATTTATGTGTGGAGACCATTTTAAACGCTGGTCTATTGTTATGCCCAGGTACTTAATATCAGTTTTGCTTTCTATTTTTGAACATGATATATTACATTTGTGGTTTTCTGTATTTGTCACAGAGAGATTATTAAGTTTATTTCTTTAGGTGTTTCTTGTTTTTTAATGAAAAATGGTAAATAATAGGTTTTTTTAGAATTTAAAGTCAACAGGTTTTTATCAAACCATAATTTTAGTGCATTGATATCTGTATTTGCCATTTTGTTTAATTCAGACCAGGTGTTTGCTTTTAGTAGTAGGACTGTGTCGTCAGCGCAGGAGACAATGTCTCCATATTTAGAAATATTGAATATATCATTGACATATATAATAAATAACAATGGTCCCAAAACTGTACCTTGGGGTATTGAAAAATCGCTATATTTTGAATCGCTGACTTGATTTAGTAATTTTACTTGTTGTGGTCTTTCATGTAAATAACTAGCTATCCATGCTAAGACTTTCCCATTAATTCCTATAGATTTTAATTTATTTATTAATTTTTTATGTGATATGCTGTTGAAAGCGTTTTTCAAGTCTATAAATTTTCCGATACATTTTTTATCGGAATCTAGGGCCGTATATAAATAGTTGGTTATTTTTGCTATCGCGTCGTGAGTACTTGTATTTTTTTTGAAGCCGAATTGATTATCATTAATTATTTTATTTTCATCTAAGAATGTCCAAATTTGTTTTTTTACAATTTTCTCATATATTTTTGATATATTTGATAGAAGGGAAATCGGGCGGTAATTTTGTGGATCTTTAGGACAGTCTGTTTTATAAATGGTTTTATAAAATATATATATATATATATTTTCTCTTCCCTTTACACACGAGTAGTTACACTCTTGTAAAGGTTATATATTATATACATATATATGTTTATACTGTTTCTAATCAATGTTGCATGTTAGTATTTAATGATTTGAGTTTAATCCGATTGTAACCTGAAAATGCAATTACTCATGATTATATTACATGTACATATAAAAAATAATAAAAAAAAAAAATTGTTTAAAAATTTCTTGATTTTCTAATTATAATTTTTATATTTCGTATAATTTAATAAGAAATTAATTTATTATAACACCTACTGCAACAACAAATAATATTATAATAAACACAATTAAATAACTTTGTTTCAATTCCACTTTATTATTTTTTAATCCGACCGGTTTCGGTTCGTACTGAACCTTCTTCCTCAGGGGTGAATAAAAATATATTGAACATAATACATAAAAACATGATATTTATAAGTAAAATTAGAAGAGGGAGACAGAACATCAACTTAGGTGGGGGCGATGAGGGAGGTGCCTAAGAGGGAGGGGTGAACGTGGGCGGGGGTAATGGAATTAAATATACTCAAACAAATAATATTGTTTGAATAGATTTAATTAAGGACATTGCTTTACAATATTGAAAGAAAAAACATTATACTACAAAGTAAAAAAAAAAAAAAAAATTATGTTTAAAAATAAAAACCACAAAAATATATTCAAGGAAGATGTAATTCCTCCTAGGCCCCGACGAGATTCGAACTCATGATCTCCTGTTTACTAGACAGGCGCTTTAACCAACTAAGCCACGGCGCCCACAAGAGCAGGTGTCTAAATATTGCAATGTGTGTTGTTTATAATCACATTGATAACACATGTATTTGGGTACTAATTAATCTGATATTGTATTAAGCGAAAGTTTGACTATAATATATTATATTATCTGTATTTTGAAGGTCAATGTTCCATAACTGATTGTTGCGTATGTGCAAAGATAATATTTTTGTGGTTAGATTTTATAGGATTCTGAAAGAATATGTTATATGCTATAACTATGTGGTTATAGTTGTGCATTGGAATATTAATTACTAACCATTGCAAAACATTTAAAAAATATAACACACTTATAAGAAAAATTTGACAAACACAGTAAGTTAAAGCATTTAAAATAAAATAAAAACCTTCCATTTGGCAAACACAGTTAGTTAATGAAGTTTACTCCTGTATAAGAATCAGTGGTGTAGCAATAAACTCTTGTGCCTACGGGCAAAATAGAAAAAGGTTCCGTAGCACATAATTTTAAATTTCACTGTTTTGCTGCCTGCGTAGTGTCAAATAATTCTTGAATGGTAGAGAAAGTACAAAAGAAGTTTCTGAGATATTTATGTCTTGGTGACTTCGGGTATTATCCCTAGTTATATTCGATGCAGCAGGGCAAGCGAAACCGATATGAAACTGACAGGGTTCGGAAATATTCATTGTTTTCCAGACGAACGCGGCTATTACGACGACGGTGCGGTAGTTGTTTGAACTTACAACCACTATGGACCATAAGGTAATCTTAAAAGACTATTATTATTATAAATTTGTATAACAATATAGGTACGCGATGGCGGCGAAGGGCTCTGCGGCCAGTTTCCAGTAAATTGTTTCGCGTCGAAAGGCTCTCCCGTCCGATGGGTACAATCGGAAGACTCAAAATTTATTTTTTTATCATTACAACTTATTTTATTTAAAATCTGGCATTCTAAGTTTTTAAAACCATATTGAAATAAAAATAATAATAAAGATATTAAAAATACTTTTTTAAAAATTAAAAAAAATTTTAAACTTAAAAACATCGCACACAAAAAACTGCCAGGTTGCTGGTCGGTAGACCAAAGAAATCATGAATGGGATGATCTATACTACAGTTTTTCATTAGTTTTAATCTTGTATTCGATGTAATCGATACAGCAGGGCAAGCGAAACCGATATGAAACTGACGGGGTTCAGAAATATTCGTCATTTACCGGACAAACACAGCTCTTACGGCAATGGTGTGTTGGTTGTTCGAACTTCCAACTACTATAGACTATTAGGTCTTAAAAGGACTACTATTATAAATTTGTACAATAATATGGACACGCGACAACGGTGAGGGGCACCGCGGCAGGTTTCGTAAGAGGTTTGGCGTCGAAAGGCTCGCCCGATGGATGGGTACATTCGGAACTCTCAACTTATTTATTATCATTATCGCTTATTTTTTTAAAATACGGCAATCTAAGTTTTTAAAAATATAATGAAATAAAAATACTACACTACAAGAATGATGACGTCACATATTTTAAATTCCAGCGTGGCTCTCTCCCCTCCCCATGGAGCGAGCTGGCGCCAAGGCGGAGCTATAGCCGGTTCCATGGGGAGGGGGAAATAATACTTTTTATCACTTAGGGCAGGTCCAGATATATTCATATGTCCGAGTTCGGCACCAATGAACAGTCGGGAAACACGCCAAACTCTCGCCCAACATTTGTATACAGTTGACATTTGTAAAATGGTTCGTTACTACAACTCGTTCATGAGCTCGGCTGTGGAAAGATTTGCCGGCCTCTGTACTTCCTCGCTCCCTTCTTCGTCTCTTCAAGACCCAGGTTCACAACTTCAAAAACACCCTCCACACAGCATCCCCAAAGATGACACAAATCCTGAGAGAAATTATTTTCCTCAGAGCCTCCAGTGTGGAGTTAATGTAAAAAAAAGGAATGGAGAGACATATTTTAATAGGTAACACGTGCCTAGATGAGCCCAACAAAAAGTTCTCCATCAAGTGTTTTTTAAAGTTTTAATTAAACTGCTTGGCCAGTCGTTATTTCAGTTCTTAATTATTATTTTATCGTTGATGATAGGATTGTTATTAATTTTAAAATAATTAGTTTCGAAGTGTATCAAAGTTTACGACCAAAATCAAAATTATAGAAAAATTGTAAGTAGCATACCGCTCTTCTGGCTTCATCGGAGCCGACACAAGCTTCAGTAATTTCTTTGTAATAGAGTTGCTGCTCCACACTCAGTTCGTGCGTGGCCAGCTGCTTCACATGGACAGTTTCCACGTTGCGGAGTTTGTGCATCTTACCACTTCCTGGTTTACCTGTAAACACAAACAATAATGTGGTGTACCTATAGGATTAATAATTAATTGTTGGATGATTTTTTTAACTGATTTTAGCGTTGATAAATGGCATCAAACAAAAATAACGATTTACCTGCGGCATCTTTATCATTTGTCTTGTTGAGTTTAGAGATGGGGTCCACTGATTCCAGTTTCTGGACTTCTTTACTGAGAGGTGGAGGATTTTCTGGAACAGTCGGTTGCACCCCGTCAACACACAGCCAATGGGCACGTAATGAGGCTTCTAAAGGAACTTTAGGAGCGGCTCCAGATAGAATTTCATTCAAGTCTAACTCCTTCTCTTCGATGAAGTGGAGTTCTCTTCCTCCACCTGATGCAAAACGAAACGGAAGGGAATCCACTTGGTAAAATCCATACTGGGGCTGGAAATACAGAATATTACTTTAGAGTTTGAACCTACAGCAGTATTATTATTGATATTGGCAGTGTTTACAACACCCATGTGTTGTTTACAATGACTCAGAAAATTGACAGAATTAAAGAATATAAATCAAACCTCTATATTCTTAATTTTTAAAGCATGATCTGTGTCATCGGTGGATAGTTTTTGCCTTTTGGAGTGGTGCATGAATTTGGCGGCATCTTGAATCACTGTTTTTAACCTGTATGAAACGTCATCCGCCAAATCTTTCGCGGCTTCGTCTGACAAAAATCCAACTCCGATGCTTTCGGCTATTACTTTCATGGATTCTAGGGAAAGAGAAGTGCCATACATAAGGTCAGATTCACCCATTTTTACGGTTTAACTTGAAAACAATCAAAAAAAGTTTGGAGTGACACTAAACAACTAACAAATAACATACTCGGCCGCCATTTTTAGACTTTTTAGAGATGTCAATATTTCCATCCCGCTTATTTAGAACCGGTTCCTTTGCTGTCACTGGAGCCGTCAATATATTTGTCTGGTCAGACAATCGGATCGGATAAACTCCGCCCACATCCAATTCGAAAACCGGATAGGTATTAAAACCGGGGCCACGCCCTTTGTCGGACAGGATTGGAAGGCCGGCACGGAAGGGCATGGCCTATTTTTATTACCGATCCGGTTTTCGAATCGGATGTTTGTTGTGTTTATCCGACTTTCATAAGAAATGTATGGCGCGATGGCCTTCCGGTTGGAAAAACCTGATGTATGGGCCCAGCCTTAAATAAAAAAAGAGAACGAATTAAAAGAGCTACCGATTTAAGGAAATACACATTTATTCTATTAATACAAAAAGGCAGGTGTTAATAGGGTACACGCAGTATATGTTGTATAGTGATTTCATATATGTAAAAAAATTAACTAAACTCGAATATCGTACTTAAAACCCCCAAAAAAATTATTTAATTAATTCATTCACTTTTCAAGTTGTATGAAAGTGTGACGTCACAACTCACCCACTGAGTCACATGTCAAGTTGTTTTTGTTCCAGTTGCTGGTTTGAATAAGTTTGATAGTCGTAATTGTTTAGTTACGCATCCTATTGTATAAAACATACATTGTAAATACATAATATTATCATCGCAGACAGTGGTTATGATGACAGTTTTTTAATGCACCTTTTCATCGCATGACACCGCTTTTTACACATAATAATATCATTTGGGACGTTTATAAATAGTTCATTTGGTGTTGAAGATGTTGTATTTGTACACTTTGGTAAAATAAAGTATTTTTAAACGCTATTTACGGACATTTTCTTCAAAAAACAAATGATCAACTGAAGACGGACTTTAAAAAATTACTACTAATGGCAGCTGATAATAACTGCACAGTGATGTCACAAGCCCAAACCGCGTGAAGAAGGCGTTTTAGCCCTAATTTGTAATGTGAATATTCAAAATGTTGTTGAAGGACTATTGCTATCGTAAAAACAATGTTGGAATATTCCAGTTTGTAATTTTTTTCTTTAATTTTTGGTAAAAAAAAGTGATTGTACCCTTTTTAGCTACTTTTCGTTCCTCCTTCCTGGTCGGAAATTTTTTAACCACTCCGAAGGGTGCAGGGACAGCTTCCTTCTATTTCTATGAAAGGCAGAGGGTAACTCTCGTCGGAGAGCCTCGGTGGTTACTCCGAAGGGCGGAGCTTCCTTGACGGATGGTAGGCGGTGACTTTGTGTAACATCCTGGTCCATGGGCGCCCGCAGAAAATTTTCTAGGGGGGGGCAATATATTTTTAGTAATGTTTTAATGTAGTTTTAATTTACTGTAGCCAGGGCTGGGCAGTATTTGAAATACGTATTTGAAATACAAATACGTATTTTGTATTTCAATTACTTCCTAACAATGTATTTTGTAATTGGTATTTCAATTACCTGCTGCTGAGGTATTTTGTAATTTGTATTTCAAATACTTATGGCTTCAAAATACATTTTCAAATACATTAAGCGATCTTAAAAATGACAATGAAAAATAATATTTAATAGATAATACATAATACGTAGAGTAAAAACGCTAGAATCCTGTACTATTGTCCTATTATCCTGTGCTATAGCACTCTTACTAATGACTATTTGTAGTTTTCTTATCATTGCTTTGTATTGTACATTTTTGTATAATAGTATTAGATCAAGCACTATAGGAATAATTTGACTGAACACTAGATTATTTTTAAGTTAATTACTGTAGAGCGCACTTGAAGTTAAATAACACAAAACTGCGCTATACAAATGTCATCTATGTATATAAAAATGAATTCTTGTTTCCCTTGGTCATTATTATTTATCTTGGTATTTTATTAATTTTTTTAAAGTTTTCTTATACTTTGTAGAAGGTTCTTACGGAAAGAAAAATTAAGAAAATTACGCAGAAAATTGGATGATTTCAGAAAACTTGATGACTATTTTAACTTCGCGCGTTTTATGAAATTGAATTTAGCAGGCCGCTGTTTTTTTGTAACAAAAGAATTGTCTATGGTTTTTTTTATTATAGATATTTTAAATAGGTACCTATGTTAGGTACCAGATTTGATTGCTTGTTCTTAAAATATACAAAAATGAATATTTGTAATATGTGGAAATGAAAATTTTAATAAGAAATTGTAATAGCTGGCACGCGAGTTGTTTGAAAACTGAATGTACTGGGACTGAATATGTGGAACGCGGAAGGGGTTTGGCGGGGAGTGGGAGAGGGGAAAGGGTAGGCGGGGAAGGTGGCAGGAGAACGCGGAAGGGGAATGGGATGTGGGAGGGGAACGGGGACGCGCGGGAAAGGACATGCAGGGATAAACAATTTATTTCTTTGTATGTGGCATTACAACGCATGCCGGGAACCAGCTAATGTTATTATAATAATTATTATTATTATCTAACACCTAACCACAAAACTTTACAAGTGGAGCGGAGACGAGATGTGTCTTCTGAGCAATATGATTGGTCAATTTTTGCACGTCTCTGTTTCACTCTGCTCAGCTTTGCTTCTATGGAAACGCACCCTTAGGTAAGGGCACTTACGACAATTTATTGCAACCAAAGGTTCTACCAAAACCAAATGTATTTTGTAATTTGTATTTTGTATTTGAAATTAAAAAATTGCTAAAATACTGTATTTTGTATTTTAAATACACGACTTGAAAGTATTTTGTATTTGGTATTTTAAATACATGAGTAAAAGTATTTTGTAATTTGTATTTCAATTACAGCAAAGCATGTATTTTGCCCAGCCCTGACTGTAGCGTATTTGTATGGTGAACTAACTGACAGGACACTGCAGTAATGAAGGGTATACTGTAGCAACAATTTTTTTATGAACACAATATATGTGTATAAGAAAAAATATTACAACATAAATCTATCTTTAATAATTATTATGAATCGCCGAAATATATGTTCCCGCATAACTTCCGAACGACTGCACTAAATTGGATAATATTTTTTGTTGTGTTCGTTATTGTCAGGACAAGGTTTGAATATAACTATTGGTGAGCTCTGGCATTATGAAATTTGTATAAAAATGAATCGCTGAAATGTATGTACGCGCATAACTTTCGAACGACTGAACCAAATAGGATAATTATTTTTTTGTTATGTTCGTTATTGTCAGGACAAAGTTTGTGTAAAACTACTGGTGAGCTCTGGCATTATGAAATTTGTATAAAAATGAATCGCCGAAATGTATGTACGCGCATAACTTCCGAACGAATGCACCAAATTAGATAATTCTTTTTTGTTGTTTTCGTTATTGTTTGGTGAGCTCTGGCATTATGAAATTTGCAATAAGTGGTACGCGAGCTGTTTGAAAACATCCAACGGATAACGTTCTGTCTCTACACACTTTCTTCATGCTAACACAAATTGTTTTAAAATAAAAGTAACAATATTTGACTATTTTCAATCAATCCAGGGGGGGGGCAAGTGCCCTGGTCGAAAGTTCACGCAGTTTGGCGGACGTTTCGGAGAGCCGAGAGCGAGAGCGAGAATTCACAGAACTAAACAAAATGTGCAATCTTGTCCCGCTAACTTTGCAAGCAAAGAAAAGTGGCGGGAAGGTACAAATAGCGCCAAGGACAGAGCGCAGTATTAAGTAATAAAATTTCTAAAAAACGACGATTTACGAACGGCTAATTCGGAGAGACAATAAGCTAAAATCAGTTTTGTCATGAGTCTAACATTGGAGCAGTTCGCCCCGGGCGCCGACTTTAAATGCGCGATGGAGCCAAGAATAAGGCGGCCAACTTTATAAAATATCAATGCGGGACAGTAGGTGTCAACGGGGGGGGGGGGGGGGGGGGGGGTGGTTGAATTTTTTTTTTTTAATTTCAACTCTGTCTATCAATTATTTCACATAATTGATAGACAGAGTATTCAAATAAATCTTATTCATGAATTCTACCACAAATTTATAACTGCTATCTCGGAAATCGAGAATTATGTCCATTAATAGGATGAATATGCAACTTATTATTTAATTGGTTGTTATATTCTGAACCCAAAACTAATTAAAATTAAATCTGTATGCGGCGAATTAAAACCACAATCAGAACATGAAAATGGTTTCTCTTTAATTCTGGCAATACATTCATAATAATCAACTAGAATTTTATACCTGCACTTAGAATAAGTCTAGCTTCCTGCATTTAAATGTAGAGTCGTTGTTTAAAAAAAATCGGGTCATTGTGAGAGCCCTGAAGGAGTAACTACCTGTTACTTATACTAAGGCGGGTATGTGGTGGATAACCTCCAATGCACTAAGAATAAGATAATGTTTTCCTTCGAAATGCATCAGCAGATGAATCCACAGCAGAAATTTTTCATTCTGAATACAAAGGTGGTTTAAATTAAATCTGTATGCGGTGAATTAAAACTACAATCAGAACATTTATTATAATGTTGTGGAATTAAAATGGTTTCTCTTTGATTCTGGCAGCACTTATATAGTCTGAAACTAGAATTTTATAACTGCACTTCGAATAAGAGAATAATTTCCTTCGAAATATGTCAGCAGACGAAATTTTACATTCTGAACATGCAACTTAAATGTAAAGCTTCAGTCGGTATAGGATGAATCTGCAACTTGTTATTTAATGTATCGTTATATTCTGAACTCAAGGGTGTTTTAAATTAATTCTGTATGCGGCGAATTAAAACTACACTCAGAACAACAAAATAGTTTCTCTTTGATTCTGGCGGCACTATAGTCTGCAACTAGAATTTTATAAATGCACTTCGAAAAAGAAAATATTTTCCTTACTGGAAACTGGTGGGGTCCCTTCTAATGCACTTCGAATAAGAGCCCGTTCACACTTCCGTCGTAAAAACGGAGAGGGGTTCCGTCGTCACGACGGAAGCCCTAGGCCCCTGTTCACACTTCCGTTTTCAAGACGGATCCGTCTTGAAAACGGACCCTACTCTACGAAAACAACGACCAAAACATTTTATCATTCTTCAGTAGACGGTCGTGCGCACTGCGCAATGGACGACGATGAAGCTCGACGATGAAATTCGGTAATGATATAATTCCAGCCATAAAATTACTTCAGGGGTCGGACCTTATTTGTTCAAACCGTGGGAGAATATTGTGTTTGCATACTTGAAAAGGAGAAAGTACGCGAAAATCATTCAGCAATTATTATAACTAAAATCACTAAAAAACATGAATGATATGACTAAATATTTTCTTGAGATTAAATAGAAAAAATCGCATTCTGGAACGAACATATATATTATATAATAATATTACAAAACGCCAAACGCGCGCCCCATAAAAACACAAATTGCCTGCCGCCTTGCGTCTGGGAGCGGGCGGTGGTGAAGTGTGAAGCGGGGTGTGGCGGGTTCAAAACGGATCCGTCGTCCCGCCGTGTAGTGTGAACAGCTCCATTGAAATGTATGAGCCAGCGCGTTCCCTTCCGGCTTCACGACGGACGCTCTGCGTAGGCGAACTCTCCGGCGAAAAAAAACGGATCCGTCTTCGCGCCGGATCCGACAAGTGTGAACAGCTCCATAGAGCCACTACAGCGGCTAGGGCTTCCGTCGTGACGACGGAACCCCTCTCCGTTTTTACGACGGAAGTGTGAACGGGCTCTAAGAGAATATTTTCCTTCGAAATATGTCAGAAGACAAATCCAACTAGAATTTTAACATTCTGAACACAAAACTGGTTTAAATTAAATCTGTATGCGGCGAATTAAAACTACATTCAGAATGAATGTTAACACTTTTGCCAAAAAGGAAATTCTTTTTGCAATTCTTCACTGAACTCACAACACCGCTTTTTCGCGGTCGGCATGGTCAAGGAATTATTTGATTTGAATTGAGTGATAAATGTTGGTTATAAATATTACGTGTCACAGCGTGCACTAATTCGTAAACAAAACAACTCAATTAATACTACTACACTGGCGCTCTTGGACTCTTGCTTGTTTAACGTAAATAAACCAATCCCTAGATCGATATCTTCGGGCCTTTTCCAAGGACAAATTATGTCTTGAACTTAACTAAATGGCTTAAATAGACTAAAGATAGAAAAAGTTTATTTGACTACCGTAGACAGTATTTAAAAAAAATTAGAAATGCGGGACATGCGGGACGCTTTAGACGATTTGCGGGACTATTTTTGTAAATATTGCAATGCGGGACTACAACTGCAAATGCGGGACGGTCCCGCAGAATGCGGGACGGTTGGCCGCCTTAGCCAAGAAACCCAGATGCTGACAACATCAAGCAGCCCTTTTAAGCACCGCCCCCAACAGTCCAACACCTGTTATGTAAAAAAAATATGTCACCGGAGACCAAAATTTTATTTACATTTTTTATTGGTTCCTAGTTCCTACTCGCACATTGTCTATGATATTCGGTTCACGCTGACGACAACATTGAACGCCACACGTCAAAAATTTTGTGCAAATTTTCATCATGCCGGTCCAGGTGGACAGGGTTCCGGAAAATATAAATTTTCCTCAGGAAGAAGAGCGAATTCTCGACCACTGGAAAAAAATTGACGTGTTCCACACATGTTTGAAACAATCCAAAGGGAAACCGAGGTATGTTTGTGTTTCAATGATATCTTGCCTATCTTATTGCAGAACAAAATCATAACCTCTCTTCTTGCTTTTCAGGTATTCTTTTTATGATGGACCTCCTTTCGCCACCGGGCTTCCTCATTATGGACACATTTTGGCAGGAACTATTAAAGACGTTGTCACCAGATATGCCCATCAGCAAGTATGTAAATATTTTGCGATAACAGGGTGGCCACAGAACCTGGAAAACCTGGAATTATCAGGGAATTTTACCTAACCTGGAATTATCAGGGAAAAGTCAGGGAATTTCAAATTTTTTTTAGAATATCAGGGAATTCCAAATATAAAACTAAATTCGTTATTTTGCAATTTGTGAAATCCCAAAGTTGTTTTATTGCGGTATTTTAAATAGATACATAGTTATCTATGTCCTAATACAATCCTTATATATATATATGTATACATACACTTAAAATAACACATCTATACCAAATCAATCACATATCTTTGCAATTTAATTTTAATTGCCTTTATGCTCTCTTCCAATTTTATTTCTTCTGGTAATTCTCCAAATATTTTCAATGCTCCGTACATCAATGACTTTGACTCTGTTTTTTTCCTGAAGGGGAAGTCTTAGTTCATTTCTTTTCCTCATCTCATGTTGTTGCTTTGTAGTTTATCAATTTTTCTTAGGAATTCAATAGACGAATGGCCATTGATTATTTTGTAGATTAACAATATAGTATTGAAGTAAATAATTTGTTTAAATGCCAAGATATTTAACTCATTCAACATTTTCTTGACTGAAGTTTACCTATTTTTCTTCAATATAGTTCTCATAGCTCTGTTTTGTAGAATTGTCATTTGTTTCATTAATCCGTCGTTGGCTAAGTGTGTGGTACAATGATTGCGTTGTACACATTTTTACTGGAGACTATGTCAAGGAATCTTCTTATTCTTCCCAACAGCAAAATTTTTTTGGCAATCTTTTTAATAATTGGTTTTGTATTTTGAGCGAAAGTCAATTTTGAGTCAATTATTACTCCCAAATATTTAATTTCAAATACATCTTTAAAACTTCACCGTCTATCAATATGTCTTTTTTTTTGTTTGCGTTACTCGTTTTCCAATGTTCATAGATTTAGTTTTGTTTACATTCAATTTCAGTTTATTTTCTTCAGCCATATTTATATATTATGTTGGTCTTCATTTAAATCTCTGGTTTGAAAAAAGCGGTTATCCATCCTAGGGTGACCGCTCCAACCCAGCCAACAACCCCCCCTAGCTATCACATCAGTTCTGTCTAAGGTGATGGAACGTGTGATGGTTCCGGCGGAACCGCTCGTGCGGTGATCTTCTCGCGTATGTGGCGCATGTTTGGGGGCGGTGCCTGGAACGTTTTGGTGAGACCCAAACGGTTGCACTGGACATTTCCAAGGCCTTTGACCGGGTTTGGCACTGATGACTTGTCTACAAACTGCCTTCTTACGGACTTTCCGCATCCTTGTGTACGTGGATTGCCGACTTTTTGAGGGAGAGGTCGATTCAGACGGTAGTCGATGGTTTCACCTCTTCCTCACACTCGATAAATGCTGGCGTCCCACAGGGATCGGTTCTGTCTCTGACTTTGTTTTTGTTGCACATCAACGACCTTTTGTCTTGTGCACCAATTCACTGTTACGCTGATGACGGTACAGTCCATGATTGCTTTTTGTTTGACAAGCCCCCAAAGGGCTCACAAACCCCAACGGTTCGGAGGGCTTTGAAGCAAAGAATGGACGGTTACCTCGAGAATGTTTTCTCTTGGGGTAAAAATAATCTCGTTGAATTTAATGTTTCAAAGACCCAATCATGTTTGATAACGTCTAAAAGGGATCGAAATGAATATCTAGTATAATTTAACGGAAGCAATCTTCCGAACAGGCCCTCCATTGATATGCTTGGTGTAACCCTAAGTGACCAGCTCAGGTATGGGGGCTCCATCGAACCCAGAGTAAAGTTAGCCTCCCAAAAACTGGGCGTACTGTACAGGGCCCGCAGATACTTTAATAGTACACAACTGCTAACCCTGTACAAATCACAAGTGCGCCCCACGGTTGAATTTGGCAGCCACCTCTGGGTCTGGAGCTCCAAAATACCTGAAAAATACCCTCGACTCTGTGCAGAAACGGGCGGTCCGTTTAATAGATTCTCCCATCTTAACAGACGGATTGCAATCTTTAGAGCACAGGCGTCGGGTGGGAATGCTATCCTTGTTCTACCGGTATTACAATGGAAGATGCTCCGAGGAACTAGCATCATTGATTCCTTCGGCACCGGTGCATAGTCGGGAAACACGCCAAACGCGCGCCCAACATTTGTACACGGTTGACATTTGTCACATGAGAACGGGTCGTTTCTTCGACTCGTTCTTGTGTTCAACAGCTGGGCTGTGGAATGATTTGCCGGCCTCTGTGTTTCCTCCTTCCTACAACATGGGTCCCTTCAAGACCAATGTTCATTCCTTCCTCTCCTCAAAAAGACCCTCCACACAGCATCCCAGATGACATAGACCCTGAGGGAAATTATTTTCCTCAGGGCCTCCTGTGTGGAGTTAATGTAAAAAAAAATATATATGATTCATTATAAGTTCATAATACTCTCCTGCTATATTTATCAATACGTCGTCTGCCATACTTTCACCATATACTTTTACCATATCATTAATGTACTTTATAAAAAGAATGGGTCCGAGAACAGACTCTTGTGGTACTCCCAATGTAATCTTCATTGGTTCGGAGATTGTCTCACCCACTTTTGTGGTTTGACATCTATTAGTTAAATAATCCTTGAACTGTTTCAATGCCTTTCCTTTTATTCCATTTTTAGAGGGTTTTTTAATGATTATATCTCTATCTATCGTTTTAAAAGCTTGAAAAAAGTCTTCAGGCGAAATATCATAAATTTGTAACAAGTTTATTTTGTTTTTAATGATTATTGTGATGCAAAGAAATAATAAATTCTATAGATGACGGAATTCCCTTTATTATTTATCTAACGAACGATATCCCCTTATATCAAATTAAACATATCAGGGAAAAATGTAGAAACTGCCCTGGACAACCTGGAATTATCAGGGAATTTTGAAATCCGTTTTTTGTGGCCACCCTGGATAACGACTGACTTGACGAACAAACTATTCCATGATAACTTAATAATACGACATTTCAACACCCTGTTGAAAAATCAAAAGCTATGAATAAAAAATTGTCCATAACTTTACTTAGCTATTTTAATCACTTTTAATGATTTTTCAAAAGAGTGATGTCACTTTATTGAGTTGTCCGGTCACCCAGTATTTCAAGATCTACTCCTTGTATACTGTCGTTTGCTCAGTATTATAGTATGAGCTTCATCAGTGGCAGGTACATAAGACAATATCTTGCATAAATTGTTAATTGTGTTATACATCTTTATTAGGGCATTATTCCTACATTAGTGCTTTCTTGGATGGAATTTTTTCATTCTTCCGTTTCTTATAAAAATGTGATAAAATTCTTAAGTCTTAATGCTTTCTATGTTATCAGTTGTTAATAATACGGAACGGAAGTTTGGTGACTTTGATGCACGGATAATATGGAATATTCCTTTTTTAACTAATAGACAATCAAATATGACATTTGTCGGAAGTACCAATCTTATAAAATAAATTCTCTAAAATAAACTCGCATGTCATCATAATTTAAAAAAACATCCCAGGTTTTGAATGGTTTGTTTGGCAAAGCAGGGTTTTTCTAGCGGGTTTGTGTAATTATTCTAATACATTTCTTGGGTAAAGTTCGGATTATGGGCGAAATTCCTAAAAAATAAAACTAGTTATCTTTATACTAACTTTGGGCCGGGGAATCCGAATCTGAAAGAATTAGGTTGGGGCAAGCAAATATAAACTGAATTACACGACTTAAAAATTTTCGATACACAAACAATCTGCAATAAATTAATGACACATCTTTTTATGGGCGATACTCCGAAACAAGAAATTTAATTATCTTTATACTAACTTTGGGCTGGGAAATCCGAATCTGAAAGAATTAGGTTACACTCGGCAATATTAACTGAGTTAAACGACTGTACAATTTTGAATTCACACACAATATAACAGGCCATTTTGGACGCTTTCTGACAATAAATATCTTAGAAAAAACCAAAGATATTACATATTACCACATAAAATTAAGTGTTGCCATTAAGCAATAATATCAATAACGTAAAAAAACATGTTTATAATTTCAGTAATTATTTTTTATAAATTTTATTCACTTTTGTATCACAAACCATGTTACACAAACCTAGCTTAGCCGCTAAAATACTTGAAAACTGGGATGTTTTCTTGCCTTGACGCGAGTAGGCGCTACGAAGGGGGCACTTTCTTTTGTATCGCAAACCATGTTACACAAACTTAGCGTAGCCGCTAAACTACTTGATTGTGATTCATATAATAACATTGATATTGGTGACCGGTCTACGCCACAACTTTTTAAGACTATGAATTTTCACACTTTTGGTCTAAGAATACGGCCGTTGAGATAGTCATAATTCATCAGGTTAATGTGAGTTATGTGATGAATTATCATGTGAGGAAGTATCGTGTCTGAAAGTTTTACGTTATTGATATTATTGCTTATGGTATCACTTAATTTTCTGTGGTTGAACATAAAATATCTTTGGTTTTTTCTATGGCATTGTTGAGAGCGTCAAAAACGTCAAAATTACCTGTAAACTGTGTATGAATTCAAAATTTTGCAGTCGTGTAATTCAGTTTATATTTGCTTGCCCCAACCTAATTCTTTCAGATTCGGATTTCCCGGCCCAAAGTTAGTATAAAGATAACTAGTTTTATTTTTTAGGAATTTCACCCATAATCCGAACGTTTTCCCATTTCTTTCCATGTTCTACTGTTATAAATATAGGTACAATAATAACTTGTTAATAATGCATTCACTTTGTTTTACATGGCAATAATATTTTTTCTATGATTGGCAGCATTGATTGTCTTTGAAATGTCAAATAAAAACGATACATATAAAAATGGCATTACCGCGTAAGTGAATTAATTTAAATAAAATGTTGAATGCATATTTTTTTGTCTCCCCCGACATAAATACTCACTTCGTGATAATAAAGCTAAATCTAACTGTTGGAATAAGAAATATTGCGTATTAACCAGTAAGCGGAGTAATGCATAAATAATAAAAATAATAATATGATGCGGATTAATAATACAAAATTTATGGGTAATGTGTGCGTACAAAAATTATGTGTCCCGCGTGTGTACAAAATTTACATCAAGATTTGTATACATGACAAAGTGCATGATACAGAAAATGCAAGTTTTATTTTGTAGATAAATATAAGGAATACCAAAATATATGCAATAGCTCATTTGCAATGCTCCTTATAAAAATATGCTGCAGAAAAATATCATTCAGGTATCTCTTAAATACTGGTAAACTTTTATTAAATATTTCGATATTCGATGTGAATTTGTTTCCAAGTGTGTGAAAGTGAAGAATTGATGTGTTGAGCTGTGCCTTTGCCGAACATTTCGGTCAGCCTTACAACTCATAAGGGGTATACATTAATTAGCTCAAAAGGGGGGGGTCCACTCACAAAATCTCAATGTTACTGAAAAGAATATACGAAGTGGCCCAAATTTATCTCACCAAGGGGGGGAGGGGTCTAGATTGGAAGAAAAACTGCTCACGTAATTAATGTATGCCCCCTAACTGCCCCTATGATGGACAACGCAAGGCTGTTTAAAACATTGATGTTTTACATGGCCCAAAAAACAATTGTTTTGATGTCATAGTTTTGGGGTGAAGTGTCTGTAAGCAATATTATTATGGAGTTCTTAATGGTTTATTAACAATATTTTGATGGTTTTACATGGTTTCAGGGTTTCCATGTGGAGAGGCGCTTTGGGTGGGATTGCCATGGCCTTCCCGTTGAGTTTGAGATCGACAAGGATCTGGGCATCAAAGGTCCCGATGACGTCAATAAGATGGGAATCGGCAACTACAATGCCGAGTGTCGGAAGATCGTCATGAGATATGCTGACGACTGGGAGAGGATCATTGCCAGGATGGGCAGATGGATCGGTAATGATCTTTACGAATTTTATTACATATTCTGTAATGATACTGAAACTATAGCATGACATTTTTTTTTTATAAGAATAATGTTTATTGATAAATACAAAGAAAGTAGTATCAGTCAATGTTTAGCCTCGAAGTTTAGTTGTTTGGCAAGTTTTGTTTCTAAAGGTGCAGAAGTATAGGAAATAAAAGTTGCACTCTTAATTTTCTTTGACATTTTCATTACAGATTTCAAGAATGATTACAAAACCTTATATCCATGGTTTATGGAGTCCGTCTGGTGGGTATTCAAGGAACTGTTCAACAAAGGCTTGGTTTACAAAGGAGTCAAAGTAATGCCTTACTCGACTGCTTGCACCACTCCCCTGTCTAACTTTGAGTCCGGGCAGAACTACAAGGAGGTTGTAGACCCTGCTGTGGTTGTGGCCTTCCCTTTGGAAGATGGATCCAGCATCTTGGCGTGGACCACCACTCCCTGGACTCTTCCCAGCAATATGGCGCTCTGCGTCAACCCTAATCTTGTCTATGTCAAGATCAAAGAAAAGGCAACGGACAAAATTTACATCCTTCAAGAAAAACGAGCTGAAGCCATTTTTAAGAGTGTCGATAACTACACAATTCTCGATACCTTCCCGGGAACCAAATTGAAAGGTCTTAAGTACGAGCCTTTGTTTGATTACTTTTTGGATCAAACCGCTAAAGGAGCATTCCAGGTCTTGACAGACACTTATGTTACTGATGATTCAGGAACTGGAATAGTACATCAAGCTCCTTACTTTGGAGAGGACGATTTCAGGGTATGTCTCGCAGCTGGAATCATCTCCCGAGATCAGGAACCGATTTGCCCAGTAGATGCTAGCGGTAGGTTTACTTTACCTGTGAAAGACTTTGTCGGCCAGCATGTTAAGGATGCCGATAAAAACATCATTGCACTCTTGAAAAGCAGCGGTAGACTTATCCAAAGTGGACAAGTTAAGCATAGTTATCCGTACTGTTGGAGATCGGAAACGCCGCTTATATACAAAGCTGTCCCATCTTGGTTTTTGCGTGTGGAACACATGTCTAAAAATCTATTGGAAACTAATGCATCAACTTATTGGGTTCCTGAGTTTGTAAAGGAAAAACGATTTGGTAACTGGCTTCGGGATGCTCGAGATTGGGCTATCAGCCGTAACAGATATTGGGGAACTCCCATCCCATTGTGGATGTCGCCAGATGGTGAAGAAATTGTGTGCGTCGGAAGTATTGCGGAGTTGTCAAAGCTGACAGGAGTTACCATTACTGATATCCACAGGGAGAGCATCGACCATCTGGAAATACCATCCAGCAGGCCCGGAATGCCTCCACTAAAGAGGGTTTCTGAAGTGTTTGACTGCTGGTTCGAGTCGGGTTCTATGCCTTATGCCCAGCAGCATTATCCATTTGAGAATGTGAAGGAGTTTGAGGATTGTTTCCCGGCCGATTTCATTGCTGAGGGTATTGATCAAACAAGGGGTTGGTTCTACACTTTGTTGGTAATCTCCACATCACTGTTCAACAAACCTCCTTTCAAGAATCTTATTGCTAATGGATTGGTTCTGGCATCTGATGGTCAGAAGATGTCAAAGAGAAAGAAGAATTATCCAGATCCTCTGGAAGTTGTCCACAAGTATGGTGCTGATGCTTTACGTCTTTACCTTATTAACTCTCCGGTCGTCAGAGCAGAAAATCTGAGATTCAAAGAGGAAGGTGTGAGGGATGTCATAAAGGATGTTTTCCTGCCTTGGTACAATGCCTTCAGATTCTTAATGCAGAATGTTGAGAGAATCGTTCAAGAAGACAAAATAGATTATGTTTTCGATGCAAAGCTTGTTTCCACAACTCACAAATCTGAAAATGTAATGGATAAATGGATTCTGTCATTCACCCAATCCTTACTCACCTTCGTCAAGCAGGAGATGGCCGCCTATAGGCTCTACACGGTGGTTCCCCGTTTGACCAAGTTCATTTCCAACTTGACCAATTGGTATGTGCGAATGAACCGTAAAAGGTTGAAGGGTGAAATATCACCGAGGGATTGCCAAATCTCTCTGGACACGCTGTGCAGTGTACTTTTGAATATGATCAGTCTCATGGCTCCTTTCACCCCATTCTTGACAGAGCTGATGTATCAAACCTTAAGTAAAATTACATCAGGGAAGGGAGTTGACAGTATTCACTACATTATGCTTCCTAACGCTTGTCCAGAATTAGTTGATCTTAACATCGAACGAGCCGTCCAGAGAATGCAAAGTACTATTGAGTTGGGACGAGTTTTAAGAGACAGGAAAACCATCCCCATCAAATACCCTTTACCTGAACTTGTGATTATTCATCAAGACCCTGAATATTTAACAGACATCTTATCCCTCGAAAAATATATAATTGAAGAGATGAATGTACGAAAGATCACGGTGAGTTCAGATAAGGTTAAATACGGAGTAACTCTTAGGGCAGAACCCGACCACAAAACACTGGGAGCTCGACTCAAAGGTGACTTCAAGGCGATAACCCAGGAAATCAAGGGTTTATCAGATGAACAATGTCAAGCCATTATATCTCAAGGCTTTGCTGAAATATTAGGACACAAAATTGATTTAGCTGAAATAAGATTTATCTTCCAAATGACTGGATCAAATGAGAGATACGAGGCACACAGTGACAATGATGTACTTATACTTCTGGATGTATCTCCGGATCAAGAGATGATGGACGAAGGAATCGCCCGAGAAATCATCAACAGAGTTCAGAAACTGCGAAAGAAGGCTCATCTCGTGCCCACTGACGAAGTTAACGTCTACTATTCGGTAAACGATGTGAAGAGTGACATTCACCGCATTGCAGCTTCACACAAAGAGTTTATTGAAAACGTAATTAAGGCTCCACTTCTACAACTGACCAAGAACGCATACAGCACCATAATAGAAGAAGTCCAGGAACTGAAGGGTGTAAAGTTGAACCTGATCATAACAACTCGAGTTGAAACCGTCTTACCAGTTCTCCCGTGGGCAAATGTGGAACTTTCTGGTTTATGCCCCAGATATGGAGCAACTTCCACTAAAGGAATGGTTCTCCTGAAAGATTTCAAAGGAAAGAGTGTTACAGTTGACTCTCTTCACGAAGAAGTCACCATTATCTTTGGACTGTATGGAATAAACTTCAGTTTGTGGTTTGGGGAGAAATCTTTGACTAACGAAGATCTGCCAAAGGCAGTGGGTAAAACCATAATAATCTCTTCAACGAAACCACCTAACAAAGATGTCCCATCCTCTGCTCCGTTTTGTAAGTTCGCAAATGCCGAGAATGGAGGTAAACAAGTTACCTTTATCTTGGAAAACCCAACTGGTGAACATGTACTTGATATTGAGATAGCCAAGAAAAGATTGAACAATTAAGTTGAACTTGTAAAAGTATAATGTTTTCTCCCTTTTTTACTTTTCATATTATTTATTTAATTTACACAACCAGAAATAACTTTTCTAAATTTACAAGTATTTTTACCAGTTATGTACTTTGTATTACTAGACTTTAAAGCTCTATGTATCATCATTTCATTGTGCATTGTTTTAAGCAAATAAAGTACCAATACCAAAATGCATTTTTATTGTTTATTTAACTACATTTTCGGAACTACAGCTATCCCACTCACTTGCGAACCACACGCAAGACTAGCTATATTGCTATATTTAAGGCAGTTATATGATCATATAAAACAAGAGGTGAAACCATAAAAAACACAAATATAACTAAATTAATTTAATGGTAAGAATTCTAACAAGAAATGTTCAAACGTGCATTGTAAAAACGATGGGCACTCCCTTGGGGGTTTTGGGATGTTCAATCAACTTGGTTGGCTTTGGTGGGCGGATTTTCCTACCGTGGCGACCGTCTTTCCTGTGCCAAAGACCAGAACGAGGTCTGTTTCCCAGCCATCGGTTTCTCTGAGGAGAACCAATGTGCGTTACTCCGTGAAGCACATTGGACAGACGACCTGGAAGACAGATTAAATTAGAAAACCGGATAAAATCAATGCAAATTTCATTCACAAAGTAAAAGATAATTTGGCAAAAAACTTGTACATTCTTACTTATTAGAATTGTATGTGCCATTTCAGCATTAAAATAGTTAAGCCCGGTAAGGTCGTTTTAACCATATCTATGCCATAATAAGTTGAGTTTTCACTGTTTCAACCTTATGCGCCGCGTAATATTTACATCTCGTTTATAAATAAGGGGATATAGTGTAGGCACAGCTGCAGTTTGGATGTACATAATTTGGACAAATTTAGAAAATGGTAAGCATGGAACTGGGAAACCAAGGAATATATTTAATAATACCTCTCCCGCTTTACTAGTTTTGATTTCTGCATTGCACAGGATTATTGAAAAAAGGTAAGAAGCGTGGTAGCTTTCTCTGACTAAATATTTGTGTAGGTTTCAATTTTAAGATGTTGTGCAAGGAAGCTTTCAAAATATTCCAAATAAAAATTATAACTTACCGACTGTAGCCATACACAGGGGATCGAAACTGAATGTGTGTTTGGATGGCATTTGTAGGATGATTCTGTCATCTACCCTCTTCAATATCTTTGCAGAAGTTCCAGCTGCATGAACGTAAAGTCCACCATAACCTTAAAATAAATAGAATCGTCATTACACCTTCAAAATAATATATTTATATAAAGAAGAGTATCGGCGTTGATTTGATTTGCGTACAAATTAACATTTTTATTCTGAGACAAAATATTGCACACTTGACTTTCAAAACAAAAAGAATGATTCGTTTTCGAAAAATTCTTTGTAAAGAAAGGGCAACACCAATAAATCAAAGACGGCAGACAATTCTTTAAAATGAGAATAAACCGATTTTTCAATATTCGCTTTATGAATATCTGAACTGAGTATAAAGAAGAAATCTGATTGACAATTATGAAGCAGCAAAAACTCTGGAAAATAAATACTTTATTAGCTTCTTGTTCGCCAGCGTATCATTAAGGATACAATTAAAAAATCACTTTTCTGTATTTAAGAGCCCGCGAGGGATTTTTCAATATTTAATGGTTTTTTCGTATTTTCGAAATCAACCAACAAAATCGACCAAGTGAATCAGATACTTGAGTCGGACCATGTCAAGAGTCAGAATAATAGAAAAGCATGGAAAAGCCGATGTATAAATGTGAACGAGGCAAGGAGTGTGTGCCAAGACCGAGTTGTTTGGCGGTCCGTCCCCTCTGCCTACCCCTGCGGAGAAATGGCGTGATGATTAGTAAGTTCATAAATTTAGAATTATGAATAATAATAATTACCCATTTATTTGCACAGCCCTATTTCGTGTGTAACTTGACACAGCCTTTTGAATAATATATTAATATTAATAATTTAAATGACGGATGAAATACATGCCTACTTCGAAAAGTAGGGCGGATGGCGGATGGACACGGAAATTTATTGATTACTAGCTGGTCTCGGCATGCGTTGCTATGCCATTTAATAAAGAAATTGTTTCTCCCTGCGTGTCCTTTTGCATTCGTCCCGTTCCCACTCCGCCTCTCCGCCTGCACTCTCCCCACATTACTCCCCCTTACCCCCTCTCCCCACATTACTCTCCCTTCCCAACTTCCGCCATTCTCCCCCCCCTCCCCCTGCCTGGTTCCCCTCCCCCATCTCTCCCTCCCTCCCGCTTTCCATACATTCAGTTTTCAAACCTCGTGTGCCACCAATAGCAATTTTTTTATACAAATTTCATAATGCCAGAGCTCATCGGAAGTTTTATAAAAACCTTGTCCTGACAATAACGAATACACAAAAAAAAGAATTATCCAATTTGGTGCAGTCGTTCGAAAGTTATGCGCCTAGCAACACATTTAGCGATTCATTTTTATATAAGTATAAGATAAACATTTTATCTGGTAAGGCGGAACAATTTACAAAACGTCAGTTATTACAAAAATAGAATCAGCTGACGCACGGTGAAAACTTTCAAGAAGTTAAACAATAAAATTGAAAAGGTGAAAAATGCCAACTGAAAATTAACCCGACAGATTGGTGTCATGTATTGGCATTAAGCTGCCATGTATTGGTCAAAGAAGGTTTTACATACCTGGAGATTTTTCCACACAGTTTACTAAAGTACCAAAAGGAAGCGATCCCAGAGGATAGGCATCTCCTTCTGAAGCCCGCACTAGAAAAACAAATAATTTTTTTTATTAGATTAATGTATGAACAAGTAATAAAAAGACCGGCTCTGTGCAGGGAGCAGACTTGCCAAGGAGCCATGGAGTCAAGCCGATGAGGCTGCGCTGCTTAAGCGCCCTTGAGAATTTTACTGGCACTAGGCACCTTTTGGTTCAGGGCTGGCCTCGAGTAATAATACAAAATTATAATGTCAGCTCAATTTGTTTAGAAAACAAATGAAGACATTTTAAAAGTAGTGTATCTCACCTGGAATTCTGGACAAATGTCTTGAGGTCTTGATGATATCTCCAGCTTTCATGTTTTCGGTGGCTAAAATGTATTTAAGATCCTTGCCAACTGCTACCAAAGCAATGTGAGCGGTTCTGCAACCATCTTCAATAATCTAGAAAATACAACAATCATTACAATTTCATTTTATTGCCGGCAACCCGGGATTTTATTGACATTAAATATTACTAGCAGATAAAAACCTCGTCGCCTCAGTTCTTTATTTGTCCAACAGACCATTTTAGTTTTAGTTAAATCTTCCCTTTAAATTAAAAATAAAGTATTAAAATTGTCGGTTAATCACTTAACTAAGAATTATTTAAACTAATAAGACCTTCACTTTTACGGATATATCTTTATCTTAAACACCTCTCATAATGTTTTATTGAAATAATAAAAGAAAACCTTATCATTCTGTAAAAATTACTAATGGTCTGTTGGACAAATACGAACTAAGGCGACGACCTGCTACCGCGGTACTTTTGCTGCTAGGACCTGCAGGCGGCTTTTTGATGGGCTTCACCCAATTTAGTAAAGTTCCCTGACAATCGATTTTTGCCCCTTTGTATTTACAACAGCAATTATTAGAATGTGTGCAAAAATTACTTATCACATAGGTACCTACACATTTTTCTATCAAAATAATCCATTTGTGAATGCATAAGTAAAATATGAATGTCGTATAATTTCGTTAATTTGAAATTCACTCGACGAATGAAAGCTAATTTCTACTAAGTAACAAGCTCCCATTAACTAAGAAATTTACTGCCAACCAGAACTCAAGAAATTTACTGCCAACCAATTTTGGGGTAAAGTTCGGTTTAGGGGCGGCATTCCTAGATAATAAAACTAGTTATTTTTATACTAACTATGGGCCGGAAAATCCGAATCTGAAAGAATTAGGCATCGGCAAGCAATATTAACTGAATTACACGACTTTAAAATTTTCTATACACACACAGGAAAACAAGCCATTTTGAACGCATTCTGACACTACAAGTCATAGAAAAACAAGAAAGATGTTACACCACATAAAATTAAGTGTTGCCATTAAGCAATAATATCAATAACTAATTTAAGTAATTATTTTTTATAAATTTTACTCACTTTTGTATCATAACCATGTTACATAAACCTAGCGTAGCCGCTAAACTACTTGAAAACTGGGATGTTTTCTTGCCTTGACGCGAGCAGGCGGTATAAAGGGGCACAAACCATGTTACACAAACCTAGCGTAGCCGCTAAACTACTTGAAAACTGGAATGTTTTCTTGCCTTGATGCGAGCAGGCGGTATAAAGGGGCACAAACCATGTTACACAAACCTAGCGTAGCCGCTAAACTAGGGTAGGGTGGGGCAAAGATCCGCAATTTTAGGTTTCAACCTTTTTTCTCACCCAATAAGTAAAAGGTCCTGCAGGTTTTGGCTTCACTGGAAATCTTAATTTATGTGCTACAATATACCATTTTATTACTAGCGAAATAAGCACCATTTAGGAAAAAAAAGGAAAGGTAGACAACCTTGCCTTTGCGGACCTTTGCCCCACTGTTTGGGGTAAACGTCCGCAGATGCGGGTATTAATTAATTTAAATTAAATTAATCTAAAAACAAGAAATGCGCATTTGGCCAAATTATTGTCCATAGATCGCCTTTCAAAACCTGAATTATGGAATTGAACCAGTAAAAAAGTAAGCAAAGCGTATAGTACATTACATTTTCAACTGAAGATGACTATGGATTATTACATCAAAACAAGTAAAAAGAATTCTAACCTCATTGTTTTTGTTCTGCCGGTCGGACGCCATGTAACTTTTGTGAGTCGTCTTCTATCAATGTTGCCAGCATAAAAATGTGTCTAAAACCACGACAATATTAAGCGATCATTTTAAATTGACGGTGCGGATCATTTCCCACTGCGGATCTTTGCCCCACCCTACCCTACTTGAAAACTGGGATGTTTTTTTGCCGTGACGCGAGTAGGCGCTACGAAGGGGGCACTTTCTTTTCTATCACAAACCATATTACTAATGTGTTATGTGATGAATTATCATGTGAGGAAGTATCGTGTCGGAAAGTTTTACGTTATTGATATTATTGCTTAAGCGTATATGATACCCTCGTAACATTTCGTAATCTGTCAAAATGTGTTTATTTTTACATCGCAAGATGGCACTAGGGGTGTCTTCCCAGATTTCAAAAGGTCAACATTATACTTGCGTTATGATTGTTATGAACATCCAAGCACAGTATTTTTAAATATCGAAGTAAAAAAACAAACTAATAACAAAGTGTGGTTTGTTTATGGAACTTATTACGTTGGTAGAATATTTAGTATGATCCTTTTTATAAATGTTTCATAATTTGCTTGTTCATGGTCCTTTCAAATGGTCCTTTCATCGTTTCCATAATAAACAACGTTTGGAATCTCGTGGTTAACATTTTGAGTCGATTTAATGAAGTTTTTTTTTTTAAAATTTAACTTCTAAATATTCAGTCGTTAATTGATTTTAAACTATATTTTCTAGAATTCATCATTATTATTACTATCCCCAAATTGGAAACGTATATTTGATAGAATATCTATACATATTAATAACATCATTAATAATATTGACTTCGAGAAATAAAATAAAGTTTCTTTTTTATCTATATACTAGCTGGTACCCGGCATGCATTGCTATGCCATTTAATAAAGAAATCATTTCTCCCTTCGCGTCCTTTCCCATTCGTCCCGTTCACCTTCCTCCTCCCCTTCCTCTCCCGCGTCCCCTTCCCCTCTCACGTTCCCGCTCATTCTCCTCCTCCACCTTCCCTCTCCTCACTCTACCCCCCCTTCCCCCGTCCCGCGAACCCCCCTCCCGAGTTCCCCTCCCCCCTCCCGTATTCGACCAACACACATCAGCTACTAGCCAGTACCTTGGCAAATCAAAACCCGAGTCGGGGGGGGCGGGGGTTGTCGAACTTTGAAACAATGTAAACAGTCAAATTATTCGAATAATCACATTTACACAAGTACGCAGTCACCTGATAAGTAACACTAATCCTCGAAATGGCTCGAAAAAAGTGAGTTCGTGCACGAAGCGGCAACACCGCACAAACTAAGTAGGGATAGATTGCGTCAAATCTGACAGTTGAATCGTTTATTAGGGAGAAAAATTAATCTGAAAATACCGAACCGAAACTGAACAAGGTGCTAAAATACCTGGCAACCCTGGCTACTACAGTGATTATCGGCGTTCCGTTCTCGTCAACATCGCCGCTTTGAATAGCCAGTTTTTTTCTTCGTCGGCTTCCGCAGTCATACTGGTAAATTTGGTTTTCTCCCACCATTCACAAACCTTCAATGGCATTATCCATATTCAGCAACAGATAAGGACTGAACTTCAATGGTGGCACATAACTCTTTCATGCCCGAATAACCCAATCCTATGCTCATTATTCCCGATACAAAAGATTCGTTGATGCCAATACCTTCTTATAGGCTTTCGGACGTTTTTAGTTTAAAAGTTTTACCACATAAAACGCATTTTAAATTAAAAGTAGAGTTCAAACCATTTATATTTTCTGAGGTAATTCGTAAGTGCTCTAAATTGCAGTTAAAAAGGGAATCATGTTGACTAATACATTGGAGTTGCTTAAAAAATAATCAAATTGTACTACTCTCCGCCCTTCTATTAAAATATCATCGCTTTCTTCTATCACCTCTTCAATAGTAAGCTCCTGCTCAGATTCTTCACAGATCCATCATTGGTCTTCGGTCATAGGTAATTTTGCCAAAGAATTGCTGTTTTTTTGCTTCTAAACAATGTAGAAATAAAAACTGATTACCATGCTATTCAATCTGATTTTGAGATTATTAGTGTAAATTTTAGTAAAATACAAACCGACTATTATCACGATATTGGGAACACGCGTCATAAAAATCATAAAAAGTAAAAAAAAAATCTCACCCTTCGACAATATATTTGGTAAATATTTCCCTAACGAGTAGTCCACGCTCAAAACACACTTTAAAAAATTGTACTAGGTAGATTAGAGTTAGTATTAAGTAATTTATTAACCGGAATTGAAAATATTGCATTTTGATGGTTATTTTGTTATCTCTAAAAACGCGAAATGTCATTTCGTCTCGCGTAATTTTTCGTGTTTATGAAACCGAACAAAATAATGATTAATAAAATTCATCATTTCCGAAGATTACAATTCGTACTTATTTTGACAGAAAGTGATTTTTCTTTTAAACATGCGTATTTCATTTCCATAATTAACGTGGCGGTCCTTGAAAAATGACATTTCGCATTTTTTAAATTAAAAAAAAAAAAAAAAAATTGAAATGCAATATTTTTCAATTCCGGTTACTGAATTACTTATTACTAACCATTATCTACCTAGTACAATTTGTTTTATTTTTTTAATGTGTGTTTTGAGAGTGGAATCGATATGGAAATATTTACCATATATTTAATGAGGGCTAACGCAGTGCATGTAACAAGTGTTCCGATATATTAGGAATAAATGTAAATAGGTTATGAGAAATCGCCTTTTCAAACTTTGACATCTCGTATCTCAGAACAAGTTGTGAAGTTAGAACCCTATCCAAATGAGGTGACGAATAGTAATTGCGAGATATAGACTACCATAGTACAGGCATTTGCCTTGGTAGTCGAAAACCATGTAAAACAAACTGCAACAAACAAAATTAATAAAGAAAAAAAAATGAAGTCCAATAGGAAGATGCTCCGAGGAACTAGCATCATTGATCCCTTCGGCACCGGCGCATAGTCGGGAAACACGCCAAACGCGTGCCCAACATTTGTACAAGGTTGATATTTGTCACATGAGAACGGGTCGTTTCTTCGACTCGTTCTTGTGTTCAACAGCTCGGCTGTGGAATGATTTGCCGGCCTCTGTGTTTCCTCCTTCCTACAACATGGGTCTCTTCAAGACCAATGTTCATTCCTTCCTCTCCTCAAAAAGACCCTCCACACAGCATCCCAGATGACATATGTGTGGAGTTAATGTAAAAAAAAAGTATAAAAGTACATTTTCGAGAGTAGTGGCTGATGAACCAATAATAATATCCTAGTACAATCTTCAAGTTGAAGTTGTATTTATTACCAAACACCGCGTACATAATGTACCTACGACAAATGTTTGGCGAGCGAAATGCCCGGATAAGCTAATACCCATATTCCGAAAGACGCCACGAGCCACGATACGCATATTATAGCTGTGTGTGTGTACGCAGCCCAATGAATTCTCACACACATACTTGCAAAACGTGCGCATCGCCACATACGTGAACAACGTACTAACCGTTTTCGGACCTGCAACGCACTTTAAACGTTATGTTTTCAATGATTGAAGCAAATATGGCGGTCGAAAAGAAACATTTTGACAGATTTACACCAAAATGTGAATTTTCGAGTACCTACTGTTTTTGTAGCTTGCTGAGATTATTGCAATGCTTCGAGTGTGTCGGTATTCTATATTTAGAGGCATAAATGAAACATTTTGATGGCATTTTCAAAATATATACGTTATTAAACGAGGAGCGTACAGTTTCACCGCCTGTCAACGGGAGATCCTAGCCCGGAATGAGTAAAAAGCTCGAACTGTGTAAGAATTTGGTGTAAAATGAAGTATTTATTTAATTGTTAATATCCACAGATATCATAACGATAATAAGAGGCCGTAATTCTACAGATGTATGTATTATGTAAATATTTTAAATTTAAAATATTGTGTAAAATCATTATTAATGCGACAATCATAGATTTAAGTTTAAAAAATGGGTTGTATGGTGTATCAATGTTTTTATTTTTCATGGTCAAATGCCTACATCAATTACAAAAAAAAATAAGCAGATTGAAAAATAAAGGTCCATTATTTGGTAACAAAAAATATCAAGTCCGAGAATGACACATGAAAGGTAGTATTAAGCCGTTTTTCAGAAAATAACCATTCTGCCCCTATAACACACTCTTAATGGCAACACTTAATTTTATGTGGTGTAATATCTTTGGTGTTTTTCTATGACTTGTAGTGTCAGACAAGATGTGTGAAGAGGTAAAGGGAAAATTAGGAGACAAATACGATATTAAAAAAATTAAAGCGAAGAAACCAAGTATCAAAATTGTTGGAATAACTCAGAAACAAGACAGGGAGGAAATCGAAACAAAAATAAAATCACAAAATGAAGACATTTTCGAAACAAGTTCAAATATTGAGGTTACTTACATAAAAGAGTTTAAAAATAAAAGAGACCAGATAAATTACACAGTATATGCGGAAGTCGACGGCAACACGTACCAACGAATAATTAAGGCTGAAAAGATATATTTAGGATGGGACAGATGCCGTGTTTACAACAATGTAAATATTTTGAGATGTTTTAACTGTAACGGGTTTAACCACAAGGCGACACATTGTAAAAATGAGATATCATGTCCAAGATGTGCAAAATCCCATGATATTAAAAACTGTAATGAAGGATACGATGCCTGCATCAATTGCAAAAAAGCAAATGAAAGACTAAAATTAAATTTAAAAATTGATCACCCTGTATGGAGCAAAGACTGTCCAGTATACTGTCGAAAAATTGAACAGGAGAACAGAATGGTTAATTTTTTAGATTAAACCGAAACTTCATAACAATATACTCCTTAAACGTCTCTAGTTTACTAGCACATATCGAAGAAGTTGAAGATATGCTAAGAGAATACAAACCGCACATGGTAATGATGAGTGAAACTTGTGTTACCGAAGAAATCAAACTACACGAAATAACATTTCAGGGCTATTCGACAATTAGATGCGACTCATTTAGCAGGCATACGGGAGGAGTTATAATATTAATTCAAAATAATATCTCTTACAAAGTTACAACAAATATGGTTTTAGATAAAAATAATACCTGGATGCTTGCTATTGAAATTCAAAAGGATTTTAAGAGGGGAACCTACGTAGCTATTTATCATTCCCCAAATCAAAATGATACAAAATTCTTAGATTTTTTTGATGAATGGTGTCGTAAACAAATAAATACAAGAGATTTAATAATAATCTGCGGAGATCTTAATATCGATATGATGAAACCCAATGCAAAAAGCACATGACTACAAAGCATCATAAATTTCTTAGGCTGGAAGCAACTTGTCAACAATTATACAAGAATAGGAAAAACCATGATTGATTTAGTAATTTCGAATGACTTTTATGCGGAAGTTAATGCTGTAGAAGAACTCAAAATATCTGATCACGAAACAATTGTTACAAAAATTAGATACAGTAGTCCGAAGCCACAGGAAATACGAAAGATAACGTATAGGAATAAAAAGAACTATGATAAGGATAAATTGTGTACGGCATTAAAAAACAAAAAGTGGGTTTGCGATAACCAAGGAAATTTGGAGGAAAATGCCGATGAACTAGTAGGACATCTGAAAACAGTAGTAAACGAGCTAATGCCTATAACTAATATTATATTAAAAGATACAAATAATTGGTATACGAAATCTCTACATCTTCTACAAAAACAAAGGGATACAGCTTATAAAGCCTGTAAAATACAATTTACGGAAGAAAGATGGGAAACCTATAAGAAACTTAGAAACATGTATAGCACAGAAATAAAACAAACCAAAAATTCGTACATTAGACAAAAAATAATTACCTCTCAAAGTGATTCAAGAAAAATGTGGACTACACTCAAAGAAATTATAAGCGGTAAACAGAAGGGAGACACTAAGGAAGTTCAGTTCCCCGATGGAGTTGAAGATGATAAACCTAAAATAGCCCAAAAATTTAATACAAATTTTATACTCAGTGTCGAAAACATAAATAAGAGCATTCCATTAGTCACAGACACATTTTCATCAATGGAAAGAAGAGAGAATAATAATATTTTCAGGTTTAATAAAATAAACATGGAGTATTTAATGAAAATTCTTAATGCAATGAAACTAAAATCGTCCACGGATGGAATTACGATAGGCATAATCAAAGATGCACTGCCAGCTATAGGAGACAGATTAGTTGCACTAATAAATGAATCTCTGTTAGAGGGAATTTTTCCACAGTCATGGAAAACTTCCATAATAACACCAGTGCCCAAAATAATAAATGCTAAAAATTTCGAAGACTTCAGACCAATAACTTTGACGACCGATAAGTTTGACGACCTCCGTAGTCCAGTGGCTAAGACTCTTGACTCACATTCCGGAGGTCGCGGGTTCGAACCCGGCATGCGCAAATAAATTTTATTTGATTAATTTGTGTTATTTCACAATTAATTCATTTAAAATAATATATAGTATATTTGCGGCATGTTCCAGAGTGGAAGATACTATTAGTATCGCCCTGGTGTAAGACCACCATTCAGAATTGAAACGTTGCTTGAAAATGGCTTTAGCCGTGGTTAGTGACCAGATCTGAATAGCCAGGTACTTCCCAACCTTCCTCTTCCCCACCTCCTTCCCCTCCCCACTACCTTCAGCCTCACAACATACCCCAATTGGGGATGCCATAGTCTCACTGGCTCCAGACGGGAGCAGTTGAGATTCTTGTGCGGTATTCACTGTAAAAAAAAAAAAAAAAAAATGGATTACCTAAATATGAACAATTACTAGAATCCATAGTTAAAGAACAGATAAACAATTTTATTGAAAAAAATAACATTCTTGCTAAACAACAATCTGGATTTAGAAATAAATATTCCTGTGAAACAGCAATTAATTATGTCATAAATGAATGGAAAACAAGTATGGATCAGAAGAAAATCATCATAGCAGTATTCTTAGACTTTAGACGTGCTTTCGAAACGATAGACAGAGAAAGACTTATAATGAAATTGAAGGACATGGGAATTCATGGTAAAGAATTGCAGTGGTTTACTGATTACCTAAAAAACAGAAAACAAAGAACCAAATTTGGAGATGCTATCTCTGAAGAGCAAAAAGTTAACCTTGGAGTTCCTCAAGGATCGGTCTTGGGACCACTACTTTTTATTATATATATTAATGATATAGTGAAGTGTCTAAAGTACTGTTCCATCAAACTGTTTGCTGATGACACACTTTTATATATCATAGCAAATAATATTGAAGATGCATTGTCAAAAATACAAAGTGAACTTCATGAAATATCTAAATGGTTATGCATAAATAAACTCAAATTAAATGTAAATAAAAGTAAATTCATGGTATTAGGGAAAAAACAAAATGAACTTATCACCCTAAATATAGACAATCAAAATATTGAAGAGGTAGAAGAAATTAAATATTTGGGAATCATAATCGATAATAAGTTAAAACTTAACTCTAACTTTGAAATGCTAACTAAAAAAATTGCCAAAAAGATTAATTTCTTAAGTAGGATAAAGGGAAAATTAGACATTTAAACTAGGAAATTGGTCTATAACACAACTGTAGCATCCCATCTGAATTATTGCTCAAGTGTAATCTTTCTGAGCAATAAAACACAAATTAAAAGAATGGAAATAATTCAGAACAGAGGCTTGAGATCTATATTGTGCTGTAACAGATATACCAGGATAAAAACCATGCAACGCCAACTCAATATATTAAGTGTGTGGCAAAGATTAGTTTTCAATACCCTAGTTTTTATTTATAAGTTAAAAATAAAATGTTACCAGATTATATGTTGAATAATGTTAGAATCAACAGTACAGTTCATTGTTATCCTACGAGAAACTGCAACGATTTTAGGCTTCCTAAAACAAATTTATCGGGAACACTAAATAATATTTATTATAAAGGTTTTAAAATGTTCAATGAACTCCCTGTAAATGTTAAGGAGGCTAAAAGTCTTGCAGTTTTTCGTGGATTATGTCTTAATGTTGTAAAGTCCAAATTTTAGTCAGTAGGTAGTAAATAATATTGTAGTAGTCATAGAAAAGATAACATTAGATATAAGATGTCAAATTTTATATCTAAATAAAATATACAATAAAAAAAAAAAAAAAAAAAGAAATCGTTCAAAATGGCTTGTTTTCCTGTGTGGGTATAGAAAATTTTAAAGTCGTGTAATTCAGTTAATATTGCTTGCCGACGCCTAATTCTTTCAGATTCGGATTTTCCGGCCCATAATTAGTATAAAAAAATAAAATAAAATTATCTAGGACTATCGCCCCTAAACCGAATTTTTTCCCAATTTTGTAAAAACTAAACGAAACCTATACCATTTTTTTTTCGATTTTGTTATATGGAAACTTTTCATGTTGGGAAATATTTGATCCCCCCACTTCACATGCCCTGATGAACCAGGCTCCTTCACTCATCATGGTCCTGAGCTGCATGGAATTACAGACGCCATCGTTCCAGATGCCTGTGATGCTATCATAACAAGAGCCAAAACCAGGATAATATTAGTTAAAAAGGGTTTCAAAACTATTTTTTCTTTTGTATGTGGCCAAACTAATCAGTTTCATTTAGAGTTGTAAGTACTTAAATGGTCTTGTCAACAATACCTCAATGACTTTCTCCTCGCGGGGAGGGCCTTCTTCGGGTCCATCTCGAATCCAACGAATCCAATGGTACTTGTGTTTGATGCCTCCGCCAATGCCCTTCGCCACAACACGCCCTGAAAACAAATTTGTGAACTCTCTTGTGAACGATAAATTAGCAAAATTTATTGAACAGTAGAAACTTATTCGTAAACAATAATCTATACTGTAAAGGAATTTCTGATGATGATGGCCCATCCCACGGATATCGTATATCTCCGAAAACTAAACACACGGTTAATTAAGTTAAAATAATCGGAAATTTTTAGGGATTAGTGTCCATGGCTATTACGAATAATTTTTAGAAAATACTTTAGATTCGCCTTAATCACTATAAAAGGAAACTTTTTGCATCACGGCTGGCGGAAAATAATGCATTTTAATTTTCAATGTCGTTAAATGAAATTTCACTTCGCGAACCGACACTACGACAGCCCGCCCGCTGCCGCCCGCCATTTTGTCACATACACAAGCCCGCTACACAAACCCTGCGTAGCCAAAAAAACCATTCAAAAACGTAGGCTGTTTTATAAAGTAAAGATAACATACACAAGCCGGCTAAAGTTCGGTTTTTGGGGGAAATTCCTAAAAAATAAAACTAGTTATTTTTATACTAATTATGGGCCGGAAAAACCGAATCTGAAAGAATTAGGCGGCGGAAAGCAATATTAACTGAGTTACACGACTTTAAAATTTTTTATACGCATACAGGAAAATAGCCATTTTGGAAACATTCTGATTCCTACAAAATCAAACTAATAGTTATTTTTATACTAACTTTGGGCCGGGGAATCCGAATCTGAAAGAATTAGGCGGCGGCAAGCAATATTAACTGAATTACACGACTTTAAAATTTTCCAAACATGCACATGAAAATATTCATTTCGCAAGCTGATTTTGACTTGACACACGTAGTACAAAGACCATAGAAAACAAGATAACATAGATGTTTTTACCACACAAAATTAAGTGTTGCCATTAACCAGTAATATCAATAACGTAAAATAACACGTTTATATTTTAAGTACTTATTCTTTATAAATTTTACTCACTTTTGTATCACAAACCATGTTACATAAACCCAGCGTAGATGCTAAACTACTTGAAAACAGGGATGTTTTATTGCCGTGACGCGAGCAGGCGGTATAAAGGGGCACAAACCATGTTACACAAACCTAGCGTAGCCGTTAAACTACTTGAAAACAGGGATGTTTTTTTGCCGTGACGCGAGCAGGCGGTATAAAGGGGCACAAACCATGTTACACAAACCTAGCGTAGCCGCTAAACTACTTGAAAACAGGGATGTTTTTATGCCGTGACGCGAGCAGGCGGTATAAAGGGGCACAAACCATGTTACACAAACCTAGCGTAGCCGCTAAACTACTTGAAAACGTAGGCTGTTTTTTTAAATTGATGCGAGCAGGCGGTATAAAGGGGCACAAACCATGTTACACAAACCTAGCGTAGCCGCTAAACTACTTGAAAACGTAGGCTGTTTTTTTAAATTGACGCGAGCAGGCGGTATAAAGGGGCACAAACCATGTTACACAAACCTAGCGTTAGGTTAGGTTAGGTTAGGTTAGGTTAGGGACGTGAGCAGGCGGTATAAAGGGGCACAAACCATGTTACACAAACCTCGCGTAGCCGTTAAACTACTTGAAAACAGGGATGTTTTTTAAAATTGACGCGAGCAGGCGGTATAAAGGGGTACAAACCATGTTACACAAACCTAGCGTTAGGTTAGGTTTGGTTACGCATTTTTAAGATTACGAATTTTCATACTTTTGGTTTAAGAATACGGCCGTTGAGATAGTTGTAATTCATAAATATAGGGATAAATATTTTTTGAGACTTGGTAACACTGCCAACACATGTTTTCGTAGATTTCTTGTTTATCTATGATTTTGTACTGAATGAGTCAAATTCAGCTACCGAAATGAATATTTTCTTGTTTGTGTGTATTGAAAATTTTAAAGTCGTGTAATTCAGTTAATATTGCTTGCCGCGGCCTAATTCTTTCAGATTCGGATTCCTCGGCCCAAAGTTAGTATAAAAATAACTATTAGTTTGATTTTGTAGGAATCAGAATACTTCCAAAATGGCTATTTTCCTGTACGCGTATAAAAAATTTTAAAGTCGTGTAACTCAGTTAATATTGCTTTCCGCCGCCTAATTCTTTCAGATTCGGTTTTTCCGGCCCATAATTAGTATAAAAATAACTAGTTTTGTTTTTTAGGAATTTCCCCCAAAAACCGAATTTATTCCCACAAGCCCGCTACACAAACCCTGCGTAGCCAAACAAACCATTCAAAAACGTATATTAACAGTGAAAAAATGGCGGGCGGGCTGTCGTAGTGTCGGTTCGCGAAGTGAAATTTTATTTAACGACATTGAAAATTAAAATGCATTATTTTCCGCCAGCCATGATGCAAAAAGTTTCCTTTTATAGTGATTAAGGCGAATCTAAAGTTTTTTTCTAAAAATTATTCGTAATAACCATGGACACGAACCCCGAAAATTTACCAAATAATCAAATAAAAACTAATCTTTCTCAGTTTTTATAACCTATTAACAGAACAACCTAAAGTAAATGGGCTAAATGAGATCTTTTTACCAGACACGGGATCTCTGCCTGCCAAATTAGTTACTTCTAGAGGTTTAACGGTATAATCTTCAGGAAAGTGAACTACTCTTCTGTAAGCAACTCCAAAACCAGGTTTCGGTTTCACATTGAGGTGAGGCTTGTGTATGAACCTTAATTGTGTCAAATTGGTGTCACATTTTGTGAATTTGGTGATGGTTGACGTTATGGAGAGTCTTTGCACAAGTTTGACGAGGGAAGACATTATTTATATTTATACTATTAACAATTTAACTTCCCGTCGTAAATAAACCAATCCCCATACTCCATCCAACTGACAGATGAAGATATTTTATTTTTGAGGTTATATCATAATCATAAATAAACCAATCCCGGCTATATTAAGTTTTCCATAGATAAATGAACAGTTGCATAATGGCATTACATTAAGTACCTCCCACAACTTTTTTTTTTTAAATCGTCCACATGCTTATTCGACTCCAGTTATAGTCTGTCAAAAAGGAGTAGAAAATATATGAGGGCGCCACTGTTGATCAAATGGCAATACTAAAGACATAACTCATGGTGTTAAAGTAAAGCTGTGTAACCTACATTTTCATAAAAAATTAAAAAGGCATAATAGTGGAAAAAATATTTTTTCATTGCAGTATAGATACCCGCCGATCTCAAAATTAGAATTGAATATAGGTATATTATTATTATACCTTTGCAATTTTGTGTTAACATAATGAAGAATAACTATAATGTAATAAAATATAAAGCACAGATTAGAAATTGCTCACATTTATTTAATACTAGATAAAGTACTTAGCGTTGCCTGGGCTTTAGATCATGTCTCTAATTTTAGATCTGAATATATTTAACTCATTCAGATCTAAAAGTAGTCTAACTAAACTCACCATTAGTGATTCTTCCTTTCTATCTATTGTTAAATTCAAATTTATGTTAAATTAAACTAAAGCAAATCGCTTTATTAATCACCTTTTAATCAAATTTATGTCATGAAGAAAAAATGTTTTTTAAAATGTGGTTACTGTGTTCTACACATTCAGTGTCATTGCACTTCAAAGAAATATTTGACAGTTAAATTGGTGTTGCCAGTCTACAAATTTAGTAGTTCCAGTTTTTATATTTTCTACTCTATTTTGACAGACTATACTAGGTTTATTTATGGTTTACTACTGGTTTATTTATGGTTACTAATATCTACAGCCTGTATGTCGGACGAATATCTACAGCTCATATGTTGAACTAATATCTACGAACTTCAGAGTGTTGACTAATATCTACAGAGCGTAGGTTGAACTAATATCTACAGAGCGTAGGTTGGACTAATCAGCTAAATGTGTCCAATAGTCCGATATTAGGGATTTTCACATACATACTTACATAAATTAAGTTTTTTAAACTGCATACGCAATATTACGTTATTCAATATGCTATACATAATTGCAAATCCAACCTCTGCCAGTACTGTAGATATTCGTCAACACTTTGGTCCTCATAGATATTAGTCAACAGTTTGAGCTGTAGATATTCGTCAACACTTTGATTCTCATAGATATTTAGTTCGATTTTTTCAGTTTTTGGAATTCCTGTAGATATTAAGTAGACGCCTCCGCTTATTCATGGTAGCCGCGATTTTTAACCAAGCATCGTGTAATGACACTTTATTTTTATGCAGACGATGCTTTGGGTTCCATAGCACTGGTTCTGCTTCATATAGTTCCAAAAACAACAATATCAACTCGTTACTCCACTTTGCCATTATGTGTTAACGGATTGGCGCGAAAAAGATAATATTTAAACGTCACTTTTGTTATGATTGCCTGCCGTTCATAAACAAACCAATCCCCTGCTCATAAATGAACTAATACCCCCCTGTTGTTCGCTTCGCAGACTGATCAATGTGTGGACGGCTCGGACGGCTGGTTCGTGCGGGTTGGCCGTAGCGATCGCCTCGAAGGCGATCGAGCGCGATTCCCGTTCTTTTCAAAGATACCTTATCTTCAACTGACCGATTTTTTGACGAATTGCGATTCCCGATCTCTCGAAGGCTACTTCTGACAGTAGCGCGCGGTAGCCCGCGTTGCGCAAAGAACGGAATACTGAGGTTGGCGAAGGAGAGTCTCATTCGCCAAAGGAGACCGAATGGGCTGTCATTCGAGGTATTGAATGACATTAAAGTGCTACATTGACGACCATTATCAATATTTACGTATTTTTAAGAAGATAAAACTTAATATTATTGTAAGTATTTAATGTAAACATGATTAGTGAACTATTTTTTTCATAATAATACTCTCAAATGAAAAATACGTAACTCGCTAAATGCCCGAAATATCAGAAAAGTGATTGAAATTACAATAAACCGGTCCGTAAATAAATAAGTCCGTCGTGCGAGCGGATCGCACAGTTTTTTGTATATTGATCGAACTGAAAGAGAAACGATAATTTACATTACATTTAGGTGCATACTTTTCTTAGGTTTGCATACATAATAATAAACACAAAATATAATACAAGAACTGAATCGCTTTTTACTTGCTTTTAAAAATTTCTAATGTCAATCGTTAGTTGACATAATTATTTAATATCGTTGTTAATTGAGTTTGAGTCTGGGGTGAAATGCATAAAAGTAATATTTATATGCTTTTAATTAAACAATATAGGATTTACTTGCCTAATTTTATTGTATGTGTTTACAAGAACTGACTTTTTCTGGTTTTAAAAATTTCTAACCTCAAACATACCTCAAACACAGATATAATTATTTAATATTGTTGTTAATTCCGTTTGAGTCTGGAGTGAAAAGCTTACAAATAATATTTACATTATGCTTTTATTTACATAAAATAGGATTTACTTACCTCATTTTATTGTAGTTTACTAAAATCAACTTTAAAATAACAAGACACCCAAACAACTTTATCGACAGATTCGACGGTGATTCCCCGTCGGCGGCGGTTGGCGGGTAAAAATGACACTTCATAGAAGGAGTGAAGGAATAACAAAGTAATTACTATCTAGCAAGGTAGGTACCTTTTTACGAGAAGAAAATCTTCGGTAAACTGCTTTTGATGTTGTTATAAAATAAATTAAGATGCGATTATAATGCAATACAATGTGAAGTCATTGTTTTAAAAGAAGTTTTGGTTGACAACCTCGCGTTACTTGATTATATTTCATTTATAAGTATTTTCAAAGAATCTCTAACCCATTTTTTTAGGATTTTTTACTATGTCACTCTCCTTCGCCCTGTCTTGTAACGCCATGTCGTTAAAGGATGAGAAACAGAATCGCTCGGAAAAAATGAAAGACACCTTCGACGCCTTGCAACGGACAGCAATCTCAGTGAAGGATAGCTTTAAGGGGTGTTCAGACTTCTAATATAACCGCTAGCAGGTATCTGTTGAACCGCGAGCGTTATGTTTCGTGGCGTTCACACGGCGCAGATAAAATATTTCTTCCTATGGTAGGAGAGGGGGTCAGTTGAATTAGCGAGCGGCCACGGAGCGCGCATTTTTTGTACTGAATCTATGGAGTTGACATCTGTCACCCACCGTTCTTGGCAGCTCCGTAATTAAAATGACCCCCTCTCCTGTTTTCGTCGGAGTGGGGGGCGCTTAACTGTTGGCATATCGCCTCAGGAGCGGTTACGGCGTAAGATGTGCATTGTCTATGGTTGATGTGCGCATAAAGCGCTCAAGTGTGAACGGTCTGAAGGGATTGTATGGAGAGCGATATGTGGCGTGCTATGATGTTTTATATTTATCTGCTCAATGTGAACGAGCTCTTAGGCTCACCGCCAAAAGAACGGGAATCGCGCGCTAACCCGAACTCCAACCTTCCAACTAGAACTTCCAACGCACGAACACCCCTCCACACGATCGTCCAAACGTTTGAAGTTGGAACGTTGGCCGCAGTGTGGGCTTAGCATAACTATTAATGTACATAGGTTCCTATTTTATAATTCTGCGATTGTTTTGAAAATGTAATTAATTTTGAGAAATGGCCAAGATTACCCTTAATGGACGAAAGCCAAATAAATAATTTAAAAAATATATAAGTCCATAGGTTGTCTACGCCCAAAAAATATTAATTCGCATTAGTAGTGTTCAATATCGGTACTTTTACTACCCGTCGGTATCCGTTACTTTCACAAAAAGTAATCGTTACTATGTAATCGTTACTGATTACTTTGATTACTTTCGGGTAGTAACTACTGCAAGTATCAAATCGTTACTGAATGCTTTGATTACTTTCGGGTACTATCGACTACTAGTATCGGAGGCGTCTACTAATATCTACAGGAATTCCAAAAACTGAAAAATTCGAACTAATATCTATGAGAATCAAAGTGTTGACGAATATCTACAGCTCAAACTGTTGATTAATATCTATGAGAACCAAAGTGTTGACGAATATCTACAGCACTGGCCGAGGTTGGATTTGCAATTATGTATAGCATATTGGAATAACGTAATATTGCGTATGCAGTTTAAAAAAAAAATTATGTAAGTATGTATGTAAAAATCCCTAATATCGGACTATTGGACACATTTAGCTGATTAGTCCAACCTACGCTCTGTAGATATTAGTTCAACCTACGCTCTGTAGATATTAGTCAACACTCTGAAGTTCGTAGATATTAGTTCAACATATGAGCTGTAGATATTCGTTCGACATACAGGCTGTAGATATTAGTATCTGGAGTCCTAGTATCAATTCGTTACTGAATGCTTTGATTACATTTGACTACTTTCGGTTCCGGATACCGCCGGATACTTTTATAATAGAGACAAATCGTTACTGGTTACATTTTGACGTTTGTGTTTTTCGTTAGCGTGAATAGCGCGTAGGTACTTTGGTTATGCATTATTAGGATTCTAAGTTAGGTATTTATATGTATTTTGAATGTTTTGAAGAGTTTTGTGTGTTTAGTTTTTTTATAAACTTTATTTTTGATTTTATACAAACAATCAGAATACGGGAGAAGATATTTTATATGGAATACAGCTACATAATATATTATTTTTATGTGTAGGTACATACCAAAATATTGCAGCATCTCTCATCAGTCGTGATTGGATAATATTAAACTTATTTGCACAAAAGTTTCAACGATCACAAACGGCCCAAACACAATACTTTATAAACAATTTAAATGAACACACAGATTAAATATATTATTATGTAAAAACAAAGTCAAATATTGTAATAAAAACTGACGCAAATTCGTAAACAACGAACTAAAGTTAACATACTAATTTAGCCGTTAGCAAAGCTGTACGACTGATGAACTTTCACTATTTTACCATTCAACGAATAAAACAATTTTATTTTCAGTTATTAATTTGAGTCCCGTCATGAATACAATATGGAAAGGATTAGTATCGCATCACTAACAATTACAATTTTATTACAATAATATAAACAAACTGAAATGGAATTCATTCCCCATAGTTACAACAAGATCCCGGTTCTTTTTTTGTTTACGTAGGCAATTTTGATCGTAAATTACATATTAACACTAGATTAACGTACTTATCATTTTCCATTGAAATTCGAAACGTAATTTTACATGCCAGTTTTTTTTTATTTTTCTAGCTTTGGGATAAGTTAATAAAACACTATTATAGGCTGATGGTAATTTTTTATACATTTTATTTATTATTTATTTACATCTCACATAATATCATATTATACCTATGATAATAGATGTTAAAGGCGGTCTTTTTACTTAGCGGAAATTTCTACTATCCAAATTTATCTTTATAATCATAATCGTATTTTTTTTTGTAAACTCCACAGAAATTTAAATCTTATAATGTGTGAAGGAAAAAAGCAGTGTTAAAATTATTACTGTGAAAACTTTTTATAGTCGTAATAATATCTAATAATCATATTTTTTACACCGTTCGAAAATTTTGGTAGTTACCTACCGTCAAAAACTTGAATACTTAGTATGTATTGGTAGCAATAATATACAATTAGATCAGATAGCAAGGTACGCAAACATAAATATCAACCGAAAGCGTTTTTTTACCGATGAAAACACCGCAGTATTTTTTGTCTCTGGCAATACCGTTCCTAAACCGTTTACGCTTCGAACAACTGGCTCTGGCGTGGTAGCGCCTCCAGCGGCACAAATAGAAACGACCAAGTAATCGGTACAAAGTGTGGTTTATTTATGAATAGCTGGCTCTAACGTAGAGCGCCTCTAGCGGCACAAATAACAACCAAGTAATCGGTACTGAAGTATCCGCATCGAAAGTAATCATTTTGAGGTATCAATGAAAGTAATCATTTCGAAAGTAACGGATACTCTTCGTTTTTAGTAGTCGGTACTTTGATTACTTGGTGAGTACCGATTACTTCAGTACCGAATGATTACTTTTCATGCATCTCTAATTCGCATCTAGCGTGCTACCAGTTTGGCTACCTACAAGCACGTAGATTACTACGCAACGCTCGACACAAGCCACAACAGCTACAACCACAAGCTTCCTCGGAGACTGTCAAAATGCTTGCCACAAACAAAAACCACGTGCTTGGACCAAGCCACTAAATAGCACCTCCCATACGCACACTTCGGAGCGACTGAGTCCCGCGCCTTTTCAGGCCGCCGTGCCGCGCAGAAAGGTCTCAGAGTGAACTGCGCTGTAGGGGGCGTTCAAGTAATACGTAACGCAATTTTTGAAGATTTTGACATCCCCCTCCTCCCCATGTAACGCGCCGTAACGTTTCTCCATACCCCCCCCCCCCCCCTAAACGTTACGTAATGCCCAAGTGGCAATTTTTACCTGAAAGTCACAATTAAGTTGCGCAAAGTACTGGAAAGTCGCTTTAAATACCTTTTTACTTGTTTTAATCGCGTTTGTGGTAATAAACAAAACAAGGGATTTCGAGAACGAAAAGGGTTGCCAACTTGGAAGATTTTAATTCCCAAGTTTTTTTTTCCAAATAAAGAAAAAAATGTTATGTGACGCGTTGTTCGAACCCCCCCTCCCTCCCCTCCCCTTTTTTCACAAGATGATCACCTCCAACATTTCACAAGACCCCCCCCCCGCGAAGTGGCGCGGGACTCGGTCGCTCAGAAGTGTGCACGTGGGAGGCGGTGTTGATAGTGTCAGAATCACTTAACACAATTTTTGAAATGCGAAATGGAGGCAAGAATTTGATCTCTACAGTCTGCATTATAGCAATTATAGCATTCCCCGCAGGCCCGGAGCGACCGCAACACGCGTCACGCGCCACTTCAGGCCGCCGCCGCTCAGAAAAGTATTGACCGAAAGTAAGAAAACGGTTTACAGGGCAGTTAACTGTGAGACTTTTCCGCGCGGCGCGGCGTCTTGAAGTGGCCCGTGTCCATAAATATACAAACCACCCACCCCGTGTCGCTCCGTAGTGCCCGTGTGGGGGGTATTATATTGCAAATGTCAAACGCAAACGTCAAACGTCAAACTGGTCAAAGTGATAACGCATGATAATTGATAACTTCAAATTCAGACTTGTTCCTGCTAAGTTGAGATAACTTTTTTATATCACAAGTGCTACCGCTTGATTGCTCAATACTTTTAAATTACTCCAAGTTTCCGTACTTTGCTGTGAAATGTTCTTGCGAGGTAATTCGTGCTGTGGAGTTAATTAAATCATAAGATAGGAAATATTATAATTTGATAAAAATGGCAGATATCAGCTCAATTGATGCCGCGCATCCCAGATTTTGTACCACGCCGAAGCCTTTATTTGACCAATCTTTTACCGATGGTGGGTAAAAGTATATTTTTATTTATTTGATTGAAACAAACATAAGTGGCTAGAGAATAGAGTTAAGCATCTTTCATTATTAAAACACGTAGGTAATATAAACATTGCACTGTCGCTCATTGATTAATATGTGACTCAAACGTCCGGATAGCCTATAAAAGATTCAGCCGAGCATCGTTAATTTGCTCCTAAGAATTGAAGAGTTCGATCCCATAATCAGAACCTAACCAAACTACCCTTGAAGTACATCCTTTCCAATAAAAATAGAATCATCGAAATCGGTTGGCGTGATATTGAGTTATTCGTCCATTTGTCGCGTACATACTTAATGCAAATTTAAGACTTATATGGTTTTCTCATGGATGCCATTGTCAGAACTGGACCAAATTGAAATGGGACTCAAAGGTCCGAATAGCCTATAAAAGATTCGGCCGAGCATCGTTAATTTGCTACTAAGAATTGAAGAGTTCCGTTACCTTGTCATGGAACCCATGATCAAAACCTAACCAAACTCTCATTAAACTACCCTTGAAGTACATCCTTGGGAGCGTTCAAGTATTACGTAACGCAATTTTTGAAGATATTTGACCCCCCCCTCCCCCCCATGTAACGCGCCGTAACGTTTTCCTGTTCAACCCCCCCCCCCCCCCCCTAAGCGTTACGTAACACCCGAGTAACAATTTTTACCTGAAAATCACAATTAAGTTGCGGAACGTACTGAAATGTCGCTTAAATACCCTTTTTCTTGATTTTATCGCGTTTGCGGTAATAAATAAAACAAGAGATTTCTAACTCGCGATACATTATATACATTTTATTTATTCATATTGTCATTTATGAAAAAAATTGAGAATATTATTATTTTTATCGGCCTTGTATTCCTTCCAGATCTCCACAATTTAACACTGTCTTACCTCGAATAAACCTACATGATTATACAACACATACTTTCTTTTACATTAGCTTTAGTGAGGAGGCCCTGAGGAAAGTAATTTCCCTAAGTTTTCCCTGTGGAGCAACACTTTACTCCACTATGATTCACAAGCTGACTCATAGTGGAGTTAAACCTTTTCCACGTCCCGAATGCAGTTATACAAGTTCTCAAAGAGAAGATTTAAAAATCAACAGTAAGATTCACAGAAGATAAAAACCATTTTCATGTCCTGACTGCAACTATTCGTGTCCTCTAAAGAGATATCTAAGAAGTCACTTGCTGACTCACAGTGTAGAAAAACCGTTTTCATGTTCCGACTGCAACTATTCATGTAAGAGAAATCTAAAAATTACCCATGTTTACCCACAGTGGAGAAAAATCCATTTCATGTCCTGACTGCAACTATTCTACTTCTCGAAAAAAAATAACGAAAACGGCACTTGCTAACTCACAGTGATGAAAAAACCTTTTTCTTGTCCCGATTGCGACTATTCATGCGCTACACAACGGTATCCAAAAGTTCACGTGTTGAACCACACTGGACAAAAACCTTTTTCATGTCCCGACTGCAATTATTCATGTAATGCAAAGGAACTTCTTAGAAATCATTTGCTAACTCAAAGTGATATAAAATATAAAACCTTTTACATGTTTCTACTGCACTATTCATGTTCTACAAAGAGTTACCAAAAATCACATGTTAACGCACAGTGGACAAAAACTATTTTCCTGTCCAGAATGCAGTTATACAAGTTCTCAAAAGGACAATTTATAAATCCACCGTGCGATTTACAGAAGAGAAAACCTTTTACATGTCCTGACTGCAACTATTTGTGTTCTTAAAAGGGATATCCAAGAATTCTTTTGCTGACTCTACTCATTGTGGAGAAAAGCATTTTTCATGTTCCGACTGTAACTATTCAGAGAAATAAAATAATCACATGTTTACTCACAGTGGTGAAAAACCCATTTCATGCCCTGACTGCAACTATTCTTCTTCTCGAAAAAAAAAACTAAAACGGCACTTGCTAATTCAGTGATGAAAAACCTTTTACTTGTCCCGAGTGCGACTATTCAGGCGCTACAAAACGGTATCTAAAAATTCACATGTTTACCCACACTGGACCAAAACCTTTTTCGTGTCCCGACTGCAATTAATCATGTTGTACAAAGGAACTTCTTAGAAATCATTTACTGACTCACAGTGCTACAAAACCACTTACATGTTTCTACTGCAACTATTCGTGTTCTACAAAGAGGCACGAAAAATCACATGTTTACCTTCAGCAGACAAAACTATTTTTTTGTCCCAGCGTGGTTTTTCAAGTTCTCGAAAGGGAGATTAAAAAATCCACAAAACGATTCAAAGTGAAGAAAACCTTTTTCATGTTCTGAGTGTAACTATGCATGTACTACGAAACCTAGCTTTAGGTAATATTATTATATTTTAGCAGTAAACTAACCTGTGTGTAATAACTAAAAAGAGTTGTTCTTACTAAAAACTCTCGTATAACATCATTCATATGTTGCATAAATTTTTAATTTTTTTAATTTTTCTTTTGCTGTCTTCCAAATTTGGTTGGCATTTTTTGGTTGCGTTGCGCTGACAAGTCAGCATGAGAGCCTTTATAGGCCAATAACAGACTGATGATGTAAATCTCCCGGTTTGGAGGACATTATAATTCCTAAAAACTCACATTAACAACACTGATACAGCAAATTGTGTTTATGCGTATTTCGTGTTTAAAACACTAACGAATACTGACAATGAAAATAATATGAAAATGACGCACAATAGAGTCGAGGAATTCCCCGTACAACATAAACTAAAAGGCTTGCCAACTTGGAAGATTTCAATTCCTTAGTTTTTATTTAAATAAAGAAAAACATGTTACGTAACGCGTCCTTCGAATCCCCCCCCCCCCGTAACGCGCCGTAACGTTTCACCAGACCCCCCCTCCCCCCTCAAGTGCGTTACGTAATACTTGAACAGCCCCCTTTCCAATAAAAAAAGAATCATCGAAATCGCTTGGTGTGATTTTGAGTTATTCGTCCATTTGTCACGCACATACTTAATGCAAATTTAAGACTTATATGGTTTTCTCATGTTGTTTCGGAGTTCTCTGAAACGAGGTGTTATTTCAATAATTTGGGGATAAGTAAGCGAAGTAAGGAGATTTTACTAAAAAGTTTTTTTTTAGCTTAAACTCTTTAAAGTGATTCCAATATCATGCATATATATATATACATATAAACTTAAACACCAACAACAGACCTTATTATTTCATGTGACAAGCGTACAATATGCAAAATCAACCTACGTTTGTCAAACCATTTCTTTCAGACGCATAATTTCATCATGCTCTCTCCCTCACGGCAATGACCCAAAATGTCTTCAGAATCCGAAAACATTTTTATTAGGCGACATAATGCCATCTCGTTTATTGTACGGCGCATAAAGAGACAGAAATATGATATTGGGACATTTCGTAAATTAACCCAGCCAATCATAGTGCATGGAAAAGAAAGCTTCAATTTAAGCCGGCTATCTCGTGATGGATTTCAAATAAATTAGAATATGTATTACCACTTGTTTTCATTTGCATAAAATTATGTTTTACTGTCATTTTATAATTTTGTGGGGTCTTTGACCAATTGACCTGAGGGAAGGGAATCAATAAATTTTACTACTCTTAAGTCAGAAAAAATCACTTCAACACATTCATTTTGTTTTTTGCATTTTCAAGATGTTGTACAAGGAGGCCTTCAAAATTATCCAATTAAAAAAAATATAACTTAGTGACTAGTGTTGGAATGGATCAAAAATACAATGATTGATGATTATCATTATTAAATTAATATAAAATTTACCATACTCGTAGGTCGACTAATAATGTTTTATTTTTAGGGTTGCGTGTTGCCTTCATCCAGATGGCCGTCGGCTCGGATAAAAAAATTAACATTAAGCGGGCTGTGGACCGTATTCACAAAGCTAAAAGCAAGGGGGCTCAGTTGGTTGCCCTCCCGGAATGCTTTAATTCTCCCTACGGAACTAGTAAGCCTCAATTAATTTATTTATTCACAAATAACTAAATAATATTCAATGAAGTGTTTGTTTAGAGAATCCAGACAAGCGATGAAGTACCTACCTTTACGCACCAGATTTAAATGTCCGGGTTAAATTTTCCCCCCAAAAAAAAAAAAAAAAAAAAAAAAAAAAAAAAAAAAAAAAAAAAAAAAAAAAAAAAAAAAAAAAAAAAAAAAAAGAAGGAAAAACTAAACCCTTTCATACACTTCCCCAAATGATCATCTAGTGAATCCACGTTATGCAATTGCACTATATAGGTATTATAAATACAAAACAATACAAGAACAACATGTCAACCTACTAGAGACCAAATGGGAATATAATTCACCGACTCCAGATATTTTCATATCAGAGGGTTCGGCTCTGTGGCATTTCTAATTGAACCTATAAATCCTACTGATCCCTCAATATAAATATTTAAAAAATCTTTTGTAATCCTACATGTATTTAAAATTACTGCTTTTTGCATTTTTATATACAAATTCTTTGACAAATCTAATATGCTTAAATTTTGAATCAGATTCCTAGGTATTATGCCAGTGGCCGAAATAACAAATGGTAATATTTTTATAGTCCGAGAATGCCAAATTCTTTTAATCTCATTTCCTAAATCTGTGTATTTTCTAATTTTTTCAGAAACAGTTTTTTGAATATTACAGGAATTTGGAATAGCTACATCAATGATATAAGTTATTTTTTTAATTTTGTCATGTAAAACTATATCAGGTCTATTATGACTAATTGTTCTGTCTGTTAGTATAGTTTTATCATAATATATTTTATAAAATTCATTTTCTATAAATGAATTTGGTTCATATTCATAATAAGGTACTACATTACGGCAATCAATCAAGTTATATTTAATTACCAAACTTTGGTGAATTATTTTTAAAACCTGATTGTGCCTAAATGTATACTCGGAAGGCGCTAATATAGAACATCCCGATATAATATGTTCTATAGTTTCGGGAAAAGCCAAACATTTTCTACATAAATCATCAATTTGATTTATATCTTTGATTATATGCTTTCTATAATTTTTAGTATTAATGACTCTATCTTGAATGGCAAGCATAAATCCTTCTATTTCTGCGCTCAACTCTCCAATACTCAACCATTTGTTTGACGAAAGTTTGTCAACATACGTTTGGTTGAGATAATTGAAGTGTTTTGCGTGAATAATTTTATTTGACCAGGAATCTAATAATTCCTGGTTAGTATTTATAAGAATGTTGGCATTCTCGTCATATAAATTTAAAGGTGTAATATTTCTATCTGCCTTGCAAATTATTTTGTGCATTTCTGAGCTATTAGCTTTCCTATGGAAAAAATTTCTAAGCATTTCTACCTGATTGTGTTTCAAAGATGTTATTTTGACTACACCTCTACCTCCTAAATTTCTAGGTAAATTAATTCGTTCTATAGCTGAATTTGGATGATGGCAATTAAATTTTGTTAACGTAGTTCTAATTAATCGTTCTAAACTATCTAAATCTGTATTGGACCATTTAATTATGCCAAATGAGTACGTTAGTAGAGGTATTGCCCAAGTATTTATTGCTTTTACTAAATTTTTAGCAGATAGATTGCATTTTAAAATTTTTCTGATCCTAGTTTGAAATTTAATCCTAATATCATTTTTAATACTAGTGTGATCTAATCTATTCGATTGCGGGTATCCTAAATATTTATAAACCTCATCCCCTTTCATACTTTGAATTTTGAAATTTCTAAATATACCCTCGTCTCCATCTACAATTTTGCCTTTCTCTATATGGATAGTTTTACATTTATCTAAACCAAAAGTCATTTTAATATCATCTGAAAAAATTTTAACTACCTTAATCATTTTCTCTAAATTTGATTCAGAATTTGAAAATAATTTTATATCATCCATATATAATAGATGTGAAACTATACTACTCTCTCTTGTATTACCCTTAATTTTTATTCCAAACTTGCTTTTAATTAACATTTTAGAAAGGGGATTCAATGCTAAGCAAAACCAAAGAGGGCTCAATGAGTCTCCTTGAAAAATCCCTCTTTTTATTGAAATGCCCGGTACTACTATTTTCTTACCTTTTAAATTAACTAGCAAATCTGTATTCCAAAAGGACATAATATTTTTCAAAAAGCTAATTATAATTGGGTTAACTTTATATATTTTTAATATTTTGATTAGCCACGAGTGCGGGACACTATCAAAAGCTTTTTGATAATCTATATAACAAGTATGTAAATTACGCTTTTGATTTTGAATTTGTTTTAAAATTACAGAATCAATAACTAACTGTTCTTTACATCCCATATGTTTTCTGCGACAACCTTTTTGTTGTTCAGATAAAATATTTTTTTCATCCAAATGAGTATATATTAAATCTGTCAAGCAAGAGGTTAAAATTTTGTATATTGTCGGTAGACATGTAATGGGTCTATATTGAGAGGGATTATTAATATGTTCGCTTTTAGGCAACATATAAGTAATGCCCTTAGTTAGAAAATTAGGAAAATTTTGAGGTTCTCTGACAAGTTTTGAAAGATTTTTTGCAAAAAGAGGATGTAAAGTAGTTAGACGTTTGTACCAAAAATTATGTATCCAATCGCAACCCGTGGCTTTCCAATTATGAGTATTTTTTATAATTTTGGCTAACAATTCAACCGATATATCAGAAAAACTCATTTGTTCAATGTCTGAACAATTGAGTTCTTCATTTTCTATCCAGTTACCTGCCTCATTATGTTTTATATCTTTACTCCAAATGTTTGTCCAAAAATCGCGCATATCTGATTCAGATGGCAACGGAATATTATTATTCGAAATAATATTCTGTTTATCGTCAAGTTTGGAATAAAATATTTTCTCATTTTTCTGAAATAATCTATTATTATTTCTTTTATTATACGTATAATTATATCTTTTTAATCTACTAGCTTTTACACCTAATTTTTGTTTTAATAAATCTAATAAATCATTGATTATATTTTCATTATTATTACTACCAATGCTATAACCAAATTTTCTCCCAATTTCATCTACATATCTCAAAATATTCCTACTTCTATTTCCATTTTTATATTCAATTACTCTAGCTATACTACTTCTTAAAAATACTACATCATTTTCTAATCTAATCTGCCATTCTGGTTTACTATAACTATATGATCTATCATCAGAGGATATTAATTTAACTCCTAACTTATTACATATAGTGATAGCACTAGCGTACACTATTGTATGAAGATCTAAAAAACTAATATCGTCAAATATTATTTTTGGTAAAATTAAATTATTTAATTCAGAAATTAATTTAGATAATTTCTTTGACGTATGCAATTTTGGTAATTTTGGTCTAACTGTGGGCTCTATATCTATATATCTATTTATATTATTTTGAAGCAAGTTAGCTAATTCTATTACATTATCATCTAGTAAGTTTAAATTTGCAATATTGATTTCCCTAAGATTATGAATAATGTCTAAGTTATTTGAATCTACTCTAATATCATTGGATTCTTCTACTAGAATATTAGCTAAACTATCTTCATTCAATGCATCTAATATAACATTACTACTCGTATTAATTTGATCTAAATTATTCTCCAATTGCAATCTATCTGCTACTTCTTTTCTTATCTCATTTAATGTTACTACAGGAATTAAATTATTTTTGAAAATTGACCTTTTTTGGTCAGCTAATCTTTGTTCGTTTACTTGGGCAACCGGATAATTTTGTGAGAAAAGTAAATGTAATTTTTTCCTATACAATAACATATCTGTTTCTAGTTTAGTTACATAAAAAAATGAACGAACGATGAACATATTGACATCGTTCGTCCATTTCATACGCTGCCTAGGAATACCTGCTTTGGTTTTTTGGGGTCTCAGATTATCAATGTTCATCTGTATAGATGACATAATAAACCCATTTTCATTTCCGTTGGTTGAAAATGACATTTTGTCACCTTTCAAAACAACTTGGAAATGATTGTTATTAATTATTATTATTATTCCTACATTCCAGTAACCAAGCAACTGTCGTCGTTATCTAGTGCTGTCATTTGTCAACAAATAATTTTCAATATGTCCAAATTAAATATTTTAATGTAAACTACCCTTCAATACTACAAATCTATAATATATATATTATATTTTAGAATAATGTTATCAAAATAAAATATATAATTAAATTTACCTACAAAATATATTTCAACGTAATCTCAAAATATAGTTGTTTACCTTGGTTACTGAAGTCCTCACAAAAGGAAAAATTTATATTGTATTTATTTACCTTAATATAATATAATTATATTATATTATATTAACATTATTATTATTTTTAATTGTTTTTATTTCTTGCTAGGGCAATCCCGATGAGTTACAGAACTTATTTTAGGACGGGGGGATTAACAATATGGGGTCGTCCATTAATCATGTGATGTTTTTTAGCAACTTTTTAACCCCCCCCCCCCTTGGTGATATGTGGTGAGGTTTTAAACTAACCCCCCCCCCCAAAATCACGTGTATTTTTTTTAGTACAAAATATTTTGAAATTTTCACAATATTATCACGAAAAATAAATACATGTGATATCTCATTATACCCCCCCCCTTGTGATATTTCGTGAATTTTTCCGAACACCCCCCCCCCCCCCCTTTCGAGCCTCACGTGATTAATGGACGACCCCTATGTAAGTGGGAGGTAATAGTTACAATTTTACAAAGGTATTATGATATTAAAAATATTAGTATAAAATTATAAATATAGTTAAATTTATTGCCACTCTCATAACTGGAACTGATTTGTCGGGAATTCTTAGTCATTGGCTGCTTTTATGATTCCTGCAGAAAAGGCACGGTGAAGGCAATGGTTCACGGCATTTCATTTCTTTCCATACGAATGAGGGAGATGAAGGAAAATCATTACTTTTCCTTTGGAGGAAGTAGACATACGTACATTGTTTATCCCACTATTATGTAGTGTGTAAGAAAGAGCTGCACCATTATTGTGACAAGGAACGTGCGTTTATTGCCTTTTTTGTGCTGTCGCCGTGCTGTAACTTTGGGAATTATAAAAGCAGCTATTGAAGAATTCAGACTATCCCCGTTAAATACATATATTTAGCTGATATACAAAGTGAAAAAATTGGTTCCTTTTCCACTTTTTTCCTTTAATTAGTCCAACTCGTAGGTTCTCAACGTGGGCGATAACGCCCCCTTGTGGGCGTTTGAGACTTTTAGGGGGGCGGTAGAAGCCCCGGAGAAAACTAGGGGGCGTTGAGGAACCCTAGGGGCCGTTGAGATGGCATAGTGAGGGCGTTGGCAGGCAAAAAAAATGATTTGAAAAAGACAAAAAAACATGCTTATCATGCACTAATTAAGAATTAACATCATGAATACAAGAGGGAAGGTGGTAGCAACCCGGTAGCCCCCCCCCCGTTGTGGTAAATATAATCGTGACAATAACTGTTTCAGATTCGCGACAGATGGTAAGTAAAAACAAATAGGGGGCGCTAGAAAAAAAAAATATTCTCAAAGTGGGCGGTGGGCAAAATAAGGTTGAGAACCTATGGTCTAACTTGACCTCCAACGCTCTAACGCCGAATGACCGGAAAATACCGAATCCGGTATGATAATAGTGGAATACGTTTCAACGAGATATTAGTGCACAATAGCTCCTGTGATTTGTCAACTGTTCTGCGCTTGTACTACAGAACTGATAACAGAGGCTTACCAAGATAATTTTCTAAGGCTTTTGCTAATAAAGCATGCAATTTACTAATTAACTGTAATTCTATTACATTATTAAACAGTAATACTGCCATTGTTTTTATAAATATTGTTTACATTACCTATCTTATCTTATTTGATTAGACTTTCTCATTATAAATTTTCTTCCCACCAAAAACAATTAATTTTACTTATTTAGTGTCTAATAGAATAATTTTATAACAGAATTTACACTTATTAATTGTTTTTGTGTTTTGTAGAACTCCATTTCATTTTTTAAAGTATGTTATTTTGTATTAAGTTCTGCAAGCATTTAGTTTTTTTATTATTGTGATAGCTGTTTCGGCTTACAAGGCCATTTTCAAACTGTGGTTACTGATGACTTATTTACATAATTATGTTGTCCGTATAAGATCACAAGATACAATTAAAATATAATAAAAAAAAAACTCTGTTATTTATAGACAGATTTTTTCTTTAAAATACTATCGGGTTTTTAAAACCCTGCTCACAAATTAAATGTGAATCTATCTATCTATCTATCTATCTATCTATCTTCTATCTATCTATCTATCTATCTATCTATCTTCTATCTTCTATCTATCTATCTATCTATCTATATAAATAAAAATGAATCGCCGAAATGTATGTACGCGCATAACTTTCGAACGACTGCAACAAATTGGATAATTCTTTTTTTTTGTGTTCGTTATTGTCAGGACAAGGTTTGTATAAAACTACTGGTGAGCTCTGGCATTACGAAATTTGTATAAAAAAAATGCATTAGGCGTTACGCGAGCTGTTTGAAAACTGAATGTACCGGGACTGAATGTATGGAAGGCGCGAGGGGGGAGGGGGACTCGGGTAGGGGATTCGCGGGAGGGGAACCAGGGAGGGGGTAGGGGAACCTGAGAGGGGGAGGGGAACTCGGGAAGAGGGGTTAGCGGGACGGGGGAAGGTGGAGGAGGCGGAGTGGGAATGCGGGATGGGAAGGGGATGCGGGAGAGGAAGGGGAGGCGAAAGGGGAAGGGGAACGGTACGAATGGGAAAGGACACGCAGGAGAAACAATTTATTTATTAAATGGCATAGCAATGCATGCCGGGTACCAGCTAGTATTTATAAAATTGAAATGTGAATATTATACAAAATTGAAACCTATGCAAAATACTTTGGGATGCCCTATTCATGACAGTATTTTTTTCTTCTTCATTGTTAAAGAATCTTGTTAATTTATAAAATAAATAAATAATAATTTGTTTTGAATAAAAGTATGTATTTTTTTTAGGTAAAATTTCAGTTTGACTTGACCCGCTTAATACGAATATTTCTTAGAAAAAACCTTTTGATTCACATATATAAAAAAATAATACTTAGTAAATGTAAATCTCTACATATTATAAAATCAAAGTCTGTCTGTTCGCGATAAACTCAAAAACTACTGAATGGATTTTCATGCGATTTTCACCAATAGATAGAGTGATTCATGAGAAGGGTTTAGGTATATAATTTGTCAAGGTTTTGTGTAAATTGGTTGAAACGTAAAGGAGAATGTCTGTATGTGGCGGACGAGCGGGCTGGCAAGCGGGCGGTGTGGATTTGATTTGTACGCAAATCTACAGTTTTATGCCGAGGTTGATGAAATTTTGCACATGTGACATTCAAAACTAGAGGAAGGTCACTGTCTACATTGGATTTCGAAAACTCTGTGTAAAGCCCGGGCATTGCTGGGGACTTCAGCTAGTATTTCATACATAAAGGACAACTATTTGCATTCGGGGCGATGGTAAATACTACCTTAAAAATTTCAATTATGTAAAATGTAAATTGGCTTTCATATTATGGGACAGGCATTTAAGCTGACAGGCATTTACAAATATTTTAGATGCAGTGTTTTCCATTGCCCCGAATGTAAATAGTTATTTTATTACCAACCTTCCTATTTCCCTTCTCTTTCCCTGTTTCCTTCCACCTTACAACATTCCGGATAATTTATTTTTTATTATTTATACTACATTCATTACTTTAACATCCCTTTTTAAAGGCTTTGATTCTTTCTTCAGACTTCAGGCATTTCATCACACATCTTAAGTCCTCTATGCGTTTGGCAGTTTTGTAACTTGGATTTTCTCAGATGCGGCAATCTAACTCTATTTGTTTTTCTGGTTTCATAATAAGAAAGTTGAGTGAAAAATATTTTGACTTTTAAAAAATATGTTCATGTAGTTCAAAAAATATCGATTCTAAAAATATAAATATATTTCTATATTATTATTCTTAGAATTAATTCAACGTTCTTAAAAAAATGATTAAAAAGCTGTAAACTAAAAATGCTTCATGATTGGTCGAAAGAATTCTGACATCATCTGTATGCCGGTTTGTAAGATCATTGGAATGTCTATGGTGCATCTCTTTCTATTACATGAGAGATGGTTTGTTTATGATGAGAGAGGTATAGGCCAAACAGCTTTGTTTGCTATCTTGTTATGAGTCTTTTTGGTTTAAGTAAAGCCTCGATGACATTGAGCGAGTTTACAAGCTACTAGATGGGAAATTCACTATCTGTTAGTAAACTCGCTCAGTATAATCGTTATTACTAGCTAACTAACAGATTGTGGACAATCTACGAAAAAAGTTGGAACTTTGCTTACTACTTACTAGCGCTTGCCTCAAGATGGCGGCCCACCAACAGCTGATTTCGTAACTGTCAGAATTAGTTCGCGCGAGAGTCGTAGTTCTTGCTACTGGCTAGCGTGTGGCACTAGCTGCAAGCTCAAGTTTTCTACAAAATGTCGACAGAAATAGTTGGCGCAGGAGTCGTTAAGGCGGGCGAAAGAAAAATTCTAACTTTAAAAATTAATTTAACTATGAAATCTTGATAATTTTTTTTTTTAAATAACTTTAATTCTGAGAGACAATTAACATTGATAAAAAAATTACTGGAATTCCTTGTTGAAGAATTTAAAAAAATCTCCAGTCAAAATACTAAAGCGACGTGTTTTTCAGAGCCCAAATGATGTCACACACAAACCCCGCCTCTTACCGCTCGGATTCCGCTCGTTTTGGCTGTCTTAATAAAATTTAAACTTGGAGAATTAATTTAATTATGAAAACGAACTTTAACAAAAATAAATACTAGTATTTAAGTTTGAATGTGAACATTGATAAAAAAATGGACTCAACTTCCTTATTATGTATATCTTTATTAAATACAATTTCATCCTTAAAGTATTTTGTCATTTGGTTTTTCATAACTTTATGCACAACTCTTAAATGCTCGTTTTTTCCCAGTAAACATCTTATAGCTCTATTCTGTATAATTTCTAGCTTGTTCAAATTTACTTCATTGGCCAAATATAACACTGCAGAGCAGTAATCTAAATGTGGAACAACTATAGTTTTAAAAATTAGCTCTGTAGTGTTTCCATTTAGTTTATTTCTTAGTCTTCTAAGAAAATTGACTTTTTTATACCTTCTTTAGCACAATGCGTATTATTGCCGGAGTCAGTTGGATTAATAATACATAAAATATCTAACATTATGATTTAATTGAAAAGAATTATTGTATCAATTTTTTCCTCCCCGTGTTAGAATTCTTTGAGGAATATTCTGAAGACGTCCCCAATGGAGAAACGTGTCTGGCTTTAGCAAGTGCTGCAAGAGAAACCGGTTTGGTTGTGGTTGGAGGGACCATACCAGAGAAGAGCGATGGCAAGCTGTACAACACTTGTACAGTTTGGGATGACAAGGGGGTACTTATAGCCAAACATAGAAAGGTAACAGACATAATATGTTTTTTTAATATTAATCTGCCTAAAGTAGTGCTCAGATGCAATTTATTCAAACTGGAAATCCGGTTTACAATATCTGTCAATGGTTCCTATTTAAATTAAAATATTGCTCTTAAGAGAAGTAAAAAAAAACATATTGTTTTGGACCTGGTATTTTATACACAAACCTAGCCGTTTTTTAAATTGTAATGTTCTTTAATTTAGTGGCTCACCAGCCCACAATAATAAGGATTACAACGTAAGTTTGATGTCTTCAGTTTATTGGTAATTATAATGGATTCAGTAGTATTGTATTTATGTCAATAGTAGCGACTGTTTACTAAGGCTTCTAGAATGGATCTGAGAGTGGCGGGGCCCGTCAGCTGTTCTCTTGTACTGAGAGCCCGCTCGTCAATCTTCGGAAACCCGAACGTTTCCGAGCGACGTGATATCTGAACACACCTACATTTACATACACTACACCCTTCCCCCTGTAATCAGTCGCTACAAATCTAAGTATTTCATATACATCTTAAATATTTCAGGACTACAATTTACAAAGTTATCTTAAGTATTATACACATATTATTATTATTTACACACATATTATATTATTTTATACACATAATTATATCCTTGAAAGATTTGTTCCTTCCTTGTGGAGAATTATCTTGGTCGGAGTCTTCCCGACCAGGGACTGTACGATGTACTGGGTACTGCCGGCTCCGGCATTGTATCGGGTATTGCTGCGTCTGTGACTTCCTCCGTGTGTCCTCTCCCCTCCCTCCGCCAGTCTGAAATCAGGAGAAACCACCGTTAACTCACTCCACAGATCGGACAACTCCCTCTCAGAATGCTCAGCCCTCGTATCATCAGACGCGGAATCTGGCAAATCTGAGACAACATCGCTCCAACTGACTGACAAGTTTCTCATCTGGTCCACATGACGTTTCCAAACTAATTGAGAATCACAAGTTTTAATCAAATATAATTTTTTTCCAATTTTATGTGTAACTATTCCCTTTACCCATGTAAATCTATTATTTTTCCTGAAATCTTTAATTAGACATTTTTGTCCCACAATAAAAATTCTCGTTTTTACACCACCATAATTCTTAGCCTGTTTACGTTGACTGGTCTCAATATTTTTATTTCCCAAATCATGTTGTTTTGACACAAATTGTTCATTCTCTTTCGGAATGAGACTGTCAAAGGTAGATCTAAGTTTCCTATCAAAAAGTAAAACTGCTGGCTCGACTCCCGTAGTACAATGCGGTGTATTTCTATAATCGGACAAGAATTGTAACAATTTATCCTTGTAATCAACCTGAAATTTATTTCCTACCATAAGTTTTTTAAGAAAACCCTTAGTAGTTTTCTCTCTTTGGGTGCATAACTGGAGATGTCATAAATTTGATATTGTTTTCCCGAAGGAATTGTTTGAAAATCTCGCTCGTAAAAGATGTTCCGTTATCCGACACTATGTATTAGCTGAATCTGCCCTTTGAACTTCAATACAGTCGACCCATTTAGTGAATGAATCGCAGACGACCAAAAACATTTTCCCTGCCAGCGGCCCACTGTAATCTAGGTGTAACCTACTCCAGACCTTCCCTGAATTAGGCCATACAGAAAATTGACTCTTTGGAGGAGATTGTTTCGTCGAAGCGCATTCTGGACATTCCTGAACAATTTTCTCTAAATCTTTGCTCAGCGACGTCCACCAAAAATAACCTTTTGCTAACCCTTTCATCTTCACAATACCTAAGTGTGAACGGTGCATGAGCTCTAAAACTTTTTTATGCAACGAACTTGGAACAATAATCCTATGTTGCCAAAATAAACAATCCTTAACAATCGAAAGTTCATTTCTTTTTATCCAATATTTCCATAAATTATCTTCGCGATTAATCCGCTTGGGCCACCCCTGCCTTAAACAAGTCATTACGCTTTGAATGACAGCGTCTGCTCTAGTGGCTTCCGTGATCGAATTAATGTCTAAAAATTCTAACTCTTTTACAAAAAATTGGCATTTTTCCGTATTGACACATAACCCGCATTCTTGTAAACGCTTGCAAACTGCCATGATATTATTCATCAGATCCCTTTCGTTGATCTCTGAGATGATAATATCATCTAAGTAAAATGCCACGCCCTTGATATCTTGCAAGCAACTAGTTATTGTTCGAGCGAAAATTGCCGAAGCAGATTTAAACCCAAACACTAATCTATTGTAAACAAACAATCCTAAATGCGTATTAATCGTTGTAAATTTCTTACAGCTATCCTGCAGTTCTAACTGTGAATAAGCTTGTTTTAAATCCAGTTTTGCAAAAAATTTTCCCAAACTAACCTTGTGAATAACCTCTTCGATCCTAGGTAGCGGGTATTTCTCTAATTCTGTAATAAGATTTAAACTTCGTTTATAATCTACACAAATACGAATCTCGCCGTTTTACTTAACCACCGGAACGATAGGAGACGCATATTCGCTGCTTTTCACTGGCGAAATAATACCATCTCTCACCATGGATTTAAATTCACATTCAATCTTATCTCTAATAGCGAAAGGTACCCGCCTAGCATTACAGAAAAAAGGATTCGCATCTTTCTTCACTTTAAAATTCACTTTGAATTTATTAAACCGTCCTAGTTTCCGGTCAAAAACTTCTGGAATTTTTTTTTAAATTTTATCAATTTTCTCTTTTTCTGACGAAACTGAATTGATAGAATTTTGTTTTGAAATAATGTTGAGGTTAAAGGTTTCCATGAAATCTCTTCCTACTATCAGTTCCGAACTGTTTGCTACAATGATAAAGGTTATTAACCTAACTAGATTATTGTATTCGACCTTGAAATTTGTATTACCCACAACATTCAACATATTCCCGTCATAACCTGAAATTTTTCATGTTTCGGGTGACAATTCTAAATTACTGAAATGTTTACAAAATAATGTTTCTGGAAAAACACAAACTGATGAACCTGAATCAATCATGGCTTCGAAGAATTTACCATTTAATTTCAACTGTGCTTTGATTGCTTTAACAAATGCTACATTCTCAATGTTATTATCATTATTACAATTCATAACTGATTTTACAGACCCGTTTTTACAAAATCTTTGCAAATGGCCTAATTTAGCGTAAGAATAGCATTTTGCTTCTTTAAATTTACAGCTACGAGTGTCATGATTTGTTTTACCACAAATATTACATTTCTTTTGAGATGAAACGGTTTTAACCTGTTTATCCGGTCTACGTGAGTCGGTGCTACTAGCACGATCTCTAGGCTTGCGCGCCGTACGTCCCAATCTCCGCTTATGTGAGAAAACGGTGGAATTCTCGCCGATTCCATTCTCACGATAAGGAGAAAAAATAACACGCGAAGCTACCCAAACGACAACAATACTACCCAAAAAAAATTACAAAAAATCAGACAATAATTCCTCCACAAGAAAGAAACAAAATCTTAACTTAGAGGTTGCGGCTGCAACGTCTCCAAAATGTTTCCTCTTGATGAGTGAGTGACCTTTCCTCGACACTGGCTTAGTACGAATGCCTTCCCTCGGCACTCCGGAACTTCACCTTCGTGGAAAAGCTCTGCTGAGCCCCAAAAACGACCACTGCCTCTTGCTTCTGAGTGCCCTTAGTTCGGCACTCCAGAACTCTGACTGTGGCTCCAGGAATAGCCAAAGATATCCTTGATTATGTTCTGCCGGTCCTTTCTCTCGGTCAGAAGAAACCAAAAAATATTCCCCAATGTTCCACCTCGGCTGTAGGTAGCCTTAAAAAAATTGCTCGGGGTGACTTAGCTCTCCCCGCTTTGTCGGTAATTTTTTCTTCGGTAATCCAATTTAATATATCAATCTAATACTCATACGGCTGCTAACCGGCTGCGCCAGTTGTAATGTTCTTTAATTTAGTGGCTCACAAACCCACAATCATAAGGATTACAACGTAAGTTCGATGTCTTCAGTTTATTGGTAATTATAATAGATTCAGTAGTATTGTATTTATGTCAATAGTAGCGACTGTTTACTAAGGCTTCTAGAATGGATCTGATCCGAGCAGCGTGATATCCGAACACACCTACATTTACATACACTACAAAAATCAATAAAAAAAAACCGGTTTAATTTTTATTTTATTCACACTCTACCTGTTTTGGAAGAACCCTTCCTTCATCGGGAGAATATTAGAACTAAACTACGATACAGAATATTGACAGACATATACATAAATTTTAGGTGTTTGAATGGAAGGTGAACAAAGGGAAAGGGGTAATTACGTGATTTCCGGGAAGAACAGAGTGGTTTATTGGAAATATGTCTAGAATAGGATATGTTCCGCTTTATTGTAAATTAAAGTGAGCCACAAAATTAATGCTTTTTACAAATATGTTTTTAAAATCATTTTTAGCTTTATGCTCTCTAATGCCATTGACCCGAAAATTTATTTCCTAAAATTGCTTTTAAAAAGTAGTTTAACTCTCAAACGGTGAGTTTGTTGAGTCATGAAATGAGGTGAACTATTATATAAATGAGGTGTGTAGTATCAAATGCAGCATTCTCCACTTTTTTTCAAAAATGGACTAATGATGCAACTTTGTTAATGATTCACTCTTTTACCTAGAAAAGCAGTTATTTGGCATTAAAACTAACTCTTTATGCCTTAAAAATCCATCTTAAAAACTGCGTTAGTATCAAAGGCAGCAATCTCCAACGCACTTAAGTAACAAAACCAGCATTCTCCAATTTGACCAATGGTAAGCCTCCATTTGATCACGTGACAACATGGCCGCCCATACAAAATTGTATAGTCGTGTGTTGAATCTGTCGCTCTAATTTTACTGTTTTAAATAGTTAGGAGTGAATTTAGAAATAAAAAGAAGATGCCAGTGTGATTATGGACTCTCACCCTTCATCTGTGCCCAAGAAAAACGCAAGGAAGAAGTCAAGGAATCCAGAAAAATGGAAAGCAAAAGTAGTCAAAATTCTAAGATGAGCTGTCATAAAATACCGTTTATTTCAGAGGCGTGGAGTGACAAAGGATTTTTTTAGGTGTTAATTAAAATTCATAAATTAAATTAATATGCATAGACATGTTTTACTTTTATAATTAAATCTAGGATTCATAGCCTTGCACATAAACATTCCGAATTACATGTTTAGTGTTGAAAATTTTGCGAGTTTCAAGCCAATTTTGATCAAAATAATTAACCTTCATTATTTTTCTTCTTTTTTTTAAATTTTCTCTATTAATATTATTATTTTTTGAAGTGAAAGCTTCTTTAGCACCTTGTGATTTGAAACTCGACGAAACAAAAAAGCGACACTAAAAATAGACAAACGCATACATCTATAGGATTAAGGCTGCGAAAGAATAAGATAATAATTGATCTCCTTTTCGTGCAGTGCTTGTCCCCACTCATGTCTACTTTAGTTTTCTGCAGGTTTCGTTTGTACCGCGTGTGAACTGCACACTTGTATTTTTTACATTAGCTCCACACAGGAGGCCCTGAGGAAAATAATTCCACTCAGGGCCTTTGTCATCTTTGGGGATACTGTGTGAAGGGTCTTTTTAGGAAAAGAAGGCGAGAAGGTTCTGGGAAGGAAAAGGGTATTACGGGTGGGTAGGAATCTGGGGGTCAATGTGTCCAGAAGTGACGGACGTATAAATCTATCCCTCCTACTGCGATGTTTCGAGAGATCACAGCTGTAGAAGTCAAAGGGACTCCCACAACTATTCTCTCCCGATCCGGCCTGCAATCCAGCAGGTGGGCAGACGCATCCGCCGCCAAGACCCGGACAAACCTCACCCCATAAACCCGGGCATCCCAGCTAAGTCACTAAACGTAGCGAACCACTTGAACAGAGGTTTTCGTTATTTGTTTTTAGGGTGTTATGCCGTGTTGCGCTACCTCCTTCTTTAGCCAAAGTGCCAAAGCAAATGTTTGGGAAAGTGAAACGTGAGTGTCCGAAACTTCGGCTAAAGAAGGAGGTAGCACTACACGGCATAACACCCCAATAACAAATAACGAAAATATTTTTTGCTGTGAAAATCTTAAGTCATATCTATGGCAGAGGTAGATATTGTTTATCCAATAAATGGTTCCCGGGGTGGCGGTACCCATTCAATACTGTATGAGTTCATTACAAAACCTATTTTTATTTTAATTATACTAAAATTAAAATCATAATAATTACTAAAATAAATCACGAACTTCCCTGTGATTTGGTCGGTCCATTATTGTGACGTCATATTTATTTGTCAGTATCAAAGTCAGCTTTCTCCACACGTGTGAGAAACAAAAGCAGCATTCTCCTTAGGTGAGTATCAAATGCAGCAATCTCCATAATTAAATCCGTTGTAACTAATCAATCAATACAATAAACAAATTCTACTCTGGGAATTATAATAGATAAGCAGTTTCCCCTTTTGAATAAAATTATAAACTTATAAATACGTGAGAATTGTTGAAATGAAACGTTTTTTTTGGTTTTCTCAAACTAACGCTTTTTGGAGAATGCTGCCTTTGATTCTATACCCCTCAAATTAAGTCTTATTATTCTCATATTGTATGGCATTATTTTAGACCATGAGCATGACTTTATTTTAGACTACGTGCATGGCTTTATTTTAGACTCGACACTCTATTTTTTTTTTATTGAACACAACTCGTAAGTCTGAAACAAACTACATAAACATGTTGCTTGTCTCATTTTTGGACAATAAACAAATATGTATTTGAAATATTTAATTAAATCAAGTCTATTTTAGCGAAACTCAATCGAAAATCTGGAAACAGTTAAAATCAGATAAAGATATTGGCACCTCTGGGACTCGAACCCAGGACCTTCTGCTTACATGGCAACAGCTCTACCAACTGAGCTAAGGTGTCTAAATCCAATTCGGTCACTTTTAACTGTATCATACTTGGACTAAGAACTACCAACATTATTCACGGTCGGCGTGGTCTAGCGGTAAGGCTTTTGACTGGTAATCCGAAAGTCGCGGTATTCCCGGCATGGGCAAAAAAAATTTATTTGATTAATTTGTGTTATTTCACAATTAATTCATTTAAAATAACATATAGCATGTTTGCGGCACGTTCCAGAGTGGAAGATACTCTTAGTATCGCCCTGGTGTAAGACCACCATTCAGAATTGAAACGCTGCTTGAAATGGCTATAGCCGTATTTGGTGACCAGATCTGAAAAGCCAGGTACTTCCCCACCTCCTTCCCCTCCCTAATACCTTTAGCCTCACAACATACCCCATTTGGGGATGCCATAGTCTCACTGGCTCCAGACGGGAGCAGCTTGTGAGGTAATCATGTAAAAAGAAAAAACTTAATTTTCTTAAAAAAAAAAAAAAAAAAAAATATATATATATATATTTGAAAGCTCCATAGCTGATGAAACACCAGCTAAATCAGTTGATCTCAAAATTTCAGACAAACAAGCTAGGAAAATTTCACCATGCCAGGATTAACTAAGGATTATCGTTTCATAGGACAGGTTGTTTAAAAAAATTTGAACAATTTATCAAATATTTTAAGTTCATTTTCACGTTTTGTGTAAGTTCTATTCAAGTTCTGTTATTGTATCATTATAGGCCAGTTTAATCAATTTAATTATTATATTTAACTATCCCCCTCAGACCTATAATATTATCTTAAATAGTAAATTTATTGCAAATCAAGCCTATAAATATTAGTCCCCTTATAGTAACACAAGTTTTGTTTTGCTTTTTGGTTCCTACTTTGAAGTTTAATGAGTTGAAACTTTACCTTGCAGGTTCACTTGTTTGACATTGATATCCCTGGAAAAATAAAGTTTGTGGAATCGGAAGTTCTTACCGCCGGAGACTCCTTGAACACCTTTACCATTGGCAATCTAAAGGTCGGCTTGGGAATCTGCTATGACCTGAGATTTGAGGAAATGGCACGGGTTTATGCTAATATGGGTAATTAATAAACATTATTTTTTATGCAACTTCATATTCATTTATATTCCAAAATAATACTAACAATGCCTATATTTTGAGGAAATAAAAACCCTTTTTATTATTACCCTATTCATCAGTAATTTTTATTTTATTAGTAAACTAACTTTTTTTTTTTTTACATGAGCTTCACACAGGAGGCCTTGAAGAAAATAATTTCCCTCAGGGCCTATGTCATCTTTGGGGATGCTGTGTGGAGGGTTTTTTTTTAAGGAAAGGAAGGAGAGGAGAGTTCTGGGAAGGAAAAGGGTTTAAGGGGTGGGCAGGAATCTGGGGTTCAGTATGTCCGGTCATCCGCCTCCAAGACCTAGACAAGCCTCACCCCATGAACCCGGGCACCCCTGCTAAATCACCAAACGTAGCGAACCACTTGGGGTGACCTATGGCAGAGGTGTTGGTTATCCAATAAAGGTTCCCGGGGCGGCGGTACCCATTCCCGCCTCCCAAATTGAAAAACTAGTTTGTTTACTAAATTTTTGTAAGTGTTTGCGCAAATGTCAGCATTATTTCCAATGATTATATTCAACAGTTGACAATTCTGAGTCATGGTAGCTGCGTTAGCATTTTTTCGAATTGTTGTCAGCGGCAATTGGGGTGCACTTTATTTATTCCATCCTCAGTTTACAATTCCCGGTTTCTTTAGGTTGCAACATGTTGCTGTACCCAGGCGCTTTCAATATGACGACTGGGCCCCTCCACTGGGAGCTGCTGACCCGCTCCCGCGCCAACGATCTGCAGCTGTTCATGGGGGTCATCAGCCCCGCGCGGGGCTCTGGGGCCGGTTACATCGCCTGGGGACACTCCACTCTGGTAGACCCTTGGGGGAAGATCGTTGCCAGAGCTGGTCATGACGATGAGTTGCTGGTCGCTGACGTTGGTGAGAATTATATTATAACTAATTAACTAACCAGGCTGTTGCCCCGGACGATAGACTGCCACACACTCCTTGCTTCATTCGGATTCATGTATTGTCTTATACATAGTCTTCTGTTATTCTAACTTTTGACATGACTCGACTGTGTGGAGCGGATGAATGGAGAAAGGAATGTAAGGAGAATATATGATGCAAGAGTGAGTAGTAGTTGGGGATGCCTGAGAAAGGATGACTGGCCAATTCAGAATGAAATCAACTCAGAACCACCTCAGAAAGGTCAAGAGTGATGATAAAAAAATGGTTTGTTAAGTTAGGTTAGGGTTACCGGCTATTTTAATTTTTTTTTTCATAGCTTTTAACGACCTTCTGAGTTGGTTTCATTCTGAGTTGGCATGGAACCTTGAGAAAGACACGTTACGACCAAATAAATTGAGTCGGTCATGTCAAAATTCAAATTATAGTATTGCTCGTGGGTTTATTAGCGCCCTTGAGGTGATTTTTCACAAAAACGGCGCTCTATAAATTGTTCAATTATTATTATTTATTTTTTACTTTTACTTTCTCTACTCTGCTCTACGCATGGAAACCTGGATACAAAATGTGTTACGTATTGACATTGAATTCACATAGACACTTACTACATGAAATACCCCAAATAGATAACGTTACTAATTTGGAAAAAATTGGAACTCTTCATTACTAAAAATGAAACACTGGACCCAAAAAAGAAAACTCAAATATGCATAGTGTATGCCAAACTTTAATACCAACCTGAAGTTGATACGGAAATCGTCGCAACAGGCGACTTTAAGATGAGAAAAGCTGCATGCCTGCCCACCGATATCTTTCTCTGTCGCACATATTTTATGTTTTACCCATCTTTTACGTTTGGTGACTTAGCAGGGGTGCCCGGGTTCATGGGATGAGGTTTGTCTAGGTCTTGGTGACGGATACGTTTGCCCAACCACTGCGAGTCGAGCTGGATCGGAGGAGACTGATTGAGGGAGGCCTTTTAACCTCTCCAGCCAGATTCTCCCGACCCTTCGCCTTGCACCGCAGTGTGAGGAATAGATTCATACGTCCGTCACTCCTGGACACACTGACCCCCAGATTCCTACCCACCCCTCATACCTTTTTCCTTCCCATATCTTCTTCCCCTTCCTTTCCCTTAAAAAACCCTCCACACAGCATCCTCAAAGATGGCATAGGCCCCTAGGGAAATTGTTTTCCTCGGTGCCTCCTGTGTGGAGCTAATGTAAAAAAATAAATAAAAATAAAATCTTTCTCTTTCGCTTATGGTCATTGTAAAGTCATATACCTACGCGAGAATGGATCGTATCAAGTTCAGGGAGGCATTAAAGTTTGGCATATACTATACCTTGTTCACATGAGTGTCAAATACAATATGTATAAGCTAACTGATAATCCAGGGGCAGATTGATGTGAGAATGATGCCATACCTCTTAGAACTGAAACCTACATGACCCCAGAGCACTTCTGCTGAGTTAGGGTGAAGATCACCCTGATGATAGCCAGCCTCTGATAGGAGAAGGCATCAGAACAATGTATTTTGTTTATTTCGGTCAAGAGAAATATTTTTTTATAACTTTTTAAATATCTCTCTTGTATTTGCCATACCCCCACAGAGTGAATAATAAAAGAACTGCCCTTACGGGTGAGGAGAACCAACCAACTTCCGCAGGGATGAAGATAGTCTGGGGTGTACTGAATAATATACCCACTGTTTGCAGACAACTAGTACTGCATTACTTACTAGTATTTTAATTTTCAAAAATGAATTCTGCTTATGAACAAAACATTCTTTTTACAAAGATGTATTTAGTAAGATCTTTTTACAGTTGTCTTATAATTTACTCACCGCAGTAAACAATCACTTTGTAATATTAAATTAAATGAACACAATATAAGCGAAACTCAATCGAGAATCTGGAAACAGAAAAATCAGAAAAAGATATTGACACCTCTGGGAAACGAACCTTGGACCTCTTGCTTTCCGTGCAAACGCGCTAACCACTGCGCCACGGCGTCGATATCAAATTCGGTCATTTTTAACTGTATCATACTTCGACTAAGAACCACCCACATTATCTTCATTTTCTTAACGCACATATTATTGGCTACTATCTTTATGTATGATTGAAAGATTCAAACCTGAACTAAATGCTCTCTAGACAGTGTCTGGATAAATCTTTATCCATTTTATTTAATATGCGACATCTATTGACTTTTCTGCAAGTCTAGGATGAATATTTTATTTTTATTTTTAACTTTGTGAGTTAAACCTCAAATTGTAATATTTAATTAAATGAAGACAATACAAGCGAAACTCAGAAGAAAATCTGGAAACAGAAAAATCAGAAAAAGATATTTAAAAATAAAACATTAAATAACGCATACTTGCGGAATGTGTTACAATATTTGTGATTATCTCTTTATCTTTTCTATGTATATTGTTTCTGTTTGCATAGGAAACCATAATTTCTGCATTATTCCATAAAATATTCTGAGGAGTGCCAGCACTAGATGCCAGTCAAAATACAATGTAGTTTATTCAAGAAATGTGCCAACCTAGCACATGAATTAGATCTATTTTAAGTGTAATAAATTAAAGAATAAATATATTTTCAGTGGGGCGTGCACGTTGAGGAACATTGATTTAAGACCTTTTTTAATGGATCACTTTATTATTTTACTTATTTTATGTGCATATTTTTACAGATTTATCCGTTGTTGATGAAGTACGCAGTCAAATACCAACCACCAAACAACGCAGGACCGATGTTTACTCAACGATTTACAAAGGAATCGAACCGCTCGATATGACCAAAAATAGTTCCAAGATGTAAAATAATATGTGCCAAACTTACTTCAGAGGTTAAATTTTAACTTAACCTACTTTAACGGTTTTGTTTTTTTTTTTTAAATAATTTATAAGTATTTTTATTTTTAACTTATTGAGTAAAATCTCAAATTGTATGTAATATTTAATTAAATTAAGACAATATTAGCAAAACTCGATTGAAAATCTGGAAAAATCAGAAAAAGATATTGACACCTCTGGCTCTAATATATTTTTCTGATTTTTCGGTTTCCAAATTTTCAATCGAATTTCGCTAATATTGTTTTCATTTAATTAAATAATTTATAAGTATGAACAACTTATCATAACAAATAAATTAGTAGAATATTATGTTTCAGGAAAAACGTACATAAAACTGGGTTTTTCTTAGTGTACTATAAGGAGAAAACTTATTTTTGATAAATTATTTTTATTATGCATTGTGTAAAATGTATTTTATTTAATTCCTTATCCCTTTCATCTACATACACATAAAATAACCGTTGACTTCATTTTCATAATATGCAAATATGAAAGCATAATATATTTGTGTTGGAATAAGACCAAATTTAGATATATTACAATATATTATTATCAGAAGAATAATGTAAATAAAAATATCAAGCACTATTTAAAACACTATCGACTTCATTTTGAATTGCATCAATTTGCTGGTGAAAGTTTTTCAACTCTTCAATGTTGAATTCAATGCAATGCTTTTCAATGGGAGAATCATAACTTTTATTAGTGTTAAAATTAACGAGAACACTCGTGCTTCTTTCCAACGGATTCTTGCTCGATGCCATTTCTAAATTAACCTGCCAACAAGTTTTTGTTACTTCTTCTATTTCTCCAAGGTTTGTAATGTTGAATTCCTCTGCTGTATTCTTTGTAAGAAGTTTATATTTATCTATAAATAGCTGTGCTTTGTCTTCATCCATTTCTAGTGCAGTTGTAAGATCATTCATTATAAACATTGGTCGCATTATGAATTTGGTCATCCTTTTGATAATATGTCTTATGCTTTTGATTATTAAAGTTACATGGTTTGAGTCTAGGCTTAGTACTTTTTCCAGTGAAATGAGTTCATTTGCAGTGAAGAGGCCGGAGTCTGTCCTTTCATTGATGTTGTCCACAATGTGTGAGAGAAGTTGTTGAAACTTGACCTTATCAGCTTTATTAATCAGTTCAATGCCACTTTGTAACCTGAAATTAAGATGTAATGGTGAGGAAAAGACAATGAATGTTATGATAATTAACCCCTCCGCAACGTAAGCGTTATATGCGTTAAAAATACGACAGCAGTCAAGTACAATAAGCGTGTTTACACGTCAGCGCGTGTGTCTCCATAGAAACCGTTATAACTCCGTTATTGTTTTAGTTACATCCGTAAAATAAAAAGTGAAATGTCGATAGTGAATCACGCTGCACATCTCTATTCAAGTTGTCCATAGATACAAAAAAAGAACATTCTGTCAGATGCGCAGTCTGACACATAATTTATCCCGCCAAATTTCCTACGGGCGCCCGACGTTGTTAATTTTTATTAAATATTTTCATATGAAATGATAAAAAAGTGAGGTGACAAAAGTGTTTATTACACATTTATACAATAGAATAAGTATTGTTGTTTACATAATCTGTGATTTTAGTACCGTTTTCAGATAAAAACATCACGTGAGTCATTTTCAAATTTTTTTTATGTTTGCATTCTAAATTTTAATATTTACAAATATTAATATTTATTTGTAATATAATAATTCGAAAGCTTATTTTGTAACCCGTCTAAAACAGTTTTTACTATTTGGCTACGTTCAGAAATGTTTCATTTATAGAGCTTTATTTGTGAAGCGGTAATAATACAAAGTTTTCGTAAAATGTCATTTCGTTAAAGACATTAAAAGTGCATATTGGCGATTTTCTGAGGAGTTAAAGAAAAAACAGTGGTGTCCGACCGAAACTACATAGTTTTTACGACCGAAACTGAATTTCGTCCTCGGTCTCACGTTCGGCCGAAACTGAAACCGAAACTTCCATATGAGGTCATGTTTTCATGGGAAAAAATTAGTCAATCTTAATCAGTCAGTCTTTATTTTTAAATAATATATTAATCGAAACCGGTCGGCTTTATACAAATATGCAAGTGGTTCAAACAAAGTAACATTGTTTCATTTATTTAATATATTAATCATTCAGTCTCTGATATTTGAATTAATAATAAACATAATATAATTATCACTCCCTATTTCAAATAAATTATTTGTGTTTTTTGATATGAGGAGTTGATTTGAAATAAATAAACTTACTACCTATACCAGAAATATTTATTTAGAATCAACTCCTTTGTAAATAATATTTAAAAAAGAAATAGTAGGCATTTATGAAAAACATAAAATAAAAGATACAAAACTAAGTTACTTCCTTTTACCTAATTTGTTTTAGGTACACTAAACAAAAAATACTCTTTCATCTTAAGAACAAAATATTTTTTTCTAAACTGTGGTAATTTTTATGGCACTCTTTTTAATGAACTACAATAAAATTAAAAAGTACCTAGGTACCTACTAAGTACAACCACTGAATATTTTGAATGCAAATAATACAATGAATGAAAATACAAAGAGTTTTTTCTCAAACTAAAAAAAATGTGAAGAGCTTCATTGAGCTAATTTTTAATGTACTAAAAATTATTATCAGTGCTCATAATTAAACAATCTAATAAACAGGTCCTGACACGACTATGAGTGTACAACATGTTTGATCGCAGCGCGAAACCTCTCGAATTCAGTTTCGGTTTCGGCCGTAGTTTCAGCTGGATGGCAGCCGAAACCGAAACTTAGCCGAAACCCGTTTTTTTGCCGAAACCGAAAGTTCAGTCGGACTCTAAAAAACAGGGTAGAATATCAAATTTCATTAATTTTATACAAAACCAGGACCAGCTCATTTTACACTAAAAAAAATAAATTTTTACGCCAGTAGATAGGTAATAATTAGATGTAATTAATTCCGTGAGCGGAAATTGAAAAAAATGTACACTATCGTTAATTTCTTAAATTTAAAAATACGAAAATGTCATTTTTCAAAGTGCAAAAGCGGTAATATGCACTTTTTCACGAAAAAACACTTTGCAGAAGTTGAATAATTGTTAGAATTACGTATTTCGGAAACTTTTTGCATTGGGGGAGGCGGAAAATGATGCATTTTAAATTTTAATTGCGTAAAATCAAAATTCACTTCGCGTCTTCGAAACTGACATGGCGATCTGTCACACAAGCCCGCTAGACAAACCCTGCGTAGCCAAACTATTTAAAAACGTAGGCTGTTTTTTAAAGTTAAGATAATATTCACAAGCCCGCTATACAAACCCTGCGTAGCCAGACAAACAATTTAAAAACGTAGGCGGTTTTTTAAAGTAAAGATAACAACATGGAGGTCATTGAAAAATGACATTTTCTTATTTTTAAATTTAAGAAATTGACGATAATATACATTATTTTCAATTTCCGCTCACGGAATTAATTACATCTAATTATTACCTATCTACTGGGGTATATATTTATTTATTTTTGTCCAAAATGAGCTGGTCCCGGCTTTGTATAAATTTACCCAAATTTCAATACTAAATACACTAGGGTGGGGTTGAGACGAACTTCAAGCAGGCACTGAGAGGATTATAAACAGATGTGTATGAAAGTCCGGGTAACAGATCTGTGTAACAGTAAATACAACACCAACGTATGAAAACGACGAGTTGTATAAGGCTACAGCTAGTACCGCCGTTATAAGGCCTATTTGACGTTGTGTGTACTCCGAACACATTAAAAAGGCTAAAGAAATAAAAATATTACATACCCAATGGTTTTCTTTATCCAGAATAATTCCATGATTCTAAATCAAAGACTACTATAACGCGAAAAAATATATCTATTTAAAGTTGATCAACATTAAATTGGAAACCAATACAAGGATCGTAGACATTGGTAAGAATTAGCACCATAAATAAAGACTGATAAAGACACTGATTGAAAATTGAAACATTCGCTTTTGCAGTTTTGTACGACTGACAGTTGACAGTTGACATTTCTTTCGAGGCGAATCTTTCAATTAATTTTATCTAAGCCTTTCACCTCTCATTGATGTTGCCCGTCGAGAAATTCAGTCACATATTATTGTAATTTTACAAAATGATTCGACAGCCATATACAAAACAAAAAATGTGTTCATTCGTTCTGAAATCTGATTGGATTCTATTCTGTCAAAAAATCTGAATTGTGAATTGTCAAATTTGTCCGTGACTTGCCTTGGGAAAGTTCGCCTGCCCTGCTCGCTGGTCATTTAACTTTGATTTGCGGGTCTAGTTTTATTAAAAATCCGCACAAACATGTATTCTTTCCTTCATCTTTGAATAGTGTTATTCTTTCATGTTTAGGGATCATTCCTTTTTATTTTGATTGCGTAGGCGTAAGTTGGCGGAGGTTAAACCTTTATTTTTAACGATGGATAATTCAATTCCTGCAATAGCTTACAAGCAACACGTAAAATATTTTCTAAGATTTCTGAATGTTTTGCCTTCTGGGTTATCTTCTCACGACACCACCAGGTGAGTCATCAAACCGTTTTAATAATCTTTAACTGACAATAATAATACCTCGAATTTCAGTTACATGAGTTACCGAGAATCTAAGGTTTGTAAACTAATTATTCGGTTATTTGATTTCAGACTAACTTTGGCATTCTTTTCAATTTCGGGTCTGGACATATTAAATTCGCTTTCATCCCTCTCCACAATATCGCCGACAATATCCTCTAATATAATCGAGTGGATATACAGGCTTCAAATATTACCTGGTGATAATGGTAAGTCTTTATTGTTTCATTTAAAATTTAAACTTAAAAATGTGACACGATAGTCATACTGTAATAGAGGTGCTTGCCAAATATATGCTGGGTCTGCGCTACAGTTATTTTAACCGTTTGTGTTCTGAAGAACTTACCTGTGTTTGGTAAAATTATTGTGTGTTTTCTGCATAATGTATTAAATAACTATGAGCCCATTTTATCTTTGTCTGCCTATCGTATATCTTTCTTTAATTTTTCCTCTGGGAAGGAGTATGTTAATTTAATATAGTAATAACTCGAGTTTTTCCACTCATTCTCGTACTAAGTAGAACGATCTACTGGTCCTTGCCCCTAAAAACGGAAAAAAATATCTACAGGAATTCCAAAAACTGAAAAAATCGAACTAATATCTATGAGAAGGAAAGTGTTGATGAATATCGAATATTGACGAATATCTACGAGAACCAAAGTGTTGACGAATATCTACAGTACTGGCAGAGGTTGGATTTGCAATTATGTGTAGCATATTGGAATAACGTAATATTGCGTATGCAGTTTAAAAAACTTAATTTATGTAAGTATGTATGTAAAAATCCCTAATATCGGACTATTTGACACATTTAGCTGATTAATCCAACCTACGCTCTGTAGATATTAGTTCAACCTACGCTCTGTAGATATTAGTCAACACTCTGAAGTTCGTAGATATTAGTTCAACATATGAGCTGTAGATATTCGTCCGACATACAGGCTGTATCTGGAGTCCTAAAAACACAATAAAATCCCCGTCATACAATTTTATTCTATCCAAGATTTCGTTCACCTCTTAATTTGTTTTATTAATTTCAATAACTGGATCATTTTTACAGTTCAAAATCGGTTAATTTATTAACAGTTAGAGAAAAAGAATAGGTAAGTAAGGATTGTGTGCTAAAACAGAGATTATAAGGCATTCCATCCTCTGAAATAGATTTTTGGGCAATATGGGGTATTGTTTAGATATTTCATCCAGGGTCTGACAGTCTACAGGCCTTGCCACGTCTGTAAACTGGATGCGTGTGCGTGGAGGTATTTAATAACAACTCTTGATTTAACGCGAGTAAAAATATATATTCAATGGAACTTTTGTGTTACAATAATTTGCACACATTTAATATTTATCTTGCTTAGAGGTAAAGCAGGTAGAGAGGACGAACGCTAAAACCAGAATGAATTGCGTGAAACCTAGCCAGAGAGTGGTGACCGGTGATACCATTGTATAAAATCGGATAAAAATAGTATTTTATGACTGTTCGTTGCTTCGCTACAGCTTATTAGTTAGCTAGTCACATTTTATGATTCACACAACTCTTCTATTAGAAGATTTTACTTAAATACTAGTTATTTAGTATGCGGCTGGCGGTGGCAAAAACATTGGAAATGCACGGCGAGCGATATGCTGAAATAGTCCAAAACCAAATGATCTTTTATAGTTAAGTCTGTTGGCCCTAAAAAACAAATTTGACTGGTTAAATAACTATAATTTATTTGTTTTGCCTTTAATAATTAGCGGCTCTGGAATTTTCGTTTTGCCACCGCCGCATACTAGTTATTACAATCATGTAACTTGTCTTATGTAGAGTTCCACCATTAAAAGTGGTCTGCAAAAGTAAGCCGTGTAAAATTTATTATAGGTAGTGGGTACAAGTAAATCATTTTAAAGAGATTCTTGCTAGTTTAGTGGTGTTGTATTAGAGGGATAAAAAGTAATGATTATTATTTACCTTTTTAACACTTGACGTTTGGATACAAATTCAATTTTTAAAATCTTTATTTTACAATTAAAATATAAATTTCAATGCTATATCTATACATCTTTCTAATACTATACAGATGAAAGATTTGATTGTTTGTTTGCATTGAATAGGCTCCGAAACTACTGAACCGATTTGAAAAATTCTTTCACCAATAGAAAGCTAGTAACAATAAATCAGCGAGTAACATAGGTTGTATATAATGGTAAGCTCTGGCGTTATGAAATTTGTATAAATGAAAATGTGTGTATTTCATATATTTTAGCGGCAGGGAGGAAAGGCAGGGGGAGGGTGGGGTTTGCGGAGAGGGAAGACACGAGGGAGGGGGAAGGTGGAAGGGAACGGGGATGCACGGGAAAGGACATGCAGAGAGATTTAATTTATTTCTTTGAATGGCATAGCAACGCATGCCAGTTAACATCCATGAGTAATAAAGTACATGGTATAACTATACTTTATATTTTACAATTAAAGTATAAAATACAATGGTATATGATTTGAGCTTCTCATGGCCAAAAGTATTATCGTATTTATTTTTGGGTTATTGCGCCATGTTGCGCTACCTCCTTCTTTAGCCAATGTTTCGGACAGCTTTATATTCGACTGAAATAAACAACTTATTATTATTATTATTATATTGTCCATCATTAGATGATGATGGACACTGTAATATTGTCCGAAATGTTAAACAAGTAGGTAGCGCAACACGGCATACACGGATTCATCACAATATTACAAGGGGATAGCTTATTAGTACAGCAGTGTAATTTTAGGTAGATTCTTGCTTGTGTAGTGGTGTACTGTCTCGTGGGACTACTACTAATATTATTGTAATAATGATAATAATGGATATTTATTATTAAATATGGACATTTTAAAGTGTAAATTAGGTTAGTTTAGGTTGAGTACTTTGTGGTGAAAATAATTGTATTAAATTCAATTATTATAATTTTAACATATTGGAAAAACTTTTTTTACACTTTGATATATATCGGTGTACACAAATATATTCAAACTTGTCTTCTTTAAAATGATTTGCCTGTACCTACTTAATCGCTTGAAGATTCTTTGTAATTTTACATTTTCTTCATCAATTTGAATTTTGAAATGTTCACCCTCCTTTGTGAGGACATACTCTCAAAATAAGTACGATAGAACGGAATTTAAATTTGATCTGTGACCTTCCAGGCGAGGATATGAGCACCTGCGGCTTCCAAGGCTCGTCCACCCTGAACATGGAGTTGGATGATTGCAACAAGCACTACCGATGTGGCCACCTCACCATGACCTACACGGGACTATGTTGTCTCATCATCCTCGGAGATGACCTTTCTAGGGTGCATAGGAAAGCTATCATCGCTGGTATGTGCAAAATTAGTTTTTATATTTTTTATCTAGATTTCTTTACATTGTCTTCATAAGTTTCTCAGTTCCCTCAGCCATGTTTTTCATGACTTTGGTTTAGAATTGACTAGTTTCTGTTATGTTTTTTGTTTAGGCATTCGTACCATGAAAAATATTAAAATTGAGAATAACCCATAAAATTTAGCTTATTGCTCTGATTGAGTGTTCATTTTGGACTGTGGAGCATTCAGATTTTTTTTTTTTTTAAGTTAAAATAAAACATTTTTCACTCAAGTTTTTGTACATTGAAAACTTCAAAGTTTTAAAATATTTCATCTGTCGGAGCTTTAACCGGAACATTCAGAATTGTCTTAAGTACTCCTTTTTGGGCTTTGTTCAGCTGCTCTGTGCGAGTGCTCGAGGCAGATCCCCATCCAGTTATTCCGTACTCTATTTGTGATTGACATAAATCTTAGTACTTATGCTTTTTTTAATGTCGTTTAAGTTGAGAATATTACAAATCTCTAGGGAGGAATGCAGATCCTGCCAATGTCTGGAAATTTAATAAAAAGGCACTTTTTAGATGAGAAAAGTGTGGAGAAGCTGAATAAAAAAAAAATTAAGGTGCGCTCGGCAAAATTGAGGGAGATACAGCCGTTCAAAGTATAAATAAAATTTCACTTCGCGAACCGATACTGTCAGTCCGCCCGCCATTTTGTCACTAACCTAAGAAAAGAAAGTGCCCCTTTATAATGCCTACTCGCGTCAAGGCAAGAAAAACATCCCAGTTTTCAAGTAGTTTAGCGGCTACGCTAGGTTTGTGTAACATGGTTTGTGATTCAAAAGAATGTGCCCCTTTATAACGCCTACTCGCCTCAAGGCAAGAAAAACATCCCAGTTTTCAAGTAGTTTAGCGGCTACGCTAGGTTTGTGTAACATGGTTTGTGATTCTGGCGTACAATCTCACAAGACGAAAGCTAATTTTAATTTTACGTAATCAAAATTTAGAATGAAATATTTTCCACTTCCCCCAATGCAAATAGTTGCCTTTAATGTAATTAAGGTGAATCAACATAACAGTGACAAAATGGCGTAGTATCGGTTCACGAAGTGAAATTTTATTTACATGTACTTTAAACGGCTGTATCTCTCTCAATTTTGCCGAGCGCGCCTTAATTTTTTTTTTATTCAGCTTCTCCACACTTTTCTCATCTAGAAAGTGCCTTTTTATTAAATTCCCAGACATTGGCAGGATCTGCATTTCACCCAATCTCTACCCTAAAGGATAAACCAAGTAAATCCATAGCTAAGTCTATAGCTATGTGTGGTTTATCCTTTAAGGTACAGAAATGTTTCTAAAAAGTACAAGTAAATTGTAAGTTTTTTTTGTAATGATGTCAATGTGTGAGTTCCATTGGAGATTTTCATCGATTTCAATTCCAAGACATTTGATGCTTTTAGAGTGTGTTGTATTCAGACAGAGGCATGAACAACCTTGATTATGTTAATCAATTCCTTATCGATCGAGACATTTATGTAATTTGAGAGTACAGTCATCGGTTGCTGTCCTCTGCCTATATTATGTTATTCTACAGAGCTGCTTTCAAACTTAAAAAATTAAAATTATGATACAATACACTAAACTAAATATCTTCAAATTACTCTCAATTCGGCTGGGCGTGTAAATATTGATTATTTATTTGATTATACAATTCAATTATGTACTACCAGGAATACTTTTTCAATAATTTTTATCATTACTAGGGGTACGTAAATTTCGCAAATAAAAAATCGTGATTTCGCATTTAAAAAAACTCGAAATAGAAAGCTTCGCATTTATTTCGCAAAAAAATATACAATGTTAAAAACTCAATTAAAGGCTAGCATTGTTGTAATTTCTACATTTTCATCTTTCATTGTTTGCCTGCGATCAGTTACGACAATGTTGTAGATACTAAAGTACCTCTCGGCATCAACACTATTGACAGGGCAATTGAGACATTGAATAGCTGCTTTTGCAAATCCAGGGTAGCAACATTTTGATGTAACTAAAACTCACGCGCCGATAATCACTCGCTCGCTCCTCATCTACGCAACAACTCGTGCCGTCTCTGTCTGTTGTAATAATTGAAGCGCGTCTGATCAACATTTGAAAGCACGTAACGTAAAAAGGTGCGAAAGTATTTAATTTTCAAATTTCGCTTTTATCGCAAATAAAATGCAGATTTCGCTTTTATCGCATCTATTTCGTAAAAACGAAATTTACGTACCCCTAATCATTACATAACTTCATGATCTATTTTTCATTATCTTTTAATACACATGCATAAACAGTGCTTTAATTATGATATTATCTGAAATCAGGTTTTCTACAATTTAAATGTTAAAAACTTGAATTTGGGGAGCTGACATATTAACCTAATGTCCCACTCTACTGATAATATAATTATCTGATATTTACAATCATACCTCATATCCGACAAGTATAATCTCTTTATTATCTGAGATAATCTGAAAACAAACATTAAAATTCCAATGCCATGCTTCTGTAAGTAGATAATATATTATGTGATTCATGCTTCAATATTTTGATATTGCAGGAGTTAAATGTTTGCAAAAACCTGAAGGCAATTATTCTGCAACTTTATCTGGGACGGAAGCCGATATGCGCTTTCTCTACTGTGCGGCTTGCATCAGCTATATTCTTGATGATTGGTCTGGATTCGATGTTGAGAAGGCCACTAAATACATTATCAAAAGCATTGTAAGATAATTTTTTACTCCATTTTTTTAAAATTTTACAATGATTGAGTACCGTTTGATTATTCTACAAGGCCAACAATATGCATGATACATTATCGAATTGAACTATTTTTATTATTGGACAATGATTTTGCGCAATTTGTTGATAGAATAAAAACAAACGATGCTTTTTGAGTTTTGGAATAAAATTGTACAAGTTTTTGATATAAAGTTATTTTGCAGTAATAAGCTAGTATAAATTGATTTTATAAGAGACATAACTAGGTAATTTCTAAAGAACATAAATTAAAACTGTTACAATTTACTTTAAAACATACTTTTACTTTAAAATTAATTGTTGATGAACAGGTGATTAAATAAATTATGGGTGACTATTATTTGACGTAATCATTTCAGGGTTATAACAGAATCAATATAAAATGATTTTATGCATTTGTTATGGTGAAGATTATTTCATCAAATCGTTTCAGGTCCACAATTACGGAATCGGTTCCTAAATATCAAATGAATTTATGTACATGTTGAGGTGACCGTTAATTGTTGTAATATTTCAGGATTACGATAATGGTATAAATATAAAATGATTTTTTTCACTTATTGTGGTGACAATTATTTCATGAGATCGTTTCGGGTTCGCAATTACGGAATCGGTTCCTATATACCAAATTGAATTTATGTACATATTGAGGTGACCCACTATTTGGTGTAATCATTTCAGGGTTACGATTATGGAATCGGTCAAGGTCCAGAGTTGGAATCCCACGGAGGTACAACGTTTTGCGCAATTGCAACCCTCAGCCTGAGCAACCAATTGGATAAACTGTCGACTCAGCAAACCGATGGACTCAAGAGGTGGCTTGTTAACAGACAAGTGGATGGGTTCCAAGGAAGACCAAACAAACCTGTCGACACTTGCTACAGCTTCTGGATAGGGGCCACTCTCAAAATGTTAGGAATACTCGAGTTGACCAACTTTGAATCAAACAGAAGATACGTTTTAGATACTCAAGATTCCATCGTCGGGGGATTTTCTAAATGGCCCGATACCAATTCCGATCCTTTGCATACTTATCTCGGATTGGGTGGACTCAGCCTTATCGGAGAAAATAACCTGAACCAAGTAATGCCAAGTCTCAACATAAGCCTTAGAGCGTACGACCATTTGAAACAACTTCACAAAAAGTGGAGAGGTGACTGACTATTAAAAACTAGAAAACCTTAAAAATATATTATTTCTAAAGATAGGACAATATTTATTTTATTCATTAAATACTGTTGGTTCAAATCCATCCTCCCATAAGTCATATTTTGCCACTTTCCGAAAAGAGACAAAAAATACATTGCTGCAATAAATCTTTTTTGTATTTTTAATGCACTTGTTACCTCTGGCGTTATAAAGTTTGCCCACCTTTTTCTGTCTGGAATTTCTAGCTCAATGAACTACTTTAAGCTCGCCAAGTCATTTCCATCATAAGCTACGGAAGTTTTGAAATATGGATTTATTTTCCACCAAGATATGATTTGCGGAGGTGCTGTTATCGTTTCATGCTATTCCTATACATTGACAACATCTGATTTTAATAAATGGCTTTCGAGGATGACTTATGCGAGGATGTTTTGTTTCATTCGTTGATATGTTTGCCTTGCAGGTGAAAGTCGATAGGTCATCAGTCGCCTTGTTAAGGAAGAAGTCTTCACATTCAAAAGTTGTTTCTGATTTTCTCTTAACCTGTGATTTGCCGCTCGTGCGCCGGCGTGTCCTGATTTTGACACGCGATTTTGACCCTTATGTATAAAGAAAGTGTATGAAGAACACGGTCAGAATCGCTTGCTCTATTATCGCTCTTTACCATAGAGAAAACCGCAATTAGATTGGTGACTCCATATAATTTATATTAATGATTTACCGGAGCGCGGGAGCATGCGCAGTTCTTGCGCATGCGCGGGAAAAATTCTTTGGTTTTGAACTTTGACCTTTCTATGTACGAAATTTCTCAAGGACGCTGTCAGAATCGCGGGACATTGGGTGTCATGGCTGCCGCTTTTTGCGAACGCTAATTGGTTACAACCAACCCCATTTACTCGCGGCATTCAACGAGTTAAATCATCAATTTTAACCATAGATTTACTGATGCTTGAGATTACCTAAATAATTATTGTTCCCATCTAAACAATTACATACAAATAATGAAACTGCATATAAGAAGCCATGTGTATTAGAGACACACGGCAGGTCTGAAGGTTGACGTCACAGCTCAGTGGTTGGAACAGATGCCCAGATAGCAGAAGGTCTCGAGTTTAAATACCGGTTGTGCCAACAACCTTCTTTTTTCCGATAATTTTTTTGCTTTGTAATGCAGCAACTAGCGAGATGATAAAAACCAGCATTTGAATGTTTAGGCATCTTCTGAAACTCTATTGAATGTTGTTATTTCTGATTGTTTTAACACCGTTATTTTATATTTAATAATTATTTTATGTCAGCAAATTTTACTGCAACAGTGATATTTATAGTTACACAAGTTATCTCTGATAATTAATTAGTTGTGAGCTTATGGTAGAGACATTTGTTACAGCTGTGTTCACACGTTGGATGATTGAATGTGGATAAAAGCATGATTTTTTTATTAGGGGGCGTTCAAGTATTACGTAACGCAATTTTTGAAGATTTTTGACCCCCCCATGTAACGCGCCGTAACATTTTTCCGTTCCACCCCCCCCCCCCTAAACGTCACGTAACGCTCAGGTGACAATTTTTACCTGAAAGTCCCAATTAAGTTGCGCAAAGTACTGGAAAGTCGCTTAAATACCTTTTTTCTTGGTTTAATCGCGTTTGCGGTAATAAATAAAACAAGAGATTTCGAGAACGAAACGAAAAGGATTGCCAACTTGGAAGATTTTAATTCCCTAGTTTTTTTTATCTAAATAAAAAAAAAACATGTTACATAACGCGTGTTCGAACCCCCCCTCCCCCCCCTCATAACGCATAGTAACGTTTCACAAGACCGTTTCAGTTACGTAAAACTTGAACGGCCCCTTAAAACAGGAATTGACTATGTAATATATTATTATAATAGTAAGCTTTAAAGACTTTGTTTTATAAAATCATAAAAACCTTTATAATTATTTTGATTACGGGGTTAGTGAGCTTGGATTACAAAATGCATTATGCTGCGATGAAAACTTGAATCTTGTTACTGCTATGAATAAATTAATTACAATAGGTAAACAACTGAAGTACATAATAGGCAATAATGTGCAAAATAACTTTCGCTTTTAGTGACTCAATACAATCATTGCACAAATGTTTTTATTCCTTAACTCTCCAATAGTCGTTTTACAAAGGTTTTTTCAAGACAGGCACTAGTTAATTGATTAGTTACAAATTTACTGTTTTTTTTAACTTTATTTATTTGTGTTAAATAATTGGTTTTGTGTAAAAACTTTTTTTTATTTAATTGATAGTTTCTCTTTTATCATTGAATTATTTACCAACTTATGTAGAAACCTTCGGTAAATATTTCCCCATCGAGTACACGCTCAAAACACACTTTAAAAAATTAATTAAATTGTACTAGGTAGATAATGGGTAGTAATAAGTAATTCAGTAACCGGAATTGAAAAATATTGCGTTTTAATGTTTTTTTTTTAAATTTTAAAAACGCGAAATGTAATTTTTAAAGGACCGCCATGTTAATTACTTCGATGAAATGCGCATTTTTTAAAGAAAAAATCACTTTCTGTTAGTTAGACAAGTACGAATAAGTACGAATTGCAATCTTCGGAAATGATAAATAATGCGTTTTAATCATTATTTTGTTCGGTTTCATAAACACGAAAAATCACGCGAGACGTTTGCCGTCTTAATTAACAGGCGTTCCTTGAGAAATGACATTTCGCGTTTTTAAAGATAACAAAATAACCATTAAAATGCAATATTTTTCAATTCCGGTTACTGAATTACTTATTACTAACTATAATCTACCTAGTACAATTTGTTTTATTTTTTTAAAGTGTGTCTTGAGCGTGGATTCGATAGGGAAATATTTACCAAACCTTCAAGTAAACTAGCTTTATAAATGGTTTTCTTTTAAATGCGACCAATATTATTTTTGCTACATGTTTATATTTTGTGCGTATTTAAGTATTATCGTGTAATGTTCTGTGAGGTGCTTGTTTTCGTCTTTTAATATGAGAAAATACCGAATAAAAATGCAACGTTGCAATGCACTTTCTAATCTAATCTTTAGTTGGTGAACTTGGCTGAAAGTCAAATTTTGGATGTGAATGTGATTGATATTTTGTACCTACGTGTTGCACTCGGATTATTAGATTATATGGACACCCAAGTTGTTGTGTTTGTGCAAGTTTACGATATTGTAAAAATGCAAATATTTATTGAATGGTTAGTAAAGTAAGTGTATAATATGAATGATTTCAGCAGACCAATGGGAATTTACATCCGCTGTCTCATTATTATTGTTTAAGCTTAATTATAAATGTCTTATAAATAATTTTGTTGATATTTTGGTAATGTGCTGTATATATGTTGATCGTCCAGTTAATAGTCAGACATATCCGGAAAAATCGAAATGGAGTAAAAGTGAGTTCCATGACAAATCAGAATCATACAATTTCAACACCCCCTTGAAAAGTCATCAAAAGTTGTGAAATTTTTTATTTGAAAAATAGCCACTAACCTTGACGACCGGCGTGAGGCAGCGGTAAGGCTCTTGACTCGCACACCGAAGGTCGCGGGATCGAATCCCGGCGTGGCAAATAAATTTTATTTGATTAATTTGTGTTATTCACAATTTATTCATTTAAAATAATATATAGTATATTTGCGGCACGTTCCAGAGTGGAAGATACTCTCAGTATCGCCCTGGTGTAAGACCACCATTCAGAATTGAAACGTTGCTTGAAATGGCTTCAGCCGTGTTCAGTGACCAGATCTGAATAGCCAGGTACTTCCCCACCTTCATCTTCCCTATCTCCTTCCCTTCCCCGCTACCTTCAGCCTCACAACATACCCCAATTGGGGATGCCATAGTCCCACTGGCTCCAGACGGGAGCAGTTGGGACTCTTGTGCGGTATTCATGTAAAAAAAAAACCTAATGTTATCTATTTAACCAATAATTTTTTTTCATCGCTTTTAATGACTTTTCAAAGGTGTTGAAGTTGCGTGATTCTGAGTTGTCCAGTCACCGTAAAAGTCTACCCTCTATCTGGTACAATACTCAGATTATTCATAAAAGCAAACAATCAATTGTAATGTAGAATAACTTACACTGAATTGAACAAAATGTTGATGTTCACTAGTAGGATATTTCAAAATGTCATTCTAATATGTACCAGACTCATAGGGTTTTTACATAACAATTTTTCCCTACTGATAAAACACAAGACCTCTAAGCCTATAACAGCCAGGTACTATTTTAAATACCCACATGCGGTAAAAATTGCAAGGCGCATATGACGCCGTTCTATTTATATAAGGAACATTAACTTTAAATTCAGTAAATTTAAACGATTCATCTCTTCAAGAAACCTAAAAATCTAGTAAATGAAAAAAAAATGTACCAAACCAGGTGTTATTTTATAGCATATTTAATGTGTTAAACACTAAATAATATTTGATTTATGGCGAGCATTTTCTCGTTATCTCAAAACGTAATATGTATTTGGAGATGTCTGACTAGTCAACTGGACGATCTATGTATGTACATATTATCATTATCTGGAAGAAATATTTTTGTAGCAAGCAGAGAATATTAAGAATAATCATTTGTCATTTTAAAACTTGTTTGAGTAGTCCCATATCTGTACAATATGATAATATGTATGTTGTACTTCAGTAGATCTCCACTTTAAATATATTTTTACATACTCACCGGCATAGTTGTGTAAAGTTGGAATGTGATGCTGATCTTTCTCTTTTTTGTCAACCTTTTGGACACCATGGCTGATAAAGTTCAAAATGTTGAAAGAACTAGTTAGTTCGTCGTGCCAAAATAGTCCAACTCTTAAAAAGTTTTTTGCTGCGCAAGGCTTACCAAATCGTCGCCTCAGTTCTTATTTGTCCAACAGACCATTTTACTTTTTGTTCAATCTTTATTTTAAAATTAAAATTTAAGTATGAAAAATGATATTTAATCATGTAACTAAGAATTATTTAAACTAATAAGACCTTTAGCTTTACGGAAACAGCTTTATCTTGAGCACCTACCATAATGTTTCATTGAAATAATTAAAGAAAACCTTCTCCTCCTGTAAAATTTTCAAATGGTCTGTTGGACAAATACGAACTAAGGCGACGAAATATTGACGGCATTGCGCTCAAATGTGTTAAGTGCAAATCTCAGAATGATTTAAATTGTAAATAATTTTTTTATGTGAAATTTACATTACTGGAAGTGAAATTTACATTAACGTAATTTCACACAACTACATATGGTCTATAAATACCCACGCGCTTGAAAACACTGACATTTCAAACATGAGTGACGTCTAGTGAACAGTTTACACACTGAACATAGATTTGATGATATTGTTATGATTGGGTTACCTTTATCCACCACATTTGTTCACTTGTCAACAGTCATTTGCATGGGCGTAGGCACAGTGGGGCAAGGTTTGGCGTTTGCCCTACCCTGGCTGGCCGATGCATTTTTGACCGAGTCGCGTTTTCAAATTTACAGCACTTCATAGGATGGTTTTTCCTCCTTCCGTTCATATTCTTTCTATTCAAAGAGCCTAAAGCATGAATATGTTGTAGGAGCACTTTTTTCGGTACCTACTTTAGATTTTTTTTTTCCCCACCCTAAACCAAATCCTGGCTACGCCCATGGTCAGTTGGGTGACATGTTGCACATAATATCATCAGCTTAACTTAACATTCTATAAATTATGATTCTATTTCGATTTATTAAAAGAAAAATTTAATGGACTATTATGGTTATGTATGTACTTCATTATACATCTGTATACTGTCTACAGTCAGTTAATTTTTTGAAGTGAAACTTTCTTTTAGTTGATTGGAAAGTCGATTAAACGAAGACTAAAAAGAGACAGACACATACATCTATAGGATTTGGCATGCGAGAGAATGAGATAGTATAATCTGTCTTCTCTTTGTGCTGTGCTTCGTAGCTTCCCCTTTAGTTTTCTGAAGGTTTCACTTCTACCGCTTGTGAATTGCACACTCTGTTTTTTTTTTAATAAATTTCAACCATACATATAATTGCCGTTCAGGCAAAAGTCACCACCTACAGGCACAAGTTTTGAAATATCTTATTTATTTTATTATTAAAAATTTCTAAAACCAGGCCCATAATACGGTGGTAATACAATACAAATAAGATTAAATAATACAATGACATAGTAAAACTAATTATAACAACAAAAATAATTATTATTCGATATCCCTGTCCCATTATTTTGGCAGTTGTCCATTTATTGGTGGCTGACGGAATTGGCTGTCTCAGTGTTATCATGTTCTTCATCCCGATTTCCACAGTAATTGGTTCAAGTGTATCTTTCTTCAGTCAGACGATGATTTTATTCAGGAATCAAAATTAATAATTTTATGCAAGTAGTAGTGTGAAATTACGTTACTTAATTCTGTTAATCCATACACATTTTAATCTTGAAATAAACTTTACTGAATTTTCATTTCGTGCTTAAGATATTTGCACTCTTTGCCGTTAATATTCCTCAACTTTTACATACTTAGTTTTAAGCCAAATTTACATTTTGCAACTAGTTGCGCACAAGTTGTTACGTGCCATTAGTTGCACTGCAGTTACATCATGCATGCATAATAGATGTATGCCACAAAATTACGGCACCACTAGTGGTATGCAACGAATTGCTTAGTGTAAAAATGTGATTCAACTAGTGTTGCGAAACTATTTCAGCTGAGTGGACATGTGACCCTTGTAACTGCGCTTGAATTATGTTCAACAACATTGTGCATTGCAGAAAAAAGCTTTGATGTTGATAGTGCCATGGTTGCTGGGATACTGAGATTGCACAACACTAAAATTGCACAATTTACACCAGCTTTTTGGTGACATGCCATTATTTGGAAAGCGTACTAGTTAAAAACTAGTTGCGTAATGTAAATTCGGCTTTAGTTTAAAAAGCAATTTTTCGTTATACATTTTTGCAGAATTGGCGATAATGCCGACAGCTTCGTCAGTATTCTAATAAAACTAACATCATTAGTATATCAGTACAAATTACATGTTCAGATCAATCAACTTTGTTCTTTATGGGGCCTTACTTGAGTACAACCATCTTGGTTTATAATAAACCATTTAGTACAATCGGAAGCGGACTTAATTTATGTTCCTTTTATAATATTTATGTATTAGGTTCAGTTTTCTAATGTTAATAATTAAGTTTTTTTCAACAGGTTGTACTGCAGAACTTTTCTATTTATTATGTAACTTTGAGTTAAATGATAAAACCTGTGAACGAACCGTGTTAAAAATATTTTATTTATTTTACTAGGATGCAGATTTATTTTTGGATAAGTTTTTAATTTAATAAAGCGCTAAAATGAATATTAGGCAGTAAGCCTTACAAGGCAGTAAGCCCGCACCACTGATAATCGAATAATAAACTCAGGTTACTAAGGAGAGGTGCCTACATTTTTCGATAATGTAAAACAATGATTAATATTATTCGTGCCATATAAGTTCTCTAAAGAAACCATATGAATTTCAAAATATTTGCTGCTCAAATTAATATGTCATATGAAAAAGCGCACAAAGCAACCAAAGGTGTCAAGAATTTGTCAATTTAAGAAAATTTATAAATATATCATTAAATGATTTATATTTTATGTGTTTATATTATTCCCTGATTTTCATTACGTATCATACTGTTTTCTTAAACCAGAATACAGTATGATAAATTGGTTTAATTTTCAAGAATTTCATGGGCGACTGCTCTTACATCATATCTTAAGACAAGAGATAATAAAATGTGATCTTATTCTAGAATTTTTAGTACTTACTGTATTTCATAATTGAAATTTTCTAAACCCAAACACTAAAGTGGTTCCCTCATTGAAAAATCAACAATTTTACAAACAACCCCTGGACATTTTTATTTCAACATTAAAGAAAAATTTTCTTGTGACATTTTTCCGAGCTTCAAACATACCAATAAACCTTCACAATAACCGTGACATACAATCTTTCACAAAGGAGTACCTAAGTTCTAAAGTAACTCCAGACCTAAGAATAATTTCACACGTTTTCGACACCCAAAAACACTGCTATCCACCTACGAGACATAAGATTCTCACCGAGAAACAAGTCTCTGGTAAATTACGCATTGTACTTCAACAGAAGATACACCAAAAAAATGAGTCTACAAGTGGAAACTAAAATTACTAAGCCCCTACTACCATCATCGTCAGCACCTCTAGCACAAAAAACCTACGATCTAACATCATTAAGATTAGATTTCATCGAGGAGGCTGTCGAAATTCGAGGCATCCCGATGGAAATCCTCCATCGAAATTTCAGACTTGATTGCTTTGGAAATGTTCATTTGGCATAAGATAAACAAAAATAAAATTAAATCTTGGCCCAAACTCAAGGTGGAACTGTCATTAAGCTTTGGGAAGAATGAAGCTTAACACTGAATTAAGTCAACTTTGTTTTCACTAAAACATTACCCTCCGAAAGTGCTGCAGACTTTACCCAAAAGGTGGAGGCCATAAATGTCAAGTTGTCATCTCTCTTGTTACCTAAGATAAACTTCTACACTTTCTTGTAATGGCCTGTATGTAGGGATACGAAAATATCGTCTTGTCCGTCTTATTAAAAATACCGGTTCTGTCAGACTACGATATAAAGTAGCAAGTGTTTTTGGGCTTGGCCTATTTTATGGATCAAACACCAGTTCACTTAGGATATCATATCGTGGGGTAGTTACAACAACTAAGTAGCTCCAAAATCAGCTTCTTTGAGTTTTGCACAAAGGCGTACCTTCGTATACGCATTTCCTCACCCATGCATGCCACAAACATAAAATTATGTTGAATGTAGCTATAATTTTGTGGTTATCTATTATAATTAAATGAATGAACAATATTACTTTGTTTAAACTGCTATAGTTTTTACCCTGAGGTAAGAACGATTGTTCCGAAACCTGTTAGCGTTAATATTAAAAAAAAATGTTAAATTGTTTTTCAAATAATAAAATTATTACATGAGCGAGGAGATAAAGATATTGTTTTGGGGCAACTCGATAAAGCTGATTTTGGACTTACCAAGTTACTGTGTTTAATTATTTTTTAGTTAAATAAAAAAAGGTTTTTAAACTAAGAACATAAATGTATTTAAAATAAATATACAATTCTAGTGTTACACCTTATCAAAGGTGTGAAGTGCGGAGGATTGTTGCAAGTAATACATAAACAATTGACAAAATGTTGTTTTTTATCGATCCACTTTTTTGGTTTGGATAACCTTGGTGGGATCATATTTGTATGTCTTTTGCAATGGCCCTTTGCCCGCTTTGTTGAATAGAATTTCATCAATTTTTTGTCTTTCTTCCATCTCTTTAGTCAGCTTCAAGTTGGTCCATGAATCCTTTGCTCCAGATATAAAACCTTTCTTCTTTATGGGCAGACTGCCTGGATCGTGGGTTATTAACTTATTTATCTTGAAGTATTCTCTGACGCGGGGTATCTTCAGCACAGCTACCTGCCCCAGGGATATGAAGTTGGTGGACACCCAGTAACACAGAATAGCTCCGGGGAAGTTCATTATGAAGGGAAACATGATGAAGGGCAGAGCACGGAGGCCATACTTGACGAGGCCCATGTTCTGGGAGCTCATGCGCACGCTATCAGTTCCCACTTCAATGGTAGCCAAGAGGGTGAGACTGGTGATGACAGGAAGAAGGTAGTAGGGATCTGGCACAATGAGGTCAGTGAACCAGAAGAGGCCTCCAGTTGAGAGACTGTCTACCGGACAGTTGGCCATCCCTCTAAGGCCAAGGAAGAAGGAAATAAAGATTGGGGCCTGCGCCAGTGGCACCAACATATTCTTAAAGGGACTCAAACCTTTTGTTTTCATGAAAATCATCAATTCTTGTCCATATCGCGCAGCTTCCAATTGGTTACCAGACTGTCTTGCATTAGACATTTTCAATTGTATGGCTTGCATCTGTGGTAAATTGTTGTTCATAACGGCGTTATTACGTTGTGCCATTATGACCAAGGGAAAAACGATCGTTCTTACACACAGAGTACCCACCATGATTGCTCCCCACCATGGCAAATCCACGGTTACGTGCAGAAATTCCATGCAGTTTTGAATCAAGCCTACTGGAGTCCAACCGCCGAGGCCCATACTAGCAAATGTGGGTTCTCCATTGGCAGAAAGAGATACCGCAGCTTCAACGACTTCTTGAATCACCGGAGCTACAGGAGGTTCGGGTATATTTGGTATTACCGTAGCGACGGTTGATGCAAAATAGGAACCATTAATGAATGGGGACGAAAACTGCGAAGTGCGATTGTTCTTACTTTGAGAGGTGTTACATGTCGCGCATAAGTAATATTGCTGTCTTCCATTCCAAATGTGATGGTTTCTCTTGGCGAAACTGAAATGAGATGTGTTTTGCAACCTAACCTCAAATGTTTGAGAATTGTGGGCGATGTTAAACAGCGTACTATTACGTTGGATAAGTTTCCACATAATGAGCAGTTGACATAGATTTGACTCGGGTAAATAATATGAATACAAACTTATATTACTTAACAAGTTATCACATTTGACACCGGCCGAAAATACAACAACGCCACAGAAGACCGAAAATATCAGAAATTTTTTGTCTATGGAGAACCTGGTGATGCCATAACAAAAACGAGTCTCCGCGGTTCTTAGCTGACAATATATGTAAAACTTTTTGTGAAACAAATTGCAATTTATTAGAATGATACAGATTGATATACGTTTATTTATACATATATTTATAATGTTTTAATTCAGAGAATTAAACTTAAATATCGTTTGGATGAGATATCTACACCTCCCTTATTCATCCGACTTGTCGCCTTCGGCGACTTCACATTTTTACAACATCAAAGAAGTTTTTGGGTGGGAAATGTATTTCCAACGATCAGAAGGTCGAGGAAGCTGTAAATAAGTGACTGAAAAAGCTGATGGTAGAGGTCTATGACACTGGCATTCAAAAACTAGTCCCCCGACTACAGAAATGAAAAAATGTCTCAGTCTCGACTGCGATTACATTGAATAATGGTTTAATATATTTGTGAAGTTTTCTGTGAATTTCAATTTCAATACAGGCTTTTTTCGATCTTGCCTAAATGTTGTAACCTTACTTTATGGTTGGCCCTCGTATTCTTGACAAAGAATCTCGCAATATGAGTTTTGCGAGATTTTTTTTCATTTGAATGACAACTAAAAGTATGAGTCCACTTTTTTGATTTTCTGCAATCGGAATACATTTTGAGATAGCATATTTTACAAATTATTATGCTTTTTTCGCTTAGTTGAGGCATTATTATAAAACACATAAAAATCAAATCAATGAATGACAGTACAAAGTCTCCATCACATTAGGGCTAGGGGTGATTAAACGATTAAATCACGGGGTCGTCCATTAATCGCGTGATGTTTTTTAGCAACTTTTTAACAACCTCCCCCCCCCTGGTGATATGTGGTGAGGTTTTAGACTACCCCATACCCAAAATCACGTGTATTTTTTTTTGTACAAAGTATATTCAAATTTTCAGAATATTATTTTTAAATACAGGTATAATCTGATTAAATTTTGGAAAATTAAGCATCGTGATAAAAATTCCCAGACAGGCATTATGTGCAGGTTGTTTTTGACTGGCATAAAAATAATAAAGGAAGGTGCGAATCGTGCGTTCAACGAAAAATAAATACACGTGATATCTCATTAAACCTCCCCCCCCCTCCTTGTGATATTTCATGATTTTTTCCGAATCCCTCCCCCCCTTTCAAGCACGTGATTAATGGACGACCCCTTTCCAACCTGCACTAATTTTCCCACTTCCTACCACTTTGGCACAGCATTGCGCTAATTTATTCCCCTTATGTTACTTATTTGTTTTTCTCTGATCTGAGTTTGACGAAAATTTATGGAAAAATCGTTATAATGATAAATCCGTATTTTTTTATCACCTGTGGCCGTGATCTCACACGCAGATGCAGTCGAACTCTAAAATCAAAACTGTCCTCGTGTTCAGAGTATAAAAAAATCTATTAGCAAACTCATATCCTGCAAAATTAGGACGAAAATCACTTTGTTCCTGTTTATTTATACTCTAATAACTGCAGATGTACACGAAAAAAATAAACATACATAATAATATATATTTCTTGCAGTTCCCTGCAACCTCTCATGATAAAGTTTTATTTACCTACCAATGGACAATGTCAGTCGGAACCTAATACCCCAATCTGTTTAGTGATGAATTATCTTATTGCGGTAAAGATTGACTATTAATTTCATTAATTCATTTCGTTCATTCAAGATATCTTTATACTTTCATATAAATCCAGTTAATCCATTAAAACCATTTTCACAACCGTGTTATAAAATCGTAATATAATGTACGAATTTCCTTCTTCTTCTGGCGCTATTAATATTGAAAAAGAGAGAAAAAATAATATGTATAAAAGGTGTAGAATATAATATGTAGGTACCTATAGGTGAATATAAAATCCTCAAACTGCTTCGTTTCGCAGAAATAACTTAGGTACTTCTATCTTACCTGTTTGTATCTATACGGTATACCTAAAGTTTTGTTTGTTACTTGGTTTTTAATGTTATACCCTGGTAAAACCGAAAATATTTATTTTTAATTGTAAATACTTATTTTAGTTGTAAATCTCTAACTTTTAGTGACGGTTGCAAATATACATACATGAAGGTCACTAGTTTTAATTCAGTAGTTACCTATAAGTCTTTTAGTCTAAGTCTTAGATGTAAGTCACTAGTCTTAGCTATAAGTCTTAGATGTAAGTCACTAGTTATATTTATAAATGTAGTTGTAAGCCAGTCATATTAATTTTATTTTAATATATTTGTCCTTTATTTAATGTAATTTGTGTCCTCTTACCGCATTGTGTGAGATAAAAGTATATGTACAGCACCCTTGAGGTGATTTTTCACGTAATCGGCGCTTTATAGATTATCCAAATATTAATATTATTAGGTACTCACAAAAATTGTCAAAGCTGCCTCTAAAATCTGGAAATATTTAATTATTTAAAGGCTTATAATTTATAATTAATATTCAAATAAATAAAGTAGCACATTTCCGTACTGGATGTTTGCCAAATCTATTGATTAAAAAAAAAAATTCAGTTTTGACTTCAAATCCAAACTTGAGTTTTGTTTGATAAAGGCCGCTCAGCCTTTCTTCTGACATGGATGTATCGAAACCGGTACAAGTTATTTAAAAAAGTAACCATATATACATAAAAATAACAATTCTAAAAAAGGATATATTTTCGCTGGGTCGTAGGTAACTATTAACCCACTCTCGTTTAAAATGTCCACGAAAAATTTAATTTCCTTTTTCATATATTTATTAATTTACATTTACTTTTAAATTAGCGACTCTTAAAGTACTTAAAACTAAGTCCAACCGCTTCAAAGTTCAAATTAATTTTCGGAATACAAAATGATGGCATTTAGGTCATACGAATCATTATCGTGCGTTGAGAGCTGGTGGTCCGTTATTCAGTCCGGAATTCCTAAAGGTTTGGAAAGTTGAATGCTTTTTTTTTTTTTTTACATTAACTCCACACAGGAGGCCCTGAGGAAAATAATTTCCCTCAGGGTCTATGTCATCTGGGATGCTGTGTGGAGGGTCTTTTTGAGGAGAGGAAGGAATGAACATTGGTCTTGAAGAGACCCATGTTGTAGGAAGGAGGAAACACAGAGGTCGGCAAATCATTCCACAGCCGAGCTGTTGAACACAAGAACGAGTCGAAGAAACGACCCGTTCTCATGTGACATATGTCAACTGTGTACAAATGTTGGGCACGCGTTTGGCGTGTTTCCCGACTATGCACCGGTGCCGAAGGGATCAATGATGCTAGTTCCTCGGAGCATCTTCCATTGTAATACCGGTAGAACAAGGATAGCATTCCCACCCGACGCCTGTGCTCTAAAGATTGCAATCCGTCTGTTAAGATGGGAGAATCTATCAAACGGACCGCCTGTTTCTGCACAGAGTCGAGGGTATTTTTCAGGTATTTTGGAGCTCCAGACCAGAGGTGGCTGCCAAATTCAACCGTGGGGCGCACTTGCGATTTGTACAGGGTTAGCAGTTGTGTACTATTAAAGTATCTGCGGGCCCTGTACAGTACGCCCAGTTTTTGGGAGGCTAACTTTACTCTGGCTTCGATGGAGCCCCCATACCTGAGCTGGTCACTTAGGGTTACACCAAGCATATCAATGGAGGGCCTGTTCGGAAGATTGCTTCCGTTGAAAGAGACTAGATTTTCATTTCGATCCCTTTTAGACGTAATCAGACAAGATTGGGTCTTTGAAACATTAAATTCAACGAGATTATTTTTACCCCAAGAGAAAACACTCTCGAGGTAACCGTCCATTCTTTGCTTAAAAGCCTTACAAGCTGTTGGAGTTTGTGAGCCCTTTGGGGGCTTGTCAAAGAAAAAGCTATCATGAACTGTACTCAAGGGCGGATCCAGCTTTGGTGCCAGGGGGGGGTCAAATAGCGCCAGGGGGGGGGGGGTCACACAGTCGTGGTCAAGTCACAAGCAGTAATAATTTAATTTTAATTATAATAGATACAAGTAAAAAGTAGGTCCACCTAGGTCCTGGACCCTGCCCAGGGGGGGGTCATGACCCCATGACCCCCCCCTTGGATCCGCCCTTGACTGTACTGTCATCCGCGTAACAATGAATTGGTGCACATGACAAAAGGTCGTTGATGTGCAACAAAAACAAAGTCGGAGACAGAACCGAACCCTGCGGGACGCCAGCATTTATCGAGTGTGAGGAAGAGGTGAAACCATCGACTACCGTCTGAATCGACCTCTCCCTCAAGAAGTCGGCAATCCACGTACACAAGGATGCGGGAAGTCCGTAAAAATGCAGTTTGTTGACAAGTCCTCGGTGCCAAACCCGGTAAAAGGCCTTGGAGATGTCCAGTGCAACCGTTTGGGTCTCACCGAAACGTTCCAGGCATCGCCCCCAAACATGCGTCACATACGCGAGAAGATCACCGCATGAGCGGTTCCGCCGGAATCCGTATTGACGGTCATTAATAATTTTGTTCTTCTCGAGGTATGTGAGCAGTTTGTCGTTGATCACGCGTTCCATCACCTTAGACAGAACTGATGTGATCGCTATGGGGCGGTAGTTGGCCGGGTTGGAGCGGTCACCCTTCTTTGGAATAGGATGGATAACCGCTTTTTTCCAACCAGAGGGCACAGAGCCAGTCTTCAGGGACAGTTTAAAAAGCTTCGTCAAAATTGGAGCTATTTCTGCAGCGCACCTTTGCAGTACCAGGGCAGGTATTCCGTCAGGCCCACTAGCTTTATTAACATCAAGCCCTCGTAAAACATGGAGTACTTCCCGATGCCGGATCCTCAGCTTTTTCATACGAAAACCGCAGTGAGGAACTGACGTCGGGACAGCACCTTGGTCATCGAGGGTTGAGTTATCCGCAAACATTTTACCTAGTAAGTTAGCCTTTTCGGTGGCGGTGTTTGCTAGTGAGCCGTCAGGTCTGGTAAGAGGTGGCAGACTGGATTTGCAGAAATTTGTTTTTTTGATGTCACATTCTGCCATTCGAACTTGGTTATTATTCATTACTTTTAATGCAGATTAAATAGTAATGAATTATTATTATAATTTAAGGCTGGGGAATAAGAGGACTGACTGAGAGAGACCGATGAATGAAGGCGAATGGCGTGGGACTATGAGGGGGCCAAATTCCACCCTAAGGTGTGATTGAGACAATTTTTTATAAACTCATTTTACAACGACGCGACTTTTCAAAATTCAGTTGATTAATTCTTCACCTCAAACCACCTGATTTCGCGATGAACTTACTGCAAGAACCCTGAGAGCCAATTCTTAGTATCTGACCGAAAGGACCAAGCCAGGACTTTCTATTGAAACCGAAACCGAATCTTCGGTATCTGTCTAAGTTTCGGCCTAAACCGAAACTTCTTTGAACATGTTAAAAATGTATTGTTTACTGAAATTTGGCATATTTTTTACACTTATACAGACAGTTAACACAATATGTTAAATGAAATAAAAAAAAAAACAATAATTGAAGTATGTGAAAAAATAATCATTTCATTATTTTTATATAACTGTGATTAAACAACAAAAATTATAAAATATAACAAAACATGCTAACTACTTCTTGGAAGAAAAAATTGTCAATAATCAATACTTACATGAAGGTAGGACCGCATTAATTGAGTATTATAATTTTAATTGCGTTTAAAATAACAACATTCTTATTACATTATTACACAATTCTCGTTAAACGTAATAAAAAAAAACATTAATTGAAGTGAAAAAAGAATAATTTTTTTTTTGATATTACCTACTGCTGTTAAGTTTTGAAACAGCTTTGGGACTAATCCCATTTCCCAAAGTCGTTTCATTGTTATTCATTTCCCATTGTCCTTTTCCTTTCTACTGAATTGAAAATACTTATGTACATATTGAGTCGAAAATTGTCGCGATATGGTTCACATCTCTATTGAACTCTCTCTTGAAATTCATATCAAAAATTCTACATCATATAAAGTGACAAAGGTAGGGCTTCCTCCCTTCAAATATCATCCTGTGATAGATTTATAAAACGCCATCAATTATTGTCCATTACATCATATTTACAGATTTACAGTCCATCCTCTAATGTCACGATATCGGTCGTGACAAGTACCTACTATAAAACAAAAATTATAAACATTAACAAACATGTTAACTTCTTCTTGGAACAAAATTTGTCAATAATCAACACTTACATTATAAAGGAACACCTCATTAATTGAGTATTTTAATTGCGTTTAAAATCACTTAATCTCACAACACAATCACGCCGGACCGGCCGGCGAACTCAGCTGACGATGGCGGGTAACACACGAGCCACGAACTCACCCGAAGTCAGCCGAACGACGCGTGATAATTCACGAACGCAGAGTTTCGGCAGATTATCTGCCGAAACCGAACCTCGCCGAACCTCGGTGTTGGTGTTTTTACAATAAATCGACATGTCCGTTAAAAAAATGCATTTTAAAAATGAATCCACCCCAGGGCCGTATTTACACTTTCCACTAGTATAGGCCACTTCATTTGCGCCGCCCCTTCCTCCTTCTTAGAAGTTGCCACCTATCGCAATCACTCACTTGTAGGTTTTTATGAGGTGATGCACAATTTTAAAAATAAATATTCAAATATAGGTTAAGTAGGTATTCAAAAATTAAATAAACGTATAAATTATTCATTAAGTAAAAGTGTAAAATGAAACAAGAATTACAATTCATTGCGGGATTTTTATTTGGCAAAATTAAAAATAGTAACAATTATTATAAGCAATAATTATCAGCCTGAAACACTCATCCACATTGAAAAATCTTCCGAGAAAAGATACATGACGCCAACGGGACTTGAACCCGTGCCCTTCTGATTGCCGGTCAGCTGCTCTCATAAGTGATGAGTTTCATATTTTTTAGTAGTCATGAAGTCTGCTTCCATGCATAGAAGAGCCAAAAAGTAAAGTTTTTCTTGCGATAACGAAGACCTTTGGTATTTCTTCACTCGCTTTCAACAGGAAAAACTCCTTTCTCCAGAACAATTTGTGGCCGGAGTGCAAAGTGCGATGCGGAGAGCTATATTCAAGTTTGGGTAAGCTTTGCACTGATATTGTTTCCTCAAAAAATTTCCTTAAAAAGATTAAGTAATGATGCAGATTCAGGTTTCACTACCGTCTTATAACAGGAAATGTGACCTTGAAAGTGTACATATTCCTGAACTAAATCGTCTTTTAAATCATTGTTTAATATTGCACAAGGGACTGAGCTTTTTCTGAGACACTTTGTGTTGGAAGTTCACCCATTTTTTTAAAATTAAATTTTTTCTTTGAAGTTTATATACGCATTATGCATTCTCTCTAATTCAACTCTCAGCAAGGAGGTTGTTTCGATATCCTCATTTGATATTTCGCCTGTAAAGTTTTTTTTTCTCTTAGGGTCATCTAATGTCGCCCTGATATTGCTAAAGTGCGCTCATTTCAATTGCACTTTCTCGAAATATTCAAAGTTTTCTTGCTCTATTATAAACTCGAGAAGAGATGCATAAAAATCAGATACCGTCAGTACATCGACAGATGAGCTCTGAATCTGAACACTCACTTTATTTAGACTTTCCAAAATATCATTCCATAATGCGATTAGTAACCAAATAAAGGTAGCCCACTTTTTAAGAAAAATTCGCACCATAATCGCACGACGCAATCCGCCGTCCCTTACGGGTTCACAGGGCGTCTAAAGGTTTCTTTAAGAGGTGAAATAGGTGTAAACTTCAAAAAAATTTTTTTTTCATAAATCGATTGTAGAACTATAAAAAAATATATTTTGAAAATTTCGCACCAAAATTTCAATTAATTTAAAAGTTAAATGCTTTTGAATGAGTGTCCTTCGGTCGAACTACCACTATTTTACTGCCACTCTTATTTTCAAACGCACTTTTTTCGAAAGTACTTTTTTCGAATTTGTGTAACCTCTAGCTCCTACAGTTTTTGATCAATCGTTATCAAACTCAGCAAATAATTTCTTTATATAAATCCTAAACGGTATGTATATTCTAACCTTTTTTTATGGCACAAAAACGTAAAAAATAATGGTGAAAAAATCGTACTAAATTTTCATATTTCTGAAAAAAAAAGTTTTTTTTTGTAAGGAGTACATTTTAAAGTTTAAAAAAGTAAATTTTTTGAGAAAATTGATTTCGGATGAAAATTGTGATCTCCAGGAGTTACACAAATTGCCCAGCCGGATGGCGACTTACAATGAGCGGCAACTGATATTTCCGTTATTTTTTGAGGAAATTATTTGAAAATTTTAAAATATACTCTTGAATATGTGTGTAAAATGACCTCAAAGGATAAATAAAAAATATATTTATTCATTCTGTATTAAAGAAATCACTAAAAATACGCCGTCCTACACCTATTTCCCCTCTGAAACGCTCGTGCGCCGCGTGCAATAAAGGTGCCCACTGCCAAAGCATTTTTTGTGAAATACCACAATCACCGGTCCCAGCATTAAAATATACAAACCCGCGGTCCCGTACGGGACCGCTGGGCGTCTGAAGGTTCATAGATTAAAAAACTCTATCTACCCACTGTTACTTTTTTATTTTTTATAATCGTTCACAAACTTAACGGCTCACCAAAGCGAGCGAGCGCCGCCCCCTGAACTCTGCCGCCCCTAGGCCGCGGCCTATAAGGCCTATTGACAAATCCAGGACTGATCCACCCGCTAAATCGTATACCTGGTATTTCTACTAACATAACATCACATTATGAGGGTATTTCACTATTCTCCCGATAGCTTATCCATACGATAACGAATATTAATAAATTAACAAATAAATATTCGCAACAGGTAAAAATTTATCCTATATATAGCATATAGCCACTATTCGTAGGTTCAAATACCGAATAGTAAACTTAGGGGGGTTTTCACCATCCTCCTCACAGATTATTCATACGGTAATAAACGTACATTTCAGATTAATTATACAGGATTTATTTATTTAAAAAGTCTGAGTTGACTATTCGGCACTCGAGCCTATGAATAATGGCTGCATATACCTAGGATAAGTTAGCCGAGTTTTTTTTTACCGAGTATTTATTTGTTTATTTATTAATATTCGTTAGGGGGCATACATTAATCACGTGAGCAGTTATTCTTCCATTCCAGACCCCCCCCCCCTTGGTGAGATAAATTTGGGCCACTTCGTATATTATTTTCAAGAAGTCATGTAATTTTGCTGGACCCCCGCCTTTTAAGCTCACGTAATTAATGTTTGCCCCCTTATGTGTATGGATAAACTATGAGAAAGATTGTGAAATACTCCCTCAGATGGATAATCTGTGAGGAGGATGGTGAAACACCCCCTATGTGCATAGCTCTAAAACTCTGACAGTCTTACTAATAAACTTAGTGCAAATGTTACACAATTGGTAAACAACCGTGTATGTGAGGATATTACTAAAAAACTGATGTCTAACAGTTCTGTATATAAATAAGTAATTAAATTATTATTACGCTTGACAGCTGTTTCGCCTTCTAAAGACATTATCAAACTGACAATACAGATACATTTATACACAAGTTATTATTACCATAATAATAATAATAATATAAGAATTACACAGCAAAAATTGTTTAAAAACAAACAAAACATATATATTATATTAATGAATATAAAATTTAAAAAAATTAAATAAAGTTTTACGGTTGAACAACTCGATTGTGAAGTGGAAGGAAGGCTGTAAATCAGCAAGTTTAATATACCTATTAATAGTCTCATTCGTTGACATAAACTTCAATATTTACATTTTGATCCTACGCAGGTACCTTATATTAAAATATTTTCCAGACTAGTCAAATTAACATATTTAATAGGATTTTTTATTGCAGGCAAAAAAGGCAACTGTTGTTTATTATTTTCGGGGTTACCGTCCGTTTCGATAATATTCTGGTATTGTACTACACTTTTACTTATACCAAAAAAGGGTCTACTACTTAAAACCAGTGAATTAGTGGCACTGCTGGTTGCAGGAAAAGTAGAATGGAAATACATCATTTCTCCCAAATTCAAACTGTAAAAATTTAATGGGCAAATCAATAAAAAATTTCAGGAGGTCTAATATGGTCGGTCGATTAAACCATGTATCAATACGATATTGATCAAATCCGTCATCTATGGTCAGTTATTAATATTTGAACTGATATTTCGACCGACGATTGATAAATTTTAGGGCGGCATCCATAGTATCAGACATGTTTGGGTTAGTGACCGACCGAAATAGGACTTTCTACCGAAACCGAATTTTCGATATCTGTCTCAGTTTCGGCCGATACCGAAACTGAACCTTTTTTAGACATGTTATAAATCTATTGTTTACTAAAATTTGGCTTATTTTTTTACACATATACAGAGAGTTAACACGTGTTAAATAAAAAAAAAACAATAATTGAAGTACGTGCATTTATTTTTTATTCTTATATTATTGCTATAAAACCAAAAAAAATATAAAACTTAACAAAACATGTTAACTACTTCTTGGAACAAAAATTTGTCAATAATCAACACTTACATTCCTTTATAGGAAGGACCTCATTAATTGTGTATTTTAATTTTAATTGCGTTTACAATCATAAAATTCTTATCACACGAGTTTAATGAAATAAAAAAACAATAATTGAAGTTTGTGAAAAAATAATAATTTATTTTTTTGATATTTCTGCTAAAAAACAAACTAAATTATAAAAATTAACAAACATGTTAACTACATAAACTGTCAACACAATCACGCCGGACCGGCCGGCGAACTCAGCTGATTATGGCGGGTGACAGACGAGCCACGAACTCACCCGAAGTCAGAAACTGAAACTGATGCCGAAACTAGATTTTTTTGCCGAAACTTGCTGAAACCGAAACCGAACCTTTGGTCGGTCACTAGTTTCGGTTAATTATCAATTTACACATATTTTTGAATTACGTCAGTTCCCCACTAAATGAGCGATGGATGCAGATGATGAAAGGACCTCCTTGATGGACGATCCTAAAATATATTTTTATTTTTTATTCTGTTTAATTCAATTGTAATTTTTGGGTAATTTTTTGTAATTTATGTGACGAATTTTATTTTCATTTTATGTTTTAATTAAGTACCTACCTAATATGTCATTAATTACCTTTTCATTATGTTTTCTTTTCTTTAGATTGTTTTTGTAATATGGCAGACTGGGAGTGCACTACCCTCCCAGTCCCGCTAGAATAAAAACTTAAATCTTATATGTATATAAAAATGAATCGCTAAATGTGTTGCTAAGCGCAAATCTCGAGAGCAGTTGAACCGATTTCGCTAATTCTTTTTTTAGAATATTCCTTGAAGTGCGAGGATGGTTCTTACGGAGAGAAAAATTAAGAAAATTGCGCAGAAAATTGGATAATTTCAGAAAACCTAGCGATTATAGCAAGTTCGACGGTTCGCGTGTTTGAGAATGACATTTTGCAAAACAATTCTATTTTTGAAAATCTTTATGTTGATAAATTTATTTAAAGTAGGTACCTACTCCCCTAACAGTTTGAATCGAATCAAGAATTTTAGATATTTTAAATAGGTACCTATGTTAGGTACCAAATTTAATATACATGAAAAATGGAAATTTGAATAAAAATTGTAAAAGGTGGCACGCGGGCTGTTTAAAAACTGAATGTACTGTGATTGAATATATGGAAAGCGGGAGGGAGGGAGAGATGGGGGAGATGTGGGAGGGGTGGAGAGGGGGGAGGGGGGGTGGGGGAGGAGGGGAGGTAGCAGGGGTGGGGGTAGGGGGGAGGGGGGAGGGAGGGTGGTGAGAGGGGGGGGGGGGAGGGGGGAGGTGGAGGAGGCGGAGTGGGAACCCCCCTTACACCATGCGAGCGAAGCCGCGGTAAAAAGCTAGTAAATGAACAAAAATAAATTATTCGTTGGTACTAACTTACAAACAATGGTACCATCTTACAAAACTGGCTATTCTTATTATGTTGTTCAGATTTTCTTAATTTTATTGTTTCAGTGGAAATAAGGTTTATTTCCGTTAATATGTAGACATCTTCTCAACTTGAAACATATTTTACTTTACTTTCAAAGTCTGGTAAATAGGACATGCATGGGGATCTTCTACCTAGGACAACCGTAGGAATCTTTCAACAAAGCTTAACAAACGTAACAAAGATTCTTGTGAACTCATATATTAGTATCACGTCTTGATTGTTGCAATGGCATATTTGCAAGTCTTCCTAAACGTCAAACTAATAAACTCAAGTCGGTGAACGTGCATTATGCTATAATGTTGAACACAAGAATGTAGAAGAAGAGAAGTAGTAGCGAACCGTCTTCAGGTTACAAAAATGTCAACCGTGTACAAATTATGGGCGTGAGTTTGGCGTGTTTTCCGACAGTGTATCGATGAAAATGGTGTTGTAACTGAAATAAGGTGCCAGGTTACAGTTATTAATACCAAAAACTATATTTTTAAACTAAAGTAGTTATTCTTGTTTTTTTTTGTGTTATATGTTGAGTCCCGAAACACGGCGTAACTGAAGGGTTTCCTATTTATCAGAAACATCGAATGGTATCCACCAAAACGTGTTTACAAAACGTAAGTTTTCTCGGAGTGGCTGTTCATTTTAGAATAAAACGCCTTGGAGAGTGGAAGTCATCGATTTCCAAAAGCTTTCAAATGGAATGCAATAAAAGTTTTTTGAACATTTTAATAGTGATCGTGTTGTGGAGCTTCGATAACAATGGGTAAAAATTTAACCTTTCAATAGAATTTTTCAAATATTTTACCCCGCAATTACCCCAATTTGTGGTGTTGTGACGTTGTCGTGAGGGGAGAGGGAAACAAAATGTGGAAGGAAAAGTGGAAGGTGAAGATTGAGAACAATCAAATACCTAGTTCTAAAAAGTCCTACAGCAAATTTAATGTTTGAATATTTAGAATTGGGTGAAAGGTAGAAACTTATTCAACGAACTTTTCGGTTGTGAATACTTGGAGCATTTTTTGAATATGCAAAAAGATTAAAAATTGCAAAAAAAAACTGAAATTATCATGTTACATAAAAGGTTTCTGTCACTAAAATCGAAGAGCTTTCCACTCGACTATGATGGTTGTCAAAAAAACTTTTGTCTTTTTAAAATTTAAAAAGTCTAATTTTGAGGCAAACAGTATTATTCATTCCCATAAATGTTGGCAGTATGAAATTATATGTAACTCGGTGAATATTACACATAATGAAGTCCTGACCACAGACAAATGTGAATCAAAGATTTGAAGACATTATTTTTGAAACAATTGCTTCTTTGTATTTAAAAGTGGAGTGATTTTGAAATAAATGATGCACCTTTTTTAAAAATGCATGCGAATGAATGAATGAATTAATGTAAATCTTGAAAGTGGAAATTAACCCACTTCCCGACAACTGGTCGAGCTGAAATGAGGCAGTTAGACTTGTCGATGATAATGCATTCTATCAAATTTTGGCGGCACTCACGTATACACATGCATTTCTCTGAAATTGGATGAAATGATGACCTAACTAGACCACATTACGGAAACCCGAAACTGTTTCACTCAATAAAAAATATATAATTATTATAGGCAATAATTGTCAGCCTGAAACACTCATTTACATTGAAAAATCTTCCGAGAAAAGATACTTGCCGCCAACGGGTCTAGCAGACCCGGCCACACGCTGCTGTGGCTAACGAAACACAACGCCATTACCCAACCTTTATTAAATCCACACCACCCGCTTGCCTGCTGCCCGCTGTCTCAATTGAATATTTGAATTTCTCGGCTGTTCTCTACTATAATAAGCATGTATTATACATATAAACCTTCCTCTTGAATCACTCTATCTTTTGGTGAAAACCGCATGAATATCCGTTGCGTAGTTTAAAAGATCTATGCGCACATACATTTTGAGAGACTTCATCAAATAAAATAATTCAAATCAAATACCTACTTACTCTAGGACATCTATTTTCCAATTTCTTCCGTAGAACGAATTTCAAAAGTGGCTATAGTACGGCCCGCCAGCCGTTTTAAATCGCACAAAAATATGTTTTCTTTGAATTTCTCGGCTTTTCTCTAATATAATTTACATGTATTATACATATAAACATTCCTCTTGAATAACTCTATCTATTGGTCTATTGGTGAAAACCGTTTGAAAATCCGTTGCGTAGTTTAAAAGATTAACGCGCACATACATTTTGAGCGACTTCATTTTATACTATTTTATTTTATAATAAAAAAAAATATATATATTATAGGAAAAAAAACGGGTTTATTTTTTAACGATACGTTTTCCATGTATGAATTTCTATCTTATATACTGGGAGTTAAGGGACTTAATTGGCTTATTTTAACCAGTGATTCCTGACATTATTTGGAGTAAAACATGTAAAAGAAATTTTTGTCTCCGGTGACATCTTCGATGTATTTTTTTCTACAAAAACATAGTAAAAATAATAGGGGTTGGACAGTTGGGGGCGGAGTAATAGGTTGGGCGGTTACTCGGCTGAGTGACCAGTGACGACATGCGGAAGAATTTTTATTGTTTGATTTTGAACAATAAAAAAAAAAATCATTTACATTTTATACTCCAAATAGTGTCTGGAATCACTGGTTAATCAAGTACGTCCCTTAATACCATGTATATTTATTTTAATCTAATTTAATTCATAAAAATCCACTTTAATTTGAAGCTTTCATATTTAAAAATATAATTATTTAACAAAAATTTATCAACAGTTCTGTTGCATGCATGTAACAAAATCGGCATTAACAAACTGGTGAAGCCATAGACCGTCTGTAAGTGGCAGTCAGCAAGTGTAAATCGAAGGCGAAACAGCTGTCACGTGCAACAATAATTACAAAACAGAACTTGTCTATAATTTTTTTTTAGATTAGCTTTTCACAGGAGGCACTGAGAAAAATAATTTCCCTCAGGGTCTATGTCATCTTTGGGAATGCTATGTGGAGGGTCTTTTTAGGAAAGGAAGGAGAGGAAGTTCTGGGAAGGAAAATAGTATTGAGCATGGATAGGAATTTGGGGCAGTGTATCCAGGAGTGACGGACGTATGAATCCATCCCTCCAACTGCAGTGCAAGGCGATGTTCTGAGAGAGTACGTCTAGAGAAGTCAAAGGGACTCCCTCAACCATTCTCTCCCAATCCAGCCTGCCGTGCAGCTAGTGGTCAGACGCATCCGCCGCTAAGACCCGGACAAACCTCACCCCATGAACCCGGGCACCCCTGCTAAGTCACCAAACGTAGCGAACCACTTGGGGTGACCTACAGCACAGGTATTGGTTATCCAATATACATAAACAGCTGTTTTGCCTTCCAAAGGCATTTATCAAACTATGGTGCATTTACTTACAGATTTGTGTCTTCACCACAGTTTCATAACAGCTGCCACACCTAGTAATAATTACGTAGTAGAACATGTTTACAATTAAACTTTTTTTATTTATTATAAAAAATAATAATAAATAAAAAAATAAACATAAAAAAAACCAGAAATATAATTTGGACATGAAAATTGCGCTCAATGTTCTAAAAAGACTTATAAAAAATCTGAATGACAAATTACAGTCATGTTATGACAAAAATATTGGGATAATAAAAAAAATACAAGTGTGCAGTTCACACGCGGTAGAAAGGAAACCTTCAGAAAACTAAAGTAGACAAGAGTGGGGAGGTTACGAAGCTCCGCAGAAAGAGGAGACCGATAAATCCATCTCATTGAAGGGTAAATCCTATAAACGTATGTGTTTGTCTCTTTTTAGTGTCGCTTTTTCGTTTTATCGGGTTTCAAATCACAACGGTGCTGAAGAAGTTTTCACTTCAATAAAAAGATTCCATCGTATTAATTCTACAAAACGACCTAAAACATAAAAAAGTTTATCACTTTAACAAAAATAGTGAAAAGTCAAAACAAATGTTACTTATTCACTCGTAGGTTTCGAAACAAGTGAGATTCCTACGTATACAAGGTTTTTTGTTTACAGATGTGAAGGGGCAACACCGAAGGCACCGTCCAAAAAAATTGAGCAAGGTACTCTGGAGGGAAGAGTAGTGGTCACTCAATCAGGCTTCCTGTACGACAGCTATCAAGGAATACCATACGCCAAACCTCCTATAGGTGACCTTCGATTTCGAGTACGTAATAATAATTAAAGAATGAATTTAATTTGTGTGAAAAAAAAACTTGTTTGGTTTGTTTCTATGTACTCATGTGGTCTAATTCCAGGCTCCTCATCCAGCGGGGAAATGGACAGGTGTTCTAAATGCAACGGCTCCTGGAAGTGTATGTGTTCAATTCGAACCAATAGTCCTGAGGACGTTTATCGGGAATGAGGACTGCCTTTTCCTCAACGTTTACGTCCCAAAAACAAGCACAAAGCCAAAGCGCTTGGCTGTCATTGTTTGGATTCACGGTGGTGCATTTGTTGGAGGAGATGGAAGTACAAGCATTTACGGGCCAGATTATTTTGTCGAAAGTAACGTTATTTTTGTAACATTGAATTACAGACTCGGCGCTTTTGGTTTTCTTTCTTTAAATACTCCCGACGTCCCAGGTAACGCAGGAATGAAAGATCAAGTCCTGGCCCTAAAGTGGATCCAGCAAAATATTGCTCAGTTCGGAGGAAACCCTAAAAAGGTAACAATTTCTGGAGATAGCGCAGGAGCAGCATCTGTCCAGTACCATATAATGTCTCCCATGAGTAAAGGGCTATTTGGTGGGGCCATCCTTCAATCAGGATCCAGCTTATGTCCGTGGGCTTTTCAAGAAGATCCAAAAGCTGTCGCTGAAGAAATAGCGAGAAGTTTAACTGGAACTGGGGAAGCTATTAAAGACATCGGATCGTTTTTGAGAACGATACCAGGACAAAATTTGGCACTTGCAGCCCTCTCTACAAATTTGGACGGAAAGATTAAATTGCCATTTGCGCCAACAATCGAAAAGACCTTTCCTAAAATCGTTCCTTTTATAACCAGCTCACCGAAAGAAATTATGAGCTCTGGTAATTTTAACAAGGTGCCTACCATTACCGGTTTGACCTCTAACGAGGGTTGGATATTCAGAACCTTCGCACTTTCCGCCCCTGATGATGTTGACGCAATTAAAAACAATAATGTTCCTAGGGTGAGTAAGTTCGTTCCAGATGAACTGAAAGCCAAATACGGCAATAGAACAGAAAATATAGAAGCAAAAATCCAACAGCATTACTTCCCAACGAAAGACAATTTATCCAACAACTTGACAGATTTGTATTCAGACTTTGCTTTTGTAATGGGTGTCATGAAATCGGTGAAACTGTTTGCAAAACATTCCTCTCCTGCTTACTTTTACAGATTTTCTTACAGTGGGTCCATAAATCAGTTGAGGTTGATAACAGGTCTGCAGTACACAGGCTCCGCTCACACTGATGAGATGGGGTATATGTTTAATATAGAGCGTGCAGGAATTAACAAAATTCCTCTTACGATTTTTGATAAACTGATAAGAATGCGTCTGCTTCAGATGTGGACCAACTTCGCAAAATTTAGGTGAGCTATACGTCTTAAAATTCTATCAAAGGTTAATATTAATATTTTATTCCAACAATATATCATTTTTGTTTTTTTTTTTTTTTTGGTGCAATAATTTACATTTTACAACATAATTTGACAACTTTGGCCTCACTGGGTGGCTTACCCACGCAGAGCCCCCCATTTTATAATACAATATTCAATAAGATGAAGTAATAAATTTAAATTAAATATACCTAAGTAAATATAAATAATTATAATAAATATGTATTGCAAGACGACTCTCCGGTTTTTCTGAATCTTTTTCATTCGTTGGCTTCAAGTAAAACAAATAATAATTCTGTTCTCTTCACCAATTGGCCTTTCCTTTTAGTATTTAAGAAAACTTAAATTTTCTCTTATTGTCATCACAAAATACTGAACTTTTTCAGCAATATGAAAAATCATTCTTCTAAAGTGTGTATTTTTAACTAGCAGGTCAGAAAATTAATACATCGTTGCTGACATTATAATATCGAGTGTCTCAACTACAATACTAGGCTATTGCCCGTGTTGTGGTAGTCATACATGTAATATAATTTTATATAAACAGATAATAAAATATAAGAAGAGAAAAGAAAAAAATAACATATTTAGGGATAAATAAAACTAAAAACAGATAAAAATATAAGAATTGCAAGTTATCTAAGAAATAAAGAAAATTTAAAGAAGATGAAATAAACATTGGTGAGCATTATTCTTCTTGAAATAAAATAGAAATAAAATTTGGTAAGTAATCTTCTGCACGAGAGTACATGTTTGTAGTCATTTTTGATATTCGTTCTATGAAAGAAATTGGAAAGAGTGTTAGAGAAAGTAATTTTTTGTTTGATTTTTTTAAAATGCAATATTAAGTTAAAGTAATTGATTAATTAAATTTGTAATATTTTTTCAATTAATATTAATATTATTTGTTTTTTATTGTAATATTAAGCTCTCATGTGTTGTTTGAAGAAATCTCTTCCCTTTTCAAATATCCAATGATTGATACGGGATTTAAAGAGAGATTTAGAATTATGAACATATATATATATATACATATACGTACATATACATAAATATACATATTATTTTTTAAAACTCTATTTTAACCACCACTGTAATATCTACATAATATAACCCACGCACAGGCTTCGCCTTTGTGCATTGATGTGGGTATAATTGGTCGAAGTGTTTGTGGGATCTTTTTTGTTACCGTCTTATATTTTATGTTATTCCCATGTATCAAAAAAATTTGGCAAATAAAAAAAATATATATACCTATATGTGCACTTACATATATATTTTTAATGAAAAAACTTGCTTCTCCGAATAACAGATCCCTGTATATTAGTTGACATTTTTTTTTCAAAGATGTACAATTTTTATTTAATAAACCAAACGGTTGTTGTTCCTCCTGAAAACCTGTGTAAAATTAGATACGGTGTTATAATGTGGCGGACAATTTGTATCATATGTGCAGTGTGCACCTATACACTTTATACTACAAGGGTACTAAAATACCTTTAACTTTTACTGTGCAGTGGCTCCACCTTCTTGCGCAAACGTTTTAGCGTCTTGCAGCGTCCATTTGCCCCGATGTTTTGGATATTGCCAGACTCTCCGAATCCAATGCGGATGAAGCGCAACACACAGCATCCCGAAAGATGAAATAGGTTATCAAGAAAATTGTTTTCCTCGGGGCATCCCGTGGGGAGTTAATGTTTTTTTTTTTTAATTTAGACGATAAGCCGTGGGAAATTTAAATTTTGGATCTGAGTTTTGGTCTCTCATATTATTTCATTGCATTTAAAAAAAATATATATTTAATTTAAAAAAATATATTTTTTCCAGAAACCCAACACCCAAGACGTCTTCCGTTGTACCATTGATTTGGAATCCAGTGAAATCAACGGCTACAGATATAGCCACTCTGGATATTGACTTTCATCTGCAGGTGATTTCAAACCCGTTTGCAGAGAAATTAGCATTTTGGGATGACCTCATCGAAACACAGCGTTAATATTTTTCAAATACTCGGTAGTTAAAAAATTGTTAATTTATTTCTCAAATGATTCTCCCTATTCGGTGGAGAGAAGAGTTGTAATGTTGATTACAAATTGAGGGTTATTGCTAGGTGTTGTGTTGGATTGTGGAACTCTATTTATTTATAAACTGAAAACTAGTGAAATATTAATAAATCTGATTGATTTTAAACAAGATTTTTTTCTCAATATTCTGCCGGCACCGGCATGTGTGCCTTCAATACACAAAAACGTAACACCAACAAACATGTTTAAAAGATTTAACATAACAACAGTATGAAAACATTCCTAAAAAAAATCTGTTATTTCTAGATGGTGTTAGAGGCCTTGAATAGCGGAATTATTATAACGGAAGAAGAAGGGCAAGCGGATTTTTTTTGCGGATGCGTATGCGGAAGTGGATGTGTTATAATTGGTATTCGAAATTCAACGACGACGGGTAGAATAGAAAGTTATTTTTATCAATTGGCGAAGTTTTTTGATATCGACGACATTGATGGCGACATTTAACGCTTATTGTATTGGAGAAGATTTTTAAATATTGTTACGTTATTCGTTACCAGTGAATGTTTGTCTTTCTTTTCTAATAAAAAAATAATGATAAAATGATCTTACAGGAGTTTCTGCGATTTTCATTTTTTTTATTTAAACTTAGCATATTTCAGATATTAGAAGACAGACGAAGAAGTTACTAACTTTTGATTTCTTTTTACACACCTATTCACATTTTTTTATGTGAGTTCAGGTTTTAGCACCTGTTAATGGAATTGGGTTAATTGGAATAATTTTGCGGCAATACAGTTAATCCGCCTTTGGGTCAGGCTGGTTTTGCAGTGGGGCACTGTGTATACGGATGTGGAATTCTCTGACTAAATTTGTTTTTGAAGTGAAATTTCTTTAGCGCCGTTAGTGACTTGAAATTCGAATGAATCGGAAATGCGTCACGAAAATTTATTTATTAAAATTTATTATTTTAATATAATAGTTAATTAGCTCTAATATAACACGGTAAATCCTTACTCTCACGCAAGGTTCCCATAGTCCAGCGGCGCAGAGCGCTTCACAAATCTAGTGGCCAGACAATTTAGACGACGTGGATTTGAATCTAAAAAAGATTGAACGTTTTTAATTTTGCAAAATCAATATCCAATCTTCAAACCACACAAAAATGAACAGGCGAAAGAAAACCACATCTAGCAACTCCGACGAAGAAACCATAACTATTAATATGATGACCAAATGTATAGGAAAAGGTACATTGGAATTCACCGACAAAAATATGGAGAAAATCATCCTTCACTAACTAATTAACTAACCATCACGCAATTTCCCCGTAGGGGAAGGCATAGAGGATGGACCGCCAAACAACTCGGTCTTGGCACACACTCGCCTCGTTCACATTCATACATCGTCTTACACATGCTCTTCTATTAATCTGATTGAATCAAATATCTGATTCACCTTCTTTAGCACCGTTGTAATTTGGAACTCCATGAAATGGAAGCGCGTCCCTAAAATGTATTAATTGACGGGTGCTCGGTTCTTATATATAGGAATAAATTCACGGTTCTACACTAGCTTCCGTTAGCGTAGCGGCGTAAAGCGCTTGACAACGGCAGCGGCAGGGGACATCCAGCGAACCGAGGTTCGAATCCTATGAAATTCAAAATAAAAAAATATTTTTATTTTTGTAAAATAAATACCCAATCTTCAAACCACTCCAAAATAAATAAGCAAAATAAAAGAAAGCGACATCTAGCGACTCTTAAGAAGGAAACACAAATACCAAATGTTTTGGAAAAGGTGCACCGGAATTCGACGGCAAAAATATGGAAAAATCATCCTTCACATATACGATACAATACATTACGATTCAACCACCCTACCCAGGAGCACTCCTGTCCCGGTGCGACGGATACACCAGCGGGCACTGATTTGTTAGGACTTAGAACACAATATGCTGAAGATAGGAAGGAGGTTGGAGTTTAATTGACCGATATGCATGGCAATCCAATAAGCCAATATTGGAATTTCGGATGGACGGATATAAAGGAATGGATTGAGCGTTATAATTTTTTTCTCCTCTTTTGAAGTGAAAACTTCCTTAGCACCGTTGTGATTTGAAACTCAATGAAACGGAAGCAATCGACACTAAAAATAAAGAAACATATATATATATATCTATATTATTTAGCTCGTAAGAATAAAATAGGACGACAAAACTACTTCAAAATGACAGATTTCTGTTTTGTTTGCTCTCAGAAAATCAATAAAATATTAAAAGTGACATAGTACTGTGTATTAATGCCTTTGCTTTGAGTTGTCAAAAACAGTGCTATAAGTGTCAGATCAATATAAAAGAGGCAAAATCCGTGCGTGTAAATTTAACATTTACACAACTTTATACTAATTTAAGAAAAATCCATGTTTTATGCTGTGTGTTCTGGAAAGAGTACTCTAAATTATTACCAAAATTATATACTATTGTAATCAATAAGTGATTGTGAATGTAATGTTTATTTTTCCTTCGTCAAAAGAGTAGTATATTGTGATTTGTTTTATTCTACCCACGTACATAACATTTTCCCTCGAGGCTTTTTAATTATATTCTGAAAAAAAAGGTAATTGTTCGGAACAAACGTCAACGGTTAATACGCACTTTTTTTTGATAAAACTTTTAGATTCTTCTTAATTACCATAAAAGACAACTATTTGCATTGGGGGAGGTTGAAAATGTTACATTTTTAATTTTATTTACGTAAATTGAAAATTTGCTTTCACACTGTCAAATCACTCTGTTTGCAGTTCGGAACAAACGTCAACGGTTAATACGCACTTTTTTTGATAAAACTTTTAAAATTAAGATAATATACACAAGCCCGCTACACAAACCCTGCGTAGCCAAACAAACCATTAAAAAACGTAGGCTGTTTTTTAAAGTAAAGATAACATACACAATCCCGTTACATAACCGTTGACGTTTGTTCGGAATATTTACAAAAAAAAAATTAAAAAAGTTAACACAAAATGAATGCCCATGTCCATGCAGAAGCCAGATCTGTTAAGTAAATAAAAGAAATATTTTTATTTACTTATTTTTACCATTATTTATTATTATTTAACGCCATCTCTGTTTGCATGTAAATAACATTATTACCAGAACTAAATATGTACTACAATCTGTTAGTCTAATCCATAGCACAGAGGCCGCATTTTTATAGAAAATTGAAATAAATTAATAAATAAATATATTTTTCTAAAAATGAACAACTGTGGCGTGTGTAAATCCACCATCGCTAAAGGAATTTGAGCTTAACCTGTAAGTAAAATCTGCTAAAACAAGTGTGGAGGTAGGTACATCTGATGAAAATTATAAATAGTTGAGTCTAGGCTCTCAGCATCATTAGGAAGATATCAAAAAAATTTAGAAGTTTCACTTCTACCGCGTGTGAATTGCACACTTGTATTTTTTAAAATTATATAGTATTTTAATCTTAGGTATATAATGACTATTATTAAGAATTGAAACTTTATCGTGAATACGAGAAGGAAGGCGGTATCAACCCGGTATTTAAGATACAAAATAATTGACTTTTTATTGATTCCGTGACAGTTGAGCCCCCCCATAAGGGAACGTACCCATACTACGTGACCAACTTTTTGCAATTTTTAAGCCCCCCCCCCCCCGGTGACCAAAAACCTAAGCAATCTGCCGCTCATTTGTATGGAGCGTGACATTTTGAAGACCCCCCCCCCCTAAACGTGTCACGTAGTATGGGTACGTTGCCTAAGTTAAAAAATAGGGATTCTGGATGGATTTGACGAACATTGAGATATTTTAACGGGATTTTTCTTGAAAGATGTTTACAGAGAAAAGTGATTAGTGATTAATAAATTGATCTGAATCTTACCTTAAACTTATTAGCTTAGTGCACGCCAAAGATATTAGAATATAAGGTGCACGCCAATCTTTAAGATCGGCCTGAACATGGTACGAAACGTTTTCGCGCAGATATCGACTTTACAATGAGTGTAAGCGAAAGAGAATGCTGCATAAAAATATACATGCGACAGAAAAGAAAGGCGTTGGTGGGGAGGCATGCCACGTATCTGTCCTTTTAAACTCGCGTGCTGCGACGATTTCTGATCAACGTCAGTTTTAATGTTTGGTGTGTACTATTCCTGTGATTACCGCACAATAAACCACTGTTCTTTGCTAACCGGGGTAGGTCAGTCTACGGCATAGGTTTTCAACGTGGGCGATAACGCCCCTTTGGGGGCGTTTCAGACCTTCAGGGGGGGGGGGGGGCGGTAGAAGACCAAGAGAAAATTGGGGGGCGTTTCTGACTTTTAGGGGGGGCGGTAGGAGACCCAGAGAAACACATCCCACCCCATCCTATCTTGCCCCATCCCATCCCGTTGGGGGCCATCCATAAATTACATCTCACCTTAAATTATTTTTCCTATCCTATTACGCTCCCTCCTTGTGGCAAATGTAACCCCATCGTGGTATCCCGTTACGCCCCCTCCATTTTGGCAAACGTAACCCTGTCCCCCCTCCTCCGTTGTGGTCAATTGCTGTTTCTGATTCACGAGTTAGGGGGTGCTAGAAATAAAAATATTCTCAAAGTGGGCAATGGACAAATAAAGGTTGAGAATCTGTGGTCTATGGTATCTCAAATTGGAGTTAGTGCGTATGAAATGGGAAAAAAGGAAGGGTGGAAAGTTTCTCGTTATTCAGATCTGATCACTAAACTTGGCAAAATCCATTAAAAGCTTCGTTTTGATTCTGAATGCTGCTCTTACATTTTGGCGATACTGAGAGTATCCACTTTTGGTTAGTAGCAAAATTTTCCTAGGGTTGGTTTTATAACCATCCGTTCGTTGCGCTTGATACCATTATTAACAAATATTCGGTGTACCGCCAAACGAATATTGTTTAAATGGTATAATGCGTACGGATGGTTATAAAATTAAAGAAAAAAGAAAAAAAGAGTTAATGCGCACTCATCAACGAAAACATGAACGTGAATATACCTACATTATATTCTCAAATAGACGTCTATGACTGACGCCGCCGAAGTTACTAACCTAAAAAAAGTTATTTTTTCGATTATTTCTGGTTTTCACCCTTCAAGGGTATTCTAGGCCATCATTCACAGAGAAAGGGAAGTTCAATTAATATATTAATTTTATTTGAATGTGCAAATTCAGTATTATATGGAGGATTGGAGTCGAGTTCAGACTTAGAAGAGATGAGATGTTGAATGGAGGGGAGGCAGTTTTAGATAAAGCTTGATAGAAGAGAGGATATTTATTTAGAGAGACAACCAAAAAATATGTGATCTAAAGTTCCCACATCTAGACCACAGAATGTATAATCTGGGTAGTCAAGGAAATGAATTTTAAAAAGGTGAGAAAGAACCGAACAATGTCCGATTCTCATTCGAATAAGTGAGAAAATTTATTTTTTGGAAAAATGGGGAAATTTTTGAAACCACGGTTTAGATGGGATAGTCCTTTGAATTGAGATGTAGCAGGCTCCTGGATTGACTTGCAAAGTTCCAATATTCTGTCCAAACATTGAGGGATCTATCGTTGGTGATAGAAAAAAATTCAGATAGAGATATATGGTTTACGAGGGTTGGACAATCTTTAAGTTTGAAGGTTACACTCGGAATAAATGACTTGTTTAAAATTACTGGTATATTGGTTGATTGCGTGTAAATAGTTCAGATAAACTTGCAATAACGGTGAAATAATTTTAGACTCCGGCTGTAAGGCTTTTAGAAATGGAATGAATGAGTTTGTGCATGGAATTGATGAGAATAGTTTCGAAAAAATTTGACACTTTTGTCTCTTGTAAGAGCGTAGGAAAAAATATACAAAGACAAATTCATTGTAATAGCGTAGGGAGTGTGGCGAACCCATCGCTCAGGGAGTGGAAAACACAAACCTGCAATAGCCATCCCAAGCCAAGGTGTGAGCTACCGTGCTCAGGCTGAATGTCCTGGGGAACAGCGTCACGAACGGTGCCTCCGAGAAACAAGGTCGCATCTCGGAGTATTTAGACCTCACTCCAGCACTCAGGGCTCTGCTGGAGTGGACCTTCTATTTCCCTGGTAACTCGTGGGACAAAAAAAAATTGGACCATTCGAAAACTAGGGGCCTTTTGGGAACCTAGGAATGCTGAGGCCACCTCTGTGGATTTCCTTCCTGGGGCCGTAAGAGGAACTAAGAGGAGAAACCGTGGAGAGGTAAGCTGAGGCCACCTCCATGAACTCTTCCCTTGTGGGGCCTTCAAGGAACCAAGGGGAAGGGCACCCTTCCAGCGCGGGGCCTTTGTGGAACCAAGGAGGAGTGAAGTGGAGAGATAATGTCCTCTTCCCATGTGGGGCCTTCGAGGAACCATGTAGGAGTGAAGAGGAGAAATGAGGCCATCTTGGTGAACTCTTCCTCTGTGGGGCCTTAGAGGAACCAAGGAGGAGAGATGAAGTTTTCTTCCCTCCTGGGGCCCTCGGGGAACCAAGGTGGAGTGGACTCTTCCCTTGTGGGGTCTTTAGGAAACCAAGGGGAGGTGGACTCTCCGTCGTGGAGCCTTCGGGGAACTAAGGAGTGGAGAGGAGAGATGAAGCCCTCTTCTGTCGTGGGGCCTTCAGGGAACCAAGGAGGAGTGAAGAGGGGAAATGAGACCTGGGAAGACACATTGTCGGACCAGAAGATATAGCTTCATTTCGAATGACAATCCTGGTGAACTTTATACAAGGGACTGGGTTACTGTCAAAGGAATGAGGTAAAATGGGAGATAGTACAATGGGTCTATGGCCTAAGTGCTCTCGGGAACTATATATATGTAAACCGTCTCCGATTATTAAAAAAAAAAAAAAAAAAATTCATTGTAAAAATTGAAATAAAATGAGACACAGATGTTCAAATGAAAATAGATAGTAAATAATAAATACTAATAGTAAATGAATCAAGATGAATTTAAACATAAAATGACAAGTAGAAAATGAAGTTAAATATTTCAAGTAGGACTACACAACATTCAACTATACACACCCACTACCTTCAGCCTCACAACTCACAAAATATCCCCAATCGGGGATGCCATAGTCTCACTGGCTCCAAGCATGAGCAGTTGAGAATCTTGTGAGGATATTCACATTAAAAAACAAAACCAAGTAATAGTTAAAATCAAACAGTATTAATTGCCTACGATCTGCGTGTGGTTGAATTCCAGAACCCGATCTCCATTGCATGTCCGACGTCACGCCTTATACGCCGCGCCACAAATAACATCCGTGTTCGAGAAATTTCAAGCAAAGCTACCGTTTTAATTCGGGTTTTAGTTCAAGAATCTGCAAAAAGATGCTACTTCCGTAAGCAGCTCGCATATGGACGTATATCACCTAGGTATAAGTACTAGGATTTATAGGCAGTTATAGGCTATATGCAACATACGAATATATTACATACTAGCAGACCCGGTCACACGTTGCTGAGGCTAACGAAACACAACGCCATTACCCAACCTTTATAAAATTCACACCATCCGCTGGCTAGCTGTCCGCTACCCGCTGCCTGAATTGAATATTTGAATTTCTCGGCTTTTCCCTACTATAATAAGCACATATTATACATATAATCTTCCCCTTGAATCACTCTATCTATTGGTGAAAACCGCATGAAAATCCGTTGCCTAGTTTAAAAGATCTATGCGCATACATTTTGAGCGACTTCATTTTATACTATGTAATGATTATGGCGTCATTACGTGTTTCGGTTAATTTATCACGGTCTAGCTGTCACTGAATCACAGTGGACCGAGGAACTGGTTATTATTGGAACCAGTTCCTACTCAAACTGGGCGAAGCCGAACTAGAAGCCTCCCGCAGGGCCTAGCAGCAAAAACCTGCGGAGCGGGTTTTAACTGCTAGTTGTTAATAATATATATATATATATATATATTATATATATATATAGTATTGTTTAGTTTTTTTGCTCACTTTTTTGCTCACTTTTTTTGCTCACTTTTTTTGCTCACTTTTATTTTGACGCAAAAACGACCAGTATGCCCTTTACGTTTCACCCACCTTAAGGTTCACTTTCGGTTGAAGGAAATTCAGACAAGGAAGCTGGTAGTATTTTTTTTTCGACAAAATAAAATATATATGCAGGGATTTATTCTCCGATACGAATCAGCGGCGAAAACTAGAAGCTCTACTCGAATCACTCGATTCGGCTCGGTTATACTTCCCGTCGACAGGTGCGCATAAAAAACGATAGATGTCTTTTCGACCATCAGTTTCAGTAAATAAAATGTTAGGAGGTATCTATCTCTATTCAAATGGCTGCGAAAGTTGAGAAAGATATATTGTCAATTTCCCATATAAAACTGATTTTTGCTAGGAATTTTTTTTTTTGCTAGAAATTTATTCTAATAAATTAAACGGCATTCTTGAAAAGAGCTTGGAAAAATGGACATTTTAAAGGCCCTTTGCGGGGTGGTAGATTACAGCATGAAAAAACATTTTGCAAGAGATATTTTCAAATAATCATAAAATATACAAGGTTTAGAAACTTTTAATATAAAAACATTTGTAGCTTTCCATTTAAAATATTTCACAATGTCGCGTCAAACTTTGCAATTTTATTTGACATTTGCGAAAAATTCAATGACATCGATAATGCACATGGTTTTCAGCCTGTTAAATCGGTAAATATTTTAAATGTTTATTTAATTTTCCTCAACCTTGCAATACTGAACATGGAACACTATCCAAAACCACCGCAAGTTTTCAGCGAGGACCTGACAGCATTAGCTGACGTAATTTGTATGTAAAATGTTCTAAAACGGGCGCAGGTGTTCGATTTTCAGGCTGTGCTTGAGGTGGTTACGACAAAGTTTAATGGTAGTCTTGCCATATAGATAAAATGTTATTTTAGAATATTTTGATGAACTAGGTAGGTACCGTGAAAATTACATAAACGGATAAATTATCCACGGGTATCATCAATAAATTGTAGCTCACGAACGACTGGACCAAATTGCAAAATTCTTTTTGAGTTGGTTTCGTTATTGTTCGGGCAAGGTTTGTATAAAACTACTGATGAGGTCTGGAATTATAAAATTTGTTTAAAATGAATCGCCGAAATCTATATATGCGCATAGCTTCCGAGCGAATGCACCAAATTGAATAATTCTTTCTTTGTTGTAATTGTTATTATTAGGGCAAGATCTGAATAAAATTACTGGTGAGCTCTGGCATAACGAAATTTGTTTAAAAATGATTCGCCGAAATGTAAGTACGCTCATAACTTCAGAACGACTGCACGTAATTGAATAATTCTTTTTTTGTTGCGTTCCTTATTGTTAGGACAAAGTTTGAATAAATCCACTGGTGAGCTCTGGCATCATGAAATTTGCATACAAATGAATCGCGGAAATGAATGTACGCGCATAACTTCCGAAAGACTGCACCAAATTGAATAATTCTTTTTTTGTTGACTTCGACACTGTTAAGACAAAATTTTGTATAAAACTGCTGGTGAGCTCTGGCATTATCAAATTTGCATAAAAATGAATCGTCGAAATGTATGTACGCGTATAACTTCCGAAAGACTGCACCAAATTGAATAATTCTTTTTTTGTAATGTTTGTTTATTGGCTGGTGAGCTTTGGCATTACGAAAGTTGCGTAAAAAAATTTCAATAGGCGGCACGCGAGCTGTTTGAAAACTAAATGTAACGGCAATGAAATAATGAAGCTTAGAAGAGGGGGAAGAAAACCAGGGAGGGGGAGGGTTAGCTGGTAAGGGGGAGGGGAACTCGGGAGGGGGGTTTGCGGGATGGGGGAAGGGGGGGGGGATGGGAGTAGAGTACGCTATGAAAGAATATTTTATGTTTTTGTTTTACTCGAATAAAACTAAATTTTAGTTTATAAAAAAATCTGAATAATACATTTTTGTAGCGCCGTTTTTGCGAAAAATTACTACATGTCTATTTAGTACCAATAATACCAGTAATAAACCTTAGTTGTTGATTCTAAAAAAATGTGACGAATACATTTTTATAGCGTTTCTGTAAATCCTTTACTCAGATAAAACACAGTTTCACTTTCTAAAAAATGCTGAATAGCACATTTTTGTTTATTGGATGGTGAGCTCTGGTATTATGAAATTTGCATTAAAATATTTTAATACGTGGGACGCGAGCTGTTTGAAAACTAAATGTACCAAGAATGAATTAATGAAGTGCGGGAGGGGGGGGAGGAAAACCAGGGAGGGGGAGGGTAACCTGGGAAGGGGGAAGGGAACTCGGGAGGGGGTTTTGCGGGATGGAGGAAGGGGGGGGGGGGGGTAGAGTAGAGATGAAAGAATATTTTTTCTGTTCTTTTTTACTCGAATAAAACAAAATTTTAAAAGGATACATACCAGGAGTGCAGAACTAAGCAAGGGAAAATATATTAAGAAAATGTTTTTTTTTTTCAATTATTTCTGGCTTTTTGGGTAAGGTGAATTTATTTGCATTTAATTTTTTTTATATTACATGAGCTCCACACAGGAGACCCTGAGGAAAATGATTCCCCTCAGGGTCATGTCATCTTTGGAGATGCTGGGTGGAGGGTTTTTTAAGGCAAAGAAGGAGATGAGAGTTCTGGGAAGGAAAAGGATTTAAAGAGTGGGTAGGGGTCTGGGGTTCAGTGTGTCCTGGTCATCCGCATCCAAGACCAGGACAAACCTCACCCCATGAACCCGGGCACCCCTACTAAATCACCAAACGTAGCGAACCACTTGGAGTGACCTACGGCGTAGGTGTTGGTTATCCAATAAAGGTCAATTTTGGGGATTTGTATTTCTAAATAACATTTTATACAACGGGTACCCGGCATGCGTTGCAAAATCACTGTAACCTCGGTGTCAACTTAACTGTAATTGTTTCATTCCAAGTTCCGGGAAACTACATTATAATGCAAGCGCCTTGCAAACGCATGCCCTGTATTATAACATAATATACAAAGGGTACCCGGCATGCGTTGCAAGGTCACTGCAACCTCAAGTAGAACTCAGGATGAAATTATGCATTGCTAAAATATTTTTTTTACATTAGCTCCACACAGGAGGCACTGATGAAAACAATTTCCCTAGGGGCCTATGTCATCTTTGAGGATGCTGTGTGGAGGGTTTTTTAAGGGAAAGGACGGAGAAAAAGATATGCATTTAATTATTTTTTTTACATGAGCTCCACACAGGAGGCCGTGGGGAAAATAATTTCCCTCAGGTCCTATGTCATCTTTGGGGATGCTGTGTGGAGGATTTTTTTTAGAAAAGGAAGGAGATGAGAGTTCTGGGAAGGAAAAGGGTTTAAGGGGTGGGTAGGAATCTGGGGTTCAGTGTGTCCTGGGCTTCCGCCTCCAAGAACTAGGCAGACCTCACCGCATGAACCCGGGCACCCCTACTAAATCACCAAACGTAGCGAACCACTTGAGGTGACCTATGGCACAGGTGTTGGTTATCCAATAGTAGACAACTTTGGGGAGTTGTATTTCTACATTACATTATATACAACGGGTACCCGGCATGCGTTGCAAGGTCACTGTTACCTCAGGTTTCTTCATATATTTAATTTAACACACACTCCTCCTCGCTTCATCCACGTTCACACGTTAAATCGCATAGTGTTTTAACCCGTTAGTTGCTTCTGCAACGGGCCCCGCTAGTATATAGTATTGTTCACTTTGGGAAAGCTCTTTTTCCGCGCACTTTTTTGTTGACGCAAAAACGACCAGTACGCCCTTTGCGTTTCACCCACCTCAAGGTTCACTTTCGGTCGAAGCAAATTCAGACATGGAAGCTGGAAGTTTTTTTTTTTCGACAAAAAAAATATATACAGGGATTTATTCTCCTATACGAATCGGCGGCGAAAACTAGAAGCTCTACTCGAATCACTCGATCCGGCTCGGTTGTATTTCCCGCCGACAGATGGCGTTTGAAAAAAAAAAATGACGAAAAAACCCGCTTATTTCACAAAGGAAAATGCTTGGACTATTGACATAGGTCAGGATCTCAAATGTCAAAGTTTTAGCCTAACAAAACGGAACTCTCGGCGGTTTCGGTCGTTGTTTTTCGGAAAACGACATTATCGCCGAAAAACCGATTCCGGGCTAGATGTTTTTTGAAAATACGATAGCCGGATAGATTCCGCAACTTTTAACACCAATATAACATGCCCATCCCATGTAAAAAAAGTCAGGAGATGCTGACAAAACTCTAAATTTTCCGAAAAATAATCATCAAAATACGCGCTCAAAGATTCCATCGGAAGTTTAAATATTGGTGGCCAGTTCAAATTAACACGCTATTCATTCGGGGTAGGTACCTACTTATTTCGGTAGTATTGCAAATATGATGAAAAAAGCAAATATTGCCGGAATCTAAGGAAACGCGCAGGTACCTACCTGAATGGGTACCTACACAACGAATTAGGTTTTAATGCAATAAATACTAAGGTAAGGTTGTTTCGATGATACTGAATAATTCAACTTTTTTAAAGTTAATTTTCACGTTCTGAGTTGCTTCTACTGAAATTCTGTTTTTTCTCAATATAGGCCAGTTACATCACAAAACTGAAATAATTACAGAACTCGAACGGAACTTTCTAGAACTGAAAATTTACTAGAAAAATTTTAAGAATTGACAATTTTTTTTTATTAATTATATTTTTTTTTATAAGTGTGTTCTATTTGGACATTGTTAAATAAAAAAAATAATTACGCGTCTTCTAGGTAGGTACTTACTTCCAGGGACTTTTTTCATTTAAAAATCAAAACATGATATTGAATGAATTTATTTATAGTGAAAATTATTTTATGCTCAACAGCATAATGGCGTCGTTTTGGTGAAATATTACAACAAAGTACCTACTTAGTACTTACACTTGCAAAATGAAATACAATACAACTACAATAGTGAGCTCCGGCATAATGAAATTTTGCACTGCTAAACCGTGCAACCGATTGTTATTGTTAATGGACTATTTGTGCGTAAATAAATTAATTATATACAGCGGGTACCCGGCATGCGTTGCGAGGCCACTTTAACTTCGGGGTCAACTAAACCTTAATGGTTCCCTACCAAGTCCCGGGAAACAACATTATAAAATTATGCACTTTATAAAATTATATACAACGGGTACCCGGCATGCGTTGCAAGGCCGCTTTAACCTCGGGGTCAATAAAACTGTAATGTTTCCATCCGAAGTCCTGGGAAACTACATTATAATGCAAGCGCCTGCACTATGTAACATTATATACTACGGGTACCCGGCATGCGTTGCAAGGCCACTTTAACCTCAGGGTCAACTAAACTCTAATGGTTCCATCCCAAGTCCCCGGAAACTACATTATAATGCAAGCGCCTGCACTATATAATATTATATACAACGGGTACCCGGCATGCGTTGCAAGGTCACTGTAACCTAGGGGTCAACTTTACTGTAATGGTTTCATCCCGATTCCCGGGAAATAAAATTTTAATGCAAGCGCCTGCAATTTATAACATAATATACAACGGGTACACGGCATGCGTTGCAAGGTCACTGTAACCTCGGGGTCAACTTAACTGTAATGGTTCCATCCCAATTCCCGGGAAATAACATTTTAAAGCAAGCGCCTGCACTATATAACATTATATACAACGGGTACCCGGTATGCGTTGCAAGGTCACTGTAACCTAGGGGTCAACTTTACTGTAATGGTTTCATCCCGATTCCCGGGGAATAAAATTTTAATGCAAGCGCCTGCAATTTATAACATAATATACAACGGTTACTCGGCATGCGTTGCAAGGTCACTGTAACCTCGGGGTCAACTTAACTGTAATGGTTCCATTCCAATTCCTGGGAAATTACATTTTAATGCAAGCGCTGCACTACATAACATTATATACAACGGGTACCCGGCATGCGTTGCAAGGTCACTGTAACCTCAGGTTTCTTCATATATTTAATTTAACACACACTCTTCCTCGCTTCATCCACGTTCACACGTGAAATCGCATAGTGTTTAAACCCGTCAGTTGCTTCTGCAACGGGCAAAACCTAGTATATATAGTATTGTTCACTTTTGGGAAAGGTCACGGAAAACCTCACTTTCGATTTGAGGGGAAAAGCGACCACTCTGCCCCTCGGGTGGGTGAAACCTCACGGGTCACTTTGGCTTGCAAAAATTTGGTAAAATTTGGCAAGCCAAATTGATCTCTAAGCTCATCCGATTTCAAAGGCCCCACGGTTCACTCTTCTTCGAAGCGAATTCATTGTATCTATCTCTTTTCAAATGCCTGCAAAAGTTGAGAAAGATGTAGCGAAAATCTCCCATACAAAACTGATTTCTGCTCTGAATTTATTCCAATTAATTAAACGGCGATCTGCCAAATACCGAAGAAAAATTGACATTTTAAAGGCCCTTTGCGGGGTGGTAAATTACGATGAAAATAAACATTTTGCGAGAGATGTCTTTTAATAATCATAAATTATACAAGATTTAGAAACTTTTAAAATAAAAACATATGTAGCTTCCCATTTAAAATGTTTCACAATATCGCGTCAAACTTTGCAATTATATCTGACATTTGCGAAAAATCCAACAACATCGAAAATGCACATCGTTCTCAGCCTGTTAAATCGGTAGATATTTGAAATGTTTATTTATTTTCTTCAACCTTGCAATACTGAACATGGAACACTATCCAAAACCACCTGAGGTTTTCAGTCAGGCCATGACACCGTTGGCTGACGTAATTTGTATGGGAAATGTTCTTAAACCAGCGCAGGTGTTCGATTTTCAGGCTGTGCTTGAGGTGGTTACGACAAAGTTTAACGTTTGTGTTGCCATATAAATAACATATTGTTTTAGAATATTTTGATGAACTAGGTAGGTACCCTGAAAATTACATAAACGGATAAATAATTATCCACGGGTATCATCTATAAATTATAGCTCATGAACGACTGGTCCAAATTGGATAATTCTTTTTGAGTTGGTTTCGTTATTGTTCGGGCAAGGTTTGTATAAGACGACTGATGAGCTCTGGAATAATAAAATTTGTTTAAAATGAATCGCCGAAATCTATAAATGCGCATAGCTTCCGAGCGAATACACAAAATTGAATAATTCTTTCGTTGTTGTATTTGTTATTACTAGGACAAGTTTTGAATAAAATTACTGGTGAGCTCTGGCATAACGAAATTTGTTTAAAAATGATTCGCCGAAATGTAAGGACGCTCATAACTTCAGAACGACTGCACGTAATTGAATAATTCTTTTTTTGTTGCGTTCCTTATTGTTAGGACAAAGTTTGTATACAACTACTGGTGAGCTCTGGCATTTTGAAATATGTTTAAAAATTAATCGATGAAATGTAAGTACGCGCATAACTTCGGAACGACTGCACCTAATTGGGTAATTATTTTTTTGTTGTTATCGTTATTGTAAGGACAAGTTTTAAATAAAACTACTGGTGAGCTCTGGCATTATGAAATTTGCATAAAAATGAATCGTCGAAATGTATGTACGCGCATAACTTCCGAAAGACTGCACCAAATTGAATAATTCTTTTTTTGTTATGTTTGTTTATTGGCTGGTGAGCTCTGGCATTTTTGCAAAATTTGCATAAAAATATTTCAATAGGTGGCACGCGAGCTGTTTGAAAACTAAATGTAACGGCAATGAAATAATGAGCGCGGGAGGGGTGAAAAATACCACGGAGGGGGGAGGGTAACCTGGGAAGGCGGAGGGGAACCCGTGAGGGGGTTTTGCGGGATGGAGGAAGGGGGGGGGGGGGTAGAGTACGCTATGAAAGAATATTTTTTCTGTTCTTTTTTTTACTCGAATAAAACAAAATTTTAAAAGTATAAATACCAGGAGTGCAGAACTAAGCAAGGGAAAATATATTAAGAACATGTTTTTTTTCAATTATTTCTGGCTTTTTGGGAAAGGTGAATTTATATGCATTTAATTTTTTTTTTTTTACATGAGCTCCACACAGGACGCCGTGGGGAAAATAATTTCCCTCAGGTCCTATGTCATCTTTGGGGATGCTGTGTGGAGGATTTTTTTTAGGAAAGGAAGGAGATGAGAGTTCTGGGAAGGAAAAGGGTTTAAGGGGTGGGTAGGAATCTGGGGTTCAGTGTGTCCTGGGCATCCGCCTCCAAGACCTAGACAGACCTCACCCCATGAACCCGGGCACCCCTACTAAATCACCAAACGTAGCGAACCACTTGGGGTGACCTATGGCAGAGGTGTTGGTTAACCAATAAAGGTCAACTTTGGGGATTTGTATTTCTACATAACATTATATACAACGGGTACCCGGCATGCGTTGCAACAACACTGTAACCTCGGGGTCAACTTAACTGTAATGGTTCCATTCCAAGTTCCGGGAAACTACATTATAATTCAAGCGCCTTGCAAACGCATGCACTGTATTATAACATTACATACAACGGGTACCCGGCATGCGTTGCAACATCACTGTAATCTCGGGGTCAACTTAACTGTAATGGTTCCATTCCAAGTTCCGGGAAACTACATTATTATGCAAGCGCCTTGCAAACGCCTGCTTTATATTATAACATTATATACAAAGGGTACCCGGCATGCGTTGCAACATCACTGTAATCTCGGGGTCAACTTAACTGTAATGGTTCCATTCCAAGTTCCGGGAAACTACATTATAATGCAAGCGCCTTGCAAACGCCTGCAATAAATTATAACATTATATACAACGGGTACCCGGCATGCGTTGCAAGATCACTGTAACCTCGGGGTCAACTTAACTGTAATGGTTCCATTCCAAGTTCCTGAAAACTACATTATAATACAAGCGCATTGCAAACGCCTGCTTTACATTGTAACATTATATACAAAGGGTACCCGGCATGCGTTGCAAAATCACTGTAACCTCGGGGTCAACTTAACTGTAATGGTTCCATTCCAATTCCTGGCAAATTACATTTTAATGCAAGCGCTGCACTACATAACATTATATACAACGGGTACCCGGCATGCGTTGCAAGGTCACTGTGAACTAAGGTTTCTTCATATATTTAATTTAACACACACTCCTCCTTGCTTCATCCACGTTCACACGTCAAATCGCATAATGTTTTAACCCATCAGTTGCTTCTGCAACGGGCAAAACCTAGTATATATAGTATTGTTCACTTTTGGGAAAGGTCACGGAAAACCTCACTTTCGATTTGAGGGGAAAAGCGACCACTCTGCCCCTCGGGTGGGTGAAACCTCACGGGTCACTTTGGCTTGCAAAAATTTGGTAAAATTTGGCAAGCCAAATTGATCTCTAAGCTCATCCGATTTCAAAGGCCCCACGGTTCACTCTTCTTCGAAGCGAATTCATTGTATCTATCTCTTTTCAAATGCCTGCAAAAGTTGAGAAAGATGTATCGAAAATTTCCCATACAAAACTGATTTTTGCTAGAAATTTATTCCAATTAATTAAACGGCGATCTTCAAAATACCGAAGAAAAATTGACATTTTAAAGGCCCTTTGCGGGATGGTAAATTACGATGAAAATAAACATTTTGCGAGAGATGTCTTTTAATAATCATAAATTATACAAGATTTAGAAACTTTTAAAATAAAAACATATGTAGCTTCCCATTTAAAATGTTTCACAATATCGCGTCAAACTTTGCAATTATATCTGACATTTGCGAAAAATCCAACAACATCGAAAATGCACATCGTTCTCAGCCTGTTAAATCGGTAGATATTTGAAATGTTTATTTATTTTCTTCAACCTTGCAATACTGAACATGGAACACTATCCAAAACCACCTGAGGTTTTCAGTCAGGCCATGACACCGTTGGCTGACGTAATTTGTATGGGAAATGTTCTTAAACCAGCGCAGGTGTTCGATTTTCAGGCTGTGCTTGAGGTGGTTACGACAAAGTTTAACGTTTGTGTTGCCATATAAATAACATATTGTTTTAGAATATTTTGATGAACTAGGTAGGTACCCTGAAAATTACATAAACGGATAAATAATTATCCACGGGTATCATCTATAAATTATAGCTCATGAACGACTGGTCCAAATTGGATAATTCTTTTTGAGCTGGTTTCGTTATTGTTCGGGCAAGGTTTGTATAAGACGACTGATGAGCTCTGGAATAATAAAATTTGTTTAAAATGAATCGCCGAAATCTATAAATGCGCATAGCTTCCGAGCGAATACACAAAATTGAATAATTCTTTCGTTGTTGTATTTGTTATTACTAGGACAAGTTTTGAATAAAATTACTGGTGAGCTCTGGCATAACGAAATTTGTTTAAAAATGATTCGCCGAAATGTAAGGACGCTCATAACTTCAGAACGACTGCACGTAATTGAATAATTCTTTTTTTGTTGCGTTTCTTATTGTTAGGACAAAGTTTGTATACAACTACTGGTGAGCTCTGGCATTTTGAAATATGTTTAAAAATTAATCGATGAAATGTAAGTACGCGCATAACTTCGGAACGACTGCACCTAATTGGGTAATTATTTTTTTGTTGTTATCGTTATTGTAAGGACAAGTTTTAAATAAAACTACTGGTGAGCTCTGGCATTATGAAATTTGCATAAAAATGAATCGTCGAAATGTATGTACGCGCATAACTTCCGAAAGACTGCACCAAATTGAATAATTCTTTTTTTGTTATGTTTGTTTATTGGCTGGTGAGCTCTGGCATTTTTGCAAAATTTGCATAAAAATATTTCAATAGGTGGCACGCGAGCTGTTTGAAAACTAAATGTAACGGCAATGAAATAATGAGCGCGGGAGGGGTGAAAAATACCACGGAGGGGGGAGGGTAACCTGGGAAGGCGGAGGGGAACCCGTGAGGGGGTTTTGCGGGATGGAGGAAGGGGGGGGGGGGGTAGAGTACGCTATGAAAGAATATTTTTTCTGTTCTTTTTTTTACTCGAATAAAACAAAATTTTAAAAGTATAAATACCAGGAGTGCAGAACTAAGCAAGGGAAAATATATTAAGAACATGTTTTTTTTCAATTATTTCTGGCTTTTTGGGAAAGGTGAATTTATATGCATTTAATTTTTTTTTTTTTACATGAGCTCCACACAGGACGCCGTGGGGAAAATAATTTCCCTCAGGTCCTATGTCATCTTTGGGGATGCTGTGTGGAGGATTTTTTTTAGGAAAGGAAGGAGATGAGAGTTCTGGGAAGGAAAAGGGTTTAAGGGGTGGGTAGGAATCTGGGGTTCAGTGTGTCCTGGGCATCCGCCTCCAAGACCTAGACAGACCTCACCCCATGAACCCGGGCACCCCTACTAAATCACCAAACGTAGCGAACCACTTGGGGTGACCTATGGCAGAGGTGTTGGTTAACCAATAAAGGTCAACTTTGGGGATTTGTATTTCTACATAACATTATATACAACGGGTACCCGGCATGCGTTGCAACAACACTGTAACCTCGGGGTCAACTTAACTGTAATGGTTCCATTCCAAGTTCCGGGAAACTACATTATAATTCAAGCGCCTTGCAAACGCATGCACTGTATTATAACATTACATACAACGGGTACCCGGCATGCGTTGCAACATCACTGTAATCTCGGGGTCAACTTAACTGTAATGGTTCCATTCCAAGTTCCGGGAAACTACATTATTATGCAAGCGCCTTGCAAACGCCTGCTTTATATTATAACATTATATACAAAGGGTACCCGGCATGCGTTGCAACATCACTGTAATCTCGGGGTCAACTTAACTGTAATGGTTCCATTCCAAGTTCCGGGAAACTACATTATAATGCAAGCGCCTTGCAAACGCCTGCAATATATTATAACATTATATACAACGGGTACCCGGCATGCGTTGCAAGATCACTGTAACCTCGGGGTCAACTTAACTGTAATGGTTCCATTCCAAGTTCCTGAAAACTACATTATAATACAAGCGCCTTGCAAACGCCTGCTTTACATTATAACATTATATACAAAGGGTACCCGGCATGCGTTGCAAAATCACTGTAACCTCGGGGTCAACTTAACTGTAATGGTTCCATTCCAATTCCTGGCAAATTACATTTTAATGCAAGCGCTGCACTACATAACATTATATACAACGGGTACCCGGCATGCGTTGCAAGGTCACTGTGAACTAAGGTTTCTTCATATATTTAATTTAACACACACTCCTCCTAGCTTCATCCACGTTCACACGTCAAATCGCATAATGTTTTAACCCATCAGTTGCTTCTGCAACGGGCAAAACCTAGTATATAGTATTGTTCACTTTTGGGAAAGGTCACGGAAAACCTCACTTTCGATTTGAGGGGAAAAGCGACCACTCTGCCCCTCGGGTGGGTGAAACCTCACGGGTCACTTTGGCTTGCAAAAATTTGGTAAAATTTGGCAAGCCAAATTGATCTCTAAGCTCATCCGATTTCAAAGGCCCCACGGTTCACTCTTCTTCGAAGCGAATTCATTGTATCTATCTCTTTTCAAATGCCTGCAAAAGTTGAGAAAGATGTAGCGAAAATCTCCCATACAAAACTGATTTCGCTAGGTACGCAGATTTTAAATGTCATCTTTCATTTTTCGTTTTCCCACCGGCCGACTGGCATACTCGATTTTGTCGAAAATATCACGCTTGGAAGCCAAAATTTACTGAAATTCCGTCAACAAGAGTTTTTCAAAGGTCAATTGACCGTCGTAATTATCACTTTTCTCAAAAACATCGTTGTTATATTCGTTTGACAAACTGACATGTGCAAAAAAACAACATAAAAGTCGAGTATTGAAACTAATCTTTAAAATTATGTACTGTTTTCACGGCGCCGCCAGTCGACAGGACATAGAATTAAAACATTTCATTAGAAAAATTTAAAAATAGACTAAAATTCAAATTCGAACGCGAAACAAAATTGGAGTGTCTTAAATTGGCGTTGTTAGCAGGTTTTAAAATCGAATTTCATCATTCATGAATCGTTATTATGCCGGTACACGGTGGTAAAAAAAATGCTGCTCGAAATATAATAATTATTTTTTTAATTATTTTGAATGATAATTTTCTTGATATTTTTTTTTTCGAAAATATAGTCGGGCCTTCACGACTAACGTTAGAGCGGCGTAGAAACATTTCTCAAATGACGATGCTTAGAATTTCAGTTTTTTTCCATACATGTATCGTTGTGAATAATTATTTATTACGAAAGTAGTATGCGCGTTCGTGAATTTAAAAGTTGGATGTTTGACCGATGTCATTTCTAGAAAAATATTTAAAAAAAGACGATTTTATTTTTATTTTAAAAAAAATATTATTATTTAATCAATTTATTTTTACCAAAAATGAGTAACGCAGTTTTGGCGGACCCTGTTATTTAGAACACACAGATAAACCATGCAACTTAGTGATGGAAATAAGTGCTTAGGTACCTACCTACCGGCTTACCGACTTACTACCGTGGTTTTTTTGCGAAAATGAGTAGGTACCTAGACGAATTATGTAGGTACTTACGTTGGATGCCGGGTTGTTGCAATAAAATTGAAGAATTCAACATTTCTTTAAAGTTAATTCTAACGTTCTGCGTAAGTTCTATTCGAGTTCTGATGTTATATCATTTTATCCAGTTGCACCACAAAACTGAAACAATTACAGAACTTTAAAATAACTTTCACAGAACGTGAAAATTAATTGAAAATTTTGGAGAATTATTAAATTTTTTTGAAAGAACCTATCAAAATATTTTTCATTTATGAATGTGTAGGTAAAGTTTCGTTCTTTTTGGACATTCTCAAATAATAATACCAGTAATGGCCAGTACCTACTTATGAGGGAACGTTGTTGACGAATTAATGAAAAATTAATATATTGTGTAAATTTAATAGCAAAGATGGTACAATTTTTTTTTTCAAATGGTGTAGGTACTTGAAAATTGTACGGAAATTAATTGTTTTATACATTATTAACTAAATTTTAATGATAATACGGCACAAGAGTCCCAACTACTGAAGTCAGTGAAACTATGGCATCCCCAGTTGGGGTATGTTGTGAGGCTAAAGGTAGTGGGGAGGGGAAGGAGATGGAGACGAGGAAGGTGGGGAAGTACCTGGCTATTCAGATCTGGTCACCAAAAACGGCAAAAGCCATTTCAAGCAACGTTATGAAAATTAATAAATTTAAATATCTTAACATGGTCAATTTTTTGCTAAATTATGCAGGTAAAAGCATACTTTTTTTAAGTTAATTTTCACGTTCTGTGTTAATTCTTCTTCGATTCCGATGAAACTTTGGGGACCTTCGATTCTTAATGTATAAAATGGTGAGCTCTGGCATCATGAAATTATGCATTGCTAAACCGTTCATCCGATTGCGATGAAACTTTGGGAATTTGATGTGTGCATGCCTCCGATGGCGACTAGATACTTCTGTTTGACAGGTTTCAGCTGCTAGGCCCTGCGGGTGGCCTTATACATACGTATGTTTAACCACTGAGCGTTGCTCTCCTCGCCTTCTTTGCCTTAAAAAACCCTCAACCCAATATCTACAAAGATGAGATTACCCTGAGGGAAATTATTTTCCTCGGGGTCTTCTGTGTGGAGCTCATGTAAAAAAGGATAAATACCAGGAGTGCAGAACTAAGCAAGGGAAAAAATATTAAGAACATGTTTTTTTTTCAATTATTTCTGGCTTTCACCATCCAAGGGTACTATGTAGGTCATCATTTAAGACTGACATAGACAGGAAAGGTGAATTTATATGCATTTAATTATTTTTTTTTACATGAGCTCCACACAGGAGGCCGTGGGGAAAATAATTTCCCTCAGGGCCTATGTCTTCTTTGGGGATGCTGTGTGGAGGATTTTTTTTAGGAAAGGAAGGAGATGAGAGTTCTGGGAAGGAAAAGGGTTTAAGGGGTGGGTAGGAATCTGGGGTTCAGTGTGTCCTGGTCATCCGCCTCTAAGACCTAGACAGACCTAACCCCATGAACCCGGGCACCCCTACTATATCACCAAACCTAGCGAACCACTTGAGGTGACCTATGGCAGACGTGTTGGTTATCCAATAAAGGACAACTTTGGGGATTTGTATTTCTATATTACATTATATACAACGGGTACCCGGCATGCGTTGCAACATCACTGTAATCTCGGGGTCAACTTAACTGTAATGGTTCCATTCCAAGTTCCGGGAAACTACATTATAATGCAAGCGCCTTACAAACGCCTGCTTTATATTATAACATTATATACAAAGGGTACCCGGCATGCGTTGCAAGATCACTGTAACCTCGGGGTCAACTTAACTGTAATGGTTCCATTCCAAGTTCCAATAAACTACATTATAATGCAAGCGCCTTGCAAACGCCTGCACTTTATTATAATATTATATACAACGGGTACCCGGCATGCGTTGCAAGATCACTGTAACCTCGGGGTCAATTTAACTGTAATGGTTACATTCCAAGTTCCGGGAAACTACATTATAATACAAGCGCCTTGCAAACGCCTGATTTATATTAAAACATTATATACAAAGGGTACCCGGCATGCGTTGCGACATCACTGTAACCTTGGGGTCAACATAACTGTAATGGTTCCATTCCAAGTTCAGGGAAACTACATTATTATGCAAGCGCCTTGCAAATGCCTGCACTATATTATAACATTATAAACAACGGGTACCCGGCATGCGTTGCAAGGTCACTGTAACCTCAGGTTTCTTCATATATTTATTTAACACACACTCCTCCTTGCTTCATCCACGTTCACACGTCAAATCGCATAGTGTTTTAACCCGTTAGTTGCTTCTGCAACGGGCCCAGCTAGTATATAGTATTGTTCACTTTTGGGAAAGGTCACGGAAAACCTCACTTTCGATTTGAGGGGAAAAGCGACCACTCTGCCCCTCGGGTGGGTGAAACCTCACGGGTCACTTTGGCTTGCAAAAATTTGGTAAAATTTGGCAAGCCAAATTGATCTCTAAGCTCATCCGATTTCAAAGGCCCCACGGTTCACTCTTCTTCGAAGCGAATTCATTGTATCTATCTCTTTTCAAATGCCTGCAAAAGTTGAGAAAGATGTATCGAAAATTTCCCATACAAAACTGATTTTTGCTAGAAATTTATTCCAATTAATTAAACGGCGATCTTCAAAATACCGAAGAAAAATTGACATTTTAAAGGCCCTTTGCGGGATGGTAAATTACGATGAAAATAAACATTTTGCGAGAGATGTCTTTTAATAATCATAAATTATACAAGATTTAGAAACTTTTAAAATAAAAACATATGTAGCTTCCCATTTAAAATGTTTCACAATATCGCGTCAAACTTTGCAATTATATCTGACATTTGCGAAAAATCCAACAACATCGAAAATGCACATCGTTCTCAGCCTGTTAAATCGGTAGATATTTGAAATGTTTATTTATTTTCTTCAACCTTGCAATACTGAACATGGAACACTATCCAAAACCACCTGAGGTTTTCAGTCAGGCCATGACACCGTTGGCTGACGTAATTTGTATGGGAAATGTTCTTAAACCAGCGCAGGTGTTCGATTTTCAGGCTGTGCTTGAGGTGGTTACGACAAAGTTTAACGTTTGTGTTGCCATATAAATAACATATTGTTTTAGAATATTTTGATGAACTAGGTAGGTACCCTGAAAATTACATAAACGGATAAATAATTATCCACGGGTATCATCTATAAATTATAGCTCATGAACGACTGGTCCAAATTGGATAATTCTTTTTGAGTTGGTTTCGTTATTGTTCGGGCAAGGTTTGTATAAGACGACTGATGAGCTCTGGAATAATAAAATTTGTTTAAAATGAATCGCCGAAATCTATAAATGCGCATAGCTTCCGAGCGAATACACAAAATTGAATAATTCTTTCGTTGTTGTATTTGTTATTACTAGGACAAGTTTTGAATAAAATTACTGGTGAGCTCTGGCATAACGAAATTTGTTTAAAAATGATTCGCCGAAATGTAAGGACGCTCATAACTTCAGAACGACTGCACGTAATTGAATAATTCTTTTTTTGTTGCGTTCCTTATTGTTAGGACAAAGTTTCTATACAACTACTGGTGAGCTCTGGCATTTTGAAATATGTTTAAAAATTAATCGATGAAATGTAAGTACGCGCATAACTTCGGAACGACTGCACCTAATTGGGTAATTATTTTTTTGTTGTTATCGTTATTGTAAGGACAAGTTTTAAATAAAACTACTGGTGAGCTCTGGCATTATGAAATTTGCATAAAAATGAATCGTCGAAATGTATGTACGCGCATAACTTCCGAAAGACTGCACCAAATTGAATAATTCTTTTTTTGTTATGTTTGTTTATTGGCTGGTGAGCTCTGGCATTTTTGCAAAATTTGCATAAAAATATTTCAATAGGTGGCACGCGAGCTGTTTGAAAACTAAATGTAACGGCAATGAAATAATGAGCGCGGGAGGGGGGGAAAAATACCACGGAGGGGGGAGGGTAACCTGGGAAGGCGGAGGGGAACCCGTGAGGGGGTTTTGCGGGATGGAGGAAGGGGGGGGGGTAGAGTACGCTATGAAAGAATATTTTTTCTGTTCTTTTTTTTACTCGAATAAAACAAAATTTTAAAAGTATAAATACCAGGAGTGCAGAACTAAGCAAGGGAAAATATATTAAGAACATGTTTTTTTTCAATTATTTCTGGCTTTTTGGGAAAGGTGAATTTATATGCATTTAATTTTTTTTTTTTACATGAGCTCCACACAGGACGCCGTGGGGAAAATAATTTCCCTCAGGTCCTATGTCATCTTTGGGGATGCTGTGTGGAGGATTTTTTTTGGGAAAGGAAGGAGATGAGAGTTCTGGGAAGCAAAAGGGTTTAAGGGGTGGGTAGGAATCTGGGGTTCAGTGTGTCCTGGGCATCCGCCTCCAAGACCTAGACAGACCTCACCCCATGAACCCGGGCACCCCTACTAAATCACCAAACGTAGCGAACCACTTGGGGTGACCTATGGCAGAGGTGTTGGTTAACCAATAAAGGTCAACTTTGGGGATTTGTATTTCTACATAACATTATATACAACGGGTACCCGGCATGCGTTGCAACAACACTGTAACCTCGGGGTCAACTTAACTGTAATGGTTCCATTCCAAGTTCCGGGAAACTACATTATAATTCAAGCGCCTTGCAAACGCATGCACTGTATTATAACATTACATACAACGGGTACCCGGCATGCGTTGCAACATCACTGTAATCTCGGGGTCAACTTAACTGTAATGGTTCCATTCCAAGTTCCGGGAAACTACATTATTATGCAAGCGCCTTGCAAACGCCTGCTTTATATTATAACATTATATACAACGGGTACCCGGCATGCGTTGCAACATCACTGTAATCTCGGGGTCAACTTAACTGTAATGGTTCCATTCCAAGTTCCGGGAAACTACATTATAATGCAAGCGCCTTGCAAACGCCTGCAATATATTATAACATTATATACAACGGGTACCCGGCATGCGTTGCAAGATCACTGTAACCTCGGGGTCAACTTAACTGTAATGGTTCCATTCCAAGTTCCTGAAAACTACATTATAATACAAGCGCCTTGCAAACGCCTGCTTTACATTATAACATTATATACAAAGGGTACCCGGCATGCGTTGCAAAATCACTGTAACCTCGGGGTCAACTTAACTGTAATGGTTCCATTCCAATTCCTGGCAAATTACATTTTAATGCAAGCGCTGCACTACATAACATTATATACAACGGGTACCCGGCATGCGTTGCAAGGTCACTGTGAACTAAGGTTTCTTCATATATTTAATTTAACACACACTCCTCCTAGCTTCATCCACGTTCACACGTCAAATCGCATAATGTTTTAACCCATCAGTTGCTTCTGCAACGGGCAAAACCTAGTATATATAGTATTGTTCACTTTTGGGAAAGGTCACGGAAAACCTCACTTTCGATTTTAGGGGAAAAGCGACCACTCTGCCCCTCGGGTGGGTGAAACCTCACGGGTCATTTTGGCTTGCAAAAATTTGGTAAAATTTGGCAAGCCAAATTGATCTCTAAGCTCATCCGATTTCAAAGGCCCCACGGTTCACTCTTCTTCGAAGCGAATTCATTGTATCTATCTCTTTTCAAATGCCTGCAAAAGTTGAGAAAGATGTAGCGAAAATCTCCCATACAAAATTGATTTGGCTAGGTACATAAATTTTAAATGTCATTCTTCATTTTTCGATTTCCCACCGGCCGACTGGCATACGTGATTTCTTAGAAAATATCACGCTTGGAAGCCAAAATTTAGTAAAATTACGTCAACGAGACTTTTTAAAAGGTCAATTGACCATCGCAATTATCACTTTTCACAAAAACATCGTTGTAATATTCGATTGAAAACTGACATTTGCGAAAAAACTACGGAAAAGTCATATTTTGAAACTAATGTTTAAAAATAGGTACAATTTACACGGAGACGCCTATCGACAGAATCTACAACCGCAGCTTTTCCTTGGAGAAATTCAAAAATGTGTCGAAATCTAAATTGGAACGTTCGCAGATCCTAGCGCGAAAAAAATGCTGTTGTTCAACGACTGATGGAACAAGTTTCAAATTGATTGTATTCGTACGAGGGTAAATAATAATCTTTATTAAATTTTCTCGAATCTTGCAACACTAAGCATGGAACATTATTCAAAACCACCGCAAGTTTTCAGCGAGGCCCTGACAGCCTTAGCTGACGTAATTTGTATGTAAAATGTTCTAAAACGGGCGCAGGTGTTCGATTTTCAGGCTGTGCTTGAGGTGGTTGAGACAAAGTTTAACGGTTGTGTTGCCATATAAATGAAATATTATTAACCATTTAAATACTAAGTAGGTACTTAATACAAAATTTAATAAAATCAAATAAAATGAGGTGCTTATCCCGATGACCAAATTTGTTTTCCTAAATAATAAAAATAAAATTATAGCGCCATTTTTGTGAAAAAAAACCCTAGGTTTTGTAAAATAATGGATCCAAAGTATCAGGAGCGCAGAAATTGACCGAGATAATAATATGTTGTTTTAGCTTCATTAAATTATACACGGTTAACCGTTCATCCCATTGCGACGAATCTTTGAGAATTTGATGATGGCATGTCTCCGATTGTGTCTACATACTTCAGTTTGGCAGATTTCTGCTGCTAGGCCCTGTCGGCGGCTTTATACATACGTATGTTTAACTATATGAAAAACTGTAAAATCGGTAGGTACCTGAGAAACTGATATATTATAAAATTATAAAAATAAAATTAAAGCGCCATTTTTGTGAAAAATTGCATTGCACATTCTGTATAAACGTTACAGGGTACCTACCAGGAGCGCAGAAATTGACTGAGGAATATTTAACTGTATGAAAAACTATAAAATCGTTAGGTGCCTGAGAAACTGATATAGGTATTATAAATGAATCGCCGATATGCAAGTACGCCCATAACTTTCGAATGCATGCACCGAATTGGATAATTATTTTTGTTTTGTGTTTGTAATTGTTAGGATAAGGTTTTTATTGATCTTCTGGTGAGCACTGGCATTATGAAATTTGTATAAAATGGTTGCCGAAATGTTTGCACGCGCATAACTTTCGAACGGATGCATCGAATTGAATAATTGTTTTTTTGGTGGGTTCGTTACTGTTAGGACAAGGTTTTGCATAAAAATACCGGTGAGATCTGCCATAATGAAATTTGTATAAAAATGAATTGCCGAAATGTATATATGCGTATAACTTTCGAACGAATGCACCGAATCTGAAAATTCTTTTTTTATTGTTTTCGTTACTGATAGGACAAGGTTTCTATAAAACTACTGATAAGCTCTGGCATTATGAAATTTGCATAAAAATCAATCGTCGAAATGTATGAACGCGTATAACTTCCGAAAGACTGCACAAAATTGAATAATTTTTTTTTGTTATGTTTGTTTATTGGCTGGTGAGCTCTGGCATTACGAAATTTGCATAAAAATAGGTGGCACGCGAGCTGTTTGAAAACCAAATGTAACGGCAATGAAATAATGAGCGCGGGAGGGGGGAAAAAACCACGGAGGGGGGAGGGTAATCTGGGAAGGGGGAGGGGAACCCGGGAGGGGTTTTGCGGGATGGAGGAAGGGGGGGGGGGGGGGGGGGTAGAGTACGCTATGAAAGAATATTTTTTCTGTTCTTTTTTTTACTCGAATAAAACAAAATTTTAAAAGGATAAATACCAGGAGTGCAGAACTAAGCAAGGGAAAATATATTAAGAACATGTTTTTTTCAATTATTTCTGGCTTTTTGGGAAAGGTGAATTTATATGCATTTAATTTTTTTTTTTTACATGAGCTCCGCACAGGAGGCCGTGGGGAAAATAATTTCCCTCAGGTCCTATGTCATCTTTGGGGATGCTGTGTGGAGGATTTTTTTTAAGGAAAGGAAGGAGATGAGAGTTCTGGGAAGGAAAAGGGTTTAAGGGGTGGGTAGGAATCTGGGGTTCAGTGTGTCCTGGACATCCGCCTCCAAGACCTAGACAGACCTCACCCCATGAACCCGGACACCCCTACTAAATCACCAAACGTAGCGAACCACTTGAGGTGACCTATGGCAGAGAAGTTGGTTATCCAATAAAGGACAACTTTGGGGATTTGTATTTCTACATTACATTATATACAACGGGTACCTGGCATGCGTTGCAACAACACTGTAACCTCGGGGTCAACTTAACTGTAATGGTTCCATTCCAAGTTCCGGGAAACTACATTATAATTCAAGCGCCTTGCAAACGCATGCACTGTATTATAACATTATATACAACGGGTACCCGGCATGCGTTGCAACATTACTGTAATCTCGGGGTCAACTTAACTGTAATGGTTCCATTCCAAGTTCCGGAAAACTACATTATAATGCAAGAGCCTTACAAACGCCTGCTTTATATTATAACATTATATACAAAGGGTACCCGGCATGCGTTGCAAGATCACTGTAACCTCAGGGTCAACTTAACTGTAATGGTTCCATTCCAAGTTCCTGGAAACTACATTATAATACAAGCGCCTTGCAAACGCCTGCTTTATATTATAACATTATATACAAAGGGTACCCGGCATGCGTTGCAACATCGCTGTAACCTCGGGGTCAACTTAACTGTAATGGTTCCATTCCAAGTTCCGGGAAACTACATTATAATTCAAGCGCCTTGCAAACGCATGCAATGTATTATAACATTATATACAACGGGTACCCGGCATGCGTTGCAACATCACTGTAATCTCGGGGTCAACTTAACTGTAATGGTTCCATTCCAAGTTCCGGGAAACTACATTATAATGCAAGCGCCTTGCAAACGCCTGTTTTATATTATAACATTATATACAAAGGGTTCCCGGCATGCGTTGCAACATCACTGTAACCTCGGGATCAACTTAACTGTATTCCATTCCAAGTTCAGGGAAACTACATTATTATGCAAGCGCCTTGCAAATGCCTGCACTATATTATAACATTATATACAACGGGTACCCGGCATGCGTTGCAAAGTCACTGTAACCTCAGGTTTCTTCATATAATTAATTTAACACACACTCCTCCTCGCTTCATCCACATTCACACGCAAATCGCAAAGTGTTTTAACCCGTCAGTTGCTTCTGCAACGGGCAAAACCTAGTATATATATTAATGTTTAGTTTTGGGAAAACTCACTCACTTTTTTGTCGGCGCAAAAACGACCAGTACGCCCTTTGCGTTTCACCCACCTTAAGGTTCAGTTTCGGTTGAAGCAAATTGGGAATGAAAACTGTAAGCAAATTTTTAATGACAAAATAAAATATATACAGGGGTTTATTCTCCGATACGAATCGGCGGCGAAAACTAGAAGCTCTGCTCGAATCACTCGATTCGGCTCGGTCGTATTTCCCGCCGACAGATGGCGTTGGTAAAAAAAAAAATGACGAAAAAACCCCTTAATTTCACAAAGGAAAATGCTAGGACCGTTGACGCAGATCTCAAATGTCAAAGTTTTAGCCTAACAAAACGGAACTCTCGGCGGTTTCGGTCGTTGTTTTTCGGAAAACGACATTACCGCCGAAAAACCGATTCCGGGCTAGATGTTTTTTGAAAATACGATAGCCGGATAGATTCCGCAACTTTTAACACCAATAAAACATATGATTCTCATATAAAATACGTCAGGAGATGCTGACAAAACTCGAAATTTTCCGAAAAAAAATCATCAAAATACGCGCTCACAGATTCCATCGGAAGTTTAAATATTTGCTGGCCAGTTGAAATTAACACGTTTTTCATTCGGGGTAGGTACCTACTTATTTCGGTAGTATTGCAAATATGATGAAAAAAGCTAAGATTGCCGGAATCTAAGGAAATGCGCAGGTACCTACCTGAATGGGTACCTACACAACGAATTAGGTTTTAATGCAATAAATACTAAGGTAAGGTTGTTTCGATGATACAGAATAATTGAACTTTTTTTAAGTTAATTTTCACGTTCTGTGATGGTTCTACTCAAATTCTATTGTTTTATCATTACAGACCAGTTACATCACAAAACTGAAATAATTACAGAACTCGAACGGAACTTTATAGAACTGAAAATTTACTAGAAAAATTTAAAGAATTGTCAATTTTTTTTATTAATTATTTTTTTTTTATTTTGAAGTGTGTTCTATTTGAACATTGTATATATATATATACATTACGCGTGTTCTAGGTAGGTACTTACTTGCGGGGACTTTTTTCATTTAAAAATCAAAACATGATATTGAATGAATTTATTTGTAGTGAAAATTATTTTATGCTCAACAGCATAATGGCGTCGTTTTGGTGAAATATTACAACAAAGTACCTACTTAGTACTTACACTTGCAAAATGAAATACAATACAACTACAATAGTGAGCTCCGGCATAATGAAATTTTGCACTGCTAAACCGTGCAACCGATTGTTATTGTTAATGGACTATTTGTGCGTAAATAAATTAATTATATACAGCGGGTACCCGGCATGCGTTGCGAGGCCACTTTAACTTCGGGGTCAACTAAACCGTAATGGTTCCCTACCAAGTCCCGGGAAACAACATTATAAAATTATGCACTTTATAAAATTATATACAACGGGTACCTGGCATGCGTTGCAAGGCCGCTTTAACCTCGGGGTCAATAAAACTGTAATGTTTCCATCCGAAGTCCTGGGAAACTACATTATAATGCAAGCGCCTGCACTATGTAACATTATATACTACGGGTACCCGGCATGCGTTGCAAGGCCACTTTAACCTCAGGGTCAACTAAACTCTAATGGTTCCATCCCAAGTCCCCGGAAACTACATTATAATGCAAGCGCCTGCACTATATAACATTATATACAACGGGAACCCGGCATGCGTTGCAAGGTCACTGTAACCTAGGGGTCAACTTTACTGTAATGGTTTCATCCCGATTCCCGGGAAATAAAATTTTAATGCAAGCGCCTGCAATTTATAACATAATATACAACGGGTACACGGCATGCGTTGCAAGGTCACTGTAACCTCGGGGTCAACTTAACTGTAATGGGTCCATCCCAATTCCCGGGAAATAACATTTTAAAGCAAGCGCCTGCACTATATAACATTATATACAACGGGTACCCGGTATGCGTTGCAAGGTCACTGTAACCTAGGGGTCAACTTTACTGTAATGGTTTCATCCCGATTCCCGGGAAATAAAATTTTAATGCAAGCGCCTGCAATTTATAACATAATATACAACGGTTACTCGGCATGCGTTGCAAGGTCACTGTAACCTCGGGGTCAACTTAACTGTAATGGTTCCATTCCAATTCCTGGGAAATTACATTTTAATGCAAGCGCTTCACTACATAACATTATATACAACGGGTACCCGGCATGCGTTGCAAGGTCACTGTAACCTCAGGTTTCTTCATATATTTAATTTAACACACACTCTTCCTCGCTTCATCCACGTTCACACGTCAAATCGCATAGTGTTTAAACCCGTCAGTTGCTTCTGCAACGGGCAAAACCTAGTTACCATTAATACTCACAAAAATGGTCAAAATTGCCTCGAAAATCAGGATTTTAAAAATTATAAAATTATTATTGGCTTAGGTATACTTTATAATTTAAGACACAAATAAATGAATTAACATATCCGCACTAGATATTTGATATATCCTTTGATTAAAAAAGAATAATTTAGTGTCAAGTATTTTGACCTCAAATCCAAACGTAAGATTTGTTTGAAAAAGCCGCGCAGCCTTTCATCTGATACGGATATATCAAACCGGTAACAAGATATTTAAAAAAGTGTCAAATTTATTTCTACCTATAAAAAAAAATTCAAAAAAAAGTATACAATTTCCCTGGATGTTTTTTTTTACAAGAGCTCCACACAGGAGGCCCTGAGGAAAATGTGTTCCCTAAGGGCCCATGATATCCTTGGAGATTCTGTGTGAAAGGTCTTTTAAAGGAAAGGAAGGAGAGGAAGTTCTGGGAAGAATACGGTATGAGGGGTGGGAAGGAATCTGGGCTCAGTGGGTTTTGGAGTGACGAACGTATGAATCCATCCCTCCCATATGTTCCAAAAGAGTTCTGCCAGAGAGGTCACAAGGTTTCCCTCAACCATTCTCTCCCGATGCGGCCTGCCACGCAGCTGGTGGGCAGTCACATCCGCCACCAAGACCCGGACAAACCTCACTCCATGAACCCGGGAACTCATGTTAAGTCACCAAACGTAGCGAACCACTTGGGGTGATCTATGGCAGAGGTGTTGGTTATCCAATAAATGGTTCCCGGGGCGGCGGTACCCATACCCGTCTCCCAAATTGATCTGAAATCTGACAAATTAGTAACCCATTCTCGTTTAAAATGTGCCCGAATAATTTAATTTCCCTTTCCATAAATTCACTTATTTACATTTACTTTTAAATTAGCCACTCTTAGACCATTTAAAACGAAGTCCAAACGCTTCAAACGTTCAAATAAATTTTCGGTATACAAAATGATATCAATTAGGTCATTTGAATCATTCATCATGCGTTGAAAGCTGGGCGGTCCGTTATTCAGCCTGAAATTCCCAAAGTTGGTTTGGAAAGTTGAACGCAGCTTTTTGATGTCCGTTCCGCCATTCGAACTTGGTGATGATTCATTACCATTTAATGCAGATTATTATTATCATTATTATTATTTAAGACTGAAGAATAAGTGAACTGAATGAGAAGGACCGATGAAGGAAGGTGAATGGTGAAGGTAGAGAGTATTTGTGGAGAAGGCCAAATCCCACCCTGGGGGCACTACGATGAACACGAATATTCAACAATTTCTGATAAACTCATTTTACAACTAGGCGACTTTACAAAATTGGGTTGACGACTTCTTCACATCAAACCACCTGATTTCGTGATGAACCTACTGCAAGAACGCTGGGAGTTAATTCTAAACAACATAAGGGTATTGAAAATTTTATAGTTTTGTGCAGGTATTAAACGACAGTTCAGAACGTGCCATGAAACAATTAATACCAATCGAACTAAAAATGGAGCACTGCATTTGAAAAGAATAATCATTCAAAGAGAATGTGCGTTTTTTTAATACTTTTTGTAACACCCCACAAGAGCGACCCTATCTATACAGTGTAAAGGCAGGGGAAGCGTTGTGAGGTGGGTTAAGGGGAGGTAGGAAAGGATTTATTAATACGGGTCTTGAAGAGGCTCGTGAACCCAGCATAAGGTTAATATTGTAATTGTGGTTATAATTTATTATTAATGTATGTATATAGCATTTTTGTTTGTATTACCCACACACAGGCAGTGCCTTAGGGCTTAGTGGGTTCCCATTACCTTCTTTTGTCTATTATATATGTACTTATTGTTAACCACTACAATATTACATGTACCTTATGTTTACATCTTACTGTATTTAGAAAGTATGTAAAATTATTTTGGAAATGTACATACGAGTATATATTTAGATATAAGAGGGTATACCAGAGAAAACCAGAAATATGTCATTTTTAAATCAGATTTTAGACGTACTGACTCTTTTCCTCAAAAAATTATAAATTGATTTGGAAAGATTGTTCTTTTATCTAGGAAACGCACGTTTTAAATTTTGTTAAAAAAAAAATATTTTTAGTATAATAAGGTTATACCATAGGTCGTTGGAAGATTTGTAAAATTTTCTAAAAAGCTTTTATATTATACAAAACCCATTTCAAATCATAATAATGATGCAGTAAAATAAATCAATATATTATCTGGGAAACGCATGTTTCAGAATTTTAATTTTAGTTTAAATAAAATCATTAAATAATATATACTTAGATGTGTTTCTTGACGAAAATTGGTCCGTTTGTGTATTTATTTGCGCACTTACAAACTAATATATTTCAGATTTTTTTTACATTCTTATTTAACAGACATTATTGAAAAATGATAAATACTTGTAATCAACTTTTTTTTGACATAATTTTAATAGTTTTATCATCACGCCCTTCAGCATTTTTGGATGCAGGTATAAATTAAAGCAAATTTGGAATGAAATAAAATCGAAATTGAGTTATAATTTTAAAAAGCTGGCACGGAGAATAAATAATTAATCTTTAAGGAACGTACCCATACTACGTGACACGTTTAGAGGGGGGGGGGGTCTTCAAAATGTCACGCTCCATACAAATGAGCGGCGGGTTGCTTAGGATTTTGGTCACCGGGGGGGGGGGGGGGGGGGTTAAAAATTGCAAAAAGTTGGTCACGTAGTATGGGTACGTTCCCTTATCATATTGCCCTACACGATCGTAAGAACAACTTCCGACGAAAAGTGAATTTTCGGCGGCTGGCTGGTTAAACGCTCTTAATGGAAAAAAATAAAGAATACAAAAAAGATATGAAGCATACAAAAAAACCTTTCTGCCTAATATTCTAGGAAACTTGATATTTAAACGTTATGTACCTACTTGTGTGTGTTTTTCATTGAATAGAGATTACCAGTGTTTTATTTAGACTTTGGTATTTTTATCGATAAATAAGTTTAAATTATTATGGTCCGTTATAAAAAAAATTGAAAAATGAATCCACTCGCTAAATCGTTTCCCCAATTAATTTCTACCAACATAACTTATTTCATTATGGGGGTATTTCACCATCCTCCTGATAGCGTATCCATACGATTACGAATATTAATAAATTAACAAATAAATACTCGCAAGTGGCAAATAAATACCCATAAATAGCAACAATTCGTAGGTTCAGTCAGATTTTTTAAATAAATAAATCGTGTTTAAAAAATCGAAAATGGACATCATCGTATGGATAATCTATGAGGAGGATGGTGAAACGCCACCTACGTCTAAAACTCTGAGAGTCTTACTAATGAATGTGGTGCAAATGTTATACAATTGGTAAATAACCGTGTAAGTAAAGTTATTTCTGATAAAATTGACTAAACTGATATTTAACAGTTCTGTATTTAAACAAGTATTTAAATTCTTATTATTATTATTATACATGACAGCTGTTTCGCCTTCAGTACAGTTTGACAATACTTATACATTTATAAACAAGTTTTTTTGATTTATTTATTGCCCTAAAAAGGCTTTTACATTACAATGATAAGATTATAAGTTAAAGTGGCACATTGGAGGGCAAGGGCGGACCCAGGATTTGTTTCTGGGGGGGGGGCACAAGGGGCGGACGGTCACAAGTTCAAGTATATGTATATAGGAAGATTTATGAAAGTGTCAAAACAATAGAAAAATTTAATGTTTAAAAAAGACAGTTTCTGCTTCTAAGTATGTACTGTGATGGAATCTCCACAGTACAAAAAAATACCGCCTATGTTGGAGGGTATCAGTAGTATTAAGGACGAAATAAGGATGATTGAGACAAAAATAATATGTAAGAGATTTGGTTGTTTTTTTTTTGTTTTTTGTTTTTTAAACTCAAGAGTTGTTTTTTCACAAAAAATAGAATTGAGAAGAAATATAAAAAGAAATGTGTACTAGTGTAATAGCTATGTACATTAACAGAGAACATTCTATATAAACAGAATGATAATTTTTTTTTTTGTTATTTGTTTTTGGGGTGTTATGCCGTGTTGCGATGATGGTGGACACTGTAACGCTGTCCGAAACGTTGGCTAAAGGAGGAGGTACCGCAACACGGTATAACACCCCAAATAACACCTAACAAAAATACTGTTTGGCCGTGAAATCTAAAATTATAATCTCTATAAATCTCTATTTTTTATAAATAAAAATGAATCCCGGAAATGTATGTACGCGCATAACTTCCGAACGACTGCACTAAATTGGATAATTTTTTTATTGTTGTGTTCGTTATTATCAGGACTAGGTTTGTATGAAACTATTGGTGAGCTCTGGCATTATGAAATTTGTATAAAAAAATGCAATAGGTGGCACGCGAGCTGTTTTAAAACTGATGTATCGGGACTGAATGCATGAAATGCGGGAGCAGGGAGGGGGGAGGGGGTCGGTGAAAGGGGGAGTGGAGTGGGAAGAGGGAAAGTTGAGGAGGCGGAGTGGGAACGCGAGAGGGGAAGGGGACGCGGGAGAGTAAGGGGAGGCGTAAGGGGAACGGGACGAATGGGAAAGGACACGCAGGGAGAAACAATTTCTTTAATAAATGGCATAGCAACGCATGCCGGGAACCAGCTATATGTTAAAAAAAGTAACTTGATAGCAAGTAGAATCGTGCAAAATTATCAACATCAAGTACCTACCTATATCTAATCATAAATTAGCATTGTTATTTGCAAATAGTTAGGTTCTAGGTATTATGGATTGTAAATAAAGTCACTATAATTATAACAAATAATAATAATTATACAGCAAAACTTGTTTATAAATAAATTGTTTCTATAAAAAGAATAAAAATATTATTGAATTTATAAATTTAAAAAAAATTAAATGTGGTTCTACGGTTGAACAACTCCATTGTGAAGTTTTATTTATTAAGAAGGCTATAAATCAGCAAGTTTGGTAGGTATACCTATTAATAGTCTCATTCATTGACCATATAAACAACAATATCTACATTTCGATCCCATGTGGGTATTAAAATACTTACCAGACGAGTCACATTATCATATTTAATGGGATTTTTTTATTGTTGGAAAAAAAGGCAAATGATTTAAATGAATTGTTTATTATTTTCGGGGTTACCGTACGTTTCGATAATATGCAGGTATTGTACCACACTTTTGTTTACACCAAAAAAGGGTCAACTACTTAAAACCAGTGAAACCAAGGTTGCAGGAAAAGCAGAATGGAAATACACGATTTCTCCTAAATGTAAAAATACAATGGGCAAATCTGATCTGTAGACTTAAATAATACGTCTAAGACACAATCAATTGACTCCGTTTGATTTTGAGAAACAAAAATGGTTGAATTAAGTAATTAAGTCCTGTATAGTGTCAAAAAGTCAACGCATATTTAAGTAAGTATTTCAATTCAGCTTTGCCAATTTATTAATATTTTTACGTAATTACTTGGCGTTTGATATTTCATAGTGTCAATTCATAGAAAATACCGTTAGTGTTGCCAGTGTAAATCGATTTCTTATGTATGTATTCACTGTCAATATCGGTTAGGCTATCAACGGTGAAACCGGGACATCGATATAAAGTCAACGCCTATCGATCTGATATTGTAAAATTTCCAATTCACCGTTACCAGAACGATTCACAATATAAGAATTTAAAATATTTTAAATCTTACCTTAAAAAATACACCGTATATGTTAGGAAACGTACCCATACTACGTGACACGTTTAGGGGGGGGGGTCTTCAAAATGTCACGCTCCATACAAATGAGCGGCGGGTTGCTTAGGATTTTGGTCACCGGGGGGGGGGGGGGGGGGGGGGGGTTAAAAATTGCAAAAAGTTGGTCATGTAGTATGGGTACGTTCCCTTAACTGCATAGGTACTATGAAAAATTATAAATAAACAAATAACGATAATATAATAGCACATCCCGCATATATGCACACAAGCTGAGCTTAATGATGGGGGTTTACATTTTATACTCTCTTCACAAATGATATCGCAACAATTATCGAGTTATTTGATCGCATTGTTATGCTAACGATCAGCAAGTCTACTTTTACTGCAAACCAAATGAGATCAAGGCCTTAAAATTCGTGCAGCTGAGCGTCTAGAAGCAATCAGTATCTGGATGTCCTGAAGCTGAACTCTTCAAACAAACAACTGAACTGAATCCTTCAAAGACCGAGTTTCTCTGAGAAGCCATAAATAGCCGCCAACATTTAATAGACAACTCACCAATTGCTATTTTCGGCAACGACGTAATTGCGAAAACAACAGTCAAACTCCTGGATTCAGGCCTTACGTTAAAAAGTCAGATATATAGGACTGTTAGCATCTTCTACCTGGGACAAACACGACAAGTACTACGTAGGAACCTTTCAACAGACGTAGGGGTAACAAAGCTTCTTGTGAACTCATATATTAGTATCACGTCTTGATTGCTGCAATGGCATCTTTGCAAGGCTTCCTAAACGCCGAACCGATAAACTTCAATCGGTGATCGAGCATTATCCGGGGTATCTGGCCATGAGGCTTGGAATAAACTTCCAATTAACTGTTAACTCCACCCGGGTTGACGGAATATATTCCATCAGTGCTATTTCGCCTTTGGAGATGCCGTGTGAAAATTATTACACAGGTGCTACAATGTTGAACACAAGAATGTAGAAGAAAAGTCGTAGTGGCGAAACTTTTCAGGTGACAAAACGTCAACAGTGTACAAATATTAGGCGCGAATTTGGCATGTTTTCCGACAGTGGACCGATGAAAATGGTGTTGAAACTGAAAAAAGGTGTCAGGTTAATAGTTACTAATACCATTTTTTTTTTTTTTTTTTAATAAAGTAGTTATTCTTGGTTTTTGTGTTGAGTCCCGAAACATGGTGTGACTGAAGGGGTCCCTATTTATCAGAAACATCGAGTAGTATCCACCAAAACGTGTTTACAAAACGTTAGTTTTCTCGGAGTGGCTGTTCATTTTAGAATAAAACGCCTTGGAGAGTGGAAGTCATCGATTTCCAAAAGCTTTCAAATGGAATGCAATAAACGTTTTTTGAACATTTTAATAGTGATCGTGTTGTGGAGCTTCAATAACAATGGGTAAAAATTTAACTGAATTTTTAAAAATGTTTTAGTCGTGATGAAGATTGTGAGGGGAGGGGTAACAAAAAGGGGAAGTAAAAGTGGAAGGTGAAGATTGAGAACAACCAAGTACCCAGTTCTAAAAATTCCTACAGCAAATTTGATGTACGAATATTTAGAATTGGGTGAAAAGTTGTAATTTATTCGACGAACTTTTCGGTTGTGAATACTGGGAGCATTTTCTTCTCTGGAACAAGGTGCATTAATTAAAAATTTCGTAACGGACGTGCATTTTAAAATCTGAAATTTTTATGTAACGAATTTCTTTATGAGAGATAATCACCTTTGTTTCACAAAATCACCAAAAAGGTTTCTGTCACTAAAATCGAGGAGCTTACCACTCTACTATGATGGTCGTCAAAATAAATACTTTTGTCTTTTTAATTAATTAAAGTTTAAAAAGTTTTATTTTGAGATGACAATATTATTAATTCTCATAAATGTTGGCGGTATAAAATGAATGTATCTCAGTGCATATAATACAAAATGAATTCCTTTGATACCACAGACAAATGTGAAACAAGATTTCAAGACATTATTTTTGTAATAACTGCTTCTTTTTATTCAAAAGTAGAGTGATTTTGAAATTAAATGATGTATTGGAAACATCTTTTAAAAATGCTTTAATTGGAGTTTCGATTTTGTTTTCCTGAATGAATTAATGAATTAATGTAAATCTTGAAAGTGGAAATTAACCCACTTCCCGACAACTGATCAAGCTGAAATTAGGCAGATAAACTTATTGTCGATGACAATGCATTCTATCAATTGATGGCACTCACGCATTTCTCTGAAATTGAATGAAATTATGGCGCAACTAGGTCGTGCCGTTCGATGCATGTGACGGAAAGCCCAAACTGTTTCACTACATAATAATAATAGATATATTTTAGGAAAAAAACGGGCTGATTTTTGACAGTTTGACAAACAATGGATTTTACATATATGAATTTTTATTGAAGTTATATACAGGGAGTTAAGGGACTTACTAAAATACTTTAACCAGTGATTCCTGACATTATTTAGAGTAAAATATGTTAATGAAATTTTGGTCTACGGTGACATCTTTGATGTTTTTTTTTTTACAAAACGAGATAAAAAATAGTAGGTGTCGGGCCTTTGGTGGCGGGGTGATTGATAGGCTGAGTGACCAGTGACGAAATTTTTTATTGTTATTGAAAAATATATTTTGAAAGAAAGTCGACGAAAAGTCACAGGAGACCAAAATTTCATTTACATTTTTTACTCCAAGTAATGTCTGGTATCACTGGTTAAAGTACTTCACGTCCTTGTATATTTATTGTTATCAAATTTATTTCACAAAAATCCACTTTTTAGAAAGTTTTTTTTTAATATAATTAATTATTTAATAAAAAAAGTATGCAAACAGTTTCGCTGTGTTTTTTTAAAAATTATTATTACATGTGAATAACATTAGACTTTCAAAGGCATTAAACAAACTGGTGAAGCCGTAGACCAAAAGACATAGATGTCTGTAAGTGGCAGTCAGCAAGTGTAAGTCACATTTTAATAATGGTTTCGGAAGGTGAAACAGCTTTCATGTGCAATAATAATTACACAGCAGAACACGAATATTAAATAAAAATTATTATCTAAATATAGTAAAGAGTTGTTTTGCCTTCCAAAGGCATTATCAAACTGTGGTGAAGTTACTTCTAGATTTGTGGCTTCACCACAGTTTGATAATGCCTTCGGAAGGCGAAACAGTTGTCGCGCCTAGTAATAATTACGCAGAAAGGCATGTTTACAATTAAACTGTTTTTTTATTATTATTTATAATAATAAGAATTAATAAAAAAAAAATTCAATTAAAAAAAACTTTGAATTTAAATTAGACGTGAAAATTGCGCTTAATGTTCTTAAAAAGACTTTAAAAAATCACTTTTCATTTTCTGAAGGTTTCCCTTCTACACGCGGTAGAAGGGAAACCTTCAGAAAACTAAAGTAGAAAAGAGTGGGGAGGCTGCGAAGCATCGCACAAAGAAGAGATCGATAATAATTCTATCCATTCTCTCGCAGGCTAAATCCTATAAACGTATGTGTTTGTTTCTCTTTTTCGTTTCATCGGGTTTCAAATCACAACGATTCTAAAGAAGTTTTCACTTCAATAAAAAGATTCAATCGTATCAATACTACAAAGCAACAATAAACCTAAATTTTATAATAGTTTTAGTGCATGACTTTAACAAAAATAGAGAATAATGTCGAAACAATGTCACTTATTCACTCGTAGGCTTCGAAACAAGTAAGATTCCAAGGTATAAAAGGTTTTTTGTTTACAGATGTGAAGGGGAAATATCGAAGGCACCGTCCAAAAAAATTGAGCAAGGTACACTGGAGGGAAGAGTAGTGGTCACTCAATCAGGCTTCATGTATGACAGCTATCAGGGAATACCATACGCCAAACCTCCTCTAGGTGACCTTCGATTTCAAGTACGTAATAATAATTATTAAAGAATGAATTTAATTTGTTTATTGAAACCGTTTAGTTGGTTTCTATGTACTCATGTGGTGATCTAATTCCAGGCTCCATATCCAGCGGGAAAATGGACAGGTGTTCTAAGTGCAACTGCTCCTGGAAGTGTATGTGTTCAATTCGAACCCCTAGTCCTGAAGACGATTATCGGGAATGAGGACTGCCTTTTCCTCAACGTTTACGTCCCAAAAACAAGCACACAGCCAAAAAACTTGGCTGTCATGGTTTGGATTCACGGTGGCGCATTTGTTGGAGGAGATGGAAGTACAAGCATTTACGGGCCAGATTATTTTGTCGAAAGTAACGTTATTTTTGTAACACTGAATTACAGACTCGGCGCTTTCGGGTTTCTTTCTTTAAATACTCCCGACGTTCCCGGTAACGCAGGGATGAAAGATCAAGTCTTGGCCCTAAAGTGGGTCCAGCAAAATATTGCCCAGTTCGGAGGAAACCCCAGAAAAGTAACAATTTTTGGAGAAAGCGCAGGAGCCGCATCTGTCCAGTACCATATAATGTCTCCCATGAGTAAAGGGCTATTTGGTGGGGCCATCATTCAGTCAGGATCCAGCTTATGTCCGTGGGCTTTTCAAGAAGATCCAAAAGCTGTCGCTGAAGAAATAGTGAGAGTTTTAACTGGAAAGCAAGATATTAAAGACATCGGAAAGTTTTTGAGAACGATACCAGGACAGCTTTTGGCACTCGCAGCCCTCCCTACAAATTTGGACGGAAAGATTAAATTGCCATTTGCGCCAACAATCGAAAAGACCTTTCCTAAAATCGTTCCTTTTATAACCAGCTCACCGAAAGAAATTATGAGCTCTGGTAATTTTAACAAGGTGCCTACCATTACCGGTTTGACCTCCAACGAGGGTTGGACATTCAGAACCTACCCACTTTCCGCTCCTGATGATGATGACGCAATTAAAAACAATAATGTTCCTAGGTTGAGTAAGTTCGTTCCAGATGAACTGAAAGCTAAATACGGCGATAAAACAGAAAATATCGAAGCGAAAATCAAACAGCATTACTTCCCAATAAAAGACAATTTATCCAACAACTTTACAGATTTGTATTCAGATTTTGGTTTTGTAATGGGTGTCGTGAAATCGGTGAAATTGTTTGCAAAACATTCCTCTCCTGCTTACTTTTACAGATTTTCTTACAGTGGATCCATAAATTTGTTGAGGTTGATAACAGGTCTGCAGTACACAGGCTCCGCTCACACTGATGAGATGGGGTATATGTTTAATGTGGAGCTTGGAGGAATTAACAAAATTCCTCTCACGATTTTTGATAAACTGATAACAATGCGTCTGCTTCAGATGTGGACGAATTTCGCTAAATTTAGGTGAGCTATACGTCTTAAAATTCTATCATGGATTAATATTAATGTTTATTCTACCTGTATATCAGACGTTACATCGCTTACTTACTTACCGACACTTTTTTTCAAAGATGTGCTATTTTTATTAAATAAACCAAACGTTTTTTTCCTCCTGTAAACCTGTGTAAAATGAGATACGGTGTAAAATGAGATACGGTGAGCGACAATTTGTATAATATGTGCGCCTAGAAGGGTACAAAAATACCTAAAACATTTAATTTGTTTGACTTTTATTGTGCAGTGGCTCCACCTTCTTGCGCAAACGTTTCAGACAGTCTTGTAGCGTCCATTTGCCCCGATGTTGGTCATTGTCAGACTCTCTGAATCCTTGGCTCAAGAATGCGGATGAAGCGCAACACACAACATAACATCCCGAAAGATGAAATACAACACTCTCGTGTGGAGTTAATGATTTTGTTTTAAAATTTAGACGATAAACCATGGGAAAATTTAAATTTCGCATCCGGGTTTTGGTCTCTGATATTTCATCCCATTTTTTAAGAAGTATTTTAAAATTTTTATAAACATATTTTTTCCAGAAACCCAACACCCCAGATGTCTTCCGCTGTACCGTTGATCTGGAATCCAGTAAAAGCAACGGCTATGGATATAACCACTCTGGATATTGACCTTCGTCTGCAGATGATTCCAAACCCGTTTGCGGAGAAATTAACATTCTGGACTGACCTCATCGAAACAAAGCATTAATATTTTTCAAATACTCGTAACAGTAGGTACTCCTACCGGGTAATAAAAAAAGAGTACATTGTTTTTCAAATGATTCTCCCTATTCGGTGGAGAGAAGAGTGTTGTAATATTGATTACAAATTGTGGGTTATTCTGCAGAAATAAGTAATGCAATTAATTTATTGCTAGGAATTGTGTACGATTGTGGAACTTAATTTATTTATTAATTGAAAACTAGCAAAATATTAATAAAACTGATAAAACTGATTTTAAATTATAAGAACTGTGCATTTGTTATTATTATTTTTAATACCTAGTTTTTTTCCCGCGGCTCCATCGCATGGTGTAAGGGGGGTTCCCACTCCGCCTCCTCCACCTCCCCTCCTCGCCCCCTCTCACCGCCCTCCCCCCCTCGCCTCCCCCTCCCTCCCCCCCTCCCCCTCACCCTTTATCTCCCCCCTCCCCATTCCCGCTGCCCCCCCCCCTCCGCCCTCCCCCTCCACCCCCCTCCCCCATCTCTCCTTCCCTCCCGCTTTCCATACATTCAGTTTTCAAAACCTCGCGTGCCACCAATAGCATTTTTTTATACAAATTTCATAACGCAAGAGCTCACCGGAAGTTTTATAAAAACTTGTCATGACAATAACGAACACACAAAAAAAAAGAATTATCCAATTTTGTGCAGTCGTTCGAAAGTTATTCGCTTAGCAACACATTCAGCGATTCATTTTTATATATAAGATGTGACAAGATTTTTCTCAATATTCTGCCGAAATCGGCCTGTTAACCTTAAATACACAAAAAAGTAACACCATTAAACAAGTTTAGAGGATTTCACATAACAACAGCACGAAAGCATTCCTAAAAAAATCTGTTCTTTCTATATTTGTCTAACATCTGGGTCACAAGCACAAGCACGTCGATAAAGGTTTTATTAACAATCTCGGCAATTTGTCATCGCTCCCGAGCACGACTGCAGATTGCCAACAAAAAACAATAGTGAGGGTGAACTAAATTACGCATATTATGCTCGGGAGCGATGAAAAATTATTGATATCGCCGATAAAATCTTTAACGATGAGATTGTGTTAGAGGCCCTGAATAGAGATGGAAGTGTTATAATGGAAGAAGAAGGGGAAGCGGATTTTTTTCTGCGGATGCGTATGCGGAAGTGAACGTGTAATTGGTATTCGAAGTTCAACGAGTACAGGTAGAATAGAAAGTAATTTTTATTTTCATTAATTGGCGAAGTTTTTTTCGATACAGGTACATTCATAACAACATAAAATATAAGACAGCAACAAAAAATCCTAGAAAGGCGAAAATAGTAACTAAAGAACAGATTAAGGCCCCGCATCCGCGCTCAAAGATGGAGAGATATGTAATTACGAATGTTAGAGGAGCGCGCTAATATTTAAAGCGATAAAATCGTTTAATAAAACACGACTCGTTTAAAATAGAGCAAAAATCTCGTGGAAGGTATCTTAAGTGTCATTTAAAGAAACATTGTAAATTTTTTCACAACTATAACTTGTAAAATAACTGAAACAAACGTGTTTATAATAATTTTCGGAGCATCCTTTGCGATTTTTTCTTTCGAGGGAATTTTATATAATTTTAGTTTCGGCGTGGAACGCGCCTAGACATTAGCTTAAAAAATACCACATATATTTTTTTAAGAGCTTAAAAGCGTCAAATATTTAAGGGAGATATGTAAGAAATCGGTAGAAATTCGGGTAGCGGCGCCTTAATGAGCGGTCGGTGTCTGAGTCGGCATTGCGTTTGAATTCACTCCTCGACTGTCCTCCATCACGACACAGGCAACATTTCCGCTTATTGTAGTAGGAGATTTTCAAATATTGTTACGTTATTCATTACCTGGCAACGTTCGTCTTTCTATTTTCAAATAAAAAAAAAAATAGAAAATGATTTTACAGGAGTTTCTGCGGTTTTAATTTTTTTACATTTTATTATTTAAATTTATAGATAGAATTAGCATATTTTAGACATTAGAATATAGACGAAAAAGTTACTCACTTTCAATTTTTTTTCACACAGCTATTCTCATTTTTTTACATGAGTTCAGGTTTTGGCACATGTTAAATGGAATTGGGTTAGGAATAGAATAATTTTGGGGCAGTACAGTTAATACGTCTTTGGGTCAGGCTGGTTTTGCAGTGGGGCAATGTATACGCGGATGTGAATATCTCTGGCTAGAGCTGGCTTTTTTTTTAATTGTTAGAACGAGTGTATACAAATTAAAGACATTGGACACAGTAGATTCGCCTTAGTTCCATAATTTCAGTTTCGCGAAACAATGGCTTGGTGGGTTAAGTCTTGGCCTTTTGGTACACTATCTTAATCATAGATATCTGAGCAATTTCTTGTGGTTTTTCATTGTTATTCTAGGTTCCTTACCTGGTGATTACTCTGCAGGAAATGGATGAAAGCTTCATGGTTCTTAGGTATATTAACAATAACAAGAGTATTAACTATTAGATTAATATTAACAATATAATACCTAAGTGTTTCGTTGGATGAGTTTCCGTATGTTTGCGCTCGCAAATATCGGAAAGTAATCGATGGATTGACTCAAATTTTTAACAAAACATTCCATTTTAGCAGAAGAGTTTTCTGTATATATAAAATGGTAAGCTCTGGCATTACGAAATTTGTGTAAAAAATAAAAATTTGGGTTCCGTGTGTTTGGGTCCGCAAATCTCCGAAAGTAATCGATGGGTTGACTCAAAATTTTTACAGAGCATTGAATTTTAGCAGAAGAGTGTTTCTGTACATAATGGTAAGCCCTGTCGTCATGAAATTTGTATAAAACAATTACTGCAGGTGGTGCGTGAGTGGTTTGATAATGTGTGTATTTCATATATTTTAGCGGCAGGGAGGGAAGGCAGGAGGGGGAGGGTAACGAATGAAGTAGGGTTCGCGGGAAGGGTGACGAGGGAGGGAAAAGGCGGGGAAGGTGAAAGGGGAACGCAGGAGGGGAAGGGGACGCGGGAGGGGAACGGGGATGCATGAGAATGGACATGCAGGGAGAAACAATTTATTTCTTTGAATGGCGTAGCAACGCATGCCGGGAACCAGCTTGTTTATCATATATATTTTTACCGTATTGTATATATGTATATGTATAACAAAAATTTACTTGAACTAGCGTCAATAAGATCGTGAATTATATTTTTAAAAATAGATGCATCGATCGCTAGTTTCTTTTATTTCAGCGTGGTTGTATATGGTGTACATTACAACGGTATAGTAATCATTACATAGTATAAAAACTATTAAAAAATGAAGTCACTCAAAATGTATGTGAGCGTTAATCTTTTAAACTACGCAACGGATTTTCATACGGTTTTCACCAAAACATGCTTATTATAGTAGAGAAAAGCCGAGAAATTCAAATATTCAATTCAGGCAGCGGGCAGCGGGCAGCTGGCAGCGGGTGGTGTGGATTTTATAAAGGTTGGGTAATGGCATTGTGTTTCGTTAGCCACAACAACGTGTGGCCGGGTCTGCTAGTGTAATATAAACAGAACATATAAAAAAGGAAAAACGCGCTCCCTAGAACTTTTTTGTCCCAGTTGCCAAAATTCCTCATCCGTGTACTAAAATACACTGAGCCCCAACTATAAAACTGTCTGAAAGGAAATTGTAATGGACGTACTAATTGCCCATATCCACTCATTTCAAAATTAAATTTCCCCAATAAATTGTAATCGTCACCCTGGGCGGCCATCCGTCCCAGAAATAATATTTTCACATTTAATATTCTCAGTTTAATTTAAACGCGTCGTTACGTGAAACGAACCCGAAGCAAATTGAAGTGTAAATTGGCCCTATTGCCCGTACCTCCCCTAACTCCCCAATCTGGCATTTCCGTCGGGGGGTAAGGTACTAAATGATTCGCATTTAATAACAGTTTAGGAAATGAAAGTGTAAATAAGCAAATGTTGGGGATATTATCTGAAAATATATGCCGATCTGAAAGTATATGAGCGTAGACGAAATATTTTTTGTAAACGTGTATATCTACGATAGGGGTGGTTTTTATTTTACTCAAGGGTGGCATCTATTCTAATTATCCGTGTGGAAACACTGAAATTAGCTGTTTAAACTAGGAACAAAATACAAAAGAAAAACAAACGAAATGGAATTGCTTGTAATGGCGAACCTACTTACATAGGTGGCAAAGTAAATGATTGGTACAGTATCACCATGTCTGAAATTTTTAGGATCGCTAATTATTATGTTTTGGTTTTTGCTGGTTTCTTTGCAGAGCAATAAATAGCAAAATAAGTAGAACGATGATTTATCGGGAAAATTAAAGATATTCGCAACCAAATTTGTACTAATAATCTTTTGTCTGGGAATAAAAGAAATAGTTCATAGTTGTAACGAAGGAGCGAAATTATGAGTTCAGAATTTTTTTCTGTTAACTCTTTCCCTATTCCCTGAACGTATTTTGTTCAAGAAAAGGGAACAAACATTCCAATCGGAGGCTTTTTACGCAAACCATCGTAATTTTAAATCAAATTCACACATAATTTTGAGGAGAAGAATCTTATCTGGTGTAAAAATACATCGCTGGTACCTTTTTACCTTTTTTACGTTAGCTCCACACAGGAGGCCCTGAGGAAATTAATTTCCCTGAAGGCCTTTGAAAACTTTGGGGTTGCTGTGTGGAGAGCCTTATTAAGAAAAGGAAGGGAAAAGGTACGAGGAGTAAGTAGGAATCTGGGGGTGATGTGGTTCAAGAGTGACAGACGTACGAATCCATCCCTCTTGCAAAAGCGATGGGTTGAGAGAATCTGGAGAAGGCTGGAGAAGTCTAAAGAGTTTCCTTAACCAGTATCTCCTGATCCGGCCCGCTATGCAATCGGAAGGCAGATTTATTTATTTATTTTATTTATTTGCAAAAACAGTGGAAAAACCAATACATTGCAAAAGCGGTATACACGTAATAAATATATTTACATCTAAGATACAAATTAAACTACGAGTGATATTTCACGTTCAAACTCATTGTAGGACATGTGGAAAATATCCGCATTTTCTGCTAGGCAATTAATTAACCTAGTGATTCTTCCCAGGGGCATCACGTAAGGTAAGGGAACGTACCCATACTACGTGACCTGTTTAGGGGGGGGGGGGGTCTTCAAATTACCACGCTTGGTACAAATGAGCGGCGGGGGCCATAGGTTTTCGGTCACCAGAGGGGGGGGGGGGTTAAAAATTGTAAAAAGTTGGTCACGTAGTATGGGTACGTTCCCCAAGTTAGTTCTGCACCTGGGAATAATCAAAAGCCTGTGTTCGCGGCCTCGCGTGACATTATCCGGGACATAAAATCCTATTTTTGCCAGTGTATCTGGTACCGATATAAAACCATTTAGAAGCTTTTTTTTTAAGAAATGACAAACATTCCCGGGTTACGAATAACCCAACAATGTTTGAAAATCTCCTACTACCACCACAGAAAGCCGAAAATGTTGCTTGTGTTGTGATGAAGGACTTAGCCAGCCGAGGAATCGAACACGGGAAACCCGGGTGGGACCTAAACGCGATGCCCACTCAACTACTGACCAGTCATAAGCCATCTTATAAGAGATCAGTAGTAGGTAATGCGAATTTCTCTTCTGGAACTAAGGCTGCAGATACCCAGCATTCCCGAGATAAATGCTGTTGGAGACAGCCATGGGTAAAAACTAAGGGTCGACCGAGACATGTTTTTCGTTCTCGGCCGAGACCGAGACCGAGAATAAATTAAAATCTCGGCCGAGACCGAGAGCCGAGACCGAGAATAGATAAATTGAGAAAAAAAATGAAAATGCGCTATTTTGGCATAATATTGTATATTTAAGAATGTAATAATAATTTGTTTTAAGGCGCCGCATCCGCGCTCAAAAAGAAGAAGATGGAGAAATATGTAATTAGGAATGTTAGAGGAGCGCGCTAATATTTAAAGCGATAAAATCGAAAATATTTAATAAAACACGACATCATTTAAAGAAACATTGTGAATTTTTTTCACAATTATAACTTGTAAAATAACTGAAGCAAACGTTTTTTAAATAATTTTTGGAGCATACTTTGCGATTTTTTTTCTATCGAGGGAATTGCAAATAATTTGCGTTTCGGCGTGGAAGGCGTCTAGATATTATCATTATGGTTATAAGTAAAACCCGCCTCGCTGCCAGCCTACCAATCACAATCTACAGCTCTCTCACGCACTGACACCAAGTGACAAATGTGAACGCGTGCGGTAGATTTGAATCCCATTATCCTATACCGTACCTACTTACAACGGTCTCGGTTATGGCCGAGAATCTCGGTGATTTTTCGCCGAGAACCGAGACAGAGTTCTCGGTAGAATTTGTAGCCGAGAATGCCGAGACCGAGACCGAGACCGAGATCTCGGTCGACCCTTAGTAAAAACCCAACTCTCTCATACAGAGATATCGTAAAAATTTCTTTTGTATTTTTTCGACTATTTGTACATAGACGATGCCCTCTGCCACCCATATCTGAGATCCACTCTCGAGAATGCTACGCACCAAGCTAAAGTAAAGCAGCCTTATACATAACTGTAAGATTGGTTAGTTCCTTTTAATTATGTATGACAAAATCCAACATCTTTGTGGCTGATGCTGGATACCCGTGAGCCCGGGCACCCCTGCCAAGTCACCAAACATAGCGAACCACTGGGGGTGACCTATGGCAGTGGTGTTGGTTAAATGATTCCCGGGGTGGCGGTACCCATACCGGAGTCATGATTTCTTACTTTTTTTGAGCAATTAGTAAAGATGTATCACCCCAGCCCTTGTCCATTTCACCCATTAAACAAGATGTAAGTCTCTTGCAACTTGTTCGCCAGTCTTTATTAGCTATTAAAAATGCTACATTGGGGGCTGGTTGTTTGCTTATTGTCAGTATTATAACAGTTCCCAAATAAAACGCCATCTTGTTTTTCGGCCGAAGACAATCAAGATGTCAGCTAAGTCGGAATACGGGAGTTTAATTAAAAACTCCATTGAAAGATATCCCCAAACTGTAGCCATTTTGAATAAGTAGGTCCAAGCATCCCGAGATAATAATGAAAGTCTTATGGATTAGGCGAATATTGAGTCATTTTAATGGAATTTTGGTTGAAAGATGTTTGTTTATAGAGAAAAGTGAGTAGTGATTAACAAAACTGAATCTTGCCTAAAATATAGTACACGCCAATCTTTAACACCGGCCTAAACATGGTACGATTCAATCTAGCGCAGGTACCGACTTTACAGTGAGTGTAAGCGAAGCCCCACCCACGTACGCCTTTCTCTTTACAGTTGACCTGGTGGTGACAAATGATATTGGGGTGAAATATGACCATGGGGTGACCTACGACTTTGGCTTGACCTACGACCTTGGGGTGACCTAAGACCTTGGGGTGACCATCCTTATCCTTATCACTCCCCAAGTCAAGCGTGCGTAAAGGCCTGACCGTTCGCCTAGCAATCGATCACCGTTCGCATCGATTACCGTTTGCATCGATTACCGTTCGCATGACATTTTTCGTAAAACTGTAAAGAAAAAGGCGTATGTGTAATGTTTGGCGTGTACCTACTATACCTGACGAGTTTACCGCACAATAGTGGCCAGTCTGCCAAATTAGGGTATGTTGTACGGCGGGAAAGAAAAAGGGGTAGAGGAAGGATGGATATATGAATGGACGAAGCTGAGAGCATCCACCACATTTTATTAGTCACAAATTTTTCTAAGGGCCGGTTTTATAACCGTCCGTTCGTTACGCTTGATACTATTTTTAACAAATATTTGGTGTACCACCAAACGAATATCGTTATAAATAGTATGCTTACGGATACATAGTAAACAAAAAAGAAGAAAAGGGTTATACATTCATCAACGAAAACAAATTAAGAGCGTTTAACCAGCCAGCGGACGAAAATCCACATTTCGTCGAAATTTGTTCTTACGATCGTGCAGGGCGGTTACAATGAGAAAGATTAATTATTCTTCGTACCAGCTTTTTTAAATTATAACTCAATATCGAATTTATTTCAATAAAAATTAGCTTTAATTTATACCTTCATCCAAAAATGCTGAAAGGCGTGATGATAAAACTATTAAAATAATGAACTTTTTGTAGTTATTTTTTGATTATAAGTATTTATCATTTTTCAATGATGTCTAAATTTAATAAGAATGTTAAAAAAATCTGAAATATATTAGTTTGTAAGTGCACAAATAAATACACAAACGGACCAATTTTCGTCAAGAAACACATGTACGTACATATTTTTTAATGATTTTATTGAAACTAAAATTAAAATTCTAAAACATACGTTTGCTAGATAATGTATTGATTTATTTTACTGCATGACTTTATTATTTGAAATGGGTGTGGTATAATACAAAAACTTTTTTGAAAATTGAACAAATCTGCCAACGAACTATGGAATAACCTCATTATACTAAAAATTAAAAAAAATTCTCAAAATTTATTACATACGAATGCTAGATAAAAGAACATTCTTTCGAAATCCATTTATAATTTTTTGTGGAAAAGAGTCAATACGTCTAAAAACTTTTTTGAAAATGACGTATTTCCGGTTTTCTCTGGTAATGCCCTCTTAATGTACCTACATTATTTTCTAAAATCGTCTGCGACTAACGATGCGACATCGAAGTTACTACGCGTGGCACTATCCTAAAAAAAGTTATATGCAATTATAGTATTATAATGGTAGTATGACTGACTACGAATTAATATTACCCACTCTTAAAAGTAACGCCAACGATTCCAAGATTTTGCTCATTTCCTTTGGAGCCCTAATTAAGTAATAAACTAAATCTAACTGTCATTAGAGCACTAGTTTCTACTGAGAAAAGACAGTTTGATAGTTTGACGGCGAATAATTCATAAAGTTCTCTTGAAATAAATAAACACAGTTAAGGGCCGGTTTTATAAACGAAGTACCAAATTTCAGTTACGTAACGAACCGTTTTTCGTTAACGGACCGCTATCCGATCGTCATCTTATTTTACGTATGATAAACAAATGTCCATTACTAGTGGTTATCGGTTACATTTAGTCCCAAAGTTTTATTACTTGGGTCACTCTCCGTATATCAATGCACTACTTACATTGTTATACGGGTGCGTCGACTTGGAGATTCCTGTAAAATTTCCAGTTGCTTGCAGCATTGATCCCAGAACTTAGAAACGTAGTGTTAATAATAACTTATAGAACAATTTGTAGAATAATTTGTAGAACCCCATTTTAATTTTTATTTCTTTTATAGTATATTCTAATATTATTTAAAAAAAAAAGTTTATTTATAAAATGGAAAACGAGTTCATCTATGTAATTATTAATTATTATTACGCGTGATAGATGTTTAGCCTTCTGAAGGCATTATCAAACTAGGCGAAACAGCTGTCACGCGTAACAATAATTACATAGCAGAACTTGTTTATAAATAAACTGTTTTTATAAATTGAATAATAATATTATTGAATACATAAAAGAAATAAAGCTTGACAGGCGTTACTGGCTGATTTCGATAATAAATAAATAACCGAGCGCCGAGAACAACTTCTTACTTACAACTGTCAAAAAACGTCAGCAAACGGGTCGTTATCCATTTAACTGACCAAAATCGGTCCGTAAAGCATTAACCTCTACATAACCGACCGGTAGCCTTGCGAATGTTTATAAGACAGAAAAATCAAGCGGTGGACCAAATATTAGTTAAAAATGGTATCAACTGTGACGAACGGATGGTTATAAAACCGGCCCTAAGTGTATTAAAATATATAATTACTTCTCATCAATCAGAATATCAGTCTTCTCATCAGTCCAACTTATTTTAATGTATTTTATGTTTGATAAAATAACTTTATTTTTAAACATTTAATTTTGATAATGTGTGCCTCACCAAATATAAAAAAAAAATAAAACAAGTTAAATTAAATAATTTAAATAAGACAAATAATATTAAAAAATAAAGTAATACAAAAATACTAAAATAAAAAAGGTAGAATACAACAAGTGAAAAAAAGTGCAATGAAATTAAATATAAACAAACAAAATCAGAGTGTGCAATTCACACGCGGAAGAAGAGAACACTTCAGAAAGCTAAAGTAGACCAAATTGGGAGACTATGAAGCACCGCACAAAGAGGAGACCGATTATACTATCTCATTCTTTCGCAGGCTAAATCCTATTGATGTATGTGTTTATCTCTTTGTAGTGTCTTTATTTTTCGTTTCATCGGGTTTCAAATCATACCGATGCTAAAGAAGTTTTCAAAATTAAAAAGAGTGCAAAAAACATAAAAAATAAATAAAATAAAACAAATTTACCCTATTGATGATGTGGCCGAATGCTGATGGAAGATGTGGTAAAGGAAAACGTCGCACCCCATTGTTGACTCGTCCCTTTCCACTGCGGTGTATGATGGTTCGATGCTCTGTAGGGAACCCGCTTACATAGCGCGGGGGTAAACTGTGCGCCTTAACAGGTTCACTGCCACCCCCGCACCGGTGCGGGGAGGGAAGTCCATGAGAGGAGCCAACCACGCACCGGTGCGGTCTCGCATCTAGTAAATTCATAAGCTCAATTCGGCGCCGGCATCAGGCCATGGGCGTTGTATTTGAAATGGCACTGTGCTTGAAATTTTAAGTTTTACAAATGTATTTCTGGTTTTTTCGTATGGTTAACGGTAGTGCTTTTATGCAGCGATAAACAACAATAAAAATGGATAACGGAGAAAGCGCTTCTAGTACTAAAAGGCGGCGAAAACAAGTGTTTTCTGTTTTGGACGACAGTGATATAGAATCGGCACCGTACTCTGACAATTCTGAAGACGACTACCAACCTGATGATGAGGAGTCAGCATCAGAGAGTTAAGGAGGAGCACCTATTGGATATCAAATTTCGCCCTCTTGCACGTCGATTAGGGTCACCTACAGCTCAGGATCAAGACTTGCAGCCAAACTCACCATCTGTATCATACAATCAAGGTCAAGTCCAGCTAAACCAACCCTCAGCAGAAGTTTCAGGAGCAAATCCCATAGACTATTTTTTGTATTTCTTGGGCACTGACTATGTAACAATTTCTAGACATTTTTGATTTAAAGAGTTTTAATTTCCAATGTACATTTGCTACTTTAATTTTAATTTTTTTTTTTTTTAAATTTAAAACTAGAATCAGGGAACATGAACTTTGTTTACGAAATAATAACTACTCCGAGTTTGCTAACCATCTCATAGAGGCAGGTCATAGCTTCAAAAAGAAAATAAGTTTGTATTTAAATTCGTGCGCTTCAGAAACTTTAGAAATTAACCAAAAAATTAAATCGAAAATTAATTTAGTTAATAAAGAATCTCTCTCTGGTTTCAATCGTGGGATTGGTTTGCAGCAATTTCATCTATACGTTTCTTCCACTCTTCCCTGTCTTGTGCGGCTCTTTTGAAGTCTGCATATGATGAGCAGCGCACGTCCACCAGCAGGTCCTCCAGGTACTCTCGGCGTGGGCGTCCCCTAGCGTTTGTCCCCTCGGTCATACCCTCCATTATGGCATGCAAGAGGCCTTTTTGTCTTATTACATGGCCAATCCATCTTGCGCGCCTTTCGGACAAGGTCCTGAGCAGGTGCCTTCCTCCTTCGATTCTTTGGAGAACCTCCTCATTTGTGATGTGGTCTCTCCAGGAAATTCCTAATAGTCTTCTATAGGACAACATCTCAAAAGCCTCTAGTCTCCGTTTATCTCTTTCGGATAGGCACCATGTTTCGCATATTATGATAAAAACATATTAAGAAATATTCGTTCCCATTGGGAATACCCCACTTGCTGTCACTGAGCTCGAATTCATCGTTTTTATCATAATATGTGAAACATGGTGCCTATCCGAAAGAGATAAACGGAGACTAGAGGCTTTTGAGATGTTGTCCTATAGAAGACTATTAGGAATTTCCTGGAGAGACCACATCACAAATGAGGAGGTTCTCCAAAGAATCGAAGGAGGAAGGCACCTGCTCAGGACCTTGTCCGAAAGGCGCGCAAGATGGATCGGCCATGTAATAAGACAAGAAGGCCTCTTGCATGCCATAATGGAGGGTATGACCGAGGGGACAAACGCTAGGGGACGCCCACGCCGAGAGTACCTGGAGGACCTGCTGGTGGACGTGCGCTGCTCATCATATGCAGACTTCAAAAGAGCCGCACAAGACAGGGAAGAGTGGAAGAAACGTATAGATGAAATTGCTGCAAACCAACCCCACGATTAAAACCAGAGAGAGAGATAATAATATGATCACTTTAGTTTTTTTTTAAAGTGAAAACTTCTTTAGCACCGATCCTCTTTGTGCTGTGCTTCGTAGCATCCTCGCTATTGTCTACTTTAATTTTCTAAAGATTTCATTTCTACCGTGTGTGAATTGCTTATTCTGTTTTATTTTTTACATCAGCTCCACATAGAACGGCTTGAGGAAAATAATTCCCCTCAGGTCCTATTATGCCATCTTTGGGGAATGCTGGGTGGAGGGTTTTTAGAAAAGGAAGGAGAGGAACTTCTGGAAAGGAAAAGGTATGAAGAGTGGGTAGGAATCTGGGGGTTAGTGTGTCCAGGAGTGACGGACGTATGAATCTATCCCTCCCACTGTGGTGCAAAGCGATATTCTGAGAGAGAGAGAAAGAAATCTTGCCTGCCACACAGTTGGTGAGCAGACGCATCCGCAGAAGATCCAGATAAAGATAAACCTCTCTCCAAGCACCCGGGAACCCTCGTTAAGTCACCAAACACAGCGAACGACTTGACAACAATGACAGAGGTGTTGATTATCCGGTAAATGCCGACATACCCGCCCACCAAGTTGCTGTTGTAGATACCTACAATAAAATTTACCAACCGCATAGAAAATATAGCTATTTATTCTTCTTTTCATATCGAAGGTTGGACATCATTGTGGCTAATCGCACTTGCGAACTACATAAATCTAGGTACTAGCATGTTCAATCATATAGGATTTATCGATTGTGTTGATAACTTGTCATCGTTCCTGAGTACGACTGCAGATCGCCAACGAACAAAAAGCAGTACACATCAAATAAATTAGAAACGCTTAGTCGTTGTGAACAGTTGTGATCGTTAGTTAGCGGCCTGCAGTAGTTGCCCATAATATGGAAAAATAATTAGTTGAAGATAATATTGTTAATTCTAAAATTGGAAATATGAGATTGACAATTATGACGGTTTGACAGAAGGTGGCAATAGCGAATTTGGTTAACGCGCACGTTCCGGTTAGACGAGAGGTCTGGGTTCGAGTCCCAGTTACGATCATTGTCTTTTTTCTGTGTCTTGTTCTCTTTCATATTTTCGTTAAGATTATTATTGTTGTCTTATTCTTCAATGATATATGTAATATAAATTATTGTTCAAAAATAGTAAAACGGAACAAAAATAATACATACATCCTGTAAAGACAATAAATTATTGTTGGGTTAGGTTAGGTTAAGTTTTAGTGGATATTTTGTTGGGGGATATTTTGTCGGGGATATTTTCATTTTGTCGCGGAATGAAAAAGCGCATTACCATTAGAAACAGTGGCGGTTCGTAATCTTTTTGTGGAGAAGTAAATGGAATTAAGAAGATATTGATAAATACTACTGTTGTTTAAAATATTTGCATTGCAGCAATTTTATATATACATATTTTTATCATATTTTTTTCAACTGAGAAAGTGATACCGTACAATAATCATTACCTAACACATATTATTTTTTAATATATCTGCACCACAGTAAAACAACATGGTGGCGATTATTTTGGCTGCAGATAATGAGGTAATATTTTTTTTGTATTTATGTTGGAGCAGAGACTCCCCTTGTCTAACTATTTGATTACAAAGGGGTTGGCCCGGGAACACTCCGCAGCCCGCTAGGGGTGGAAAGGAAGAATGGTTTGGGTCTAATGAAAAACGAATGCCTTAAAGGGGAAAGTTTCGGGCGGTTGATTCAGACGGGGATGTCTATAAATTCCCGGATGAATAATTTGATTGGGACGATATTTAATCCACCGGCTTGAAGTTTGGTGTACCTTCCGGCAGATACCAAATTACGCCTTAGCAGGTGAATGATTTTATTCGTCTCTAGACCGGATCTAATGAGACGGGTAAACTGGCCAAACTTGTTAAACGAGAGGAAGATATGAAGTTTTTCAGAACCTTGACATGTTTTATGGAGGCTTTAAATACATAGATTTAGACCAGCGAAAATGAGAGAAGAAAAAAATGACGGGCTGCGTTTAATAAACTTGGGAACATAAAAAAAAAATCATACCTCAACAACTCCGGACGAGTGTGGATTTGTGTTCGTAGCGCAAACGTGGACTAATAATATACCAATAATTTTACGACGAAAATGACCACCACATAAAGAGTGCTAGAAGAGTGCTGAAAAGAGTGCTATTCTAGGTATCTTGATAGATTGAAAGAAGAGTAAGTTATCTTGAGACAAGTTCAAGATTTCGAACATCACCTTCTGAATTTCAAACTGGTCCGGTAGCACGATAGATACCTAATCGTTGACATTAAAAAAAATCAACCGATGAAGACTTTTTTCTAACGCTGTCCGAAACGTTAGCTAAATAAGGAGGTAGGGCAACACGGCATAACACCCCAAAAACAACCACCTAACTAAATACTTTTGGCCGCGAAAATCTAAAATCATATCCGATGAAGACTTGATTGGGAAAAAGAAAGACAGATTAGTTTTTTTTTTACTTGCCAGTGGGACTATGACATCCCCAATTGGAGTATGTTGTGAGGCTGACGGCAGTGGGGAGGGGAAGGAGATAGGGAAGAGGAGGGTGGGGGAGTACCTGGCTATTCAGATCTGGTCACCAAACACGGCAGAAGCAATTTCAAGCAACTTCTGAATGGTGGTATTACACCAGGGCGCCACTGAGAGTATCTTCCACTCTGGAACGTGCCGCAAATATACTATATATTATTTTAAATGAATAAATTGTGAAATACACAAATTAATCAAATAAAATTTATTTGCCACGCCGGGATTCGATCCCGCGACCTTCGGAATGCGAGTCAAGCGCCTTACCGCTGCACTACGCCGGCCGATTGAAGACCTACAAAAAACCTGACGCCTTAGGATGTCAATACAGAATACATGATACCACTTCTGCTACAAGTCATCCCAAGTAGTTTATTACTTTGGTGAATTAGCAGAGGTGTCCAGGTTCATCGGTTGAGGTGTGTTCAGGTCTTGGGAGCGGGTGCGCCAGCCCACCAGCTTTGACCCCTCCATAAGATATCTCTAGTCTTGCACTGCAGCGGGGGGATGAATTCATACATTCCTGGACACACTGTCTCCTAGATTCCTAAGCACCCCTTATACCCTATCTCCTTTCCAGAACTTCCTCTCCTTTTATTCTTTAAAAAGAACCTCCACATAACATCCCAAAGAAGTTACAGATGAAATAATTTTGCTTGGGGACTCCTGTGTGGGCTTACGTAAAATAAAATCGAGGGAAGCCTTTGTTAAAAACCGGACACCAGCTAATAAAGAAGATGTCCCTATTTTTTATCAACGTTTCTCATGGCCGATGTTAATCCATATTTTTTAAAGCGATAAAATTTAATTAAGATCACCGGAAGATCTTAAAATATACACGAATAAAATCGTTTAAAATAGCGCTAAGGAGGCGTCTATTTTAATTTTATTTCGGTAAATTAACCATCCAAGAATTTATTAAGTAGACAGCTACCTACGCACGTTTTATTAGATTAATCATTAATTAAGTTAAAATTAACTTTACTTTCCTCCCCTACAAAAAATGAAATAGATAAATAGCTCGAGGTGGGGATTTTACAATTTACACGCGTTGAATATTGCCGGGTTTTTAAATAATATTATATCTAAATTTAATTAGGAATATTTCATCAGTGAAATTGCATTTTATTTCATCTTAGGTAACTTGAACCTTTTAATATTTTGAGGTATGTTCGCTGGAAACGCCACCCAATTCCATATAAAAAAGGTTTCAGAACATCGCAAGTGTTTATCTCTTACGTAAGCGAAAAAATATAAATAATTGAACTGTTCTAACAACTTAATAAAGTTTTTTAAAAACTTGAAAATCACAATACATATTTGAAAATCTCCTACTACCACTACAGTAAGCGGAAAATGTTGCTTGGGTTGCCTGGGTGGGACCCAAACGCGATGCCAACTCAGCCACTGACCGGCCATATATACATATAAGTATTTCATGACGTCAGAGCCCACTGTTCAAGGACTTTGCTGCTTTATTTAATAAACAGAAAAAGATATAGTTACTTCTAGGAATCGAACCCCCTCCTACACCTTGCCGGGGCGGAGCTCCACCAACTTCTGAGCTTGGGCTAATGTGACCCTATCCGATTCGGTTACATTTTACTGTATCCTACTTCGACTAAGAACAACTACCAACATTCTCTTAATTTTCTGAACGTATATTTTTATTGGCTGCAAGACCTAAACAAACCTCACCCCGTGAACCAGGAACAACTGTTAAGTCACCAAACATAGCGAACCACTTGGGGTGACCTATGGTACAGGTGTTGGTTTTCCAATATTTTCCTGGGGCGGCGGTACCCATCCCCACCTCCCAAATTGTTAAATATTATTTATAAATAACTAGCAGACCCGGAAACACGTTGCTGTGGCTAACGAAACACAACGCCATTACTCGACTTGGATAATCAGCGCCACCTGTTAATTTGCATACATATCAAATCCACACCAACCGCTTGCCATCCCGCTGCTCGCTGCCCGCTTGCCAACCTGCTCCCTTTATATAAAACAATTTATACAAAATCTTGACAAATTATATACTTAAACCTTCATCATGAATCACTTTATCTATTTGTGAAAACCGCATGAAAATCCGTTGCATAGTTTAAAAGATCTATTGACGGCCAGCGTAGTGCAGCGGTAAGGCTATTGACTCGCACTCTGAAGGTCGCGGGATCGAATCCCGGCGTGGAAAATAAATTTTATTTGGTTAATTTGTGTTATTCACAATTTATTCATTTAAAATAATATATAGTATATTTGCGGCACGTTCCAAAGTGGAAGATACTCTCAGTATCGCCCTGGTGTAAGACAACCATTCAGAATTGAAACGTTGCTTGAAATGGCTTTAGCCGTGTTTGGTGACCAGATCTGAATAACCAGGTACTTCCCCACCTTCCTCTTCCCTATCTCCTTCCCCTCCCCACTACCTTCAGCCTCACAACATACCCCATTTGGGGATGCCATAGTCCCACTGGCTCCAGACAAAAGATAAAAAGATCTAAGCGTACAGACAGCGGGAGCGACTTTGCTTTATACTACGTAAAGATGTGTAACAAACAATATGGCGTTTAGCGTAATTTTTTACCATTAAATAGATAAAATATATCCATAATTCATGCTAGAAATAATGACATTGCCAGCTAAGAATTAGATTTGAAACCTGTGAAAATTGTATCATCAAAACAGTTTCTTCGTTCCTGTCATATAGTTTAGATTTCCAAACAAAATAAAAAAGTATGTCGTGTACCCATACTACTGTGCCTCGTTTCTTTATAGATCGCGTGACGGAATGAACAAGGTCCGTTAATTACCGTGGTTTATGATATGGTGATTTTTCATGGTTTGGGTAACTATTATGAAGATTAATGGCACTCGTGAGTGGCTACTTACCGTCGAGCAAAAAACAGCTTAGCGTCAAACCTTTTTCACTACTTGTTGATCATTAATCAAAATGTAAAAAAAACTCGTAAAATGCGTTATGACAATAATTATTACTTAAATATTTTTATTATTTTTTGAAAAGAAACTTCTTTAGCGCCGTTAGTGACTTGAAATTCGGGTGAAACGGAAATGCGTCACAATTCACTTCTACACAAATGCTCGGTTCTAATATATTGCTGTAAATTCGCATCTCGGCGCGTGCCTTCCATAGCGTAGTTGGCAGGGTGCCTGAAAAGTCTCAGCGGCCAGAGAGACAGACATCAAGCGAAAGGGGGTTCAAATTCTACGAAATCCAAAAAAAACATTTTTGTTTTGTGAAATCAATATCCAATCTTCAAAGCACTTTAAAAACACAAGCAAAAGAAAAGAAAGCGGCATCTACCGACTTTCTAGTTTCATTTCTACCGCGTGTGAATTACACATTCTGATTTTTTTTATCTTTGTACAAGTATAAATTTGAGTTATATTTAACGTTTTTTTGCAATCGCTAACACAGCCATCTTTGGGGATGGTCTCAGGGTCTACGCCATCTTTGTGGAAGGTATTTTTAGGAACGGAAGGGGAGGATGTTCTGGAAAGAAAAAAGGTAGGAATCTGGGGGTCAGTATGTCCAGCAGACGGATAAATGATTCCACCCCTCCCACTGCGATGCAAGGTGATGTTCCGAGAGAGCCCTGCTGGAGAAATTAAAAGGTCTCCTCAACCAGTCTCTCTCGATCTGGCCTGCCACGCTATAGGTAGCAGACACATCCGCTGCCAAGACCCGGACAAACCTCATCTCATGAACCCCTGCTAAGTCACCAAACGTAGCGCACCGCTTAGGATGATCTACGGCAGAGGTGTTGGTTATCCAATACTTCATTCCCGGGGCGGCGGTACCCATACCCGCCTTCCAAATTGTAATTTAATTAGACCACATTTTTTTCGGAAAACTGTCGTTTGTTGTGTTGAAGCTACAAAACTTCTCAAACGGTGAGCTCTCGCGTCATGAAATTTACATCACATGTATCTAAGTCTACTTCAAATTCCAATGGAGTGAAAAAAAAGTGAGTTTTGAAGAGTAAGATATGGATGCAAGAATGAGAACGCGAATGTGTCTGCACCACTTTTAATAACCCGCCATTGTTATTCAGGGATTACGAATGACAGGTCTGGCGTATGTCGTTCATTACGTCAATCCATTGTATAAAGTGTTCAGATGTTATAAATTTGAGCTTATAAAGTTCAGATGATATAAATTTGAGCTGGACTTATCAATTCCCACTGTTGTGATTTTTACTATTTTCAGCTCACAATAACAATTCCATCGTGCAAAATAATTCTGGTATGAACAACTAGCGGAATCAAAGGAAATTTTTATAACTTTTCAATGTTCACACTAAGCCTAAGTGCATTGTTAGGTGAATCAGGATTACTTGAGATTGGTGATGCGTGGAAAAAGGGGTGTCAGCGTAGAGGGATGGTAAGCAAACACATTAAACTTTTCCATTACAAAGAATATTTGAGGCTAGAATCTTCGTGATAACATGCAATCTTTAGGGCACATGGGTTGGGTGGGAATGCTGTCCTTGTCCCACCGGTATTTCAATGTACGATGCTCCGAGGAATGCGTCATTGATACTTTCGGCACTGGGGAATAGTCGGGAATAATATTTGTGCATGGTTGTCATTTGTCACATGAGAACGGGTCGCTTCTACGACTCGTTCATGAAATCAACATCTCGGCTGTGGAACGATTTCGCGACCTCTGATTTTCCTCCCTCCTACAACATTGGTCTCTTCAAGACTCGGGTGCACTCCTTCCTTTCCACCAAAGACCCTCCACACAGAATCCCCAAAGATGACAAAGGGACCTATGTGGAGTTAATGCCATTTATATGTCTCAGGCCAATTTAAAATCAGACATGATGCGTCTCAGGCACATCACGATCTGCCGCTATTATATGCCGACATATACTGTATCAGAGAAGAACTACCGGTGTTTGTAACCTTATAGTAATTTTCACATTTCTTCAGACTGATTCGTGGAAGGTTCGAAAACTCGGCTATCATGGAGAGCATTAGTTTCTATGTTCCCGATGGTTATCTCCGTCATCGACAGCATAGACTGTTTTATCTCCTGGCTTGCAAAACTAACTTGCCAATGGTTATGCCAGTCGGGAGAGATGTCTTGTTGTTAAATAGAATCACTTCGGATATCGATATGTTTAATATCAATGAAGCACAATTCAGACAAAAAGCTTTGTTGTTGTTAGTGTGATTGTGCTTTATTGAAATATAAATTACTTAAACCTGTTTAAATTTTAAATTAATATCTACTCTTTTAAAACGCATTGAAATTTTATTTTGTAATGTTTTAAAATGAATAGTAAAACCACGTATTATTTATATACCTCCTACATCTGTCTCGAAACAGGATGTTCTCAATGAGACACGCATTGGAAAATCATGCATAATTAATTATTAAATTTTATTAAGGCAAATAAATAAATAATGATATTTTTTCTAATCTTATATTTTGAGGCCTTTTATGTAGGTACTTGAGAGATATTTAAGCAATGCCTGGCTATTCAAACCTAGTCACTAAACACAGTTTCGATCACGAATATGAAAGCCTGAGAGAATTCACCTCTCTTTTGGTCATAAAATTTTCTTTGCAAAAAAACAGTAATGCGCTTACCAACACGAGTGTGAATGTACATTCCATTCTTGTTATGTCCTTTATATTACATCAAGAGAATATCTTCAATTGGTAATGTACCAGACGTATCAAGCCTGTACAAGACTGTAAAAAAAGGGTACCGGTTTCAGTACACGACCAGGATGAAATGATTGAAATAATAATAATACTGACCTCCCGTGCACCCAGTGCCTGATGAGTTGAGGACACTGGATGTGCCTACTCCTCTGCCCAGTCCTGGTGCGTGGCGGTTGCCTGAAGTAGGGCCGGCTTTCTGGAGGAGACTGATGGCACCAGGAGCAAAGTCTAGGCAGAGGTCGGCGGGAGGCAGCGGATGATAATAACTTTTCCCAGAAGGAAATAATAACACGAGTTGACGTTGATGGAAGAACTAATTTATTTTCAAAAAATCACGCCTTTTATACCCGTTTTCGGGTGAAAAAACGGTCACGTGGTACATTTTTAGAGTGGGGGGATTTACCTATCCCGTTTCGTATATAAGGGGCGGTTTTCTGTTGCCGCTGGTTTTGCCGACCATTTCCTCGAAAGTGGTCGATTAAAATTGATTTCTTAAATTAATTATACAGGTCAGGTTAATGTATTTACAATGTTTTCCTTAAAACTACAGTGTTTCTACGGATGTTCTACATTCGTAGATTTTTTGTTTGATGAGTTTGGGTTGTTTTTAAGGAAGTTTGACTTTTTGTCGGTAGGTATTTGTTATTTAACAAAGTGTTTGAATAGTTACAAAGAAGTTAATATTTTTCCCAGGTCCCCCGTAAGCTTGGCTATCGAAACTTTTTGGTTCCGTCGCTTTACGAGGTCCTGGGATTTTTAAAATGGAGAAAAAGTGAAATGATGCTAAAGTCTCGAAAATCTGCTCAAGTGCTGATAGCGCTGGCAGTTTAAGAGTTACAATATTTATTTATGGCTCTATGGATGCCCCGTAGGACTCTGCACTGAAACGTCTTAGTTTCAGCGTCCTACGGGGTGTTTAAACGAAGTTATATTAAAATATGGTGTATTTTTGACCAATATAAAGGCCCTTAATAGGGACGCCCAAACTGGTTTTTTGGCTTTGTAGCCGGAGAAATAGCCCTGAAGGCGATAAAATAATAAGTTTAGGATGTCTCCTGGTGGCAACTTGGTATCCAAGTTTTTACTTGTGTCACCAGGGCATCTGTGTATTAAGAAAAAGACATTTAAAATTGATAAAATGTGTTTTGAAAAAGATCGTTGCTGGCGGCACGGTATTATTGAACTTAGTGGCCAGGACGAAAAAAGGCCCTGAAAAGGGCCATAATTAAAAATAGAGAGCAGCCCGCTTGGCGGAGCTGCCGCCTCCTGCAGTGCCATAACAGCAGAACGGCAAGGGAGGGAAGGCAAATGGCCCTTCTTAGGGCTTCAGCCTAAGGCTGGAAATTAAGGCCATCAAAGGGGTCTTAATTAAAAATAAAAGGAGGCTAGTCAGCCTGGTTGCCTTTGGAGGCGTAAATAAGCATAAATAAAGTATTAATTGTTAAAATTATTAAAATTATAGGATTCTAGAATGTCTCCCGGTGCAAACTTGGCACACAAGCTTTATTTGGTTGCACCGGGGCATTGTACATAAGCAAAACATATAAGATTAAAAATTAAGAAATGAGGGAGAGCAACACGTCGGTTACACTCCCCCCGTGTAGCTACGCTGCACTAGTCTTCACGACGTGTTGAAGGTCGGTCAGTAGGGGTCGCATCAGTAGGCGGGGCCGGCAGGATCACAGCAAGCTTCACGGCAGGTCGAACGTAGACTCCGGTGCTCGTCTGGATGCGGGCGGTCCTCACCTCGCCGTCTGCAGCAGGGGTAGCGTCCAGGACTCGGCCGCGAGGCCAGCTGTTGCGGGGCATCGCGGGGTCCATGATGACCACCAGGTCGCCCTTCTTAATTGGGTTGACGGGGTGGTGCCACTTCTGTCGGGTGGCCAAGGTGGGGAGGTATTCGCGGAGCCAACGCCTCCAGAACATGTCAGCTAGCTGCTGACTGATGCGCCACTGGCGGCGGAGGCATACCTCCTCCTCCTGCTTGTCGTACAGCGAGAGCTGGGGCCGGTTGCCTGCTGCTCCCAGCAGAAAGTGGTTGGGAGTGAGGGGCTCCTCGTCTCTCGGGTCTACGGAGATGTGCGTGAGAGGACGGTTGTTGACGGTCCACTCAGCTTCAGCCAGTGCTGTCCTCAGGGTCTCTTCTTTGGGGGCCCTCTCCTTCAGTATGGCTTGCAGCGCGTGTTTGACTGACCGCACCAGGCGCTCCCATGCTCCCCCCATGTGAGGAGACATTGGCGGGATGAATTGCCAGTCGATCCCGTGCGATGTCAGATGATCCCTCATCCGGGCGTCATCTTTGAGCGAGTTCAGGGCGTCCCTTAACTCGTTGTCCGCTCCGTGGAAGTTGGTCCCGTTGTCCGAGAAGATTGTCTTTGGTTGACCTCGGCGTGCCGTCATGCGTTGGAGGGCCATGATAGCAGAGTCGGCAGACAGGGAAGTTGCCAGCTCGAGGTGAATGGCGCGCGTGGACAGGCAGGTGAAGAGGGCTCCGTATCGCTTCTCCCTTCGTCTGCCGACAGTGATGTCCATGGGCCCGAAGTAGTCCAACCCGCAGTTTGTGAAAGCGGGGACATGGTGGGCGAGCCGTGATGGTGGCAAGGGTCCCATTAGTGGTGGGGCAGGCTTGCTTCTACGCATCTTGCAGGTGGGGCAGTGGTGAGTGATGCGACGTATGTTTGTCCGCAGTCGCAGCACGAAGTAGCTGCCTCGTACCTCCGCCATTGTCCTCTCAGTACTTGGGTGGTCCGCCTTCTGATGATGGTGGTTGACTAGGAGCCGTGTGTAGGCGTGGTCTCCATCTAAGATTATGGGCATCCGCACATCTCGGGAGATTCTGCTGGTGGCTCGTATTCTGGAGTCCATTCGCAGCAGTCCATCGGGTCCCAGGAAGGGGTTCAGCGATCTGAGCCGGCTGTTGTTGGGTACGGGGGTTCCTTGATGAAGAGCACTCAATTCACTGCTGAATGCGTCTTCTTGGGCTGCTTTCACCCACCGGAGTTCCGCTTCACGGGTCTCCTCGGGCCGCAGGTGTCCGTCCAATGGTTTGTGGGGTCCCGCACGGCATCGGCCTATGAAGCGGTGGACCCAGGCGGTGGCTCTGATGAGTCGGTGCCAAGAGGAGAAGCGGCTTATCTCTGGAAGCGCATCTGCCGTGGTTGAGGTGAGCCCGACATATTGGGCCTTCACTTCAAGGGTGTTGTCATCCGGCTGGGGAAGTCTGGACCTTTCGCGCGGCCATTCTGCCTCGGCCAGGGTGAGGAAGGCTGGGCCGCTGAACCAATGTCCCGCCGGTGATAGATCGGGAACCTCGACGTCGCGGGTGCCGATGTCAGCAGGGTTTAGTTTGGTGGGGACCCATCTCCAGTCGTCAATGCGAGAGAGCTCATCGATCTCGCCAAGCCGGTTGGCCACAAAGGTAGAGTAGGTACGTGGGTCCGTACGAAGCCAGCACAGCACCGTCGTAGAGTCTGTCCAGAATACCGTTCGCGCAATGTTGCTGCGACACTCCTTTTTTAGGGTTGCTGCTAGTCTGGCGGCCATGAGCGCTGATTGGAGCTCAAGGCGGGGTATGGAGAGCGGCTTCAGGGGGGCCACCTTACATTTACTGGCCAAGAAGGTTGCTGTAGTTTCTCCGTTGACTTCCTCCGTGTGGTAGGCGACCGCGCAGCATGCTTGTTCCGACGCGTCGCAAAACAGATGGAGCGTGACGCTGCTGTGTTTGCTTCGTAGGCAGCGCCTAGGTATGGCGACTCCGCAGCTTTGGAGGAGTCCCAGCCAGTCCAGCCATCTCACGTTGTGCTCGGGTTTGATGGTGTCGTCCCATCCGATGCTCGACCTCCAGACATCTTGGAGCAGCATCTCGGATCTGACTGTGAGGCATGCCACAAACCCCACAGGATCAAAAATTTTCATGACAATACTGAGCAGCTGACGTTTCGTAGGGCTGCTGACCAGTTCTGGCTCGGCGGTGTCCCTGAAGGCGTACAGGAAACAGTCAGTCACCGGGTCCCATAGTAGGCCGAGGATTCGTTCGGTCTCTGCTTCTCCGCTGCTGATGCGTATGGCTGATCGGGCGCGGTCTTCAGGCGGGATGGTGGCAAGGGTCCCATTAGTGGTGGGGCAGGCTTGCTTCTACGCATCTTGCAGGTGGGGCAGTGGTGAGTGATGCGACGTATGTTTGTCCGCAGTCGCAGCACGAAGTAGCTGCCTCGTACCTCCGCCATTGTCCTCTCAGTACTTGGGTGGTCCGCCTTCTGATGATGGTGGTTGACTAGGAGCCGTGTGTAGGCGTGGTCTCCATCTAAGATTATGGGCGTCCGCACATCTCGGGAGATTCTGCTGGTGGCTCGTATTCTGGAGTCCATTCGCAGCAGTCCATCGGGTCCCAGGAAGGGGTTCAGCGATCTGAGCCGGCTGTTGTTGGGTACGGGGGTTCCTTGATGAAGAGCACTCAATTCACTGCTGAATGCGTCTTCTTGGGCTGCTTTCACCCACCGGAGTTCCGCTTCACGGGTCTCCTCGGGCCGCAGGTGTCCGTCCAATGGTTTGTGGGGTCCCGCACGGCATCGGCCTATGAAGCGGTGGACCCAGGCGGTGGCTCTGATGAGTCGGTGCCAAGAGGAGAAGCGGCTTATCTCTGGAAGCGCATCTGCCGTGGTTGAGGTGAGCCCGACATATTGGGCCTTCACTTCAAGGGTGTTGTCATCCGGCTGGGGAAGTCTGGAACTTTCGCGCGGCCATTCTGCCTCGGCCAGGGTGAGGAAGGCTGGGCCGCTGAACCAATGTCCCGCCGGTGATAGATCGGGAACCTCGACGTCGCGGGTGCCGATGTCAGCAGGGTTTAGTTTGGTGGGGACCCATCTCCATTCGTCAATGCGAGAGAGCTCATCGATCTCGCCAAGCCGGTTGGCCACAAAGGTAGAGTAGGTACGTGGGTCCGTACGAAGCCAGCACAGCACCGTCGTAGAGTCTGTCCAGAATACCGTTCGCGCAATGTTGCTGCGACACTCCTTTTTTAGGGTTGCTGCTAGTCTGGCGGCCATGAGCGCTGATTGGAGCTCAAGGCGGGGTATGGAGAGCGGCTTCAGGGGGGCCACCTTACATTTACTGGCCAAGAAGGTTGCTGTAGTTTCTCCGTTGACTTCCTCCGTGTGGTAGGCGACCGCGCAGCATGCTTGTTCCGACGCGTCGCAAAACAGATGGAGCGTGACGCTGCTGTGTTTGCTTCGTAGGCAGCGCCTAGGTATGGCGACTCCGCAGCTTTGGAGGAGTCCCAGCCAGTCCAGCCATCTCACGTTGTGCTCGGGTTTGATGGTGTCGTCCCATCCGATGCTCGACCTCCAGACATCTTGGAGCAGCATCTTGGATCTGACTGTGAGGCATGCCACAAACCCCACAGGATCAAAAATTTTCATGACAATACTGAGCAGCTGACGTTTCGTAGGGCTGCTGACCAGTTCTGGCTCGGCGTTGTCCCTGAAGGCGTACAGGAAACAGTCAGTCACCGGGTCCCATAGTAGGCCGAGGATTCGTTCGGTCTCTGCTTCTCCGCTGCTGATGCGTATGGCTGATCGGGCGCGGTCTTCAGGCGGGATGGTGGCCATCACCGCTGGATTATTTGAGGCCCAGTTTGTGAGATGAAAACCTCCTGATGATAGGACTGTCGCCACGTCTTTTGCGACGCTAGTGGCTTCACTGATGGAGTCCACCGCGTCCAAGTAGTCATCCATGTAAAATTTATGTTGGATGGCGTCTGCAGCAGCTGGGAAGCGCTCGGTATTTTCTAGGGCCACCCGGTTTCGCACGTACTGGGCACTGCTTGGAGAACAGGTAGCGCCGAACATCATAGATGTCATCATATAGGTACGAGGCTCTTGTTGAGGCGTCGGTCGCCACAGGAACAGTTGTGACAGCTGGTCCTCAGTCTTTATTTTGACTTGCAGGAACATCTCCTTTATGTCGGCGGCGAGAGCTATTTTTCCCTCTCGAAACCGGAGAATGTTCCCAAGTAAAGACGTCAGCAGGTCGGGTCCCGTCAGCAGTTGATCGTTGAGGGAGGTTCCTCGGCAGCGGCTGGCAGCGTCAAACACGACGCGGATCTTCCCCGGCTTGTTGGGGTTCACCACGGCGAAGTGCGGCAAGTACCACTTGCGGGCGGAGTCTTTCGCCGCCTCTCGTGCTGTGAGTTCTCGCGCGTGGCCTTGTGATATTAGTCGGTTGATCTTGTCTCGATACGCCACTGCGAGGTCGTCCTCCTTCAGTAGTTTTCGTTCGAGGGACCACAGCCTCTTCAGCGCACATTGTCTGTTGTCGGGCAGCGTGATTTTGTCAGCCTTCCATAATAGGCCGGTCTCCCATCTGCCGGTAGTCATCTGCCGGGTGGTGTCCTCCATCAGCTGGTTGGCACGTACAACATGTGCGGTTTCACGGGAGGCTGAAGTGATTCCCAGTGAATCTATGGCGAAGTTTGCTCGAATAAGGTCGCTCAGCAGGTCATCCTTGTGGCTCTCAGCGTGCAGGGCCAGAGTGGTGATGGGGCCTTCATTGGTAGAAGGAGTCCCTCCTCCATGAGTTATCCACCCCAGGGCAGTCCGTGACAATATTCGCGTAGAGTCGCGGGCTTCGTGCACCTCCCTCGATACAATGAGGTGTGCGTTGTCCTGCCCAATGAGAATGGTGGGGGTGATATACCCGCCAGGGATCCTCTGCTCAGGAAGGCTGAGGCCTTTCACCGTGCTCGCCTTGATGTGGTAGTCGGTGCTTATACCGGCGCCGCGCAGTGTGACCTGCACGCGGCGCGACAGGTGATCTGATGAGCACATGCCCTTGGCCCCGTGGAGTCGTAGTCCTTGTATGGGTCCATAAGCGCCAATCTGTTCTGCTGCTGAGGTGTCGATCAGTGTTATCGTTGATCCCTCGTCCAGCAGCGCGTAGGCGGTGATCTGCTCAGCGGGGCCTGTCAGCACCACTGGCACCACCTTGAGCACGGCGCCGTCGGCCTGGCGTCACATGTGGTGGACGTTGGCTGTTGCGGGGCTTCTCACGTACGTGGGGTCATGAAGCAGCTTGTGATGGGGAGAACGGCAGTCTCCGATGCCGCACCAGTCGCGAGTTTTGCATGCTTTTGTTGCATGTCTCTCCAAGCACACGCGGCAGAGTCGGGAGCTTTTCACCGTTTCCCAGCGCAGCTTCACGTCCTTTCCGACGAACTCACGGCAGTCTCGTAGCAGATGGCCTCTTTCGCCACACTGTAGGCACCCGTCGCGATTTGTACTTTCGCTAGGGTTCGCGTTACGATTGTTCGAGTCATATTGTGGTGACTTTCGCGCACTTTCATGTTTTACTTTTTGTGAACGGTCATATTGTGGTGACTTTCGCGACAAACTTTCGGTAGGTACTTTTCGACTGTCATATTGTGGTGACTTTCGCGACAAACTTTCACTTCTGCGCCCGAATTGTTCAGTCGTGGCGAACGACTGTTCACGACGTGGTCTAGACCTCGCGGGGTCGACCATACCCGATTTGGTGATGGCGTTCGCGATGGCCTTCAGGAATGCGGCGTACTGGCAGATCGTAGCTGGTGCGTTGTAGTGCCGCACCTCCATCAGCCACGCCAGCCGCATCGTGCACGGCATCTTCCCCGCGATGTCGCTGAGGAGCGCCGGGTTGGTCAGGTACCCATCGTTGTTGAGGGAGCGAAGTGATGCCACCAGGTTCTGCACCGTGCCCGAAAAGTCTGCTATGTCCTCCAGTGAGGCCTCTGCTGTCATCTGTAGGAGCCGCTTGGCCTTGTCCAACATCAGGGCGGCCAGCGAAGTCGTCCCTCCGTAGCGCTGCTCCAGCACGTCAAGGATCTCAGGTACCTGAGTGGGGTCCATCAGGAGGGGTCCCACGGCGTCTTGGGCCTTCCCTTTGAGGGCCCGCTGCAGTCGGATGAGGTTTTCACTGCTAGTCATCCGGCAGGTAGCAGTTGATTGGTTGTACTGCGCCCTCCAGGTGGGCCACTCCAGGGGGTCCCCAGAGAAGGGAGGCAGGTCCTTGGCCATCGACTGCCTGGCGATGAGAGCAGCCATCCGGGGGTCATCCTCAATTGTGGGATGAGGGCTGTCCTGAGCCCTTGAAGCTCTGATGGCCTCTGTGAGCGCGTTGGTGAACTGGGCCATCGGGTTGTCCGTCTGCTGGACCCAAGCTCTGGTTTGGCGGGCCGTCTCCTCCGCACTTGGTTGCGGTGGGAATAGCGGCAGGCCGGAGCTCGGACTGGCAGCGGATGGAATCTGGTCATCAGGCTGCGCCGGCTCATGATGCGCCCACTGGGCATATGCAGATGGTCCCTCAATGTGGTAGTAAGGGGGCGGCGGCGGAGGGCCTTCAGGCCCTGGCTGCGCCGGTGAGGCGTACCTCTGGTCCACCAGAGGCACAGGTTGGACAGGCATCTCGCGTACGGCGCTGCTCGGCCTCTGGTCCACCAGAGGTGCAGGCGGCACGGGGCCGGAAGGTCCAGGCTGCACCCATCCTTGACCCTCATGATGATGATGAGAGGGCGGCGGCGGAGGGCCTCCAGGCCCTGGCTGCGCCGGTGAGGAGTACCTCTGGTCCACCAGAGGCACAGGTCCGACAGGCATCTCGCGTACGGCGCTGCTCGGCCTCTGGTCCACCAGAGGTGCAGGCGGCACGGGGCCTGAAGGCCTAGGCTGCATCCATCCTTGACCCTCATTGTGATGAGGGGGCGGCGGCGGAGGGCCTCCAGGCCCTGGCTGCGCCGGTGAGGCGTACCTCTGGTCCACCAGAGGCACAGGTCCGACAGGCCTCTCGCGTACGGCGCTGCTCGGCCTCTGGTCCACCAGAGGTGCAGGCGGCACGGGGCCGGAAGGTCCAGGCGGCATCCATGATGGACATCCTTGGCTGCTTGGCTGCGGGGCTCGGCTATCTCGTGCCGGCTCAGGAGCGTTGTGTTGTGCCAGCCCTGAAGTACTGCGTTGTGGCAGCCCTGAAGTACTGGGTTGTGTCAGCCCTGGTGCAGCATGCTGAGGCGCGTTCAAGGCTGCCATCAGCTGTTGTATCTGCTTCCCTTGGTGGCGCAGCTGTCGTCGCAGCCGGCGCACCGTATCCTCCGTGGCTGTGGAGGGTGGAGGCCCCTCATCGCTGTCCTCTGCGGAGCTCGTCACCGGGGTAGTGCTGGATGAGGGCCGGGGCGTGGCGTCAGGGGAGACGTCAGGCACGCCCAGGGGCTCGTCTCCGGCGTCCGGAGCAGCAGCCGGGGGCTCAGCAGGGGGTGATGAAGGTCCATCGTCTTGCGCCGTCTTCTTCGATCGTAGGGCGGACGGAGACATCCTGGAGTCGTGCAGCGGATCCGGCTCGAAGGACCACTTGTACCAGACGTATCAAGCCTGTACAAGACTGTAAAAAAAGGGTACCGGTTTCAGTACACGACCAGGATGAAATGATTGAAATAATAATAATACTGACCTCCCGTGCACCCAGTGCCTGATGAGTTGAGGACACTGGATGTGCCTACTCCTCTGCCCAGTCCTGGTGCGTGGCGGTTGCCTGAAGTAGGGCCGGCTTTCTGGAGGAGACTGATGGCACCAGGAGCAAAGTCTAGGCAGAGGTCGGCGGGAGGCAGCGGATGATAATAACTTTTCCCAGAAGGAAATAATAACACGAGTTGACGTTGATGGAAGAACTAATTTATTTTCAAAAAATCACGCCTTTTATACCCGTTTTCGGGTGAAAAAACGGTCACGTGGTACATTTTTAGAGTGGGGGGATTTACCTATCCCGTTTCGTATATAAGGGGCGGTTTTCTGTTGCCGCTGGTTTTGCCGACCATTTCCTCGAAAGTGGTCGATTAAAATTGATTTCTTAAATTAATTATACAGGTCAGGTTAATGTATTTACAATGTTTTCCTTAAAACTACAGTGTTTCTACGGATGTTCTACATTCGTAGATTTTTTGTTTGATGAGTTTGGGTTGTTTTTAAGGAAGTTTGACTTTTTGTCGGTAGGTATTTGTTATTTAACAAAGTGTTTGAATAGTTACAAAGAAGTTAATATTTTTCCCAGGTCCCCCGTAAGCTTGGCTATCGAAACTTTTTGGTTCCGTCGCTTTACGAGGTCCTGGGATTTTTAAAATGGAGAAAAAGTGAAATGATGCTAAAGTCTCGAAAATCTGCTCAAGTGCTGATAGCGCTGGCAGTTTAAGAGTTACAATATTTATTTATGGCTCTATGGATGCCCCGTAGGACTCTGCACTGAAACGTCTTAGTTTCAGCGTCCTACGGGGTGTTTAAACGAAGTTATATTAAAATATGGTGTATTTTTGACCAATATAAAGGCCCTTAATAGGGACGCCCAAACTGGTTTTTTGGCTTTGTAGCCGGAGAAATAGCCCTGAAGGCGATAAAATAATAAGTTTAGGATGTCTCCTGGTGGCAACTGGGTATCCAAATTTTTACTTGTGTCACCAGGGCATCTGTGTATTAAGAAAAAGACATTTAAAATTGATAAAATGTGTTTTGAAAAAGATCGTTGCTGGCGGCACGGTATTATTGAACTTAGTGGCCAGGACGAAAAAAGGCCCTGAAAAGGGCCATAATTAAAAATAGAGAGCAGCCCGCTTGGCGGAGCTGCCGCCTCCTGCAGTGCCATAACAGCAGAACGGCAAGGGAGGGAAGGCAAATGGCCCTTCTTAGGGCTTCAGCCTAAGGCTGGAAATTAAGGTCCTCAAAGGGGTCTTAATTAAAAATAAAAGGAGGCTAGTCAGCCTGGTTGCCTTTGGAGGCGTAAATAAGCATAAATAAAGTATTAATTGTTAAAATTATTAAAATTATAGGATTCTAGAATGTCTCCCGGTGCAAACTTGGCACACAAGCTTTATTTGGTTGCACCGGGACATTGTACATAAGCAAAACATATAAGATTAAAAATTAAGAAATGAGGGAGAGCAACACGTCGGTTACAGGTAAGTACTGGGATTTGCATTCATTTGTAATTTTTTCATTTTTATTATTTATTGTGTTAGTTTATGCGACATGAATATAAACTAATAACCACTTAATAGTTTTAAGTGGTTATTAGTTTATATTTTCACAACATTAATAGTTTTATCATCACGCCTTTCAGCATTTTTGGATGAAGGTATAAATTAAAGCTAATTTTTATTGAAATAAATTCGATATTGAGTTATAATTTAAAAAATCTGGTACGGAGAATAATGAATCTTTCTCATTGTAACCGCCCTGCACGATCGTAAGAACAACTTTCGACGAAATGTGGATTTTTGTCCGCTGGCTGGTTAAACGCTCTTAAGTATTTTGGCATTTGGTTTTTCATAACTTTATGCTGAACATTTTTTTCCCATTATCAATTATTGTGATAAATTAAAGGATGCTCTTTTGATAGACTTAGGTTCTTAATAAAACAGTAATTATTTGTTGACTTATTGTAATTATAATAATACTTCTGAGTACAAACATAATTTTAGGCTGAAGGTTGTTCTGATCTGAAGAGCTCCTGGAAACAAGACTTTGTAAATCTACCTCGGCAACGAGACCATGTGACTGCATGATTACTGCTTGAGATTATGATTGTTTAGAGTGGATTGATATGTTTTTGTAAGGAATGACTGGCGAAGGACCTTGATTTTGTGTTACTATCACTGCTTGAAACGATAAAAACACATGTTGCATAGAGAGGAAAGGACTCACCGAAAAGGATAAAAGTTCTTTTATGCTGGCAAATGCATTTGTCTGCTTTCTTATTATTATTATTTGGTATTAGTTATTTTGGTATTTTTACCGATAGTGGAAGCACAATGGCTTTATGTTGCGGCGGGCGTTTATTACAGACTGACTATGGGTAAGATTGACGGATAGGAATAAGGATAGGTAGGAAAGGAATTTGCAACATTATTAATACCAATCCCAAGCAGTGACAGTATGTATGCGTGCTATGTAGGTATGTGTATGTGCAGGTATGTGTATGGGCGTAACCAATTACCATGGTAAATTACGTTCTAGATTCTAGATAATAAGACTATTACGATACATTACAATTCTAAAAATTTAACTTCATTAGCTAAACAAATGAATCCGAGTGCAATTTTCACCATAAGATTGTGCATTTTCATCATGCCGATTCGATTAAGAACGTCTGTAAGATGAAATAAATCCGCTGATATTACATTACAAAAATCCTGTAATAACCAACCCCTGGTCTAATTATTATTTTACTGGAAGGGTGGGGGAGGGGGTGCGTAGCTAGTTACGAGAACTGGATTGATTACAAGCCGCCATGATTGCCTTATGGGTAAAAAATGGTTTCCCCTTTTGGCACAATGGCAGAATTCCGAGGGGAAAACCGCATGTTATATTATAATATTAAAATCTTGAGTAAAAGTGAGTTTTACCCCAAACTCGATAACAATTCGGGTATATTGGTTAGAAATTTAATTCAGAGAGGTTTGCAAAAATATAATTTTTCCTATTTTCATTAAATTTATTGATGATGGTCTACTTATTTGAGAGTAACATGTAAACAGCACACTTGATTTTTTTTTTACATTAGCTCCACGCACGAGTCCCTGCGAAAAAAAATCCCTCAAGGCCAATGTCATCTTTGGGTACATGCTCTGTGGAGGGTCGAGGGTGAAGGAGTAGTAGCTCTATACCTAGATAAATTAATTTAACCTAAAATAATTTACGTTAGCTCCACAAAGGATGCCCTGAAGAAAAAAAAATCCCTCAGGACCTATGAAAGGAAGGAGAAAAAGTTCTGAGAAAGAAAACCGTTTGAGGGGTGGGTAAGAATCTTGGGGTCAATTTGTCCAGGAGTGGTGGACGTATGAATCCAGCCCTATCAATGCGGAGTAAGGCGATGGGTCGAAAGAGTCCGACTGGAGAGGTGTAGAATATGTTTAAGTTAAAAAATAAAATGTTACTTACCTGATTTCACCTTAAGAATATTAGTATCAATAGTACAGATCATGACTATACTACTAAAAGCTGCAATGATTTTAGGCTTCCTAAGATAAATTTATAGGAAACGGTGACCCGACAATTCGTCCTGCGACAATTCATCCGGCGACAGTTCATCCTGCGACAGTTCATCCGGCCGACAGTTAATCCTGCCGACAGTTCATCCTGCCGACAGTTCATCCCGCCGACAATTCATCCGGCGACAATTCATCCTGCCTGATCATTTAGAAGATTTTTATTAAGTAAGTATGCAAAGAGGATATACGGCCGTACAACCAAAATCGATATACTTATATCTGAAGGCATCTTGAGTGGAAATCCGATGTAAAAATATTTTAACTAAATAGGTTAGGTTAAGTTAGGTTAGGTTGTACAGCCGTATATCTTCTTTGCATACTTACTTGAAGAAAAAATCTTCTAAATGATCAGGCAGGATGAATTGTCGCCGGATGAATTGTCGCCGGATGAATTGTCGGCGGGATGAACCGTCGTCGGGTTAAATTTTCCCCACAGGAAAAACTAAACCCTTTCACACACTTCCCGAAATTATCATCTAGTCAATCCACGCTGTGCAATTGCACTATGTAAGTATTATAAATACAAAACAATACAAGAAAAACATGTCAACCTTCCAGAGACCAAATGGGAAAATAATTCACCGACTCCAGATATTTTCATATCAGAGGGTTCGGCTCTGTGGAATTCCTAAATTGAACCTATAAACCCTACTGATCCCTCAATATAAATATTTAAAAAATCTTTTGTAATCCTATATGTATTTAAAATGACTGATTTTTGCAATAATAAAATAGAATATTATTGTTGAATAGATTCAGACTTAGATTTTCGTTAGTTGTTTTTGTTATGTTATGCCGTGTTGCGCTACCTCCTTCTTTAGCCAACGGTTTGGACAGTGTTACAGTGTCCATCATCAGGGCAGATGTGTGATGGGGATGATCAGGAAAGATTCGTGTGCTGTACTATAGTTTAGTACGTAGCATTTTGGAAAGTGGTTCAGTAATGTGGGGACCAGTGGATTTGACTTACTTTCAAATGATAGAGAAAGTGCAAAACAAGTTTCTGAGATATTTATATCTTAGAGACTTCGGATATTATCCCTGGTTATATCCATCAGTCTTTTTGTGCGGCATGCTGGGTATTAATAGCCTCGCCGATAGAAGGAAAACTGCTTTGCTGACAACAGCATATAAACTGTTAAACGGTAAAATCTGTATTCCCGATATAATACAAAAATTTGAGTTTTACGTCCCCGACAACTTCACAAGAGCGCGCAGACACAGAACTTTTGTTGTTCCGAGATGCAGAACTAACTTACCATTAGTAATGCCGCTCGGAAAAAATGATTCTGTTACTAAATTACCTGTCCCCTGATATAGATATTTTTCAACAAAACAACCAAAACGCTATTATTACTTAATAAAATAAAATGTATGTTTATTTTTTGTTATGTATAACTGTAAATGTGCATTTAAAATAAAATAAATGAGTAAATCAGTGATGATAGAGACTGTAACGTTGTCCAAAACGTTGGCTAAATAAGGAGGTAGAGCAACACGGCATAACACCCCAAAAACAACTAACGATAATATTTTTGGCCGCGAAAATCTAAGATCATATCAGATACACACTAGACATAAAAAGTAAAAAAAATATTGAGCCAAATAAAATATATGAATTTTTTTTACGAATTTTTGCTTTTAAATAAACAGAACCCTTTTGCAAATATTGGGCAGAAAAGGTGAAAATATTTTATACGATCGGAAACCGCAAGGCAATATTATCTATATTTCAATATTGACAGATTGGTCGAAATTACCCGAAATAAAAAAGGCTCATATAAATTTCGCTTAAAGCTCGGTTTTTGACGTGGGGTAATGTATAATGGATAATACCCATTTTTCCTGTGACACTATTATTTTAGTATGTTGTAAAATGTGTCAAACATCTGTACATTTTTACGACGTCGATCGATATGAAATGAACAGGTAGAAGCGTATTTTTTTTAAATAGGCAATTTGCCCTAAAAAGAGTGCTTTGTGCCGATAAAGTTAAGAAAGATAGTTATAATTTTAAGAATAATCTATAAGGGGACAGGACAAATCAAATATTGAAGTCATTCATATCTGGGAACTTATATAGAACGGAAAAAATGCGAGAATTGTCGAGAGACAGCCAATACGGAATACTGAGGAGATTGAATAGTGGGTAGGGAATGCAATCCCGATCTCGCGGGATCTCGATCTCGCGAGATCTCGTGACATTTTTCGGGATCAATCCCGAAGCATAATAAGACGAGATCCCGTTCGAGATCGACGGGATTGGGCAGCAGTAGTCAGCGACGCTACACACGTCCACTCGGGACGCGAGTGGTGCGCTGACTGACTGACGGTCGGGCGGTAGTGTCGATCGAAGAAAGAAAACTATCCCGACTATTTACCAATATTAGCGACGGATGACGAGCGGGACAGATAATATAAAACTGTGTCGAGCGAGTGAAAAAGAGATACTTGCGTGCGTGCAGGCAGCCATTTGTTGGTTTTAGTTGTGCAGTTATGGTTATTACTTTTTCTTAAATTATGCATTTTTTATAATTTATGTGAGTTAAATAAACATCATTTTTGGATTCTCACGTTGTTAATACCTTAAAATGTTTTCTTTCAAATAATATTTTCTTTTAAATAACGAGATCCCGAAAATTCCGAGATCTCGCGAGATTGTAATTTATAATCTCGTGAGATCTCGAATTTGCGATCTCGAGTCGAGATTGCATTCCCTAATAGTGGGTGTGTTAAATGCGCCCGAAGTAAGTCCAATTTGTCATCACTTCTGGAGAAATTGTTTGCTGTTTTTAAAAAAAATATCAAACGATTACGCTTTCAGATGAATTTTGTTTATTTTAGTGGTGGTCCAAAGTGGTGAGCTGAAATAACATAAGATGGGAGTGAAGGTAAGGAAAAGCTGGTTTTCCAGATCTGGTCACTAAGCTCGTTTAAATTCTAATTGGTTATATCTTACTAGAACGGTCGATCAAAGAGAGTCATCGCCTTCAAGCCTTCAACCATATGAAAAAATTGAAAAATCAACTGGAAGACGACCCAGTTTTGTTTCCAAGGTGGTTTTTGGTGATGAGTGATGAGTCATACACACATTTTCATTTATACAAATTTCATAACGCCAGAGCTTACCATTATATACAGCCTATGTTACGCCGAGATAATTACATTGTAGATACTAATTGTGTCTATCGAATAGTATTAATAGGTTTGCGTCTGCGTGGGTTTTTTTTTTTTTACATTAACTCCACACAGGAGGCCCTGAGGAAAATAATTTCCCTCGGGGCCTATGTCATCTGGAATGCTGTGTGGAGGGTCTTTTTGAGGAGAGGAAGGAATGAACATTGGTCTTGAAGAGACCCATGTCGTAGGAAGGAGGAAACACAGAGGCCGGCAAATCATTCCACAGCCGAGCTGTTGAACACAAGAACGAGTCGAAGAAACGACCCGTTCTCATGTGACAAATGTCAACCGTGTACAAATATTGGGTTGAATTTCAGAACCCGGTTTCGAGTGCATATCTGACGCAACACCATACGCACCGTGTCACTAATAACTCCTGTGTACGTGGAATTTCAAACATAGCTACCGTTGTGATTCGGTTTCGAATTCAATAATTCGTCACAAGATGTCTCCACTTCCGTCAGCAGATCAGATGGGGACGTGTCCCCTCTAGGTATAACTGCTACAAATTTGTGAATATGTAGGATCTCTCCGGATATGGAAAGATTGACGGTAATTGCAATCACGAGGCTATATATTACATATGACGTCATGGCCTTTTCCAGTTACTTTGTCCCGGTGACTAGCAATCACTGGATGACGGTGGATCCGAGGAACGGGCTATTTTTGGAACCAGTTCTTATTGGATATATGAAATGGTCACCAACACTAACTGGGAGAAGCCGAACCAAAAGCCGACCGCAGTGCCTAGCAGTAAAAACCTGCGGAGCGGGCCGGTAAAAGGCCATCACACAAAATGCAAAGACGTCACAATTACTTAGCTGGCATAATTAGTTTTCTTTAAAGCGGTATCGACCACACTTCAGTGATATGAAGTTAGGAACTTAAGAAAGTGTACCACCGCACAAAGTGTGCAATCATTATTTATCGGGATAGCACGTCTATCAAAAAATAATTAAGAACTGTCATATCCCGTTAACAGCTCAACATCCTAGGGAGAGGCGGCATTAGATTAGCCATTTTACCATCAGGAAGTTTTGCGTGAGTAAAATCAGGGGATTTCAAGCTTTTGTTTGGGTGGGCTGCTACGAGAGAAAGCTTTTTATACAGGATGATATTTTAATTCGGGTTACACGGGAATATGAAAAGCAAGCCAAGACAAAAAAGGTTTGGTGATGGTAGGAAAAAAATAGTGAAGGATATTTAAGAAAATTGTTTTACGCTTTCCCAAATTTAATTGGTTGACCTTTTGAATATTTTTGTCACATTTATAAATTTTTAATATACAGGGTGTTAAGGGACGTACTTGCCTTACTTTTACCAGAGATTCCTATCATTATTTTGAGTATAAAATGTAAATTTAATTTTGGTTTCCGGTGACTTATTTGAAGATTTAAAAAAAAAAAAATTTCTTCAATACCAAACACCTCTTTTGACGACCTCCGTAGTCCAGTGGGTAAGACTCTTGACTCACAGTCCGGAGGTCGCGGGTTCAAACCCGGCATGCGCAAATAAATTTTATTTGATTAATTTGTGTTATTTCACAATTAATTCATTTTTAAAATAATATATAGTATATTTGCGGCATGTTCCAGAGTGGAAGATACTATCAGTGTCGCCCTGGTGTAAGACCACCATTCAGAATTGAAACGTTGCTTGAAAATGGCTTTAGCCGTGTTTGGTGACCAGATCTGAATAGCCAGGTACTTCCCAACCCTCCTCTTCCCCACCTCCTTCCCCTCCCCACTACCTTCAGCCTCACAACATACCCCAATTGGGGATACCATAGTCTCACTGGCTCCAGACGGTAGCAGTTGAGATTCTTGTGCGGTTATTCACTGTAAAAAAAAAAAAAAAAACAAACACAAACTTTTTTCCACTGTTGTCACTGGTCACTCACCCGAGTAACTGCCCAGCCCCTCCAATACGTATGTAGCCAGATATCCCTGATCATGTTTTTTAATAAAAAAATGTGGTTTCATCAAAAAAAAATCACAGAGCAATATTAAAAAAATATTCATTTGATGATGTGGGAGGGAGGGGTTTTCCAATTTTGGTACGGTGGGGTTATGGACGTCTAACGCGTTTTCTTTAAATTCTTTTTCAATTGCTGTTAGTGCACCAAAAACTGACTTTTCTGGAAGAAGGTGATGACGAAAGCGATCAAATCAGCAAAATTTGCATGCAACGACAAGTCCAGTTCTGACCTCAATGAGTTTGATTTTGGTGATTTATTTATTTTATTTTAAATGCACATTTACAGTTATACATAACCAATAATAAACATACATTTTATTTTATTAAGTAATAATAGCGTTTTTGAATTGATCAATATTTAGTTTAAAAATATCTATATCAGGGGACAGGAAATTTAGTAAAATAATCATTTTTCCGAGCGGCATTACTAATGGTAAGTTAGTTCTGCATCTCGGAACAACAAAAGTTCTGTGTCTGCGCGCTCTTGTGAAGTTGTCGGGGACATAAAACTCAATTTTTCGTAATATATCGGGAATACAGATGTTACCGTTTAAAAGTTTATATGCTGTTGTCAGCAAAGCAGTTTTCCTTCTTTCGGCGTGGCTTTTAATACCCAGCATGCCGGACAAAAAAGCTGATGGATATAACCAGGGATAAGTCTCTAAGATATAAATATCTTAGAAACTTCTTTTGCACTTTCTCAATCATTTGAGAGTATGTTAAATCCACTGGTCCCCATATTACTGAACCACTTTCCAAAATGCTACGTACTAAACTATAATATAGCAAACGAATCGCGGCTGAGCTGCAAAAGTGTCTGGAGTTGCTTAGCACAAATCCTAGCATTCTTAGAGCTTTGCTGCATTTCGTCTCTATGTGGACGTGAAATGTTAGGTGCGCATCAAATGTGATTCCCAAATCTCTCAAAATAACAATGTGCTGAAGAGACGAATAAGACATTTTGTAGTTATAGTAAATCGTTTTGTTCGCCTTGGTGTAGCACATGATAGAGCATTTCATAGAGATGAAAATGAGGTACCATTTGAAAATTTACCGGGACCATAGTTTCAAAATGGAGCATTTGTGGAATTTTTCAAATGCCTATTTATTAAGTTGGAAAAAAAGTCACCTAAATACTTCTCAAAAATCAAACAACTACAATAAACAGATGTTTTTTTCTAATCAGCATAAAATATTGTTTTTATTATTTATTTATATATTTGTTTTAAAAAAAAAAAAATTCTTTCGTGAAATAATTTATCGTGAATAGTATTGATACAGGCATACGGTTTTTTGTAGCTCCGTTGTAACCTCTCTTTAACGTAACCGAAGTGTGTGAGAGAACGTCAGGTTACAAGGGGAGATCTCTGAGGCATAACCATTATTTATGAAATACACCTGTTCGGAGGAGTTGAGATATCGTATTGTTTTTCAAAATAATATTTTACACCACAAAATAATGAAATAAACAGAAAGTAATTATTAACTCAGCTAACAGAAGTCATCCGATTCATGGACCTGCCACAAATACTTAAGTCAGGTAAAGTTATTAAAACTCATTTAGATTTATTCATATTGGAACTAGAACCTACCCCAGTTTGGTGGTAAATTTAAATCTAGAACAGGGTCTTCTGTTTATTATTAAAATTCGAACCTTTGGCTCCTTTCAGATCTCCAAATTTCCAACTGTGATTATTTCATCTCAACTTTTTGGTTCGGATAAAGGTAAACGAGATTGGCTTCTGTGGGCCAAAAATGACCCATCGAGTGCAACTCTAATAAAAAAAAATGGTTTGCCTAGTTGGCCAATGTCTATGTGAAATTGCAAAATAAACTTTCTGAGTTGATTCCACAAATCGTAGAAAGTACAAAAGTACTTCTGATATACCTATTTTTATCTTGGAGACTTATCTTGGCGTTATTCCTAGTTATATCTACTAGGTATTAATAGCCTCACCAGTAGAAGGAAAACTGTTTTGCTGATAACCTTCTGAACGACCATGATGAACGAACGATCTGCATTCCTGATATATTACGTGATAAATTTTTTTTTGTTTTATGTTCCCGACAATTTCGCAAGACCGCTTGCGTGGGCACAGAACTTTTGTTGTTCTGAGATGCAGAACTAACTTACCTTTGGTAATACCGCTCGAAGAATGATTCTACTAAAATAACTTTGCAATTGGAAAAAAAATCCCTGATATATTTCAATCGAACGTTGAAAAATCGTATTATTTCTTAACAACGTATTCTTATATACCCACATATTATAATATAATGTATGTTTATTATTGGTTACAATTCTGTAAATGTAAATTAAAAAAAAAAAAATCAACAATACGGTAATTTTCACCAAAATTCGTAGAATTATCGAAATATAAATAGAATCGGTATTGCTCCAATATCACGGATGCATCAATCGTGAATGTAAACTGTTGAAATAAGTAGCTACTCGTGGGTTGATCTCTATCATTTTAAACTTCGAAATTGTGTACATCGGACGGAAGGTAGTTTGCCTAGCACTGCTGTTTTTTTTCTACGTGAGTGCACACGAGTCCCAACTGCTCCCAACCTTTTAGAGCCAGTTAGACTATGACTTTCACAATAAACCCCGATTGGGGTTTATTGTGAGGCAAAAAGGAATGGGGAGAGGAAGGAGACGGCAAAAGGAAGATGGTGAACTACCCGGCGATCTCGTCAACCAAACACGGTTAAAGCCATTTGAAGCAAAGTTTTAATTCTGAATGGAAGTCGTACACTAATACGATAATGATAGTATTTTCAACTCGGGAACGTGTCCAAACAGGAAGCATCCATCGAAAGTTTAGTTAATAAAAGTTTTAACATAAATATCTTCTTCAAGCGGTTGCATATTTGCGAGGCGCTCAGCTAGTGTCTCAAATATCAGCGGTTAAAGAATATAATACAAGTACATGAACATCGACAGGGTTGTTAGTATTAGGGGCTCAACCCTCCCCCATCAGGAATATATGAATCGGAACACCGGGTAATAAATCTCAAGACCTGAGTTGCCGGGAGGTATTTATAGTTCATACCTTGCTGCCGCTGCGGGTACCTACTAGCTACCCCTATCTACCCCGTACCTAGTGTCTAACAACCCTGCATCCCGGGATGCTAGCACCAACCCCTCTGCCTTTCTGTGCTCCCGGTGTGAAGAAATGATAATGGCACACTTAGAGAAAAACTTTAATGAACAAATGCGGATGGAGTTTCATCATTTTTCATTTTTAGGGATTTGATTAATAAAGGTTCTAAATTTTGAAACAGTTAAGTAGACATGGAAAATGTTGGTGGTGTCGTAATGAAGAACGACGCATGGGTGAGACCCTGACGCGATGCCAATACAGCCACCGACCGGCCAATTAAAATTATCCTTTTACCTGACCTCCGTAGTCCAGTGGCTAAGACTCTTGACTCACATTCCGGAGGTCGCGGGTTCGAACCCGGCATGCGCAAAATAAATTTTATTTGATTAATTTGTGTTATTTCACAATTAATTCATTTAAAATAATATATAGTATATTTGCGGCATGTTCCAGAGTGGAAGATACTATTAGTATCGCCCTGGTGTAAGACCACCATTCAGAATTGAAACGTTGCTTGAAAATGGCTTTAGCCGTGTTTAGTGACCAGATCTGAATAGCCAGGTACTTCCCAACCTTCCTCTTCCCCACCTCCTTCCCCTCCCCACTACCTTCAGCCTCACAACATACCCCAACTGGGGATGCCATAGTCTCACTGGCTCCAGACGGGAGCAGTTGAGATTCTTGTGCGGTATACACTGTAAAAAAAAAAAAAAACTTTTATATTTCCTTAAAATCTTCTTATTTTTATGTCTCCTTTATCTTTGCGACAACAATGAAGATACCTCTTAGATTGTGAATTAAAATGTTATATTTAAGGCACGGACAAAACCTTTAAAACATAAATATACTAAGTACAACGGAAAATCAGGATTTAGAAATAGAAATTCTTGTAAAACTACAACTTAAATGAGATGTTCTGGAGTAGACCATGTTTACTGACAAAAACAAATTTAAAGAAAATAAGTTGAATGTTTGAATGCAAAAACATAAAATAATTCTTAAAAAATGAATCGTATTTATTTTGTATTAAACTTTTATTATAAGACAACATAAAGTTATGTTCATAGCAGAAACAAAATATAAAAAATAATTAAAATTGGAAAATGGGAAAAAAAATTGCAAAAAAAGGATTCTTTTTTCGGTAAGTTTATTGAAATAAAAATCAACATTATTTTAATAACAATATATTGTTTTTGAGGAACGTTCTCTCTTTCGGGTTATGGTTGTAGCTTGCAAGCTACATAGAGATGTTCCAGCAACACCCTAAAACTAATTAATTTACATAAAATACTGTATTTTACAAAGTCTAGAAGAATAATTAAAACATCAAAAATATCAATCAGCATTTGGCCACGAGTCTAGTAATAATGCAATTGAATAATGAAATATGAAATTTATATGAAATAATAAAAGAATAAAAAACAATAATTTATCAACTCAGTTATTTCTAACTGTATACTATACTATACCTATACTGAAAGTACTGATTAGATTGTGTCATTGCATAAAACTTTAATATCTCAGAGTAAACAATTACTTTTTTAATAGAATTAAATAATAAATGCACATGCGTCCCTACTTTTCTCCACTCTTTCTGAACACCTTCATATGTATGTAGGTATGGTTGTAAAATATAAAATTCGCCCTTCTACACTAGTACAGTGTATCAACTCGGAGAAGAATAAACAATAACGAGATAACTTAATAAAAAGAGCGTGCAAAGAGTGGGCGAATTGCAAGGATCATTTTCAAAAAGTTCAAAGTGCAACCTACTTTCCTAGAAATTCAATGCCTAAGGCAATTTGAAACATTTATTTATTATTCAGGAAGGCTTTTGCCGTTAATCCATTTTATATAAGAGTGATTTGTACCTACCACATACCCAATAAAAAGAGTATTTATTTATTTCCGTGTACACTGCACAACATGTGCCACTAATATAATTCAATTAAACTTACGAATAATGATGATTTTTATAGCGCCATTTTCGTGAGAAAATCACCTCAAGGTTGCTTAAATAGTACAACAAAGAGTGTAACAGTTTTAGTGAAAGTAAAAAGTAAGGGTAAAGGTAATAAGTCAAAAGTATAAAGTAAATACATTAAGTAAAAAGGAAAGAAATTAATTAGCTGAAAGTGAAATGTATAAACTATAAAATATTTAAAAAAGGATAAAAAGTACAAAATTTATTGAATATAAAAAAGTAAAGAATTAATTAATGCCCTTATTAGGAGACAAAAAATATAAATAATTTAGTTTTATAAACTATCGAGAGAGTCGTGTATAATAATTGTCAGTAGGTATTATTGATAAACAGTTGTATATGATAAATTTTACATTGTGCAAGAACTGGTGGGTTATATTAATGTTTCATGACACATTATGGTTACTTGGTACTTTCAGACAAATAAATTTTTTTTACGCATTTTTTATACGAGAACAGACTACCGGCATTATCGATGTTAGAATGATCATTACCTAATCTGTGTAAGCGATGTATTATTGAATTTTGTTCGGCATTAGTGCCAGTATTGTTGCAATAATGACTTCGAGTTTCATGTTGACACGAGTAAATAAAATGGAGACATTTAGATTTAAGTCTTAAGTGCATTAAGTCTAAAAATAACAGCATACGTACCTGCATAATGTCTGTCAATTTTAATGTCCTAAAAGGGGAAATATTTCCATTTGAACTGTAAAAGCTTCCTTATCCTGTAACATATTAACTGTATTTTTATAGCAAATAAATAATGAATAAATATCGTTAATAAAAAAAAAAGTTGAAAAACAATAAATATAAATTTGCGTTTTACCTTTACTTTTATCTAATTCAATATGTTTCTGCACAATAAAAACTTTTTCTTTTTTTGCATTCAAAATTTTATCATTTTTAAATAAATAAATCGATTTATAATAATAAAATCAGAAAGAGTCTTTCAACTGCTTCAAGAACAGTATTTTTTTAAAATATGTCCTAAAACAGTGTATTTATATTTAATCAAATATTTTCCGCGGAATTCGAATTCTGACAGAAGCACATTTCAAAGTGACAGAGGCTCCAGGGGTTAAGAAAAATGTTAATTAATGGTAGAATCAGCCTCGTCACTGGTTCAGGTTTAAACAATTATAAAACATTTTTTAAAACATGAACACACTTCATTATAGGTACATCTAGCCAGACTTATCACTTATCATTATAACTTTTTGGGTATATTAGAATGCGCCCATTTTCAATTGTAGGTAGGAACTCTTTTGTTATAATGGGCCGAACCAAGCCGAACCCTTGATAAAAACGTGAAAAATTGCCATAATTATTTTTAAGTCTCCATCCCATATACACAACACTGTGCACTTAGCAACGCAAAAATAAGGCGAAATACCAGATACGAATTGGCCCCCTTTATTGCCAAAGATTCCCGGCGGGGGATGCGAAATTAGCCCGGGGTTGGAAGATTGTCCAGTGGAGGGTGACAGCCCCCCACACGCGGCGCACCCCCCTCATTAAACAGCCCCACCCCGCCGGAGCCTTCAGCTTTATGCCACTTGTCAAACAGTGACGTGTTCGGATAAGCCGCGGTGAACTGGGACCGGATATCTTAAAGACAAATAATAATGAATTGTTTAAAAGGGTATAACTTGTAAAATGCCGTGTAGGATTTTCGTATTAAATAAAAAGGGTGATAAAGGCTTACAGTATTTAGAAATATAGATGTTTGATCCTTTAAGAAATACATGAGCGATTGAGGGCAGTTTTCAAAATCTGTCTTAGGAAATAATACCACTAAATAAAGAAAAAGGGTATACTTATTTATTGAATACATAAAATAAGAAAAATATGAAGCATATATCTAAATTTTAAAATGGATGTTCCAGCAATTATGTTTAACTACAACACTATTTTAAATGATATGAATAATCTCAAATTGTCAGTCAGAAGAATTTTCACTGACTTGGTATTTCTGTATAAAATTCTAAATGATTTAGTTGATAGTCCGGTATTGCTTGAATTGAAAAGCTTCCGGATTCCACTATGTGATATTAGAAGCCAGGATTTATTTCAGTGCAGAAATTCTGGAACTAACTACCATACGTATTCCTCTTTGGTCCAGAATGCTAATGGAGGGAAATAATTATACCAAGTCAGTGGACATCTTCAATTTATCTTTAAACAAATACAAAATTCTGTTACTGAGGCTGTTCAGTTATGTATAATAAATACAGTAATTATATTTTATTTAATAACATTGTAATTTGTAAATTTCAACGTACTGTACTTCAAGGTAATATTGTTAATCATTGAATAAATTAAACAGGTTGTTAAGGGACGTACTTGATTTACTTTAACCAGTTTTGGTGTTCGGTGATATATATTTTTTTTAAAGAAAGACAAACATTCCCGGGTTACGAATAACCCAACAATGTTTGAAAATTTTCTACTACCATCACAGAAAGCCGAAAGTGTTGCTTGTGTTGTGATCGAGGACTTAGCCAGCCGAGGAATCGAACACGCGACGCTCGGGTGAGACCCAAGCGCTATGCCCACTCAACCACTGACAGGTCGATATTTTATATTTTTATATATTTTTAATGATTTTTTTTCTCTACAAAAATAGTTGTTGCTGGAAAGATGGGGGTGGGGTAAAAGGTTACTCAGCTGAGTGACTAGTGATGACATGTTGAAAAATTTTATTTTAATTTTGAAAAATAAAATTAAAAAAACAAATCGTTTCAAAAGTTATCGGTGACGAAAATTTCATTTACATTTTTAACTCCAATTAATGTCAGGAATCACTGGTTAAAGTAAGTCAAGTACGTCCCTTGACTCTGTATGTAATGTTATGTTCGGGAAAACAAGGAATACAATGAATATTTACCTTTGGACCAGATGTCCTTACTATAGGATGCTATAGGAAGATCAAAATTATTCTGAAGCTGGCGAACCAAGTACTGTGGGAGCCCAGCTGTCTATGATGCATTTATCATCGGCTATTTCCGTAATCGTTCGTGCATTATACACGATAATAGTCGACACTCTTCCAAAGTACAACTTGCCTGACGTCTGTTGATACACCGAAAAACTACATATAACTATCTATACTAATCTGTTGAAGGATGTTGAAACTGAACGTATAATCCTACATACTATAGTACACAACAATGATTATTGGCTGTACCTACGTATAGTAAACAGTTGGAGGTTGTAATACAGAAAACGGTCCTTCAGGTTCAGTATTAAGACAATTGAGTAGAAAGTTTAATGAGATTGGAATTGGATCATAAGTGTAAATACACAAGATGGTGCTGCAAGACAAACTTGGATACAAACTCGAAGAAAAATAAAGAGGGAATTTAGATTAAAACGGTCGGTTCTGAAAATAATTGCGAATGTACTGACAACAATACGAAGACAAATAATCGAAGGAAATAAGCTGGTGACCTGAATAAAGTTTTCAAATAAGTTTTAATATAATTATTGACCTGTTCGTATTCTCGGAATGAGAACTTGTAAATTAAGAAAAGAAGTTTTATTTGTCGGTAGATTTCCGGTAAATTATAACAGGAAAATCTGAATACTATCTTTTTATCAATCATACGTTTAACTTAGTCGGAGATACTTATTTATTGTGGTACAATCAATATAATTGAATTATGTTGGCCTCACTAGGTGGCTTACCGGTGCTGAGGCCTCTATTTCAAAATACAAACTTCAATAAGATGAAGTATATATAGTAAAATATATAAAGTCGGTAATGAAATGAATTCAAATCGACAAATATTACGGGTTGAGTGTGTGTGTATGATGTGTGTTTTATAAAGGTATTGTGTGTCACGTGTGTATGTTTATACTATTACTAAATCGCCGTTAGCGCTAACAAAAAAACTGTTAAAAGAAGCGAAGCTAGCAGTCCACAATGGAGTGCTGGTACCTACCCTGTTGTATATTTTTTTAAAGTTTTTTTTTTACATGAATACCGCACAAGAGTCCCAACTGCTCCCGTCTGGAGCCAGTGGGACTATGGCATCCCCAGCTGGGGTATGTTGTGAGGCCGAAGGTAGTGGGGAGGGGAAGGAGATAGGGAAGAGAAAGGTGGGGAAGTACCTGGCTATTCAGATGTGGTCACCAAACACGGTTAAAGCCATTTCAAGCAACGTTTCAATTCTGAATGGTGGTCTTACACCAGGGCGATACTGATAGTATCTTCCACTCTGGAAGTGCCGCAAATATACTATATATTATTTTAAATGAACAAATTGTGACATAACACAAATTAATCAAATAAAATTTATTTGCCACGCCGGGATTCGATCCCACGACCTTCGGAGTGCGAGTCAAAAGCCTTACCGCTGGACTACGCCGGACGTCAAATGGATGGCAGTAAGGCATGGAATTGACAGAGGAAGGATGGAAGTAGACTGAATGCTGAACAAATGAAAGGCGTACGTGTAATAAAACCATGTATGATCGTGTGAGAAATGTGGAGATCCGCGAAGATTGCAAGGCTGATGTAAGCGTAATGAATAAGATTAAGAAAGGGATGCTCAGATCTTTTGGGTATTCGGAAGATTGAATGAACGAAAAAAGAGTGTAGGAGGAAGAAATGGGATGATCAAGTGAATCAGATACTTGAGTCGGGTCAATAATTATAATCAGAGTAAGAATATTAGAAGAACATGTATGAGACGTATATGAAGGCGAATGAGGCAAGGGATGTGTGACAATAACGAGTTTTTTTGGCGGTCCGTCCTCTCTGCCTACCCCTATTAGTATATATTATGAAAACAAATTTAATAGTTGAGGTGAGAGCCTGAGAGCATAAAAAACAACTTTCAAAATAAATAAATAGGATTCAGCATGGGTCAAAGCTAACCGACCAAATGTAAATATTATTTGTAATGCTTCGTAGAATCCTTGATCTGTTTCATAGAGGCTGCTAGGAAAGGTTGTTGCGCCAACGACGATGGTAAAGATAACAATGTTGATGAGGGTTGTGAAAACTAAAGTTCATACTTCTTGTTGCTTGTGAAATTTTTAAGGGTGATATTTTCAAAATTTGAATTGAGCGAGATAAATTATCAATTTAAAAAATCATACCCACACAAGCAATGGAGTACATACTTACATGTAACATGCCTGCATACGATACGAGACGATTATTTTCATTCTATAACTGAAATGAAATGAGAAATTCTAAGAGAAATGTGCGCCAAAGTGGCTTAAGCAGAGATCTAATCTTTTTTTACAATACCTCCAAGCGGAATGAAAATGAGTAAAATAAATTTATAAAAATTTGACCCTGACAAGAATAATTTCCCTCAGGGTCTATGTCATCCTTGGGAATGCTGTGTGTGGGTCAACATCACGATGTTAATTATACCTCTAAAGCACACATATAACTGGAAAGCACAATATAGAAAATTGATATAGAAGAATAAAATTTCAACTGATTGCAATACAATAAGGAACTCCAGTGAAAAAAAATAATGGCCTTAAAAAAATATGTTCACATAGACCAATTAACGCTGATTCTGAATATATAAGTTTTATTTAGTAGTATTAAACGCAGAGTTTTTAAAAAAATATTAAAAAGTGCATTTTTAAACTTCTCGTCAAAACACAGCGTCAAGTTGGCATTATTGAAATGTTTAGTGGTGACGTCACTGTTCCTCGTGTCGTGACGTCACCGTAAAGTATTTGTATGGGAAATGTACGGGAATGTAGGAATGACACAAGCCATCGTATTAATTTATTCATTTATTTACATACTGTTTGTAGAGATTTAGTTGTTATGTTTATTGAAACATTATTTAGACCTAAATAATTCAGTTTCATAAATAGAGGTTTCTCTATTAGTTTATCTCTATTATTAAAATATTAAAAAACTTTAAACTGTACGAAAAAATCGTATAAATATACTATATCATAATGCTACCTACTACTCCACGGCTAAATCAAAATGGCCGCAATCGAACAGCTGATATCGTTTGCCTACACTTTTGTGGGTGATGTTTCGTTTTTGATAATATTGATTTTAAAAGCTAAAAATATTATTATCTCAAACAATTTTTATACCACCCTCCCGTAATAATATTCAAAAATATAATATAATAAATATAATATAATGAATAAATAATTACACCTAAATAATGTTTTAACTTATCGAATAGTATCATCTTTCTTCCGTTTAATTATCATACAAAATGACAACACCTGTTGAAAATAAAAATAACTTTTCAGGAGTGATGACGTCACACGATTCACTACACAATATGCGGTGGTTTTTGGGGGATTTGAAAAAATAAAACTTTGACAATTATTTTAACTATTAAAACTAACTCAAAATATATATATATGCAGTTATTGAAGTTAGAAGGTTGAATTCAATAAAAAAAAAAAAATTAGACTGGAGTTCTCTATTGCATAAAATACGTATATATGTATAGCACAGGCAACATACTCATTAGCGCACACACACTCAAAGGCGCACAACATATTTAAACACACTCATAATATTATAATTTATTAGTTAGTATTGTCATTATTCTATTTAGGAGGCTAATTTATTAATGGTTTTCCTGAATATGATTAATAATGATGTGATAGCTGGCTTATGCACGAAATACCGCTGTTGTACCATACTTTATTATATTGTTTAATCGGCTGATGATGTTGGTTATTAATTAAGTGGCTTATTGGAGCATAATAATGGCGCGGTTTTCGGACTTTCAATAGCCATCTGTGAAATAATTCTAAGAGGTAATTCGGATTAGAAGCGGGCGGTAATTCGCCGAAGCTTGAAATTTACATTGCAGGGATTATTTTGTCTATTAGTGCGCTGGCACAAATTGTTCAATAATGGTTAAAGAAGGAGGAACCGTAATTGAAGTGAAATTTTAAAGGGGAAAATCGCAAAGCTGTTACTTTGTTTCTATTACCGTAAGTGAGTGCAAGGAGAAAAGAGATTCCAATGAAAATTTTCTAATACAATTGAATTGCAAACCAGAAGAGGTGTAGAAAGATAAGCTAAAATATATTCACCGCTAAAATAGCTTATATCGTTTAGTACGTTTTTATGCTTTTCTAACTATTATACTCGTATAAGGAAATACAGGTATAGTGTTTTTTTTTACATTAACTCCACACAGGAGGTCTTGAGGAAAATAATTTCCCTCAGGGCCTATGTCATCTGGGATGCTGTGTGGAGGGTCTTTTTGAGGAGAGGAAGGAATGAACATTGGTTATACTCGTATAAGGAAACACAGGTATAGTGTTTTTTTTACATTAACTCCACAAAGGAGGTCCTAAGGAAAATAATTTCCCTCAGGGCCTATGTCATCTGGGATGCTGTGTGGAGGGTCTTTTTGAGGAGAGGAAGGAATGAACATTGGTCTTGAAGAGACCCATATTGTAGGAAGGAGGAAACACAGAGGCCGGCAAATCATTCCACAGCCGGGCTGTTGAACACAAGAACGAGTCGAAGAAACGACCTGTTCTCATGTGACAAATGTCAACTGTGTACAAATGTTGGGCACGCGTTTGGCGTGTTTCCCGACTATGCACCGATGCCGAAGGGATCAATGGTGCTAGTTCCTCGGAGCATCTTCCATTGTAATACCGGTAGAACAAGGATAGCATTCGCACCCGACGCCTGTGGTGCTCTAAAGATCCGTCTGTTAAGATGGGAGAATCTATCAAACGGACCGCCCGTTGCTGCACAGAGTCGAGGGTATTTTTCAGGTATTTTGGAGCTCCAGACCAGAGGTGGCTGCCAAATTCAACCGTGGGGCGCACTTGAGATTTGTACAGGGTTAGCAGTTGTGAACTATTAAAGTATCTGCGGGCCCTGTACAGTACGCCCAGTTTTTAGGAGGCTAACTTTACTCTGGCTTCGATGGAGCCCCCATACCTGAGCTGATCACTTAGGGTTATACCAAGCATATCAATGGACGGCCTGTCGAGTGTTAAGCGCCTCGTCAAATAATTTTTAAAAATGAAACAATATTTTTACGAATTTAATAATTAAACTTTAAAAAAAGACAGTACCGATGGTTTTTTATTTTTTTTATATGATCTCCACACAGGAGGTGTCATTTTTAGGGATGCTGTGTGGAGGATTTTTTGAGGAAAGGAAGGAGAGGAGAGTTCTGGGAAGGAAAAGGGTTTAAGGGGTGGGTAGGATCTGGGGTTCCGTGTTTCCTGGTCATTTACCTTCAAGACCTATACAAACCTTAACCAATGAACCCGGGCACCTCTGCTATATCACCAAACGTAGCGAACCACTTGTGGTGACTTATGGCAGAGGTGTTGGTTACCAATAAAGGTTCACGGGGCGGCGGTACCCTTTCCCGCCTCCCAAATTTATCAAAATTCAAATAAATAAGTCATCTCTATGTGGCCGATCTACCATTTGAAAATGGTAGATCGGCCACATGACTTAAATGACGAAACAGCTATCACAATTAAAAAACTAGCAAGTCTTAATATTTTATTATTTTATTATTATTATTATTGTAAAACAGAATAATTCCAATTACAGTACAATTTAGTTACCCTATCAGCATTTAGGCAAGTGACTCTTCAATAATATTTTTAAGGCATATAAAGAACAGTCACTTACATCCAAATGGTTTGCAATTTCATTTAACAGCACCACTCCCCTCGTCATGTTATGCTTTTCCAAGACGTCTGTTCTGCCGTTCGGTACTTTAAATAAGTCATGATGTCGACTTCGGCTGTAGTGGTCTGGTACATATAAATCATAGCATCCCAAGAGAAATGGGCTATCGATGAAATTGTTCCAAATTTTGAAAGACAGAATAGCAAGACTTGCTTTCCGTCTAGTTTCTAGACTCACAGAATCAGTTTCCTCAAGTAAGTCAATATGGTGCATGAACCTTGGATAGGTTCCATGCTTCCGCATATAAACATACCTGAGGAATTTCTTCTGGATTTGCTCTAACATATCAATGTACTTCTGGTGGTAAGGTGCCCAAACATCGCTCGCGTACTCCAGCTTGCTTAATAATTGTCAGTTGAACTTTAACAATTTAATACAAGTTCTGGTAAAGTTCCGTTTTAATTCCATTATGGGTCAGTTGTTTAATAGAACTGAAATAATAATAGAAGTCGAATAGAACGTTCACAAAACTTAAATTTTATCTTTGAAATTTGATTAATTGTTCAAATTCTGTGAAAGAACTAGTCGCAAGACTAGTTAAATTTTGATTATTTTAAAATTGCAAGAATATTTTAATTTCTAGAAATTAATTTAATAAAATTAATATCAAATCTTGTAGCAAACCAGATATCTGATCTGTCACTTTCATATTACAAATTAGTCTTATATAAATGCCAGGTGTGCCAAGAAACGCCGAAGGTAAAATAAAAAAGACCCTTGGAAGGCAGAAGGCTAACAGAGGATTTGTCCTAAACGCGCTAACGTCGCACATTTTCGACATTTAAAATATTTTAATTCGACAATTTGTAATGCTAATCGGAGTGCCGACGCAGTAAGTAACTTTAATAAACCTTTGTCGAGCAGTTTTATAGCGGGCGGACTACCCCATTGGATTATCCTTATTGAAGGGCGGCGGACGGGATTGGGCGGGAAGGGCGGATTGCTGCGCGCTGTAATTCTGTGTTGTACCAGGGTGGTGTAGAGTAGGGCGGGTGTTAGTGTACTGCACGGGGAAATCGGGTGACAGGTAAAGGGTCAAGGGTGGAAATCGTACGTTATTATACTATCAATTTTACATCCTAAGGGAAAAGACACCAGTGGCGTTCAATGATATTTCATTAAACTTTTTTGGGCCACGGGTTCACTCAGTAGTGGTGTTCCCCTTCCTCCTCTTCTAGTCAATGTTTCAGAGTGCCCATCATCAGAGCATGTGTGAAAATGGTCACTGCCTATGTGAAATTTCCAAAAACTACCCCATCCACTTTTCCCATCCCTAAATCAAAATGAAGCCTGAGCAACGCCGGGTGGTTTAGCAAGTTTATTTCTTTGCTATTGTACGATGAATTGTCGAACGTGCTTGTAAACAGGAATCCGTACAAGCGGATTGAAAATATAAGCATTTCACAATCCACACAAGAGTTTTTTTTATAAAAAGATGACAATAATAATAAAAAATCGTTTCCTTTGTAAAAATATCAATTTTTATCAATGTTAAAATGTCAACGCTTAGTTCTCAGTAAGAGGGTAAAAATTAAATGAAATATTATTATAAAATAAAACAGTGAAACACAATATTACTGGTTATTTTTTTTCTTAATAATTGAGATACAAAATTGTTTGTAATATAGCTGGCAGGTTGTGGGACTTTCTGTTGTGTTAGAAAAAATTAAGCATTTCTCTTTTGGGTGCCTGTGTTATTATGAAGGTAGAAAAATTCCATGTGTACAGGATCCACACTAAGTAAATTCGAGTATGAGGCTTAAATATTATGCGGTTTGTGCTGCGAAATGTGCCAGATAATGAAAAGTAAATATTATGTACTTTTAAATTCCTAAATTGGAAGTTAATTCAAACATTTTTAATACCCAATGATTCAAATTTTAAAAAATGTAAGCATATTTGGATGCAAATTGAGAGAAAAACAAAAATTATCAACAAAATAATAATTCTTGAGAGTTTAGAGCCAATGGGAAGAATCCCCATTGTGGTGCTGTGTAGGGTCTTTGTTTGGATAGGAAGAAGAGGAAGTTCTGGGACGGAAAAGGGTACAAGAGGTGGGTAGGAATCTGGGGGTAAGTGTGTCCATGAGTGACGGAGGTATGAATCCATCCCTTCACTGCGGTGCAAGGCGATATTTCTAGAGTCTAGAGAGTCCGCTGGAGAGGACTAGGTTAGATCTTCCTCAACCGGTATCTCCCGATCCGGCCCGCCGTACTGTAGGTGGGCAAACGCAATCGCCACCAAGGCCTAGACATACCTCACCCCATGAACCCGGGCACCCCTGCTAAGTCACCAAACGTTGCGAACCACCTGAGATTACCTACGGCAGGGGTGTTGGTTATCCAATAAATGGTTCCCCGGGCGGCGGTACCCATATCAGCCTCTCAAATAAAATAAAACAGTGGAACATTTTTTGCTAAAAATAATCTCCACGTTAGGCACCATCATACCTTTTTCAAGGTCTTCCAATCCAATAGTTGGCCTGTTGTCCAGGTTTCCAAACCCTTCAGAAATATTCATCCTTTAATAGCTGCTTTTTTAAAAAGTTGTGTTTTGAAAAATGTATTTCATTTATTCAATACTTGAAGAAGAAGAAGAAGATAATACTAATAAATAAAAGCTAAATATGTAAAGTGCAAGACAAAGAAAAAAAAGAAGGTAACGGTCCCAACTGGGAATCGAACCCTGGATCTCTTTTTGGATTTTACCGAGACTACTTGTTTTTATATATGCTACTTGTTTTTATGTTTGTATATGTATATTCATATATAAAAACCAGTTGCAGCAATAACGAATAGTATAAATAATACATAAAACAAGTGTATATTGAAGATTCATAACAATACTTAGACAGCAATATCAAATAAACATGCACGAGGTGACAATGAGTTGTCACGTTGGTACAGCTAAAATAGGTTGATAAGAAATAGAGCAAACAGAAATATAAAAAGGCCAAGAGACAGTTTTACTATCTTGTGACATGTGTCAAAAGATAGTTGCTAACTTACTATTTGCAAGTGACGTAGAAAATGTTAATGGTCTTCGTTACAGCTGAGTCGCTTTATGATAAGCAGAAGTTCTCGATTTCGGAGCATAAAAAAGTGCATGGGATCTCCCACGAGTCTGATACTTGTCAGAAACGAATAAGTTAACCACTTTCAACGTAGGTGGATTAAGTATAGTTCCAGAGATGAACTTGAAAAAAGTTTAACCAATAATATTTTTCGGAGGGCAGATGCCCTCCGAAAAAGTTCAAATCAAGCATTCCTATTAAGCACTAGAATGGATTCAGGAATGGGAAGTATGTATATTATATCGCATTTCTTTGTATTGGTGACGCGTAAACCTTCTTTGCATTATTATAGGTGTATTTTATATTATTATTTTTCTTTATTAACGGACTTACGTCCAATTTACAAAATAATAACGCGAAATTAAATAAAAAAAGTTAATTATAAGAGTAAAGGATGGTATATGAAAGCAAAGCCAAAGGCAGAGATAAACGTAAGAAAGAGATTAAAAAAAGTGACTAGTCATGTCAAGACTTAGCTAGAAGTCAAAATGTTTATAATATTTCTTACCGACAAAAACCATTTAGACTTATATAACAAAAACTTGACTTGTCTTTAAATCACCAGTCTACACAATCTGGACAATCATTTAAGTGGAGGGAATAATCAGACATAACCAGAAATATTTCATTTTTAAATAAAATTCTTGATTTATTGACTTTTTTCCACAAAAAAGTATAGATCGATTTTGAAAGATTGTTCTTTTATCCGGTAAAGGCATGATTTAAATTTTTTTATTTTTAGTATAATAAGGTTACACCGTAGATCGTTAAGAGATTTGTTAAATTTTCAAACAAAATTTAGTATTATACAATACATATTTCAAATCATATAAGCATGCAGTAAAATAAATTATCTGGGAAAGCTACTTTTCAGAATTTTAATTTTAGTTCAAATAAAATCTTAAAAAAAGTTACGAACACGTGTTTTGTGACGAAAATACTTAAGTTTGTCTATTTATTTACGCTCTTACAAACTAATAGGTATATCAGTTTTTTTAAATATTTTTATTTTGCTTAGACGTTATTGAAAAATTATAAATACTAATGATCAAAAAATAAGTAAAAAAAGTACATCATTTTTATAGTTTTATCATCACATGTTCGAGCATTTTTGAAAATAGGTGTATATCAAAGCACACTCTTTTTGAAATAAAACTGATGTTGAGTTTTTTATTTTTTTTTTTTTTTTTTTTATTATTTAATATAGATACAAAATTGTACAGTGGAGTTATAGAAATTACATGTCGGTACAGAAATTATTTAAAAATTGCTATCTCACCAAAGAAGAAGCTAGTTCTTGTGCTCGATGAGCGAGTTACACTAATTATAACTGAAATAGAATAACATTATGCAATAAGTAAGTATATAATAGAATAAACTGAGACTTCTGGATCATCTATATGTGTAGGTGTACATACATAGGATACGGTTACATACTAAGATATTGTGCACTTAGGAAAAATTCGAAAAATCTAAATAAAATAGAGATGAATATATATATTAAAAATAAATAGAAAGAAAGTTATTATTAGCCCCGTATACTTGCAAGGGTACAATCGCAAGACCTTCTTTCAACGAAATTTGAATTTTGGTTAAACGCCCTTAATTAAGCGCAGTTCCATTTTTCTGAGTCGGAAGGTTTATTTTAAAGGGATAACATTTAATAATATTATAATGTCAAATCCCAAAGTATTTGTTTCTATTGGAAAACAATCGTTTTTTTGCCCCACATAAGGACGTACTTTTGCATTATCGACATTTTCAAGCAATAAATTTTACGCCAGAATGATTCAACTTCTGATTGGAAAAGAAGACAGTGATGGTAAATAAAAAAAAAATCCTTCATAAATAAATAAATATTATATTTCAATAATATTGCATAATCCTATTCCTGTTAAATTTAATACACTTACCCCCAGGATACCTTACATAATATTTAGAATGTAGACATCCCCTAAGCTGCCCCTGCTTGTCAGAAGTTTCCTTGTAAGTTTATCCCTGTACTCATCAAGGCATCGATTAGGGCGGACAGGCAATTGAAGGGCGGGCCGAGGGTGGCTGCAAGGGTGGTGGCAGCGCGGAGGGTGGAGGTGTAAATGAGACTGGGATATAGGGAATGGTCTCATTTGATTGCTTACTGCATATGTGACTAACCTCACCCCGTCTCGAAGGGCAATTTCATCAAAATGATTGACTGCTTGAAACGAAATTGGGTGTAAACAACTACTTGCTACAATTTAATATGTAATGGATTTTCGTGATAGGACTTCATTGTGTTGTGTATCTTAAAAATGCTTCCCTTCACCATTACGCCTACAATCTAGTCAATCCTGTTTCATCTCTTAGCCCTTTTGCGGATAAAAATGTTATTAAATTTAAATTTAAATAGTTTGATGGCATAAAAACCAATGCCTACCACGTCCTGTAGGAAAACATTCGTTCACATTTATTGATATGTGTGTCCATTTGGAATAAATTTTGACCATTTGGACAATATTTACACAATGGTAGGCATACGCAGTATCGCCACGATGAAAAAATCTTTGATAATTTGTACACCGTCACCTCGAGGACGCTCTAAAAATATACTGTAAAGACCACCATTCTAATTAATAACGTCGCTTGAAACGATTTAAGCCATTTTGGTGACAAGATCTGAATAGTCGGGAACTTACCCACCTTTCTCTACCCCATCTTTTTCCCCTTTTTTACTCTTCAGTCTCACCTACCCCAATTGAGAGTGCCACGTTATCAGTGGCTCCGGTTAGTAGAAATCAGTAAGTGGTTAATTAAATTAAATTAAAAATAAAAATTAAATTAACCGTTCAGAATTTAGGTTCTCAATGTGGGCGATAACGCCCCCTTGGAGGCGTTTCAGTCCTTCTGGGGAGCGGTAGAATACTAAGAGAAAATTGGGGGGCATTTCAGACTTTCAGGGGGGCGGTAGGATACCCAGAGAAAACCATCCCATCCCATCTTATCTTGCCCCATCCCATCCCATTAGGGGCCATCCATCCACAAAAATATTTTCCCTATCTCATTACACCCCCTCTGCTGTAGCAAAGACCCCATCGTGGTATCCCATTACGCCCCTTCCGTCGTGGTATGTCGTTACGCCCCCTCCGTTGTGGCAAATCGAACTCTGTCGTGGTATCCCATTATGCCCCCTTCGTCGTGGTCGAGTTAGGGAGCGCTAGAAATAAAAATATTCTCAAAGTGGGCGGTGTGCAAAAAAAGGTTGAGAATCTATGGTTTAGACGTTTGTGCGGTATTCAAATAAAACAAAAATTCGTACATAATATTTATATCGTTTTTGTCCAATCGCACAATGTAATTTGCGTATTTTACAAAATCCTACTAATATTATAAAGGCGAAAGTTTGCATGGATGTATGTTTGTTACTCTTTCACGCAAAAACTAATGAATGGATTTTAAAAATTCTTTCACTAATAGAAAGCTACATTATTTGCGAGATCTATAGGCTATATATAATGGTAAGCTCTGGCGTTATGAATAATCTCTGGCGTTATGAAATTATTTATCATACGTTTTCTGTCCCCAACAAAATCGATTTATTGCAAACGTCAGAAAAAAAGCAAACCAATTGTCGCCTTAGAAACGATGTTTTTTTTAAAAATTAGGCAATTCACCCTAAAAAGAGTGCTTTGTTGGCGTCCTACTTAATAACTATCTCTAAAAATGAAAAGAAGGGGAAAGAGGAAGGATGGAGGAGGGTGTGGGGAGGGGTAGGGGGTGGGGGAAGGGGGTTGATGAGGGGAGTGGTGTGGGGAGAGGGAATGTGGAGGGGTAGGGGGTGAGGGGAGGGGTGGGTGGAGGGAGAGGGGGGAGGGGGGTTGATGGGGAAAGTGGAGGGGGGAGAGGGAAGGTGGAGGAAGCGGAGTGGGAAACCCCTAATACCATGCGAGCGAAGCCGCGGGAAAAAGCTAGTTTTTAATAATATTGCACCAAAGTCCAACGACATTCGTACGGTTTATTTTTCAATTTGCATTCTCATTTATATCATCTTCAATCCAGTCAAAAATGTGTATGCCTATAAATATGATTTAACTTTTGGATTGGGAAAATATCGTTAAAAGGTTATTACACTATTTGACTATAATTGACGTGAATGGACTGTATTTTTTTTGGCTGTTTGGACAACATTTTTACAAATTTAAACATTATTTTTATTCTGTGATATTTGGACCATACTAACGGATTATTTATAACATTTTACCATTTTATCGAGTGTTTGAAAACTGTAAAAATTATAAATTAAGGAATTAATATGCGTACGTACTCTGGAGAAATGCATTTATATTGCGTTTCTGATTAAAATTTATATTAATTACCTAACAAGAGATGCCCGTTTTAATTAAAATAAACCCTTTCGTTTATTTTTTATTTTTTCTTATATTGCGTAGGTATTTCTGCTTGTACAAGTGTGCCTAAAATAATTATAACGAAATTACTTTCTAAATGCATTTTAGGAAACATGAACGATGAACGTGCTCGAATTTTTAGTTTATTTCTTTCCACCATTGCTTTGTTCAAACAAATTTAACTGCGGGTTTCAACAGAATCCAAAAAGACTAGGTATTTGAAAATACACAAGCCTCAGGTGATACTAAATTGTAAAAATGGTGCCCAATATTGCCAAACACCAACGAAATGAAAGTGCCAGTATATACTAAAAACTTAAGAGGATTGATTTTTTTACCTGAACTCTCAATTTTATACATTGCAAGTTACACGAACGCAATATTTTTTCTCGTATGTAAATATTCAGAATAAAATTTTATTTTAAATGGAATGATTGTAAAAAATAAAATAAAATACACGCGGTGGTTTCTATACGAGAATAAAGAGTTACAGCGAAACATAGTTTAGATTTTCAGTTAAAATAAATTGTGACGAATAATAAATAAATAAATCTCATACTACCCTCTTAAAGTACGAGAATACCACTCCTGGTTGATACTCCATGTATCGCCCTGGTGAAGGATCACATAACAGTGTCGAAATGTTGCCTTAAATGACTTTAATTATGTTTTGCGACTAGACCCGAACAGCTACCAACTATATAACTTTTCTCTTTCTAACCCCCTCTTTACTCGCTCTAGCCTCACAACACTCCCTAAAAGGTGATGCCATTGACCACTAGCTCCGGGAAGTTTTTTTTCTTACATTAGATCCACACAGGAGGCCCTGAGTAAAATAATTCTGATGCTATGTTGAGGGTCTTTTCAAAAAAGGAAGGAGAGGAAGTTCTGAGGAAGAAAAGGGTATGAGGGGTGGGTAGGAATCTGAGGGTCAATGTGTCTAGGAGTGACGGACGTATGAATACATCCCTTCCATTGCGGTGCAAGGCAATATTCCGAGAGATTAAGAAGAAGTCAGAGGGTCTCCCTCAACCATTCTCTATCGTTCCGGCCTGCCATGCAGCTACTGGGCAGACAAATCCGCCGCCAAGATCCGGACAAACCTATGGTAGAGGTGTTGGTTATCCAATAAATGGTTCCCGGGGCGGCGGTAACGTACACCACCAGGTGTTATTTAAAATGTTAAAATGTGTTTTCAATTTAAAAATTTGCAGTTACAATAATTTTATAATATTGTATTATAGTAGGCAGGAACCTACTCTCCCGCTTTCTTCTTTTTTACTTTAGCTGTTTAACTAGACATAAAAATTCCCTCAGGGCATATGTCATCCTTGGGGACTTGTGTGGAGGGATCTTTTTAATTTACAAAAGGTATGAGGGGTGGGGAGGAATCTGCGGGTCAATAGGTTCGAATGTATGAATCCACCCCTCCCACTTCGGTATAAAGCGATGGGTCGAGAGAATCCGGCTAGAGATGTAAAAAGGAGATCTTTTATCAATCAGTCTCTCCCGAACTGGCCCGCTACGCAGTAGGCGAGCAAACGCACGTGCCGTCAAGACCTAGACAAACCATATCTCATGAACTCGGAAACCTCTGCTAAGTCATCAATCCCAAAAAACCACTTGGAGTGATCTGTGGAATGGGTGTTGGTTATCCAATAAATGGTCCCCTGACGGCGGTACCTGTACCCGCCTCCCAAATCGAAAAATCGTCCCGCTTGTCTGAATTACGAGTAGTTCCAATTTTGAAAATGACCAGTAAATTTGAATTCTTTGAACCAGATTTCACACAGGACTAACGCATAGACATCTGAAATTAGTACATTTTTTGGTGTCTAAGGCAATTCACCCGAAAAAGAGTGCTATGTGAATTAGTAAATTTGATTGATGCCCGAGATATATGCAAAGGAACCACAGCTTTCCAGCACCGCTCTTTATCTGAATGAAAATTGATAGGAGTGGCATCAAAAAGTTTTGGGTACTTTAAATTCCCTTTGGCCAGAAGTATTATCAAGTTGCATCCATCGAAGCGTTATAGATTGCAATCTTATAACAGATGAGCTGTTTCCCTCGCAATAGGAGAAGATCCTTGCTCTGTAATCTACAAAGGTATGAACCCGCATACATATTGTATGAATGGATACTTCTTCCCTGGATTTTCTCTTTTGCTTGCAAGAGTTATTCAGTTTAAAACTCCCTAGTAATACAGGCTGCTTCAGAAGCGAACTTTACTTTTTTTTTCGGGTGGAATAATTTTTTTATTTTTTTTTAATTTTATTTTTTATTGTTATTGTATAACAGAATAATTCCAATTACAGTACAATTTAGTTACCCTATCAGCATTTAGGCAAGTGACTCTTCAATAATGTTTTTAAGGCATATAAAGAACAGCCACTTATATCCAAATGGTTTGCAATTTCATTTAACAGCACCACTCCCTCGTCATGCTATGCTTTGCCAAGACGTCTGTTCTGCTGTTGGTACTTTAAATAAGTCATGATGTCGACTTCGGCTGTAGTGGTCTGGTACACATAAATCATAGCATCCCAAGAGAAATGGGCTATTGATGAAATTGTTCCAAATTTTGAAAGACAGAATAACAAGACTTGCTTTCCTTCTAGTTTCTAGGCTCACAGAATCAGTTTCCTCAAGTAAGTCAATATGGTGCATGAACCTTGGATAGATTCCATGCTTCCGCATATAAACATACCTGAGGAATTTCTTCTGGATTTGCTCTAACATATCAATGTACTTCTTTCTGGTGGTACGGTGCCCAAACATCGCTCGCGTACTCCAGCTTTACTTCTCAGTACGCCATCGAATAACGCTAGCATAGCTTCTTGGTCATCAAACTGCTTACAAGTCCTGTGATGAATCCAAGAAGTTTGTAGCAAGACTGAGTGAGCTGCGATATATGGCAAGAGAATGTCAGTTCGGGATCAAAGACGACACTGAGATCCTTCACGGATTTTACACGTGATAACGTGTCGCCTTTTATTTTATAATCGTGAAATCATGTAAGAGGTCCCGAGTCCAGAGTTCGAGAATCGGTAGAAAACTTATATTATTTTATCTTGTGTCTTTCTTTGTTTCATATTCGATGAATAGCGTTATTGTTTAATTATTATAATATGTTTTCTTTCAATTAGCACAGTTTTTCAGTGTGTTAAATAATCCATGTATGACACAGTTAGTCATCGTTGATGCACATGTGTTTCTTATGTCCTTGTTGCTTTAGCTGTGGTGAACATCTATTTTACACAGTTGTTAGTGTGGTAGATACCGCGGCAGATATTTGTGCGGGCCGCACAAGTATTTTTTCATGTGTATTAACCTGAATTTTCTTTTTTTATAAATATTTTGTGTACGTATGCTCTTATGATTTTAAAAAGTTGTCTTTAATTGATTGACATTTGATTTTAAACGCGTTGAGTCGGTTTTTCCTACGCGCGCATACATGTACGTCATAGGTTCTCAACGTGGGCGATAAAGCCCCCTGGTGGGCGTTTGAGACTTTCAGGGGGGCAGTAACCAGCAACCCAGAGAAAATTAAGGGGTAATTAATATTGAGATGGCACAGTGAGGGAGTGGGCAGCTGTAATATTGGTTAATTTTTAGTATTGTACGTATTGTAATCATATTTACCACGTGTGCGAAACACATTTCGAAAGTTCAGGCAGTGCATGAAAATTGAACCGAAAAATTCCATTATATGAAATGAAAATTTTTCCTTATAATATTATCATGTTACGTCTATTATTATTATTAAGGTTTAACACTATATTATCATGAATGCAATAAGGAAGGAGGTAGTAACCCGGTTTTTAAAATACAAAATAATTAGAAAAATGAAATAATTCAACTTTGTATAAACCACTTATATGATGCGCAAATCCGACCGGTTTCGGAACAAACGTTCCTTCGCCAGGGAAAGCTTGTACTAATTTGACAGTTTCGAAAAATGTTTTATTATGGTAGGGGTGGAGCCGTTGCTAGTTAGTAATGTAGATTGGGTGGGTAGGTATTAGTGTAGAGTACCCTACCCACCCACTCTTATTATCGCATTACTAACTAGCAACGGCTCCACCCCTACCATAAAAAAACATTTTTCGAAACTGTCAAATAAGTATAAGCTTTCCCTGACGAAGAAACGTTTGTTCCGAAACCGGTCGGATTTGCGCATCATATAAGTGGTTTATACAAAGTTGAATTATTTCATTTTTCTATAATGGATAACCACAAAGTAATAGCTACATTCAAAAATACAAAATAATTGCTTATTAAACTTTCTAAAAAAGGTATAACAATAATTTTTAATCGAATTATTGATTTCGTGACAGCCCCCCCCCCCCTAAATTCATAAGTGCGGCCCGCGGTGATGCCTTACATTGTCCTAAGTGTGACGACCGCAGCTCTAAGCTCTCAGTTTTGCCCTGGCGAAAGATCACCATTTTGAAACGAAACGTTGGCGTTGCTTTAAACTTCTACTACCGTGTTTGTTGAACAGCCATTTACCTACAAACCTTACTATTACCATCCCCTCTTTACTCTCTTGACCTTCACAACATATCCCCATTTGTGATGTCATAATACCGATTTAGGGCAGGCTCTTGTGCGGTTTGCATATGAACAAAGTAAAACGTTGGTTCACCAACCTGAAATATTCATATTTCACTAGCGGGAACATATTATATTACGCATACCTACCTAGATTATATAATTAATACTGTTTGGTGATAGATGGCAGCACTTCCATTTGTATCTATTTGTGAATATCGTGTGTATGCAGAATCAAGGGTAATAATACTGATCGATGTTTCTTTCAACATGCAATTTTCGTAGGGTTTTTACATAACAATTTTTCCCTACCGATAAAACACAAGACCTCTAAGCCTATAACAGCCAGGTACTATTTTAAATACCCACATGAGGTAAAAATCGCAAGGCGCATATGACGCCGTTCTATTTGTATAAGGAACATTAACTTTAAATTCAGTAAATTTAAATGATTCATCTCTTCAAGAAATATAAGATTCTAGTAAATCAAAAAAAAAAACGATGTTTCTTTCGTGTGTAAATTCAAGATTTCTTAGAAATCAATTGTGAAAGGGACAGAAAAAGTTAAAATACGAACGAAGCCTCAAAGTAAAATTCTCGGTAATTGACTGAGAATTGTTTGGCATTTCATCTGTCTGTAAATTTGTTTGTTCGTTCCGTTCCCGGTTTAGAAAATCTGCTGCATCCACAATATTATTCAAGAAAGCCTTATTGACTAGGTGACTAATTTTTACAAGGTGTGATTACATAGATAACTGATTTCTGTCTTCGGCTAACTTTGATTGAGCCTTTCAATATTATTGTACCTACCTGCCCGTAGAACGTTTAAAAAATGATTTGTCATTGAGACAGTGACGTTTCTTTGGACAAATTGTGTAATTCCTAATTTGAAAAAAAAAAGTTACATACATCATTTGATTTATAAATAAGAAGGCAGGCATTTAGGTACCTGTTTACAAATCTTATGATTTCACAGGAAATTTTAATTTTGATTTACTAAATAAGAAAAAAATAGAAACATGCTTTTTTGAACGCAAAGTCTGCAGTTCAAAGAACTAAAAGTCAATAAAATGTATTTACCACAATTATGTTATTTTTAAAAACCATCCTGTACCGGTCCATAATGTGAATGTAGACTCCTTTGAGTAGCTGCGTTTAGAAAGTTGAGCTTCGTTTGCGCGCACTGCGAACTTCGAACGTTGACATAGCTTTTTTATTTTACATTTTAAATACCCGATGGAGAACGTTTTTTATCTGATGGAGAATAAATAATTATCATAGAGTACTAAAAAATACATATTTTCGAAAATTTTTTATATCATCAAACATTATTTTAAAAAAGTACTTTTCGTACGTTCGTTCGTTAGGTATGTCAGGTACATTTCCAATAAAAAGGTTAATGATGGTATAAAATTAGTTTCACAGGTTAGAGAGTAACGAGGATTGCTTGTAAACAAGATGCATTTAAGTAAAATAATCTTACTACTTACGCGTACGTTTTTCTTCAAAATGAAAACAACCAACTGTTCTAGTCTTAGCGAGAGATCGTGCTTTATCGTTCTACTATCTTCTGTCTATTTCGTTTTAGTACGAGTATATAAGCACGATAAGAAAGAGGATGAAAGCCGATGACGTACGAGCTCTCTCTGGGACTAGTTTATCACACACAATCACTAACCATTTTTTAATTTTATATTTTTTTAAATTTTTAAAAAGAAAGACAAACATTCCCGGGTTACGAATAACCCAACAATGTTTGAAAATCTCCTACTACCACCACAGAAAGCCGAAAATGTTGCTTGTGTTGTGATGGAGGACTTGGCCAGCCGAGGAATCGAACACGCGACGCTCGGGTGGGACCCAAGTACTATGCCCACTCAACCACTGACCAGTCAACCAATAGGACTTATACTTTGAGCATCAATGTTGGGGTTCTTGCTGATTATACTTTCATATCTACTGATTCTGTTTTAAAAATAAAGCCTCATTCTACCAACACTCAGCCGAATTCTACAAATTATTGTTGTAAAATGTAAAAGATTAGAATTAGACCAAGTTAATTAATTCGATTCTTTCCAACCATTTTATTCCAACCAGTGGTGTACCCCAAGGGTCTCAGATAGGCCCAATTTGGTTTTTGCTCTGTGTAAACGATATTGATCATATTTGATAAAGATATAAAATATGTAATTTTGCAGAAGACTTAAAAATATTAAAAATAATTAAAACCGCTGAAGATTGTTGATTGACCTGTCTACAAAATAAGTAATTGGCGTAACAATCTTTATAATTAACGTAAATAAGTGGTTCGCTACGTTTGATGATTTAGAAGGGGCGCCCGGGTTCATGGGGTGAGGTTTGTCTTGGATGACCAGGATACACTGAACCCCAGATTCCTACCCACCTCTTAAACCCTTTTTCTTCCCAGAACTCTCCTCTCCTTTCTTTCCCTAAAAAAACCCCTCCACACAGCATCCCCAAAGATGACATAGGCCCTTAGGGAATTTAATTTCCTCAGGGCCTAAATTTCCTCAGTCCCTGTGTGGAGCTCATGTAAAAAAAAATTTATGAGATTTTACAAAACAAGTCAGCCTTTTAATTATTGTTTCACATAAACCTAAGAACTTAACTCTTACCTCTGCCGAAGAAATTAATGGCCTGTGCATAATTTTCGATTCTAAAATAAAGTTTAGATCCCATATAAATGCAATTCATAATAATGGAATGGAAATGCTTGACTACATTCTTCGAAATTTCAGGGACTTCAGGAATATTTCAACCTTGAAAGCTTTGTATACACCTTTAGTTCGAAGTCAAGTCGAATATTATTCCTCGATCTGGTCGCCTCTTTTAAAATAGATTCAAATTCGATTGAAGGAATTCAACACAAATTCCCAAGAAACGTACACTTTAAACTCGTTATTCTCATTGAAAGTATTAATTATACTTTCTTGACGAAAGAATTAAAACTCTCACATCGAAGAATAATATCTTAATATTTATGCTAGAATTTGTAAAAAGTCTCATCAACAGCCCTAATTTAAATATTCTCATTGAACTTCATATACCTACGAGGGATACTCGTTCCAAAATCCTGTTTAAATGAATCCTAGAACTGAGCATTTAAAATACTCGTTTTTACCAAAATTAAATGAAGTTAGTAATAGATGTGGCGGATCTATTTAACTGTACGGAAGGTCCAAGATAGGTTACAAGAAGGCTATATTATCATATCTTTTCAATCAACTTTAATTACTGAGTCAACTTATATGTTTTGTATGTACGCGCATCTCTTGCTTTTAATCCTTCAAAAGCTTGTACTCTTTCTGATGTCATTGTACTAAATTGATCTAATGCCACATTTAATAATTTTTTAAAACTTTTTTCTCTTGCTTGTTTTTAACTGTGACATGTAATTATTATTTATTGTATTTTATTTTTTTTATTTATTTATTTATTTTTTTTATTTTATTTTATTTTTTTTATTTTTTTTTTTTTTTTTTTTACAGTGAATACCGCACAAGAATCTCAACTGCTCCCGTCTGGAGCCAGTGAGACTATGGCATCCCCAATTGGGGTATGTTGTGAGGCTGAAGATAGTGGGGAGGGGAAGGAGGTGGGGAAGAGGAAGGTTGGGAAATACCTGGCTATTCAGATCTGGTCACCAAACACGGCTAAAGCCATTTTCAAGCAACGTTTCAATTCTGAATGGTGGTCTTACACCAGGGCGATACTGATAGTATCTTCCACTCTGGAACATGCCGCAAACATACTATATATTATTTTTTAAATTAATTAATTGTGAAATAACACAAATTAATCAAATAAAATTTATTTGCGCATGCCGGGTTCAAACCCGCGACCTCCGGATTGTGAGTCAAGAGTCTTACCCACTGGACTACGGAGACCGTTTTAATTATTTTTTTTAATGTAATGTATATTATCGAGGCTTCTGACTCACACAATGTTGTCATTTTTTGCCTCATCTGTTTTTAAATTATAATATTATCATTATAATCTCTAATGATCTTTAAAAGGCACTTAGAGACCTTTTATATTCATTTCGTATAAAAAATCACTTTCAAATATTTTCCAGTTCACATGATCTAATAAATTTCATTATTCTCGATATGGCGTGAAACTCAGTTGAGGCTATTAAATTCTGAACTTGTGATGAGTTTGAGGTCATTAGTTTTGTAACTCTCTGTCGTTCATATTTAATGCACTTCGATAATGTATGCTCGACATCTTCAGTTTGTTCACATATCCAGCACATATGAGAATCAGAGAGGCCTATAAAACACAATATTCTTCTCATTAGTGCATGTTAGTGCATTATTTATTGTATATTTAAACCGTTGATAATAAATAAATTACTTGATAATAATAAACTCCTTATTTCACGGTATCTTCAAAATGATTAAACAACTTAGTTACTACGGAAGAAGCATTTCAAAGATGCAAGTAAGTTTCAAGTAATGCTACCGAGAGTAGCCGTGGTCTTTACTATGCTGGCTAACAGACTAAGTTTTGATCTAAAAAGAAATAAGAATTAGGTGTTAAGTTTCTAACGGAAAGCTATCAAAGTTACAGATAATAATTAGAGGGATATATTAAAAAAAAATAGTGAAAATAAATTGCACGTTGTTTTGGCTTCTGAGTGATTAACTTCCTATTGTAAAAAACAACGTGCATTTATAAAGTTATTATTCTTCTTTTTTTATTTTTGGAATAACTTACTGAGTTAAATCTCAAATTGTAATATATAATGTATTACATTCCTATCTACGTTCATTCGCTCTTCATGCCCGAACCAATTAAGCGTCCCTTTCGTAGTCTTATTACTCGTTACTCTTACTTCAGCCTTTAATTCTCTGCGCACCTCCATATTTATAACACGATCATACATGGTTTAAGCACACACGCCTCAGGGATTTCATTTCTACAGCATTCAGTCTACTTTCCTATGCCAGATTCATGCCTCATTCACGTAAGGGTACCAGCGCTCCACTAGGGACTGCTAGCTTCGCTTTATTGTGGACATTTTTTTGTTAGCGCCAACCGCGTTCCCTATAATGTAGTTACCTGCACTTCTTTCAATATCTCTATCAGCCTTTCCAGAAATGACTATTAAGGTGATACTTAAAAAAATTAAAAATCTACTCTTTCATGGACGGCGATAGTTAAATGTATAGAAAAATGAAACAATACAACTTTGTATACACCACTTATATAATGCGTAAATCCTACCGGTTTCGGAACAAACGTTCCTTCTTCAGGGAAATTATAGGTTAATGTATAATATAATATGTTAATGTATAGGTTAAAACACTTTTTGTAAGATTGCATCCTAATTAAAATACATGTGTTTAATAAAATTTATGTCAAAGTTAACCGTCAAACTATAATTGCAACTGAAATAAACGAGTTAAATACCAAATATAAAATTTATTTATGAATCAATGTTATAATTAGTATTTTACCTTATAGGTAATACTATGACTCTTGTATATTAAATAATCAGGGCGTGTAAATTGCTCGAATAAGTCAACTTCAGTCTTTTTTTTTTTTTTTAAATTAACTCCACACAGGAGGCCCTGAGGAAAATAATTTTCCTCAGGGCCTATGTCATCTGGGATGCGGTGTGGAGGGTCTTTTTGAGGAGAGGAAGGAATGAACATTGGTCTTGAAGAGACCCATGTTGTAGGAAGGAGGAAACACAGAGGCCGGCAAATCATTCCACAGCCGAGCTGTTGAACACAGTCGAAGAAACGACCCGTTCTCATGTGACAAATGTCAACCGTGTACAAATGTTGGGCACGCGTTTGGCGTGTTTCCCGACTATGCACCGGTGCCGAAGGGATCAATGATGCTAGTTCCTCGGAGCATCTTCCATTGTAATACCGGTAGAACAAGGATAGCATTCCCACCCGACGCCTGTGCTCTAAAGATTGCAATCCGTCTGTTAAGATGGGAGAATCTATCAAACGGACCGCCCGTTTCTGCACAGAGTCGAGGGTATTTTTCAGGTATTTTGGAGCTCCAGACCAGAGATGGCTGCCAAATTCAACCGTGGGGCGTACTTGTGATTTGTACAAGGTTAGCAGTTGTGCACTATTAAAGTATCTGCGGGCCCCGTACAGTACGCCCAGTTTTTGGGAGTCTGACAAAGTGTCACCATGTATTAAGTAATTTGAATCTATTGTGGATAAATGAAATCTTAACTTGGGCGCCAGACGGTTAGAATTTAAATATATTTACTACATTACCGCCAAGTAGTGAAATTAATAAAGTAAACCAATGGAATGGAAACTAAATAAATTGGAGAGGTTTTACGTTATATCGGAGTCTGCCATGTTCGTTCCCCGTTACAGATGTCCGTTTCTGCTGCCCGCCCGATCATTCACCGAAGTCAGCCGCAAACCAATAAGCCGAGCTTGGAAAAAACTACGAGTGGCTAGTAGAATTGATGGTCCTTACTGCAAATTTTGTTAATGTGTAGGCAAGTAGTCTGTAAAAATGATGAGGTGGTAGCAAACTATGTTACAAGTTATGCTAAAATATTAAGAAGATTTAATTGTTTGCGCCCGTACGTACTCAATATGAAAATGAATAAATAGTTTTATCCATTAACACACCCAAATCTTTCAAGAAAGGCTAATAAAATATGGACAGAACTGTTTAATCATATACCAACATATTGAGTGTGTACGGGCGTGAACAATTAATTCATCGAAATATTTTAAGGCATAACTTGCAAGAAGTGTTTTAACCTAAAATAATTACCCAATCTAGCGCTATCTATGAAAGAGCAGATTAGTATCACCGTAAATCCGCACATTCCAAATATATCATTCCAAGTGCTGATGAGAGATATTTTATTTTAATTTTCATTACAAAGTTTTGAGGTTAATTCGACTAATCGAATACGCGGCGCATAAACTTTTCATAGCCGTGTTGTATAGTTACTAGCTACAAATATATATTTCAGAAGCGTTCCGCTTTTCCCCTTTCCGATGTTTTGTTCGGCTGTCCAACACTCTGCCAACTTTCCCAAACTTTGTCAATAAAACGAGACGCTTGATACCTCCAAAGATTTATTTCGATTTTTATTCTTTAGTCCCTTTTGTGTTTTCATCTAAAGGAAATTCATTGCACGGAGGATGTCCATTGTTTTTTTTACTTCCATTATTAAATATAGCATTTTAGTAGTTAACCGGTGAAATATTAGGGGCAACTTTTGTTCTTCTGGACGCTCGTAAAATATGTAAAATATAGATGTTGGTAAAAGTATTTATTTAATTTTCTTCTTCAATGAAAACTATTCAATACCTATGAACGTTTATATTATTTATGGCTCCATCAGAGTTCAGTCAGACTCTCAGAAGCTGGGCGTACTGTAGGTATAGGGCCCGCAGATACTTTAATAGTACTACTAACCCTGAATGAATTCGGCAGCCACTGGACTGGAGCCCCAACGCGTTTAATGGATTCTATTTACAAATGAATTGCAATCTGTCGAGCATGGGCGTCGGGTCGGAAGGCTGTCCTTGTTCTACCTACCGGTAATTCAATGGAAGATGCACCGAGGAACTAGCGTCATTGATCCCTTAGGTACCCATAGTTGGGAAACACGCTGAACGTGCGCCCAGATTATATACACTTTAGGTTTTTCTATGGATGCTTCGTGACTTAAATACTGGAAGCATAGAGAAGTACGTTTTGTTGGCTGCTGTGATTCTCCTTCGATTTCTGCTGGGTCCTCATTGTTCTCTGTCAGACTGGAGCCCATGTAGGTTGATCGACCACTTTGTATTAGTAGTTTTCTTTAAATTGTGCACTACTTCTTCTTCTGTGTGAAGGGTTCCTGCTCTGTACCATCATTTTCGTTTTGTCAACATTAACTCGCAGTCCTACTTCCCGTGCTGCTCTTTCTAAAGGATCGAATATCTCCTTAATGGCTGAAATTGATCTTCCGACAATGTTAATTTCATCCACATATCCGACAACATAACTGCTCTTGAAATAAATATTGGAGCCAGTATCTATCAGCGTTTTTCTTATTACATGTTCGAGCACAATATTGAAGAGAGCGGGACCTTGTTTTAATCCTTGCGATACTGTGAATTTTTCCGACAATTCTTCTTTTTTTGATCTGACATCTTGAGTCTGATATTGTGGCTTTGATGAGCTGACCAGTTTAGGTGGAATCTGGAATTGTAGTCATACAGACACTCCCGATCCATGCTATCATAATATGCTCGTTTGAAATCTATGAATAGTTGGTGTTTATCTACATTAAACTCCCAGCACTTTGCCAAGATCTGTGTAAATTTTATATGCTGTGCTATGCTATAAGTGATATGCCTCTATGATTTTCGCATTTTAATTATCACCTTTTTTTTTAAAATTGGGCACATTATACTTATTGGCCATTCCTCTGGTATTTTTTCCAATGTCCATATTTTTGTAATTAAATTAAGTAGCAGATTTCTCAGGTGCTCATTCCCATACTGACCCGAGTCAGTCCTATTTTTAGGGCTAAAGATAAGACAGACGTCAAAACTACACACTGGTAGCCATATTATCAGTGCTGTTCAAACTTTTTGAAAAATTTACGTGTGTCAAATTAAGTCACCAGATTGCGCCATTCATTGGTTAAAATCAACACGGTTTCCTTCCAAAGAAATCAAAAATCACAAATCTGCTTAATTTTTCGCGGTTGGTAGCCACCAGTTTAGACTTTTTTTTTTACGGTGAATAACCGCACAAGAATCTCAACTGCTCCCGTCTGGAGCCAGTGAGACTATGGCATCCCCAATTGGGGTATGTTGTGAGGCTGAAGGTAGTGGGGAGGGGAATTAGTTGGGGAAGAGAAGGGTTGGGAAGTACCTGGCTATTCTGATCTGGTCACCAAACACGGCTAAAGCCATTTTCAAGCAACGTTTCAATTCTGAATGGTGGTCTTACACCAGGGCGATACTGATAGTATCTTCCACTCTGGAACATGCCACATATATACTATATATTATTTTAAATGAATTAATTGTGAAATAGCACAAATTAATCAAATAAAATTTATTTGCGCATGCCGGGTTCGAACCCGCGACCTCTGGACTGTGAGTCAAGAGTCCTACCCACTGGACCAAATAGCTGTAGTTTACACAGAATTTGCCAAAGCATTTGACCGTGTTAACCATGATATACTTCTGAGGAAAATATTTAAAATAGGCTTCGATCTACCAACAATGAACTTTTTCTCATCGTATTTAAAATCCAGAAGCCAATTTGTTTCGATAAATGGACATAATTCAAAAAAATTCCAAGCGCAATCTAGAATTCCTCGAGGGTCTAACCTCGGACCTATGTTAGCCTATATAGCTGACATCCAAAACATATACCTATATAGATAACATCCAAAACAGTGTTAGGAACAGCAAATGTCTACTATTTGCTGATGACCTTAAAATTATGATGGAAATAAGCTACCAAAAAGATTGTTTTAAAATGCAAACTGATCTGGATGGTCGTTGGCAAACAAGTTAGATTTTAACACAAAGAAATGTGTCACAATGTCCTTCACTCGTTGTAAAAACATTATAGTCTACAATTATAAAATAAAAGCCGAAAAGTTATCACGTGTAAAATCCGTTATCGTCTTTGATTCCGAACTGACATTCTCTTGCCATATATCGCAGCTCATTCAGTCTTGCTACAAACTTCTTGGGTTCATCATCAGGACTTGTAAGCAGTTTGATAACCAAGAAGCTACGCTGGCGTTATTCGATGGCATACTGAGAAGCAAGCTGGAGTACGCGAGCGATGTTTGGGTACCGTACCATCAGAAGTACATTGATATGTTAAAGCAAATCCAGAGGAAATTCCTCTGGTATGTTTATATGCGGAAGCACGGAACCTATCTAAGGTTCATGCACCAAATTGACTTACTTGAGGAAACTGATTCTGTGAGCAAGTCTTGCTATTCTGTCTTTCAAAATTTGGAACAATTTCATCGATAGCCCATTTCTCTTGGGATGCTATGATTTATATATACCAGACCACTACAGCCGAAGTCGACATCATGACTTACTTAAAGTACCGAACGGCAGAACAGACGCTTTGGCAAAGCATAGCATGAGGAGGGGAGTGGTGCTGTTAAATGAAATTGCAAACCATTTGGATGTAAGTGTAAGTTCTTTATATGCCATAAAAATATTATTGAAGAGTCACTTGCCTAAATGCTGATAGGGTAACTAAATTGTACTGTAATTGGAATTATTCTGTTGTACAATAATAATAAAAAATAAAATAAAATATACGAATATCTCTGCAGGCAGGTTGTCTTTCACGGGTGATTTATTGTTTTTAAGTCTCTTTAGTGCAGCGTTTATTTCTGACATTGTTGATGGATTCGCTGATTCTTCATTACTTGATTCAGTGAATATGTTGGTAGGATGGCTTCTTAGGTCGCTATTAGGGTTCATAGGTTTCAGAAGTAGTTTTTCCACACTGTTTTCCCACACTGTTTTGATTATCGGTCAATGTCTTTGCATAGTGTTGTATTCGGTTTAAGGCCTTCTTGAAGAAGTTTACTCCCCTTTATGCTTCTCTAGTATTATTATCAAAAAAGTCCTGTTCCATTTTTAGCAGTATGTCATTCAAGAATTTTCTTTTTCTTTCCTTTATCAGCTTGTCAGTTTTTTTTAATAATCACATAAAAATATCAAGAAGAGAGTTTTTTCTGATAATCTCATAAAACCCATTTCGCTTACACGGTAATCTAATCGAAAACAAAATTAAAAAGGTAAGACGTCCATACAACATTAATACTGCCGCCATAAGTAAAAATGCAAAGGAAATTCTCGATGGTCAAATTCGGATATACTTTTTATTAAAATCTTATATATAAAAAATTGAATGTGTAGGTATTTGATTGCTTGCTTGTATGTAGGTATTTTTATTCCTTATGCTTTGCTAAACCATCTTTGGGGATATGATGTGCGCATGCAAGAAATGGTTTCTACATATAATAGTGAACTCAGGGGTCATGAAATTATTTCCTACACCATTCATCCGATTGCGATGAAACTTTGGTTAGTTGTTGTGAGCATGCCCGCGAAGGTTTCTTTATATACTGGTGAGCTCTGGCATTATGAAAATGGTATAAAAAAGGTTGCACGCGAGCTGTTTTAAATCTGAATGTACCGGGACTCAGTGCATGGAAAGCGGGAGGGGGGTTCGCGGGACGGGGGAAGCAAGAGATGGGAGTGGGAAGAAGGACGGCGAAGAAGGCGGAGTGGGAATGTTTGAGGGGAAGGGGAAGCGGGAGAGCAAGGGGAGGCGGAGGGGGAACGGGAACGGGCTGAATGAATATCCAAGGACATTGGAGGGGACCCACCACTTTCCCAACGGCGTTATAAGGAAACATATGGTTTCCTCCTTCACCGCACACGTCAAGACTCTACTTTTTTTTGAACGAAGCTACATTTATTTGAACGACTCTAGACCCTATCGCCGGAGAGCGCAATCCCCATTCGGCAGTTGAGAGTCTTCTCAGTTTTTGAAACAGGGCCTGGGCCCTGTCGGAGACGTTCTTGACGTGGGCTAGGAATGAAGAAGATCTGTCCAAAATTACGCCTAAATACCTGGTGTTTTCTGCAAATCGGATGGATGAGCCTCCCATTCTGATAAAGGGGTTCCTGCCTCGGCTGAGCATGCCCTTCATGAGGAGGCATGAAGGGCATGCTTAGTATCCAATATGCAATATCCAAGGACACCCAGGGATAAATAATTTGCATTGCAATGCATGCCAAATAATTATAAAGCCAATTACTCCGAGAGAGAGGGAGGCGGGAATGGGTACCGCCGCCCCGGGAACCATTGATTGGATAACCAACACCTCTGCCACAGGTCACCCCAAGACGTTTGCTACGTTTGGTGACAGGTATGCCCGAGTTAATGGGATGAAGTTTGTCTGGGTTTTAACGGCGGATGCGTCTACCCTCCAGCTACATGGCAGGCTGGATCGGGAAAGAATGGTTGAGGGAGTCCCGTTTACTTCTCTAGCCGTACTATCTCGGAACATCGCCTTGCAACGCAGTGGAAGGGATGGATTCATACGTCGCTCACTCCTGGACACATCCACCCCTACTACCCTTTTCCTTCCCAGAACTTCTTCTCCTTTCTTTCCTAAAAAGACCCTCCACACAGCATCCCCAAAGATGACATAGGTAGGAATCTGGGTACATCCATGAGTGACGGATGAATGAATCCATCCTTTCCACTGCAGTGCAAGGCAATGTTCCCAGAGAGTCCTGCTGGAGAGGTCAAAAGATCTCCCTCTATCAGTCTATCCCGATACGGCCTGCCACGCATTTGGTGGGTAGTCGCATCCGCCGCCAAGACCCGGACAAACATCATCCCATTAAACCCCGCCACCCCTGCTAAGTTACCAAACGTAGCGAACAACTTGCGGTGAATGTCAACCTGGGGGGAATAATTTTTCTCAGGGCCTCCTGTGTGGAGCAAAAGTAAAAAAAAATAATAAAAAAATGTCTGGAACTCGCTAGCAGGTTGTGATAAACACGAAAGGTCTCTTGGATGGAATCTAGGTTATAAAAGTGAAAAGGTGATTTAGATTAAAGATTCATTAGCCTTTAATTTTCCTTTAATTTAACAGTCTCCCCCTAATTTTACAGCGTATTCCACCACATTCACCAAAAATATTAATTTAAAATAAAATTTTGATAACAACGATGATAATTGAGTATGCTAAACGGAACCCTTAATTTATTTGAAAGAAATAATTCAATATTAAAATTCAGCTTTGCCAATTGCTTAAGTAAAAGTTCAGAAGAATACTTGAAAAGCAATTTTAATATCGCAAGTTCAGCTTTATAAGGTGCCGGTTTTATTATGAACCCATTTCTAGTTTCGGCGAGACCGTTACCGATTCACGGAAAGCTTCGCATTTAATTTGGAGATAATTGATACAGTTTAGAGATGAAAATATTTTCATTGTAATTAGGTATCCAGGAACTTTGCAATTATTCCATGAATTTGTTTATTTATTTTGAATTTCATGCCCGGCTCTGCTTTTATCTAATATATAAAATTCTCGTGTCACGGTGTTTGTTACCATACTCCTCCGAAACGGCTGGACCAATTTTGATGAAATTTTGTGTGCTTATCTGGTAGGTCTGAGAATCGACCAACATCTATTTTTCATACCCCTAAAAGTAAAGGGTGTTCCACTCCGAAGAAAATTATTTTCCCCATACATTTTGTATGGAACGAATTCTCCTATTTTGAAAGAACTGCAGCAATATTGTAAGGGGTATAATATTGAACTGTGAACCGGGGGAGGGGGGAGGGGGGAGGGGGGAAAGGAACTCAGGAAGAGGGGTTAGCGGGACGGGGGAAGGGGAGAAGTGGAGTGGGGAGAGGGAGAGGGAACGCGAGAGGGGAAAGGATACGCAGGGAGAAACAATTTAGATCAAGGTATGGTATACGCAGGGAGAAACAATTTAGATCAATTCAGCTAATAAGTTGACAACAGTTTTTGATTCTGAGGCGGTACGAAGTTCGCCGGATCAGCTAGTATATGTATATATTTTTCATTTATTACAAAGAACACTAAATAAGCACAATAAAATGAAAGCTAAATCAAAAAACAAAATCAAAAACAAAATTGAAGACAAAATCAAAAACAACATCTAAAACCAAAACAAAGTAAAAAACGAGTAATACCGAAAATAAATACTCTACCATGTCAGGTGGAAAAATATAATACTAAGAAAATTACAATACGTTGGTAAGATAAATCGATGCTGAGCTCGTAGTTTGTTTAGTTAAATAAAATAAAATTAGATATTCTTCTTTTCGATATAAATTGGTTAATGACTTTTACATTTTTAGATTTTCACGGCCAAAAGTATTTTCGTAATTTGTTTTTGGGGTGTTATGCCGTGTTGCGCTACCTCCTTCTTTAGCCAACGTTTCTGTGTCCATCATCAAAGCAGATCCTCACATCTACCGGATCTGCCCTGATGATTGACACTGCAACGCTGTCCGAAATGTTGGCTAAAGAAGGAGGTAGCGCAACACGGCATAACACACCAAAAATAAATAACAAACATGGGTAATGACTTGTTTATATTTGGTGAATGGTGTGTTGAATGTATCAACAACATCCTTATAGTCATTACCTACATTTTGTATACGGCGAACGGGGTATACTATTGTGATTCTGTGTTGGAGTAATCATAATAGAGCGGTAGATATTGCCTCGATGTTGGTTTGCGAGATATATGTAAAGAAATCAAGTACAGTAGTTGGATGTCAGTGGATAATGTTGGTTAATAGTAACAATCGAATATGCATTTAAAGATTGTCATAAAATATTGATCCCGACTTAAATCTGAAAAAAAATTCGTAGATATTTTCTCTTTGCGAAAACGCTCCTTAATTTATTTTATTTATTTTTATTTTTTTTTTATTTCATATATTTTTTATTAGTAACAGATATTTGGGTTTTTTTTGGCTACCACACTAGGCTAAGCCCGTGTTGTGGTAGTCGTACATTTAATATTTTAACATTTCAAAAAATATTAAGAAATACTTAAAACTAAAGAGAAAAAAAAGACCATATTTTAAAGAAAAGTAAAAATGAAAATTCAAATTCAAATTTTGAAATACAAAAATTAATAATAAAAATTAAATGTTAAGAACTCAAGTGTTCTGTATAAATTAAAACATATAATTATATAAATCAAAATTAAAAACATATATAAATTTAGTGAAAAACTAAGAGAAAAAAATAACAACATTTTAAAGTAAAATAGAAATACAAATGGAAATTAAAATTTTGAAATGCAAAAATTAATAATTAAAATGTAGTGTTAGAACTCATGAATTCTTTAAAGTGCGTTCGTCCCCTTTCAAAAATCCAATGTTGTACACGTGTTATAAAAAGAGAATTAGAATTACTTGACTTTATGTCAGTACTCAGAGCATTATATATTTTAGGAGCGATGAACCAGAATTGTCGTTGAGCGAATGAGGTGTTAGTTTTTGGGACCACGCAACCCAGGTTTGATGAAAAGCGGGTGTGTGCTTGATGTTGTGGAGCAATTAATAGATTATTTTTTCGTATATAACAAATGCTTGTTTTAGTAAATAGCTGTCGAATACCTAAGACCCTGATTTTTGCAAAGAGTTCATTTGACGGATGGGTAGGTTGACATTTAAATATAATTCTCAGAATTAGTTTTTGAACTAAAATAATTGGTCTAATAATGGATTCAGCACAACCACCCCATCCCACTATACCGTATATTGCTATGGATTGGAAAAGGGCAAAGTATACGCTTCTTAGAGTCTGTAAATCTAAGATAGACCTAAGGGAGTAGAATATATGGCAGAGTTTACGAAGTTTTTTTACTGTGTCACCGATGTGAGCTTCCCAACGTAGTTGGTTGTCTATGATTATTCCCAAATATTTAACTATTTTTGATGATTTGAGGGTCGAACACGTACAATTAATATTAGATGTGGTTTCCGGATTGTCTAAATTGAGTGGACACGAGTGGATGATTGGTTTAGGGCAGTTGTTGGGTATATCGTATTTGCGTATGGAAAATGTCATATATTGTGTTTTGTCGATGTTAAGTGTGAGGAGGTTTGTGTCAAGCCAATGCTTTACTTTTATTAGAGCATTATTAGTTTTGTTAATAACTGATTGCCATGTTTCATCTTCGAATATTAAGACCGTGTCATTAGCAAATGATAATATTTTTCCACCAATATTCATGGCACATAGTGAGTTGATGTATATAAGAAATAGAATTGGTCCTAGTATGCTACCTTGGGGTACACCACAGGACACAGATAGTTTATTGCTTATATGTATTTTGTCAGATTGGATGAGAGTTTGTTGTGTTCGGTTTGATAGATAGTTTTCAAACCATGTGTAGGCTACTTCAGTTATTCCAATTTGCTGCAGTTTTTTTAGCAGTAATGAATGTGAGACCGTATCAAATGCTTTTGCGAGATCGAGAAAAACAGCAAGTGGTTTGCGACCAATGTCAAGATTATAGGAAACGATCTTTGTGAGGGCGGCTATTGCAAATCATATTATTAATTATGTAGTGAACTGATAAACTTATGATTTTAATACATGTTTCCCATTTATTGAATAACCTACACCCCTGCTATATGCCACGATAAGAGATTCGTTACATTTGATGACTTAGCAGGGGTGCCCGGCTTCATGGGGTGAGTTTTGGTGGGGAATTAATTTGTCCACCTACGGGATCGGGAGGGGCTGATTGAGGGAGACCTAACGTAGACCTCTCTAGCCGGACTCTTATGACCCATTGCCTTGCATCGCTGGAGGGATGAATTCAACGTCCGTCACTCCTGGACACATTGACCCCCAGATTCGTACCAACCCCTCGAACCATTTTTCCTTCCCAGAACTTCCCCTCCTTCCTTTCCCTAAAAAGACCCTCTAAACACCAACCCCAAAGATGACATAGACCCTGAGAGACCTGCGTAACAACTCAGTTCTACAGAAATATTCGGTTCTGGGTAAATTCGTGCTTTGGCGCGGGCCTTCGGTAGTGCAGTGGGCAAGGCGCCTGACAAGTCTCAGCGGCCAGAGAGACAGACATCAAGCGAACGGAGGTTCGAATCCTACGAATTCCAAAAAAAAACATATTTATTTTTGTGAAATCAATATCCAATCTTCAAACCACTTAAAAAATAAACAGGCAAAAGAAAAGAAAGCGACATCTAGCGACTTTCTAGTTTCACTGCTACCGCGCGTGAATCACACACTCTAATTTTTTTCCTCTGGGAATCCTGTGTAAAAATAGAAAAAAATAAATGAAACAATTCAACTTTGTTTGAACCACTTACATAATGAGTAAATCCGACCGGTTTCAGAACAAACGGTCCTTCTTCAGGGCAAGCGTATACCAATTTGACAGTTTCGAAATATGGATGGGAACAATGTTTTATTATGGTAGAGGTGGAGCCGTTGCTAGTTATTAATGTAGAGTGGGTGGGTAGGGGAACAAATCCATGGTTGGGAAAAAATATTTATTAAAATTTTTCTTAGGTTGATTTCACTGTAGTAAATGTTTGAATTACTTCATTTGGGGGATTGCATTATGCACCCAATCGGTAAAAAAACTGTATTACATTTTCCAAAATGTATTCAGATTCCCGACTACAAGCCGTGTCAATAGTGGAAGAGTGCGCTGAAAGTTTCCAGAACTCGATCTGAAATATTCTTTACAGGGTGTTCGTAAACTTTGTTATCTATTCAAAGTTAGATGGCAGATAAAGTGCCACGATAAATGGCAGGTTTTCAAACTGTGATAACAATGAAGAAAATTTAGTTGAAGTGTTTTCACTTCAATACTTTTTACACAATGGCAATAATAATGAACATTTCATCTACTTTCACTTTCAATTATTTAATAATATAAGAAGAAATGCGCGCTCCGTGGTTGTAAGCATTTTTGTGTTTCTGAAATTGCTTCAACAAAAGTTCAAACACAGGAAAATTTGATTATTTATTTTAAAGGTTTTAAAACAAACTCAATGCAAAGTAAGGAAGGAAAGTTTTGAAGTGAAAATTCTTTAGCCCGTTGTGACTTCAAACTCGATAAAAAGGAAACGAGTGACACTAAAAAGAGACAAACACAATCATCTTTAGGATTCAGCCTGCGAGAGAATGAACGAAACCTTACCTACGTACAGTACCTACGAAGCGGCGCTCAAGAATCCTATTGGTTAGTTTGTATGGGTGAAGGTTTCACTTCTACCGCGTGTGAACAACTATTTATAAATATTTCGATTTCCATTTCTTTTGAAAGGGTAAATTGAAAGATAACTACTTAAAATTTACTCTTTCAAAAGAAATAGGTAAAATATAATAATAATAAGTAATAATAAAGGATAATTTAGCGTAATTAATAAAATTATGATAAGGACGCGCAGATGGTTTGAACATGTAGAGCGGATGAAGTAAGAAAAGAGTGTAAAGAAAATATATGAAGCGATAGTGAATAGTAAAATATGTCAGAGACGCCCGAGAAACACGTGGCATATGTATGAGACGATGTATGAATGTGGATGGATGAATGAGAATCTCTGTGCTAAGACAGTGTGAAAAGCAAGACGCAAGAAGCAAGAAGCGAGAAGCGAGAAGCGAGAAGCGAGAAGCGAGAAGCGAGAAGCGAGAAGCGAGAAGCGAGAAGCGAGAAGCGAGAAGCGAGAAGCGAGAAGCGAGAAGCGAGAAGCGAGAAGCGAGAAGCGAGAAGCGAGAAGCATAAAACAAAAAGCAGGAAGCAAGACGCAAGAAGCGTACAAAGTTGTATGGGGATTCATCATCTCTGCCTACAAAACCTATATCGAAACGGGCGGCGTAAGGATTAATTAGTTATTAAGGTATAATATACAATGCTTTACAAAGCATTGCCAGGTCTCATAACTTCAGAGAGAAATTAGTTCCCACTGGTCTCCTAAATGTAGCTAATATAAAAAATATTATTTAGGTATTTAGAGGTTCTGCTACGTGGGTTATCGCCAACCGGCAAAACAATGTATACATTCCATAAAATCAACATAGAATGTCATAAAACTGACCAGCTATACCTCACAGACTTTATCCTTAAAGGAAGCGCCAATTCTAGACGGGATATGATCCCGCCGAGAATATTTGTGGATCCCGTTAATGCTCAGAGGGTGGATCTTAAACCATGATATGTGTCAGACTATAAAGGGTGGTGTGCAGGAATCATAATTAAATACGGAGATTGTGAGTTAATACATATAATTAAAAATATCAAACATATGTCGAGGCCTCACTCGACAGGTAGTTATAAAATATTACATTGGACTTACCCCCCATGGAACCGACCTTTTTACAACAAGAACTACGGATAACTAATTCAGAAATGACCGTCTAGTAGCTGCAGGCAGCATTTCCTCCTGCAGGATCCGAGAAGCTACCGCCGAAGCCAGGACATTGAATCAGTTCCGCCATCTAGTGGATCTCATCAAGCGGCCTTTTGCCGCGTCCAAATTAGCCAGGAACCTCGCCGGGAGGTGCTTTCCAATGATGTGGGTATGGCATGTGGTGATGCCTACCCTCGGGCCAGACGAGTGTCAAGGTCGGCGGAAAGTACTTTCCCGACACAAATAACTGTGAATTACCTCACGGGCAATGAGGGCACAGATAATCAATGAATTAGGAACTCTGTCCCAAGTATGATCGGTCGATTTAGCACGGATTATTCTCTCAGGCTTTATACATCGCATGGCCGCCGAACAAGTTTCCTTTTTTTTTGAAAGAATGACAACTATTCCCACCAAGGGGTTTCCAAATTATACCGATCACTCATAGACGTACTCGTCGTAAACTTAAAACGTCCGGCATTTCCGATTAAAAAGGGAATTTTTATCCCGTACAAACTCAACTTCACAAAAACTCCGTGACTGTCGCGTGTGTAGGTCACGGCCCAACCAATCCGTAATCTACCCACGCAAAAAGTGACGTATTTCTCCGGAACTGATCCAGGTGTCGCCTACGGCGTAGAACAAAACCAGAGCTGGCACTCTAATAAATAATAAGCTAGTTCCTACATAATGATTATTTCGACGGGTAGAGACGTCAGGATGCAGTACAAATGATAAAGTTTTTAATAATTATATTTAAAAGATTAAGGATTTGCACTGCATCATAGTTTAATTACTTGATTTTCAAATGCTTCGAACACCCTATGCGAGCAAGCAGTACAATGCACAGCCAACTACGAGTAGGTAGGTATATAAAGTGAATAACTGGTAGTGGATTTAGCATCCACTGCAGCGTATAAAGCATTCCGCCTGTTAGGGCAGGTGAGAGGTGGAAGCGTGTTTGAGGAAGTTTTCTACTCTAACAGTTGGACGTTTTGCCTTTCCGAAGTGGCAACAATACAGAAAGTTACCTACCTGTTTAAAGTGGCGTATATTTGATGCAAGTCCTTTGCAATGAGCTTATAAAAAATATGAAATGCCGAGGGAAATATAATTATTAAAGTGAAATGTTTTTCTCCAACGTTAAGTTAGAGAAAAATATTTTGTACGTGGGTAGTAAGAATAACTGGATAATTTTTGCAGCGTTTTTTTTGTGCAAAGTAACATCAAGGGAGTTTACAGTAAATGCAATTAAAATAGAAACCTAAAGAAATGTCATTTATCTATCTATCTAACATGAAATTTATTGCACGTATGTATAGTTCAGTCGTTGGGTGCTGATAAGGGGAGTTTTAAAATAATAAATAGTTAATAAAATAATGGGATAGTATTGATTTTTTCCTCATTACGCTATTTGCTGTGTTGATTAAGAATCCGAGTTTTGTAAACAAAAAATTAATGTAATTTGAGTAATTTCCAAAAAAACATGAAAAAGATTTATTCCCGTTTTTTATTACTTATAACAAAGGAAAATTAACGACTTTTGAAAAAAAATCAGAGTATGTAATTCACACGCACCAGAAAGTCGCTTTCTTTTCTTTTGCCTGTTCATTTTAAAGCGGTTTGAAGATTGGATATTGATTTCACAAAAATAAAAATGTTTTTTTATTGGATTTCGTAGGATTCGAACTGGTCTCTCTGGCCGCTGAGACTTGTCAGGCGCCTTGCCCACTGCGCTATGGGAGGCACGCGCCGAGGTGCGAATTTACCGCATTATATTAGAATCGACGACCGCCAAATAATAAATTTGTGACGCATTTCAGTTTCATCCGAATTTCAAATCACTAACGGGGCTAAAGAAGTTTCACTTCAAAAAGAGATTAATAATCTGGAGATCTTCTATGTCAAGCCCATTATATCACAGAATTTTTAGTTACTTAGTATTAAAATGCTTTAATTTAAAGTCTCATCGTACTAATTAAACGATTTTACTCCTTCCTACCAAAAACCTCTCCATCTATCGGAGGTTGCTAACAAAATCAATCATCACCGTGCAGCCCGAATCTCAAGAGAACACATCAATATTTTAGAAAATAAAAAGTTTCTCATGGGTAATGGTGTTAGACTTTGGGAATAAAAGTCATTCTGGAGCCAACGTTTCGGACAGCCGCCAAAGATCACCGTCAGGGCAGATTATATGTAGAGTATGCATGTAGAGAAATATTTGTTTATTTGTGAAGCCGTGTTCCAGCATGTAAAATTTATTTCCACTGTGCATTAATAAATACATTGCAAACATTTCAAATATTTACTTCCACTTCTTTTAATTTTTATTAACATGGGTACTAGTAATGTATTAAAATATAACTAGCCGTTGGAAACAATAGTTATACATATTGTTTCAACGTCCAACGCTGTTGAAAATAATTAGCGCCAACAGTTGAAATATAATACCTGCATGCGAATATTATTCAACGCAGTCAACGATTCAACTGCCTAATAAATAAAAAGGGTTAAGAGTTTATACTTCGTGAACAACATTACTCGATATTTCAAATGGTCTTTTGTTAATGTACGTAACTACTGCATTTTTTTTTAATTTTCCCATCCAATACGGCCGATACGCAGCGTCAGGGGACAATCAAATTTATCAACGACAAGCAAAAAAATAACCTATTGATAATTGTCAATGTCGGTCGCCTAACAGCTACATTTTGAACCTGTTGTTTTCAACGGTGTTGGAATGATGAAATCAAAAGGGTTAAGAGATCACACTTCGTGAACGGTATTATACCCAATTACACAAGGTCTTTTGGTAATGTACGTACTTACTGCACGTTTTTTTTTTATTTTCCCATCCAATACGGCCGATAAGCAGCGCCAGGGAACAATCAAATTTATCAACGACAAGCAAAAATAACCTATTGATCAACGCCGGTCGCCTAACACCTAAGTTTTGAACCTATTGTTTTCAACGGTGTTGGAATGATGAAATCAAAAGGGTCAAGAGATCACGCTTCGTGAACGATATTATACCCAATTAGACATGGTCTTTTGGTAATGTACGTACCTACTGCACGTTTTTTTTTTATTTTCGCCAAGCAACAAGCGAATTTAAGAGTGACAAGCAAAATATATCTTCAACGTCTTTTAATATTTCAACAGGGTTATATTTTCAACACCGAAACCAACGTCTTCCAACAGTTTCAACTTACAACGTTATTATAGGATTATTATTACGTGTGTGGGGCGTGGGGCATAGAGATAATAATAATTAATAATACATCAATGGTTCGGGGAACCACCCGTTAAAAGGGATTCCTTAATACGATTTTGATATATTTTTTGTTTGTTTTTTTGTTAGTATCGTGTCGATCTCCTATTATAGTTGCGTCAACGTCGACGTTATTTTCAACAGCTATTTTCAACAGTTGAAAATTGCCAACGATAACGACGTTGGCGTTGGATAGAATTATCGTCAACGCCCAGTACTAATGGGTACGTACAAAATAAGAAACCCTTCTTCACAGTGCTTTCTCACAGGGAATATCTTGTATCGAGATAAGCAATTTCAAAATTGTTATTATTACAATATTATTAGTTACTAGCAGACCCGGCCACACGTTGCTGTGGCTAACGAAACATAATGCCATTACCCAACCTTTATAACCAATGCCATCTATTAATTTGCATACATATCAAATCCACACCGCCCGCTTGCCAGCTGCCCGCTGCCTGAATTGAATCTTTGAATTTCTCGGCTTTTCTCTACTATAATATGCGTATATTACCTATGCATATAAACCTTCATCTTGAATCACTCTATCTATTGGTGAAAACCGCATGAAAATCAGATGCGTATTTTAAAAGATCTAAGCGCACAGACAGCGGGAGCGACTTCATTTTATACCATGTAAAGATTATAACATGTTATCTTGTGAAGTTTAAAAAATATCAGAATCAGTGAAGAAAAGGGCATCGGTGACAATAGTGCATCGGTAGAAATTTTGTTTTAAATTTGGTTAAATTTGTTACACTTACTTCACGGTCTTTGTTGATAATCCGCTATTTTGTTGACAATTTCAAATTGCTCAGATTTTTATTTGTCTTGTATAGGTTTGTTACATCAATTGTTTAGTCTCCAAGTATTTGAATCTATATTTATTTTCTTCAGTTGAATTCCAACGTTACAGTAAAATGTGTTAAATTGTTGAAGTAGTTTAAAAGTAGAAGCGCTTTTGTACACAAAGCGCGGATCCTTTTGTAAAAACAGCCCAAGGGCTACAAAATATTTGCTTTACGTTCTAGTTTTCAAATTGGTACAATATCGTTCCTTTCTATTACAAAATGAAAGTAGGAATTTGTAATACAAGTAAAACAAAATACGACTTTGTATCCGTGCATGACAATATTCGAATCTGTAAATATCACTATTTACAGAAAACATATGAATACATAAATATCACTTTTTGCAACTACCCCAATATTCATTCCGTTTATCCATATTTTGTATTTAATTAATAAATTCATGGAGTAGCGATTTTATTAAAAATATTTTTAAAATTTATTGAACAAAATATCTACTCGTTTAAACTCACGATTTAGATTCAGAGTGATTAAGTTTTGGTTATTATGCCGTGTTGCACTACCGTCTTCTTTAGCCAATGTTTTGGACACTGTAACTATGTCTAAAGAAGGAGGTAGAGCAACACGGCATAGTAGCCCAAAAATAAATCACTATAATACTTTTGGCCGTTAAAATCTAAATCGTATCTAATTAATGATTGTTTAGTCAGTATGATTATCCTGCAATACTTTTATAATACGATAGTTTTATTTAAATTCGCAGAAAATGTTGCATGTAATAGAATGATAAAATATTTAGCTTCCATAGCGCCAGACACATAGGATCACTCAGCTAAAAACCGGTCGTTAACAATAATTACTATTTCCCGTCTTTTTGTTATTTTATCTATTTCATGCATGCATGGCAATATATTTAATATATTTTGTGTTCTGGCAATGTGATCGCTGGCCACACCGGACGGACGAGCGGTAGTTCCAATTGCTACCGCAAATTTATTCCGTTCGGAAATGTTATAGTGTCCAGCTGTCAGTTTTAGCCTCGCAACTTTCTGAGATATAGTATTATGCTTAACTATTTTAAATAAAAAGTTTATCTGTTAAATTAATGCCTTCTAATTATTTATTAAACTCCCGAGATGAATATATAGAAGTATTGATACCTGGTAAGGTCCATATTCCCATACATGAAAAAATAATAAGTCTTAAAAAAACATCTTTTAAGAGCAGCGCCTTTTTGAAAGAAGATTCCCTTGAAATCGTTCGATTGAGTGCGGAAAGGATGAAATCTGTTGAAGAAAGCTAAGAGTAAAGCGATGATATCCCAACAAAGCTTTTGATTAGCCGCTTTTGTAATGTTAGCAGTTCGATGACGTCAAATAGCATTGACAGTTACAGCGACCTGCAAAAATAGGTGAAAATTGTTTTGATTTTGTACCTATTTAACACTTTTTTTTTTAAATTAAGCAATTCACCCTAAAAAGAATGCTTTGTGCTGATAAAGTTAAGAAAGATACCTAGTTATAATTTTGAGGATAATCTGTAAGGGGACAGGATAAATCAAATGTTTTTAATCTGTTAATTGCCAAAAATTTACAGATTAAATTTTTTTTATTTAAGATTAAAAAATATTGAAAGTTTTGCAGCCAAAGTGAATTGCAATAAAGAGGGCTTTATGCTGATAAAGTTAAGAAAGACACCTAGTTATAATTTTGAGGACAATCTGTAAGGGGACAGGATAAATCAAATGTTTTTAATCTGTAAATTGTTGGCAATTTACAGATTAAAAAAAATAATAATTTAAGATTAAAAAATATTGACACAATGTAGGGTTATTAAAGTTTTGCAGCCAAAGTGAATTGCAATAAAGAGGGCTGTAAATTGCCAACAATTTACAGTTAATCGAAAATAATTTAAGATTAAAAAATATTGACCCAATGTAAGGTTATTAAAATTTTGCAGCCAAAGTGAATTGCAATAAAGAAAGTGCCCTGAAGGTGATTATCCTCACGGAAATTCTTTTATTGAATTAATTCAATTATTTATAAATTTAGTTAAAAAGAACATTTGCAGTATTTAAAAATTAAATTAAACTTATTTGTTGAATAAAGTTTTCAAAACTCATTTACATAAATATAATATTTAATAAAACACAGATAAAATGGGATACGTTTTATTTTTGCTTCGAATACATTAAGTTTGTATCACATTAAACAATAGATTATTAACATCGTATTTACAAAAATAAATTAAAAATTATTTGCTATTTATGAGCAAACTTTATTATTACATTTAATAAATTAATATTTCCTTCAAAAATATAGTAAGGTATCGACTGTTAAAAATATTATTTCACAGAATTTTATCCGTACAATTTATTTAAATAGCAACGCTTTATTTATTCGTTCGAATAAATTCGAAACTAAAATGGCTTCATGTTTCATGTGAATATTTACTTTTGGTTATTAAATATTTGATATGTTTGAATATTTACACATGAAAGTATTGTACACAAAAGAGTTTTAAAACTGTTAATCAAATTTAACTTTACAATTTAAATACTAAATTTATTTGTTAAATGCTCTCGTAGTAATTTATGGGAAACATAAACAGAACACAGATACGCATCTAAATCAAATGAAAAATTGTGGGTAAATTTGGGAATTTTTCTTCTTTCTAACATGAAAAATTGAATTACGGTTAGTACGGGTAGGTACAACATTTAGTTACTTATAAAGGTAATAAAAAATTATTTCCAATTTCGATACTGTGATAATATTAGACAATTTAACAATATTTCAACATGTTCGCGCCATTAAACTTACGAACTTTTTAAATGATCAATTGGTTAATATTTACACCACAAACTTTACTAATAATTTATTAATTAGATTTATCTCGAAAAGGTTATGTACATGACACAAAAAACTACGTAAATAATAAAAGAGTTTAACAGAATAATGCTGTGAACATTAAATAAATTGATTTTAGTAATACCATTGAAAAATGGTAGATGCTTAGACTAATTTAAATTTTTTTTTTTTTTTTTAAAGACAAACTTTCGCGGGTTTTGAATAACCTGATTTATAAAAATCTTGAACTACCACCACAGTAAACGGAGAATGTTGCTTATGTCTTGAATGAGGACTTAGCCAGCCGAGGAATTGAACACACAACGCCTGGTGGGACCCAAACGCGGTGCCAACTCAACCACTGACTGGTCAATAAATAGTATATTTTACCTGTGCACATAGAATTTTGACATATGCTCAGTTCTTATTTGTCCAACAGACCATTTTAGTTTTTGACCCATCTCAACTTTAAATTTAAAAATAAAGTTTAAAAAATGATAGTTAATCACTTAAATTAAAATTATTTAAACTGATGAGACCTTTACCTTTACGGAAATAGTTTTATCTTAAACACCTTTCATAGTATTTAATTGAAATAATGAAAAAAAACCTTCTCCTGTAAAGCTTTCTAATGGTCTGTTGGACAAATACGAACTAAGGCGACGATATGTAACATTTGAAGAATGATTATAAATAATTAATAAATAAGTTACCTATGATCATAAAAAAACCCTCAATGGTTAAAACGATAAATGACAAACAACTAAAAAACCATTTGACTTTGGATAAATAATAATTCCATTTGTTTACGTCATAACTAATAACTTATGTCAACAATGGGTGAAGTTTTTGATTTGAACGCCGTGTAAAGCGTTCTTGAAATGATAAACAATAAAAAAAAACAATTGTTCCCAACAAACAAAACAGAGTTATCACCCCATTGGTAATAAATACCTCAGACCTCCGATCATATAAATCAATGATCTGCTGGTAATACCATTAGTTGTAGTGTAGATAGAAGTACTCAAGGCATGTAACAGAATGTAATGTCCATAATGAGTATAATTATTGTATGTAGGTAACTGCCTTTGTTCCGGATATAATTCAGCATAACGTACGACATTCGCCGTATGTTGGTGGATTAATGATTATTTGGAAAGCGGAATGTACATTTACAAGATGGATGGCTCTGTGGCCAGCTTTGTAAGGTTTACTAGATCTGATGAATTCGAAGTCAATTAAATTACCAATTTGCCAGAGAAGTCATACTCTGCTTCGAGTTATCAATTGATTTTGGTGTATCGAATAGGCTTCAATCGTATAATATAATATCTTGTACTTTTTCAAAAAGAATATTAAAATTTAATTTGTGTTTTAAAGGAACAAACCGGAAAAGAAATGCTATGTTCTAAATTTGTCTACAAATGATTTGCATCTACTTTCCTAAAATATTTTTTTTTCAAATATAAAAACTCTTGTGGGAGACTTTGTAAGACATATAGGTATATTCGGTATTAAGAGATGGTTGATCTTACAATGTATCCTAATTAGTTTTATTTTGATTTTACCAAAAAAAAAATAGAATCGAAATAAATTAAAAAAGTAATATTCTTTCGTGCAGTATTAGCCAGAAAATCAGTATAACTTATTAAAATGCATTTTAAAACGTAAAATAGTTATTTTATGTACATTCTATTAACAATATGGAATGCACGAATTATGCAAATTATGAATAAGAATTTTATAACATACACTTAAATATAATACAGATTCTTTCTTACAAAGAAAACCGCACATCTCAAAGATCCATTATAATATTTTGTTTTTAATATCAACAAATTTCTATTAATAAATCCGTTTAGTTTTTTTTTTCACTTTTCAACCTTTTATATTTCACTAACGCGAGATACCACATAAAACTTAATTTATTCAACATGAAATTGAGCAAAAGCTGTCAACTGTTGGTGATTTTTAAATTTTACAGTTTACTTGCACTGGCCAAATAATTGTTTTTGTATCACTGTTGTAACTTGAGATTAAGATTGATTGATTAATTTATCATCTGTTGAAATCACTACTGGTGTGTTGGTAGAGCATGTTGAAGAAAATCAAGGATGCTGTGATGATGAAAGAAGCTGTGCTGAAGGAGCCTGAGGAGTAGATATCGTCGTCTTTGTGAGGAGATCCTGTGGCTTGCCAAGCATTGTCTACCACTGACTGTTCGATGACGTTATCCAAGGCATCTGAAACAATTGAAACAATATATTTAGTAAAGGATTAATTCAATATTTTTAATCCTCCTTATTAAACTCGCTTTTGCATTGAAGAGGATATAAATAAATACTTGCAATACGCAAATCTACCTTATCCAATAAAAAGGGTGTAACAATACGGTTCCAAATGATTTTAACCAGAGATTTCTGATCTTATTTGGGGTAAAAAGTGTATACTTCAATTTGCTGTCCGATTATACTTTTTTTTTCAATTAAAAACAATACAAATATTTTTTCCGTCATAACACAGCAGTCGGGTATAGCCTAGAGCAGTGGTTCTTAACCTTTTTGGGGATACTTAACCCCCTACCAGTTTCACATGCATTCACCGAACCCTTCTTATTCGGAAAGCGGGGCGTGTCATCAGTGCGGCGGATTACTACAAGGGGGGGGGGGCGTAATGGGATAGGATGGGCTATTGTCGCGACTATATTTACCAAAACGGTGGGAGGGGGGGGGGGGGGGGGGGGGGGCGCTATGAGATAGGATGGGGCGGGATGGGATATGGGATAGTGACAATATTATTCGTAATTTTTTTCGGGCTGCGTCTTGTTTCGCCGAACCCTTGAAACTGACTCACCGAACCCCTGGGGTTCGATCGAACACAGGTTAAGAACCACTGGCCTTTTTTTTTTTTTTTTTTTTTTTACAGTAAATACCGCACAAGAATCTCAACTGCTCCCGTCTGGAGCCAGTGAGACTATGGCATCCCCAATTGGGGTATGTTGTGAGGCTGAAGGTAGTGGGGAGGGGAAGGAGGTGGGGAAGAGGAAGGTTGGGAAGTACCTGGCTATTCAGATCTGGTCACTAAACACGGCTAAAGCCATTTTCAAGCAACGTTTCAATTCTGAATGGTGGTCTTACACCAGGGCGATACTAATAGTATCTTCCACTCTGGAACATGCCGCAAATATATTATATATTATTTTAAATGAATTAATTGTGAAATAACACAAATTAATCAAATAAAATTTATTTGCGCATGCCGGGTTCGAACCCGCGACCTCCGGAATGTGAGTCAAGAGTCTTAGCCACTGGACTAGAGGGTTACGCGATAATCACTCCGTCTCGTTCCAGCAGCACGGTAACACACGAAACAGCGTGCGTATGACGTGATTCCGTCGCGCGGTGGAGTAGTGTGTTCTCATTTTTTTTTTGTTTTAATCGAAAAAAAATATTATTGGACAGCACAACGAAATCGAAAAAAATTTTTTTACTCCAAATTATTATTCATAGGCTCGAGAAATGAAAACTAAACACTGATTTAAAAAAAAAAATTGTGACACGAAAACATAAATTATTACATGGATAGGCTACCAAGAGGATGGTGAAATACTCCCTATGTGTCATGTGTTCTTAACTTATTTCATGTTGATATTTTTATAATTTGTTTCAAGAAAATATTTGTTGAATTTTGCCGCACAAAAAAAGAAGAAAATTTAATGTTTTATGTTGTGCTGATTATCCTGAAATAAACTTCTCACAAAGAATAAACCACTTTTCTATCGCAATACCACGAAGTTCCTTTCGCAAAAATAATGCCACAAGATTGACAAAAACAACAAAGAACAAAGTGTATATAAATATATATTGACGTATTTAATTATTATTACTTTATACTGTATTTTATCATAATGTTATAGGTATCATTTATTATATGCATCACATATAAGATATAAATGCAGTGATCAAATTCAAGCTGCAGACAATGGGCCGTATTCATAAAACTGAAGGATATCCTTGTAAGTATAAGGTAGAAGTAAAGGGTTTTGAGTTGAAGAAAAAGGTAGGAGTATAAGCACTTCCTTTTTTTCGTATAAGCATTTACCTTATACTTGCAAGAATATCCCCCAAAAATAAGTAAAAGGTTGTTGGCACGTTGGCTTGTGACTGTGCCGCGGCAGGTTCCAAACTGTTTTCGATGGTTTGTTTATTTACGATATTTATTTCTTATTGGTGTTTAATTTGAGTACAGTACTTCGATCAGAGAAGATGTATTCGTCAAGCAGCGATAGTGAAAGTACAGAAAAAGATAATGCTATATATATCGAACGTGTTATTTCATATCATGCATTTTTATCGAAGAGGAAATATTCTTCATTTGAACGGCGCGTCCCCGAAATATTGATTTCTCAACACTTTAATATGAGGTGATTCATGCTCCCAAAAATATAAATTATTTTGTTGCACAACGTGAAATTACAACCTGAGATGACTCACGCGGAAATAGAAATCATTACATGAATTTAAAATATTGTGAAACCGACTGACTTGCCACTATAAAAGGTCTGCGAAGAAAGCAGTTGGCATTCAGTCTTCATCATCAGCGATCGGAATAACATCTCTACACAGTTACTACCTGAAGATCCTCGACATTGAAACGCTGCTCAATTCAAGACGTCAGTCTCGCCATCACCTTTCGAGGCTCCAAGACGCAACTCTTTCACCTCAAGCACCCGATGGGATAATACCTACAAAACGCTGATGCCTGAGCCCTGACCATCTTGCTCCGGACTCCTAGCCCGGGGCCCTCTTGCCATCCTGCTGGCCCGGGGCCCCCTTGCATCGAGCCTTGCATCTCTCTGCCCTGATGATAACGCCGAAGCCCCATGGCCATCCCTGGGCTCCTTTGGACTTGCTGATTCTTATCAAGCTCTTGATGTCGCTGCGCTACCCTTGACCATCTGGCTCCGGGCTGCTAGCCCGGGGCCCCCTTGCATCGAGCCTTGCATCTTTCTGCTCTGAAGACAACGCCGAAGCCCCGGCCATCCTTGGACTCCTTTGAACTTGCTGATTCTTACCAAGCCCTTGACCATCTGGCTCCGGGCTGCTAGCCCGGGCCCCCTTGCATCGAGCCTTGCATCTCTCTGCCCTGAAGACAACGCCGAAGCCCCGGCCATCCTTGGACTCCTTTGAACTTGCTGATTCTTACCAAGCCCTTGAAGTCGCTGCGCTACCCTTGACCATCTGGCTCCGGGCTGCTAGCCCGGGGCCCCCTTGCATCGAGCCTTGCATCTCTCTGCCCTGATGATAACGCCTAAGCCCCACACAATTCCAATGTCTTGACAGAGAATACATCTCTGTCAAGACATTGGAATTGTCGGGCGTCTATGTGTACCGGCGCTTATTGTTTACAGTTTTTGTGCAAGCCTACGGGTCTTGTACACTATAACCGAACTGCAGTTCGTAGCAGATGAAATTGCCAATGCCCCCGTGATTTTGGAAAAATTCATTGTAATCACGAACAGTTCCACAACATCTGCCATCGCTACAACTGATCACTACACGACTGAGTCTGCTGCTGACAATACTCGAAATCATTGAAGTATGTCCTTTTATTTAGAGTAAAAGGTAACGTTTATGAATAACCAAATACTTTTTGTGAAGGATTTGCTCATATTCTATTAGTATAAGGTTTTACTTGGAATATTATGAATGCGAGCTGAAGGATTTCCTTTATATTTTGCAAGTATAAGCATAACCTTTTTTTATAAATACGGCCCAATGTGCTGCCAGAATCGGATGAAAACCATTTTTTTAAATGGCAAAATTAGGGCAGAATAATACATTGAGATATCCAACGTCCCCCCAATTCTAAAAATGTTAATGCGGCCCGCGGGTGATACTACAAAAAACCAAATGCCCCCGACAATAAAAAGATCACACCTCTGCGCTAGCGCATAGAAAATCAAAAAGCATATATAAAAAATTTATTCGTTTTAAAACTATTGACAAACGTTAACCCAATTAACAATGAGTATATAATAAAATAATATATGAATTCTAAATTCGCTGAGGGTTGAGTCGCGGAAAGATTTATAAACACATTTTACTAGGTGTATCGTGTAACCACATTTTACTAGGGGTACATATTTAAGTATGTCATCTAACCAACAGTAAAAGTAACGAACAAACCTACGATTTTTTCTGTGTCCTCTTCATTCAAAGAAGAAGAATTATACTTCACAGAAAGATTTAGACGATTTCTATAAAATGGAGTTTAAATTTAGATTTGGTTTCATAAAAAAAACGAGTTTGTCTCATAACTCTCGACGAACCTAAAAGAATTTTGTTTATGGAAAGAAGAATGATTGAGTTCTGGTTTTGGTACAACACGCTAAAGTATGGACGGAAATTCATATAAAGTACCACAAGTTGGCATCTAAACCGAATATTTTATTCATAATATGTTTTTGAATGAACCATATTATGAAGCGTTCAACGGGAAAGTGGAAAATGGTATTTAACGAAAAATATGAATAAAGTTGTGGGGCTGCCAAGAAAATTTTAAGTAAAAACCATATTACATGCTTGAACAAAACAAACGGAGGAAGTTTAATAATATACTGTTTTATATTCAGGGAAGTTTTGTATTATAGAAGGAATTAATAAAAAAATATTTATCGTGCCTCTGATGAAAATTTCCTTCGGTGACATCTATTCACATTCACACTCAATTTGGGAGGCGAGTATGGGTACCGTCGCACCGCGCCGCCCCGGCAACCTTTCATTGGATGATGAATAAGTAACCCTGAGTGGTTCGCTACGTTTGGTGATTTAGCAGGAGTGCCCGGGTGACGCTTGTCCAGGTCTTGGCGGCGGATGCGTCTGTCCACCAACTGATTGGCAAGCCGATCGGAAGAGGCCGCTTGTGGGAGACCCTTTCACTTCTTCAGCCGGTCTCTCTCAACCTATTGCTTTACACCGCAGTGGGAGTGATGATTCATACGTCTGTCACACCTGGATACACTGACCCCCAAATTCTTATTCACCACTATATTACCCTTTTCCTTTCCAGAACTTCCTCTCCTTAAAATGACACTCCACACTGCATCCCCAAAGATGAAATATGTTGGTGGGCTCATGGCCTCCTGTGCTAAGTTAATGTAGCAGTTCAACCTGCATCGAGTATTACTATTCCGCCTACCGAAATGCTGCAGCGTCACAGAAGGATACCATCGTCAATGCCATTATTGCCTGGGTGGAGTCCCCCCTGATGGCCCTCTGAAGATGGGAGAGGGTCGAGTATCCCCATAAAAATCATATATTTTAATATATTTTTCACTTCTTTTCTGTTCTTATTCTATTCTGTGTAGGTACGTATGTACTGTTATTTTGTCCATTTTTGTGTTATTTCGTAATATGGAATGTATTGCATTTCACTTTCACTGCACACATTCTGAAATAAACTATTATTATTATTATAGATAAATGAAACAATGTTACTTTGTTTGAACCACTTGTATATTTGTTTAAAGCCGACCGGTTTCGGAACCACCGTTCCTTCCTCAGGGCAAACGTATACTGATTTGACAATTACAAAATAGTGGGTGTATATATATTATAATGTATTATTATTAATATATATTACAATGTATTATTACGAAGGATTGCGGTAGGGGTGGAGGCGTCGCTAGGCTTAATGAACAATGGGTGGGGGAATATATCCATGATTGGGCTGTAAGATAATATTTTTTGTTTGTTGATAATAGATTCATTACTTTTAAAGTTTTTTTTTTTATTTACAAGGCTTCAAAGTTATCTAAGCGTTTTACTTTATGGTTAATATGAAGAATATTTATCCCCATATTTTGTAATTGTCTAATCCAGGGTTTCCCAAACTTTATTTCGCCGTGCCTCCCGGAACCAAAAAAAAATATCATGCCCCCCTTAATTAAGTTTCAATAAAAATAAGAAAAACATTTTTTTATATTAACTAAATTATTTATTTGAATTTCAATAGGTACAATGCAGATACAATATATTTATTTATTATGGATCTTTAATAGAAGAGTAGGTATACTTTAATCATTCATTACTTTTACATTTACATTTCTTAGTTTCCTTTAATTATACATATTATTCTATTATTATTTTTAATTTATTTAAATAATATTTTTATAATTAAATAATGTCTAACAACTTTCAAAGTAATTTTAAAACAAATAAATTAAAACTTATAAAATACTAATGAGATACTTGAGCTTGCGTGCTCTGTACCCGTTGGTCGATTCTGGGTTCAGTCTTTGCTGGAGCTATGTTTACATGGAAATGCAAACGTACCTATTACGCCCCCCTGACATTTCTCTACGCCCCCTTAGGGGGGCGTGCCCCCCTGGGTGGGAAGTCCTGGTCTAATCAGTATACATTTGCCTTGAGGAAGGAGCGGTCGTTCTGAAACCGGTCGGCTCTAAACAAATATACAAGTGGTTCAAATATAGTAATATTGTTTCATTTATCTTTGGATTACCACAAAGTTATAGCTGCATTCAAAAGTATATTATTATTATTATTACAGAGATTTCAATATCAGCAGAAGACGGGTGTTTGAAAACGTGTACATAAGAGAAGGAAATGAAATAGATAATGAATGATAGTTTTCTACGAGTAGTATACATAGATTGCACTGGAAACAGATAGATTACAGATTGTTACATAACTTGAACGACACACAAATAGATAAGAACGTCGGACGGCAATGAATAGCAGTGCGATCTGCATCGGGTACTACGGACCTACACATCAGTAGAGTAAGGAGTATATCTGGTTTATCACCCACACAGCCATACAACGAGCGTTAGATCTCCCTGGAGAGGGAGGCTGCGGGAGCTGTGAATTAATGATCTGTGTTCCTCGGGACACTCCACTGCACTGGCAGATTGAGATATTCCCTGTCTCGGTTCGTGCAAATGTAGAGAATGAAGTGTTTAAGGGATGATTTGGAGAACATTTAATGAGTTGGTACCAAAGATATTCAAATACAGAATAGATATGCTATGGTGTCCGCGCAACTGTCGCCGGACTACGCGCTAATTAGCGTAGTTTTCATACAAAAAGAATTTGTTCATTTCGTTGATTTTTTGAAAATGTGCATTAATATTGATTAACAATATATTTTGAATGAGGAAAGAATTCGTTCATTTAGTTTAACGTTCGTTTGGTTTATTCGTTAATTATTTGTTCTTTTAGTTTATTTGTTAATTGGTAAACAATATCGGCGACACCCGGAAGCGCAGACCTACATAGTAAAAACAGCAGATTACACATCTACTTATATTTCAATATCTTTGGTTGGTACCTACTTAACTACCTTTAATTTATCCATAATATAAGCAATAAAATTATCTACACAATACAGATATCCTTCTTCTACTTGGGAAACACTTTGAGAAAGAACGAAGAATCCTGGAAACCGGACACTGTAAAGAAAGAATTTTCATTAAATCGTCACGAGCCTTCCAGTGTTCGCAAAACAAATCAAATGTCAAAGAAAACCTTTAGAGCTGAAATTCTAAATGAGACGAGTGATGACTACTGCAGGCTTTATGCTTCTAAAGAAGATTTTTTTCTTAATAATTTATTGTAATCAATAAATCTCAATTTGGGCGGCGGATGCGGGTAACGCCAAATTAAGATTTATTTTATTTATTTATTTCCTGCACCGCAGTGGAAGGGATGGTTTCACACGTCTGTCACTCCTGGATCCATTGACCCTCAGATTCCAACCCATCCCTCATACCATTTTTCTTCCCCGAACTTCCTCTCCTTCCTTTCCTTAAAAAGACCCTTCACCCAGCATCCCTAAAAATGTCATCGGCCCCGAGTGAAATTGTTTTCCTCAGTGACTCCTTTGTGGAACTAATGCAAATAAAACAATGCTAAATCTAAATAATTGGATATAGAGGTGAGTCAACAAATAATAATAATATTTCGATGATTTATACAGCGCCGTTTTAGTGAAAAATAATCTCAAGGGCCCTGTTCAAATATACTGTAAAATGTTCTATCTTATTACTTACCATAGACTAGATCAGTGGTTCTAAACCTGGGTTCGACCGAATCCCAGGGGTTCGGTGAGTCAGTCTCGCGGGTTCGGCGGAGGTCAAGACACACCCCCGACTCATATGATTCGGTTCGATTTCCAATTAACCCGTCTGCTTGTTTAGGAACAAATACATCCCAAAACACGTAATCGCGTTATACTTTCATAAGACCAAAACGTCCCGAGCGACCTTACATTTTAAAAGCTATATATCTCTCTTCCTCTTATGCAAACATATGTATTTTTTCTTTTAACCAGAAAGAGGACAAAATAATGCTTCTTATTGTCTTTGTGATATGAAAGCTATTTTGCATAGATATTTTACAATCTCGATTCAAAGTGACGGTTTCAGAATATATGCGCAAAACTGAGGCTTCCGGATTGTGAGGTGCGAATATATTGAACCAAGCAGATGATTTAAGAAGGGTTCGGCGATTGCGCTTATGAAACTGGTGGGGGTCAGTACTTTCAACAAGGTTAAGAACCACTGGACTAGACAAACAACAGAGTGCGTGCACCGGTTCGTTGATCACTAATACAAAACGATTTTAGATTAGATTCTATTGACCTCACCAATTTTTTCCTTACGCACTTACACTGATCAATATTATCTTTAAAAATGAATTAAAATTATATTTTGTAACATTTGTAAAATGATTGAAATGAATAGAATTAAATACCACACTATTATAATTTAAATAATGTGACAAATCCTTTTAAATTCTTACTCTCTTGAGATATTCGCCCGAGATTTAGAGCTGGGTGAGAAGCTGTGTTCATTTTAATTTGGTGTCGTTAAAACGCCATACGTTTGATGAAGCTCTGGTTTGTTACCGAGGGCGGGTATTATACTGTTTGAGTTTGATTACGGAATTATATGCACTCGAATGCATAGAAACACATAGAGGAAGTTTGTAAAGATTTCATATATTTGCCATTATCTTTGTGAGACGTACCCGTGAATACTACGGTTAAATGATATCTCAACAAAATGGAATTTAACAGCCCTTTGAAAAGTAAAAAAAAAATCCATAACTAATCTAACGTAACCTGTGGGACCATGATAGACGCTCTCTCTTCGCCCAGCTTTAGCTAGACAATACCTATCGATCATCTGTTGATACTAATCCTAATAAATGAAATATATCAACCACACGCATATTATTTCTAACAAGTTTACAATAATACAAATGTAATATAGAAAGTACAAAAGTGTTTTAATTTCAAATTCTAAAATAATATAACCTATTTAAGTACGAAGTAAAGCAAAATCACAAGGGCGGATCCAGGATTTTTTTTCTGGGGGGGGGGGGGGGGGGCACAAGGTGCGGACGGGCAAAAAATTAACAATTACTGTTAGGATTTTTTTCTGGGGGGGGGCACAAGGGGCGGACGCGCAAAAAAATTAACAATTACTGTTAGGATTTTTTTTGGGGGGGCACAAGGGGCGGACGCGCAAAAAATCAGCAATTACTGTTAGAAGTAAACTTGAAGTATATTTCTATAAGTTCAAGTATGTATAGGAAGGTTTATGAAAGTGTCAAAATAATAGAAAAATTAAATGTTTAATAAAGACAGTTTTAATTTCTAAGTATGTACTTTGATGGAATCTCCACAGTACACAAAGAAAATTCGATCGCTTAGAAATATTTTAGATGGTTTAATTAAATATTGCAAGTGAAATCCATCTGGGCCTTTGAAACAATAGAGCATTTTTTTGTTATGAGTTTTCACAATCCCAGAAAAAAATAAAGTATCAGGCCTACAAAAACTGCTTTAAAAAAATGCTTTCAAGTTCAAATCTCCTATTTACGAAATACGAACCCCTTTTGGGTTATGATTTTATCGTGTAATGTTGTTGTAATGACGAGTTGCTTGGCGTCCTCTCTACCTACCCCTTTGGGGAAACGGCGTGATGGTTAGTTAGTTAGTTTTAAGTATATTGTGGCAAATTAATTTCTCTAGAAAATGAACGTTTTTTGGCGACGTTTTTTCTTACATGAATCAAAAAGGCAACTGGTGTTCAGCGGAAATTTAAACCTTATCGCCACCTACGGAAGGAGTGTTATTGCTAGTGGCCTACTTTGAAATTTATACGACGTTGTGCTTTCATCACTTTTAATGACTTTCCAGAGGAGTGATGAAGTGTCACTTTGTGGAGTTGTCCGGTCACCGAATATAAAACATTGTTTTTATGTAATACTAGCTAGCACCCGCATGCGTTGGAATGCCATTCAAAGAAACACATTGTTCCTTCCTGTATGACCTTTCTCATGCGTCCCCGTTCCCCTCCCGCATCCCCTTTCCCTTCCCTTCCCACGTTCCCCTTCCATCTTTCCACACAGGAGACCTTGTGAAGATACTGTGTGGAGGGTCTTTTTAGGAAAGGAAGGAGAGGAAGTTCTGGAAAAGTAAAAGGTGTGAGGTTTGGGTAGAAATCTGGGGGTCAGTGTGCCCAGGAGTGATGGACACATAAATCAATACAACCATAGACATCCAATTCATATGTCCGTGAATACAACCTATTCAGGCACAAGGCGATGTTCCGAGATATTTCTGCAAGAGAGGTTAAAAGGTCTCTCTTTATCATTCTCTCCCGATTAAGTTTGTCACACAGTTGGTGAGCAGACTCGTTCTTTTTTTTTTTTTTTATATTAACTCCACACAGGAGGCCCTGAGGAAAATAATTTCCCTCAGGGTCTATGTCATCTGGGATGCTGTGTGGAGGGTCTTTTTGAGGAGAGGAAGGAATGAACATTGGTCTTGAAGAGACCCATGTTGTAGGAAGGAGGAAACACAAGTTTTTCCTTTTTTTTTTTCACCGCCAAGCTACGGAAAAATCCTGACATCATGAACCTGGATACCTCTGCAAAGTTGCTAAACGTAGCGAACCATTTTGGGTAACCTACGGCATAAATGTACGATAAATATTGATTTTTTTTTTGAATTAGGCAATTCACCCTAATAAGAGTGCTTTGTGAAACTACGAGTATTAATCATCATTCAAAAAAAAGTTCTTTAGAATCATAAAGCTTGCATTAGCCATTAGTCGTCTCATTTAGAATTTCAGCTCTAAAGTTTTTCTTTGATATTTGATTGCTTTTCCAAATACTGAAAGGCTCATAATGATTTAATGAAAATGCTGTCTTTGCAGTGTCCAGTTTCCAGGATTATTTGTTCTTGCTCTGTATTTTGTGAAATGGTTGAAAGAGAGGACTGGATTAGCTTCCAATTTCTTTAGTTCAGCAAATTAGAAAGTCTTCCATTTCATTTCTTCAACGGAAAAGGATTCAGCGACAAAGGCAGGAATTTCTGCAAAGTTACCCAGATGTGTAGGTACAGATATGCAACAAACTAATAATCTATTAAATTATCGAAGAAAGCAGTATCTTTGCGCCTTGACATTATAATTTAAACGAAAAATTACTTTGTTTTATCTATTTACTTATAACACACAATAGTCGACTAGTTTCGGTTATAGCTAACCTTTTTCAGGACGATAAAAACATAAACTCTTAAATACAGACGTATAAAAAGAGTCAACAATAAGAAGAGAGAGAGAAAAAAAAATTAGATATAGAAAACAATGGATTTTTAAGAGTCTTATTAGCAACACAACCCCTTTTTTTGCAGGTGTGTATCTAATTCACATTGTTAAGAGCGTTTAACCATCCAGCGGACGAAAATCCACATTTCGTCGAAAGTTGTTCTTACGATTGTGCAGGGCGGTTACAATGAGAAAGATTAATTATTCTCCGTACCATTTTTTAAAAATTATAAATCAATATAGATTTCATTTCATTCCAAATTTGCTTTAATTTACACCTACATCCAAAAATGCTGAAAGGCGTGATGATAAAACTATTAAAATAAAGTACTTTTTGTAATCATTTTTTGATTATAAGTATTTATCATTTTTCAATAATGTCTAAGTTAAATAAAAATGTTAAAAAAATCTGAAATATATTAATTTGTAAGTGCGCAAATAAATACACAAACGGACCAATTTTCGTCAAGAAACACATGTACGTATATATTTTTTAATGATTTTATTAAAACTAAAATTAAAAATCTAAAACATGTGATACCCAGATAATGTATTGATTTATTTTACTGCACGATTACATGATTTGAATTGGGTGTGGTATCATACAAAATCTTTTTTGAAAATTTAACAAATCTGCCAACGACCTATAGTATAACCTTATTATACTAAAAATTATCATTTTTTCTCAAAAGTTAAAACAAGCGAATGCTAGATAAAAGAACAATCTTTCGAAATTCATTTATAATTTTCTGTGGAAAAGATTCAATACGTCAAAAATCTTATTTAAAAATAACATATATTTGGTTTTCTCTGGTAATACCCCCTTAATGAATTCCTTTATGAATTTTTGGAATATTGTAATTTGGATATGTCCGGAATGTCTTTTCGACCACATATAAATTTTATCCGTGACTCACAAACTTCTAGGATTCATTATACGGGTGACTAAACTATTCAGAGCACCACATGTAATTAAAATACTATATGTCTCTTTTGTTCGCTCAATATCAGAATTCAGATCAGTCATATGGACATACAATACAAAGTTATTATTGAAAGGTTAGAAAGAATTAAAAAAAGGTTTTGAAACACTTAGATTTTAAATCCTTCCGAACATCAGAAGATCTAAAAGACTAAAATTAAAAGAAGATTAAAATTCCATAATTTATCAACTTTAGAAGTTAGAAGAAATATATCCGACCACACATTTTTATTAAAAATCATCAAAAACGTTATTGACAGCCACTATCTTCTAGAAAATATGAATTTCCACTGTTCAATACGAAATACAAGGTCAAACCGACTATTCCACATCCCATACTCAAAAGCAAATTACACACAACATTTATTTCTCAGAAGGATGTGCACAAAATACAAAAATATCTTTTCAGACTTTGATATTTTCCATTTGTTTTCAGGTTAATTTACTTAATGCATAATAGAAAAAAATAAAACAAATTTTTAATTACAAACCCTCTACCCCTGCTGTGTGTTATTTTCTAATTCAAATTACGTCGTTTTTCTTTTTTTAATCATGTTTATCCTTGAGTATTATCTTATGATGTAAAAATGTATTATTGTTATATACGTTCGTAGTTTAATTTCATACGTGTACAACATTGGATTTTCGAAAGTGGACGAGCGTACTTTAAAAAATTCCTGAGTTATTAACACTACATTTTATTTATCAATTTTTGCATTTCAAAATCTTAATTTCCATTTCCACTTACATTTCTATTTTTCTTTAAAATGTTGTTATTTTTTTACTCTTAATTTTTTCACTAAATATTATTTATTTTTTATTTTTAATTTATTTACTTATATGTTTTCATTTATATATTTGTATAGAACACTTGAGTTCTTAACATTTAATCTTTATTATTAATTTTTGTATTTCAAAATTTGAATTTTAATTTTTATTTCTACTTTTCTTTAAAATATGATCTTTTCTTCTCTTTATTTTTCACTCACTTTTAAATATTTCATAATTTTTATTTAGTATATTTAATCATCTGCTATAATAAAATAGTATTTGTATTAATTTAAATAAATATTATACATACGACTACCATAATACGGGCATGCGCCCAGTGTGGTACAAAAAAAAACAAATATCTGTAACTAATAAAAAATCTATGAAAAAAAAAAAAAAATACATACTTTAATCTGTGTTTTTTGTATGTTTTTAGTTCTTTTTCTAGCACTTTGTTTTCTTTAATCATCTATGATTTTCTAAACATACTATAAATTTTTGCGGAAACTTCGGTGGTTCATGAAACCATGTATTATGCAATTACTTAAAATACGTATAAATTTTGGTTTCTCAAATAACCTAAAAAAAGATAATATAAATTTTCATCAAAATTACAAAATTACGTCTTCACCATGAACACAAGAGTTGGGAGTCCAAAGCCATAGCCCACAGTTCGGGGCCGGGGGCCGACTCGGAAACACGCCCGACACCATCGCCAAGGGCCATTATTGCAAATCTGTTCCGACACGAAGAGCTTAAACTTCTTCTGCGGTAACCGCACAGAGGAAGTTGCCACGAAACGGGGAGATACTGGGCGGCTGCTAATTGTATCACGTATTATTAAAAAATAGAGAAACAACATATTTAAAATCTATACATAGATTTGTTGTATGTTTGTGCAACCTTCCATTTTTAAATTAATTAATAACCTCATTATTATTTGTTACAAGAAAAGGATATAGTATAGACAAGGATATAAAAAAATAAGATTTTTTCTCTTGCCCCAAGTCAATTAGTTGTTTCTTGTTACCTTTAAGTGAGAGAAATTCGTAAAATTGATCAAAGTAGGTATATTTGCTCAACCAAGGCCGCATCTTCCAGTGTCATGAAAACAATAAAATATACTACACATGTATCTAAAAATTATAATGAGACAACAAAAGAACAGTTTAATAACCAATTCTATTAAAAATGTTTGTAATAATGAATTTATGAAATATTTTACATTATTTTTTATAGTTTTTTTTTCTTTTAGTAAAGTAGGTACTTATAATAATTGTCACTCATATTAGCGTTTCCACAAAGATCTACTGTATAACAAGTACGTTAATGTTCATCCGAGAACAGTTTTCTAGTGACATGGCTATTATCCTGAAATGAAGCATACATCAATATCATTGTTGTTACTAACAAAACCCAACAGCATAGTTAACCATAACAACATACGAGTAATTACGTATACTTACGCGTGACAGTCGTAACAAGAACATAACTTAAGTAGTAATTGTTGACGTAACAACTTGCATCTCTTTCCAACACCCAAACTTTTATCCACGTACCTGTCCCTATCTGACAGTGTGTGGCCAATATAACTATGTGTGTGATATTTACAACAATATGTTGGACAATATTTTGATCTTTCAACTCAATTTAATATCGACTGTTAAGAATTCTGGGCAGTGGCCACCTGATTAGTGTAATTTCTAATCCCCTATGTGTGATTGTGCAATGAGTGACACCTTATCCCCAAGGCCATAAGAATGATTATTATAAATAAGAAGTCAGCAAAACTTAATTGATAATGCCTCTTATGCCGTGATAGCTGTGTCCCCCAAGGTCATAATATCAATTCAGTATCAGAAGACAAGAGGTAAGTAGTCTTTACAATCATCCAATGTTTACCAACTTCCACATAGATGTGTCAACTTGAAAAGTTTATAATTATTATTGATTACAGTTCACGAATTGATTCACAGGGAATATATACGACTACTGTAATTGAATTAATTATCATCAAAAGGTACCTACGTAATACTTGAAGTTCTACACAGTTATACAAATACAAGTTATGGATGCTTGTATCGTTTGATATTAATTCATTCAATTAGGAATAATGTAAAAATAAATTGTTTGGAATGTGTAATGCAAGTTTATGGGCAGCTTGTAGAAAGTTGTATTTTGTGTAAAACCCTTAAAAGTTACATAACTCACCGTAAGTAGTGACGTCGGGAACTACTTTTTGCTCCGCGGGCGGCAGAGGCACCACAAATCCTGAGAAAAGAGAAAATACATTCGTTACAAAATTTCCCTTTGACAAATCCCACTTCTAAAACATTTTCAAATGAAAAATTGCACACAATCACTTATACAAGGCCTTTTTGTTATTTGCCAAGGAAGGCTGCTTTAGTACTTACTTTGTGAGGCGGGAATAGAAAAATATATATTATATTGTCGTTTGAAAACATAGAAATATACATAGTCGTTTGTCAAACGGCTTCTAATTTAAAAAAATATGTAAGGGATGTGTGGCACTTTTCCTATTCACCATCTCCATAGTTCTTTTAAACAGGTGATGGTTTTCATTTAGTTCCCGCTCTCAAAATGACAGGCGATTTATTACACAATGTAAAACATATTTTAACAACAAATATTTTATTTTTATTTTATTTTTTTGGAGAAAGTTGACAGCAGATCATAAATTACAAAATAATAAAATAATAGGATGTTATTTATGCCAATTATGAACTTTCCACTGATGATAATTATAATAATAAAGTGTGATATGTAAGTTTTATTTTTTAGTTACAAAATATAAAAGGGGGGGGGGGAGTGAGGAGGAACATAGGAATAGGATTAAGAGGCAAGGGACGGGAATATATATAGGGATTGAACTTTCTAGTTTGAGTCATGGTGCTTGCTGAGTTTTCGTTTTATGTCACGTAAAGTTGAGTTAAAAATGTCAATGTGGTAATAATTTGAGTTAAATGAGTGTGTGGATCTGTAGATAAATGAGTTCTGTTTGGAATTGGTCTTGCAAATAGGGAGATTAAAGGTAAGTGACTGCCTGCTGTTGCGATTTGGAACATGGAATGATAGGCGTTGAAGAAGATCAGGACAATCGATTAAGTTATGTGTAATTTTAAATAACATTACCAAATCTGCTATGTTTCTTCGACAAGTTAACGTTTGTATTTTGTAGAACTTTGCAGAGTCTTCATTACTAACATGAGATCGAAAAGAGCGGAAATTGAGGTACCTTAAAAATCTATTTTGAACGCTTTCAATTCTATTTTTGTGCACTGCATAGCCTGGGTTCCACACCTGAGATGCGTATTCAAGGATACTACGAACATATGAGAAATACAGTGTTTTGAAAGTGTAGCGGTAAGAACCGCTACGGCATTGGATTGCTCGTTGGATTTGACCGGTGCGGTTGGCGCCGATTGTTTTCCCGAGGTTGGTGGCCTTGTCTAGCAAGAGTTCGAGAGCGTTGCGTGCACGGAAGTACTTCAGTTTGATCCAGGCGGCGAGTCGAACAGACGTGTGAGACATGTGAGTCCAGGCAAGAAACACGGCGGGCGGAATATTTCACAGAAGAGTTTCATCATGTAGCTTTCCACGTAACGTTACTTTATTTATTGGTTTTCTCATGTAATCATTTCACACTATTTGTCGTTTAATAGTATTAGGGCCTTTAATAAACGACTGGCGCCTTTTATCCTTTTTTTTAACGTAGAAGCATTATGATTTAGTATGACTGTTTTCCTTGAGCAGTCACCGCACCCTGATGATTAATTATTTAATTATTGTAGTCTTTAAATTTTGTCAATCCCTCTAATTTGTTATTAAAATTTATCTTACCTATTAATGCCTTTAATTTCATTTAGTATTGTTTCCAATCCACATGTTTTACCTACCATGAGCTATGCCTTCCTACATTTCTATTTGCAACATTTTATAACCTCAATTCAATACTGTCAGTTAAGATATCTTAGATTCATACTACGAGGGTTAAATAGAACCTATTTTATTACGTTATATTTTGGCATCAACGTGTCATAAAACGTTTCAGTGGCGACCCAGCGTGGTTTTGAACTATTTTATCATATTTTGCTTCGTTTTTAATTATATTATCTTGTGGGTACACATTTTTTTTGGATGATGAATTCTGTGAAGTGTTCTGCGTTTCTACCTGCATTCACATGTAAGTCATTTTGAACATTTTTATACTAACTTATTATTGCAAATTCTCTTGTGTCAGCCTGGATCAAACTAATTCTTTTATTCAACTCCCTTTGAGACTATTATTGTAGCCGTGATTAATTAATCAATGCTCAAATTATTGTTCGCGTCTCGCAGATTAATTATGACAAACTTTGTAACCATTAATGACTATTTGAATCTTCATTGTTCGTGGAATTTGAACGATCTATTTTATCATATTCCTTGTTTTTTCAATACATGAAAATACAAAACCGTCTAATTATTTTTTCTAATTTGTTTTCAGAAGTTGTAGGGTTGTTTAGCCTCAGTTTGTCACAAGTAGCATTCATGGCTTCAGGATATCACATGGCGTTAATCTGGGATATAGGTTATATTGCCGAGTACAATTTAAATTGGACCACAATAATAATCAAATTATGTAAGTTAATAATTATTTAAAAATTCTTTCTTGTGATTTTAATCGGTTTCAGATTGAAATTTTGTTTCAGAATGTTAAGCGTCATTTCGAATTATTGATGTTCTTTAAAAATTATTAGGAAAATCCTTACAACTAAATTTTATTTTTCATTTATGAATAGGGACCTTGGTGATTCTGCGCCCCATACACTTTTACTGGAAATTATCTGAGCTTCTTCATTATTTCTTAAAGATTATCGTATTTTTGAACATTTACATCCAGGTGATTTAGGGTATTGACAAAAAAAAAAAAAAAATTTTTTTTTCATGCGACCCAAGTGAATTTTTGTCTCGAACAAGGCTATCTTTGTCAGCCGTTTGTTTGTTTTTCTTCCTTTAACCATGTTTCAAATATTTTATTTCTTTAAATAACTTTTCATAAATATGTTTTCAGTATGGCCAGCATTTTTCTAATGATAAGCGGTGGAAATCATTTTAGACGTCAGTTTCTTCACGCTGATCAGCGGTTTTGCTGGGACCTGTTCTTCGCAAATAGCGGGTTTAATTTTTCATTTATTTTATTAAAAGTAGATATAATTTTATTGACAGATTTTGACTTTTGGAAGTTTTTAAATCATTAATTCTTTTATTATCTTCTAATGGTAATTTTTTTAAATGATTAGATCCGTTTTTTGCAGTTGATAGTTCTTTCAAATTAATGAGGTTTACATGTGGCACAATGTATATCGTTCATTTTTTTGACAAGTTCCATCGTTTAGCTTATGGGGATTTATTTTTTTCTTTAAATTGTTATTTTTTTTTTTGGGTCGGATAAGTCTTTACACATTCCGATAGCAGTTTAAAGGTACACTAAACTGCGATATCATTATGTGATTGGATTTATCTTATAGTTTTCCGTTTGGAGAGTCAGGCATTAAATGGGGAATCTGAGTGACGGAAGGTCAACTTACTCAAATTGCTTATTCGTGTCGAGATTCTAAGTTTTAGTTTTCTTGGGATTTTTATATATTGGGTCATTTTCTTAAATTTAAATCTTAGATCTTTAGACATTTAATTTTGTTTCCAGGATTCCTACTAAATTGTTTACACATTAATTTCATCGGAAACTTTACATATTTACGGTACGGGAGATTCATTTACGGTTCATTCTAGCATTGTTAATACATCCTTCTAGGGTTTTACATGTGATAACATATTGTTAGTTCGTGCTGTGTTTTTTTCTTTAGTACTGATTCTACAAATTTTTTTTTGATTATTTACAGGAAATGTTTTTTCTCATAGTGACATCTGTGGTCAGGTAGAGATAGTTTTTAGCGTTGAGTTTTGAGGCTTCGCTATTTTGTAGCATTTTATAATTAGTTTCATAGTTATTCAATAGATGCCATGTATTGCAACTTCTTTTTTTTTCATGTCAATTTTATGAGATGCAATTTCTAGTATGAAACATTAAAGAAATACTTTGCACGATTTTGTATTGTTTTTATAAATAACTTTGAACAAATTTTGTCATGATTCACTACGATTTAGATATGGTCACGTTGCGTGATATTTGTTACAATGAACACTTGTAGTTCTAATGAGCGCTCATAAAATTTCACTGGTATCGACCACCGTGTCTCTTTTGAGGGATTATTTTATTTATTTATTAATTGTTGTTAAATGTTTTATATTTGAGAAATACAGCGTTGGTTTGTTCCGTCACAAATAAATGCTCATATTTCTCAATCATGTACGTGTACGACTTGTCTGTCTGTGATTGTTTTGTTTTCGTTAATACATAGTCAGGTCAATTTCACTGTGGGGTGAAGTACCTGGTTAAAACAGGTCATTCTTGCGGTTACCAAATAGCTGGTGTCGCAGATTAATATTCTGATCAGGTATTACCTCGTCAGGGTTTCGCGGTAAATGCGAACGTTTAGCACATGAATATACTCGTTGGGCGTGGCTACGCTTATTTTATTGATCGATCATGATCAATATTTGGAAGTTGGTTTCACATCATCTCTTCGGAGGTTTTTCAATGATGTGTAGCAAACTTTGGATATCGTTGATCATGCTTAATGGAAATAGAATTTTCATAATATTTTTCCTGGTTCTGGTTAGTTCTGGATAATTGGTACAATTACTTTGTTTTCGCATCTCCTCGGAGGTTATAGCGGAATTACATGTTGGCATAGAGCCATAGGTTGTGTTTTAACACATCGCGATATGGTGTTTTGATATTGCATTAATGGTGATAACTTTTAATTCTTTCTCTTTTGAGGATTTACACGAGATTATGTGTACATATTAAGTATTTATGTTTGTGGTTGTTTAGGTTTAACAGATATATTAAAATGCGTGTTAATTTATTGTTCGGGAAAATATTTTCGTAAGATAGTATTATGTTTATTACAAATTTGTTTGTCACATCATACACTGGCTCATTTTACATTGAAGATATTTTACATTGTTTTATAAGTACTTAAAACATTAATAAAAGATATTTCTTTTGTTTTAAAAAAAAAAAAAATAAATAACAAATAACTTTCATTAATTTTCTGCCTTGAGTGTTACGTGTTCACACTGTTTCTGATCTCCTTCTCAGATTGATTTTTTGTATGAGATCGTATTTGAATAGAGGTTGATCTTTATTGCACTTCGACTATTATTATTTTCAGTTTTTTTTTAACATTGGGTAATAGAGGGATAATTTTTTATATGTATAGTCTCAAGTTAGACATTGTTATGTATTAAATAACTTGGAATTATTTTCTGGGCGAATTCAGCGACATCTATGTTTTCAAATTATTATCAACACTATTTTCTTTGGAAATGATTTAATATTTATTGATATAAATTTTACTTGCTGTTTTGTGAAGTCTATTGAATATATTCATAATAGCATTTTCATTTTGAATTTGATCATTTAATAATTATAGTTTGAATGGTGCGTTTTGCTTCTGTGTTGGTTAACAATAAAATATACATAGAATTAAATGATGCATTCTATATGTTTTATTTCTAAGGTTTTTTTACAATATGGTCAGGGTGATTTTTGCGTTTAAGGATCTCAGTCGATGAAGTTTTTACTTTGGAACGGTTTTAATGTTATATTTTAAAGTTTCTCCTTTATTTAGAATTTGTTTTGAGAAAACCAAATTTTAGGCAGGTTTAGTTTTAGGGAACGTCAAGAAACTGGATTATTTGGGTTTCACAATCTGGACTGCATTCTTCAATCATTCGGACTCCATCATATCGGAAGTTCATCATTTTACTCGGAAGGCGCACTTAATTGCAGTACTCTGGTCTCCACTCTATACGGAACTTCTTGCTCTTTCTGTTACTCAAGAATACCTCGATCTTCAATGGATTGCTGACACATTATTCAGTTTATCAAGAAATTTTTCAACATGGTCCTTGGTCATTCTTCTTCAGTTCCATCGCTATTTGACCAGCCTCTCTTTACATCATTGAACATAATGGGCTTCTTTCACATTGGGCGGCAGTGCTTGCGGTTCAAGAAATCTTCTTCAATAATTTACATCTTCACATTCAAGGATCTTCTTCAGTATCGGCGAAGATGTTTCATAAGTGCATATCAAGATCCAATAAGGGCGGCTAAGTACGCAGATTGCGGAATGATCTGATATAGCGTCTCATTCACAATACAGTGGCGGCACAAACTGGACATACATTTTCATCGCAATTTTGTATTGGATTGGACCTTGATGCATCGCCTCACATTTCAGACGCCAGGAGGCGTATGGAAATTTTCAAAGTATTGAAAATTTTGCTGCCTAAGGGGGTAATGTAGCGGTAAGAACCGCTACGGCATTGGATTGCTCGTTGGATTTGACCGGTGCGGTTGGCGCCGATTGTTTTCCCGAGGTTGGTGGCCTTGTCTAGCAAGAGTTCGAGAGCGTTGCGTGCACGGAAGTACTTCAGTTTGATCCAGGCGGCGAGTCGAACAGACGTGTGAGACATGTGAGTCCAGGCAAGAAACACGGCGGGCGGAATATTTCACAGAAGAGTTTCATCATGTAGCTTTCCACGTAACGTTACTTTATTTATTGGTTTTCTCATGTAATCATTTCACACTATTTGTCGTTTAATAGTATTAGGGCCTTTAATAAACGACTGGCGCCTTTTATCCTTTTTTTTAACGTAGAAGCATTATGATTTAGTATGACTGTTTTCCTTGAGCAGTCACCGCACCCTGATGATTAATTATTTAATTATTGTAGTCTTTAAATTTTGTCAATCCCTCTAATTTGTTATTAAAATTTATCTTACCTATTAATGCATTTAATTTCATTTAGTATTGTTTCCAATCTACATGTTTTACCTACCATGAGCTATGCCTTCCTACATTTCTATTTGCAACATTTTATAACCTCAATTCAATACTGTCAGTTAAGATATCTTAGATTCATACTACGAGGGTTAAATAGAACCTATTTTATTACGTTATATTTTGGCATCAACGTGTCATAAAACGTTTCAAAAGTAGTAAGGTCTTTAAATTGTTTACAGTCCATCGTATTTCAGTTGGTACTAGAAATTCAAAATTTAAATACATTATAACTAATATTTTATGGTTGATGGTTGAGGTTATAATATTCGAAGGCCAGAATACATATTTATATGCCTATTTTTTTACATAAACTCACTGAAAATAATTTCCCCATGGATCTACGTCATCTTTGGGGATACAACGTTTTTTGTACTTCATATAAAACATTTTAAAATGTCTTTTAAAACTAAAAGAAATGATTTCATTTTTGGATTAACTGAGGTTTGACCGTTCCTTCCCAGTAATCGGAATCAACCACGCTAATATACCGCTACAAATCCCGACTTGGTAAGACCGACATTTTTAAATGCTTTCTTTTCTTCGAATTTCTGAAAAATGCGTAAATATCCGCGTGCGCATGGGTGATTGCCATAAAATTTGATAGAATGCATTGCAATTGACAACAAGTCTATAGAGTTTCAGCTGGATCGGTAATCGGAATCAACCACGCTACTATACCGCTACAAATCCCGAGTTAGTGAGCCCGACATTTTTAAGTGCTTTCTTTTCTTAGAATTTCTGAAAAATGCGTAAATATCCGCGCGCGTATGTGTGATTGCCATCAAATTTGATAGAATGCATTGCAATTGACAACAAGTCTATAGAGTTTCAGCTGGATCGGTAATCGGAATCAACCACGCTACTATACCGCTACAAATCCCGAGTTAGTGAGCCCGACATTTTTAAGTGCTTTCTTTTCTTAGAATTTCTGAAAAATGCGTAAATATCCGCGTGCGCATGGGTGATTGCCATAAAATTTGATAGAATGCATTGCAATTGACAACAAGTCTATAGAGTTTCAGCTGGATCGGTAATCGGAATCAACCACGCTACTATACCGCTACAAATCCCGAGTTAGTGAGCCCGACATTTTTAAGTGCTTTCTTTTCTTAGAATTTCTGAAAAATGCGTAAATATCCGCGCGCGTATGTGTGATTGCCATAAAATTTGATAGAATGCATTGCAATTGACAACAAGTCTATAGAGTTTCAGCTGGATCGGTAATCGAAATCAACCACGCTACTATACCGCTACAAATCCCGAGTTAGTGAGCCCGACATTTTTAAGTGCTTTCTTTTCTTAGAATTTCTGAAAAATGCGTAAATATCCGCGCGCGTATGTGTGATTGCCATCAAATTTGATAGAATGCATTGCAATTGACAACAAGTCTATAGAGTTTCAGCTGGATCGGTAATCGAAATCAACCACGCTACTATACCGCTACAAATCCCGAGTTAGTGAGCCCGACATTTTTAAGTGCTTTCTTTTCTTAGAATTTCTGAAAAATGCGTAAATATCCGCGCGCGTATGTGTGATTGCCATCAAATTTGATAGAATGCATTGCAATTGACAACAAGTCTGTCTGCTGAGTTTTAGCTCGATCGAATGACGAAAAGTGGGTTAATTTCCACTTCCAAGGTTCTGCTTCATTCATAAACAAAAGTAAAAATCAAATACAGTATCTAAAAGCGATTTATTTATAAAAGTGCTGATTTTTAAATATTATTAAGTGCGACAGATGTTTCTTCTTCCGAAGGAATCATCAAACAGTTTTATGTACGAAATATGCTGTTTTTGACATGTACTTTTTATACTTAAGTACCTTCCCATCCATCAAGATAGGCAAATACCAAATCATTAGATTTTTTTTTAAATACTGAAAAAGTTAGAACACTTTTAGGCCTTGTTACAAAAGTTGGTCTGAAAGAGTAGCTTAGCTTAATAAGAAGTGAGAAGTGTATGGTGGAAAGTGGGTGGGATGTGGGGTGAGGCGGCACTCGGGAAGGCACTTGTGCCGCACCATGGCGGTGGTAATGACCCGTCATCTGTTCCATGAACTGGCATATTTTAGCGGGATGATGAAACATTTGTCCATTTCATCAACACCTGCGGCCTCTAGATCAAATAACTGCAGGAGATGCGTTACACGAAGAACACTCCACGCATCAATAACCGTAATGCGCAAAAACAAACAATTTTATTAGTATCCCCACTCACTAGCAGATACGAATTCAACCAGATTCATTGTGGAATAAAATCTCTCTATTTTTCGAGCGTCTTACGTACCGGGCTATTGTATTTTTTAGATACGATAGCCTCTTTGGAACAACCACTTGGGTTTAAAATGTACCAATGAATTAATGTATCCAATAAGATTGATGCTTTCGTTAAATGTGAACATTTGTTGACAGTTTGTTCAGATTATTTTGGCATTTGTGTTACGGAATCCAGCGACAGACGCCCTCGAAATGTGGTACTGGAGAAAAATTATCAGGATTCCATTGCCAGCCAGAAGCACAAGAGTGTCCGTTCTGGAAGATAGTCTCCGTAATTAGAAACACGCAAAAGACCTTCAACTATCGGTCTGCTACGTAGTTTAAGATATTTTGGATAAGTTCATCAATAAACTGAGGACTCGAACTTGGAGAAAATCATAGTCACTGGCAAAGTGTTTGGCAGAAGAAGAAGAAGATCACCAATGCTTTGGAGTGACCGAGTATCACTGACGTCCGGTATGTCGGTGTCCGCTTCTCAGGGCCTTGCCCACCGTGGAAACTGGAGTAGGGATCACGACCTCAGCAATGAGTATTAACCGATTTAAGAAGAGTTACTTGATAGTAATTTTAAATGCACTTCTCTACCAGATGGAGTTTTATATGGCTTCCCACTATTCTTTTACATTTTCGGGTTGAATTGTCCTTTTTTCCTTTTATTTTTATTTGATGATTTCAGCGCCATTGGAGAAAGCCCAATGGAAGAAGATTCGTCCATCTTGGAAATGGTGTACATTGTACATCGTTGTTGCAGAGAAGCCAACCTACAAATCATTTTAATATTTCATTGAAGAAAAGGATAACAATAATAATCTAAACGAAAATATGAAAGAGAACAAGACACAGAACAATAAAAAAAGATAATGGTCGCAACTGAGACATGAACCCAGTTCCTCTGAACCCACGCAATCAATTCCGCCATTGCCATCTTCTGTCAAACCGTCATATTTGTCAATATCAAATTTCAAAATTTAGAATTAACAATATTATCTTGAACAAATTTTTTTCTCCATATTATAAGCAACTACCCTTTTTATTGGAAACAATCATTCTAAGAATTGGTTTGTAACCTAGATAGCGTCTCGGATAAATACATCCGATTTTATTTATATATTATTATCGTTTTAATATTATTTTTATTTATATTAAATGGCTGTTCAATAAACCATTGGACGTCCAAGGAGCCACATAATATTTTGGCATTCATAATAAGGAACTCCAGTGAAAAATATTATGGCTTTAAAAAAATATGCTCATATAGACCAAAAAACGCTGATTTTGAATATATAAGTTTTATAAAATAATCTTAAACGCAGAGTTTTTAAAAAATTATTAAAGTCCATTTTTAATCGGGTCGTAAAAACACGCCGTCAAGTTGGCATCATTGAAATTTATTGGTGACGTCACTGTTCGACATGTCGTGACGTCACCGTAAAGTCATTCTATGGAAATGTATAATATGACACAATCCACTGTATTAATTTATTCGTTTATTTACATACTGTTTATCGAGATATAGTTGTTGTTTAGACCTAAATAATGTTTCAAAAATAAAGGTAACTCTTAGTAGTTTATCTCAATTATTGAAAATATTAAAAAACTACTGCACCAAAAAAATAGTAACGCTACTTCTAGGGAGAATAATTCGATCAACGGAATTTAAAATGGCGGCAGTTGATCAGCTGATCGCCCGATTCTGTAGTAATTTTTCAGGAGTAATGACGTCACACGATTCACCATACATACGGTGGTTTTCGGGGGGTCTTGAAAAATTAATACTTTGACAATTATTTTAACTATTAAAACTAACTCTAAAAATAAAAAGGTATTCATAAAAAAATTTAAAAAAAAAAAAGGATTGGAGTTCTCTAGTATGTATCTTGATTTAATGTTTTCATCGTTGGGAAGCATTCAACAGAGCTATATACTCCCATCTGCCACCATAATCGCAAAAATAAAGCGTTGGGTAGTAAGTGGGGAGAAAGGGTAGAAAGTTAAAGGGCGTAGAAGAAGGGCGGTGTGAAGGGACAGAGGAAGGGGGAAATTAGGGTTTAATGCTGTTTTGCCATTTCCCTTTCAGCGTAAACGCATTAACGTGTACTTAGATGATAAATCAAAATGTGCTCGCGGAGTTCTATTCAACTTTGTGCTGAGTTTTAGTTTTCCTTCTTAAAATATTTCTATTAAGATTCGGAATTTTAAGGAAATGGTCTCCTTTTACAAACACGGCTTCTTTTATCTCTGTTTCTGCGTAGGCAATATTTGAACATTAATTTTGTCAATAAGCTAAATAAATCAAAAAGATACCTCTTGATTCAAGAATTTAATAAAATAATATTTGGAATGTTTTTGGTTTTTGCGTACGTAATGGTCTTTTTTTACAAAGGATTTTCTGTGATGATGGCGCAATAATAGTCAATATACAGTTATCTCAGATAACAGGCGATAACGATGAGACACTGGATAACCTTACGTTTTCTTACACACTATAACGGTGTAACAAAGCACGTGCCCGAATATTTTAACCAGCGATTTCTGAACACATTTGGAGTAAAAACGTAGATGTCATTTTGCTGTTCAATGATAGTTTTTCAATTAAAAGCAAAAATATATGTTTCAATCACACGTTGCCACTGATCATACTTCGCTTCGCGACGGGATCATGTGACATGCTCTCTCTCTATCTCTCTCTCTTCTGTTAGGGCGTTTGTCCACCGCTACCGTCACCGAGAACGAGATGACGTTGCCGAAGTAGCAATAAATGCATTACTATGGCCGGGTGTCCACCGCTCATCCGAGCGCCGTCATCTCGGCCGTCGAGATTGTGAGTAGTTCGGCGCTACCGCTAGTACTCGGCCCGAGATCGTGACTTGTCCATAACACCGGAGATTACCGGTGCCGATAGAGGGTTTTTAATTTTTTTAAATATATTTTTGCCTTTTGTTTATTATGCATCCAAATTATCAGTATACGTATAAACCAACGAGATCGGTCACGGTGGACACACGATCGCCGTCACATTTCGTCATTTCATGGTGGCGGCGGTGGTGACGCGACGGAGTGCGTCAAGTGATCCGCTAGACTACTTTCAACTACTCAATTTGAATTTAAGTAAACTGTGTATTAACCAATAACAATTCTTACATTTATATAATTATATATTCATAACTCGACAACCATAATACGGGCACGTATCTAGCGTGGTAGTCGAATCACCTGTATAAACTGTATAAAAAGTTATATGATGAATAAAGAAAAGAAAAAAAAGAAGATTTTTAAAACAATTAAATTACAAAAAAATCAATTAAGTTATTTGTTTAGATAACTGTAGTAACGCGAATTATGTAATTGTTCAGTCAATAATTATTATTATTACTGTAAAAATCCAAAATAATCTCCCAAATAAGCTCATTTTAAAAATAAATGACAGGTGGACTTATAAAATAATTATTTTAAATTCTACTAATATTTAATAATAATATTATATTACTAATGAAAAAAATCAGTTGTGCTTGTGTCCTGCGTAATACAGATGAACTCTGGAACTCGGATTTTATTGTAATTTAAGTGTCATTTTCAAAATTGTGTGAAGAATTCGAATAAACTTTAAAGTACCTACCTATGATGTAATATTTTAACAAAAAATATTTAAATTGTCGTATTTATAATTGGAACTGGCGGATTGGATTGGATTGTTAATAATTCAAACTGCCCCACGATTTATCACTGGCGTGAGCTAGTATTTATTTCAAAGTGTATGCAAAATCTTTTTATTTAATATATATAAAATTAACTGTTATTAATTATTATTTTTTAATTGATAAACTAACGTTTAAGACAAAATTTGTATGCATAGCACAAAGGGTAACAATTATTATACTTAAGCAATAATTATCAGCCTGGAACACTCATCTACATTGAAAAAAATCTTTCGAGAAAAGATACTTGCCGCCAACGGGACTTGAACCCGTGTCCTTCTGATTGCCGGTCAGGTGCTCTCACCACTGAGCTATGGCGACTTATCTAATACCCGCCAAATAATTCAATATATACTAGTGTTTCATTCAACAATTGCTGTTTATTACATTTTTCCACAAGAAAACAACCAACTTTATTTTTGTGAGAGAGGCGTTGTTAGTGCTAAATCTCTCGCTATCTAATCTAATCTGAAGGACACGGGTTCAAGTCCCATTGGCGGCAAGTATCTTTTCTCGGAAGATTTTTTCAATGTAGATGAGTGTTTCAGGCTGATAATTATTGCTTATAATAATTATTAACTGTTATTATTAATGATATTAAAAGTTCCCCTTACAATAATAATTTTGGATAAATGTGAACGCCACTCGAGGTTTCTTTTTTAGTTGGGACTATAAATACCCAAATGCTGTGTGGTGGAAATAAATCGGGTTGGGAAAAGAAATGACGTAGAGGAAGGATGGGACGTACTTAACTATTTAGATTAAGATCTAATGATTAATATATCACTATATCCGAAGAGGTATTCCTCTTAACGAAAATTAATATTATAATTTAACGTGATTCTTTTGCGTTGTCCAGGTTTTAACCCTGGACTTACAGGCCCAGAACCAAGAATCTTTGCAATGTACATCATTGCAAATCAGCGCAATGATTTTATACACCATTTTTTAAACCATTCATTGTATAACCAACACTTCTGCCATACCTCGTTTGTTGACTTAACAGGGGTTCTCGGGTTCATGAGGTGAGGTTTATCCAGGTCTGCCCATGTAGCCACCGCCCAACCCTTGACCTCTCCAGCCAGGCTTTCTCGACTCATCTCCTATCACTGCATTTGGGAGTGATGGATTCATACGTCATTAATTCCTACCCACCAATCGTACCATTTTCCTTTCCCGAACCTCCTCTCCTTTCTTTTCTTAAAAGTACCCTCCACACAGCATCCCCAATTATGAAACACGGCCCTGAGGGAAATTATTTTCCTCAGGGAGTTAATGTAAAAAATTGATTCATATTGTTTGTGGAAATTAATACGTTGACCATTTTATTACCAAAAACATCAAAACAAACGAAGTAATATATCTACTTCCCTTCTGTACGAGATAGGAAGAGCCTCTCTTGTTCCAAGTTGGTTAAATTGAAATAAACTCACGGTTCTGTAATGTATGGCATTACTTTATTGGGTAGACATTATTTTAAAAGGTCGATAAATTGACTCAAATAGAAGTGAAAGATAGATTAATTGTTTATGCCAACGGTGATGTAAAAATGAGGATGCATTGTGTAACGATAAAAAAAGAATTGTAGGTAAAAAAAAATTAACTAATACAAGAGGGGTGTGTTATTTTAGTGGAAGCAGTTTGTAGAATATTTTCAAGAATATATTCAACATTAAAGTCGGCGATTAATTCGAGCATTTGAACGAGTCTTGAAAACGACCTGTTATCAAACGGATTAACATGTCAACCGCGTGGACATGTCCTGCTGTGCAGGGTTTGAGAAGAGGTCAGGCATATTAGTCGGATCCTGTACCTTTATTGAACGAATTGTAACTTTTTCGTTATATGTTTTTGGGGTGTTGTGCCGTGTTGCGCTACCTCCTTCTTTAGCCAACGTTTCGGACATCGTTGCAGTGTCCATCATCAGGGCAGATCCGGCAGATCCGGTAGATCTGCCGGATCTGCCCTGATGATGGACACTGCAACGATGTCCGAAACGTTGGCTAAAGAAGGAGGTAGCGCAACACGGCACAACACCCCAAAAACATATAACGAAAATGCTTCTGGCCGTGAAAATCTTAAAACTTATCTGAATTGTAACTTAATCGAAATAGAAAAGAAATTTTTTTAACATCACAAAACCTTTAGTTTTCCATTTTTTTTAATAAAGACAAACATTCCCGGGTTACGAATAATCCGACAATATTTAAAAATCTCCTACTACCACCACATTAAGCTGAAAATGTCGCTTGAGATAATAATAATACTAATAATTATTGGATGACTTCTATAGCGCCATTTTCGTGAGAAAATCACCTCAAGGGCGCTTTAAAAATTCATTTATACATTTAATCTATACCTATATACTCCAAGTGGCTTACAACTAAGATTGATAACTAATGACTTACAACTACGACTTAAATTTATCACTGGTGACTTAGAACTATACCTATTTTTATAACCAAGTTTGCACTTGGAAGTCATAATACGAGCAGAGCAGTATTGTTACTGCTCTAATCGTTTCACAACTTGCAACAGTCTTACAATCTTCATTAATCCAATATTCTCTAAAATGGCCTGGAAAGAATCTCCTTCTTGTGATCTCACTAAAGAAAACACTCATAGAACATTAATAAATGCATTCACTCTGAATGCATTTATTTATGTTCTCCAAATTGACCTTGAAAAAAATCACATCTTTGCGATTCTTTTAAAGACATAAAGAAACCATCTCTTAATTATATACAATTCTTAGTATTCTCAAAAGTTGTCTCGACAGAAGCAAATTCCCGTGATATTTTGAACGTAACTATTTCTTTGTTAAGAATATTATGAACTAAATATACAATTTGGCTGTCCTGAAACGGGTATTCTGCCCAGTTGGACAGACAAATGATCACATTGTAATGTATTGTAATATATATGCATATATTAAAAAAAAAAAAAAAAAAATTTGTTATTTACGACTAACATACGTATTTACATTTATAACCACATGTTGTAATGGTTACTGCCATAATACGAAGTCATTAAACGAATATATCAGTATTGTTACTGCTCTGTTCGTATTATGACTTGCAACTGTCTTAAAATTATTTACGACTAACATACTTATTTACATTTATAAACACCTATTGTTATGATTACTGCCCGTGCTGTCAGTATAAGTCATGAAAAATAATACAAAAAAAAGAAAATGTTATTCATAATAAATTGTAAAATATTGTAAGAAAAAAAAACTAGGTAAATCCCATGGACTGAGTAATGAAATACTACTGAAAAAATGTGATGGAGGACTTAGCCAGCCGAGGAATCGAACACGAAACGCCTGGGTGGGACCCAAATGCGATGCCCACTCAACCACTGACCGGTCGATATTTTATTGTATTCCATTAAGGGTAGTGAAAGGACGGGAGAGGGAAAAGTTAAGGATTGAAAGGGATGAGAATCTGGAGAGGGGTTAATTAATGCTTTAACAACGAATTAATAACTCCGCGTATGTTTCATATTAGTTTTGCACGAATTACCTTTCTGCGCTTGAATAATATTTGAACTGCTTTTATCATTTCGAAACGAGAAGCAAATTCAACAAAACGTGAATCGAATAAATCGGTTGAATCCAATAAATTTACGATATTGGAAAAAAACATTTTAAAGTACAAGGGCTGTCCGTAAAATATGGACTCCAAGGTGCTGCGGTTGCGAGGAACCACTTTACGGGCAATCCGGCAATCTGGTTCCCCCACGTTAAACGCCCACCACGCTGCACTCTCTGTAACGCTTAGTCTCGGCGCGGTAGCCATTCGGGATGGAGCTTCCGCTCGCCGCACCCACTAGGTGTGAATTACGCTCTGTAATTAATTTTGTGTGTGCAAAGAACAATACCACGGAAGAAATTCATTCTCAGCTGCATAAGGTATACGAAAAACAGTGTATGAGCGTGAAAAGTTGAATTTGATGGCCTCTTCCCCAGTCAAAATTGATTCCAAGAATACCTCGCAATCGATGTCGTAGAAATCAAGTTGTTGTTGTTGTGATCTTTAGTGAGCATTTTTGGGACCCACCTTGCGCATACATTGTGGTATCCAAAATGTTCTGTCAAAAATTTATCAATGGTGGTCTTACTGATATAACCATTTCACAGAGCTCCGAAAAAACGAATTGCAGAGCGTTATTCACACCTGGCGGGTGTGGTGTGCGGAAGCTCAATCGCGAACGACTGTCACGTCGAGACCAAGCATCACAGAGAGTCCAGCGTGGTAAAAATTTGGCGTGGGGGAACCAGGCTACACGCCAGTGTTGCCAGGTCACTCATAAAATCATTCCTCGCGACCGCAGTACCTTGGAGCTTGGAGACCTTATTTTGCGGACAGCCCTCGTATAACAGGAAGGAAACCCTCTAAGTTATAACAAGGAAAAAATACACAAAATTTTAATCTGCAACTTTTTTCTTTTTTTTTGCAGTGTCATGAGTGTTGGTAAAACTAACTAGCATGCATTAAAAAAAGAGTTACACTTTGAAATGAAAATTTAACTCCATACCAAATGAAGTAAATCTTTAAGTTAATTCCTTCTTAGAATTCAACCTTACGAAGATTACAGCAAATTCTTAAAAATGTAGTTTAAATACACTTAATGGTTTTTCTGGTTTCATCCAGCAAGATTGGTGAAATGGGGACTCGTTTTATATGATTCCGCTACTTTTCATCCCGCGACAAAACATCCCAGACAAAATATCCTCTGAATAAATATCCTACGGACAAAACACCCCCAACAAAATATCTACTAAAACCTAACCCAACCTATCAAAAAAATGGGACAAAAATAAAACAGATATTCTGTAAAGACAATAAATTTATTTTCGCTATCCGAAACGTTGGCTAAAGAAGGAGGTAGCGCGACACGGCATAACACCCCAAAAACAAATAACGAAAGTACTTGGCCGTGAAAATCTTAAAAAATAAATTTATTATATAATGAATAACATATCACTTTATTTAAACCACTATATTATAAACAATATCTACATGTTTCGATAACAATGTTATCTTCATCAGGATATGTCAATATGAAGATAACATTGTTATCAAAACATGTAGATATTGTTTATAATATAGTGGTTTATACAAAGTGATCTGTTATTCATTATATAATTAATGATGCCACAAAGTAATTTTGCGAAGTTTGAAGAAGTAATAAATTTATTGTTCAAAAATAGGAAAATAGGACAAAAATAATACAGACATCCTGTAAAGACAATAAATTATTGTTCAAAAATAGTAAAATGTAAAATAAGGTTAGGTTAGGTTAGGTTTTAGTAGATATTTTGATGGAGGATGTTTTGTTCGTAGGATATTTTGTCGCGGGATGAAAATGCGCATTACCGTTTTACGAGTATATCGATTCGTATAGAAATCTATGCCAACAATATTATTGTTATCATTATTGTAGAAAGCAATCACTTTGTGGTTTGACATATTTAATAAAATAAAATACTTTTTTTGTTTAAAACCACGAGATTTATTTATTTATGAACCGACCGGTTTCGCTTTACTCAAGCATCTTCAGGGTACAAATTAATACAATATTATTGTGGCTGAATCCTCCACAGTTTTCAAATCTATCGTTCGTATGGCGATATAATTTGAAACGCCCCTTTCAAAATAATTAATCACCCCTTCCAGAAGATTTATGTGAGGTCCAATAACGGTCCAAATAAAAAAAAAAACAATTTTCATTTTAATTATTCATCAAACACAGCTTATATGGTCATTTCCAAATCTACATCGACGATCTATATTTGACGACGTCCGTGGTCGAGGGGTAAGGTCCTCGACTGTCAATCCGGAGATTACGGACTATAATCCCTTTTATTTAGAATTGAAGATGAATATAATATTTTATACAAATAAATCTAAACAAAATATGAAACAGAACAAGAAACAGAAAAAAGGCAACGTTCGCAACTGGGAATCGAACCCAGAATAAAAATTAATATTATTATGGCAAAAATTAGTTGAAGCTAATGTTAAATCTGAATTCGAAATTGAGATCGGCATAAATGAGTTGTCTCGGTAAGACAGAGATCTTAAGTTCGATTCCCTGTTTCGACCGTTACCTTTTTATTTTTTTGGGTCTTGTTCTGTTTAATGTTTCGTTCGGATTGATTAGTATAATATTTATTATAAATTTTAATCGTAACAGACGCCAGGGTATTAATACTATCAGACTAGTATTATTACGTTGATGGGCATACCTTCAAAAGTTGTAAAAAAAGATATTCCAAAAAATTAAATTGTGATGCTTCTCAATTAATATACAAAATAATATCGTATAATTGCGAGTGGTAGCATCGCCATGGTGAAAGACCACATTTCAGAATCGAAACGTTACTTGAAATAGCTGCTGAATATTAAATAATATAAAAGAAATCATTTCACCATTTTTTTAATGATTAAGAAAGCCGTAAAGAACACTTGATTATTACTGTAAAAAACACTTTCGCCTTAATTCTGATCGCCCAACAGTCAAAAACTTTACTCATTACCACGGCTTTTATATGGATAAAACCGCCTTAAACCAGACTTAAGGCCGGCTCCGAAAGACGGTTAGTATCTACGTACTTTAATCTGTAGGAAAAGAGATTGAAAAAATAAAAACTCATATAATATACTGTCGAAACGAAGTCTCCATAGGGTCTTCGGGTACGTTCCCCTACTTCCCACTTTCTATCGTCAAGGCACAACCGAGAAACCGGCTAAAGGGCGCGAACGTTGAGGTTCATTCACGGCAGACCGACCACCATACACATTCTGGCTGGTATCTACTGCCAGATGACGAGAGAGGTACCCGACACAAGCGTTCTTCATATCACATTACTTGTTTTCATTATCTTTTCTTGCAGGTGCTTGTAGCATACGCAAGATGCCATATGCCATTACCCTTCGAGCAGCCGCCTTTTATGTATATCTGTTATCTTTAATTAATTTATCCCTGACTTGCTTTATATTATTCGCATTTTGTATATTATGTAAGCACTAACACCGTATGCAGGGACACTGAAGGTCTAGATTCGTTCAAACTTAATTGTAGATTCGTTCTTTCAAAAAAATTAGAGTCCCTACGAGAGCCTTGAAGGAGTGTAACCGTCTGTTACTTATACCAGGGCGGGTAAGTGGTGGATAAACTCCAATGTCGAAACGAAAATTATGAGAAATATTGCAAGAAAAACAACCTTTGGCAGCTCTATTAAAATAAATAATATACGCTAAGGGCAGAGAAAATTTAATCGAAAAACTTAACCATTTGCCAAAAATAACAAATTGGATATGAATAAAAATGAGAGGAAAACCATTAAATTGTGTCAAATTTGTAATCGAATTTTATGACAAGTACGAATTTTAGACCTTTTTCAAAACACTTGATCAATTTTGTATATTGGATTTACGCTCGTTGAATTAGAATACATGTGGCTGACTTTTTGGAACGGTACAAATCTAAACCAAATGTCAAGTCTGGTTGGTATTTAGGTAGGTAGCAGATTAACGTTTCAGTAATGTCTCCATTGGTTGTTCCGTTAACTATTTATTCCATCATTTGAGGAGAATAATTTTCGTTGGAAACTAACATAAATTAATTAATAACATTAACGTTAAGTAATTAATTTCACTAACGATATAGCAGAAATTCGTTTGCGTGTTCGTCTGAAGTTGATTCAGATTTCTGAAGTCGCGACATTAATTTACGCATAGTTTTCTCGGATTTCTGTGTCTACGTAATTATTTTCGGTTCCATGACAGTTGATCCGTCGACTATTGCCCCCGGCATACTTATATACAATATGCAGTCGGTTTGGGGAAAATACGGTATACCTATTTGCACAAAATTTAGCCAAGTGACCCCGAAGGGATGTGCAGAGAGAATGTACCACCGAATAACAAAGTATGTAACATTTTTTTCATTCAAATGTACCAACGAAAAATGTACTTGTTCATATATTGTAAATACCAGTGCATAAGTACAAAAAATTGACACTGTTTATAAATTCGTTTGATATTCATACCAACTAATTATTAAGGGTATTTTTGAAGACGATTTTAAGTTTGAAATTGGTAAAAAATGCAAAAAAAAAAATTTTATAGAAAATATCTTTTCGGCGGTCAATTATCGGCGAATCAACTGTCGGGTTACCCTATTTTCAACTAGAAACTAAATCCGGTAATGTGAGGATCTACTCGATAGTAGCGATGTGTAATTGTAATGCATTAATTGGTGTATTTGGTAGAATTGCTCATCTTCTACCAACAGAGGTAAAGAGGGGCTTATACTTTAGCTTAATCCAGTCCCACCTAAATTATTTAATAGAAATATGCGGAAACACATACATTACGTACTTAAACGACTTGCAAATAATACAGAACAAAGTTATTAAAAAACTCTTCAACTATAACCCAGACACTCCCACAAAAAAAACTATACCAGGAAATGAACCTTTTGAAAATAAGAACATTGTACGAATATAACATATGTATTTTAATCTACAAAATACAAAATGGACTTATACACACAAACACAACATTTATAAAAACATCACAAGTACACGAACATTATACTAGACAACACAATAAATTGTACACAAATACTGTCAAGACTGAAAGTGGCAAGAGAAGTATTGGTCACGAGGGAGTTCATATTTATAATCTCCTTCCAGATAACCTAAAAACGGAAAATAATATAAAAACCTTTAAAAAAAAACTATTTAAACTCAAAATGTTGGAACAAAATTAAAAATATTACTTCTTACTACTGTATTATATATGCTCTGTATTTAAGTTAAGAAAGCGAAATATCATGTTTCTTTTAACTTAATAATAATAATAAAAAAAAAATTAGGTTCAGCTGGAGTGGGCTCTTAAACTCGGGTTCTTCGCGCGAAGCGGCTTCTACTCCTACTCACTTTTTAAATCGACTACTCCCTAAGAACCCGGTAAAGCACTTGTACAGGGTTCTTCAGTACAAGTGGCGGGCCGAGCCAGTCGGCGCGGCGCGGTGGCAGTTCGCACTCGTCAAACCCGTACGTCACGGTCCGAGACACGTGTGCGAGTCGGGAGTAGGTGGCGCGTTCGAGTTTTTTGCGTGCGGGCTCCGGCTGCGAGGTACGGCTAGGATAGAACCTGAGCGTTTCGATTCGAGCCATTCGGGAGTAGGTCGCGCGTTCGAGTTCTTTTGGTAGCTCCGGCTAGGGTGGAACCCGAGCGTCTCGGTTCGAGCCATTTTTTGCGAGTCGGAAGCAGGTTTCGCATTCGAATTCTTTTGCGCGCTCGGGCCATTCGCGAGTCGGGAGTGGCTCTCGGGACCTGCTCCAAGAACTCAAGTACTTTTAAAGGGAAGCACGTCTCGGAGGCCTCCGGAAAAAATGCAGAACTTACCCGTCTCTACTCGATAGCAATTCTGCAATGGTTGCTTGCCCATATATCACAGGTGGAACTTGCGGAGATGGGAACCAACAATGTCCACGGAACCAACCATAGACCCAAAGATCTTTTGATGACAGTGGAACCAATAAATAAAAATAAAATGTGTTAATTATGTAATTGTTTAACTAATGTTTTTTGCTGCGGACGTTATTGTTAACAGTCGTGTTAATATCATAAAACAACGTTAAAGTGAAAATTTCTTCAGCACAAAGAAAATACAAAATTAAGCGATATCTAGCGACTCCGAAGAAGAAAACACAAATACTTATTAAATGATCAACAATACAGGAACGACAAGAATATGGAAAAAAATATTCTTCTGGTTGACAAAAAAGTGCTTCCCAGTCTTTCCACTCTTATCTACTTTCTGAAGGTTTCACTTCTACCGCGTGTGAATTGCACATTTTTTAAAATGAAAACTCCTTCAGCACAAAGAAAATGCAAAAGAAAGCGACATCTACTGACTCCGAAGAAGAAAACACAAATAGGTAATAATTATAAGATGTAATGCTTAAGAGGGCATTAGGGAACGTACCCAAACTACGTGACCAACTTTTTGCAATTTTTAACCCCCCCCCCCCCCGGTGACCAAAATCCTAAGGAACCCGCTGCTCATTTGTATGGAGCGTGACCTTTTGAAGACCCCCCCCCCCTAAAAGTGTCACGTAGTATGGGTACGTTCCCTTACCAGAGAAAGCCGGAAATACGTCATTTTCAAAAAAGTTTTTAGACGTATTGACTCTTTTCCACAAAAAATTATAAATGGATTTCGAAAGATTGTTCTTTTATCTAGCATTCGTATGTAATAAATTTTTAGAATTTTTTTAAATTTTTAGTATAATAAGCTTATTCCATAGGTCGTTGGCAGATTTGTTAAATTTTCAAAAAAGTTTTTATATTATACCACACCCATTTCAAATAATGTAATCATGCAGTAAAATAAATCAATACGTTATCTAGCAGAGTTATGTATTAGAATTTTAATTTTAGTTCCAATAAAATCATTAAAAAATATGTACGTACATGTGTTTCTTGATGAAAATTGGTCCATTTGTGTGTTTATTAGCGCACTTACAAACTAATATATTTCGGATTTTTTTAACATTTTTATTAAATATAGACATTATTGAAAAATGATAAATACTTATAATCAAAAAATAACTACAAAAAGTACACTATTTTAATTGTTTTATCATCACGCCTTTCAGCATTTTTGGATGAAGGTATAAATTAAAGCTAATTTGGATTGAAATAAATTCGATATTGAGTTATAATTTAAAAAAGCTGGTACGGAGAATAATTAATCTTTCTCATTGTAACCGCCCTGCACGATCGGAAGAACAACTTTCGACGAAATGTGGATTTTCGTCCGCTGGCTGGTTAAACGCTCTTAATAAGCGTAAACCCGATATACGATGGGGCAGATTTTATAGGCCTACGAAAAGCTGATAACAGTTAGGGTACTGTGAAGTTGTTTGAAGTGTATTGAGTACGTTATCGCTTTAATGCCGAGGCATGCTAAAAACTAAGAGGTACGAAATCTCAACACTGACAACATTACCAATATAAACACCTCAGGATAATTTCTTCGCTTTTGGGAACAGCTCATATTCCCCTTACTATCAAGGTGAGTGATTTTAGAAAGATAAAACACCATGACTTATATTAAAATGTAAAAGTTAACCACAAAATAATTAAAATGCACAACTTAACAAAATATGCCGACCGAATATAAATTTATAAATAAACCGAATTTAAAAAATGTATTTTTACCCGAAACTTCAAGAAAGTAAGGTGACGATAATCTTTATAAAACATTTTTCTTATAAAATTTCATGTTTCTTTTTCATTTCAGTAATTTCTTGCACTCGCTTACTTTCATGCACACATTATGGTTGGTTTAAAAAAGTCATAATAAAACGAAAGATTATCCCGAATTAAATCTCATTCTCTCACAGGCTAAATCCTATAGATGTTTGTGTTTTTTTTAATTTAAATTTATTTAAATTTTTTTATTTCTTTTGTAATTCAATAATATGATTATTTATTGTACAAAAACAGTTTATTAAAAACAAGTTCTGCTTTGTACAAAGTATACAAAGTTTTGTATACAAAGCAGAACTTGTTTTATTATACCTAGCTCTCTAAAATTTATGCATATTAGATTTGTCAAAGAATTTATATATAAAAATGAAAAATCAGTCATTTTACATACATGTAGGATTACAAAAGATTTTTTAAATATTTATATTGAGGGATCAATAGGATTTGTCAGTAGGTTCAATTAGGAATTCCACAGAGCCGAACCCTCTGATATGAAAATATCTGGAGTCGGTAAATTATTTTCCCATTTGGTCTCTGGTAGGTTGACATGTTGTTCTTGTATTGTTTTGTATTTATTATACTTATATAGTGCAATTGCATAGCGTGAATTGACTAGATGATCATTTGAGGAAGTGTGTGAAAGGGTTTAGTTTTTCCTGTGGGGAAAATTTAACCCGGACATTTAAATCTGGTGCGTAATATAAAAGAAATAAAAAATTAAAATGGAGTTCTACAAAATAAACTTAATAACAATAAATAAAAAAGTATGTGTTTGTCTCTTTTTAGTGTCGCTTTTCGTTTCCTCGGGATTCAAGTCACAAGGGTGCTAAAGAAGTTTTCACTTCGATAAGAAAGCAATGAACTGCAAAGTAACTGTGTTCGAAAAAAACTGACTGCAAGGATATTACACGTTTCCGTTATAAAATTTTGAAAAACTTTAAGAAAATATCAATCAAAAACACGTTGTACTGGAATATTGCGAAAATTTTATAAACAGACATGTAATTTCTGAGACACCCAAGTGGATACCCTTCAAGTATTCCTTTATTAATTTATTTTATACTCGAGAGATTACAAAATTGGGGATGCCTTTATCTAATTGGTTTCGAGCAGTGAGATGTCGAGGTTTTCTCATTAAAAAAGTGTATTTGAAGAGGAGATGTGAGATATTAAACAAATCTATCTATCTATATATCTATCTATCTTCTATCTATATAAATAAAAATGAATCGCCGAAATGTATGTACGCGCATAACTTCCGAACGACTGCACAAAATTGGATAATTCCATAGACATCCAAATGGATAGACAAGCAGTTACAGATGAGGGGTAAAACCAAACTATGGAGAGCGAAGAGGGGAAAGATGACTGTCATTCGTTGAACAATCAATCTGACAGTATATAGGCATCTCGCATTACAATATCACCATTTAGTTCTTAAAAGCAAAATCTGCTTTGAATGAATAGACCTTTTTACATGGGAGCGCGAATTGCTTGCCACGTTCAAAACATATTTGCTAAGGCCAAATGCTCGCCCCAAAAAGACTCGCGCCAATACACATATCAATATTTTGTTTCCGTGTTTAGTTAAAACACTTTTACAAATGTTTCATAATTTACTTACCCCTGTAACCAGCGACGAGCACATTGGAGTACCGCCCACATTCGCTATGTGTACATTGATACGTAGATATATTGTATAGCACAAGCTGCCGTTATTTCGTTAAATGAGTGGATGTCAGCTTCTCGCTGTTCACGGCAAGAATGATGACGTCACACATTTTAGATTCAAGCGAGGCTATATCCCCTCCCCATGGAGCGAGCCGGTTCCAAGGAGGAGCTACAGCCGGCGCCATGTGGAGGGGGAAATAATACGTTTTTATCACTTAGGGCAGGTCCAGATATATTCATATGTCCGTGTGTTTGGTTCTGAAACAGTCTTTTAGAAAACTAAATCCATTTTCCTCAAGTCCTTCAGTAATCATGCATTCCTTTCTCTTCCTCCTTTCCTCAAAAGTCTCTACCAGGAGAAGAAGATGAACCTACATACATGAGGAAATAATGGAACAATATTATCGCCCAAGTTTACCCTACCTACTTGGGCAATTTGAATTTTGTTCGTGACATGGGTCACAGCTCTCTCGTGGATAATATTGCAAATATCGCAAGATTTCGTTTTTTTATCGTAAAAAACTGTCGTTCGTAGAAGCCTGGTGTTGTGTCAGTGCTGAAAGCCAGGATCGATCCTGCATCACCGTAGTACGCCGTCAAAAGGTAAGAGACTTCCTTTCATTTCCTATTTCCTTACGATTGAATTTCAAAACACAATTATTTGGTATTTACTCAAAACCAAAAAAGGGATTTACAGTCATCTTTTCGGGTCTCGGTATCGGCCGTGACATTTTTGGTTCCTCTCGCCGGATATTTTCGTTTTTTTTGTCGTTTTTTGGTAGACGTAATTTTGAAGCTGGAGTATTGTGTTTTGAAGTTTGAATCGTTCCATTTCGTTGACCTTTTTCCGGTTTATAAAAGCTGTTTCAGAATTATACATTTAATCGTGAATATTGGAGTAGCATTTTAAATTTGAATTGGTTATTATAGTCGTTTGGGCGGCTTTACATTTGAATTCATAGATAGTGGGTACCTTGTACGTAGGTACAAATTAATCGCAGCCGCACGTCGGAAGTTGGTAGGTACCCAAAGCGTTTTCGCAACATTTTCGTATCTCGTGTCGGTAACGTAGGTCGCGTTAGTTTATCGCGTCAGCTGTTTATAACAGCCGACATTAACATTTTGTTTACAAGTTGACGTTTGTCAGTGTTATTATTTGGTTTGTTGTTAAAAATATTCATAATGGCAGCTAACACCATTAAGTACAAACTAGCACTGTTAGATATGGAAAGTGTGCGTTCTTCTGCTATCAAAGCTATAACAACGTTGAATATTGTTGATAAAAATATATTCAAAGCACGTTTTTCGGATGTATCTGATATTAGAGATAGTTTCGTCGCTTCACATATTTTAATTGAATCAAATAAGAAAGATGAATTAGAAATTAAAGTTTTGCAAGAAAAATATACTGAAATCCAAAACATGTATTACGAGATTCAGTCGTATTATAACCAATTATTTCCAGATGTTTCGAAAAGTGAATCGGATCATTTAATAGCCAACAATAATGTTTCGTTGCCAAAATTAAAATTGATTATTTTCTCTGGAATATCAACAGATTGGACAAATTATATAAACACCTTTAATTCTTTGATCGATTCTAATAATGGTTTAAACTCTATTCAAAAAATGCATTATTTATTAAGTACCCTTTCGGGTGAAGCCCTAACACACGTTAAACATTTGCCGATTTCTGAGGAAAATTATTTTGTTGCATATAATTTGTTAAAGGAACGTTATGAAAACATACGTTTGATCGCTGATAGACACGTAGAATTAATTCTGTCGATTCAACCTGTAAAAGTTCAGGATAATTTGAGGCAATTTATTTCCATTTTGAAAGAAAATCTTGCTGCGTTAGAAGCTTTGAATTTTCCAGTTCGCCAGTGGAGTTTTCTTTTATTACATATTGTATTACGTAAATTAACAAAAGAATTACGTATTGATTTTGAAATTCAACACAGTTCGGAGAATATTCCAACGTTTGATCACTTATTGAAGTACTTAAATGGGCAGTGCTTAGCAAAAGAAATGGCACTTGGAGTTTTTCCTGAAAACCAGTTACAGGCTCATAAAGGTCAAGCTAAATCATATAATGCAAAACATCGATCGAGCAATAATATTAATGCGTTTGTATCAAACATTGAAATCAAGTGCATTCTTTGTAAATCGCCACACTCACTGCACAAGTGTGAAAAATTCTTAAGTCTTGCTCCAAAGGATAGGTACTTATTCGCAAAGGAAAATATTTTATGTCTCAATTGCTTAGCGCAAGGAAAACACAACGCAAAAAATTGTCATTCGCGTTTCACTTGCAGACAATGTCAATTAAAACATCATACCCTATTACATTTTCCAAAAAAAATCGTGGAAAATTCAGACCAGCAAGAAAACTCTTCAGAACCGTTGGTGTTGACAACATTTTACAATAAAACTCACAAAACGGTTCTTTTGTCTACAGCTTATGTGGAAGTTTTAGATAAAAATGGAGTATTTCAGAAGGTTCGTGTTATGCTCGATAGCGCAAGTCAGGGAAACTTTATTTCGGAAAATTGTGTCAAAAAATTAGGTTTTACTCGTTCTAAAAAACAACCACTTACTGTGATAGGTATTGGAAATATTCCTACTATTAATTCTAACGGATTAATAAGAACACAATTTCGTCCTGTCGATTCGAAGGAATCTGGAATTATGACAGATTTCCTTATTTTAAATAACATTTGTTCGAATATGCCATCAAATCGTATCGTCGATCATCATTGGGATCACATCGTGGGTCTCAAATTGGGAGATCCAACATTCTACTTATCATCAGCTATTGACATACTGCTTGGAAGTGATATTTTTGCGTCATTGTTATGTTCAGGAAAATTGATGGGGAAAGAAAATGAACCCAAAAAATAGAAACTAAATTGGGTTGGATTTTGATGGGAAATGTTGGACCATCAAATCATTGTATAAATTCATTCTTCACGTCAATGGAGGAAAATATTGATGGAAAGCTTAAATGTTTTTGGGAAATTGAAAATGTTCCAGCTTTGAAGAAAATTCAATCGCCTGATGAAATTCGTTGTGAAAAAATATACACTGAAAGTACCTACCGTAACCAAGACGGCAGATACGTCGTTTCATTGCCATTTAAGGAAAGCCCGGAAAAATTGGGAAAGTCATATGACATAGCATTGTCACGCCTCAAGCATTTAGAAAGGAGACTGAATAGAGATTCTGATCTCAAATCTCAATATATTTCGTTCATGAGAGAATATTTTACATTAGGGCACATGATCGAAGTGCCACCTCAATCGCCAATTATTGCTAATTATTTCATACCCCATCATGGAATAATCAAAGAAACCAGTTCTACAACTCGTTTAAGGGTCGTTTTTGATGCCAGTACCAAATCGTCTTCGGGTACGTCATTGAACGACATACTTCTGGTCGGTCCCAAATTGCAAAGGGACATTGTCGAATTAATGTGTAATTTTCGAATACACAAAATCGTTTTTACAGCTGACATCCGTCAAATGTACAGGCAAATACTGGTGGATGAGAAATCTCGCCGTTATCAACATATTTTGTGGAGAGAATCATCTGATCATCCTGTAAAGGAATTTGAATTATAACAGTAACATATGGCACCTCAAGTGCTCCATACCTATCCATTCGTTCACTTCATCAATTAGCAAATGATGAAAAATTGAATTTTCCAAAGGCTGCTACTATATTAATTGAAAATACCTACGTAGATGATATTATCAGTGGTGCGCAATCTTTGGTAAGCGCTCGACATTGTATAGTGGAATTAATTGCATTACTTCAAAAAGGTTGTTTTGAATTGAGAAAATGGTCTAGTAACCATCCTGAAATATTGGAAGACATTCCTGTCAGCTACCGGGAAGTACCCTTAAGTTTTGAGTCGGATACTGACAAGAAAAACATTAATATTTTAGGTATTCAATGAATACCGTCGCTTGATCAATTTACATATAAAATTCATAATGTTTTTAGTGACCACTGTACCAAACGCATAATTTTATCGACAATTGCACGTCTATATGATCCATTAGGTTTTATTAATCCTGTCGTTTTTATTGCTAAATGCTATATGCAAAACTTATGGAAAATTCAAATTGGTTGGGACGAAGAAATCCCTTCGGACATGAATTTGAAATGGAAGAAATATATAAAAGAGCTTCCATCACTCGCCAATTTAAAAATTGATCGATATGTCGCAACTTCTCCCACCAGTCGATGCATACTTGTTGGGTTTGCGGACGCCTCTGAAAGAGGATACTGTGGAATTGTTTATCTGGTAGTGATTAATAACACAGAAATATCCAGCCACATTTTATTAGCAAAATCTCGTGTTGCCCCCATAAAGATAACATCGATCCCGCGACTGGAATTGTTAGGAGCAGTTTTATTAGCAAATTTGTTGACTTATTGTCAAGAACTATATAAAGACAGACTTCAAATAGAAAAGACTGTCGCGTTCACCGATTCAACTATTGTATTGGCATGGCTGAAGACACCTTCTTTTCTATTGCAAACTTTTGTAGCAAATCGTGTTGAAACAATAATACAAAATATACCTTATGAACATTGGTATCACATTTCATCGCAAGAAAATCCTGCAGACTTGGGTTCGCGAGGAGCTTTTCCCTGTGAAATCGCTGACGCGTCGTTATGGTGGAAAGGACCTAACTTTATATCAACACCGTTGGAGGAATGGTTATTTGTTAGGCCTCCAAATATCTCTGTGGACCAGTTACCAGAGTATAAGTCAAAAAATTTAATTACTCTATCTACAAATATGTCAACGTGTGACGAAGAATTTTTATTGAAGTTTTCATCATTATCGAAATTACTTCGTGTTATATGTTGGTGCCGTCGGTTTATCAATAGATTACGTTCGAAATCGATTATCAATTTCAATGGGTTATCCCCACTTTCGTTAAAAGAAAATAATTTAGCCTTGCAATGTTGCATTAAACTTGTTCAAGCAATTTATTTTCAACAAGATATGAACAATATCTCTTCCCATCGCATTTGCTCAACACAGCTTCAAAAACTCGCCCCATTTATTGATGAAAATGGTGTTTTGAGAGTCGGTGGTCGAATTCGCCTTGCACCGATTTCAGAAAATGCTCGCCATCCTATTATTTTACCGAAGCAATGTCATTTGACAACTTTAATAATTGATTATTACCATAGCATGTACCTTCATCCAGGTCCTCGTGCACTCCAATCTATAATATCATTAAAATACTGGATAATTTCGGCTATGAACGTAATTCAACATCGATTGAGTAACTGCATTTCTTTCTTTAAAAATAATCAGTGCGATGGCTTATCGAAAGGTGGTGGAATTATTTCCCGGTGCCGATGAAATGGTTCGTGTTGCTACTTTACGAGCCCCCTGAGGGCATTTTTTAAGCGGCCCGTAGTCAAATTGTATAAGCTACCCATCGATTAATTAATTTTTATTTTATTTTATTTTTGTCTTGTTCAATACTTAGGTTAATTAGTTATTTTGCTTTCGTTTTTCATTGCTTTTCTTTCGCATATAGTTGTTGAGAAAATATCATATTTCCTCAAGGTCGGCGGAATGTTTGGTTCTGAAACAGTCTTTTAGAAAACTAAATCCATTTTCCTCAAGTCCTTCAGTAATCATGCATTCCTTTCTCTTCCTCCTTTCCTCAAAAGTCTCTACCAGGAGAAGAAGATGAACCTACATACATGAGGAAATAATGGAACAATATTATCGCCCAAGTTTACCCTACCTACTTGGGCAATTTGAATTTTGTTCGTGACATGGGTCACAGCTCTCTCGTGGATAATATTGCAAATATCGCAAGATTTCGTTTTTTTATCGTAAAAAACTGTCGTTCGTAGAAGCCTGGTGTTGTGTCAGTGCTGAAAGCCAGGATCGATCCTGCATCACCGTAGTACGCCGTCAAAAGGTAAGAGACTTCCTTTCATTTCCTATTTCCTTACGATTGAATTTCAAAACACAATTATTTGGTATTTACTCAAAACCAAAAAAGGGATTTTCAGTCATCTTTTCGGGTCTCGGTATCGGCCGTGACACCGTGGATAATTCTTTTTTTGTTGTGTTCATTATTGTCAGGGCAAGGTTTGTATAAAACTATTGGTGAGCTCTGAAATTATGATATTTGTGTAAAAAAATTGCGATAGGTGGCACGCGAGCTATTTGAAAACCGAATGTAATGAAATCTAATGCGTGAGGGGGGAGGGGGGAGGGGAACTCGGGTAGGGGGGTTTGCGGGAGTGGGGGAAGAGAAACTTATGGGGGGGGGGGACTCTGGAGGGGGGTTCGCGGGCCGGGGGAGGGGGGACTGGAGTGGGAAGATTCAGGAGGTGGAGTGGGAACGCGAGATGGGAAGGGGACATGGGAGAGGAAGGGGAGGCGGAAGGAGAGCTGGATGAATGGGAAAGGACACGCAAGGAAACAATTTCTTCATTAAATGGCATAGCAACGCATGCTGGGTACCAGCTAGTCGTAGTAATAATTTTGCCCCTATATCTTTCGAACATTCCACAACAAGTGATGGTGCGTTAACTTTGCTTTGTTAGAACCTCACCAAACACAATTCGTCATTTACGTGGTGCGATGGTAGGACACTACAAAATATACATAATTTATGTGAAAATTCGTCGAGGTGCGGTCAGCGAATATGGATTATTCGATAAAGCGGGCGGTCGTTAAATTTTACAAGCGGTCAATCCGAAGGCTGCCAACTTCCGTAGTTCTGCAGCACGGACATTGGACGACCACGGGATATTTAATATAATATATACCGCCACGGCCAACGTCCTGTTCTCTCCCATTTTCGTTATAATGTGCCACGGCAAATAATTGAACAAATGATTTTGGATTGAGATTTCCCATATTGACTATTCATCTGTTCGTGCAAAACTTAAAATTCGAATAACGCAGCGGAAAATTAGCACGAAATATATTACTCACTTTGTCATACATTATTATTATTTTTTACATTAACTTTACATAAGAGTGTTATCTATGTTATCTGAGATGCTGTGTGGAGGGTCTTTTTGAGAAGAGGAAGGAATGAAGGGTGTTAAGGGACGTAGTTGACTTTAACCAATGATTCCTGGCATTATTTGGAGAAATAAAAAATCCCTAAAAGAAGGACTTGACATACCGATCCATATATGTCCAAAAATGGTTAAAGGTTATCCAAAAGTTATAAAGGTTATACAAAAATAGCGGGCACGATGGCCGGAACGACGGACCATTTTAATGATTATCATAAAGATTATATGACACGTAATAAATATTGTTTCTATGTGTTTTCTTTTTCTAATACCGTCTGCATCACATTTCTCACCATGACGGTAAGGGAGACACAATGAGACCTGTTTGAGTTGTTCCCAAAAGCGAACAAATTAGCCTCAAGGGTTAAATTGCATTGATATTCAATAGATAATCAAAGCTTCCACGCCAATAATGCAACATTGGAGGTTATCCACCACTTAACCGCCCTGGTGTAAGTAACAGGTGATTACTGCTTCAGGGCTCTCGCAAGATTCTATTTTTTTATGTTGAACGAAGCTACATTTATTTATTTTGAACGAATCTAGACCTCCAGTGTCCCTGCATATATTGTTAGTAAGCAGTATGGGGGGCAAGTGGCGTGTGCGAAGCCGGGGGCAAAAGCTAGTATAGATATAAATATAGAGTTGAGTTTGTGAAATTATTTTATTCATTGTCATTAATTTAATGGATGATGGGAGGATGATGTCAGGAAGGATGCAAGAGGACTACTCCATTTTGCAAATTGGAAAACGACGGCCGAGGACAGAGGGCGGTGGAGGCTTATCTTGAAAGAGGCCAAGGCTCGAAATGGGCTGTGGCGCTATTGAAGAAGAAGAATTAAATTAATTTATTGGTAAACATATGCATATAACGTATAGACAATCTCAATTCTAATACTATTTACGCTTGACGACCGTAACAAAAAGCGTTTTCAAAACATACGTTCGTCATTGTCAATAACTTTGAATTACAACGATGAAATTAACACTTTATAATAATCTGGCCCGGCTCGGGCCTTGGGGTTTTAAGAGAACTGTACCCTAGGTATCGTTTAATGCGAGAGAGATAGTTTTTAGAACAACACCCTTTTTATACTACTAAAAATAGAAATTACCCGGAGATAAGCTATCCAAAAAACCAACAATTAACAAAATAACCAACCGTAGGACCCTACTGGTCACGTGGCATATTCTCGCCAGCCAGTGTCAATAACTAGATACAATAAAATTACATAGATGTCTCTAGTGGTCACTGTTTCTTAATAACCTGATCAAGATTAAATCAATGATACACAACAATTAACTATAGCAATCATCTCATAGATGTCTCTAATAGTATTTTTAACAGTCATTAAAACAAATAAATTTCAGAAATTTAGGCTGTATATTTTTTTTGAGCTAGTTTCATTTTTCATTTTTCGATATTATAGGAATTGATTTTCGATATTTAAAAAAATTACTCCTTTGGGGGATATTTTTTCTAACGATCAAATTAAAAGTATGGGATCGCTAACCGTTCGAAAATTTGCTCCTACTTGAACGTCATCCTTGGGGATGCTATGTGGAGAGTATTTTGAAGGAAAGACGCTAAAGAAAGTTTTGGGAAGAAAAGGGTGTGGGGGATGGGTAGAAATCTGGGAGTCAGTATGTCCATGAGTGTCGAACATATGAATCTATCCCTCGCTCTATGGTCCATTGTGTTCCGAGAAAGTCCTGTTGGAGAGGTCAAAAGGTGAACCTGTCGAACCGGCTCGCCACGAAATTGAAGGCAAGCCACAACCAATGAACCCGGGCACCTCTGCTTGGTCACCTTTGAGCGAACCACTTTGGGGTGACCTACGGAAGAGGTGTAAGTTGTCCAATAAATAGATATATCTCACACCCGCCTGCCAAATTGGAAATTATAGTTTCTCGGAAGAAAAGGTCACCGAAAGCGGCTCTCAAATCCGCTATTCATGACAATGGATGGTTCCTAGAGTGTTGTCATGGCTTAATCTTTTTGGTTTATTCGAACTATTGTATCGTAGCATATGGGTAGGACGTAGACTGAAACGTTTAAATAATAAATAACCAGACAGCCTGTCGTGATGCAACGTTCCGCCACTCGGGGAGGGATTCAGAGGATTGGAACCAAAGTAGATATCTATTTTTGCAGTGCACCGCCAGACTTTTTTGTGTGAATGTACTCGGCCTGAAAGCCATATAAACAATACAAGAGTGTCTAGACGACATAAAAATTACACAGTGCACATTTATACCTTAAGTAAAACATCTTTGCGCACGCTTGACTTGGATAGTAAGCTTGTGAATGCGTGGCGAGAGCGTTATGAAAAGTGTGATCGGGCGAGGCGAACGGTCGGGCGAGGCGAACGGAAGTTGAGGAGGGAGATATAAATTAGTGAAGTTTTACTTCAGTCGTGTGGTCTAAAACACACTCGTTTTTTTTCATGATAAATCACACCCATGTATGAAAATGAGACTAAGATTAGGAACTTTGAATATAGGTCTCTCTTATTTTAATATATTTTTTAAATTAGTTTTTTGTACCCTCATTTTTACTACGTCGTCTTTGTGTGGAGAGCCTTTTTTTATTTATTTATTTGTTTATTACAGACTGTGTGTCCATTTACAATTTACAATACACATGTGGTACATCTACACATTTATGAGTAAATAAAAGAAACACTAAATAGTAACGTGAGATACATACGTATTATAGCGGGTAATGAGTGGAACTTAAATGCCTCTTGAATTCTTCAAGGCTACGGTTAAAGATGTCAACAGTTTTGGAAGCGTTATTTAACTGCGCGTCTTGTTAGGAAAGGAAGGAATGGAAGTTCTGCGAAGAAAAAGGGTATGAGGGGTTGGTAGGAATCTGGTCAGTACGTCCATGAGTGACGGACGTATGAATCCAACCCTCCACTGCGGTGCAAGGCGATGTTCCAAAAGGGTCCGGCTGAAGAGGTCAAAGAGATGGCCTCAATCATTCCCTCCCGATTCAGCCTGCCATGCAGCTGGTCAGCAGGTGCATCCGTCGCCAATACCCGGACAAACCTCATCACATGAAACTGAGCAACCCTGCTTAGTCACCAAACGTAGCGGACCAATTAGGGTGACTTATGGTAGTGTGTTGGTTATCCAATAGATGGTTCCCAGGGCGGCGGAAACCCGTACCCGCCTTCCAAATTAAATCAAATGGCATAGTTGTGCACAAGTATTTCGTACACAAAGTACAGTTTGAACTTTCCTTAAAATACTAACTAACTAACTAAAAACTAACAACTCTTTCTTGGCACACACTCCTTGCCTCGTTCACATTCATAAATCGTCTCATACATGCTCTTCTATTATTCCGACTCTTCACATGGCCCGACTCAAGTATCTGATTTACTTGGTCGTGCCATGTCTTCTTCGGGCGTCCCCGACTTCTTCTTCCATTCACATTTGCGTCATATATTCTCCTTACACTCCTCTCCTCGTTCATTCGCTCTACATGCCTAAACCATCTGAGCGTCCCTTTCTTAATCTTACTCATTACGCTTACATCAGCCTTGCATTCTTCGCGGATCTCCATATTTCTCACACGATCGTACATGGTTTTATCACAAATACGCCTCAGGGATCTCATTTCTACAGCATTCAGTCTACTTTCATGCTTTCTCTGCCAGTTCCATGCCTCACTGCCATACATCGGGGTAGGCACCAGCACTCCATTATAGACGGCTAACTTCGCTTCTTTGGACATTTTTTTGTTGGCGCCAACGGCAGTCCTCCATTAATAGAGTTGCCTGCATTCACCCTTCTTTCGATATCTCTATCAGCCCTTCCATCTCTCGTAAACATACTTCTCAAGTACACAAACTCGTCCACCTGCTCCAAATATTCACCATTCACAACTATGTTTTCATACTCTCTCTTTCAAATGACTTTAGACTTACTTACATTCATCATTAACTCATTCTTCATACATACTTCGTTCATCCTAGACACGAGAGACTGTAGATCTTTCTTACTGTTAGAAATCAGCACCGCATCATCAGCAGACAACAGGCAACATACTTCCAGATTATTCAATTTCGCGCCCAATCCCATCTCTTTCAATTATTGCATAAAATTATCCATGTATGGATTGAATAACCACGGTGACATTACGCAGCCTTGTTTAACGCCTTAAAATACTAGTGGCTGAAATCAAAATCTTTGGCTTCGCGACTCGCCCCATGTTTTCAGAGAAACAAACATAGGTATTAAATTATTCTAGGAAGCTTTTAATAAAGAAAACATTTATTTTCTACATGTAAAGATACCATTATTGTATTCAATGAATCGTGTTTACATGATTACTCTGTATGAAATATAATAATAGGATAATATTTCACAGCAGAGATTAATAAAAAGGCAGGGTTTTGCGAATTCCAAAATATATCTCGGATTCCCAAAAAGCAAACACAACGGAGAAAAATTGTAGAGTTTTCACAGAAGTACAGTATCGCTCTGTAAAGGGGGAATCCTTTTAATAAACAACTCAAAAAAACTTGAAGGGGAAATTTAGATACGTGACACAAAGAGAGAAGTCTTAAGTTTGAAATGAAAGGCTTTGATCTTTACACTGCTTGAGAAGGTATGAAAACAAATAATAAAATGAAATTGGATCTAAAATTCCGTTGCGTTGAATTTAACAAGGGTCCGAAACTAATTAGGAAGCCCGTTATCAGCACTGGACCTAAAGATTTGTTGCTCAGAATAAAAATATATTATGTACCTATGCCTACTTGGTACTTACATTCCTTGCAATTAAGAAGAAGAAAATGTTAATTTAGGTTTTATTTTTTTTTCTCGTCAATAATCTCGTCTGCTCCCTACCGCCTGGATCCAGAGAGACTGGCATACCTAATTGGGGTATATGTTGTGAAGGTAGAGGAGATGGAAGGAGATGGAGGAGAGGAAGGTGGGAAAGTACTTGGCTCTTCAGGTCTGGTTATCGAACATGGCCAAAGCTATTTCAAGCAACATTTCAATTCTGAATGGTGGTCTTTACACCAGGGCAATACTTAGAGCATCTTCCAATTTGGAATGCGTCGCAAATAAACCTTTTATTGTGAAATAACACAATTCAATGAAATAAAATTTACTGCACACGCCGGAACCGCTACCTTCGGATTGCTAGTCGAGAGCCTTACCCCTCGATAACGAAAGCCGCCGAGGTGTTTTCTGATTACTAGCATAAACTTAGATGTAGGCCGTTTTTTCGATTCCTTTGCATTGGCACATACTCACATACGAATTAAATCACCTTTACATAGTATAAAGCACAGTCGCTCCCGCTGTCTGTACACTTAGATCCTTTAAACTAACGTAACGGATTTTCATGCGGTTTTTAAAAATAGATAGAGTGATTCACGAGGAAGGTTTAAGTGTATAATATGTAAAGGTTTTGTGTAAATTGGTTGAAATATATAACAATATATTAAGGGAGCGGACTTGCAAGCGGGCGGTGTGGATTTGATATTATAAATTAACAGATGGCGTTGGTAACTATAAAGGTTGGCTAATGGCGTTGTCAGTAGATGGCATTGTATTTCATCAGACGAAGCAACGTGTGGCCGGGTCTGATAAAATATATAAAAAAAATCTCCCAGAAAGCAGCCCTTTGGTATGTACTGCCAATATTTACTCCTAAATTTTTTTTAAGTGATATTACCATATCAATACACAAGGAGAGTTCAATGAAGAAATGTGGGAACTACTGGACAATTTCTCTCATCTCATACGCCAGAAAGGTAATTTTCTAAGTACGTATAGGTCTCGAGAGTTACCTAAAATGGCAAATACCATGCGAACAGGCAGGGGTTCTGTGTGGTGGTTGAGTGGAGAAGCCTTGTCCATCACAGAAATTGGGGTGGGGGTCATGATTCTCAACAATGAGGAACCGACTAAAAATAATGGAAAAGTCCTGTCCTATAAAACTTCTGCCGTAGTGACTGAATGAACATGTCCTAGTAGGCCACTCCAAACCTGACGTAACTCACTGACAGGATATAAACATTAATCTTTAAGTACATTCTCTCCTCAAAGTTGAGTATCTGAAGGGTTTGCAGTGATTTTGTTGCAGTTACTGTTATTAGTTTTTAAAATTTGTATTATTTAGAAGCAAAGAAAATATTTAAGTACCAAAACAAAATATATAACGACCAATCCGAGTGCGAATACTTCATACAAATTGTCCACAATAAGGCTAAGATATTATTTCAATACCCGCTTTATCCGATTTTTTGACAAAATGGTCTGAGTATGACATCATGTTCACATTTTTGCGAGGAACAAGACTAATCTAAAAGTGAGTTTCAAAACCTCCCTTATCACGACCAAAAACCATGTTAAAACTGCGAGTGAAAAACAAAAACCCGCTATATCATTCAAGAAGTTACTATCAAAACCCGCTATATCGGAATTCAACCAATCACGAGCAGTTATTTTGCCAAGATGGCGGGTGTAGAAGCACGCCCCTCAGTTGAGTTTCAAAAGCCTCTATATATTTCATATAAATCACGAAGTGAGTATCAAAATCCGCTATATCCATTTTATTTATCCAAATTACGTAAATATTTCAAATCATACATTGAAAAAATGATCACTTTTCGAATGTATATTACTCCAATTCATTATATAAAAAACAAAATGCTATTTTTTATTTACCCTAGAGATGTGACAGTTTTTTTTGCGGTTTTCTCCGAATCAGTGAAAGTTGATATAGCGGATATAGAAATTGAACGATTTTCAATGTCAATTTTTCTACTAAATTTCATAGCATGCAAACAAGCGGAGATATTACAATGTTGAAAGCAGAACCAAGTCACAGCTATTTTTGATTATGGGTAATAATTAATTTCAATTATTAAGAAAAAAATAATGAACTCTTGCTTCCTGTAAGGAGTTTTTGAAACAATCAATGACATTTGAGAACATTATGTTTAAATGATTGAGGAAAATGTTTCCCGCTCGTGGGTAAAATCCCACGATGAGAAGAGTTCTTCACCATAGCTTAAGCAACGTTTTAGTTTATTATAATGGTAGTAGGAAGTAATCAATTATTTTATGACTATTCGTAAGCTTAGAATTTTTATCTTTAAAAAAAATAGTTAAAAAAAAGTTCAATTTTAAAAGAAAAAGGAAAAAATAACAGTAATGCATATTAAATTTACACCGAGCAAATTGTGCAAATCAAAAAGAAACAATGTGAAATAAATCCTTTATTCATTAATTTCATTCGTAAAAAAGCGCGGCACTCGAGCCGGAACCGCCGTGTCGCGCGGAATTCGTTTCGGGGATCGGCAAGCGGGGGCATGCGAGGTGAATTTAAATAATCGAAATCCTATCTCATCCGGATCCCAATTTGCATACATACAAGTAAATTACTTCTGGCGAAAGATCCGATTTACGAGGAAATACTTAGCCACTGTCATCAACAATTAATGAAAGAGATTTTTCTGATTCGGTTGAAAGCCTCGGGGATACTTCACGATTTAAAGGATCACGTAGATTCAACTAATAAACAACTGTGGAGATTCAGAGAATCCAATCATTAGAGAATCCAAAACACGTCGGGTGCTAAAAGTAAGCCTTGAAGAACTCCTTTATATTGAGTTTATGGGAAGTTGATGATTTTAATTGACGGGAAGATGCCGAAGTTATTTGACCTAAACTTTATTCCTATTTGTTTAATTTACCTGAAGAATACATAAAAGACACCAAAACATTGTCAGATAATGAAACATTCTCTTAGCTTTTTCTCAATTCATTTGTACTGGACAACTGTTACCAACTTGACTGAAGTCACAACTAGGATACTTATTGTGACTTCAACCAAGTTTGTAACTTGAGTAGGGGGTTAGACTGTTTCATTATGGAACCTGTTTCACTTTCTTTATACCTATTTTAATTTTTTTTTGAAGTAAAACTTCTATAGCACGGCTGTGATTTGGATTTCGGATGAAACGGAAATAAAGATTAGTACACCTGCGTCGCATCAACTGCGCTCATCGGCCGCTTTGATAATGATGTCGCTTTTAAAGGCTCCTGTTGGTTGGGATATGAAACCGAAATTACGCTTTGATTATGACCTCACTTTTCAAGTAACTATTGGTTGAGATTATTTTGGTAAAGTTTTGATTCTCCCGCGTGTAAACTGCTTTCGATTTTTTTTTTATAAATTAGGGACCTAAGATAATTGCATGATTTATATAGGTATTTTAATCAATTTATGAAGATTTAGACTTGTTTACCACGGAAACGTATTTTCTCTGAATGTATTTATTTATTAGGTAGGTACATCTATATAAGTACGATGTACACACCTTTTATATTGTCTCTCTCACTAGGGACATCCTATTTTTTTAATATATTGTTAAAGACCGGCTAGTTTTCAAGTATTTTACTTTAACAATAGGTACATTTTTTAATAGACTTAATTTCAATAAGCACATTTTTTGGAAAATTGGAAGCAAAATTTTAAGATGAATTAAATCAGTTTGGTATTGGTTACAATAATGCGATTGGAGAACTTTTTCTTTAGATTGCGTGAGTTTACTATTTTTTTCAATACGATATTATGAATACTGAGGAAACAACTGGTTGATAATTGTAATTTATCATAATAGTTTATGATCTAGTATCTACTTTACCATTACCAGTAGTCTATGGGCTTTTCGAGTCACATGGTCTCGTTGCCGAGTTGTGCCGAAGGTGACCGCAAGTAGATTTACGAAGTTTTTAGGTTACGCAGACCAGAACTAGTCTTCAGCCTGGAAGGGCGTTTGTCTTTAGAAGTATAGTTATAATATAATATAAACTTACCAAATATAAGATAAAAAATTAAATCACTTAAACTACTTGGCTTCATTCATAGAATTACCTCTGATTTCAAACATATAAGTACACTTAAAACTCTTTACTGTTCGCTGGTTCGCCCTCACCTTGAATATGCTAGTGTCATTTGGTCTCCTTTCTATGCCGTCCACATTTGTCATATCGAATCCAACATCGTTTCCTAAGAGGGATTGCTTGGAGGTTGGGTCTTGAAAGAGGCAAGTACTCATATGATGAAATTGAACACATTTTAAACATGTCTTCTTTAGAAAAACGTAGAAAGGACTCTGATCTAATTTGCATATTTAAAATTATTAACAGTATTACTGATACACCTGCATTGTTACAACTCATTCAGTTTAACATCCCTTCCCGTAGACTTCGAAATAATGAATTGCTGTTCCTCAATCAATATTCTACTAATTATGGATACCATTCTCCCTTATCCAGAATGTCGAGACTTGTCAACGCAATTCAAAGCATTGATTTTTTTGGTGTAAAACTAAACGACTTTCGGCAGTCGATACGCAATATTTAAATGCTTCTTCATGCTTTGACTTGTAGTGTCTCTATATGTACTTTTATATTTTATATTGTCACTGCTATTAATTTATATGTGCTCTCCCTTCACTGTGATCTCTGTTTTTTTATTCGTGTTATTATTATGTTTTTAATGGACTGTTGTCCGTAAATTAATAAATAAATAAAAAGGGGTACATAAAAAAGTATTTCTCGAATGTTTCATGAATATATTATGTGTCTATGTTTCTTAAGTTTCCATCGTTTATACTTATAAATCTGTCATCATTTGAATTATATGTTCCTTCTGAATTGCGCTGCATCATCAATCAATCAGAACAAATAAATAAAATAAAACAATTTTTCAAAAAAAACTTACAATAAAAAGTAAATATTTTATACAAAACAGATTATAACTTACAACTCAAGTAAGAATCGTGGCTCCCTTATCAGGCACAAGAGCCCCTCTTTTCTGATAAGGTATACATGACCAGAAACGACCTCTAATTTAATATTTTGTAAAAAAAATGTGCATATTATGTAACTCATATTTTTTTATATTACAATAAAAAAAAAAAAAAAAAATGTTCAATCTGGCTTCTTACGGGTACCAATGTATTGATATTTTTTATGTTTTATGTAAATTTTAGTATTATATACTTAATCTTTTGTTTTAAATTTTTTTTGGTCTCATACTCCTTTACTATAAATATTATTATTTCTAATTTTTTATTACGCTGCTTAATAAGAGGTAGTCACAAAGAGGAAATCCATAATTGGTTTTATTTTGGCTATCCAAACATGTACAAACTGGAAAAATGTAAACTGTCGATTTCCCGAAAATAAATAAATAAAAAAATGAATACATAATTACAATACGACAATAAATTGTCAACCTAAGTCTTTCAAACAAGCATCCTATAGTTTACAAGGATAATACGTACTGGACAATACTGGTCCCAGTACTTACCTTAAGAGGGCATTACAAGAGAAAACCAGAAATATGTCATTTTCAAATCAGATTTTAGACGTATTGACTCTTTTCCACAAAAAATTATAAATGGATTTCGAAAGATTGTTCTTTTATCTAGCATTCGCATGTAATAAATGTTGAGAATTTTTTTAAATTTTTAGTATAATATGGTTATTCCATAGGTCGTTGGCAGATTTGTAAAATTTTCAAAAAAGATTTTGTATTATACCACACCCATTTCAAATAATGTAATCATGCAGTAAAATAAATCAATACATTATCTAGCAAACGTATGTTTTAGAATTTTAATTTTAGTTTCAATGAAATCATTAAAAAATATGTACGTACATGTGTTTCTTGACGAAAATTGGTCCATTTGTATATTTATTTGCGCACTTACAAACTAATATATTTCAAATTTTTTTAACTTTCTTATTAAATTTAGACATTATTGAAAAATGATAAATACTTATAATCATCACATATATTCATCACACCTTTTAGCATTTTTGAATGAAGGTATAAAAAATCCTACATCGAAAATAATTATTGTCGGCGACTATAATCTTCCCAATTTGAAATGGAACTCTAGTGACAATGGTTATATTACTAACGAAAGTTCTAACGACCCAGCACGTGAAGTGATAGATACGATAAACTATTTAAATTTGCATCAACATAATTTTGTACCCAATATATGTGGTCGTCTTTTAGACCTTGCCCTTTCAAACTGCTCTAAACTGTGTGTTGAAATGTCAGACGATCAGCTCGTTCCGGTGGATAATTATCATCCCCCCCTACACATTATAGTAAATATGTACACAAACAATCCACCACTGAAACAAACAACACTCAACTTCAAAAACGCTGATTACGATTCTATTAACTACCAACTCACTAATACAGATTGGACTTTCTTGACCACTAACAGTGATATCGAACAAATACTAGAAAAACTCTATGAAACATTTTCTGAAAATATAAAATCTCATGTCCCCTCGTATACACCAAAATACAGAACATATCCAACTTGGTTCTCCACGGACCTTTTACTCTTACTGAAACAAAAAAAACAGCTACACAAAATTTTTAAACTAACCCACCAAATCAACGACTACTTAAACTTCTCAGAAACAAGAAAGAAATGTAAAACACTATCGAAACTGTGCTATAAAGCACACATCACCTCCGTTGAGAAAACTGCGCTAGGAACAAAGAATCTTTGGAATTTCGTTAAAAAATTAAACAATGAAAGTACAGACTACCCTCCCACAATGCATTATGATGGCAAAATAGCCAATAGCACCTTCGATATTGTTAATTTGTTTGCGGATCATTTCCAAAGTGTATACGAAGGCGAAATATCAGATAACAACGTACCATCATCACATATCAAAACACAATACATCTACATAATTGCCTCATAACACAGGAATCATGCTTAAATAAAATAATTTCACTTGACCCTAACAAATCTGCAGGCCCAGATAACATCCCACCAATATTTTTCAAACAATGCGCATCTGCAATATCAGGTCCACTCACCGCATTATTTAACCACCTACTTTCTTCTGGACATTTTCCAACCCGTTGGAAATCTGGTTATATTACACCGATTCTCAAAAAAGGTGACGACACAGATATTAAAAACTACCGTCCTATATGCATACAATCAGCACTCCCGAAAATCTTTGAATCCCTTGTTCTCGATTTAATTTATCCATCAGTATTAAAAGTAATTGATAAAAACCAACACGGATTCGTTTCTGGTAGGTCAACTGCTACTAACCTGTTACTTTACCATAACTATATTACAGAATCTTTTACAAAAAAAAAACAAGTTGACAGTATTTACACAGATTTTTCAAAAGCATTCGAAAAAGTATCACATAAATTATTACTTAGGAAACTGTATGCCTTAGGACTGAGAGGCAAGTTGTTGGATTGGTTCTCAAGTTATTTGTCTAACAGAATCTTATTTGTTAAAATTAAACATTATAAATCTAAATTAATATATGCAACTAGTGGTCTACCGCAAGGGAGTCATCTCGGCCCCATCCTTTTCTTAATATTCATAAATGATATCATTAGTTGTTTCGACGATGTAGAAGTTCTGCTATTTGCCGATGATATCAAATTATACAAAGAAATAGCCAATATAGGTGACTGCCTAATCCTACAGTCAAACATCGTCAAATTACAAAATTGGTGTGTCGCAAACAACTTATTCCTCAATATCGATAAATGTAAGACACTAACATTTTGTCGAACAAAGACTCCACTATCTTTCAAATACACAATAGATAATAAAATCTTAGAAAAAGTCAAAGAAATTAGGGATCTTGGAGTTGTGTTTGATACGCAATTAAACTTTATAAATCACATACAACAAATAACTAATAAAGGCATGAAAACACTAGGATTTATAATCAGAACAATTAAAGACTTCGATTCGCTGGAAGTTATAAAAATCGTATATTTGTCACTCGTACGCAGCTTGTTGGAATATAATTCCATAGTTTGGTCCCCATATTATCAAATTCATATAAGAAATATCGAAAGAGTGCAGCACAAATTTTTAAGATTTATTAACTTCAAGTTACACATACCTATTCAACACATTAACTACACAACTTTACTAAACATACTTAAATTGCATTCCCTAGAAAACAGAAGAAAAATAAACGATCTAACTTTTTTGTTTAAAATTATTCACTCCGAATTAGATTGTTGCGAACTTCTGCATCTCATTGATTTTAAAGTACCTACTCGAGAAACAAGGCAAAACATATTATTCTGCAACAATAATTCTGTAACCAACTACCACACACATGCACCAATTTCACGATTGCACACACTAGGGAACAAATTTACCTCAAATATCGATGTATTCAATACAAGTTTACCTTTGTTCAAGAAATATCTGAACAATATTTTTATGTAGAATATTTTGATATCTAAGGAGCATCACATAGGATCTATTACATATATTTGTGTATTTCTATAAATCTACAATATAAAAACCTATTACCGTTTTCTTTCTATGTATCTTGCGTTTTGTCATGTATTTTTCATCACATTTAATTAGTCACCTGTAAATTTTGTAATTACTAACATACCTACAAGTTTATTTCTATGCCATTTATAACTTAGAAACTTTCTCTTTTATTGTAATGCACTATCTTTCCTTAAATTTATCTGTATACCTACCTTTCATATGATGTTTACTAGTTATATTTTTATAGTTTATCTTTTTTTATTTAAAAACTGTCTCTGTATTATAAACTTGTCATGTAAAAGCCCATCAGGGCGTTGAAAATTAATAAATAAAAATAAAATAAATAAATTAAAGCTAATTTTAATTGAAATAAATTCGATATTGAGTTATAATTTTAAAAAGCTGGTACGGAGAATAATTAATCTTTCTCGTTGTAATTGCCCTGCACGATCGTAAGAACAACTTTCGACGAAATGTGAATTTTCGTCCGCTGGCTGGTTAAACGCTCTTAAGAAGCAACTCTTTGGAAAGAAATAAAAGACAATACAAAACTTCTAACTACTGAAGCATTTCAAAATATATTGTATTTTATGTTGTCTACGTGTATATTACGTAAAAATCAAAATATGTTTGTTTCTGGGTATGCATATATGGTTCAAAATATTACGAAGAAAAAAAATCCAAATTAAGTTTCATTCTACATTCTTTCTAACTATTTTTCCAACAATGGTGGCTTATTGAAAAACAATATTGCGTCACCATTGCGAAAAAAACATCATCGTAGATCTTTCATCGCAAGGGGAAGAAATTTAATGGTTTTATTACTTCAGTGATTCACGACCGCGCCGCGGAAGCGAGTATTCGTTACTTTTAAAGATTCCTGCAATATGTTTTCAGACTATCAATAAACATAAATAAAGATTTATAAGACGTTTTAAATCGTTAAATCGTGCACGGAGATTTAGGGATTGTTATTTTCTAATCGTTAAATTTATTAACGCTACGTTAAATATTACATTACCAAGTGAAGAGCTTTCGTAAACAACCCATTTCATTTCAATAAATTCTATACCCGTAGCCGGGCATTTCCGATACGCTAAATATAAATAAGAGGGAAAAACTATTAGCAAGTGGTTTGACCATATAATAAATATCTGAGTGTTGCTGTGTTTAAAAGAAAGAACGCTCTATAGTGAACCGAATATCTAGGTATTTCTCAAACTTCATATGGTTTTCACTAGTGACCGACCGAAGGTTCGGTTTCGGTTTCGATTTCGGCAAGTTTCGGCAAAAAAATCTAGTTTCGGCATCAGTTTCGGTTTCGATAGATTTTCTGCTGAAACTAACTTAACTTTAACTAAACTAAACTTTAACGAAACTAACTTTTCAAACCACGTTAAAAATCTATTCGTTATTTGTTTTTGGGGTGTTTATGCCATGTTGCGCTACCTCCCTCTTTAGCCAATGTTTCGGACATACTTTTGGCCGTGAAAAATCTTAAAACGTACAAGTTAAAAATCGACAGTCTTACTCATCATCGCAAAATAAGATACAACCTCGGAGCAAGACCGGGTTAGGTGAAATTGTTACTCAACATGGTGGGTTAATCGCGCGCATGCGCGTGTTTTTACCGAGTCGCTGTACGGGAGATGTAGTAGCTGTCAGAATTTAAACCACCCGATCACCAGGGTTAACCCAGTACCCCGTGCGTTGTAACTGACGAAATGGCGAACTTTTATGAGAATCTTGACGTTTTGAACGGAGCTTTGGCAAATATTGACCGTATTCGCGGCATTCGCGCACCACGGCCACGGAAAAGGTTTAAAAAAGGTACGATCCATTTGCGGCACTCACGGAAGGAGATTTTAAGTCTAAATATAGATTTACCAAAGTCAACGTTGTGTTGACGCGTGTTGACGTTTGACGTATAAATAAACGTGAAGTTGGCAACACGCCGCGAAATGCTAAATTGGCCGCGTTTTTGAGCTTTGGAGCAGTGTTGCTACCGTAAAAAAATCATAACAGCTGTCGAGAAACATTATGATGATGAGTAAAGATTTTTACCCTGAGCAGTGTAGGCTTACTCCACTGTGTAGCTACCGCGACGCTACAGAGCCGTGGTACGGTTTTATGATGAGTAAGGCAGCGATTGTTTACTGTTATTTGGCTTATTTTTTACACTTGTTCAGACAGTTACATAAGACGTGTTAAATAAAATTAAAAAAAAACAGTAATTCAAGATGTGAAAAAAAAAAATAATATATTACTTCTATACAACAAATATTTTTTTTAATTATTGTTTCTTTTTATTTATTTAATTTAACATGTGATATCATCTGAATACGTGTAAAAAATAAGCCAAAAAATAATAATAAAATTTTAACATGTCTAAAAAGGTTTCGGTTTCGGTTTCGGCCGAAACTTAGACAGACGCCGAAGATTCGGTTTCGGACGGACACTAGTTTTCACCAATTTTCTCTCCCATTCCCTTCTGTCTCCTTTTTTCTTCTTGTCTATAGCTCCACTACCAATAGCAGTGGCGGATTTACCAGCAGGCTGAGTAGGCTTGAGCCTAGGGCGGCGGATTTTAGGGGGCGGCAAATTTGCCCCAAAAAATTTTATTGTCTTACAGAAATAAAAAATACCTAAATGTTATTAGATTTCACCACTTAACTTAACCTGTCAAAGTGGGGAAATTGACGTTTGTCAATCTGCTAATACTTTTTTATACTACGTATTTGCGTAGGTAGTCTTATTTGGAATATTTGGAGCGCGGTTCGGGAACGAATGACATGAGACATGACCATTCGTTAACAGTGTCTGGCCGAAATGAAAGCGCGGGCGCGCGGCGCGAGCGTTGAGCATTAAGTTCGGGAGTTGCTAACTCTGCGTCTTTTTACGTAGATCTACGTATTTTAGGTCCTTCCTGCACATCTACTAACTTCAGTCCCAGAATCTACGAATTTTCTTTTAATTTGTACAAATTTGCAAAGTAACATAACACATTAGGCTGAAGAAGCATATTTTCTGTTACTTTACATAAAAAAAACGGTGGCGCCCCCGTCTGCGGGACAAATTATGTGGCGCGGACTCCAACTAACGTTCTATTTCATACTATGAATGAGTCCACGCCACATAAGAAGTCCCGGGGCGCTAGTTTCGGGGGGGTATAACTCCGATCCAAATTTTCGACAGAAATACCGAATTCAAAAGAAGAAATAATATCCGTCGTTGTGTTACGTCACAAGTCTGGCAACCAATGGGAAACCTTTATTTCTGTGGTTTATTAAATTGAAAAAAAAATATTTTTTATATTTTGGTGGAAAGCAGTCACTTTGTGGTTTTGACATAAATTGAAATAAAACAATAACTTTGTTTGTAACCACGATTTTTTAAAATACCGACCGGTTTCGCTTATCACAAACATCTTCAGGGTATAAAATTAAACTGATCAAAAATATGCATTCTGCTTATCGTATAATGTACGAAGTAATTGTTTTATTTTTTAACAATGGTTAAGAGATCTAGGTATTTGTCCATAATATTATGTATATCTCTCTCTCTTTAAATAAATTGTATAATAAAATACTCGTTTTATTAGTTTTTTTATTCGGCGGTAATGGTTGTTGTGTGGAATGATTTTTTGGAAAGAATAAATAAAGTGAATGTTCAAATTCAGGCTTCCACCGTAGATTTGATCACCGTCGCCGATCTTTACGAATCACTCTGTAAGTTTTTCTTAGCTGGACGAGAGAATTTTAAGTATTTCGAAGAAAAGGCGATGGAATTAAGCGTATCGAAGCATTACATAACAGATATCGGAAAAAGACAACCGAAAAGAAAAAAAAGATTCGACGAAACACCCGATGAAGAAATTAGAATGACTGCGAGTGAAACTTTCAGGATTAACACGTTTCTCGTCCTCGTAGATAGACTCGTGTCCGAGTTAGAAAAGCGACAGGAGGCCTATAACAAATTTAACGAGAAGTTTTCATTTTTAACTAAAATAGGTGAGTTGTCAACATCAACCCTAACGGAAAAAGCATATTTGTTGGAAAAAATGTATCCTAATGATTTAGAAACTGACCTAGTTCAGGAATGCGTACATTTTCAGGGCCACCTTTCTTCTGAAGGAATTTTGATAAAACCAGATTCTGGATCATTAAAAGATCTATCATCGTTTCTGCGAAATCAGAATTTGGAGAACCTTTATCCAAACTTGGATATAGCAGTTCGCATGGCTCTGTGTACACCAGCGACAAATTGTTCGGGTGAGAGAAGCTTTTCTTGCTTAAAGCGGGTGAAAAACTATCTACGATCTACATTATGCCAAGAAAAGCTAAATGCCTTAGCTCTTTTGTGCATAGAGTCAGGACTAATGAACAAAATTTCATTCGACGACATAATTGACGATTTTGCGGATATAAAATCGCGCAAAAAGGTCATGTGAAACATTAATAACTTTTATTTAAAAAAACATTAAGCCAGCGGCTGAGAATAAAAGTTTAAAAATGCTTGCAACTGTATTAAATAAAAAATTTAATATTGGTGTATTTTATTCAAAACTTGCTTTAATGTATACCTACATTCAAGTAAGCAATAAAAATGCTCAAAACGCACGATGATAAATTATTAAATATCGTGTACTTCTTGTAAGTATTTTTTGATCATAAGTAATTATGATTTTTCAATAATGTCTAAACAATATAATTCTGTAAAAAAAAATTAAAATATTTTAGTTTGTAAGACCTTAAATAAATAGAAAAACTGAGGTATTTTTGTCACAACACACGTTCTCGGATTTATTTTTTAATGATTGTGTTTACCAGATTGTGTATTGATTTATTTTTTTGTATGATTATATGATTTGAAATTTGTGTTGTTTAATAGAATCTGTCGTTTGAAAATTCAACAAATCTGCCAACGACCAACGGTATAACCTAAGTATATTAAAAATGAACATCGTTTTTAAAATTTTTAAAACTGCCTTTACCAGATAAAATAACAATCTTTATAAATCAATTTATATTTTTTTTGTTAAAAAGAGTCAATACGTCTAGAACGTGATTTAAAAAGGACTAATTTCCGGTATTCTCTGGTAATACAGTCTTAATAACTTAATTGATTTTATTGTGATCATCAAGCAGATTGTTAACAGATAATTTAACAGGAATATTGTTTGTATTTTCGTTGTTTTTTTTGTTATTGGAATGAATGTAAACTAGGGATCATAGTATAACATCATAGTAAACCACTCGTACACAATATGAATGAACAAATTAAAAAATAATGTACATTCGGTAAATGTTAAATATTTTTTATTGGACTTATAGTTTAAAAACAATACGAACAATGTTTTAAGATTTTCACGGCCAAAAGCATTTTCGTTGTTTGTTTTTGGGGTGTTGTGCCGTGTTGCGCTACCTCCTTCTTTAGCCGACGTTTCGGACAGCGTTGCAGTGTCCATCATCATCCTGATGAAGAATCAATGAAGAATCAATCCTGGCTAAAGAAGGAGGTAGCGCAACACGGCACAACACCCCAAAAACAAACAACGAAAATGCTTTTGGCCGTGAAAATCTTAAAACATTGTTCGTATTGTTTTTAAACTATAAGTCCAATAAAAAATATTTAACATTTACCGAATGTACATTATTTTTTAATTTGTTCATTCATATTGTGTACGAGTGGTTTACTATGATGTTATACTATGATCCCTAGTTTACATTCATTCCAATAAACGGAAAAATCTGATATAATGAAGACAATAATTAATGGTACCTACACATACACAAGCCGTGTTATTCCATGCAAGTTGCAATTTCATTGACAAAAAAAATTAATATGATTATGAACTACACGGAGAAAAATATTATACTGAAAATAGTTATCTTTTTTTTTTAAATAGTGATAATATTCAGTTTTTAATGTAGAATCAGGAATAAAATGTAACAATAATTATCAAGCTTCAGCAAAAATTATATTTCTCAAGTTACCAAACTTTACTTACGGGAAATTCAAAAACTTACAAACCGGCTTAGTAAATTTTCAAACTATTTATCTGTTTTTGGCAACCATATATCAAAAATTAGTACAAGTATTCTTATATAGTTTAATAATTGTTTAGAAACTGTGCACTTATTTTTTAATCCAATGATGTTAAATATCAGTATCTTCACTTGCTTAGGGAACGTACCCATACTACGTGACACATTTAGGGGGGGGGGGGGGTCTTCAAAATGTCACGCTCCATACAAATGAGCGGCGGGTTGCTTAGGATTTTGGTCACCGGGGGGGGGGGGGGGGGGGGGGGGGGTTAAAAATTGCAAAAAGTTGGTCACGTAGTATGGGTACGTTCCCTTACTAGAAATTGAGCAAGTTTAAAAATTTCCGCCAACTTGCAAATTTTTGTAAATCCTTTTACAATCAGTTTCGACTGAAATAATAAATGAATAATGTTTGTAAATAATCAATTACAACTATAACATACAATTTTATGTGTAACGGAAATTACAGGATGACGGAAGGAATAAAATTACAAAAACTACATAATACGTATCCTGAAAGTCTCTAGCCACCCCCCCCCCCCCCTTCCCCTAAGATGGATAATTTAAACCGTTAATTTGGCCCGCCTGTGATTTTAAACCGTTAATTTGGCCCGACTGTTGAAAAAAGTTGGGCAGCCTTGGTGTAGGGTATCGAAGGTCAGAAGGGGCGGCAAAATTTGAATAGCCTACTGGCGGCAAATGTGTAAATCCGCCACTGACCAATAGCCTCACTGACCGTTGATAGTGGAGCTATGGTAGTTCTTTTTATGTTTTAGGGATTCTAATTTCTAATATAAAATATCCATGGCTACAATAATGTGTTTTTAAAAATTCGTTTTACTTACTTGGAATTGTGATATACTCGACGACAGTAGTTGTTGGCAGTTGAGTCGTTGTTGTGGTGGAAGGTGTCGTTGTAGTCACCTTGATTTCTGTGGAAAAAACAAACGATGTTAATAAATATCCAGGAATTAAATAAAACGACAATGCGAACGGTGTCGAAAACACCGGTAACCCCACATAAATTATGTATTCAAATAGAGAATACTCGAACACTACCAAAGAAGTCAACAGTTAAAGACATATTGATATACTTTATTTAGGCGCTATCTGGAAATTTACAAAACATTTGTGGTTTTTTTTACACCAGTTCCACACGGGTGAACCAAGGAGAAAATATTTCCTCTCAGGGCCTGTGGCGTCTTTGGGGATGCTGTGTGTAAGGTCTTTTTAGGAAACGAAGGAGAGAAAGCTCTGGTAAGGAAACAGATATGAAGGGTGGATAGGAATTTTGGGGTCAGTGTATCCAGGAGTGACGGACGTGTGAATCCATCCCTACCACCGCGACACAAAAAGGTGTTCCGATAGAATCCTCTGCTCGACAGGTCAAATGTCTCCCTCAACTATTCTCTTCCGATCCGGCCTGCATCCGCCACCAAGACCCGAACAAATTTCACCCCATGATCCAGGGCTTCCTGTTAAGTCACCAAACTTAGCGAACCATTTAAGGTGACCTACAGCAGAGGTGTTCGTTATTCGATAATAGGTTCCCGGGGCGGCGATATCCAAAACCGTGTCCCAAATTGAATTAATGTATCACCTACATTAAGTAATAGCAGTATTTAACCCGAACAATAGTAATTGTATTAAGATGGATGATCCGATTCTCTGTAGGGAACACGTTTGCACAGCGCGGGTGCAAACTGGGCGACCTAAGGTTTAAGTTTAGACTTACGGAATTCAATACTTCGTTTGTGTGAAAGCACTATGAAACCATACAAATGACTTAGATTCTTTTTCAGATTCTTTTGGCTTAGACAACAGTTTTGTAATATACCTACACTTATATGGAGACGGTTAATAAAATTTCTAAACTTATCTTTTCAACAGTAATCCGAAAGTAACTCACGTCATAGTATTAAGTAATTGGTAGGCGAAGGAAAAGTTGAATAAGCTTAACGTGACCGTTTTACTTCTCGTGATATAGTAAATCATAGATTTAGCGGCGAAAGTTTGCAGAAAAAATGACACAAAAAGTTTCCTGTGGCAACCCAAAAGTTTCTTGCAAAAATAAGCGCCATGGATACATACATACGCCAGATATTTACGACGGCAGATACCTCAGGGTTTCAATTATCGAGGGAATATACCCGTATCATAAGAAATTTGCACCATTTCTTAGTCCTGCGCGAAAAAGGATTTTATTTTTTTTGTAAAAACTGTCTAGAATAATGAGAATTTTACGAATGGTTGCATAAAGCAATTGGAGGAGAGAAACTTATTGGAAAAGTCCGTATCTTGTTACGGGCGAGATATGGGAGAAGTCCAATGAATACGAATGGAAAATGTAATAAGGTTTTACATTGAATGTTTTAAATTTAAGAAATCAGAGTTCTACGACTTCTTGAAACTAATTTCTGGTGGTGAGTGTTGAATTGTAATTGAGTTTTAATTTATTTTCCGGAATCGGATGGCTTCGATGTACATGAATATTCTCGGATGAATACCGGTCCATGCTGATGATGAGATGAAAAAAAAAGAACCTACTTATTTTTCTTCGAACTCCGATAAAACTCTGCGAAGCAAAAGCGGAAACGTCGAACGATTCTTGTAAATAAAATGTAAGAGGATTGTTGAATCATAAGCAAAATTATGAATAGTATTTCTGTGAACATTATACCCAGCGTTCAAAGAGTCTTTTTTCTAATTTTTTCTTACTTAATAAATTAAAACTAAAATTTCCTCTGAAATCATAAGATTTGTAAGTAGGTGGGTTCTAAGATATCTAGTACCTGTCCATGCTGATGATGAGATGAAAAAAAAAGAAACTTCTTCTTCTTCTTCGAACTCCGATAAAACTTCGCAAAGCAAAGGCGGAAACGTCGTATGATTTTTGTTAAATAAAATCTAAGAGAATTATTGAATCATAAGCAAAATTAAAAATAGTATTCACGTGAACATTATACACAGCGTTCAAAGAAGTCTTTTTTCGAATTTTTTCTTACTGAATAAATTAAAACTAAAATTTCCTCTGAAATCATAAGATTTACAAGTAGGTGGGTTCTATGATATCTAGTACCGGTCCATGCTGATGATGAGATGAAAAAAAGAGAAACTTCTTCTTCTTCGAACTCCGATAAAACTTCGCAAAGCAAAGGGGGAAACGTCGTACGATTCTTGTAAATAAAATTTAAGAGGATTATTGAATCATAAGCAAAATTATAAATAGTACTCATGTGAACATTATTCACAGGGTTCAAAGAAGTCTTTTTTCTTACTTAATAAATTAAAACTAAAATTTCCTCTAAAATCATAAGATTTGTAAGTAGGTGGGTTCTTAGACATCTATCTACTTTATTATAAACTGTAAATATTTTACGACTTTTTTTTTTCAAAATAAAATTTTTACAATTTGTCCAAAGAAATATCATAATTCTTTAGGCCGGTAGGTACCACAATATCGATTATTCCGATTTGACAGATAGCAGGAGAAGCCACGATTACACGAACTCTGGCCTAATAAAATGCAGTTTACAACACAGCCACCATCTTGAACCGGAACCGGAACGTAACCAAAAAATTATAGGCAGATGAAATGCCAAATGGTTCAGTTAAAACCTTCACTACGCTCAGTCAATAAAAATTTGAATAAACGGATAGTATGCAAGAAGTGAAAAGTTACCGAACAAAATCAGACGAAACAAAAATAAACAAATGAATAAATGTATCGGCCATGCCAGTTATAATTGTCACTTAGTTCTTATTTAACATTTGACCGGGCTTGTTGATATAAAAATGAAATAACTGATAATTTATTATTAATAACATTTAGTGAGATGATGATTGATTTCTTCCCTTTAGCCTTGCAAAATATATATATACAGCAATAATCTCAAAGGCCGGAGTCGCTTGTGAGTAATTTGAAAACTTGACGGGTACGAAAAGAAATTGCATTAATAAAAACAAGGTGTTTAAAAAACCGTTTAAAATTGGGTTTAGGCAGTTCTTTGGGTAAATTAGTGAGTCTGTATGTATTTGGGATAAATTTACCATAAAGTCTGATGGTCCCGTCTGCTCTCCCCACAGTGTTGGCCGCCACGCACATGTAGGTCCCGAGGTCGTTCTTGCCAAAGTCCTTTATGACCAAGGTCATCCTTATCTCGTACTGTGATATCCGCTCCCAGCCCATCACGTAATTTTTGCTGAAATAAGAGAGAGGAAAGCATGAGAAAACGAAGAAAAATAAATCTATGTTACGAATGTACCCTTTGGTTTTGAAACCAAACAATCATTCACGCTTGTGTGATCAACATCAATGCAGCGCTTTTATGACAGATTCCTTTATTGGCAGCTCGCATACCATTAGTATCATCAGCGGCGCGACAGGTTTAGCCAAAAAGAAAATTATTCTGTTTCCGATTGCCGTAGACTCAACTGCTCGCGTGTTTTTCCAGTGTTCGCTTCCCACCTTCTGATAAATAATCTCACATAAAAAAAATATGTTATGTGGTTGAATATTGCTTAATAAACCTGTGGGGTAAGTGTATTTATTTGATTAATCACAGCAATTATTTCAGTCCCCTAAGTCTTTATTATATGGAAAAATAACCTACTTATTTAAAAAAAATACACAAAAGCTCTTCTGGAGAACGAAGTGAAACTAGAAAGTCGCTAGATGTCGCTTTCTTTTGCCTGTTTATTTTAAAGTGGTTTGAAGTTTGGATATTAACTGTCAAAAACTTTTTTTTTTTGGGTTTCGTGGGATTCGAACCTCCGTCGGCTGGATTTCTCTGGCCGCTGAGATTTGCGACGCACTACACCGCTGCGCTATGGGGCGCGTTCGGCGAGGCGCGAATTTTATGCATTATATTCTGTTTTTTTTTTTCAATACGTGGAAACTCAATTTAGTAGGTGAAGCGAGGCTGGGTGCAGTCATCGTAGTTATTCGATCTGTACATGGGTTGATAGGGGTGGGATTGTGCGTAAATTTGAGTTACCGGAAAGAATGCTGCCGATTGTACGCCAATGATGCGGTGCTGATTTCTAATAGTATGATACTCTACAGTCTCTCGGGTATAGGATGAATGAAATATGTATGAAGAATGAGTTCATTTCTAATGTACAAGTCTAACGGTGTTTAAAAGAGAAAGTGCGTGAACAGGGCACAATGTAGTTGTTAGTGATGAATACTTGGAGCAGGAGTATGAGTTTGTATTTTTCGAAGTGCGAGTATGTTAAAGAGAGATGAAAATGATGAGAGAGATATCGAAAGGGTAATTGCAGGGAAATCCAGCTAGCAATCCACAATGGCGTGCTGAAACCTACCCTCAGGTATGCCAGTGACGCATGGAACTGGCAGAAGAAGGACGAAGATGACTGAATGCAGTAGAAAGGAGATTCCTTAGGCGAATGTGTGGTGAAACCATGTAAGATCGTGTGATAAATGAGGAGATATGTAATGAATGCAAGGTAAAGAGTAATGAGTGAGATTAACTAAGTTGTGTGCAACTATAATTTCATGAACTCAAATTTGCCTAGAATTCAAGTATTATTTTAAATTTAAAAATTGGAACTGATTAAGTGGAGAATAATAGACAAATGGCATATCAGGTATCAGGTTTAAACATATCTACCAATTTGTCCTCATGAAATCTGCATCAATGAACTCAAATTTGTTTTGATTTTAAGTGTCATTTTCAAAATTGAAACTTTTGTGTCATAACGTTGGCACAAACCCGTGATTAATAAAAATTAATTAAAATTGTCTTTGTCAAAATTGTTAAAAATTATAAAACCCCGTGATTTTTCACAGTTCTGTGCTAGTTTCTACGAATTGCAGTAAGTTTCAAATGGAACTCTCCAAATTGTGAAACTCTTGTGTGAAAAATGTGTTTTTCGAGTGTTAAAACTAGAGCGAAGTCGGGTTCCGGCTTGTTACAACTAGTAATGAATAAACTCGCTGTTATAATTAATCCCCTCTTTAGTTGGCCGTTGTAGGGTGTGTACCGTCTTTATGATTGTAAGCAGCACTTTACACTCGGCCTAATGATGACCTACAGAGACTAATGGGACCATTCCGCTCTCAGGTGGACCGGCGATACTCACATTAGTGTGGGCCCTGCGAGTCCATTGGCCGTAATGGGGGTAAATTAAAACACATGGCCAAACGATCTGGGTCCTCTTGCCTTGTGTTTAGGTCAGCCCTTGGAATACTTCAAAATAGAAAGCAGCCTAAGATTCGGAGGTTGGTGAGGATACATTGTAACGATGAAGCACGTTGAAGGTGCTTTTTAACGAAAACAACGCTGCATAAATAACTAGTAATTCAGAGAACAGAAGACTTGCAAAGACGCGTAATGTTTATTATTCCGATTTTGCAAGTATTAGCTCAAGTATTCTCGTCGAATACAAATGTACTTCCAAAAACTGCTACAATCTTAACAGACGGAAGTGGACAAATATTTTTTTAACTTTATATTCCTAAGTTTTTTACATTAGCTCTACACTCTGAAGAAAACCATTTCCCTCAAGGCCTATGTCATCTTTGGGGATGCTGTGTGGAGGGTTTTTTTAGGAAAGAAAGGAGAAGAAGTTCTGGGAAGGAAAAGGGTATGAAGGGTGGGTAGGAATCTGGGGGTCAGTATATGCAGGAGTGACGGACGTATGAATAATCCATCCCTCGACGATTTATACACGACCGACGTTTAATTTTTTATGAAATTTTGTTATTTAAAATTCAGAATATTGGCCTGGACTTGCCAGAGCTTACCACTTTAATAAACATTCATATTCTGTCAATATCAATACGACAAACCAATTTATTTAATTTGGCCGCAATATGTGCGCAATATAACACAAAATTTCACAATATTGACATTTTTAGCAATAACCTTCAGAAATATCGAATAGAAGTAAAATTAATACAATATTGGATTGAGTCACCGATACAAAATTGAATTTTTCAGCATCTCTTGAAATATTTGGGTTTGTTTGTAGACAAAACTATTTATTTATATTCATATTAAATGCGTACGGGCGCCAACAATTAATTTACCTTAATATTTTAAAGCGTAACGTCCAAAAAGTATTAAAAACCTAAAATAATTTAATGGCGCCATCTTAAGAGGGCATTACCAGAGAAAGCCGGAAATACGTCATTTTCAAAAAAGTTTTTAGACGTATTGACTCTTTTCCACAAAAAATTATAAATGGATTTCGAAAGATTGTTCTTTTATCTAGTTTTCGTATGTAATAAATTTTGAGAATTTTTTTTAATTTTTAGTATAATAAGGTTATTCCATAGGTCGTTGGCAGATTTGTTGAATTTTTAAAAAAGTTTTTGTATTATACCACACCCATTTCAAATAATAAAATCATGCAGTAAAATAAATCAATACATTATCTAGCAAACACATGTTTTAGAAAATTATTTTTAGTTTCAATAAAATCATTAAAAAATATGTACGTACATGTATTTCTTGGCGAAAATTGGTCCGTTTGTGTATTTATTTGCGCACTTACAAACTAATATATTTCAGATTTTTTTAACAATCTTATTAAATTTAGACATTATTGAAAAATGATAAATACTTATAATCAAAAAATAACTACAAAAAGTACATTATTTTAATAGTTTTATCTTCACGCCTTTCAGCATTTTTGGATGAAGGTATAAATTAAAGCTAATTTGAATTGAAATAAATTCGATATTGAGTTATAATTTAAAAAACTGGTACGGAAAATAATTAATCTTTCTCATTGTAACCGCCCTGCACGATCGAAAGAACAACTTTCGACGAAATGTGGATTTTCGTCCGCTGGCTGGTTAAACGCTCTTATGTTTTTATGACGATCTGTCCTCTTTGCCACCCCACCTTATGGATAGTTATTTAGTTTATGATGCCATGAAATAAAATTCCTGTTGTAGTTCTGTATTCCTTTTATACCGCATGCATCCTTCCCCACTTAAAACACTGCACACATATCTGGACTTCTTTGGCTTGTCTCTTTGCACAACGCGCATCGCTTGCTTCTTGTCGAATGATGCTAGGGAACAGTCTTTGGTTTTTGTTCGAACTATAATTACCAATACCCTGTTTTTCACACAGTTAACACTTTTCCTAAACGTAGATTTAAGAACAACAATAGAAATGCCTTCCAGGTAGAATTGAATGGAAACAAAAGTCGCCACTGACTTAGTACCTTTTTGTTCTAGCCTATTTAGTATGCCTCTCTTACACTTGCCTGACAATCCCATTTGATAGGAATGAAAATTTAATAATGATGAATCACAGTTCACCACAGTTCTACATAACGTACATCAACAAAATGATTCAGTTCAGTTCAGTTTCAGTGCCGGCAACCCGGGCGTTTATTTAGTTTCATGGTTATTTACATTGTTTTCTTTTCTTTTACCCGCCTCACTAGACAAAGTCTGTTCCGAGGCGAGTAAATCACATATTATGTTTGTTCCAAAAGAAATGTGTGTATTTAAACAAATATATATGTGTATGTAAAAAGATAAAAAAGATAAATTATATGTTGGTATATTAAATATTTACATACATACTTTGTTTTTTAGATAAAAGTAAATTAAAATTTTGTGACAGTTGAATATAGCGGTTACATTATAGAAGTAATAATTAATAATTAATCGTAATAATTAATATTGCAAAATTGCAGTTTCTCGTATTTGTTTTATTTGAATATTATATAATTTCGTGAGAACTTGTATGAAATGTTATTTATTTAGAATATTTTGAATGTCTGTTCTTTCCTTTTCATTCAACCATATTACAAATCTTTTGAAAAGCCAATTCAAATTATTTGGGGTGACGTAAGTTTTTGTTTGTGTTAGGAAGGTATTGAAAATGTGTGGTGCTAGGTAAGATTCGTGTTTTTTTGCAAAAGTTGATTTGATATGGGGAACTTGAAAGTGCTTATTAATTTTTGCTCTTGTGTTTTGCGAGTGAGGTATGTGGAGATGTGAAGTTTTGATACAGTTTTTGTAAATGATCTTCCTTATGAATATTTTATTTACGTCTAGTAATTTGTTTTTTATCATTAGCTGTTCCGTCGGATGTTGGTAAGGTTTATAAAACATAATTCTAATTATTGTTTTGTGATTTATTTTAAGAGAATTGAGGTAAGTATCTGCTGCTCCTCCCCAAACTGAAATTCCATATGTTAAAATACTTTGACAGAGTGCGAAATATATATTTTTTAGTTGATTTAATGACATGATGTTTCGTATTGTTTTGAAGATGTATGATAATTTTCGTATTTTTTTTGATAATATATTAATATGGAGATCCAATTTTAGTTTATGGTCAACAGTTAAACCTAGATATTTAATATTGTCTGCATAAACAATTTTGTCACAAGTACAGCATGTGTTATTTGACGAAATATTGGTGCAGGGGTTAAGATGTAGTTGTGGTTGGCTATGTGGTTGACCAGCCTTTGTTTTGCTAAAAGTTAAATATTTTGTTTTTGAAATGTTCAGTGTTAGTAGATTATTTTGTAGCCATTTATTTACTACAGTCATCCCTGTTTCTGTGTTTTTGAATACCTTTTCCCATGATTGTGCCTTGAACAAAATTGCAGTGTTGTCTGCATAACTGATTACTTTGTACTCAATTTTTCCTAGGTTTATCTCAGTTAGACTATTTATATAAATGAGGAATAGTATGGGACCCAAGACGCTGCCTTGCGGTACTCCATACCTGATATCTGCTTTGTCACTGCTGTATTTATTTATTTTTACTATTTGTTGTCTCTTTTCAATGTAGCTGACAAACCATTTTAGCGGTTGACCAGTTTTACCGATATTTTTGAGTTTTTGTAGTAGTAAGTTATGCGAAATAGTGTCGAAAGCTTTTGCTAGGTCTAAGAATACCCCTATCACCTTTGATCCGCCATCTATGCTTTTCACTATGTAGTTGGTTAATTCTGATAAAGCATCTTCTGTACCCATTTTGGCACAAAATCCAAATTGGCGGCTTGAGAGCAGGTTGTGTTTTTCAAGGTACGCAAGTAATCTTTTTTTCATGGCTTTTTCTAGAAGTTTAGATAGTGAGTTTAGCAGAGTGATTGGTCTGTAGTTTAATATCAGAGTTTTGTCTCCCGATTTATGTATTGGAGTGATACATCCTATTTTTAAATGATCAGGGACAATTCCGAGCCTAAAACTTTGGTTGAAAATGTGTTGAAGCGGTATAAGTAGGTATGTATTCTCGTAGATTTATCAGTATTTGATTGGAAATGTTATCCGGTCCCATCGCGCAATTTGGTTTGAGAGATTTAATAAGATCCGAGATTTCCTTTGTATTTACTTGATAAGCATTGAACGAGTGATTTGGTCGTATGGAAGAGCAAAGTTTGTATAAAGAGTCTTCTGATGTACAGTTTTTTTGAAGAATTTTTTCCGCGATTGTTTTAGTTATTTCATCCCTAGACATTAGGCAGTCCGTGTTACCACGACGTGGTACCTAACCAGTGGTATCTGACCATTCTAACCAGTAACCAGAATCTAATTCCCAAGGGTTGGAATCGGGGCAAAAACCTAGACAAAGGAAGGAAATAGGAAGGCGAGGCAAAAACTCGCCGCACCACTCTCGCTTTATGGTCAAACTTTATTTGAATTATTTTATTAATTTTGGTCTACCCAGACGCGGCATAAATAGGAAACGAAGTTAACTGGTCATCAATCACGCCTTATTTCTTATCATTAATTTGTTTAATAAATCAATTTATAATCACAAGAAATATTAAATTTATTGATTGATTATCTTCTTGTTTCACACAAATTGTTAATGGCTTTCCACACAGCGATCCAATTTTACTTAAAAGTGCTGAGAATTCCGAAAACCGAAAAGTTAGCTCGGTTAAACACAAATGTAATTATATTTTTATAGCAATTCCTATTTTATAACAATTTTTCGATTTATAATTTGGGAGGCGGGTACGGATAATATTGCTGGGACTGCCAATCGATTGTAGAGGACTCCCAACCGTTTGCCATGCCCTTATTATTTGTCTACTGTGTTTTCCTCCCAAACAGGTGCTTGTAGGATACGCTGGATACAATCACTCAGCGCTTGCCACCTCGTGGACTTTCACCAACCTGTTCCATTGTCCTGTCTATATTTTTTCATACTAACACATATTGTATCTGTATTTCCCGCTCAGCACTTGCATACTGCTTACTAACAACGTATGCAGGGCCTTTGGAGGTCTAGTTTCGTTATCAAATGTAGAGTCGTTTTTACCAAAATTAGAGTCCTTGCAAGAGCCTTGAAGGGGTAACCATCTGTTACCTATACCAGGACGGGTAAGTGGTGGGTCCTCCAATGCCCGGGTTCATGGGGGGTGAGGTTTGACTGGATTAGGGAGACCTCTTGATTTCTCCAGTTGGAATCTGTCAACCCTCGCACCGCAGTTGAAGGGGTGGATTCATTCGTCCGTCACTCCCGGACACAAACTGACTCCCAGATTCCAAACCCACGATTCATACCTGTTTCCTTCCCAGAATTTCTTCTTCTTACTTTTCCAAAAACGACCCTCCACACAGCATCCCCAAATATGACACAAGCCTCGAGGAAAATTGTTTTCTTGAGGCCTCCTGTGTGGAGCAATTTAAAAAAAAAATCTCGTAATGAACAACTGAATATTTACAAAATTCAGCCCGCTAAAATGATCACCGTAATAAGACTAATTATAAAAAAATAAGTGTTTTAATATCATTTTTGTGGGAAAAACATTTTTTTAAGCAGCTCTCGTAGAGCACTAATTTAATTAATCTAGATCTAATCAGTAATTGAATAACAGGTATTGACAAACTTAAAAGTGGATTTGGTTAATGGTTTGGTGGAACATTTTAGAGAAGTAGTCACAACTCAAATGGTAAGCTCGATTACTATTAAAATGAGAACATTTTTTTTGAATGTAGCTATAACTTTGTGGTTATCCACTATAGAAAAATGAAACAATTCAACTTTGTGTAAACCACTTATATAATGCGTAAATCCGACCGGTTTCGGAACAAACGTGCCTTCTTTAAGGAAAGCTTATACTAATTTGACAGTTTCGAACAATGTTTTATTATGGAAATTATTACATTGTTCGAAACTGTCAAATTAGTATAAGCTTTCCCTGAAAAAGGAACGTTTGTTGCGAAACCGGTCGGATTTACGCATTATATAAGTGGTTTAAACAAGGTTGAATTTTTTAATTTTTCTAGAACATTTTTAGTTTAATTACTTCACAAATATTTGGTACAAACAGGGAAAAAATGAAACGTAATTTTGTAGAATTTATTAAAATGTTATTCGTTTATTGACACACCAAAAAGTTTTTTACCCACTTGCTTTTTTTTCTCGGAATTAAGATGGTCTGAAAAAACAAAAAAAGATCGCAATCCAAATAAACCTTTTCGAGATGGGAGGAGATAATAAGGTCTTGTCCAGGGGGAGTTTTAAATGGGGCATAAAGGGAACCTAGATTAAATAAATGTTACGCCTTGAAATTGGATGCACCTGAACGATGAAATTTTTCTAAAAGATACGTTTCTAATAATTAACAATAATAATAATATATCTTTATTCAATAAAATTGGCAACATTACAACTAAAAAAGTACATGTTCAATGTAGATTACATCAGTACAATAAAATGAACACGTAGAAAGTAACGTGAGATCGGTTATACAGAAGTAGCATAATTATACAATATTTTTAGTTGTGCATAGCCTGCCTCACTAGGTGAACCTGTATTGAGGCAGAATTTTTTTTAAATTGTTTCTCACAATTTTATCTATGGTTTTTTATAAATGTATAATGTAGGTTTCCATACAGCAAAAACTTTATTTTAGATTACATTATTGTTTGTATGTACACAAATGCATTTCTAAGGAATGCTAAATTTATTACTTTTTAATTAAGGAAATGTATGCTTAAAAGGTAGATATATACATATATAGTAACCAAAATTTCTACCAGAACATTTTTTTATCATTAAAGGAAATTTTTGCGAATCTCAAAGAAATATTTGATACAGAAAATTCAGAAAAAGATTAGGTCGCATCTAGGAATTGAACCCAGGACTTTAGCATTGCCGGGATTCTGCTCTAACTACTGAGAAAATTCGACGCCATCCCCTTCGGTCATACTTAACTGTGTCATACTTCGGCTAAGATATACCAACGTTATCTTCATTTTCTCATTGAATGTTTTTATTGGCTGTTATCTTTTGTTTATGATTGCAAGATTCTTTCCGAACTAAATGCAATCTAGATGGTATCCTGGATAAATACATCCATTTTCTACAAGACTTTTCTACAAATCAAGTATTAACTTTTTTTTCTCATTAAGGCTCCGCAACCGGGCTCAAAAAGAAGAAGATGGAGAGATATGAAATTACGAAAATTGTGAAAATGTTTAATAAAACACGGCTCGTATAAAAAGAGCAAAAATGGGTTATCTTAAACAGCATTTAAAGAAATACTGTGATTTTTTTCATACATATAACTTGTAAAATAACTGAATCAAACGTGTTTATAATAATTTTTGGAGCACACTTTGCAATTTTTTTCTATGGAGGGAATTTTATATAATTTGCATTTCGGCGTAGGGAATGTCTAGATATTATCTATTATTTTCAAGAATAACATGTATTCTTTTAAGAGCTTAAAAACTTAACGTGTTTAAGGGAGATATATAAGAAATTAAAATTGAAATTAAGATTTTAATTGTGTTTATTTTTTCCTTTTTTATTTCTGAATAATGTTTTCGTCTTTTCCAACATTTTCCTGTAGAACATTCACATATTTATAAATAAGTTCAACAAAAATTACTACCAAGACATCGTACTAACTTCAAGCGAGTTTTAAAATACAGAGTGGTCCAAAACATATATATTGATTATAAGTGATCTTTGAACCTTGTTGTTAGAAACCGGGATCTTTGAACCTATGATCTTGTAAGCATGATCTTCAAATTTGGGATCTTTAAATCTGGGATCTTTAAATCTGGGATCTTCAAATATGGGTCTGTGAATCTGGGATTTTTAATACGTGATATTTGAATATTGATTTAAAATTGTGATATTTGAACGGGATCTTTAATAGAAAAAAAAAAAAAGTGATTTTCGAATCTGCGGTATTTGAATCCGGGATCATCGATTTGTTCATATATTGTAAAGATTTTAAGTTAAAATTATTTTAATATAATGAAATTATTTCAATGAAGTTTCGCAATTTAAAGGCAATGTCAATTTTTAAATACATGACACAGATCATAAAGGTAGTAGAAGTTAGTACTTTCCAGGATGTCGGTCTTCCCTTACGACTTTGAGTAGGGATTGAGTGCAAAATTATCAACAAGATGTTAACCAATATAATATACAAACGTGCTACCAAGTCTAGGCGTTGCTATGTTGATTTTTAACTCAGATATACATAACAAAAATTACCTTAAGTAAGTTGTAAGGAAAATTAATAAAAAAATATAGTAAAAGTTACAGTAAAGTTCTTTCATCACTAAAGACAACGTTGAAATTTGCCAATGTTGTTCCAAAGAAGGATGAAACGTTTTCCTTTTGAAGATTTAACAGTGCTAAACACAACGTAATCGTGTTAGTAGATACGGGAATGTGCTAAGAAAACGGAGAAGCGCTTTGGAAATGAAACGATTGGTTCAATTAATTAATTCTGTTGTCTGCGAAGGGACATGATATTAGGAAATTAAAGTAAACGAAATAATTATGAAACAAGTGATTACGAGAAAAAGAAAAAAAATCTGGTAAAACATGGATTTAGGCAAAACGATTTTAACTTCATCGTTGAAAATAATTACCTAATATTCGTTTTTTGTGGAACAGAATTAGTTACCTCTGAGATTTTCTTTCCGAGTTTGCTATAAAAATGAAATGATCTTTTTATATTACAAGGTCTTGAAATTACCCATTGATCACTCCAAGGGTAGGCATTAAACATTGTGTTTTTTCTAGGCCATTTAACACTAACATTATTTTGCTAATGAATACTGGTATTCAATGTAGTAATAAAATGGTATTATAAGCAATTTTTTTCAAGAATCACGACTTTAGAACTGTTTGGTTGAAGTTTTTTTAAATTTCTTTGCGAAATCGATTCATTACTTAAATTGCCAACAATTTTCGGCGAAATAAAATTGATAGTATTTTTGTTTTACAAAAACTATACGGGAGGCTCCAGGGCAAATTATTTTTTTCAGGGCCTATGCCATCTTTGGGGATGCTGTATGTAGAGTCTTTTTAAGGAGAGGAAAGAGTGGAGAGGCCCATGTTGTAGGAGGGAGGAAATACAGAGGCCGGCAAATTATTCCATAGCCAAACTGCTGAATTCAAGAACGAGACGCGGAAATTACACGATCTCACGGGACAAATGTCAACCAAGTATAAATATTTTGCGCGCGGTTTTCATGTTACCGACTATTTATCGGCGCCGAAAAGATCAATGATGCCAGTTCCTTGGAGCATCTTCCATTGAAATACTTATTTGTGAAAGTGTATAAAAAAAACTTAGATAACAAAACATTTTTTTCTCTGAACTCTAATTTCCAATCAGTTTCAAAAACCTTTATGTAATATTGGGGTTATGTTTATTACTAAATGCAGCAATAAAATTTTCCCCTAAAATAATTAATATTATATGAGAGCTTAAGAATGAAATGAATTTAAAAGAAGGGATAGAAATAAACTAGTAGCCAAGTCTAGGTCAAGGAATCCTTTCAATGAAACCCTCACAATCAGTGAAGGGGCTATAGCTATTCCTTGAGGAATACCTCGGCAAACGGACCAGCAATTTATCTGGGACAAGCGGAATCAATACTAACAAATAAAAGTTTTTAGTTGCCCTTACTCGAAGGTAAAACTACAAATTCAATTTCAATGGGTCAGATAAAAAAAAACAATCGGTGGTACTTAATTTCTTTGGATATAATATTTTTTTGAAGATATTATGTTGAATTAGAAACACTTGTTGTGTGAAAGCTGAAGTAGCAGAACAGTAACAGAATAAATAACAGAAATAAGAGAACAAATATTCACCGTACTTCACATGCTCTGATGTGAAATTAAGATTTAAATGATTACAGTCATACTTAAATCTAATGTTACACGTGATTCACTCTTTGGGGATCCGGTGTGGAGGGTATTTTCAAGGAAAATTGGAGTTATACAGCATTTCGAAGAAAACCGTGTTGTAGAAAGGAGACTGCACAAAAGCTGATATGACATTATTTATTTATTTATTTATACTGGGTTTTACAGATTGTTCACCCACATGTGAGAACAACCCAGTTATAAAAACTCAGTTAATTATACAAATAAGACGAATAAGGAATGTATCCCACTAATATTAATGTATCCCATTAATTTCACAGAAATTGAATAAACACAGAATTTCCACTGGTTCCATGACAGTTGGTCCGGCGACAATTGATCATGCGACAGTTGGTTCGCCGACAGTTGCTCCGGCCGACAGTTGGTCCGGACGACAGTTCGTCCGGCCGACAGTCGGTCTGGGCGAAAGTTTAAAAGATGTTTTCTTCAAGTATGCATGCAAAGAGGATATACGGCCGTACAACCAAAGTCGATATACTTATATCCATCTGAAGGCATCTTGAGTGAAAACCCGCTGTAAAAATATTTTTACTAATAATTTCGACTCTCTGAAGAAGCTTGCGGCAATAACAAAATACGACATACTTATACGTGCAGTCGACTTAGCAAAAAACCGCTAAAGACTGAAATGATAATTTTCACATTTCATTCTTTGGTGCAAAATTTTCAGATAAAATAATAGAAGTAAAAAATAGCCTAGTTTCACGAGAAGAGACTGCGCCGCACCGCATCCTTCCTTGGGATTCGGATCGTCGTCTGTTCCACCGCCATAAATATCCTGGACCATAAATACCGGGTCTTATTTCAGGAGAGCGGACCCACGATCATCCCCCGAGAATTTGAAAACGTGACGAAGGAAGGCCCCTCGATTAGAGACTTACATCTTACACGTGGTATGTCGCAATGTCTTGGAGAGAGTTATAGAATCAGTTTCCTTCAAGATAGATGTCACCGTTACAGGTAAATGGATATTGAAATTGATTTTGTCATTTATTGCGAGTGGAATGTCATATTTTAAGAGCGTTTAACCAGCCAGCGGACGAAAATCCACATTTCGTCGAAAGTTGTTCTTCCGATCGTACAGGGCGGTTACAATGAGAAAGATTAATTATTCTCCGTACCAGCTTTTTTAAATTATAACTCAATATCGAATTTATTTCAATTTAAATTAGCTTTAAATTATAACTTCATCCAAAAATGCTGAAAGGCGTGATGATAAAACTATTAAAATAATGTACTCTTGTACTTATTTTTTGATTATAAGTATTTATCATTTTTCAATAATGTCTAAATTTAATAAGAATGTTAAAAAAATCTGAAATATGTTAGTTTGTAAGTGCGCAAATAAATACACAAATGGACCGATTTTCGTCAAGAAACACATGTACGTACATATTTTTTAATGATTTTATTGAAACTAAAATTAAAATTCTAATACATAACTCTGCTAGATAATGTATTGATTTATTTTACTGCATGATTACATTATTTGAAATGGGTGTGGTATAATACAAAAACTTTTTTGAAAATTTAACAAATCTGCCAACGACCTATGGAATAACCTTATTATACTAAAAATTAAAAAAAATTATAAAAATTTATTACATACGAATGCTAGATAAAAGAACAATCTTTCGAAATCCATTTATATTTTTTTGTGGAAAAGAGTCAATACGTCTAAAAACTTTTTTGAAAATGACGTATTTCCGGCTTCCTCTGGTAATGCCCTCTTAACTGTGCACTAAATCTGTTCTGAATCTTGAATGGACAATATTGTTACGTACGCATTTGTGTTATTAAAGAAATATGCATAATATTTTGTAATAAAAATAGAAAATACGGAAAAAGGCTTTTTTGAGGGCGTTAAGGCTAAATTATTTTGTTCAATGGTGTAAAAACCGAAAAATTTGTTAATTTGTAATAGTTAATAATTCAGTTATTGCTCAGTAGTTCAATAGTTCGTAGTAAATAGTAAGAAGTCAGGATCGTGCTCTTTACTTACCCTTTGACCAGCAATTCATCCCTGTTCTTGATCCAGGATCTGGCGGCAGGCGGAAAGGCTTGCACCAGACACTCCAGATGGGCGTCGGCCCCCGTCGGGACGCCGATCAGCTGCTGTCCCACTTCGACGCTCGGCGCGACTGCAATCAATCAATACACTTCCAATCAATTCACAATCATGGTCACCGGGGCGATTATTTGTGATTAATTTATCACTCCGCGGTCGGTCAGTAGGTATGCAGTTCGTAGTTGAGCGGGAGTTGATGAAATGTCCATTTATAGTCAAGCTAAGGGAATAAAATGAACGGGACATATTTTTAGAGGTGAGAAAAATTTTATGGAATTTCTAGTAAAATTATAAAAATAATTTGTTTATCAATTATTGCGTTATAGCCGTATTTGAAATAAGCGTTATTAAAAAAATAATGATTTTTTCGAAGAAAGCTTCCTCAGAAAGTTTTTCACTTTGTGATGGCATTATTTATTTTAATGAAAAGACAAATAACTTTGTTTACATCACTTTTATTTATACACAATCAACATGTTTCGTGAACGATGTTCACATCATCAGGATCAATTGTATACTAAACTTAAAAATTAAACATAGATCACATATGGGAGGAAAGGGTAGAAGGGAAGGGAAGGGGTAAGAGTGGGGGAAGTTTATTATAAGATTATTTATCTGTGATGCTTTATAACCCGTATGTAATATTTACCCTTTTTCTAAACAAATAAATAATCAATGGCGTAGAATTCTCTTTGCTAATAACGACATGTCAAAAATAATTAGTAAAAATATTCCCGTATTTTAAAAATAAAAATATAACTTAAAAATTAAACATAATGAAAAGACAAATAACTTTGTTTACATCACTTTTATTTATACACAATCAACATGTTTCGTGAACGATGTTCACATCATCAGGATCAATTGTATACTAAACTTAAAAATTAAACATAGATCACATATGGGAGGAAAGGGTAGAAGGGAAGGGAAGGGGTAAGAGTGGGGGAAGTTTATTATAAGATTATTTATCTGTGATGCTTTATAACCCGTATGTAATATTTACCCTTTTTCTAAACAAATAAATAATCAATGGCGTAGAATTCTCTTTGCTAATAACGACATGTCAAAAATAATTAGTAAAAATATTCCCGGTACTATGCAACCAGCGTTTTATACAAATAATAAATTAAAAAAAAATTCATCCTTAATAACAAAGACAGCGACATTAAAAAAAAAATTGGGCGTTTATAAACTCAACTGTAAAGACTGGAATTGCTTTTATATAGGTAGAACAAATGGAAACTTTGAAGTACCTAAGGGTTAAAGAACATCTTAGGGCATTAAATGGCAATAGCGAATCTGAGTTCGCAGATCATTTATTAAAACATGATCATAATTTTGACAAAAAACCATGGACTTAAAATATTACATACGGGTTATAAGGCATAACAGATAAATAATCTAGAGATTTTAGAAATTAGTAAAAATGTAAATAATAAAGCAGACATAATTAATTAGCAGCAAATTTTTATAAACCCTCTTTTGAACCTTTTCCCACTTAACCGGTATTTCCCTGCTAATGACTTTGAAATCCATAATTTTACTAAACTTCCTCCCTCTTACCCCTTCCCCTCCCTTCTACCATTTCCTCCCATATGTGATCTATGTTTAATTTTTAAGTTTAGTATACATTTGATCCTGATGATGTGAACATCGTTCACGAAACATGTTGATTGTGTACAAATAAAAGTGATGTAAATAAAGTTATTTATCTTTTCATGAAAAAAAATAATGATTTCTGTAAAGCAGAATATTTGAGTTGGCATAATATATATTATATAAAGTAGTAAGAATTCTAGTGAATAGTGAACGCAAATCGCTGTTATTTCTGCCTACAAAACCAAATAAAATCCAGACTGCTGTCCAGAAATACCAAGATATTAGTATACAAAACACCAGTACTCACATACGCAGCTGAGACTTGGGTAAGAGGAATGAGCGAGCACTGGACGTTTTTGAAAGGAAAATTTTGAGGCGTATCTGCGGACCGGTTTTAGTAAATGGATTTCGGCGCAGACGTTACAACAATGAGCTATATACTCTAAGGATCTAAACGTCACAAAATTTATTTAACTGGGAAGACTTCGGTGGCTTGGTCATGTAGAGAGAATGACTGAGCATCAAGCACCAAAGTCCCTGCTGAACTCAAGACCGATAGGGCGAAGGAGCCTGGGAAGACTAAGATTAAGATGAAGCGACAACGTCCTCAAAGATATATCTGCCTTGGAGCTTCTAAACTGGAGAGAACTGGCACAAAACCGAGATGAGCGGAGGAAGACTCTTGAGGAGGCCAAGACCCACCAGGGGTTGTAGAGCCAAGAGTAGTGATGATGATGGTCAGTCATCAATATTTGCGGGCAAGGTCAACGATTGACATAGATATTCCGACCGACGCGACGCGACGATTGATATATTTTAGCTTCCATAGCATCAGATAAGTTTCGGTAAACTATCAATATACAAATATTTATATAAAATTACTGGCTTATTTAATGAACGGAATGAACTGACGAAGCTCTTAGAATTGAAAGAAGTCGTATACGCGATCCATAGACTTAAGAGCGTTTAACCAGCCAGCGGACGAAAATCCACATTTCGTCGAAAGTTATTCTTACGATCGTGCAGGGCGGTTACAATGAGAAAGATTAATTATTCTCCGTACCAGCTTTTTTAAATTATAACTCAATATCGAATTTATTTCAATTTAAATTAGCTTTAAATTATAACTTCATCCAAAAATGCTGAAAGGCGTGATGATAAAACTATTAAAATAATGTACTTTTGTACTTATTTTTTGATTATAAGTATTTATCATTTTTCAATAATGTCTAAATTTAATAAGAATGTTAAAAAAATTTGAAATATGTTAGTTTGTAAGTGCGCAAATAAATACACAAACGGACCAATTTTCGCCAAGAAACACATGTACGTACATATTTTTTAATGATTTTATTGATACTATCAACATAATAATTAACAACAATACGGAGAGTACACGCATTATTTTTATCCTAACAAATTCGTCTAAAGCAGTCACAAAAAGTATTCAAATCAAAGTGTTTCACTGAAATATATTAAATTAATACTGGATGAACGTTGACGAATCATCAGAAAAGTAAATAGTGCATTTTAAGTGTTTAATACAAGGATTAGTGCAATCAAGTGACAGTTGTTATAAGCCCCCCGCGCCCGCACCTACACCGCCGGCAGCCCCGCTACTTACACGTCTTACCTAAAATCCAGGGGTATACAACTGTTTAAAAAAATAAATAAAAATAAAAAAAATGGCTCTAAGTGACAAAGCCTCGCACTACATTACCAAAGTAAATGAGATAATCAGTGGATTGATTTCAATCGTTCATGACCCGAACAATAAATTCTCGAAAGAAAATATCGTTAAAATAATACCAAAAACTACCGAACTTATGGCTACGATAGGAGAATTAGTTGTTGATTTTGGCGTAATGCAAGGAGAATTGAATTCAATAAAAAATAATACGCAAATCATGACTCCAATCAGGTCTAATCATCCGAATGACTTAAATATGTGTGAAATTGTTAGCGAAATGGAAGAGAGGGCGATCAGATCCAAAAATGTGATATTGTATAACGTGCCCGAGAGCCTGTCCGAAGAAAAGTCTGTCATCATTACGGAAGATAGAGTCAAAGTTTCTTCTGCTGTAAAAAAACATCGATCCCTCACTAGATCTAACCAACGTCAAAGTATTTCGACTGGGTGCCAGGAAAATTGCTAACAAAAATCGACCTATAAAACTAGAATTTACGGATAACATCGCACCACGAACAATCTTACGAAACAGCACCAAATTTATAGACGGCATCAAAGCGAGTAACGACTTAACCATCCTTCAACGGAATCAGCTGATAGAACTAAGAAAACAATTATTGTACCGTCAAGGGAATGGTGAACCAAACCTAACAATAAAGTACATAAACTCCAAGCCAACTATTGTATCTACTCTACCAAAAAACGATACAACCAAAACAAATTGAAATGCTATTATCAAAATGTCAGAGGCATGAAAACTAAACTTAAGGACTTTAAAACACATGCCCCGACTCTGCATCATGACATCATCATTCTAACGGAAACCTGGCTGGAACCATCAATCAACTCTGCTGAGCTCGGTCTACCCCATCATCATATTTACCGGTCTGACAGAAGTCAACATACCAGCTCTAAATCTAGAGGCGGCGGCGTCATGATAGCTGTCAACAAGGAACATCCCTCAAGACTTCTGAAAACCAAAAAATCTAATGTGGAACAAGTTTATATCTTAATGAACGGTAAAAATCAAAAAAATATCATAGGCTGTGTTTATATTCCGCCATCATCGGATATAAGTGTATACAAGAGTCATTTTGAGGATATTGAACAACTGTCATACAAATTTCCAAATAGTAAAATCACTATCATCGGTGACTATAATCTACCAAGAATCTATTGGGGCACCCGCGACAATTCCACAGTATCACAAAACTCTAGCTTATCTGAAATAGAAAAAGAAATAGTTGAATTATGCGATTTCCTGAACCTAGCTCAATTGAACAATGTAAAAAATGACAATAATAGATTACTAGATCTTGTTCTTTGTACCGATGTAGCAACTGTGGTTGATAAGTCCCTCGAATCAGTTCTTGCTCCTGATTCTCACCACCCACCTTTAGACATTACTATATTATGTAACCCCATAAAATACCAAATTAAAAACCGGACGCAATTTCTTAACTTTAATAAAGCCAATTACGTCGCAATACGCGATTACCTATATAACACCGACTGGTCTATACTAGAAGGAGATAATCTCGACGAAAATATTAATATTTAAATCACTATAATAAGATCTTTAATGTAAAGAACCCGTTAGACAAACTACTAAAAAGTAGTTTATCGGGACTTTTCGTCTTATATTTGTAAAATGTATAAAATAAATAAATAAAAAAAAAAAATAATAAAAAAACGCCTTTTATGAACATCTATATAAAGCCATAGAAAACTTTGTTCCAATAAGCTAAAAATTTTTTTCAAATTTCCCTACCTGGTTTAGCAAGGACCTCATTAACACAGTAATCGAAAAGAAAAAAGCTCATAAAATTTACAAAGAAACAAAAAATCTTTCCGATTTTACAATTTTCAGCAAACTACGAAAAGACTGTAATAAACTATCAAACATTTGTTATAATAATTATATCAAGAATGTTGAATTTTCAATTGTTAACAATGTAAAACATTTCTTCAACTATTGTAAAACACAAAATAACAATAACCTTGGCATACCTGAAACAATGCACTACAAACTGAAAACTTCGTGTAAAATCAAAGAAACTGTCAATTTATTTGCAAACTTTTTTAAAGATGTGTATGAAACTCATATCCCCGATGAACACATTCCAAACTTTGAGTCAGATATAAATTTACAACTAAGTCAGATACATATTGAGATTAAAGAAATTGCGGCATGTATTAAACTACTGGAACCTAAATCTTGCTCAGGGCCAGACAAAATTCCCCCCATATTTCTTAAAAACTGTGCAGGCAGTGTCTCTTACCCACTGTACCTACTCTTTAATCAATCACTTTTAACGGGTATGTTCCCGCAAATATGGAAAAACAGCTTTCTTACTCCAATATTTAAAAACGGAGACAAGTCTTTAGTTGAAAATTACAGACCAATATGCATACAATCGTCGATACCGAAATTTTTTGAAAAGTTAATACTTCAAAAAATATGTTCTTGTATAAAATTTAATATTTCATCATTTCAACACGGTTTTGTCTCTGGCCGATCTACCTTAACTAACCTTACACTGTACGAAAATTTCATCTCAGATGCCCTTGCTAATAGAGAACAAGTTGACTCGATTTATACGGATTTTAGTAAAGCCTTTGATAAGGTTTGCCATAAAATTCTTATAAACAAATTGTCTAAACTAGGAATAAGTGGTAAATTATTATGTTGGATTAAGAATTACTTATCAAAACGTGTACCTACTTACTGTCTGGATTAAAGAACACTTGTATTACGAATTTGAAGCCACTAGCGGCGTGCCTCAGGGTTCGCACCTTGGTCCAATATTATTTATACTATTTATAAATGATGTCACTTCCATATTCTCTAATGTTAACATATTATTATTTGCCGATGATATGAAAATATATAAAATCATTAAAAATACGTATGACTGTTTGTCCCTACAAACCAATTTTATTAAATTCGCAGAGTGGTGTACAATTAACAAACTTACACTTAACATTAAAAAATGTCAAATCATGAGTTTCTTTAGAATTAAAAACCCTATCAAATATAACTATTCACTTAACAATCACATTTTATTGTCAGTACCTGTAATAAGGGACCTCGGAATAACCTTCGACACTAAACTACTATTTACCAACCATATTGATATCGTAACTAATAAAGCTATGAAAATGCTGGGTTTTATTCTAAGGTTATGTAAGGATTTCAAAAATATCCATACATTTAAAATACTATACACAACTCTGGTTAGGAGTCATTTGGAATATAATTCCCCCATATGGAATCCTTTCTACAAAAGCCACGCAAACTCCATTGAAAGAATCCAATGCAAATTTCTGAGATCAATTAATTTTAAATTAGGAATTCCCGCGGATGACATAAACTATAATTCTCTTTTACAAAAAATGCGACTCTTATCGTTAAAAGATAGAAGAATAATTAATGATCTTATATTTTTATTTAAAATACAGAATAACTGGTTTGACTCCCCTGAATTGGTATCGTTAATAAATTATCATGTACCTTGCAGACCAACTCGATTCAAAACACCTTTTCACTGCAACAATAATAACACCAATGCAGGACAAAATTCAATCATAAATCGCCTGCATACTTTAGGCAATGCATACGCTAATATCGATCACGCCGCCGGTAACCTGGCCTCATACAAAAGATGCATCAAACTAAATTTGTCTGCTAGAACCACGTAAACACAATACATCAGGTAAACATAATATGCCTACCAAATTATTGAATACCCTAGAAATCACAGGTACCTACTTGTAAAATTTATCATATCGGCGTCGTTGACATCAAGATGACATTATCCATGATACCTACCTATTAATTATTTTACTTTTTATAAAAAAAAATTCTTGTTTCTAAGAGGATTTCTTACTTTTATAACTTTTTATATTTTATAACTTTAAATATTTATTAATTTTTATAATTTATATTTAAAACTTTCTACCGTTCAAAGATATCTTATATTTCTAAAATTAATGAATACCTTAGAAATCACAGGTACCTACTTGTAAAATTTATCATATCGGTTCACATATAGGTACTTGGTCAAAGGTTCACATCGTTGACATCAAGTTCATGAGACATAATCCATGATATCTACCAATTAATTATTTTTACTTTTTATAATATTTTGTTCTTGCTCCTAAAAGGATTTCTTACTTTTATAACTTTTTGTATTTTATAACTTTTTATATTTATTAATTTTTATAATTTATATATAAAACTTTGTACCTTTTAAGGATATCTATATTTCTATATTTTACTTTTTACTATAATATTTTAAACTTTTAACTTTTGTTTTTACTCTTTTCTTAAAACTTTATACTTTGTACTCTTTACTTTATATTTTATACCTAATATACTTTATGTATGTTAATGGCACATGTTGTGCCGTATATTTCAAAATAAATAAATAGATACTAAAATTAAAATTCTAAAACATACGTTTGCTAGATAATGTATTGATTTATTTTACTGCATGATTTTATTATTTGAAATGGGAGTGGTATAATACAAATTTTTTTTTGAAAATTGAACAAATCTGCCAACGACCTATGGATTAACCTTATTATACTAAAAATTTAAAAAATTCTCAAATTTATTACATAGGTACGAATGCTAGATAAAAGAACAATCTTTCGATTGTTCGAATCTTATAATTTTTTGTGGAAAAGAGTCAATACGTCTAAAAACTTTTTTGAAAATGACGTATATCCGGTTTTCTCTGGTAATGCCCTCTTAAATAATACATCGATCGAACACGCGATAAATTTAATCCGTTCGATCTTTGAGAAACGAAATTGGTTGAAATATGACTAAAAAACTAATTAACTCCCGTTTAGTGTCAAAAAGTAAATGCGGACTGCCAATGCATATTTAGGCAAGTATTTCAATTTAACTTTGCCAATTTATTGATATATTTTGACGTAATTGTTTGGCGCTTGACGTTTTGGAACATTGCATTCATAGAAAATACCTCCGGTGTTGCCAGCGTATATTGATTTATTATTTATTCCCGGTGAATAGTGAGACTGAAAGAAACCTTGCTCGGTATATCCATTTGAAATCGTTGGAATTTATGCCTATCGATCCGATTTTGTAAAGTTATCATTTGCCCCATGCTTGCGAACCCCCAGGTAGATATACCTTTGAATTATCGAGTTATTACATATTATTAGTTACATATTTTTCAATAATCTCTACACATTATAAATTAAAGTCCTCCGCCGCGTCTGTCCGTCTGTTCGCGATTAATTCAAAAACTACTGAACGGATTTTCATGCGTGTTTTACCAATAGATGGTGATTCACGAGGAAGAATTAGGTATATAATATGTCAAGGTTTTGTGTAAATTGGTTGAAATATATAATTAATTGAGAATCTCTGTATGTGGTGGACGAGCGGGCTGGCAAGCGGGCGGTGTGGATTTGATTTGTACGCAAATTAACAGATGGCTAACTAACTAACTAACTAACCACCACGCCCGCGCCGTTTCCACGAGAGGACGGACTGCCAAACAACTCGATCTTGGCATACATATCATTGGCCCGACACAAGTATCTGATTCACTTTGTCGTGCCATGTATTCCTCGGGCATCCCCGACTTCTTCCACCATTCACATTTGCGTCATATATTCTCCTTTCACTCCTTTCCATGCCCAAACCGATGGCGGATGGCGGTGTGAGTTAAAAAGATGAGTAAATATCAAGTAGATGGCGTTGTGTTTCGTTAGCCACAGTAACGCGTGGCTGGGTCAGCTAATGTTTTTATAAAAAGTAATAATTATTTTATGTTTTAATGTTCGGGACTTTAAAATTTTTGCAGACGAAGACTACTATAGATTTTTAAGGCACCGATATAAAAGTTCTAATAAACTATTAGTGGCATTATTAGATTATTAATAACAACCCATATAACATTTGAAATAACATTATGATACATGGGATCGTACAATACGTAGACAGAAAATATTATTGGTTAAAGTGTTGTTCAGACATCGAATATAACCGCGAGCAGGTATCTGTTGAACCGCGAGCGCTTATGTTTCGTGCCGTTCACACGACGCAGATCAAATATTTCTTCCTATGGTAGGAGAGGGTGTCAGATGAATTAGCGAGCGGCCACGGAGTGCGCATTTTTTGTACTGAATCTATCAACTTGACATCTGTCATCCACCGGTCTAGGCAGCTCCATAATTAAAATGACCCCCTCTCCTGTTTTCGTCGGAGTGGGGGGCGCTTAACTGTTGGCATATCGCCTCAAGAGCGGTTATGGCGATGCGTATTGTATATGGTTGATGTGCGCATAAAGCGCTTAGGTGTGAACGGTCTGAAGGGATTGTATGGAGAGCGATATTTGGCGTGCTATTTTTATTTTTTTTTATTTTAGTTTATTAAGGAAACAAACAGTTATACATATTTTCATAATAGAGTAACATATTACATGGTTGCATTAACCAGCGAAGTTTCCGCTAAAATTTATAATATATATTTATAAACATAGACTAAAACATAAAAGAAAACATAAAGTGGTAGAAAAAAAATATATATGTACAACAGAAATGAAAAAAAAAATACACAAATTAAAGCATGTGGGATATGTAAATCATCCAAATATTATTATTATTATTATAAAAAGAAGGAAAACATGCAGCAGGGGTGGAGAGTTCATAATTAACAATTTGTTTTGATTTTTTCTATTATGAATTTAATAAATTGGCCTGAGGACAAATGGAAAATATTAGCGTCGTAAAAGATATCATTGTATTTTGTGCACGTCCTTCGGAGAAATGAATGTTGTGTGTAATTTGTTTTTGAGTGTGGGATGTGGAATAGTTGGTTTGACCTTGTATTTCTTATTGGACAGTGGAAATTAATGTGTTCCAGAAGATAGTTGTTGTCAAAAACGTTGTTAATAATTTTGAATAGAAATTTCTGGTCGGATATATTTCTTCTATCTTTTAAGGTTGATAAATTATGGAATGTTAATGAGTCTTTTAGGCTTTCTGATGTTCGAAAGGATTTAAAGTCTAGGTGTTTCAGTATCTTTTTTGAATTCTTTCTAACCTTTCAATATTAACTTTGTATTGGGGATTCCATATGACTGATCCGAATTATAATATTGAGCGAACAAAAGATGCTATGATCTTTTATATTTATATGCTCAATCTGAACAGGCCTAAATACAAAATTTCTAAATTCTTGACATTTCTAGTATCTCCCGACCTCAGATCACATGATCTGAGCTCCCGACCGAATGATTTCTATTGAGAGTTAGCGGTGCATATAAATTCGTATTTACTCGCATATTGCAATACGAATATATGTGAACTATTGGTAGATCAGCATCGGGTTCTATTTGAAGTTAAACAAAGAAGCGCAATAGAATGTGCATAAAGATAGGTGTCAAAGGCCGTGGAGATTGAAAATGTCTAAATAAATACAAAATATTTGCCAATCTTCTTCTTTCTTCCAAGAAACAAAAGTTTTATTATTTTATTTTAAAGGCGGGGATGGGTATCGCTGCGCCGCCCAGGGAAACTACTTTTTGGATAATTCCGAGATATGTACATAATTTTATCCGCTATTTTATATATTATTGAAAATTATTTATATATGGTGTTATGGGACGTACCTGACTATCTTTAACCTTTTCTACCTGAATTTTTGAAGTTATATTTTTAGTCCATCTGAAAGCATTTAAAAAATCAGCATGTATTTGATAGTAAGAAGATAGGCCCTGAAGGAAATTATCTTCCTCAGGACCTCCTGTGTGGAGCTAAAAAAAATGTTAATAAAATTGTGGCTGCGTAATATACGAGAGTGGACCGGCATTAGAAATGTGTAGGAGCTATTCCGTGCAACGCAAGACAGAGAGACATTTTCAAGAGTGATCGCCAACGTCGGAGGGATCTGATACGGCACGTAAAGAAGAATAAAATTGTAACAATTCCGAGGAAAATATTGAACAAAAATATTTTCCCTCAGGGCCTATGTCATCCTTGGGGATGCTCTGTGGAGGGGTTTTTTTAAGGAAAGGAAGAGGAGAGGAGAGTTCTGGGAAGGAAAAGGGTTCAAGGGGTGGGTAGGAATCTGGGATTCAGTGTAACCTGGTTATCCGCCTCCTAGACCTAGACAAACCTCACCCCACGAACCCAGGCACCCTGCTAAATCACCAAACGTAGCGAACTACTTGGGGTGACCTATGGCAGAGGTGTCGGTTATCCAATAAAGGTTCCCGGGGCAGCGGTACCTATTCCCGCCTCCCAAATTGTTAGTAAAACAAAAAAAAAATTGATTTATGGAAAATTTGTGATTTCCATTTACCTGGTTTTACGTGTTCTTGTTCTCAAAACTTACGAATGAAAGAATTAAAATCTTGAATTAAAATACGTAAAATGTATTATCTATTAAATTAAATACCTACCTTATTTCACATAAATTTTATTGACTTTAAAATATGTGTATGGTCACTTCAGCCAATATCTCAGAACTCTTCACATAACACTGTTTTTCTGCGAAAGAACTCAATTGGCCGCGTTGAACTGTTTATTTTATTTTTTCCACTTTATAAGGAACCGAATTTCAAGAGATATCTGAACTTTAAAAAAAATAAAGTACATACTTTAATACTACGAATTAAGACAGGTATATATATGCCTCTAACAATTCTCGAAACGATATATTGAAATCCTATTTTTTTAAATGTTATTTGGAAAACGAGTCATAAGTAGGTACAGACTCTGTTGTGTTAGCTATCATGATTATCTCCAAGTACCAAACCTTGTACATCTAGATATGATGGGCGCAGTTTACATCTTTTTTAAATCTTGTCATGTATTTTGTATGTAAACATCTTGTATTAGGTCTGTATATTTTTGAGCCCGTACCTTTTGTTGTATTTTCCTCATTTTATTTTTTTATGCATTTCTAAAGTCATAATAATAATAATAATAATAATTGGATAATTTGTATAGCGCCGTTTTTGTGAAAAATCACCTCAAGGGCGCTTTACAATTTATTATGAATCCTAGGCTCTATCTAATTTTATTATTTTCAAATATATACAGAATCATACTTACCTGCAGGACACTTCCGACAAAACACACTTTATTAGAAAGTTTATGCTTATGTTATGGGGAAGATACGACTTTGCACGTGGAGGACATTATATTCAAAACACTGGACATTGCATGAGTTTTACATTTGTATTTATATTTAACAGAAGATTAATGCCAAAATTGAGTTTATATTTATTTTTAAAGTCTGGAGAATTTTAAGAATTTGCTTTTACACACTTAGTTATTTACAATGTTGCGAGCCGTGAAGGCGAAGGTGAAAGTTTTTTTTTTTTTTTTTTTAAATTTATGGATACGACTGTCTGAAAAAATGAGTTTTAAATTTAGCTCTAAATTGCGCTGAATCTGTGATCATTCTTAACTCGTGTGGCAGTCTATTCCAGGCTTTAGGTCCCGACACTCCGAAAGCACGCTCACCGGATTTAGTATCTGGTGTGCGCTTTGGTTCCTTCAACCTTCCAATCGCTGATGTTGCTGCTGACCTGAGGGTTGATTGTCGAGAATTGGAATTTTCTGGAATACACATTTCCGATAAGTAAGTCGGAGCCATTCCGTTAAGAGACTTGAATACCATCCAGCAGAGCTTAAACTGGATTCTCTCGGGGCACTTGAGCCAGTGAAGATTTTTGAGATGCTCAGAAATATGGGAATATTTAGATACGCCGGTGATGAGCCTTGCCGCAGCGTTGAAAACAGATTGTAATTTGTTGATTTGATATTTTGGGAGACTAGCATATATTCCGTTGCAATAATCTAGACGTGAAACAACATACGAATTGACTAGTAATTTAGTTGCCTCTGTTTTCAAGTTTCTCCGTACTGCTTTAATTTGCCTTAATTGAAAGAACCCCGTGCTTGTCATCATGGAGGACACTTTATTTTAACTTTTTGACACCAACAGTACATAAATCAAATGAGTGGTTATAATAATTCATAAAATCTTATAAGACATGTTTTTGTGAAATATTTGTAAAGTGATTCTTCATATCTTGTGTCCGTATGTTGCTTCCGTGAAATGTTTTGTAAAATTTTTCTTCACATATTGTGTCTGCATCATGGTTGGGTTGAGTTTAACTTTTCAAAAGTACCAATTGGCGATCCCTTAATGAGTTTTGATAACTCATGGGAATGCAACTTCGTTGTATGTTTTATTTAATTAAATAAATAAATAAATAAACAAATAAATAAATAAATAAATATATAAATAAATAAATAAATAAATGATTGAATGAATGAATGAATGAATGAATGAATGAATGAATGAATGATTGATTGAATGAATGAATGAATGAATGAATGAATGAATGAATGAATGAATAAATAAATTAATTAATAAATTAATAAATGAATGAATGAATGAATGAATGAATAAATAAATAAATAAATAAATGAATAAATGAATGAATGAATGAATGAATGAATGAATGAATAATTGAATAAGTGAATGAATGAATGTTTGATTGAATGAATGAATGAATGAATGAATAAATAAATAAATAATTAAATAAAAATACTTTACTAGGATACGTTTCCACCGCGCGAGAGAAGAACAAGTTGTGACGTTAAATACTTACTTGTAATTCATACCCTCCAAACCTGGTCATCCATCCATGAATAGAATAAATAATCACATACAAAGCCAGCAAGCAAGCCATGAGGTTAGGTAGCAATAATAAGTAGGTTTGGGAACAATGTATAATTTATTATAAAAAAATCAAACCCTGCCCTTGGAACATATTATAATGATTAGCTATGAGACTCTAAGTTAAACAACGGAAATAATCATCAGGGGTGACTGGTTACGATGTATCGTACCCAGCTGTATATGTTTGAAGTTTCTCGACACGTGTCAATAAGAAAGAAATTATATTGTAACGACATAAGAAAATTACTGATGGGCGCCTGTGACGTAAAACGTAACATATTTATGAATCAGTAATCCCTAAAAATAATCTATAAAGCACAATCTCGAACTGTTAATAATATGAGTAATTTAAATCTCACTTCTCGTGATCCAAAATGTCTTGAGTCCAGCAATATAACAGCCCGTCACACAAAAACACCTGCTCGATCTGTGGTACTGCCGTCAACTGAAGCGCCCGAACTTTTCCCGAAGCATCTCGAAACATCTGCCGCCCCTTCGGAGTGCAATGCTGCCAACCAAATCATGCGAAATTTGCGAATCGCTCACGACGCTAGCAGCAAATGTTACAAAGTTTAATTACAAATACAGTGGAGGTAGGTATTGTAGGCAATTATTTGTTTTTCCAACGCGGGGAACTAATGAACGCACAAGCGGTGATACAAAGGCGCCGGGGAAAACACCGAAAATATTTGTTTTCTGTGAAGGAATAACTTTATGAGGTTGTGGCTTTTTCCACCTCATTCTCACTTAATTTATTTCTCGTTACTAATTTATTTAATGACCTACTTTAATATTATAATTGCAAAATGAATAAGTAATGAATCAGCGGGATTCTAATTTAATGTTTAGTTTGTTAGGTTGGCTATTATAGAGATAGAAGTAGAGAGTACGTTACTATTTTCGTATCAATAATGATAATAATACTAAAATCATACATAGCATCTTTAAATTGAGATATTTTGTCAGCCTCAGTGTTTCCTCCCTCCTACAACAAGAGTCTTGATATTGATTCAATACTTCTTTTCATCTAAAATACTTTCCACTAAAGGGGAATATTTGGGGTTAATATAAAAATAGATAAAATGTTTTTTTTTCATTATTCGTTTTTGGGGTGTTATGCCGTGTTGCGCTACCTCCTTCTTTAGCCAACGTTTAGCCATCATGGACACTGCAACGCTGTCCAAAACGTTGGCTAAAGAAGAAGGTAGCGCAACACGGCATAACACCCAAAAAACAAATAACGAAAATGCTTTTGGTCGTGAAAATCTTAAAACGTACCAGATAAAAAGTTAATGTTTTATTGAGGTCCATTCCCGATAAATTCATGTCTCTTGGCATTTTCTATGAATTTTAAAATGCTATTATAATGCAATCTCTTCAAAGAAACTCAATATTTGAAATATCTTCTTTACCTGAGAGAGATCTCGATTCGTCTACAAGATACTAAATAAAATAGTAGGTTGAAATGGTCTCCAAATCCTTAAGGACATAGTTTTCAAAGGATCTTAAAATCTAAAACGAAATATATTGCAAGACTCTCGAAGTCTTAAATTCCTTTACAAAATAGGAAATATTTATGGTTTTAGAAATGGGCACTGATCGAGTGTGTAGATATAAAGGAACGAATAAAATAAATCTTTAAGGACATGGTGCATTTTTGTTACTGCGATAATTTTACCCAGTTACAGTTACCCTAGTGAATAAAACTTTGAAGAGTCTGGTTATGCTTGAAAGCTTTTACAGAATTAATGTGCGTAATGGCGTATTCTCGCCTGATCTACTATAATATGGGCCCCTATGGTCAATTTATAGAACAAAAGTTGAAGTCTTGTCATGTGTATGTACGCATTTCTCTGGAGTACGCCTCTCAAGTCTGGAATCCCAGGTACACAACATACATAGAAAGGATTGAGAAAATACAAAATCGTTTTCTACGATACCTTGATTTTCGGGGATATCGTCCTCATCTAAGTTATGTGGAGTCAGCCACGTTTTTCAAAATCTCGTCACTAGAAAATCGTAGAAATTCTGCAGACGTAATATTCTTGCAAAAGATAGCCACCTCTGCGATAGATTGCCCGGAATTACTTGAAAGAATTCAATTAAGAGTGTCCACCAGACAAACTAGACTAAATCACACACTTAACACTCCTTGATGCAACACTAACTCTAAACAAAACACATTCATTAACCGCGCTTCACACTTTTTTAATAATTCATACAATGAATTCGACTTATTCAACACAGCACCCCAAATTCTAAAAAAAATAAACAATAAATAACTTCTAAACGTATACAAACTATTATACTTCTATACAAATAACTTATTCACTCCCAGATTAGATCCGTCCCCTTCCCCTCCCGCCCACCATCCCATCCCAAAAGCTATTATATTATAACTTTTATAACTTTTTAATCTCTCTAATTAATACACACCAGTGAAAACCTATTATTGGTTCAATAACATATACATACGTAAATACACCTAAGTAAATAATGTAACTGTTGGTTTTCCAAAAAAAAAAATAAAATAAAAAAACTTTGGATTTCTATTCATCATCAAGGATTTATCGCGTAGATTCTACGAAAGAAAGAATATAAGAATACATCAGACTAGATTCCGACTTAAAAGCGAGAACTTTTAATTTTCAAAATTGAAACCGCTTATTAGTGGAGAATTGATATCAGACAAGCGATAAAGTAGGTTCCAAAATAATTTTATTCATTTATGTTTCTTCGGGACGCCATCCGGTTAAAATTTAACATGATAAAAGTTTAGTTTAGGTTAGGTACGTGTACTGTTTTGTTTTTTCGTAGTTTTTTGACGGTCCATTCATTTTGTCTCTCTCTGTGAAAAACTAATTGATTATATTATTAGTTAGTTATACCCTACATTACGCTGCATCCACTCAACTATAAGCATTTGGTCTTCACCTGTATAACATAATGCCTACGTGTAGAACGGAAGAGTGTTCTCTAAAACCCACCGGATTGCAAATCATTGTGACGAACAACCTCTTACATAGTTTACTAGTTTGTTGGTGGGTTGATTGGCCAGCAGCCTTAGTCTCCGGACAAATGGGAATAATAATAATTATTGGTATTATTGTGGGCGGCCTTCCCCGGCGATTCCGCTTCCTGGAAAATCCCGTTGGTAGTTTAAATTCAAAACGTTAATGTTTTAAGCAGGATAAGGACTTCAGGAAGCACAGGAGCTTAATATGGGTAGAGCACCCGGTGTCTTGTGAGCTTTTATGTTGTTATTTTCTTCTAGGCGTTATAATATTTCTACAATTATTCACGCCTGACCTTTATCTAACTTTTACAGGATTTATGATGTAGCTCCTATTCCACGCAAACGAATTTTCTCCCACGTACGGAGATTACAAGCGGAAGGGTCTCTCCATTGTATACTTCCACTGCAAAAAAGTAGTATTTTAATGATATATCGATACAACTCAAATAGTTGATCTTTCACTTATTTGATTAAATGTTAATTCTTAATGCAGAGAAACTCACTCTTCTTCTTCTCCTGCCTTCACTGGCAAAGTGAGATGGACTGGCCAAGTGTGACAGGCATGTCGATGTCCTTAGTCCTCCACTCCACTCCAGCGCAGGATGCGAGGTGGGGAGGAGCCATGTCCACCAGTGAAAACGGGAGTGGGTATCGAGAATCTCAGCAATGAGGAAACGAATATGTAAGAACCGCGTACAATGAGTTACAAATCAAAGCAAAAGTTGGAAAGGTTAAAGTAGTAATGGAGATATAACCAAACGGGAGGTAGTAGAGTTTCATGAGACGGTTTAGCTTTTAAACCGTTTTGGCGGCTCCTTCTCCACCCAATCAGAATAGAAAGCAAGATCAATCAATGATAATAAGTATGGTCTGCGGTCTGGTCCCGCCGCACACTGTACGGCCAAAGCAAATTACGGTGACCGGATAACTCGGAATGAAACCAACTCAGAAGCACCTCAGAAAGGTCATTAAGAGTTTTGATAAAAAAAATAAAAATTGGTTAATCAGGTTAATTTTGGTTAGGGTTACCGGCTATTTTAAAATTATTTTTTCATAAATTTTAATGACCTTTCTGAGGTGTTTCTGAGTTGGTTTCATTCTGAGTTGGCATGGAACCCAAATCACCATGCCAAAAATAGGTACAACTATTGTCTTCAAACTAATCAAAAATTTAAAAATGTTCTTTATAAACCAGTTCAAAATGAAACGCAAGAATTTATTTAGTAAACGCAACCAAATTACCTGCACACGTACTGAAATGTGAGTTATTGTTTTTTTATTGCTCTAAAACCAACATTTAAAACCTCGATGCAAGTCATTAAATAATGTATTATAGGTACTTATAGCTTTATGTTTGTCTCATTTGATTAAAAAGTTGTTTTTCCTTCTAGATTAACTACGAAGAAAGAGCTGATAATATTATTTTAACGATTGAAGTCTTTAATATATAAAACAAGCTAAGCCACCCGGCGCTGCTCGGGCTTCATTTTGCTTTAAGAGGCGGGAAAAGTGGATAGGGTTGTTTTTGTAAATATCATATAAATAGTGACCTTTCTCATGTTTTGAAGGTTAACTGTGCCAAATTCCTTCATTCTAAGAAATAAAATTGTAGATTTGTATAAAAATCAAATCCACGCCGCCCACCCGCCACGTCGCCCACCATAGACGATTAACTTTATATATTAGAAGCTGAAGCTAAGGGGTAAAGCATTGAAACAGAGCAACGTTGTAAATTACATGTGTTACAAATGAAAACAAACCGATTCACCCTGAAGACAAAGCAATGAATACACAATATTTTGGAGCTGTTGGTGAGCGTTGCTTTCCGAAAACTTTTGGTACTGTGTATTACTTTCCGAATATGTATATATTTTGATAAAATACATTTTGTAGTTATGTGTCACCCTCTTTGGTTACATTAAACCCAGTGATACGACTTTATACGCGTCACTGATGAAGTAAATACAAGTACTTATCGCACATGTTAACCTCGAATTGCATTACGGGTTTTGGTGCGTTGACTGTTCAAGCTTTTAGTTACATTATTTACTTTCTAAATGTAGTGTAGTTTTAGTTGTAAAATTTAAATTAAATTACTGAGGATTGTGACAATACAGAAAAAACAGGTTGCCCCTAGACGGCATTAGCCTTACAAATGTTAAAAATACAGTTATGAAACAATTGCCTTATAAAAGTTTTCTTGAGTCCTGAAATTGAATGTTGTAACAACGATTATTACTCTACTGGTGACAGTGATGGCAACAGTTTCATAAAATACCTATTATCTAATTTTGAAGTTTTGTTAGTTAATTTTTGTCAAATTGACAATAAATTTTTCACATTGAAATAGTATATACTCAATTGCACATTTGCCTGTAAACGTAAAAGCTTTGAGATAAAAGAACTAGATGGCACCACTTACAGTTAACGTGGACCATTATCCTTTTGCTGACGGCCGGCGGGACGTCATTGGTCGCTATGCAGAGGTAGGCGCCCATCTGCTTTCGGTTCAGCTTGGTTAGCGGAAGGGTCTCTCCGTTGTATACTTCCACTGCAAAAAAAGAAATACTTTAATAATATATAGATACAACTTATTTAGTTGGTCTTTCACTTATTTGATTATAATGTTAATATTAAATGTAGAGAAACTCATGGTCTTTGGCAAAGTGGAAGGCAGGAAAAGCATAGGAAGATCACCGATGAGATGGAGTGGCCAAGTGTGACAGGCATGTCGATGTCCTTGGTAGGGATGTCGAAAGTGAAAAAAATATCGATGTATCAATATTTATTAAAATATCAATATCGACGTCGATATACCGAGGAAAAAATATCGATGTATCCATACATCGGTCAAATTTTCAAAAGATTTTGCGTTTTTAAAATAATAGTGTATTCAGCTCAATATTATCAGTAGTAATTTTTATACACAATGTGGATTATTTTAATGTACAAAAATCTCAATAAAAATTAAGATATTTTTATCAGTATTCATTTTTATTAGGTAATAATTACAAAAATATCAAAAACTAAAAAGCTGTCTTCTAACTTATATGTAAACTGAGACGCATACAAAGTTTATATGCGTCTCAGTAACATTCTATTGGCGAATTAATCTGCCAAAAAGGACTTCGTGTTTGGATCAAGGTATAGTCAATAATCATAGACAATTGGGAACCAACACATAGGAATGATTTAGAAAAAAATGGCGAAAAATAGCATACATTTCTATGTATGTACCTACACATATGAGATAGTATTAGTGATCACAAATACTAATGCAAATACAATAGATTTGTAAGCTATTAATAGTTAAAATTTCAAACGCCAGATGTCGTGACCTTAATAGTTATAGCCTAACCCAGTGTTCCGCAAAGTGTGCTCCGCGGCACACTGGTGTGCCGTGGCCATTTGTAAGTGTGCCGCGAGTTCCGCGTCACTTCTCACAAAGTGCTCTGTAAATCGGTCTTTACTTTTCTGTGCGGCGCTGCGGCCGGAGGTGGCGTGGGTGGGCCTCGATCGCTGCGAAGTGGCCGTGTGCTACGCCGCTACGCTACATTATCACGTGTGCTACACTACATAAGTTGCTATTGCTACATTATCACGTGATTGCGCACGAGCTATCGTGGTGCATGCGCGTGACAACATAACATTACGAATTACGACGGCGACGTTGCGCCCGCTTGTTTCGTAGTCATTCGTTAATGCTAGTGTTTGGTTGTGTCGTCGCGAACTTAATATTTTTTTTTATTTTTTTATTTTTTTTATTATTTCATACAATTTTTGAAAGTACACTTTTATATTTTTTTCTTGATTACCATACTAGGCTAATGCCCGTGTTAAGGTAATCATACATGATATAAGTTATACAGTGTGAGAGCTAGAACAGAATATAGGTTTGAAATAGAAATTATAAGATATTAGAAACAAGAGAAAGAAAAAAGATAAAAATATTTAAGGTAAAATATAACAAGATATATGTATACGTAAGCACATACACATACAAATACATATACATACACAAATATATATATATATATATATATACACATATAACTACATATAAATACTTACAAACACACATATACATAAACATACATTATATAAAGGATTATAAAAAAGAAAATGTTTTAAAGAAGTAAAAAATAAAATACTATAAAATATAAATTACTAATAAGTAAGATTTAAATATGTTAATCTATAAATTTTTTTATTTTTATGAAAGCTAAAATTTGTTCATTCAGAGGTTTGTCAAGGTAGGTAAATAATCGTCTAGAAGAGTATATATATATATATAGGTTAGATTAGAATTTAGTGAAGTCAGGTTGGAAAAAGATGTTAAGTATGATATTTTATTTAGTTAATTTAATTTTTTTTTTCTTTTATAATGATTGACTTTTTTAATTGCAAAAAACATCCCATATTACGTGAATATAATGGATAAATTCGTTAAACGTACCGCAAGTTTGTCAAGTGAAACTAATGATTCCCAAGAAGAAGCAGAGTCAATGAAGAAAAAACCTAAGCTTTTTGATCGGAAATACGATGAGAGCTATGTGCGTTATGGCTTTATATATTGCGGTGACGAATCGTGCCCAATCCCAAAAGTCTTGTTTGTGGAGAAACTTTGGCTAATAATTCGATGGTGCCCAGTAAACTTTCACGACATTTAACAACTAAACACACATCGGTGGCTCACAAAGATAAAGCCTTCTTTCAACGTATGAAAGACCAGTCTAAGAAACAGGTAACTCTCATGAGTTCGTCTTTCAATACATCAAGCAAAGCGCAAAAAGCAAGCTACGTGATCGCTAATATGCTGGTTAAATCGAAGAAACCTCATTCTCTCGCTGAAACTTTAATTTTACCTGTCTGCAAAGAAATTGTCAAAATTATGATTAGCCAAGAAGCCGCTAAGGAAATCCAAAAAATACCTGCGTCAGCAGATACGATCTCACGTCGCATTAATGAAATATCCACCGACATTCAATCAACGTTAATTGAAAAATTAAGGCTAAGTGGAGTTTTCGCTCTACAAGTCGACGAGTCTACTGATATCAGTGGTCACGCGCATCTCATCACAAATGTGAGGTACACGGATGGATATGAAATAAAAGAGGAGTTTTTATTTTGTCTGCCACTACCTGGTTATACCACCGGAGAAGAAATATTCAGAGTAACAAACCAGTACTTCAGTGAACATAATTTGGAATGGCGCAACTACTTAAGCATTTGCACAGACGGAGCAGCAGCTATGACAGGAAAAATTAGGGGATTTATAACCAGGGCTTCTGAAAAAAATCCTAATATTAAAAATTTACATTGCTTTTTACACAGAGAGCCACTGATGACGAAGTCTCTGCCTGATGAATTTTTGTCTGTCTTACAAGAAGTTGTCAAAATTGTCAATTACATCAAGTCGCGACCGCTGAACTCTCATCTGTTTAATGCATTGTGTCAGGAAATGGGAGCAGATCATCAGTCACTTCTGTTTCATACAGAAGTACGATGGCTTTTTCGCGGAAAAGTGCTTTCTTGGATTTACGAGCTGAAAAATGAGACCCAGACATTTCTAGAAACCCAGGGTTCAGACTTTGCTTCTCTATTTAAAAAAGAAGAATGGGTAGCAAAACTTGCATATCTGGTGGACATATTCGCTCAATTAAATGAGCTGAAGAAAAAAATGCAAGGAAGAAATTGTAACATTTTAACGTCTTCGGACAAGATTGAAAGCTTTCGCGCTAAGTTGGTGCTATGGATCAGCCACGCTACCAATGGTAGTAACGAAATGTTTCCAAATGTCATGGCTGCCGATTCAGAAAAAAAAGTGCAGGCTTTGATAGTGAAACACTTGGAGCTGTTAGCAGAAAAAATGAACACATATTTTCCTAAGTGTGACCTGCAACCTATGGACTGGGTAAGAAATCCATTTTCGGAAAGCATTTCCCTTCGACATTTACCAATAAACGAGCAGGATGAATTCATGGAGCTTAAAACTGATCGGACACTAAAATTAAAATTTTCTGAAACAGAGTTAGCACATTTTTGGCTCCACGTAAAAAATGAGTATCCACTGCTGTCAAAGCGAGCTATTGCAATTCTATTACCATTTGCCACGACATATTTATGCGAATTGGGGTTTTCAACTCTCACTACGATAAGTCAAAAAAAAGAGAACGCCTGAGGACGATCGACGAAGAGATGCGAGCAGCGTTATCAACGATTGTTCCAAATTTTGATCGTCTGTGTTCAGTTAAACAGGCTCACATTTCGCATTAAATATCTTTTCATGTTATATTATTTTAATAATAAATATTAATAAAATATTGTTTTTGGTAAATTTTGGTTCGGAGTGGCCACGCTTATTACGAATAATTTTTAGAAAAAAACTTTAGATATGCCGTAATTACTATAAAAGGAAACTTTTTGGCTTGGTGGCGGCGGAAAAAGATGCATTTTAATTATCAATTGCGTAAAATTAAAATTCACTTCTCGAACCGATTCGGTGACAGTTCGCGGTCATTCTGTCACTGTTATGTGATAAATATCAATCATAATTACACAAACCCGGCTAGACAAACCCTGCTTTGCCAAACAAACCATTCAAAACCTGCGATGTATTTTAAAATTATGATGACATGCAGCTTTCGTAGTTTTACCTCAAAGTTCGCCGTTATTCGTAATAAGCCTAGCCAATCTTATCCAAAATTTACCTTGTTTTTTTTTCTTTGGTGTACCGTTAAAATTTCTTGATTAGTTAGGTGTACCGTGAACATAAAAAGTTGTGCAGTACCTAACCTAATACATATTCTTATAACGGACGTGATTATATAATGCATTGTTGTATTTTTATTTCTGTATCCTGTCAATCCGCGGATGCGCTATTAATAAACAATGGGCTTGTCGACATCTGCGGATCCCGTTTTATATGTAGGTGCCTATCAGTAAATATGTGTTTTTTTTGTAAACAATGTCATTTCGTAAAATAAATAATGGTACGCCGGCAGGCGATAGACACGGGTTCCCTGGAGGTTTTTCTTATGAACCTCTTTTACTTTATAATATGCTTAGTAAACCACAGGAACGTTAAATATTAAATAAAAAAAAAATTGTCGATAACTCTATGTCAGCAAAGTTGTGATTTCAAATTACTCAGTATTTTTTATTGATATGATCATTGATATTAATAATTATTTATTTAAAATATAAAATTAAAAATTTTTCTAAATATTATAATTAGTCAATAATAATTATTTTTTTCTTATTACTATTTAATTATTGATGTTTACTTTTTTTTTCTTCCGCCATGGTCAGTTTTATTTGGCTGACATGATTGTGGCTGATGGAAGGCACCAAAGTTATTTTGTTTTAAATATTTTATATAAACTAAGGCCGGGTTGTTTCACAGAATTTGAACAATTCATTTTATTTATTTATTTATAAAACACATGATACATAATTAACACATTTTTTTTTACAAGAAGAAGACATATTAGATCACCATACTAGGCGGCTGCCTGTTTCATTCATTTCGAAGCTAATTTTCAAGTTCTGTGAAAGTTCCATTGAAGCTCTGTTATAATATCATTATGGGCCAGCTACTTCAGAGAACTGAAATAATATCAGAACTTGAATAGAACTTTCACAGTTCACCTTATGATTATCTTCGAAATTTGATGAATTGTTCAATTTATATGAAGCAACCCGTCCTAAGTGAAATTTTATTGTTGAAACCAGTAAATTTAGAACGAGTGTTTAAAAAAATTTGAAGAATTCATCAAATTTAAAAGTTAATTTTCAAGTTTGCTTCAACTTTGAAATTGTATGAATTGTTCAATTTCTGTCCAATTTTAGAATTTGCAGTTGGAATAATTGTAGTGTTAAGTTTTTAAAATAATTTGCTTTAATCTCGAGGGTTGGTTTCATAAATTAAATTATTACACGTCAATTGTGCGACACGGTACTGCCCTAGTGAGACAAGTGGCTCTTGCTTTACTTTAGTTACATAATTTTCCGAAAAAAAATATGGTCTTTAGCAAATGACTGAAATACTGAAGGTATTTGATATATATAATATTTTGTTATTTTAAATTACATTAGTCGTATTGTGAACCCGCGACCTACAGAATGAGCCAATGAGCTTTCCGCTCTGCCTCGTTCATGCTGCTTTGCTTGATGTATAACGTTCCTCCGTAACATTAATTAGAATGTATTTTTAGAGCGACGTATGTGTATTTTCTACTACCTTTTCTTAGAATAAATAATAATCATAAACCTTTTGTTATTGTTATTACATGTAAACATGTATTAACATTCTCACTAAATATAATTATGTTCTGTTTCTTGGCTTAATACAAATTACAATTTTATGAGTCTTTGCATTGAATGTAATACTTGAAGCCTTGCAAAATGTACTCGGTACTTAGGTATTTTTATGAGCTGTTGTTGAATCCTTTGAAGCAAGTTATTATGAACTTAAGGAAGAACAAAATGTTATTAGAGGCGTGTCGAAATAATGGAAACTGAAATTATTTTCACACGATCGCGTTTTCATTTTCGTTTTACGATAAAAGCATTGATATTAACTTCTCAAGTTTGCATTTACAGTACTAAAACGACCGTTAATTGAACATATTTTTCGGTGAGTTTAACAACATTGTAACAGCTCTTGCGAAGCGATAATAAAGTTTAACCTATTGTATGCCAGGATTTTTGCCCATACATCGTATGAAATGTCGGAAAGAATACGTTTGAAGTAATATTTTGTGCATTTATTTTGAACTATCGTTTATTTTATTTACCGAAACACATTCTTTGAACAATGTACTATCGATAAAAACTACTTGTGTTTATTTGGTGAATTGACAGGTGTTTGAAGTTTTTGTGACCGACCATCGACTGACTTTGACAGTTGAATTCGCGGTAAAATGCGACATTCATTTTCCACAGATAATTCATTTAAAAAAATTCTGGTGTTACCAGGTGAATGAAACTTTTGGCGGTATCGGTAGTATTGTTGGCCCAAGCGATTCTGACCTTGTTTTTGATGCAGTTTCTTTATACATAAGGGCCAAAATCGCATATAAAAATATATTTTTTAAAACATTTTTTCCGATCTCACCAGTGATCGAATGGCCTAGAACCGGTTTTAAGCTACATTTATAGTAAAGGGAACAGGGATGGGCGACAGCTTAAATATGCATTAATATTTTAGGTTACTAGTGTTCGGATTTATATGGAGTCAGTAGAACCATTGCGTCACAAATTAAGGAAAGTTGTAAAGTTGAAGGTTGTGAGGGAAGAGAAATAAGAGGTAGATAGAACACGGTCACTCAGATCTTATTCGCAAATTCGCAAATAATATTTTGCTGGCTTGGCTTTTAGAACTCTTGGATGGTGAAATCTTTCGGGAAATCCGTGTAATTATTTTTGGCTCAATGTATATCGTTCCAATATAAATGTGCAAGACGTAGATACATACGAGCGTTATAGGCTCTGACTCGTATTTTTCGATTGATGTCTTTTTTTAACATAAAAGGGGTGGTAAGTCAAAATTTATCTAATTAATTATAACGAGTGATGGACTCATCGCACTGTTCCAACCATTTTTTTTTGATCCTTGGAGGTGGTGAGCGGAGCGTTTTTTGGGGTAAAGAAAAGAAAGTAAGAAAGAAAGAAAGTCCTGGGAAAGAAAAAAAGTGTGAGGGGTGGGTAGGAATCGGGGGGTTGATGTGTCCAGGAGTGACGGACGAGTGAATCCAACTCTTCCCCTGCGGTGCAAGGCGATAGGTCGAGAGTGACTGGAGAGTTCAACAAGTGACATTCATCCAGTCTCTTCTATCCATCGCTAAGACCTAGACAAATCCCACCATATGAACCCGGATACCCTGCTAAGACACCAAAGGTAGCGTACCACTTGGGGTGACCTTTGGCAGGGGGTGTTGGTTATCCAATAAATGGTCACCGGGGCGGCGGTACCCATACCCGCCTCCTAAATTGAAACTCAAAAACTCAAGTATCTTTGGGCACTTAAAATAATTTTATTTACTTTATGAAAAATAAATATTAAGTTACAAATTGAAAGCCTCTCCAGTCCGAGGGGGGGACTAATCTCGTGGATATTGAAGCAATGCGCGAAGTCTTAGACGGGGCAAATACAAATCGAGCAGACGGCTAAATTAATATTAAGTAAATTATCGAGCGTCAACAATAAAAACCATTTTCTGAATAAGCGTGCAATAAAATCCGTTATTGCGAAAACAATTTGCGAAATGGTCCTTCGAAGGGTATTTTCCACCCCGGGTTGTTTGCTCGACCCGAACATTGTTATTGATGAAGAATTATTATATCGAAATAATTCAATGGGATTATGGAGATATATTGAAATATATGTATTTATTCAAGAACGCTACATGTCGCACAAATCATAATATAACAATTGGATTCAGATTGGAGTTTCCCAGAAAACGTGAAGGGAGAATAATTATATCCTGAAGCCTTGAATTTGTGTAAAACATGGTACCACAACAAGAAAACCATATCCAATGGGTTTCGTATGGGTATATTTCCAGTTGGGAAAAGTGGTTCTCTCTGAATAATTTCTTAGTCAGATAAATTCTTAGTTAATTATCTGCGTAATAACCCGTGTTCCATCTGTTTCACATTTTATTCATTCGACCTCACTTAGATCCTTTAATAATGTACGCCAGGTGGTTGGTTTTGAAACGAAAATATTCATAGTTCCTACCGGGAGGTCATTTATCCAGTTTCTACCTCTCCCTAACCATCACCTTGCTGGAAAAGCATTTGGAAATTCGAAGTGAGTTGTTGATGTTTTTCGTGTACATAATTTCGTTTTTAAACTAAAAAAAAGGTATTTGACCACCTCAAAAGTAAACAATATCGTTTCCTACTTATTCGTTTTGTTGTGGCGATAATTACGAGTACCTCGAGGTATCGCTGTGGAACTAGTATTGTGATTGTGTGGTGTGCTCATTCGCAGAGGTACAGTGGTAAGTGATTGGTTTTCCTTCTTCCTTGCATCCGTAGGTTTTCCTACACACGTTATCACCCAATTCCAGCAAACACCATTTCCTCTCTTTCATTTTTAGTACCTACACAGTCTATTTCCAAGTGCACCTGGAGCTGTAATTTGTAAGTAGTTTCAGGTGCAATACCATGCGTTAGGTATTATTGGGAGTTTGGCGGTCGCTTTCGATATCATAATGACAAATGACAATGACACGACACCCATATACGCAATTCTCTTCACCCATATAGACAATTCAAAAGTGATCAAACAGTCGTGAGTCAGCGAATTTATAACTAACTAGCAGACCCGGCCACACGTTGCTGTGGCTAACGAAACACAACGCCATTACCCAACCTTTATAAAATCCACACCACCCGCTTACCTGCCCGCTGCCTCAAATGAATATTTGAATTTCTCGACTTTTATCTACTATAATGAATGTATTATATATATAAACCTTCATCTTGAATCACTCTATCTATTGGTGATCTATGCGCATATACATTTTGGGTGACTTCATTTTATACTACGTAATGATGATGTCAAATCAGTCTGCTTGGAGGTGGTAAAAAAACAATTCAATTATATATTACCTGACACTATAAAGCAATGTATTTCTATGAATAAGATTAAATATATGGTGAAAAATTGGCTATCGGAAAAAAAATATTTATATTGATATTGATATGTATGAAAAAATGTTGAATCTGTAGATAAAGATGTAAATCTTAAATTTAAAAAATGTATATGTAACTGAAATATAAACACCTGTTAACAAGCCAATTCAATTGGCTTAGCAGGATTTGTTTGTAGATTATATGTATTATCTATTCCTTCAATAATAAAAAAAAAATATTTTTGGAACATTAACTAAATACCAATGATAAAAATGCTAAAAGGTTAAACAAAAACTGCAAAACTCTGACTCTTGATTCTGGAGAATGACCCCCATGGGAATTAATGTCTATTTACTTACCATGGTAGATCACGTGTGAATATGCACATAGTCATATATCCATACATCATAACCCATTTTCACAAAAGTCAAGCCAGCAGAACGAAATGACCGTCACATCTATCTAGTGGAATATTAAGTATTAACCAGCATTGAAAAACTTGGTATTTTAGGCGAGCGATTTGCGATGGAAGATGGTATGATTTTATAAAGTATCCGAGCCATTACGCAATAAGGCGAATCTGGTAGCTAACTTTGCCCTTTCAGGGAAAAGATAGACAACCATTCTCTTGGGAAATACGGACAACTTTGTAAATAACACGATACAGACTGTGGGGTTGAAATTCCGAACAAACTGGTTGGGTTTTTTGTATAATCAAAAAACAAGGGATAAAGTTCCTATGAGATTGCGGAGTATCATTTTGGTTTTCTTTCTTTCCGAAAAAGAAACTGAAATATCTGAGAGAACAAGGCGATTAAGTATGTATTCGGTTGAAACGCATTGATTGATTAAGTACGCATTCCGTTGTACGTTTCTAAGCCACGTTACAAATTACCACCACGAAAACCAACCAACGTAGACAGAATTATTGTTGGATGAATTTTAATGGTTATTTCGTATTCTGAACCTAATTTACCTCCTCTCACCACATTAATCCACAAGTAGCTAAAGACAGGTTGTTGTTAAATTTGTTCGTGTTTACATTTCCTAATAATTATTTGAAATTGTTTGAGAAACGAATTTCAATTCAGCAATAGGTACAGGATAAAGTAGATGTATATATTCTACATGTGAATATATATAATTTATTTATTTAAAAACGCTCTTTTCAGGGGCTTCAAATGGATATTAAAAATTACGAAGTATTTATTGCACATAACTGAACTGCTTCTATTTTAATAACTTAAGTTTTTTTCATAAGTTAGTTTTTACAAGCATGTTAAAGTTTTGTGATATTATAATTTAATGAATTGATATTACATATTTTAATATTACAAGTCGATCAAATGAGTATTAATTATTTTAATTGAGGAGAAATCATGGATTTTTGATGATTGGTGGATGGTATATACTGATATTAAATCATTAGTAGATGGTCTCTCGATGATTATTAAATGATTAGTAGATTTTTTCTTGATGCTTATTAAATGATTAGTAGATAGTCTCTCGATGATTATTAAATGTTTAGTAGATGGTCTCTCGATGATTATTAAATGCTTAGTAGAAGGTCTCGCGATGATTATTAAATGATTAGTAGGTAGTCTCTCGATGCTTATTAGATGATTAGTAGATGGTCTCTCGATGATTATTAAATGCTTAGTAGATCGTCTCTCGATGATTATTAAATGTTTGGTAGATGGTCATGCGATGATTTTATTAAATGATTAGTATGTAGTCTCTCGATGCTTAGTAAATGATTAGTAGATGGTCTTGCGATGATTATTAAATGATTAGTAGGTAGTCTCTCGATGCATATTAAATGATTAATAGATGGTTTCTCGATGATAATGAAATGATTAGCAGATGGTCTCTAGATGTTTATTAAATGATTGGTATACGGTCAATCGATGATTTTGAGATGTTAGACGATTTTTCGATGATCACTGTTGATGATCGATTTTTGGAAGATTTAAAAAATATATGAATACCGCATAATAGTCCTAACTGCTCCCAACTACCTGGAGCCAGTGAGACCATGCCAACCCCAACTGAGGTATGTTGTGAGGCTGAAGGTAATGAAATTTCAATTCTGAATGGTGGTCTTACACCAGGGCGATACTGAAAGTATCTTCTACCATGGAAAGTGCCGCAAGTATACCTTATGTTATTTTAAATGATTTAATTGTGAAATAACACAAATGAATCACATGAAATAATGTGGGTACTTGAGCAAGCCGGAAATTAAATCAGCAACCTTCGGTTTGTTAGCCGACAGCCTTACCCCCAGACCACGGAGGCCATCAAACGAGGAGAGATGATTATTTGAAGATTTATGGAAATTATCCCATCGATATCAAATAAATGTTAGGTTAGGTAATTAGTTGATTGTCAGATTTATAGTAATAAAAATAATAGTGTATCCTAGAATGTATGCAGAGGTAGTGCTATGCAATACATTACATATTTCAAAGAATAAAATAAATTAGACAAATTATAAAAAAGGTAAAAAGTTAATAACAAAACATAAATAAAATATAAGTATGAAAAATATAAGAAATGAAACCGAAAAATAAAATTAATAAGAAAATTAAATTAACTAGATAGACAGAGTGAACGATCTCCAAAAGGATATCAGAACTCTTTCGTGCTTGTAAACTCAGTCACCCGACAAATCGGCAATCGCTGAGCACTTAATCGAAACCGGCCATTACTTTGGATTTGTTCCTGAAGTCCTGGGAAGACCTAAAACCCATAGAGCTTGCCTGATTACGGAGGCAATTGAAATCTACAAAAACTTAATTAATATTAATAGGGACGACGGAGTTAAGCTCAATATTTCTTGGTATCCGGTAATTGACGGCTACATGCAAAAAACCATTGTGAAGTATACTGTAATACCAACTCTTAGTGGAGCAAAGCTGGCGACACGGTATCGCTTCTAAGTACATAAGCACATATTTCAACACAACAATTACACATCTGCCCTGATGGTGGACACTGTAACGCTGTCCATAACGTTGTCTAAAGGAGAAGGTTGCGCAACACGGCACAATACCCCAAAAATAAACTAGATAATTGATAAACTAACGCTCCGAGTGAAGGAGAAAATGAAACAAACTCAACCACTTTAACATTGGATCATAATAATTTATCCATATTTTTCTATTATTTTCCGCATTTTTTTCTCTCACTGTAATCCAGAACACAATTAACGCTTTCTGAGAATTTCGTTTAATAAATAAAAACTCGAGCCGAGTAGGTGCGCTGAACTCACTCCCAAACTAAAGACAATTTTAATTGAAAAATAATTAGCATTAATGCCGCCTCACGGAGCAGTACAAAGAAAAGTAATTCCGAGATATAAAAACGATTTTGCGAAACGAATTCATTGTTTCGGCGCAATTTGTTTAAACAAGACAAAATGGAAATAATTTACGGGAATCTTCCAGAGAAAAGATGATAATGTATTCTGTAAAGATCAAAGCATCCAAGGAATATTAAAGAGTCAGTGATGGAGAAGATAAAAGGGTGCGTTGCTTCCGAGTCCCTTTTTTAATTGGGGTATAAATGATTATTATAACATGGTTTTAAACAACCAAAAACTTGCTGTATATATTATCTTTATATATAAAAATGAATGTTTTTTTGTTTGTCCCTAATGCTCTCCTAACCAGACATTCGGTTGCGAAGAAATTTTGGTGTTTTGATGTGCGCGTGTCCGCAATGGTTTTTAACAGTAATTTAGATGGTCGGGATATCTCTGCTTACCTCTCAGAGATATCTCGCATCCAAAGGTCACGGAACTTATTTAAGGTACAACACCGTTTGATACTTAATACAGTTAAATTTATGCACAAGTTCAAAGATTAGAGGAGTTATCCGCGACAATAATTATACGCAAGCGATTTTAGTTAGGTTTACTGACGGAGAGGAAGGCCGGTGACAGAATGACCTAGAATATTATGTCAAATCAGAGCTCACTTCTGTCATCTGCGCATTTCGACTGCGGAGGCAGTGTTGCCACTTTAAAGATGATGTTGGGCATCAAATAGTATTCACGGTGCCTACAGTTTGTCCCAAAATTAACGCAAGATTTGAATTTTCCGCCATTTGTGCAGTAAATAAAAAAGCTGTTAGTGAAAATGGAGCGTTACGCGATACAACAACCTGTTTTTATTATTGAAAAATAACTCAAAAATAATTAAAGTTACAATAATTATTTTTTTAAGCATAAATAATGACATCGTAACACAGTTCTTTCTACCGAAATTGGATGATATTAATGAACCCAATATGTGGTTTCAACAAGACGGTGCCTCATGCTGTACAGCCCGTGAAACAATTCAATTACTGCATTAGACATTTTCTGGTCGTGTACTCTCTCGTTTCGGTGATCAGAATTGGCCCCGTAGATCATGTGATTTATTACCATTAGTTTTCTTTTTATGGGGTTATTTGAAGTCAAATGTCAACATGCCCACAACCACCCGTGCATTACAGCAGGAAATTAAACGCCACACCAACGAAATTCAGCCACATTTATGCAGAATGGTCATGGAAAATTTCGATAAAAGAGTGCGTATGTGCCAGCAAAGCCGTGGAGGCCATTCGCTCGATGTGTTATTCCATAAATAACACTATCCGATGTAGTTTATGATGCAATAAAAAATAACAATCTATATTTTTGAATGTAGCTATTACTTTGTGGTTATCCATTATAGAAAAATGAAATATTTTAACTTTGTAAAAACCACTTAATTGATGCGCAAATCCGACCGGTTTCGGAACAAACGTTCCTTCGTCAGGGAAAGCTTATACTAATTTGACAGTTTCGAACAATGTTTTATTATGGTAGGGGTGGAGCTGTTGCTAGATAATAATGTAGATTGGGTAGGTAGGTATTAGTGTAGAGTGGGTGGGTAGGGGAACAAATCCATGATTGGGCTATATGACAATATTTTTTGTTTGTTGATAATAGATTCATTATTTTTAAGGGATTTTTTAATTTCCAAGGCTTCTAAGTTATCTAAACGTTTTCCTTTATTATTAATATGAAGAATATTTATCCCTGTATTTTTTTCAAAACTATGGTTATTTTCAATGATATGGTTAGCAAACTCAGAAAAATTATTATTATTAAGACATCTTAAATGTTCTTTGATTCTGATTTCAAAATTACGAGTGGTTTTTCCAATATAAAATGAGGGACAATCATTGCATTTGAGTTTATATATTCCGGAATTAGTCAATTTATGGTCTTTATCTTTAGTATTTCTCAAAAAATTACCGATATTATTTCTTGTATAAAACGCTGGTTTAATATTAGAAGGAAGATTTTTGCAACATTGAACTGAAAAATTATTAATATACAAAATTTTACGCCATTCTTTATCATTAATATTATTAGAATTGTATAGATATTTATTTTTTGAAATTTTGATAAGTTTTTTATTTAGGATGTTATCAATTAATTTTGGTTCATATCCGTTATTTATAGCAATTTGTTTTATTATTGAAAGTTCAGAAAGGAAATTATTATTAGACATTGGGACATTTACTAAGCGGTGTATCATGGAATGGAAGGTGGAGTGTTTTTGTGAGACAGGGTGGTTGGAGGTCCTATGAATTACTATGTCAGTGTATGTTGGCTTGCGATATATTCTAAAATCGATTTTATTATTTATAATAGATAAAGTTAAATCCAAAAAGTTTAATTTTTCATTGCCTATTTCTATCGTAAATTTTATTTGGTTATGAAAGGAATTTAAAAGGTTAAGAAAGTTGTTGAGTTGACGTTCAGATCCTGTCCAAATTTTATTATTTATATCTATTATAAATAATAAAATCGATTTTAGAATATATCGCAAGCCAACATACACTGACATAGTAATTCATAGGACCTCCAACCACCCTGTTTCACAAAAACACTCCACCTTCCATTCCATGATACACCGCTTAGTAAATGTCCCAATGTCTAATAATAATTTCCTTTCTGAACTTTCAATAATAAAACAAATTGCTATAAATAACGGATATGAACCAAAATTAATTGATAACATCCTAAATAAAAAACTTATCAAAATTTCAAAAAATAAATATCTATACAATTCTAATAATATTAATGATAAAGAATGGCGTAAAATTTTGTATATTAATAATTTTTCAGTTCAATGTTGCAAAAATCTTCCTTCTAATATTAAACCAGCGTTTTATACAAGAAATAATATCGGTAATTTTTTGAGAAATACTAAAGATAAAGACCATAAATTGACTAATTCCGGAATATATAAACTCAAATGCAATGATTGTCCCTCATTTTATATTGGAAAAACCACTCGTAATTTTGAAATCAGAATCAAAGAACATTTAAGATGTCTTAATAATAATAATTTTTCTGAGTTTGCTAACCATATCATTGAAAATAACCATAGTTTTGAAAAAAATACAGGGATAAATATTCTTCATATTAATAATAAAGGAAAACGTTTAGATAACTTAGAAGCCTTGGAAATTAAAAAATCCCTTAAAAATAATGAATCTATTATCAACAAACAAAAAATATTGTCATATAGCCCAATCATGGATTTGTTCCCCTACCCACCCACTCTACACTAATACCTACCTACCCAATCTACATTATTATCTAGCAACAGCTCCACCCCTACCATAATAAAACATTGTTCGAAACTGTCAAATTAGTATAAGCTTTCCCTGACGAAGGAACGTTTGTTCCGAAACCGGTCGGATTTGCGCATCAATTAAGTGGTTTTTACAAAGTTAAAATATTTCATTTTTCAATAACAATCTAACCTGTGTATTTCATATAATTCAAATCTTGCGTTAATTATGGGACACCTTATATCTCCACTTTATTTTTTAATTTGTAATCGTTTAGTCTCATTTCAATTTCATTGAAATAATAAACTTCTTTCACTTCCTTCCTTAAATTTCCCAGAATTTATGGAACTCCCGCGGGATCGGCTAAATATAATAGAAACATGTTTTAACGTTGGGACCTTCCTTTTAAAATCCATTATGTTATTTATTTAACCTTTAAGGCTTTAGTAAAAGTTAACCTTTATTTTTAAAAGGGTAAGAATGTAGGCACAACCCTTGTGGGAAATTTTAATATAACAATAGGAAAACAAAAAATTTCCCTCCGCAAAATCCGTCAGTACTCCGTGTATTCCGTGACAATACATAAGCTGAAGATACTTGCACTACGATTAAATTGGCCTCCCAGTCTCACATAAATATAAACTTTTGATTCCATAATACGTGTTATCATTACAATGCACTTTTCAATAAGGAACTCCAGTCCCTTTTCATTTAGTTTTTTTATCAATAAATTTTCTTCTAACTTAAATATCTGTATATATGTATTTTTTAAATGTTAAGGTTTATTTTTAAAGAAAGACAAACATTCCTGGGATACGAATAAGCCAACAATATTTGAAAATCTTTTACTACCACCACACTAAGCGGAAAATGTTGCTTGTGTCGTGATGGAGGACTTAGCCAGCCGAGAGGGACCCAAACGCGATGCCCACTTATCTACTGACCGGTTAGTTTTATAGTTAAATAATTTTCAAAGTTTTAATTTTTCGGATCTCCCAAAATTGCACTAAATCTGCAGTTTCTCTATGTGACGGCACGAGTCTCAAAGAGTCTACGTTTTTCTTCAACACATCAAGTACATCTTTTAAATACAAACAAAACCTAGGTTTCATCGTTTCAAATATGGACATTACAAACCATTAAGAGGGTATAACCAGAGAAAACCAAAAATGTGTCAATTTTAAATCACATTTTAGATGAATTGATTCTTTCACAAAATAATATAAATTTATTTTGAAAGATTGTTATTTTATCTAGTAAACGTATGTTTTAAATTTTGAGAAAAAATGTTTATTATTAGTTTAATAAGGTTATACCATAGGTCGTTGGCAGATTTGTTAAATTTTCAAAAAAGATTTTGTATTATACAACACTCATTTCAAATCGTATAATCATGGAGTAAAATAAATCAATACATTATCTGGGAAACACATGTTTCAGAATTTTAATTTTAGTATAAATAAAATCATTCAAAAATATATACGTACATGTGTTTCTTGACGAAAATCCGGTCGTGTGTATATTTGCGCACTTAAAAACTAATATATTTCAGATTTTTTTTTACATTCTTATTAAACTTAGACATTATTGAAAAATGATAAATACTTATAAATAAAAAATAATTACAAAAATTACATAATTTTAATAGTTTTATCATCATGCCTTTCAGCATTTTTGGATGTAGGTATAAATTAAAGCAAATTTGGAATGAAATAAAATCGATATTGATTTATCATTTTAAAATGCTGGTACGGAGAATAATTAATCTTTCTCATTGGAACCGCCCTGTACGATCGTAAGAATAACTTTCGACGAAATGTGGATTTTCGGCCGCTGGCTGGTTAAACGCTCTCAATATACCACTCACGTAGACTAGTTCCGAGTCCAGTGATTGCCAAAATCAGCGGATTCAGTCATACCAACAAAAGAGTGTGTTTTAATGTGATGGTGTTTTATTCGTTTTTATAAATTCTACTTATTACGGTTCATAATGAAACTTGCATATTTCGGATGAGCCTTTGTTGATCTACTGGTATATTAATATATATTTTTTATCCGTGATAATTTTCACTTAAGTTCCTTGTTGCCAAATCCCGGTGTTACTTTCCTCAATAGTAATAAATATTAATTACAACGCTAAAAATACCAAATAAATCCGTTGAACGACCAGATTTCCTTTCAATTATCACTCGAATCGGCCCCTTTCTCTTTCACACATATATTAAAACTTATATAAATACTTTTGGAAGTCTCCAGACTTGCACCCTGATCTACCAGTTGACTCTTATCTCTTGTTAAACCCGTGATTATTTCTCCATTACGCAATATAAATGGTTTGAAAATCAATAAGGCCTGGTTTTTTCGCACGAATTCAAATATAACATTTTCATCAATTGTTTATTCAGCATCACTTTACTTCGTTCTTGGTATAGTTCTTGGTATTCGATTATTGACGGTTACATCAAGGCTAAACGCAAAAAAACATACTGAAGTATATTGTAGCGCCAGCTCGTAGAGTAGTGGAGCTGGCGACACGGTATCGCTCCTAAGTAGATAAGTTCAAACATCAGCCCTAACTATTACACATCTGCCCTAAAATGATGGACACTGCAACGCTGTCCAAAACGTTGGCTAAAGAAGGAGGTAGTGCAACACGGCATAATACCCCAAAAACTAATAACAAAAATCACTTTACTTATTTGAAATTTGAAAGGACCCAGTTAAACATCGCTTTCCGTCAAAATGAACGAAGCTAGTTAAGCTCAAAATCTATCCTACTGTCAAGATAGCGTCTTCATTAGTTATCTGCATCCTTCTCAGTATTACGATAATTCTAGAAGAATTGCTTGTATGTACCCCTCGTTGAAAAAAACCCTCTTTTTCAGTTGGTGAAACAATGAGGCAAAACTACTCCGGTTGGTTATTATTATGATTACCTGCGAGAAATCGTGAAAACGGTACTTTATGAAAATTCCTAAACCAACTTTTAATGGAACAAACTTTATTGGAACTAATCAATGGAACAAATTTGGGAGGAGGGTGTGGGTAAACTGCCCCGGGAACCATTTATTGGATAACCAACACCCCAAATGGTTCGCAACGTTTTGTGACTTAGCAGGGCTGCCCTGATTTAATGTCTTGGTGGCGGATGCGTTTGCTTAACTACTGCTTGGCGAGCCGGATCGGTATAGACAGGTTGAGGGAATCCTTTTGACCCCTCTAGCCAGACTTTATCGACCCATTGCTTTCCATTGCAGTAGGAGGAATGGATTTATACGTCCGTCACTCCTGGACACACTGACCCCCTGATTCCTACCCACCGCTCATTCCCTTTTCCTTCCCATAACTTCCACTTCTTCCCTCCCAAATCACCCTCCTCACAACATCCCCAAAGATGACATAGACCCCGAAATTGTTTTCCTAAGGACCTTCTGCGTGGAGCTAATGTTAAAAAAACCCAGAATTTTTGTTTTCTCTCCCGATTGTTTAAATCAAATTGTTATTATTATTTTTACATTAGCTCCTCACAGGAGGCTTTGAGGATAATAATTGGGCTCAAGGCCTGTTTTATCTTTGGGGGTGGAGTATGGAGTCTCTTTTAATGCAATGAAGGAGAGGAGGTACTGAGAAGAAAAAAGGTATGAGGGGTGGGTGGGAATCTGGGGGTCAATGGGTCTATGATTCCTTCCACTGCGGTGCAAGGTGATGGGTCGAGACAGTCCGTCTGGAGAAATCAAAAGGTCTCCCTCAAAGAGGCTCACACAAAATATAATAATAATTGGATAATTTGTAGAGCGCCGTTTTGTGAAAAATCACCCCAAGGGCGTTTAGAATTTATTATGAATTCTTAGACTCTATCTAATTACGATCCGGCCCGCCATGCAAAAGGTGTCATCCGCCACCAAGACCTAGACAAACCACCCCTGCTCACGAAACGCACGAATCACTTGGGGTGAACAATCCTATACGCCCTGCCTCTAGCGACTCGACGCTTCTATCGTTAGGGTCTTCGGGTTACCACCCCATTTTCTCAGTTACTTTACTTCTAGGCACTGGCTTAAGGGCGAGGGTGACGGGTTTCGTAAACGGTCATTCTGAAGCCCATACACTTTCTCCCAGGACTTCCAGCTGAATGGGGGAATACATACTCCGGATTAGTCCATATTAATTACAACTTTTTACATTTCTTATTTTTTTATTCTTTTTATTTCTTATTTGCGGATGCTCGCAGTCCTACAGACAGCAAGTATGTCTTTTTTCTTTCTTTTGTCTTTTTTTTTCTTCTTCAGGTCATCAAGTGACTCTTAAGGAATTAAGACCTGGCCAAAGGAGCGGCCATTTTTATCTCTGATGACTACTAACACTTTGCCGTCCTGTACTTTTGTAAGCACTTGCATACTGCTTCCTAACACTGTATGCGGGGACATTTGGAGGTCTAGCGTCGTTCATTTATATAGAATTATAGTTTATATTTTATATAGAACTTGAAGGAGTAACCTTGAGTTACTTATACCAGGACGGGTAAGTGGTGGGGCCCTCCAAATGTGGCGGGGGCGTTGTTTAACCAATAAATGGTTCCCGGGACGGCGATATCCGTAACCGCCTCCCAAATCGTGAAGTAGGAGTCAGTGGGTCCATATTTCCATTGCGGAGCAGATGATGAAAGTCCGGCTGGAGAGGTCAAAGAGTCTCCCTCAACAGGCATTTCACCAGCTCAGTTGGTGTGTAGACGCACCCGCCGCCAAGACCTGAGATGACAACCGCCAAGACCGCCGAGACCTCACCCCGGAAACCCGTGCACCACTGCTCTTCACAAAACGTAGCGAACCGCTGGGTGACCTACGGCAAAGTTACTTGGTTGTTGGTTGGTTATGTGGAATGATGGAGGTTTTAGCTATCAGAGAATTAAACACGCGACGCCTCGGATCATTCAGCTAAAAAAGCAAACAATATTGGTTAAGAGGGCATTACCAGAGAAAGCCGGAAATACGTCATTTTCAAAAAAGTTTTTAGACGTATTGACTCTTTTCCACAAAAAATTAGAAATGGATTTCGAAAGATTGTTCTTTTATCTAGCATTCGTATGTAATAAATGTTTATATATTTTTTTTAATTTTTAGTATAATAAGGTTATTCCATAGGTCGTTGGCAGATTTGTTAAATTTTCAAAAAAGTTTTTGTATTATACCACACCCATTTCAAATAATGTAATCATGCAGTAAAATAAATCAATACATTATCTAGCAAACGCATGTTTTAGAATTTTAATTTTAGTTTCAATAAAATCATTAAAAAATATGTACGTACATGTGTTTCTTGACGAAAATTGGTCCATTTGTGTATTTATTTGCGCACTGACAAACTAATATATTTCAGATTTTTTTAACATTCTTATTAAATTTAGACATTATTGAAAAATGATAAATACTTATAATCAAAAAATAACTACAAAAAGTACACTATTTTAATAGTTTTATCATCACGCCTTTCAGCATTTTTGGATGAAGGTATAAATTAAAGCTAATTTGGATTGAAATAAATTCGATATTGAGTTATAATTTAAAAAAGCTGGTACGGAGAATAATTAATCTTTCTCATTGTAACCGCCCTGCACGATCGGAAGAACAACTTTCGACGAAATGTGGATTTTCGTCCGCTGGCTGGTTAAACGCTCTTAACTGTACATCAATAATAGGGTTTCCCGAGGGAAGAGGTTTTAAAGCATAAACCTACTACCAATATATTAAGTATGTTTCCGTTGAAATTCCAATAATAAAGAACGAGTTTAACATTTAAGGCTTACGGTTACTTTTTACGAGAAAATATCTTCTAATGCCACATTAAACATGTCTACAGTGGAAAACACATGTTACAAAATTCTAACACGTTTTCGCATTCGGATTTTTAAGTTGTTTTTTCCTGGTAGACTAAACTATAAAAAAGGTAATATCATGAATCCACATTTCCTATTACTGGAATTTAATACAGTCGCAAAGGGGGTTGTTTCGTTGTCTAGTTTCTTTTTAGAAAACTGTTTTTGGTTAGGACATATGACATTTGGTTATCACAACTAGATCATCCGTGTTTACACATTTAACAAAATCTGTGAAACAATTTCGAAAATGTCATCTCGTATTTTATCAAAAAACAATGTATCGTGGGCTTACTGCGGAAAAGCACTAAGTCAAAAATACTAGTTTCGAGATAATTGAATTTGAAAGTGTGAGCAACTTTAACTTTTTAAAAATATATTGAAGTCAGTCCAATAATCCATGCGCTTGATAGCTGCAAGATGAGTTGTTATCTAGTCTCCTAAGTTAAGTAAATTCTAATGTAAAATCCATGCTAATTTGTACAGCGCTCTTGAGGCGATTTTTCACAAAAACAGCGCTATATAAGTTGTCCAAATTTATTATTATTATAGGGACGAATAAAGTATAATAGAATGTTTTATTGTATACTTATGCCTGTATTATTTATTACGACCTCCGTAGTCCAGTGGCTAAGACTCTTGACTCACATTCCGGAGGTCGCGGGTTCGAACCCGGCATGCGCAAATAAATTTTATTTGATTAATTTGTGTTATTTCACAATTAATTCATTTAAAAATAATATATAGTATATTTGCGGCATGTTCCAGAGTGAAAGATACTATTAGTATCGCCCTGGTGTAAGACCACCATTCAGAATTGAAACGTTGCTTGAAAATGGCTTTAGCCGTGTTTAGTGACCAGATCTGAATAGCCAGGTACTTCCCAACCTTCCTCTTCCCCACCTCCTTCCCCTCCCCGCTACCTTCAGCCTCACAACATACCCCAATTGGGGATGCCATAGTCTCACTGGCTCCAGACGGGAGCAGTTGAGATTCTTGTGCGGTATTCACTGTAAAAAAAATAAATAAATTATTATTTAAAAATAACTGAAAAATTCATACTTTTTTTTTTAAATAGAAGAGTATTGCATGACTTAATGCTTTTTCGGTGATACAATATTGCAAGCACCGAAGTAAAAATAGTTTGGTGGTGTAACATTTTTATTTTAATAATACATATTTTTTACAAAACAGTTATTTTATGTAATTGATTTTCATCCGCTATATTAATATAATCATCATTTATTTCGCTGTCGTCGACAGAAGGAATGGAAGCTTACCAACTTTAAAGCTCAAGTGGCATAATTTTTTTATCACATTAAACCATCAAATATTTTTTCTTGGAATGTGACATTGGTATTATTTTGTTGTATAATTTTGATATCACACAACTCTGAGCAATGATTTCTTGTCGCCTACCCCTACGTACATTACGGACTTCAATAATGAGAAATGATTTTTTTTTTGAATTAGGCAATTCACCCTAAAGAAATTCATATTATTACTTTTGTAATATTTTTGCCGCTCTTGACAACATTTTTGTGAATAATATTCAATTTAGTCAGCGAGAAACTTATCTTAAACACAACTGTCAGATTTTGAATACCACGGATAAACAAAAAAACCTTTCAACGAAATTGCATTAAGTCTGACTTAATGCTATTTCACACGGTATAATCATAATTATATATCACGTTACGGTATCAAACTAGGCAAGGAATATGCACCAAGTCCCTTAGTGCTCATTCGCTGAAAAGATTTATGCATAATTGACTTAGTTAAGATAATAACTCGAAAAGTATTATAGGTAGGACATAGTGCGTTTGCGTAGACTAAAGAGGGGCCACCGAATGATAAAATTGCATCATTAGGTAAGTCAAATAAGCAAAATTTTGACTTAATGCTTTTTCGCAGAATACCCACGATATGTTCTTGAATCCTTATTTCAAACTGACTACGAAACTCCTTATACAAATGCATAAATATTAATTTACGTTTTTATTGCTGTTCTTGTGTCCTCTCGTTGGTAAAGTTTCGTAAACTACATCTCATAGAGAGAAATGAGATGACAACCTTCCGAGAACTCAGAATAGATGACATCCTCCTAACCCTAACATAGTTAAGTATGTTTTGAATGTGTTTTTCCACTTTTTACGCTGCAAAAAGAATCGGTGTATATTGTACATTCTAAATATAAACCTAGTCCCTATTGTGAGATCGCACAAATTTCTATATTAGGTCCCTCACGTGGTAATATTTTTCTATGCCAATGATTTATTATTATTCTGTTAAGTAAAATGTAAAGTTCGCAGTACAATTACAAAAAAAAAATTATCCGATAGGGTTTCTTGGAAGAACCGTGATAAAACCTGCCACACGCCACTTTCATAATAATGCAGCAACTATACGCGTACGTCGTGGGTACCAACGAGGTATTCAACAATTACGTTAATAACGTATATTGTCCGGTATAAGGTTAAGTGAAGTGCCAGTTGTTCCGCAGAATATGAATTCATCAAATGTCAGAGTTCATTTTCAAAGTTCAGCAAAGGTTCTATTATAGATCTGTAGATCTAACTTAAAATATCTTGGAAAGATTGTATTAACTTTACCGCGGACAGAATAATAAAGCTTATTCATGTCTTCTATAATATATGCAATACTTTAAACAAGGAAACTCTCAGAATTAATCTACTTTTTTCACTACGGCTTTTTGATGACTTTTACAGCTTCCTTACAGGCCACAATTACAATTCAAATAATAATTATTAAAATTAACCTTAGGAAACCATACGACTTTCCGATTTTATCGATACCTCAAGATATAGTAAAAATAGATACAATATAAAAGATCTTATATCAAATTTATAAAGAATATTTCATTAATAAAATTTACTTTTTTATAAGAAAAACTCTCTTTTTATAACTTTTGAAGGTTATTCCCATCAATGTAATAATTCCCATCATTGAATAAGAGATAACAATAATAATCTAAACGAAAATATGAATATGAAATATCTTTTTCTGTGTTTCTGTGTCTTGTTCTCGTTCATATTTTTGTTTAGATTATTATTGTTTTCTTCATTTTCAATAATAAAATTCACCCTCAAATAGCGGATGCAATAGATTCAAAACGAATGGCCAATAAATCCGAATGCTAAGAACGACCACCGCCCACCACAACTACTTGTATTTAAGCGTGAGAAGGTTAAAGACTCGTTGATTATTGTCCAAAAACAAAATTAATGTAACCGAAACTTTGAAATATGAACAATTCAAAAAGCAATAATTTGCATTATCCAATATCCAGAGTTAATACTCTCGGAAATTGGATAATGATATACCGGACCCTTAATTAACGTTTACTTAATCTTTACTATCCAGCATTACAAAAAAAACTTTGGTTATTGTTATCGTTTAAACTATTTTTTTCTAAAATTATCTTTATTGAATTACGATTGTAGTTATTACGAATGTTTAATTAAGTTATTTTGTATGTTGAATTCGTCTGTAGTTATTTAATGAGTCTTTGATAATTGTTCGCATATTGCCCTTTTTGCATTGTTTTTTATATAATTGGAAAAAAAACCTCGTATGATTTTGTTTATTGCTTTAAAATTTTAAATGTTATATATTTTTTAAATAAATAAATATCATGATTGGTCAGTTGTTTCACATAACTAAAATACTTAAAACACAACTTGAAGAAAAGTTTCACCGAACTTAAAAATTAATTTGAAAGTCGTTAAACTGGTTCAAATTCCGTGAAACAACTCGCTCTAGTGGTGTGATTAGATATGAAATAACAATTCTGTTCGATACATTAACATTCTATGTTTGATAAAACAATATAACATTTTTTTATGTTACCACCGCATAAGAGTCCCATCTACCCGTAAACTGTGGGACCGTGACACTCCCAGTCGGGGTATGTTATGAGGCTGACGGGCGAATGTAGGAGATAGAAAGGAAGAAGGTTTGGAAGCACCTAGTTATTCAGATCTGTTCACCAAACTCGGCTAAAGCCATTTCAAGCAACGTTTCAATTCTGAATGGTGCTCTTCCACGATGCTGAGAGTATACCACTCTGGATAATTATAGAACAATGAAAAAGTGTTAAAAATACATTACAACGCTTAACCGAGATACCCCTTACCATTAAAAATGTATATTTCCTCATTAAAATCAGTTTTAAATAAATAGTGGTTTCGAAATTTCACCAAGCGGCTTAATGAAGTAATTACCAGGGAGTACCGCTAAACGAGAACCTATTTGATATAATCTGGCAAGGAGAGTTGGATGGGACAAAGAAGGGGGAAACGGGAGAAGGTTCTCGCCATCCCAATTCTGATTGACTATCATTCGGATTAGATAACGCTGAAATTAACCGCATCAATGAACTTTACTAAGCCCTGAGTTGAGAATAAGCATCAATGTAATTCTGCTAAGTAGGAGTTATCTGGTTGGTGTATTAGATCCGGAATAATCTTAAAACGGGGTTTTCCTTAAAAGCGCTTTATGACTTTGATGATGTCCTAATTCTATGAAAATCTGTTTCTTAACTCTGTAACACAAGAATTAACAATGTACAAAGACATTAAACAGTGTAAATACCATGGTGTCAATTTTATACCACACACCTTTTTAATATAAGTTCAAATCTGAATCACCATTTTTTAAAGTGAAAACTTCTTTAGCACCGATGTGATTTGAAACTCGATGAAACAAAAGCGAGCGACACTAAAAAGAAACAAACACATACTACAGGATTTAGCCTGCGAGACAATTTATTTATTTATTTATTTACGGACAAATAGTCCAATTAACAATATAACAATAACACGAACAGAAAAGAAAAAAAAGAGAGATCACAATGAAAGGAGATTACATATAGATGAAGAGCATTGACAAAATACATATAATATAAAAGTACATAGAGAAGATAACTACAAGTAGCTTGAAGATGGATTTAAAAAGACTTTAAAAAACCACTTTGCGTAACGACTGCCGAAAGTCATTTAGGCTTACACCAAAAAATTCAATGCTTTGATTTGTGTTGACAAGTCTCGACATTCTGGATAAAGGAGAATGATATCCATAATTAGTAGAATGTTGATTGAGGAACAGCAATTCATTATTTCGGAGTCTACGGGAAGGAATGTTGAACTGGATGAGTTGTAACAAAGCAGGTGTGTCAGAAATACTGTTGATAATTTTGAAAATGCATATTAGATCAGAGTCCTTTCTACGTTTTTCTAAAGAGGAAATGTTTAAAGTTTGTTCAATTTCATCATACGAGTATTCTCCTCTTTCAAGTCCTAACCTCCAAGCAATTCCTCGTAGGAAGCGATGTTGTACAGATTCGATGTAACAAATGTGGACAGCATAAAAAGGAGACCAAATGACACTACAATGAGAAAGCAATAAAATATTTATTTGTTTCACGGGTACTCGGTCCCACGCAAGCCTCCTTTGGTCTAGGTCTAGGGGTATGAAGCGCCTGACAAACCTTAGCGGCCATACGGCGGACCAAGGATCGAATCTTACGAAATCCAAAAAAAAAATTTTTTTTCAATCTTTAAACCACTCCAAAATGAACTAGTAAAGGAAACAAAAAGAAAGCGACGTCTAGCGACTCCGAAGAAAAAAACACAAATAATAATAAGATGACCTAATGTATGTATAGGAAAAAGTGGACCGTAATTCGAGGACAAATTTATGGGAAAAATCATCGAGTTTCCCTACTTTTGTCTGCTTCAGGTTTCACTTCTATCGCGTGTGAATTGCACACTCCGATTTTTTTTATTTAAAAAAAATTCTACACAAAATAAAGGAAAAGCTTCGGTTATCTTAATTAGGGAGAGTGCCTAATCAATTTCATAAAACCAAAAGCCCAATCTTTTATCAATATTCATTAGATGATACTCATCTCATATCAGCCAATAAAATAAGTAATCTGTGGATGGTCTTTGATTATAAATATTTTTTTCGTTACATAAACAAATTATTACAAATAAAGCAATAAAAATGCTCAGTTTCTTGTTTCATGTTTGTTTCACTTGTTTCATAAGAATTGCAAAATACTTTGGGAAAATAATATAAAGTAGATGTTTTATATAGGGTGTTAAGGGACGTATTTGACTAACATAAACCAGTGATTCTTGACATTATTTGAACCAAAAATGTAAATGTAATTTTGTTCTCAGGTGGTTTTTATGTTTCTTTTTTCTTTTGAAGTGTTTTATTTAAAAACAAACAAAAAAATCCTTCTACATGTTCACTGGTCACTCAGTCGAGAAGCTGCCCAGTGCCCAACTCCTCACCCCGACCCTGACTGTCCAATACCTATCGATTTTTTAGGTTTGTAGTTGAAAAAAAAACATCGTAAATGTCACCCGAGACCAAAATTTCATTGACATTTTCTACTCCAAATAATGTCAGGAATCACTGGTTAACGTAAGTCAAGCACTCTAACACTCTGTATACACTTTAATTTTTTTTATGAAGGCTGGAGCCAATTGAGTTCAACTCTCCTACTTCAACACCACATTATAAGGTTCTTTCAGATTCTATTTAAAAAAAACCGCAAAAATTTTTAAGCTGTAGATATAAATTATAAACTTAATATTTCTATCGAAAATATAAAATACTAGCTGGTACCCGGCATGCGTTGCTATGCCATTCAAAGAAATAAATTGATTCTCCCTGCATGTCCTTTCCCGTACATCCCCGTTCCCTTCCACCTTCCCCACCTTCCCCCTCTCTCGTGTCTTCAATCTCCTCAAACCCCCCTTCCCCCTGCCTTTCCTCCCTGCCGCTAAAATATACGAAATACACACATTTTCATTTATAAAAATTTCATAACGCCGATCTTACCATGATATATAGCCTGTGTTACTCGCTGATAATGTAACTTTCCATAGGTGAAAGAATTTTTCAAATCGGTTCAGTAGTTTCGGAGCCTATTCAATGCAAACAAACAATCAAATATTTCCTCTTTATAGTATTAGTAGATAACTGTCTAACGAAAAATCTCAAATTACTAAAGCTGTCCGACAGAAGATTGTTATCTGATGCCACTTTAACTTTTAAAACCTTTCATTATCCGTGTTCCTAATAGTCACAGAAATTAAAAAAAAAAATCACTGCAACAATAATGTCAATACTCATTCGTTTATAAATTTTTTTATTTTTTTTTTAAATGAAAGACAAACATTCCCGGGTTACGAATAACCCAACAATGTTTGAAAATCTCCTACTACCACCACAGAAAGCTGAAAATGTTGCTTGTGTTGTGATAGAGGACTTAGCCAGTTGAGGAATCAAAATCAAAATCAAAATCAAAATCAAAATCATTTATTGTACAAAATTTACATTTAGTACAAAAGGTATAACTTATAGGTACCTATATCCTATGCTATGTTTACGATTCTTGTAAGGTGTAGATTTGCGTATAGAACGGCAGCTCAGCGTCGACATTGGCATGGACTTTTCAGGGTCAGGGTTCGGCTCATCTCAGGTTTGCAGGTTACAAAATGCAATCAAACTCGGGAATACAAAACAATTGTTTATTGTACAAATCTAAGCTGGGAGTACATGACAAGAATACGTTTTAAGGCCTGAGGGTACGTCTACGGATTTTAATGGCTCTTTAAGGAAGAATATGTTAAACCTGGTACTGGGGTGGCTGGATCGCTGACAGCAGGCGGGTACGAGGACTGCGGCACTGGGGACCCTTCCAGGCAGGGGCTGACCTGCCCAGGACTTCAATGCACGAGGGGGCCAACTGCTAGGACCTCGATGGAGCCAGGGGGGGGGAACTGCGCAACTCGTCGGAAGAAGTTACCACGACAGAATATACCCGCGGCGTGGGTACTGTTTTACGGGGCAGAAACACGTTCTAGCACGACATTTGCGATATCCTCGGCGGAATATTTAATCACAACAATAGTTATCGAACGTTACACATTATCAACTTTCCGTAGCCAAAGTCGGCCATTGCTTTTAAGAACTCGACGCTCGACGGATAACGGCTTCCCGCGTTATAACAGCCGTCCGGTCTAGGCTAAGACTGCGGTGCAACTGGCGATCAAAGAGAGCGATGGACGCTCTTGTCGAGCTTATATACCTTCTTCTGGGGTGGGGGATTTCGCCGTTCGTGCCCGTCGCTCGCGCGGATCACCTGATTTCCAATATTTATAACTTTTTTAGGGTTCTCCTTTTAACATTATGTGCGAACATAACACTGCCTTCTCTGTCCAATATGATGTAAGAAGATTTCCAGGTCTGGTCTTCCTTGACTCGTGCCATTATTAAGAAGAGGTGAGGTAAGTTGTGACTCAGCATCCCTGCTTCCTTAGATCTGTGGAGATTGTGCCTTCAAATCTTTTTGAAGAAGTAATGATATTTCCCGTGTATTGGTGTTTGACCTTATTTGAATAGTTATTCGCGTTTCCTTGTTATCGCTCTGTGTTTCTATGTGTGTTCAGAAATAGAAAAAAAAATGCTCCTTGTCCCCTTGAAGAATTTTCTCGTTTTCTGCATGCGTTTCTGGATGTCCTGCAGGGCGTATGACGACCAGGAGTTGTCAATTCCGCAATTAATTTATCACTCCCTTCCTACTGAGCCATGAACGAATTTATCTACCTGTGAGCCAAGCTAAACAACCCTACTGCTAAATAATTTGTACTGGTCCTTTTCCTCTTTTTGCGATACAAAACACGCTTTTCCTGCGATACAAAACACGCTACACTTTCCAAATTATGTTGACAATGTCTGTGGATTATTTGCTGTAACAGCAAACCATCACCTTCCTTCTCGCAAATTAGAAGAAAAAGGTTTTCTTTGTGCAACACAATTTGAACAACTTGTTCGCTTTATTCTTTTTTTTTTAACATTCATAATTAATTATTTTACACTTATAATTATTTCTTAAATTTACAAAAAGAATTTAAAACGAGAATAAAAAAAAAATAAAAAATAAAAAAACATTATATGAATTAATAATGTTGATCGAACGATATGCAATTCATCATTACCAACTCATATTTCTCTATTCATCTTAAAAAATTATTAACAGCATTACACTTATTAATTATATACATTTTTTTTTTTTTTTTTTTTTTTATCCATTTATTGGACACTTTAATGCGTTTTATTTTTTGTGAACGACCGAGGTCAATTCTTACGCATTTTACATAATATTTTATTATACCAATCTTGTTTGATTATACATATTTTTCTTTCTTATCCATTCAATGGATATTTTAATGCGTTTCATTTTTTGTGAACGACCGAGGTCAATTCTTACGCATTTTACATAATATTTTATATTAATAAAATATTTTCCAAATGAATATTTATTTTATTAATTTCAATTTAAAAAATTTATAGTTAAAAAAAAAATAAAAATCAATAATAAAATTAAAAAGAAAAAAACTAATGCTGACTGATTGTCATGTAATCAAATGAATTGATACATATTCGCATTTTTATTAATACTTATATTTGGTGACAATACAATACATGTACCATTTTTATGTTTATTTCCTGTGTTATTATCATTTTTTACTTGTTACCTCTTAATAATCTTATTTAATCTTCAATTCTGTTTTTCATGGCTTTTAAGCATAATTATTAGGCATACTAGAACCTCTCTTGACGGTATAATTATAAGGCTATACCTACACATCCTATAACTTAAAAAAGATACGTCCGAAACGTCATCTCCTGTATGCGCATACATCATCACGTTAAAAAACAGTGATCTTGCCTTACTGACCAATCTATTTGAGAACTCCGTCAAACACATCTGTATTCAATATATTCCCAAATGATTGCGCTCGACGTATTAAAAAACAATAAGGAACACCTTCACACAGATTTGTTTCCTTATTTCGATTATTAGGTGACGCCTATCGCGTCCTTTATTTCAGCCAAACAGAATTTCTATACAATTTACATTTAGATTAAAGATTTTATATTTATTTTCAAAGGCTTATTCTCTCGCGAGACGCGGTACAAGTCTAATAACACAGTATCTTCTATTTCCGTTCCATTGCGGAATCTACACGCTGACTTTGTCAAATAAATTCACAACTGAACAATTTACGTGTTTATAATTTACAATTTTCCCTTTTTTTTTTTTTTAATTTTAATTTATATACATTTTCCTGCTATGCCATAATTAAATTTTGCCATCAAGAACTTTCTATTATACACCATTTTATTAGTAAGTCTCCCTTATTTAAGACTACTTTATTCTCTTTTCAAGAGAATAAAGAGAGAAAAAGAAAAAAAAATTATACCATTTTAATATAATTTTATTGTGATATAAATTAAAAAAAATTATCTTTTTAATTTTCAATGTGATATTCAGTCCAATTAATTCTCTTACTTATCGTAAAGTCAAGGACCGTTTGGCTTTACAATACTTCTCAATCGATATTTTATTTTACGTACTTTATATAAATTCAACTTTTTATTACCAACTCAATTATTTCTAGTAATTTTATTGAGATTTAAACATTAATACCAACTAACTTTTCTCCTTATTACGAGATTTCATTGAACTTTTAGATTTTAATACAAATCTCAATTTTTTTTTTTTTTAACCTGTTTATGTTCCTCTGTTTTGAACTATTCTGAATCTTTCTTATTTTTGTTGAGCGCCATGACATTTTTTTTTTTTTTAAAATGCCAAAAAAAAAAAATTTTTTTTTAAACAATTATTCTATGCTTACTTGAAGGGTTAACTTTTATTAATAAAAATAAAGATCATACCTATTTGTTTTGAAAAAAAGGAAAATAGGAATACCTACTTGACTGGTGTGTTTGTTAAAGGGAATGGCGGGAAGGAAAAGAAATAATAATTTTTTTTTTTTTATACCTATAAAGGTAACCATTTTGTATAAGTAAATTTATATATCTATTTAAGGGCTCCATGTTCTTTTCTATAGTAGGCCAAAAATATTTAATATTTATTTTATTTCTCTTAAAAAAAAATCTTTTTCATTCTTTTCTCTTTTTTTTCTTTTCTCCTGTTAATTATTAACTTTTGTACGCTTGAAGGTAATTTTTTAATAACTTCCTATTTCAACCAATTCATATCTTTTTTCTAATTTTTCTACAATCACTTGTGATTATACCAAATGCGGATAATTCTGGTGCGTAATTTGTTATTTGGATTTTTGTCTAAGTTTCTTACAATCATTTATGATTGTTTCAATGCGGAATTCGGGCGCGTAATTTGTTATTTTGATTTATTTTTCTAAGTTTCCTACAATCATTTATGATTATTTCAATGCGGAATTCGGGCGCGTAATTTGTTATCTTTTTTGCATTACTTAGGTTTGTTGTTACTTGCGAACCGGTTGTTGGTTCATTATTTGTAAATAACCGAGTCCTTTTATAAATCCTTTTAAATTATGTATGAGTATAAATTATTTGTAAGTTATTTTTGTATAAGATTATTATACACAATTTACACCAGAAATGTTTAATATAATCTCCAATTGTTATGACTTGAAGGAGTAACTGGTGCACACAGATAGCTCCCAATCATAATTTCTATGGCAAATGCAACCAATAGTTCATTTTCACAATATAGGTTCATGACTCCCATGATTGTAAATTTGCCCATGGTTAACATTAATAATTTATTTTTAACTGTGGATGGGCAAACAAAGCCATATAATACTTTAAGAATGAGATAAAATGAACTTTTATATAATATTATAAGTTTTATCCCTCTAAGAAGATTTACGACAAGACCAAGTTTACTCAGGATTAATCGCAATGAGTTTCAAAAAGATTTAACCATTTTTTGTAAGATATACCTCCCAAAAAAAAACGAGTTTTCATCAGTAAATACACACCGTGTTTTTTCTTTGTAGTATTTCAACTCTAGGATTTACTCTACAACAACTAATTGTAAACTTGACGTTTCGAGATAGAATCAATCTCAAATATCAACAAGAACAATTTTGTGGAGAAAAAAAATAATTTTTTATTTAAATTTCCGGGGGGGGGGTCCTATTAACTTCTTCTAATAATTATGTTATCATGAAGGACCTAATTCACCATAATCATAATACAGAACATTTCTATAAACGTCTTCTGTCAACGAGATAAAAATATAAATATTTAATTTGTTATATAGATGCATAAATCTATACAACAAGACATCCCTTGGAAATCAAATGAGGTTTGATTTCCAGTCCTGGGTTGGATAAAAAATAACTTCTCGTAAGTTGTTTTTTCAAACTACTCACCAAGGGAGAAGGTTTTTGGACGTCGCCCTCTATCAAATCCTTTTATCAATGTACTGTTTGTTACTTATAAACATTTATTCTCCTTTATCGATCATCATATATAAAAATTATATTTTTATTTCTGTACTCCTGTTCAATGTTTTTTCTTTAAATCTTTTCTCTACACATCCTACTTTATATTGAAAAACGTTTCTTTGTTTAACAACACTACGTATATATTTTATTTACTATAATCCAACTTCCAACCGTAAATTATTGCAAAGCTGTACGAAGGGTTTATAATTAACCATTTATTTAGAAAATTTAAATAGACAAGAAGAAAGAAAAACGCTCCCTTCCTCATTCTTATCCCCCATGATATAATTTCAGGTCGGTTTTAATTTCAGGCATTGTTGAACTTGACAAAAAAAGCGATTCAATCAGGTCAACTGAATATGAGCTGCTTTTCTTTCATTCAGATGAAAGTCTTAACACTATTTTGACATTTCCTCTTTTTTTCTTTGGAAGAGAAAGAAGGAGAGAGTGAAAGAGAGAGAGAGACAAGAAAGAAAGATAGCTGTAATTAGAAAAGATAAAAGGTAATGCGAAAAAACTACACTTTCCTACTTCAATTACAACTCTAACGTCGAATTTTCCTATTTTCATTAAAAACCTCTAATTAATCGTTTTTTTTAATTTTAATGAACTTTCAATTTCTAGATTTTACTTCTTTTGTTTAAAATAATAAGAAGAAGAAGAAAGAGAAGAGAGAAGGATCATTTTAATTTGAATCTTTTAGTATAATCAATTCCTCAAATGGTGATGTTTGTGACTTATGGGTGTATAGCATAGACTGTTACAACCCACATGTAAGCGTTATCTATCTCCCAAAAGATTCATAAGATAATTGTTCATCAATAACATTGTTAACTTTTATAAATAAAAATCTATATAAGAAATATTATATTGATGATAATTTAGGTATCTACTTGATTATTTTGATGAGAATCGACAAGCGGTCTTTTCCTATCGCAATTATTACATTCGGGGAAGAGAAGTATATAGAATTTTAATTATAAAAGATTATTTGTAACCGTAATTAAAATATATATATATATATTTAATTTTATGTCCTTTTTGTTTTCAACATCATTTGTCTTTCTTAATCAGGTCCTTCACATGGAATTTCCCAACAAGTTTTCCTTTCAAATCCTCCAAGATATAAATTGTATTAGAAATTTTTTCCTTTATTCTATTGCATACGAAGCGAGGGGCCAATTTAGCAGAGAAATATTCACCGGCTTTTGACTGGACGAAATTCCTCCTCCACACTAAGCTTCCTGGGTCAAAACTTATAAAACTTCTTCTCAAGTTGTAACGTTTCGCGCTTGCTTTATAAGCTTCCATTAGTGAGTCAGTGACCTTGTCATATATGGCTATCATTTCTTGTAATTTTGTAGCGTAATCGCTGGCCGTGTTTACTGCCTGCGCGTAAACATTATTACTAACTACCGGTATTATACGACAGTGTGCTGACCCATGGACCACCTGCTCAAAACCGTGAAATAAGAAAAAGGGCGTATAGCCTGTTGCTAAATTAACTGTATTATTCATTGCTGCTTGAACTATTTTTAAGTTTGCGGACCAAAGTCTGTGATCGTCTCTCACCAAAATCGCGAGAGTGGTACCTATCGTTTGGTTGTAGCGTTCTACCACATTATTCATAGGTGTGTAGAAGCTATTATAATAAACATCAGGCACACCATACTTTTTTAAGAAGGATTTGAACTCTTTTGAAATAAATTGTTTCCCATTATCACATATTATCGTTCTAGGGACTGAAACGGTTAAAAAAATATTCTCTTCTAGCGCTTGTATTATTGTTTTTGAGTTCGCGTGACGTAAGGGAAATAACCAACAATATTTCGTAAATACGTCTACCACACTCAAGATAAAAAATTTACCATCGTAACCTTTAGGGAACGGACCGATTATATCGATACTTAGACTTTGTAAGGGGCGATCTGCATTTTTTGGATGTGACATCAGTCCTGCTGGGGGTTTCGTAGAGTGTTTATATGCCTTGCAAACAGAGCAATTCGAAACAAATTTTTTAACGTCACGGTACATACCGTTCCAAAAATTTTTTAGAGTAAGTTTTTTAAATGTTTTAAAGGTTCCTGGGTGGACTGTTGTTAAGGCTTCGTGACAATCGACTAATATTTTTTCTCTATCTTCTAATGGAGAGACGAGTTTCCATTCGTAATCTTCTAACAACGAAAAATCTGCTTTACAATGTTTGTACAATTTATTCTCCATTATCATATAATTCGGAAATTTACTGGGATTTTCGATACAATTTTTAAACAAATTCACGTACCAACTATCTTTTGATTTCGGAATCAATGTTTCGACGTCTATTTTCGAAATTTCAATGCGGGACAATGCATCTGGGACTACGTGTAGTGAACCTTTTCGATGTACAATATCAAAATCGAACTGCGATAAGCGTGTTGCCCATCGTGCTAGGCGCCCATTTGGATTTTCTAACGATAATAGCCATTTTAAACTAGAGTGATCTGTAATAACGGTGAACCTGGATCCTTCTATATATGAACGAAAATTATAAACTGCGTCGAGAATTGCTAATAGTTCTCGCTCTGTTACACTATAGTTCCTTTCTGCCTTTGATAATACTCTTGAGTAATAAGCTACCGGGTGTTCTGCGTCTGGAAATTTTTGAGAGAGACATGCACCGATGGCGAAATTTGAACTATCACATTGAATTATGAAAGGTAATTTAAAATCTGGACAGCTCAAGACTGGTGCTGTTATCAATGCCTGTTTTAATGCAGAAAACGCCTTTTCTGTTTCTTCATTCCACGTATAATTAGATTTTCCTTTCGTACCTCCCGTTATATGTGTTAGAGGAGCTGCTATATCCGAAAAATTATTTATGAATCGCCTGTAGTAACTACATAACCCTAGAAAGGATTTTACTTGTTTTGTGTTCTGGGGACGGGGAAATTTCCTTATTGCCTCTACTTTTCCAGGATCGGTACGGAGACCATCTTTATCTATTACAAATCCCAGATACCTTAAGCGTGACTTACAAAATTCCGATTTTTTAATATTCAACGTTAACCCTGCATTTTTTAATATATTCAGTACCTTCCTAAGTAATATTATGTGTTCTTCAAAGGTTTTTGATATTATTATTAGGTCGTCTAAATAAGCGAATAGATTTGGTTCGAATTCTGGACCGAAGAGAGTGTCCACCAAGCGTTGTAACTCGCTAGGCGCGTTACGCAACCCAAATGGTAATCGGATAAACATGAAAGTTCCTCTTCCGGGTACTACAAAACTGGTTTTTTCACACGAACTTTCCTCTAGGGGTATTTGCCAGAATGATTTCACAAAATCGAGAGAAGTAATATAGTTGGCATTTCTCAGATTGTCTAGAATTCGGTGTACATTCGGTATTGGATAAATTTGTGCTTTCGTGACTGAGTTTAATTTTCTACTGTCAAGACAGAATCTTGCCGTTCCGTCCTTTTTTGGTACCAACAAAACGGGGTTCGACCAAGCCGACCGGCTCTTCACAATTACGCCCAGGGATAACATTTCATCTACTTCTTTCTCTAATTGCTTTAATCTGACGGGTGATAATGGATAATATCTTTGTTTTATTGGAGGACCTTCCGTTTCGATTTTATGTGTAACAAGGTTTGTTTTACCTAAGCCGCGCTTCTCAAAGGAAATAGACTGATAATCATTTACAACTTCGTTTAATTCTTCTAATTGTGTAGGTGAAAGGTCGTTTTTTGATTTTATTACTTTAATTTCCGAGATCGATGTCCTTTTATTGTTCGAAACTTTTGAAAATAAATTAGGAGCAACTTTAAATTTCCTCCAAAAATCAATACCTAAGATAAATCTGGGTCCTATTGCCGGTATTATTACAAAATCTATTATTTCTGTCGAGTCATTGCATGTTACGGGAAGTGAAATTTTACCTAAAACTTTTTGTAACTTGTCGTCTGCCGTGCTTATTGACATTTCGCAAGGAATTAATTCGTAACCCAAGGGTAAGAAATGTTTATACATGTTTCCACCTAAGCAAGAGATTGCTGCTCCTGTATCTAAGAGACCTGTGAAATATTTATTTTTTATTTTAAAATTAGTATGTGGTCGACCGTCTAGACCATAATTTATATCTATCGTTTCAAGAGGTTTTGTTTCAAAAAAGTATTTGACATATTTTAACCAGTCATTCCATTCTTTCTTCGCTACCACTTCTGACGGTTTAAAATTGGAATGACCGCCTACACGTTTTTTTGGTTTTTATTTAAATAAAACGGAGGTGGTTTCGAAAGGTCTGGAATCGGATTATTATTTCTGAATTCCTGTTTATTCCATCTAGGGCTTCTTCGCGGTATTACGTTATTATTTTGATTGCAATCCCTAGCAAAGTGTCCGGATTGTTTACATTTAAAACACAATCGTGGTCTACTACTTTTGCCTATATCCCGACAAGGAGATAATGAAGATACTTGCGTGGGTCTGATATTATTCTTATTAAATGTTCTATATTTTGAGTTTGCAAATTGATTATTATTTTGTGTATTGTCCGATTCCGAACATTTTTTTTCTAGTTCCGCGCAGGTGTTTGGTAAATCATACGAGAATAATTTATTGTATCTGTGTAGTAACCCGTTTTTCACAATATAAACTATTTCTGTTTCAGGTAACGGAGTTTTTAACTTGTTGTTTAAGGACAATATCAAGTTTATGTATTGACCTACTGAGACGTTATGTAATTGTCTATACTGGTAAATTTTCGATCTAATTTTTATTTGATCTTCCTCCGCACCAACGTTACTATTTCCGTGAGATGAATTTTTCTGTATTTTATTTATCGTATTATTGAATTTAATTCTGTCTAATTCGTCACACAATTTTTGTAACTGAGCTACATTGCTAATGTCTTTACCGATTCTCAATTGCGCATAATCTGGTAACAATCCTTTTGTAATTAAGGAGAGAAATTCCTGTTCTGCCAATGGAATATTTAATTTAGCATTAATTGATAGTGCTTCTAGGATAAAATCCGCTGCCATTTCGTCTTTTCCTTGAAATAAATTGAATAGTCTAGATTTTTCTGTCATTTGGAACGCAGGATTCTCAAATCTTTTAATAAAAGCAGATTTAATTTCTGACCATGTAATATCTTTTCTGAATATTTTCCGGTAAAACATTAGTGACATGCCTGTAATAAGGTCTATGAACCCTTTAGCTACATCCACATTGTCAACACCTCTCGCGTATTGCAATTCTGCAATTCTATCAAAAAAAGCGTGAACATCTGTTGTACCATCGAAGGTTATTTTCCAATTACTGAGGTTAATTAATTTCCTTTCAACATACCGTATACCTTGGTTTCTATCAACGTGAGTTATTTCTTTTTCTATATTCTGATTGATTACTACAACTGCGTCTTCACTTTGGTTAATTGTTTCTGAGATTACCGGTGAAGTTATTGGTTCTCTGGTTTCTGAATTACTTAAATTTTCATTAAATAATCTACATTGTTCTCTTAGAGATTTCAAATTCCTTTTTGGGGTAATTCCTCTATCTAACAAGATTTTCCTTAGTCTTACTATTGTATCCTTCTCAAAACCCACAATTAAATCTGTATTTATTTGATCAGACGCCATTTTGTTAAAATGATTTCTAGATATAGAAGAAAAGAAAAAATATAAAAAATATACGATGTAACGGCAAGATATTTATTATTTATCCCACAATTAATTCAATAAACTTTTAGATTGTTTTCTTTCACTTTTTAAGTAATATTCTGGAAATATTCATATTTTTGTATTCAATTATTTATTCCAATAGTGGGGGGGTTCATTACGATCGCAAATACCCGCTCCCCGACAAGTCGCTTACGAATGCCGGGCAGATTAGGTAATAATACGCCACGCGAGCTTCTTAATTATTTCAGAGGTTAAATTGGGGCTTGTTTTTCCCACCTTCCCCAACTCAATAGATCTCATCATAAAAAAGTCGCTATCAAGGGATCATGATTTTAAATAACTTGCGGTTGATATATTTATTAGATTTTGGTTTCCACGGACTACATCTATTTCCGTTTCACTTCCAATCAGGTAATATCGACAAGTTATCAACTTTTATCATATACACGATTTTATACAAGTTAATTTAATTTATTTCCATTTTTACTTTAGTCAGAAACCAATTTCGTTTATGAATCATATCACCTTCGTATCTCTGAATATTATTTCTCTTGAAATTATTTCTATTATTTTTCACTATTAACCAATATTTTATAATTTTTAAAATAATATATTTATTCCATTTGAAATATGTATTTTAAATTTACCATTCATTACTTAAAACAATTCTGGTCTCCCTGGTTTTAATATTTTAAACAACTATTTCCGTTTAGTGTTGGCAATGTAGATGCTTTCTATTTATTTAAATCTATTTTCTTAAATATTTTTATTCTTTTTAAAACTTATCTTTGAAATCCTATCCATTCGAATAATTACTCATTAAAAAAAAATAACCGCCTCGTCTGTATCGCGCTTAAATTTGCCCTAGTCTCGTATAAACTTCTACTTTCTTTTACGCGGGAATAATTTTATGACGATACACCTCTTTTTAAAATGTAGTAAACTATTCGTCTGTACATTATTTTATTTTAACCACTTAAATAACGTATTATTTTTATAATTTTCGCATTATTTACTTATTTTTTATGATAATTCCTCAAAAAACAACCGCTCCGTCTGTATCTCTCTTAAACTTTAATCACGTTTCTCGAATATTCTCCATTACGCGTGAACGCATTATGTTTACCGACCGTAACAAGCACTCGTTTATTATAATCAAATATATTCTTGTACAAGAATTGTTTTCCGAATTTATTAATACTTGATGGCAATATTCAATTGTACTTTTTCAACTTCCAATGAGTTTTAAATGATTTTACTTGTACTCACTTTAATTTACTCTTTTAAACACGACGTTATTTCATTATACGACAGAATAACTGATTTTAATATTTCTTATTTCAGATATTACAATAAAAATCCAAGTTGTTTATCTATAAACCACACAAAACATGTATATCAATAACAAAAACAAGGACTGTTCATCCCATAATTTTTACACGACATGTTTAACAATAATTTTGATTGCATTTTATAATTGCTTACTGAGTTGGCGCCAGTGCTATGTTTACGATTCTTGTAAGGTGTAGATTTGCGTATAGAACGGCAGCTCAGCGTCGACATTGGCATGGACTTTTCAGGGTCAGGGTTCGGCTCATCTCAGGTTTGCAGGTTACAAAATGCAATCAAACTCGGGAATACAAAACAATTGTTTATTGTACAAATCTAAGCTGGGAGTACATGACAAGAATACGTTTTAAGGCCTGAGGGTACGTCTACGGATTTTAATGGCTCTTTAAGGAAGAATATGTTAAACCTGGTACTGGGGTGGCTGGATCGCTGACAGCAGGCGGGTACGAGGACTGCGGCACTGGGGACCCTTCCAGGCAGGGGCTGACCTGCCCAGGACTTCAATGCACGAGGGGGCCAACTGCTAGGACCTCGATGGAGCCAGGGGGGGGGGAACTGCGTAACTCGTCGGAAGAAGTTACCACGACAGAATATACCCGCGGCGTGGGTACTGTTTTACGGGGCAGAAACACGTTCTAGCACGACATTTGCGATATCCTCGGCGGAATATTTAATCACAACAATAGTTATCGAACGTTACACATTATCAACTTTCCGTAGCCAAAGTCGGCCATTGCTTTTAAGAACTCGACGCTCGACGGATAACGGCTTCCCGCGTTATAACAGCCGTCCGGTCTAGGCTAAGACTGCGGTGCAACTGGCGATCAAAGAGAGCGATGGACGCTCTTGTCGAGCTTATATACCTTCTTCTGGGGTGGGGGATTTCGCCGTTCGTGCCCGTCGCTCGCGCGGATCACCTGATTTCCAATATTTATAACTTTTTTAGGGTTCTCCTTTTAACATTATGTGCGAACATAACACCTATTTCTTCCAGTTAACCTAACATGTTGTACAGATTTGAACACAAAAAATATAAAAGTGGTGTAATACAAAGGGAATTTGTTTTAATTTTTTATATAAACGTAAACATAAAAACAGTTGTACTTATGTGAGGTATTCACTTAATGTGTAATGAGACCTGTTCAGGAGGAATGTTTTTAGTGATGACTTAAATCTGAGTGTATCTTGTATTTGTTTAATGTCGTGTGGAAGGTTGTTGTATACTTTAATGGCCATGTAAAAGGGTCCTTTTTGGAAAATTGTTTTATTTGCTCTTGGTATTAATAAATTTTCTGTAAACCTTGTAGCGTGTTTATGTGTAGAGTTTTTTTGTGGAAACTTTTCTGGAGATGATCGCACTAACATGCATAACTCTATTATATATATGTCGGTGACTGTAAGAATTTTCAATTTTTTAAATATAGGTCTACATGAATCCCGATTAGCAGAGTTTGTAATTTTTCTTATACATCTTTTTTGGGTGATAAAAACATCTTTGGCGTTTACTGAGTTTCCCCAAAAGATAATTCCGTATTTTATTATTGAATATACATAACCATAGTATGCGGCCATTACCGATTCGATGTTTAATATATTTCTCAGTGTACCTAGAACGAAAGAAAAGCTACTGATTTTGGCTACTATTTTGGATACATGTTCTTTCCAGTTTATATTTGCATCTAGTTGTATTCCCAGCAGTGAACAAGTTTGGGAAGGTTCGATAATATTATTATTGAAGTTTACATTTATGTTTATAGGTGTAGCTTGCACTGGACAAAATTGTAAAACTTGAGTTTTGTTAGTGTTGAGTGACAGATTTTGTGATAACAGCCAATTTGCTATTGATTGACAAGTCTCGTTAATATGTTTATTAAATTCGTCAACGTCTTCATTACATTCAAACAACAAAGCAGTGTCATCAGCAAACATTGAACATTCTGTGCCAGCAATAATTGGAAGTTCGTTTATGTATATAAGGAACAGGAGGGGCCCAAGAATGCTTCCTTGAGGCACACCCTTGTTGATTGTTCTCCATTTGGATTCTACCATGTACTGCATCATTTTTTCGTCAATGTTTGAAATTTGAACTTTTTGTTTACGATTTATTAGGTACGATTCAAACCATTTTAATGCTAAACCTCTTATACCGACGTGTTCAAGTTTAATTAGAAGAAGCTTATGATCAACATTGTCGAATGCTTTTGAGAGGTCGAGAAAAATACCTACGGTTTTTTTGCTAATATTAATACTTTCCAGAATTTTGTTCATGAAATTGAAGACTGCTTGTGTTGTCGAACGGCCTTTACGAAATCCAAATTGTTGTGGACATATTATCTTAAAGTTTTCGAGAAAGTTGTAAATGCGATTGTACATTGCTCTTTCAAATATTTTTGAAAAATTTTGTAATAAGGATATTGGTCTATAATTTGAGATTTCCTGTTTGGGACCCTTTTTATATAAAGGCACAATAATAGATTGTTTTAGGTATTCTGGGAAGGTTCCTGATTCAAAAGATTTGTTAATTAATATTTCCAATGGGTAACTCAACGCTTCTGCACTTGCTTTAATAATTTTTATAGGGACTTTGTCAGTGCCGACACTGCTTTTATCTTTCAGTTTTACGATAATTCTGAGAATTTCCTCCTTGCTTACAGGCGTTATAAAGAATGATTGATACTGTTTGTTTGTGACTGTGTTAGCAGATTGTGTACGTTGAGATGTATTTTGTGGTTGTAACGAAGGTGCAAAGAAAGTATTAAATTCATTTGCAACGTTTTCTGGTTCTGATACCATGGTATCATTTATTTTAAGACAGATTTTTGGCTTAATTTTAGATTTTAAATTATTTGAGTTCTCTTTTATTATGTTCCATGATGTTTTGGTTTTATTCTGCGCATTTTGAATACGTTTACTATTGTAATTTCGTTTAGCTACTTGTTTTACTTTACTGAGAACTTTTTTGTATTGTTTGTAATGGTTTATGATTGACAGGTCATTTGTGTTTTTTTGTTTTATGTATAGATGTCTTTTTTGTGTAATAGATATTTTAATACCAGGTGTTATCCAATTTATTTGGCGTTTTTGGGGATATCTATGTTGTTTAAAGGGGAAAAAAAGTTTCATACCCTCATTTACTTTATTAATGAAGTACTCATAACTGTCATCAATGGATTCAAACGATTTTAATAGATCCCAACATATTCCTGATAAGTAATTGTTAATTTTTTTTGTATTTTCTTTATTAAATAATTGTTTTTTTGCATACCAAGTTTGTTTGATATTATTTTCTGTTTTTATGTGCATTAACTGTGCCATGTGATCTGATACAGCTAATTCTGTGACTTCCCATGCGTAAGAACTTTTTGGTATATTTGTACATATATGATCAATTATACTTTTTTTTGTTTCCTTGTATACGAGTGGGTTTATCAATAATCAATCGTATGTTGTATGATTTTAAAGTGTTTTTGAGTAAGTCAGCGTTTTTGTTCTTGTAGTGTGTGTCAATGTTAAGGTCTCCGCAGAGTATTATTTGTTTTTTATTGTTTTTGCAAATTTTGTTTAAAAGAAGTTCAAGTTGTTCAAAAAATATATTAATATCGGAGTCATTATAGTAAACTGTACAAATGATCATTTTAAGCCTTGGAATTTCAATGCCAACACATTCAAATACAAATTCTTTTGTTATTTGTTTAACATATTCTAGTTCAGTAAATATGTTTTCATTTAAGTAAATAGAGACGCCTCCGTGAAAATGGCTCTCTCGACAAAAAATTGAACCTAATTTGTAACTATTAAAATTAATAGATGTCGCTTCATCTTTCTGTAGCCAGTGTTCGCTAACACAAAATACATCAATGTTTTTTTCATACAGAATATTTTCTAGTTCTAGGATTTTATTTCGGATGCATTGTACATTTTGATGCATTATATTGAAGGTGTTTTTCATATTTTGATTGTTACCTATGATACTGGTTTCAACAGAAATGTCAGTGGGTAAGTGAATCATAATCTTATTTTGTATATAATGTAAGGTAGGGATAAATGTTTAAGAATATCAGATTTAAAATCCATTTCCAAAGTACCAAGATGAAAGTGTCGCATAAACAATAGTGTGCATAAACAATAGTAATGATCGTAATCCTCCATGTGTAAGTGTGAAGTGCAGTTAATAAGTATGCGTATCCATTTATTCGTAAGTCATAAGGAAATTAAGGTATTCTCTGAAGTAACCTGAATTGCTCGCGAATCTAAGTTTTGGCGTACGTAGACTCGGCCCGATTTTACCCATACAAAAGCCAGTTTTTTTTCAATTGCCATTTTTTTTGCTAGGTATAGTAGACGTTTATTACATGAGGTTAAGTGTTCCGAGATGAAAACTGGCATACAGGGACCAGAGAGACCTATAGAGCTTGTGTTGAGCTTATCTTCCTTACTTATGGCATTAAGGTTATACCGTTTAGCATTGTTTAAAAATTCATCCCTTAAATGCATGTGTCTAAACCGTATAATTATTGGTCTAGATCTATGTGGAAGTGTCCTTCCAGGAACCCTATAGCTGGTTTCTATGTCCTTGTTCGTTGTGGTGGTTTTTATTTCTTTGTTTATGTTGAAGATAATATTTTGCAGGTTTTCATCTTCAAACTCCGGTACTCCTCTAATTTCCGCATCAAAATTTTTTTGTTGACGATCTTGTTCGTCAATTTTTTGCTCAAGCCTTGTTAGCTTGGCTTCGAGCTCTGTATTTTTTTGCTGTACGGAATCTATGGTTTTCAATTTTTCCATAGATTTTTTTAATTCTGCCTCGAATCCCTCCATTTTAGAGTTGAAGAAAGTTAGCGAAGCTTTAAATTCTGTGAACTCGGTGTAAATTGCCGTCACTTGAGTCTGGACGTTCTTGAATCCTAGCAATTCTGTTTTGATGTGTCGAAGTTCAGCCATAATTAAGTCGTGCTGCGTTTCTCCTTGTGTGAGTCCAGGTTTGTTGGAGCTGGCCGCAGCGCTATCCTTTCCCGTGGATCTCGTCGTACTCCGCGTATCGGTCTTGCAACTGCTGCACTTAATGGTTGCTCGTTTCTCCTGTGTTAGCTTGCGGTACTGCGCCTACCTGCGAACACACGACGCTGCCCACTCAACCACTGACCGGTCATTATACTATTAGAATACGTCATTATAAATAGATTATGCATACGCAAAAGTAGCAGATATTTTTAATTAGATTAAATAAAATTAAAAATAATAGGCCCAATTTGGGCCAATAATTCCATACAAAACTGCCCCTTCGAAATTCAGATGGAAAGGATCTACGATTTCAAGCGAGTGTAAGTGAGACGGAATGCTAAGGGGTGGGCTAATAAATGGAACGTTAGTTTTCAGTCAAGTTTGTATGGAAGACACTTCTAGTGTTCTATACTTTTTTCTATGGAAAGAACTAGAAGAAAGCAGTAAACAAACAAAACAGTAATTAGTTTAAAATTTGTTTTCTCTCTCTCTCTCTCTCTCTCTCTGGTTTCAATCGTGGGATTGGTTTGCAGCAATTTCATCTATACGTTTCTTCCACTCTTCCCTGTCTTGTGCGGCTCTTTTGAAGTCTGCATATGATGATCAGTGCACGTCCACCAGCAGGTCCTCCAGGTACTCTCGGCGTGGGCGTCCCCTAGCGTTTGTCCCCTCGGTCATACCCTCCATTATGGCATGCAAGAGGCCTTCTCGTCTTATTACATGGGCGATCCATCTTGCTCGCCTTTCGGACAAGGTCCTGAGCAGGTGCCTTCCTCCTTCGATTATTTGGAGAACCTCCTCATTTGTGATGTGGTCTCTCCAGGAAATTCCTAATAGTCTTCTATAGGACCACATCTCAAAAGCCTCTAGTCTCCGTTTATCTCTTTCGGATAGGCACCATGTTTCGCAGCCGTACATCAAGATACTCCATACATAGGTCTTGTTTTCTATAGCCTCATTACACATTTAAGTTTACTTGAATCAGTCGCTGAGCCTGGGGTAGTCCTGTTTTAACTCGACCGTTAGATATTTCATCAATCTGTAAGTCTGTTGCTTCCACTTTTTTATTTAAGCAAGCATATGGAATTACTTTGTAATTCGTTTAAGAGAAGAAGATACACTAGCATTTAAGGGGTTACATGGGTCACGTAGCATATTTTCTCGATTTTTGAAAAATTCAATGTATAAATGATTTTATTTGAAGTGTTGAGCACATAAAAGAATAACTTCTCAAAAATATTGAAAAATGTTGTTATAAAAAAATAAATATCCTTAAAAATTCAGCCGGTTGGGTCTGGTTTAAAAAAAAGGGTCCTCGCGGTAGACAGGTTAACTCATGATAGCTTTATCTGAAATTAAAAAAAGTATTTTTCTGTTAGAAGAAAAGTACAAGCTGTCCCTGAATGAAGGATTTCTCAAGAAATTTAAATTTCAATTATTGGCAGAGTTGTTTGCAAAATAATTCATTTTTGGTACAATATACATTACGTATATCCTAGTCAAATTATTTGTAGTCGAAGAAAATAATAAAATATTGTTTCCATCCATATTTCGAAACTGTCAAATTAGTATACGCTTGCTCTGAAGAAGGAACGTTTGTTCTGAAACCGGTCGGATTTACTAATTATATACCTAAGTGGTTCAAACAAATTTGAATTGTTTCATATACATAATATAATGGATTACCACAAAGTTATAGCTACATTCAAAAATATAAAATAATAATGCTTGGTCAATGCTATTTTGAAGAATTGTGCCAAATTTAAATGATATCGGTGCTTTGGTTTCTGAGAAATCTTAGTCTACCGACTTCAAAAATGGTGTTTCGAGATAAACGCGATTGAAGTTTCAAGTTTCAAGGTCTCTCCCAATGGGGCGGTGGATTTGCATAGGTTCTCTCTCCTAGACTTTGACGCTGATTGGAAACTTTAGGAGAATATTCTAGACCTATTGTATTATTAGTTAAAAGGAAAAAAAATCAATATTTCAGACCCATATAACTCCTTAAGCACCCTTTATTAAAATAGATTCCTTTGAATTCTGTAACAAAATTTTAAACAAATTGCAAAATGTTTGCTAAAAAATATAATTTATTAATTAACAAATTATCAATTAAAATAAGAACGTTCATAAAATTCAGCAGTAAATACAAATTATCTAATGGAGTCTTAAATTTTTCACTAGCGACTAAGAAAATTTAAAATGCAATTAACCATAAAAGACGAACGTTTAAAGTCATTGATGCAATTAACCATAAAAGAAGAACGCTTAAAGTCATTGTGCTCGTGGAATATTAATTTATTGTGATCGTTAAAGCATTTCGGAAGGAAATGCAAATTAAAATATGCATGCCGCGTGGTATCTCAACATCTCGTTGGCTATTTATCTTTAGGACGATTTAACGGAGTCGTTAGGCATCGAAAAATTAAAAAAATAGTTATTTATTTTATTGTACAGAAGTTGACAGTTTATAATATGGTTTGTTTGTACGTACACTTGTACATACAAATCAATATAGATTTCCTCATTCAAAGCATATGAAAAATTTAAACAATTGGTGAGCAACGGTATGTGAAAACTTAACTAATACACAAAATAGTTAATGGAAAGATACATACATGGTTAATCCAGCCAAAGAGGGTTATTTATCTATTACGTACATTGATAATAGTGATAATTAGATACTCATCGAATTTCGCAATTTTCCAGGGTATTTTAAAGAACTTTCTTGAGGATTTCGTAAAAACAAATACTATTTTAGAAACTAGATAAAATTGCCTATAAAATTTTTGTATTTAAAATATACTTAATACTAGCTTTTGCCCCCGGCTTCGCTCGCATAGTACTAGGGGGGTACCCACAGCGCCTCCTCCACATTCCCTATCCCCACTCCATTCCCCCCCTCCTCCCCCAACACCCTCCGCCCTCCCCCATCCCCTCTCCCCCCATCCCCTCTCCGCCCTGCCCCCACATCCTATCCCCCCCCTCACCACCCTTCCATACCCGTTACATTCATTTTTCAAACAGCTCTCGTGCCACCTATTGCAATTTTTGTAGATAAATTTCGTAATGCCAGAGCACTAAGCTATAGCCTTTAGCCTATTCTGATGTTTGAGCTATATTATTGTAAAGTTTCATTAAAATCCATTCAGTAGTTTTCGCGTGACAGAGTAACAAACATACATCCACACAAACTTCCGCCTTTATAATATTAGTAGGATTTAAAAATCCGAATGCTTTAATTTCTAACACGAAAAAAGGAAGCTTACCACCAAAATTTTCAATCAAATCGCCGATAAATTTCAGAAAATTCAATTAAAAAAACACAATTATTTAATTTAAGAAAATTGAAAGAAAACCGTTACTTCACTTTCTACCTTGTTTACACAATAAAACAAAATTAAAAAGTTTTGAACTTGCTTTTAATTCCCAGAAAAAAAGGCAAAAAACATCCTGAAATTAATTGTTGGGAAATGTTTACCAATACAGGCATCTATGTTTTATAAAACTTTGCTTTCATGAAATTCTTATATAATTTGGACCGTGTTAAAACCCAACATTTTGACATATATATTTATTTGACAAATATATTTGCCATAAATAATGTGAAGTATACAACAAGCCATTATTGTTTAATTCTTTGACTAAAACTGATCAAATATTAACTTATTTATTTTATTTATTTATTACACGCCCTAATGGGCTTTTTTCATTCTAGTTTATAAGTTGAGAATCACATTTATTTTAAATACTTGAAAATTAAAACAATTAAGAAAATATAATACAATGAAAAAGAATAAAAATGTGTAAACAACAAAAACATCCAATAACATAAAATATGTCGGTAAAAAATATAAGAAATCTCAATATAGACATGCAATATAAACAAAAATTACAGAAGTTATTATACCCGTCTATTTGTGCCTAGATATATAAAAGAATTGGAATAATCAACATTTGTACTGATTATTTTTAAGGTGAAATATATCTTCCAGATCAGAATATTCATTTCAGAAACTGTGAAGTCTCAGAATCGGGGAATTTTGGTAAAACAGTGTCCTGGTGTTGTTAAAGTAAAAGGGTAATAAATGTCAGCCAGATCTTTTGGGAATACGGATGTTGAATTGAAGCAATTCAGGACAGTCAATTTTGTAATGTATAAAATCCGTGTTTATTCTTCTTTCCGAAAGTTTTAATATGTACATTTTATCCAGTGAACCAAAATAAGTGTAAAATGCGTTGAATTTTACAAATACAATAGTAAATTGACCATTTATGAAAAAAAACACGGTTTATGTAGATATTATAATACATAAATAGCTGTCACTCAATACAGCGCAATGCAAGGCAGTAAAAATAATCTGAAATGGGCATGCGTGGGATAGTTCCTACATGCAAAATGCAATTTTGCCGGATTTAAAACCAGAGCTAAAGATTTTTATTATTTCTGAGCTTGAAGGGCAGGGATGGGGAACCTGAGGCCCGCGAGCTCTTTTGGTGCGTCGTTGTGAAAGAAGTGAAAAAAACCATTTAGAACGCGAGAATGGTTCTCTTTCTCTGTATTTCTGGTGTATTTTTTAATTAGTTAAAAAAGACAGATAAATTATGAAAAATGTAACATTTTATTAATGTAAAACAAACTTATTTTTTAACATTACTTATTGTTATGTATGTAAATGCAAACCTTTGTCGACTATTATTTAAGCCTGTGGACTATTGGGGAGACTCTCTCTTGAGTTAAAACCAGTCTTGTGTTCTGAACGTAACAAAAAAAATTCGAGATAGGAACTCCTCCACACAATTCAATGGAAACTATTCTCGCTTTCGGAATGCAATCATAATTTTCTAGTTGTAGGGTTTATGAACAAGATATCTAGTCTCTAATTTATCTTTTTTTCGCAGAACTCATGTCGGGTGCGATATATAGAAATCGGTTTATTTAAAAATACTTTAAATGAAAGCATAATAGTGTAGGTATCCGACCCCTCAAACCTGAAAATCTTAGTGCGGCCCGATACTACAACGTTGATACTACAACAATTCAAATGGCCCCCGTCGGTTAAAAGGTTCCCCACCCCTGTTGTAGTCCTTAATCAATGTGTAACTATAAAATCGTTTAACGTTTGGGATTATCAGCCTTACGGTATTTTATCAATAGTAAGTCTGAATATAATTGACATTTAAACAACATTTTTAACAATTAACAGGTATTAATTAAATACAAATAATTAAAACAATATACAATCCATAATGTATATCATTGTGGCTCAAAATCTCACGAGCATTGTCTTAAACAGCATTTAAAGAAACACTGTGATTTTTTTCATACATATAACTTGTAAAATAACTGAAACAAACGTGTTTATAATAATTTTTGTAGCATACTTTACGATTTTTTTCTATCGAGGGAATTTTATATAATTGGCGTTTCGGCGCGGGGAATGTCTAGATATTATCTTCAAGAATAACATACATTTTTTTAAGAGCTCTAAAACTTAACGTATTTAAGGGAGATATGTAAGAAATCCGTAGAAATTCGGGTTGCGGGCCCTTAACCATTACGTAATACATCAACACATTTTGTTTAGTCGGGAAATGAATACATTTTTATATGCTGTTTGACATTTCTCTACAACATACAATAATAAATAATAAGACATCTTTTCTGCTTTTTATCTCTTTAATGTCGTAGTTTATATGGTTTACAACTAATTTACTGAGGTGCTTTAATACAAATAAATAAATAATAAAAACACATCTAGAACAAGGATTCTCCAAATAAAATATATAATCCCGCCAAGTGCACGACCGCGATAAGAGCATTTTGGAAAAGGCTTGGCTGGTTTTGGGATAGCTCAAGAGTTGAATCCGGGGATCAGAAGGGAACAAAACAAAGCTGTAATGGCGAGAGGATCAGGGGGGTCTAAACCGCATTGGCTCACTAACAAACTACAGGAACAGGGCTGCTTAAAAACCTATTGTTGAAGAGTAGAATCTTAGCAGCTTATGTCCAAAAAGTATGAGAAAGATTTACCTTTAAATAAAATTAAGAGATTTTTTATGGATACGTGCTGACTGAAAAGGTTTGTAGTGCATAGTTCAAACCGGTTAGTAACCGAGGTTCAATTCTTTGCTAAATAAGTCTTTCATCATTGCACAAGCAACATTTTTCGATTCCAGATACTAATATCTACAGCCTTTATGTCGGACGAATATCTACAGCTCATATGTTGGTCTAATATCTATGAACTTCAGAGTGAGGACTAATATCTACAGAGCTAAGGTAGAACGAATATCAACGACGGTCCCAGTGGTGACTAATATCTATGGAGCGTAGGTTGGACTAATATCTGCAGAGAGTAGCAGAGCAAGAGGTTGTACGGAAAAGCTTAAATTACTTCAATTACGTAATAACTAACCTAACCTAATCTAACCTAACCTAAACCAACCTTTGTCAGTGCTGCAGATATTCGTCCACACTTTGGTTCTCATAGATATTAGTCAGCAGTTTGAGCTGTAGATATTCGTCCTCACTTTTGTTCTCATAGATATAAGTCCGTTTTGTTCAGTTTTGGAATTCCTGTAGATATAAGTAGACGCCTCCCATTTTTCGAGGTAGTTTTACGTACAAGATTTTAGATACAAGGTTTTCAAATATTGCCAGGTTGGTCGTAACCTTGGAATGTTTGTCTTTCTTTTGTAATAAAGTTTGCTCGTTGGATAAAGAGTTGGAGAATCATTTACCGAACGTCGTTTTAATCCAAATTCACCAATAATGCACTTTAAATTTTTTAAAAATTTGTCTTTGTAAACTGATAAAACTCGAAACATATCGTTTTTTCTGAAATAAGACAGTTTGTTTATAACCACCAATTTTAAAAAAATTATTACGACCGACCGTTAAAGGAAAAAAATTAACACATCCACAAAAACATATATTGTGTGTGCTTATATATGTACATTTAGAGTGAGAAAGCACAAAATAACAATTCATATTAACACATAGTAATAGAGAGAAATAGACAGACAATGTGTACATGATTTTAATTTTGTTCAATTTCACTGTTCTTTTATTCTACGTTACGTTTTGTCTCACTCTATACGTATATATATGTTACTGTAAAAGCCCGAACTACGGTAAATCCTAAGATTTTCCGGTAAATCCCAAGATTTACCAACTCTTAACGGTAAAAGTCCGAACCGTTCTATAATCATCGTTCACCAACCTAACCTAACCTAACCTAACATGTACGAAATTCTAATGGTAAAAGCCCTTAAAAATCGTTTATAATATTTAAATAAGAAACGATTTTTTCGGGCTTTTACCATTAGAATTTAGTACATAATAATTATCATAATAATATTTATTTCTCATAAAATTATACAATGAAACATATGTGGAAACTTTGACTAGCCAACTAGGAATGGATCCTGTTTTAGGCCAGTCAAATTGACAAATTTAGTTCATATCATAATTTCATATTACATTGATTAATTATATATACATATTATTTATTGAATGAAACAAGTGTTACGATTGAATTCCTCGTAGAAGCTTTAGTTAATAACTACAATTTTGAACTCATAAAAAAAAAGAATAAGCGAAGAGAAAAAAACAATGTCTTAAAGTACAGATTTAGTATCGAATGCTTGTTTAACAATAGATAAATGTTTGGACATGTGAATCGCTTGCAAAAATTGAGAATCGAGACAATCTTCAAGCGTGATGACAAAATCCATATTATAATTAACGTGGATGTTTAAACATGATTACAATAAATAATTATAATTAACGTGAGTGACGTATCCCTCAACTTTACGAGCGGGTAAAGAAACTCAAAAAGAATGTGACTCAAAAAGGATGCAGCAAATGAATAAAAACAATTTGTAAGTATATAAATATGTCTTAAGTTAGTGTATAAATAGTGACATGTTAGGTTAGGTTAGGTTAGGTTGGTGAACGATGATTATAGAACGTTTTATTTTTTTATTTTAACTTTATGAGTCAAACCTCAAATTGTAATATTTAAATAAATGAAGATAATATCAGCGAAACTCAATCGAAAATCTGGAAACAGAAAAATCAGAAAAACATATTGACACCTCTGGGACAATATGTTTTTCTGATTTTTCTGTTTCCAGATTTTCGATTGAGTTTCGCTTATATTATCTTTATTTATTTAAATAGATTATAGAACGGTTCGGACTTTTACCATTAAGAGTTGGTAAATCTTAGGATTTACCGGATCTTAGGATTTACCAATATTCGGGCTATTACGGTAACATATACATTTAAGCCCACACAATATATTTTTTTAATTAGTTAAATTTTGCATCCTGATGATGTTTGTGTAAAGCAAAACCGGTCGGACTAAATAAATTACATTATTTCGTGGTTATAAACAAAGTAATAGTTTTATTTCTATGTCAAACCGCACAGCAAATGCTTTCTAACAAAATATGTTATTATTATTTTACGAACTCAAATTTTTTGGGTTAATTTTTTGAAGAAGAACTCAAAGGTTACTTAGGTTAAATAATTTGAAAATCTCCTACTACCACCACATCAGGCGGAAAATGTTGCTTGGGTCGTGATGGAGGACTTAACCAGCTGAAGAATCGAACTTACGACGCCTGGGTGAGACCCAAACGTAATGCCAACGTAGCCACTGAGCGTTCAATAAGCGTTGTAATCTAATCGAAAGTTATTATTACCCCAGCGTCTGCGTGGTTGAATTTCAAAACCCAGTTTCGAGTGCATGTTGACGCCACGCCACGCCGCGCCGCGCCGTACGCGTTTGGCCACAAATAACATCTGTGTACGTGGAAATTGAAACAAAACTATCGTTGTAATTCGGTTGTGAATTCAAGAATTCGTCACAAGGTGTCGCCACTTATGTCAGCAGTTCGCATTTGGACGTTTCTTTCCTAGGTGTAAGTATTACGGATTTATAAAATTTAAGTAAAAGTTTAAGAGTGTAAAATTTTAAATTTAAGTGTAAGTTGAAACTCAAACTGAAGCTACACTTCATCTGCTTCATCAGGAATAATTAACTTAATAATTACCTGTTTTTCTCTTTTTTCCTGTATATTATCAATCTATATTCATCTCAATTTTATTGAGATTTTTCGAATTTCTCTTAAGTGCACAATATTTTAGTATGTAACCGTATCCCTAGTATGTACACCTACACGTATAGATAATCCAGATGTTTCAATTGTTCCTATTATATACTTACCTATTGCATAATGTTATTCTATTTCTGTTATAATTAATGTAACTCGCTCATCAAGCACAAGAACTAGTTTCTTCTTTGGTGAGATTGCAATTTTAAATAATTTGTGTACCGATATGTAATTTATATAAAACCACAGTACTATATATATCTATATTAAATAAAAAAAAATAAAAAAGTATCTTTCCGGAAATTGAGAGATTACATAAGGCGACTAGCTGTCACTGAATCCGAGGCACTGCCTATTTTTGGAACCAGTTCTTATCGGATTTATAAAATGGTTACCTACACTCAAACTGGGCGAAGCCGAACTAAAAGCCGCCCGCAGGATCTAGCAGCAAAAACTGTATTGTATCAGATTACAAAGCATTTTTATATTTACCGAAGAAATATATATTTTTAAAAATTCTGAATAAGTTGAAGACCATCCATTAGGTGATTTTTCACAAAAACAGCGCATCACAAATGATCCAATTATTAATATTAGCGACTCTCAAACGACAATTTGAAACATCTTTTTCTGATTTTTCTGTTTCAAATTTTCTTATGAGAGTCGCTAAAATTATTTTCATTGACTAAATAAAATAATTTCTCAGAAATTTAACAAGGTCTTCTTATATAAAAATTGAACGAAAATAAAAGAAAAAAATGGCACAATCCTGCAATTTTTCGTTGTGCTCACTTTTCTAAAATTATTTTGACAACAATATAATATCAATGTTTGATAATAATTTTGACGTCAACGACAGAAATCTATAAAAAGTTCGACGTTTCAAGTATACAATCTATGCCAAAATATTCTGATTCATCATCTCAAAAAATACAAAAATGCAAACACCCCAGACAATCATAAACCAGAGAAAAGCAAATAGTAAATCTGTATACACTTAAGTGTGATAACACTACCTTTAGATAAAAGAAGCTCTGAATTATTTTCTGTAAATTTATACAAATAATTTAGTTTTATGTGAATACGAGTCCCCATCTGGAGCGAGTAAGATTACGGCTCCCCCATTTGGGGTATGTTGTGATACTGAAGATAGCACAGAGAGGAAGGAGATGGGCAAAATGAGAGTCGGGAAGTACCTAGCTATTCAGATCTGATCACCAAATACGGCTAAAGGCTTTTCAAGCAACGTTTGGTCTTACACCGGAGCGATTCCCGAGAGAATCTTCCACTCTGAAACGTGCCGCAAATATACTATATATTATTTTTAATGAAACTACTTGTTCAAATAAAATTTATTATTTACTTCCGGATTGCTGGTCAATAGCCCATTATCTAATATATAAAATTCTCGTGTCACGGTGTTTGTTACCATACTCCTCCGAAACGGCTGGACCAATTTTGATGAAATTTTGTGTGCTTATCTGGTAGGTCTGAGAATCGACCAACATCTATTTTTCATACCCCTAAAAGTAAAGGGTGTTCCACTCCGAAGAAAATTATTTTCCCCATACATTTTGTATGGAACGAATTCTCCTATTTTGAAAGAACTGCAGCAATATTGTAAGGGGTATAATATTGAACTGTGAACCGGGGAAGGGGGGGAGGGGGGAGGCGGGAGGGGGAACGGGGTAGGGGAAAGGGGAGATGGGGGAGGGGGGAAGGGGGGGGGGGGGAGGGGGGGGGGGGAGGGGGGAGTGGGGAGGGGAAAGGGGGGAGGGGGGAGGGGGGAAAGGAACTCAGGAAGGAGGGTTAGCGGGACGGGGGAAGGGGAGAAGTGGAGTGGGGAGAGGGAGAGGGAACGCGAGAGTTCTGGTATGGTATACGCAGGGAGAAACAATTTAGATCAATTCAGCTAATAAGGTGACAACAGTTTTTGATTCTGAGGCGGTACGAAGTTCGCCGGATCAGCTAGTAAATAAATAAAATTTGTTAGCTTAACAAGTCTTGGCCTTATGAATAGTCAGAAAAATAACTGACTAATATTTCAAAAAACATCTTCGTGGGAGTTGCCGAAAATACCCCACCCAAAACTTGTAGTTGACAATAGATGTCGCTGAAATCTTCTATTCAAAACCTAGTTCACCTCAACACAGGATCTCCTAGTAAAGAGGATTAAAAATATATACATTACAATAATTAATAAAAAAATTAATTACTTTTTTAGACTTGTTAAACTTCTAAGAAATAATTAAGTCCTACTTGTAAAATTAAAATTTGATTGATAAAATAATACGTAAATGCTCTGATCTAATATTTTATAACAAATTTAAGTAAATTATATAATAACTAGTTTTCTAAACCGTTTACCGAGAAACCTAATAAAAACAGGATCAATCAACAATTCTCAAAACCCTTAGCTAGGGAATGTCTACATTTTTGGAAAAAGGACCGAAAACGGGTAATTAATTTTAATTTTTTCAGATAAAAATGTGGGTTGAAATTGAAAATTTCGTTTCGTTTTTAACTCTGGTGTACAGTTATTTTCTCTGAAGAAAAAAACAACTCGAATGATCAGGAGTTCCGATGATACTTCAGTTCGTTAGGTTACGAGTCGTGTTTATAATCGTCTTATTTAGAATGAATATTTTATTGGACTTAACGTCCATTCTAAAATTGCTCTGAGTCGGATAACCGATCAATGACAATGCTCACTTATCGATCTAATAACATCGGCTATCTTTGTAACCGAACGTGTGACAGTTTTCTCTCCACAACAACTTTAACGACCACTGTTGAGATACGTTAAGACTTCATAAAACTGCCTGACATTGAAACGATATTCATATTCACATACACTACACAAACATTCTGATCGGAACACATTTGGAATTAGGATAATATATGAAATCTGAGTAAAAAACAACGATGTGATCTTCGTGAATCGAATTGATCATCGAAATTCATCAATTAATTTATCATAAAACCATCGTAAAATTATGTATACCTTAAAGACTGAGATGAGTTGGCCATGTTGAAAGAATGTCTGAAAGGAAATCACAATTATTGACCTAGTGGGTCCACCAAAGCAGAGAGCAGAAAAATTAGAGGCAATATGAAAAAGATATTAAATATTTGTATGGAAGAAAACCAAACAGAAGACCAGGATACTGGAAAGAAATAGCTTGAGGTCGGAGCCTTATAGACCGGAATTTTTTGTCGAGAAAAAAACTCAAAGATGTACGCGTTACATTGACAAAATTTATGATATTAGTCCGAAAAATTATTTATCAAGGCTGAGTAACTGAGTGGGTTTCTTTACGCTTTTTTCAAGGTCATAATGGAACTTTTTATGTATTAGAATTACTTTAACTTTCTTCCACTTTTTTGTTGACCAGACCGGTTAAACTTATGATGCTACAATTTTATTAAAAGCTCTGAAGTTTTATCCACAAAGTTAATTTCAGCTCCAATAGAGCCAATCTCTCAAATTTAATATCGACGTAGTAAAAAACATGATTCTGTCCAAAACGCTCGTGACACCTGTACATTGTATTTTCCCGATTGCGGAGGATCCAATTTCCAATGCTTTTTCCTATTTTCATTTCCACCCGTTTGTGCCCCCTTCCACCGCCCCAATCCCGCCCGACACACGTCCCCTTACTCCATTGTCTCGATGAGCTGACTATTGTTATACTTATCTCGATAATTGGTACGCCGCCAAGGACTGGGCTTTGTTGAAATAAATAACGTCACTTTTTGGTCCACCATTTTGGTATGTTCAAAACATCATTAAGTGCACCACTTGTTTGCATTAATATCCAATGAATGGTCAAGTAATTCATACCGGATGGCATTTTTATCTGCTCAAAACATTTGCAATTGTTGACTGTAAAACGTAATTTTGACGGGCAGTTATGGGTTCTGTACCACCAAATAATATTGACAAGAAATTTCATTTTATAGGTTTTGTTCAAAATTGGGGAGAGCCTTATTGATTCCCCAGCCCTATTAGAAAGAATTGCATTTCGTTGCTCTAAAAGCAATAGCAGATCGAAAACCTTATTTTATTTACAACACTTCCAATCGAAATACGCACAAAACTTCTAGTTCGGGTGTATCTGCAAATCTTACAATGCCCTAAGAGATAATGACATTTTCAACTGGATCCCTGAAAAGTTTAAAATCAAGTCAATAATAATAATAATTGGATAATTTGTATAGCGCCGTTTTGTGAAAAATCACCTCAAGGGAGCCGTGAACCAAGGACGCTGTGAAATTAACCCCATAATGTACTTAAATCAAAACTATCATTTCTGTATTGTTTAGTTTTTTTTAAATGATTTTTTACTAGTACCCGTAATTATAACAAAAAATATTGTAAATAGAACTTAATTGTTGAGACGTAATGTGTGAATGAGACGATTATTAAATGAGACGATGTATGAATTTAAACGAGGCAAGGGGTGTGTGCCAAGACCGAGTTGTTTGGCGGTCGATTGAAACGGTATGATGGTTAGTTGGTTAATTGTTTTTTTTTGTATTTCTCGGGCATTAACCACGTAACAATTTGTAGACATTTTGTTTTGAAGAGTTTTTATTTTCAATTTACGTTTGTTACTTTAAATTTTAAATTTGCTGCTACCGGTTTTGACACATCTGTTACATTCACTTTTTATGTTTTAAGTTTGCTATTGAATGAGACGATTATGTCGAAACCATGATTTTTATATACAGCCGTATGCTCTTAAATAAACTAAAATATATACTCCATAAGTTTGGTATTTTTTATGCTTTTTAAGTTATTGGTAGGTAGTATAGGTGCCATACAAAAATGTTGCAACTATTGCAAAGAGCAATGTAATTAAAATTGAAAATTAAAAAAATCAAAACATTAACCAGACCGGTGTCACACATCTATGGCCAATAATTGTTTCAGACAAAGGGGATATCTTATATCCTCGTTAAATAAAATCGGTAAGTTTATACCTATAGTACTACGACATCCCGAATTGGGATAGGTATTTTATTTATTTATTTATTTTATTTGCAAAAACAGCATAAAACCAATACATTGCAAAAGCGGTTAGAAAAGATACATAATAAATACATTTAAAGTAAAACATTTAGTTAAAACATAAGTGTTATTTCACGCTTAAAATCGTTGTAGGAAATGTGGAAAATATCCACATTTCCTGCGAGGCAGTTAATTAACCTAGTGAGTCTTCCCAGGGGCATCACCATTGGTAAGTTAGTTCTGCATCTGGGAAGAATCAAAAGTCTGTGTTGGCGACCTCGCGTGAAATTATCCGGGACACAGAATCCTATTTCAGCCAGAGTATCTGGTACCGATATAAAACCATTTAGAAGCTTATAAGCCATCAGCAGTAATGCGACATCTCTTCTGGAATTAAGGCTGCAGATACCCAGCATTCCCGAGATAAATGCTGTTGGAAACAGCCATGGGTAAAAACCTAACTCTCTCATATAGAGGTATCGTAAAAATTTCTTTTGTATTTTCTCGACCATTTGTACATAGACGATGTCCTCTGGCCCCCATATCTGAGATCCACTCTCGAGAATGCTACGCACCAAGCTAAAGTAAAGCAGCCTTATAACTGTAAGGTTGGTCAATTCCTTAGAATTGTGTATGACAAAACCCAACATCTTTGTGGCTGATTTACAAATCTTTTCAATGTGAGCATGAAATGTTAAGCGAGCGTGCATGGATTTCATAACGACTTGGAAAAAATCACGTGGTTGGATCTTTTTACTAAGATTAAGAAAATGTTAGTAAAATTGTTTAGAAATGTACAGTTTTTTTTTTTATTTTTAAATAAATAAATCCATTATTTGGGCTCGTGACGTCACTACATGAAAATGTCCCATCTCTGAACATGTTCCTATTATTTTTTTAAAATTCCACACTGATTTATTTTTTTATATGGCATCACTTTGATTTCAGGCGAATTTTTGAATTCGTTCACTAGATTTATTGTTTGTTCTCTGCGAACTTATTATTTGGTTTCACTTTTTGACAGAAGCTCTGAAGAGAACCCCGTACTTTTAATGATCTACGGGGTTCTCTTCAGAACGTGCAGATGATGTCGGTACGTGTTTTAGAGGTATAATGATTATGGTGCTGATTTTAACAAAATTAAATTTTATAATATTCCTATTATTATTATAATTTACAAGTACAAGTATATTACATTGAATTTAGTAATATAGACGCTGTTCATTATAATGATTTATGGTCAAAAAGATGGATCAAGGAAAAAAAATATTTATGAGGTGTAATATTTTTGGTATGCCTCGTTATTCTCCTGTGCCATTCGTGTGGAAAACGTTATTTTTTTTTTAAATGATTTTCGGCTATGTAATTATCGTTTTTTCACACCTATAAAATTATGTCCCGTCTTTCCGGTTTATAAAAAATGGTCTGATTTATCGGATTGAAATTTTCAAAAAATCCCCAGGGTTTCAAAAATACGATTAAAAAAAAAAAAAATACAGAATGTCTTAGAATATTTGCCTAAACCGGAAAAAAAATTAAAAAAATTTGATGCAAGTGGCCTATTCCTAAGTCCTTGCAAGTCACCACGTGTTTCAAAGACGTGTCTTTCATTTTATAATTAAAGTATATGGTTTTTTGTGACCTCGTAAAACACAAAACTGAACACTTTTGACAGTTGAATTCGAGTTTATTATCGATACTCCATTCAATAATTGAATTTATATCTTCCTGGAGTTTTCGACAGTCTTCTAATGATTTTATTCTCAGAAAGAGTTTAATGTCATCTACAAAAAGTAAAAAACGGACAAATTTGATTTTCCCCGAATATTGTTAATAAAAATTAGAAACAATAAGGGTCCTAAATTGGATCCCTGTGGCACACCAGAGTTTGTATGATACGTGTTAGAGTTAAACTCACCATAGGACACGAATTGTTCCCTTTCGTTCAAATAATTACTAAAGAGTTTTAGTAAGTTGTCGGAAAAACCAATTTCTTCAAGCCTACTTAGGAGCACTAAGTGATCCACCTTATCGAAAGCCTTTTGAGAGGCCGAAGTGTGTGGGAGGGGAAGTAGATGTTAAAAAGGATGTTTGGTAAGTAACAGCTTTAACAAATTATCGATTTGGAAGGCGGGTATGGGTACTGGCCTCGAAGGAAATTATTTTCCTAAGGGCCTCCAATTTCGAAATGTTGTGAAAAAAGGCTAATCAAATTTGGACAATAAATACGACTACTGCCTTTTCAAATGACTTTTCGAAGTGTCGAACTGGTCTTCTTCCAGGGTGATACTGATATCCGTCAATAGAAAATACGTCACGAATGTATATATTTGCAACATTGATTATGAATGACGTTATTATGCTACTTTCGTTTTTCAAAATTCTGCCACCATTGCCAATATCCTAATATTCCAGATTTTTGCCAACGTAGAAATATATAAAAGGAGCAAACGAAAGAAAATGGCCCCGGTTCTATTGAGCCCCAGAATAAGGGATGAATTTCGCTTGCAACGCATTTTTCATTCTTAAGCCCCGTCAACGTGTCAGCCTGTGATTAGGAAACTTGCTAAACCTTTGAATTTAAGGGGGCTGCTAGTATTTACCATTGCAAGGGTCGGGTTCAAATGAAATGCCAATATATTACCTTTTTCGAAGGCGGTAATGAGAAAATTCGCTGGAGAAAAAGAGAATTGATAATTGCGTATCAGGGATATAGTATTCAATTATTATGTAGGTATATGGAAAGAAAAAATATATCATTTTTTTTAACTGTTCTTACATACCAACTCTTTGAAATTCAACAAATTCACAATTAATCTCAACAAAACCGATCACGTTTTTAATACATTACCTACCAATCCTCAATTTCCACATTTCAAAAACTATTTGTTTTGGAAGAGCACCGCTGATATAAGGGTTGCCGCAATATCTCAGGGGTTGCAGAATTTGCCAGATTTAAAATCGTTTTCCTTGTTCGGTTTTCTGAAGCATTACTGTTTGAATAAACAAAAAATTTAACAAAACAAAAAACGACTTAAAAAAATGCACTAAAAAGTAAAAAAATAATTTCGTATTCTTCTACAACTTCATAATCAACTTACTTTTTCTACACATCAATATGTAGGTACGATTGTTATTTTTGGAGTCGGTGTAAGCAAAGGTACCGGGCGGGGTGATATTGAGTTATTCGTCCATTTGTCGCGCGGATACTTAATGCAAATTTAAGACTTATATGGTTTTCTCATGGATGCCATTGGCAGAACTGGACCAAATTAAAATTGGACCGCACGGGAAGCATCAGCTTTCAAATAAAAAAAGAATCATCAATATCGGTTCACCCAGTCGAAAGTTCTGAGGTAACAAACATAAAAAAAAAAAAAATACAGTCGAATTGAGAACCTCCTCCTTTTTGAAGTCGTTTAAAAATAGTAGGTACCGTTTGATTAACAGATAAACGCTTAAAATATGATGTGATTTGATAACGGGTCGGTAAAACGACTTTAAGTCCACCTCTACAATAGTTTGAGAGTTTATGTGTTTTCATCCTCCAACACTTTCGTGTTTTCAAGTCACCCCATCCTATCCTTATCATCCCCAACTTGGTTATAAATATGGCTTCAGAAATTAGGTACGTACATACCGTATACTTTAAAACTGTTTTTTTTTTCATCTATTAGAGGTACTTTATTTAGCGAAATTATTTAATTCTGGATGTGTAAATGAACGGTAGGTTCGATAGATGGTAGTGTCAAAATATATTTGTGCTTTTATATTACTTATGTTGCAGCCGAAACTGCTTACGAATTACGGCTTCAGATGCACTTGTGGTGTGGGACTGTAAATAATTTAAAAGAGACGAAACGAAATGGTTTTGCTGGAATTGGGTGATAGTTAATACCTTAGTCGGCGAAGGAGCATACAACAAAATCACAATATAGTTACACAGTTTCACCGCGATACCTCGGGGACCAAACCAACGAATACTAATGAAGACGTTAGATAAAATATTGATTGGTTTTCACAACATATTTATTTGACATGAATTCACTGGGGGTCCAACTCGGATCCAATACGCTGTTGCTTTTACAGTAGGTATCTAAATAAGTGATGAATGTTATTACCTTAAAAAAATTGTAAGAAAAAAAGGAGGAATAGTTTGTTATAATCGTGAAGATTGTTACGGAGCACATTTCCGGTTTGACAATATTAAAGAGTTACTTTATGACTCGCGCGCCGCAGTGTTTCCGGCCGCTCGGAACAGCAAAGCGGCGATACGCGTTCGAGCCCCACGGTCAGCGCCCAGCCTCAGAGCCCCGAGCACGTGCCGCTGTGTGCCGCTCGCTCCATACGACCGACGGTAGAATCTCGTGGAACAATGGCGCCAGACACGTGTTGTAACCATGTATTCGAGGACTGGAACATCAGAGTTCGTTGCCGAGTCGAACACGCCTCTCACACCACCCTGTAAGTGACTGCATTGCCGTATTCCCTCTTTAATAATGTGTCTATTCGCTGTGTTAGTGATTGCCTCGCGAAACCCACCCGGGATGACGAAATTGAGAGATCATGTTAGTTCTAAAGTTCAGCTAGGTCATTGTCATTGTGTTCATACTACATTGTTGACCCCTGTGATTACTGTAATGGTTTGTACCTGTTGATTCTACAATATATGACCTTTTCCTCTATTAACTGTTGTTATTCCGCTACGGTGGAGGTACCCAGGGCGACGCCCCGCACTATATATTGAGAGATGGAGCTTACCTGATAGCCTACCGGCGGCCTCCGCTCTGAATAGAGAGATCTCATATGCTTTTTCCGATTTTGCTAGCCTCGGGCATGTTGAGACGATATTGTTGGGGGTACACACCGCGCCTACCCCAGGCCCCACGTGTGTTGTAGCCCAAACGCACCACAGGCCCCAACGTACCAAGATGTTATTATTGATTGTGTGTAATTTGTAAAGTAAGTTATTCTCAAGTGTGATAGTTTATAAACATAAATTTTAACAAGATATTGTAAATAGATAATAACGCTAGTAATTAACAAATGAAGTATTGTTTGCTTCCGGGAACAGCTCACAGTTGACAAATATTATTTTTTATCAATTTATTAATTTTTATTTCATAACATTTTATTGCTTAGGTAAAGATTTTTTGTTTTTTTTGGCTACCACACTAGGCTAATGCCCGTGTTGTAATTGTCATACATTTAATATTTTAAAATGAACCTTATATGATCAAAATGAACCTAAGAAAAAATACCACGCTTTATATTCGATTCTAGAAGTTAACTAAAGAAGAATTAAAATGTGCACCTCTATGAAGCCAAAGTTTCCGATCCCGATTTGAGTAAAAATTCTGAAGCTTTGTGAATTTTTTTTTATGAAACGACAATAAAGTTAGATGACAATAACGTTCATAATTCGTTTGTCTCAAAAAATATTTGTGTTTTTCTTTTTTTGTTATCACTAATTTTAGTTAGAAAGAACATAATGTTAGCGATTTAAAAATACATCAATATTTGCATAAAAAAATTTAGTGTTTCCAAAATTATTCGAACATTTAAAAACGTATGTCATCACCTTTTAAAACGGTTTATAGGTTCGGTCACATACAGAAATATACCATTTATTTGGATTTTATTGGAATGCGTAAATATTCTGACCTTCTGACGGAATATGACCGAGGCCTGATGGGGTGAATGTATAAAATCGGTCTGGTCGGACATAAATAAAAGTGGAATGAAGAAAAATAAAACCAATTTTACTGTACATTACAATCACCATAGAATTAGTATTAAAAGTTGAAAAAATTGACACTCTAAAAATACTGAAAACATACACTTCTGTTTTTTCATTCCTGACGTGACCCGACTAAAATATTTGATTCACTCGATCGTGCGACGTCTTTATCGGGCCTCCTTTGTGAAATTAATTAAAAGAATACATTAATAATATTACACGCCAATTTCTCCGTTTTATCTCGTTACGCTGGTAATACAAAGATAATTCAAATTATGTTATAAATTTTATTTAATTGAAAATAATTATTCTAATGTCATAACTGCTTACATAATCAAGAAGTCTAGGTGGAAATGTGCTTAGTACGGACAGATGACAGATTTGTGTGTCGTGGTGCGATTAGGTTGTCTTGTGTGACATGATGGATGTGTTCTTGGCTTTGTGTTGACGCCGAATAATGACGTTTAATATAAGATACCACAAAAAGGTGTTCGTTCCTAATTATGGTGACAATTTCTAAGGAAAATTGGTCGACCAGATGAAAGATAACTATTTCGGACCGCTATGAGATGGTTTTGAGTTTCTAATATAATAAGATAGCTCAGCGTGATATAAATAAGATGAAAGGCGATTACGAATCTTTTGTATTTGGGGGTGGTTATAGTTGACAAGAAAAAATGAGCATGATATTTCACAATTATATGTACTTACGTAAAATAATATGAAATTAAAACGTTATTTTTGATAGATGTATAATGATAAACAAACACTATTTATCATAGATTCATAATCACGTTGATTCACTCGTTTAATAAATCTTCGGGGATACATGTACTACATAGAAATGGGATAGGTTTACGTCTTAATAAACTAGAAGCCCTTGAAATAAATAAAAAAATTATGAAAAATAAATAAAAACAATTTTCTAAAAAAATATAGATTTGTCAAAAAGCCCCATTTTAAACATATTTCCCTTCCCTCAAACCTTCTGTTACCCCTCTTTTAGTTACTCTCCACTCACCCCCACCAAAGTTGATATTCTATTTCCCTCTTCTATTGTTCCTTTAAATACTACGTATCTCTCTAATTGATTTAATATGTTTGGTACATCCTGATGAAGGTTCAGGTCGAACCGAAACCGGTTGTGAAGTGGTATTAAAACAATGTTATTGTATTGAAATTATTGACATATATTCGTCGAGAACGAGATGTAAAAAGACTTTATAAATAATATGGATTCTATATTTGGTACTTTTGCATAAAATTTAAGGCAAATTTAATTCCTTTAATTTAAGCCCAAACCACATCCTAACGTCTAACGCTTGACTAATTTGAGGCAACATGCCATGAACCCACGCACAGCACAGTCCTTCATAAAAACTAGACGGTAAAAATTCTAACACACTCATAAAGCACTCTAGACTCTAGCAACCCACCTGTGGCTGTATTTTACCCTAATTTGATAAAAAGTTGTGTTAAACAATAGGGTTTTTTTAATGCGCATGAATGTAAATTATGTTTGTATAAATGATTTCCAACATTATTAATTTATCCACTTGATCGTTTTTGGTCACATTTTGGCAAATTTGCAACCCGCGAAAGCCCGCTGGTCAAAATGTAGCCAATTTGTTACTCTCCTAAATAAATTATTGAGAAGTAAGAAATTCAATATTATTTACACTCCATTAAAATTATAAAAGTATTTAAATAAATAGTACTAGGTGTCTTTAGTAGTAGCTTCCACTCTTTTCGGAATCGAAAATTAGCTCTTTGAACTAAAAAACACAACTTGAAACGTTTTATAATTTCTTATAATAAATGTATGAACATTTAATCACACCAATTAAGTATGCATTTTCACCCTGTATATCTGGTAATACCCTGGTGTACCATTATGACGTCACCGTTCAAATTCAAAAGGGAATTTTGTATTAAACGAAACACTGTGTGGTGTCAGCGAGCAAAAGTTGCTAGACTTCAGACGGCAGACGGTATAATTTAACATTATGTGTAGGTGACTATTTTATACGGTTTACATTATTTGGGCGGGAGTGACAATGAAAACGACCTCGGAAGTTAGAATACCGCCTCGACTAAGACGTATTTACACGTGTAACAAGGAATTTTGAAACTAACATCATAATTAAGTAATGGCAATCAACAGGCGACAGCTAACAATGTTATTTAGGTTGTTTAACGTTGCTTTTAGATGCTTAGGTTCTTGCAATACTGAACAATATATTACGAAACTAATTTTACTTCAAGGGCATCATAAGCCCAATTTTTAATAAATCTTTGAGGAAGCAGATAACAATAATAATATAAACGAACATATGAAAGAGAACAAGACCCAGAAAAATAGAAAAAGACAATGGTCGCAACCGAGACTCGAACTTAGACCTCTCGTCTAACCGGGACATGGGCGTTAACTAATTTCGCTATTGCCACCTTCCGTCAAACCGTCTTATTTGGCAATCTTATATTTCAAATTTTAGAGTTAACAATATTATTTTCAACTTATTCTTTTTCCATGTTACAGGCAACTTCTATTAATCATATGGAACAATTGACTTTTTAAAAAAGTCTAAAGAATATTCAATTTTTTATAAGAAAAAATCTTTTTTTAACTTTTAAGGTTATTCCCATCAGATACGATTTTAGATTTTCACGGGCAAAAGTATTTTTGTTATTAGTTTTTGGGATATTATGCCGTGTTGCGCTACCTCCTTCTTTAACCAACGTTTCGAACAGCGTTACAGTATCCATCATCAGGGCAGATGTGTAATAGTTAGGGGTGATGTTTGGACTTATCCACTTAGGAGCGATACCGTGTACCTACAATATACTTCAACATGTTTTTTGCGTTTAGCCTTGATGTAACCGTCAATTACCGGATACCAATTATATATTACATTATTCCCATCAATGTAATATATCATTGAAGAAGAAGATAACAATAATAATCTAAACGAAAATATGAAAGAGAACAAGACACAGACAAAGAGAAAAAGACAATGGTCGCAACTGGGACTCAAACCCAGACCTCTTCTTTTTCAATGATACTATACTACATTGATGGGAATAACCCTCAAAAGTTATAAAAACAGAGCTTTTCTTATAAAAAATTTTAATATGTCAAATCACATACTTTCTTGGTATTAGAGACGTAATTGTTAAAGAAACATGTCACAATGCACAAAAACCGCGCCCACTCGATGTGCCAAAAGCAAAACCAATTGCATTTAATTATAAATTTCCACGTTTTATACATTACCTACTATTTTGAAAAAAAAACAATACCTGCTTACCTAAGTTCCAACAAAACTTTTTCGAAAACGTCACCCCGGACCCCGCTAGGGCGGCTAGAAGTTTATGATTGTACCCTTCTCTAGGTAACCGAGCGTTCACCCCCGATAGTCGCCGTGCAAACATCTTATCGTGGGCATCTACGGCCAAAACAAATTACTTATGAATTATGGACGCGTACCTTGGGGTACGGCCATAACCATTTTGTCAGACTTAAAGGTCGAGGGGTAAGGCTCCCGACTAACAATCCGAAGTAGCAGGTTCAAATCCCGGAGTGCGCAAACAAAATTTATTTGATTAATTTATTCGTTTAAAATAATACATGGTGTATTTGCGGCACGTCACAAAGTGGGAGATACTCTCATGATGCAAGATCACCAAACATAAATGAATCTTTGCTTGAAATGGCTTTAGCTGTGTTTGGTGACCACATCTGATTAGCCAGGTAGGTCCTACTTTTGTTCTCCCCCATCTCCTTCCCCCACTACCTTTAGCCTCTTAGCCTCTTAGACGACCTCCGTAGTCCAGTGGCTAAGACTCTTGACTCACATTCCGGAGGTCGCGGGTTCGAACCCGGCATGCGCAAATAAATTTTATTTGATTAATTTGTGTTATTTCACAATTAATTCATTTAAAATAATATATAGTATATTTGCGGCATGTTCCAGAGTGGAAGATACTATTAGTATCGCCCTGGTGTAAGACCACCATTCAGAATTGAAACGTTGCTTGAAAATGGCTTTAGCCGTGTTTGGTGACCAGATCTGAATAGCCAGGTACTTCCCAACCTTCCTCTTCCCACCTCCTTCCCCTCCCCACTACCTTCAGCCTCACAACATACCCCAATCGAGGATGCCATAGTCTCACTGGCTCCAGACGGGAGCAGTTGAGATTCTTGTGCGGTATTCACTGTAAAAAAAAAAAAAAAAGCCTCAAAACATACCCTTATTGGGATCACTGGCTCCAGACGGGAGCAGTTAGGACTCGTATTCAAATAAAATATGTACTCAGTTCAAACATAATTAACAAGTTCAATGATAACTTTCAATTACGTAAGTCTCTGCTCTCTACTCTCTACTTTAAGAGTGATTTTTTTCAAGATTTTGCACTCTTTGGTCGGTGTTAGACTGGAGAAAATTAGAATCGTGTCGGTAAATCATTATTTATTATGTTTTTATTTCTGAAAGTGGTGCAAGTTTCAGTAGAGTCTAAGGTAATCCTCACTATGGTTTATTAAGAAATTCGCAATGCCTTGGCAGAACAATCGTCCAAGAATTGGCATGTTTGTAATCCTACGCTTAAAGAAAACAAAAATTTATCCCGTTCAGCTTCGCATTATTGTTTCGACATAAAGAGCATATTTTGTGATTGATGATCTATATTTTTTTTTAAATATATATTTAAAAAATATATATTTTTCCTTAAGAGTTTAGATTTTTTGGTAGTTTAAAATTTATTTAAGTTAAAAAAAAATAAATTAGTTGATTCCTTTGGAGGATTGAATTTCTTCAGAGATTAATAGAAAAGGTATTGGCTAGCTTTTCGACTTATTTTAGTGTTCTTTTTGTAAGCTAATAAAAATAAGTTAACACTTGACAATTTTAAGGGAACTTCTGGTTTAGAACAGCGGTATATAAATGTATAATAGTAATCAATTTTTATTCCCACAGCCTGGAAGGATATAAAAGAAACAGATAAAAGTTCTCCTACACAATATGTTAATACATAAATATGTGTTAACACTTTCAGCACCCCATTTTTTCTTCCAAAAATAAAGCGTAATATTTTATTTTTGATAACACCATTCGAAATTATATTATCTTTATAGAATAATGAAATAATTTTACTTTGTATAAACCACTTATTTGATGTGTAAATCCGACCGGTTTCGGAACAAACGTTCCTTCGTCAGGGAAAGCTTATAGGGATAACCACAAAGTAATAGCTACATTCAAAAATATATATTATCTTTGTCTAAAATTTTGATTTTTATCTCATTCAAATTTTATGATTAATAGGCCTAAACCTAATAAACACCAAAAATTGTTTTATCAAAAAAGCTTTTAAATGTAACATGAATAAATACCAAATAACAAAAAAAAAACAAATAATAATTGATCGCAGACAAAAGCAGACCACCGAAACGGGAAAAATCGCTATGTATGCAGTATTTGAAGCGGGAATAAGGATTGTAACCTAGAAATCAACTACTTATGATAAATATTTGGATTATTTATACAACGCCGTTTTCGTGAAAAATTCGCTCATGGACGCTGTACGTTAGTGTCGAGGACTTATAATACTAACTATCATAGTTAATTTAATAACCATTACAATCTGTTTATTAGTATAACAACCAGCAATATTATTTAGTTATTTTAAAAACTTTTTTTTTTCTTTTGATCTTTTCAAATTAGGACAAATAGGTACAACGAACACAATAATTTACCAACTTACAAAATAGACTATTCTTATTATGTTTATGTTGTTCACAGATTTTATTAATTTTATTGTTTAATTTTTATTTCAATTTTTATTTCTATTTTCTTTAAAATGTTATTATTTTTTTTCTCTTGGTTTTTTACTTAATTTTATTTATGTTTTAATTTTAATTAATATGTTAGTATTATAGAACATTTGAGTTCTTAACAATAATTCTTTATTATTAGTTTATGTATTTCAAAATTTTTGAATTTTCATTTTTATTTCTATTTTTCTTTGAAATATGTTTTTTTTTCTCTTTATTTTTCACTTTTTTTTACATGAATACCGCACAAGAGTCCCAACTGCTCCCGTCTGGAGCCAGTGAGACTACGGCATCCCTAATTGGGGTATGTTGTGAAGCTGAAGGTAGTGGGGAGGGAAGGAGATAGGGAAGAGGAAGGTGGGGAAGTACCTGGCTATTCAGATCTGGTCATCAAACACGGCTAAAGGCAAATTCAAGCAACGTTTCAATTCTGAATGGTGGTCTTACACCAGGGCGATATTGAGAGTACCTTCCACTCTGGAACGTGCCGCAAACATACTATATATTATCTTAAATGAATAAATTGTGAAATACACAAATTAATCAAATAAAATTTATTTGCCACGCCTGGATTCGATCCCGCAACCTTCGGAATGCGAGTCAAGCGCCTTACCGCTGCACTACGCCGGCCGTAGTAAGTAAGTTACTTTTAAGTATTTCTTAATTTATATTTATTATGTTTAATCATCTGTTTTAATAAAATAGTATTTATTAAATCCTATTTAAAATATTAAATGTACGACTACCACACACGGGCATCAGCCTAGTGTGGTAGCAAAAAAAAAACAAATATCTGTAACTAATAAAATTTTATGAAATATAAAACAAACAAAAAAATATTTAATAAATTGGAAATGAGGCTTTTTTCCTGTAATATGTAGACATTTTCTCTACTTGAAATATATTTTTCGTATTATTTACCTGCCATTAAACATTATCAACGTGCCTCACCTTTATGTTAATTTATTTACATATATTAATTTTTCATTTTTTCATTGTTGCAACATTACAGTATTTACATACTGTAGTATTTAGAGTTTGATTTGTAATCTACACATGTCTTTCTCAACTTCTCTCTTCTTTTTCTTGCTGTTTGACAAACTCAATAGAGCTGTCTTTTTCATATGTAGTTATGGGTACCTGATACTATTTTATATTATGTTTAAGCCGAAAGGCGTTAATATTATAAATAAATAAACAATTTATTTTGAAATTTAGATTCATCCACCAGATATCAGTCAATAACATAAAAAACTGTGTATTTTATTCGTACAGGTAGATAATTACATAATATGTCCAATAATATATATGCATAACAATATCCATCATCAGCGCTACGCACGCACGGGGCTATTTATTTCATAAAATTAAGATATATTAAAAATAATGTTTTACAATAACTTATTTCTACAAACTCCCAAGGAAGAAGGCTGGTATTTAAAGGGTCTTGTCGAACTACGAAAAACATGAAAGAAAAACGGTCGAATTGAAGGAATACATCATTGTAGAACGAGTTGCTTGGAACGATGGGATCACAAAGCGGATAAAGCGATAAAAAATTTACGTACAAATAACAATGATTGCAAAACAAAGATTTAACATCTTCTTTTATTTCTTGTCTTGTGTCTGTCGTTTGTCAATTCAATATAGCTAAATTCAAGTGCGAAGATTTCAATCAACCATCGAGGATTAATACATTATTTTTTTTATTTTTATTTTTTTTATTTTAACTTTATGAGTAAAACCTCAAATTGTAATATTTAAATAAATGAAGACAATATAAGCGACACTCAATCGAAAATCTGGAAACAGAAAAATCAGAAAAACAGATTTTTCTGTTTCCAGATTTTCGATTGAGTGTCGCTTATATTGTCTTCATTTATTTAAACATTATTTTTTTTGTATATTACAGATTGTGTTTCCATTTGCAAAACACACCTAACATTTATTTTATTTTATTTTTATTTTATTTTATTTATTTATTTATTTAATTGAATATGATAACATGTAATACAATATAAGATATGGGTAGTCCCACAAAGCTGTAACAGATCAGCTTGTCTGTAGGTTCTAACATTAAATTAATATTATTACATAACGCACATTAGCCTAGGTTACAATATTAATACTTATTATAATATAATATCCTTACTCTTAATATTGATAAAACAAAATACCTAATTTTTTCTATACAGAAACCAAATCTCTCCCAATACTGTCATAAACTTACCATACATTCATGTTCACAGAGCCCTAACACGCCTACATCACTTCACAAAAACTGTTCATGCAATGACCTAAAAATATCAAACGAAATTAAGCACTTAGGAGTTATTATTGACGATCACCTGCGTTGGGAGGCACACATCAATTCTACAACAAAAAAACTTCGCAAATTATGCTACATTTTCTACTCTCTCAGATCTATTCTTAACTTACAAACACTGAGATGTGTTTACTTTGCACTTTTTAAATCAATTGCTACGTATGGTATTGTGGGATGGGGAGGGTGTGCAATGTCAATTCTATATCCCATAGTCCTAATTCAAAAACTTCTGCTAAGGATAATATTCAAATGTAACCCATCACACCCATCAGAACCACTTTATAAAAAATTCACAGTGTTAGACATTCGACAACTATATATAAAGACAATTCTCATATTCCTATGGAAAAATGATTTGATGGAAAAAACACAAAACAAAATTCACACTCGGTACTCGTCACACCTAAAATGCATAATTCCTACGACTAAAACAACTTTCGCACAGCGACAGTTCTCCTATATTGCCCCCAAAATGTTCAACTCACTGAGTATTGATACTAGGAAATCGAAAACTGATAAGCTTTATAGCAAAAGTGTACAGGATTGGTTATTTACAAAGGGGAGGAACTATTTTAAAAAATGCCTGAAGTCAACGAGTTAAGTTTACTTTAAAGTTAGTAAATTTGCTTTATCACTATTATTTTAAATTTCTATTACATTCAAATTCAAATTAAAAAAAAAAAAAAAATCTTTTGATAATTATCATAATAATATTTATATTTGGATGACTTATTTTCAACATCTCCACAAGTAGAGTCATTATTTATTTGTCTATTTATCATGTATTTACGTACCTATTTTATTTAGCAAAACAGCAGCCTACAATAAGAATATGTTTATTATTATATAAATCTACCTTATTGAAACCACTTAAAGGAGTCGTTGTTATATAAAAACATTGTACCTAACTAAACTATATATTAATTAACCAATAACAATTCTTACATTTATATAATTATATATTAATAATTCGACTACCATAATACGGGCATGTGCCTAGCATGGTAGTCGAACCACCTGTAAAAACTGTATAAAAAGTTATATAATGAATAAAGAAAAGAAAAAAAAAAAAAAAAAAAAAAATACCTAATATAAGATTTTTGGTTAGATAAATATGTTGTTCATTTATTAACCACTATTTCAACATAAACTACATATTTTTGGAAAAAGAAAAATTGAAACACAACCTGTATATCTAATAATGTATTATAACGGATATTGTGTGGTATTTATTTTTAAATTCTTCAAGGCTATCGTTAAAAATGTCAACAGTCTTGAAAGCATTATTTTACACCTCGTGTCGTGATGTGTCGAATCACTACGTCTAAACTTCTATGTCGGATACATAGCAGATTATGGTGCCGTCCCTGGCTGTAGTTGTTCTGTATGAAGAGTTTATAGGATTTCAGGAGGTATGGGTTCTCTCTCTCTGGTTTCAATCCTGGGATTGGTTTGCAGCAATTTTCTTTAGTTTCCTCTTCCATTCTTCCCTGTCTTGTGCGGCTCTTTTGAGGTCTGCATATATGATAAGCAGCGCACGTCCACCAGCAGGTCCTCCAGGTACTCTCGGCGTGGGCGTCCCCTAGAGTTTGTCCCCTCGGTCATACCCTCCATTATGGAATGCAAGAGGCCTTCTTGTCGTATTACATGGCCGATCCATCTTGCACGCCTTTCGGACAAGGTCCTGAGCAGGTGCCTTCCTCCTTCGATTCTTTGGAGAACCTCCTCATTTGTAATGTGGTCTCTCCAGGAAATTCCTAATAGTTTTCTATAGGACCACATCTCAAAAGCCTCTAGTCTCCGTTTATCTCTTTTGGATAGGCACCATGTTTCGCAGCCGTACATCAAGATACTCCATACATAGGTCTTGATGAGGAGTATTCTCAGCTTTAGGTCTATATTATTTGATTCAATTATTTTCGACCGGTATGGGTTATATATTAAAATATATTAATAATTTTATACTCCGTTATTTCAAGGGCACCACTCTTCAACTGGAGACTTTGGTAGTGTATTTCGGCGAGTAAATCTTCACGATGCGTCTTAACTCTCCATTACCAACAGCTGAGGCGTATTGAATTTCAGACCTTATAATGCAATTCTACATAGCCCTCATTACTTCGGGATTAGAAAACCTTTTGTAAGATCTTATGATAAACTCTGGAAGCTTGTAGTTGTATCTGGTAATGTTGTAAACTGTAATATATGGTCTGAAAACGTAAGTTTGGAATCAAGAACTAGACATCCTTGACGGATTTTCCTGGTGAAAATATGTAAATCTTTTTTTAATACAATAATAAAATTTGATTGGGTTTCTCAAACGTGTACATGACATGTGACACACGTAACCTAACAAGATGTCAATCAGTCTTCAACGAATATACTCTCACGCAAAGTACAGTTTCAACCTATCATTCATCAATGAACCTTACGTAATCTGTTCTAATGAGAAGTATCCTAGCCGAACCCAATAAAATGGGATGGCATTTTCAGTACATATTGTCCAAGACACACTATCTGCTACTTTTCCACAAATAGTAGAAAGGGTTTCGTTGTCGAACCCAATATAGTCTAGTTCTCTAATCAATTATATGCAAAAAATATGCGCAGAAAACTGATAAGATTATCTACAGAAAACGACCAGAGCGATTAAGGGCCCGCAACCCGGATTTGTACCGATTTATTACATATTTCCCTTAAACACGGTAATTTTTAAAGCTCTTAAAAAATAAATGTTATTCTTGAAGATAATATCCAGACTTTGCCCGCGCCGAAACGCAAATTATATAAAAATCCCTCGATAAAAAAAAATCGCAAAGTATGCTCCAAAAATTATTATTAACACGTTTGTTTCAGTTATTTTACAAGTTATATGTATGAAAAAATTCACAGTGTTTCTTTAAATGCTGTTTAAGATAATGCCCGCGAGATTTTTGCTCTATTTTAAACGAGTCGTGTTTTATTAAACATTTTCGCAATTTTCGCATCGATTTTGTCGCCGTAAATGTTAACGCTCTCCTCTAACATTCGTAATTTCGTATCTCTCCATCTTCTTCTTTTCGGGCCCGGTTGCAGAGCCTTAAACACGATCAAGATAGGAAGGGACTAGCGAAGTAGCGCCACGCCATTGTGAAAGGCCACCATTGTGAAAAACCACAATTGTGAAAGATCACCTTTGTGAAAGACCATCATTGTAAAAGACCGCCATCTTGAAAGATCTCCATCCTGAAAGACCACCATTGTGAAAGATCTCCATCGTGAATGACCACCATTGTAAAAGACTACCATTCAGAACAGAAATTTTGCGCTTGAAATGGCAAAAGCCGTATCTGGTGATTAAATCTGAATACCTAGATACTCCACAACATTCATCTACCTCATCTTATTCCCTACCCCACTACCATCATCAATAAACTTTCCCCAGTTGGGGATGCCTTATTCCCGCTGTCTGACAGACGGGACTCTTGTACGGTGTTAACCTAAAACAATATAAAAGCAAACCATTACAAATTTACGGACGGGTGCCATATAGATATGTCATCATTAATGAAGTTTAGTTAAATCACGGTATGAATCATCAACGATTAATCATCTGTCCAAAGATACACTACCATAATACGTTTGGGTTCGGTCCGCTTTTTGTTTGAATTATAATTTAATTAGTCAAATTCAAACATATCTTGCTCTACCCTTAGATCACGGTCTGAAGTAAGGACACAGAAGGTATTGTAAATGATTGGGGATGAACAAAGTAGCGGGATTGGAAATTCTACATTGAACATTTCCACGGATATTGACATACATTGTACATACCATGTTCCTACATACTGGTGTAGCCTTGAGAGCATGCTTTCGAATTGCGAGCCTCTTTTCAGTGAAAAGCATAGTAATCTAGCTAAATCATGATTTGGCACATAGATAGGCATTTTCATTAAGGTATAGAAACATAAAAAAATAATATAAAAACACAGTAAAGAACTAGCAATAGTTTCAAACACTTCAGTTTAAGGGTAATTTTGATAGAATATTATAGCTACCGATACGAGTGCAGTTACGCTGATTCGTTATGTGCTAAGTCTTGAAAAAAGTTAACCTGACTATATCCAGTCACCGTTACATCTGACAAAGAAATAGAAAGCAAAATTCCACTTTTTAAATTTAATATTTTTATTCTTAATTTTTACACGAGATAAGTAGAAATATTAAAAAATATATATTTATTTACGCATAAAATATAATTAGCGGGTAATATAACAAATGCACTGTAGGTAGTTAACCAAAAAATGGCAAAGCTTGTGCCTATATTTCTTGCAATTGCAATACTTTCTCGGAAGTAATAGATGCGTTCAACTGCACGGAATACGGTGAAGGCTTTAATAACAAACCGCAATAAGAGATAACGCATACGCAACAAAGGGATTAAGCATACAAATCGGCAAAATTGGAACCATCAGAAGAAAAATGGAATGCATATAAAAAATTTCGTAATATTTATTCCAAACAAATTAAACAACAAAAATGCGATTATTATAAGCAAAAATTAGGAACACAACAGAATGAACCAAGAAAACTTTGGATAACACTTAAAGAAATCATAAAGGGCAAACAGAAAGAAATTGTAAAGTTACTTGATTTTCCAGATGGAACTGAAGAAGAAGTAGAGAAGATAGCCACTAAATTTAACAAGCATTTTATTTCGAGCATAGATCTTATAATTCAAAGTATTCCACAAGATCCAGAGAACCAACTAGACGAACCTATATGCACCGATGAAGAATTTAAGTTTAAAAATATAGATTTACCGTACTTAAATAGGGTGCTGAGTATATGAAGTCGAAGGAATCCCCAGATGGTATTACAATAAATATAATCAAAGACTCTATAAATATTATTGGCGAACCGATGGTTCAAATTATCAATGAATCTTTGAATAGTGGAGTATTCCCCAAAACTTGGAACATTTGTAATAACTCCCATCCCAAAAATTGATAACCCAAAAAAATTTGACGACTTTAGGCCGATCAATTGTTTACCCAAATATGAACAAATACTGGAATACATAGTAAAGGAGCAATTAACTGAATATATGGAGGCCAAGCAGATATTAGTTCGACAACAATCTGGTTTTAGAAATAAATGTTCTTGTGAAACTGCTATTAACTATGTAATAGATGAGTGGAAAAAATTTAGAGATGAAAAAAGTAAAATTATTGCAGTATTTCTAGACTTAAAGCGGGCATTAGAAACAATCGACAGAGATAGATTAATAAAAAATTTAAGTAATATTGGAATTAATGGTAAAGAAAATAAGTGGTTTGTTGATTACCTATCAGAAAGAATACAAGTAACAAAATATGGGGGTATAACATCTGAACCACATAGTACTAACAAAGGCGTTCCGCAGGGTTCTGTCTTAGGTCCATTGCTGTTCATTATATATATGAATGATATTATCAAAGTGTTAAAACATTGTGCAATTGCTGATGATACATTGTTATATATAGCCAGTAAAAATTTACAGGACGCCATTGAAAAAATGCAAATTGATTTAAATAATGTAACGCTTTGGCTAAACCAAAACAAACTCAAATTGAATGTTACGAAAACTAAGTTTTTAATTGTGGATAACTTAGGTGGAAACGAGCAGGCAACACTAAAAATTGATAATGAAAGCATAGAAAGGGTTAGCAGTATTAAATATCTGGGTGTGATATTGGATGATAAATTAAAATTCGACGAACACTTAGAATACATAACAAAAAAAATTGCTAAAAAAGTTGGATTCCTAAAAAGGATCAGAAATAACTTGGATCTCAAGACAAGTCTACAATTCTATTGTAACTCCGCATTTATTGTTGTTCTAGTGTATTATTCCTATGTAACGAAGCCCAAAATAATAAACTACAGGTTATACAAAATAGGGGGGTGAGGATGATTTTAAAATGCAACATTTTTACAAGAGTTAAAATTATGTTACAAAATTTAAATATTATGACAACCAAACAACATATAATATATAATACATTAACAATGATTTATAAACTTAAAAATAATATGCTCCCAAATTATCTGAAGAGTACTATTATGTTTCAAGAAAATGTTCACAATTATCCTACGAGAAGACGCGGAGACTTTAGGCTTCCCAAAACTAAACTTTCGTGCACACAAAATAGCGCATTTTATAAGGGGCAAAAACTCTATAACAGTCTGCCAAATGCCGTAAAGGAAGCCTCAAGTCTCAGCAATTTTCGTAGGATGTGTGCATTATATGTAAAAAATATTTTTTGATTACTCACCAATGTTATTCTCAGGTCTTGTTCTTTTATAATGTATTTTTGTATAGTTATCTTTTTTATTTAGTATTCTTTTTTTAAATGTAGTTGTGAATATTTCTGTACCTACTTCGTAAATTGTATTTTTTATATTTTCCTACTAGATGTATGAAAATATTTACGTACATCTAAATAAAAATTCAAAAACAAAAACAAATAACAATATTCAATATTAGCATAAAAATATTTTCTATTTCAATGTTTTTTTTCATGGCTTTTAATGACTTTTCAAAGGGGTGTTGAAATTACATGACTCTGAGTTGTCATGGAACGTAATATCGTGGTGTGAAATTGAAATATAAAAGTTTCATAATTAAAATTAAGAAGTGTAAAAAAGTCACTCTCGCCGAGGTTTGTAGAAAAAAAAACTCATTTTGGCTAGACTAAAACAATATATCACAGGAATTCATTATTCAACAAGTTTCTGAATGAGTTTTAATAATACATTAAAACAGTTTCAAACTTTTTTCACTTATTTCATTTTTACTGTTACCAGTTTCAGCCTATTAAGGCCATCTTCAGACTGGTACAATTATTTCTTAAACTATAGTCTATATGCACAACATTTGGGGGAGAGGGGTTAACATGTCTGGGATTAATGGATTTTATAAAAAAATAACGGATTATTCTTGTATTGTACCAGTCTGAATATGATAGATATGATAGAAGCAATAACTCGTTGGATGTCTTCAAACAAGCTGAAGCTGAACCCATCTAAGACTGAGTTTCTATGGGCGGCCACAAACAAACGCCAACATTTCATAGACAATTCACCTATTTCCATTTCCGGCAACGATATTATTCCAAAGACAACAGTCAAACTTCTTGGCGTTAATTTAGATTCAGACTTTTCGTTAAAAAGTCAAATAAATAGGACAGTAAGCACCGGTTTTTTTCACCTAAGACAACTCAAGTCAGTTCGAAGAAACCTTCCTACAGAGGCGACAAAACTATTAATTAACTCTTATGTAGTCTCGCGGCTCGATTACTGTAACGGCATCTACGATAGTCTACCAAAATATCAAATTGACAAACTTCAATCCGTGTTTAATGCAGCGGCAAGGCTCATAACTGGGGTTTCTAAATATTCGCATATTTCAGAACACCTTCGTAACCTTAACTGGCTCAAGTGCCCTGAGAGAATCCAGTACAAATTGTGCTGGATGGTTTTTAAATCAATCAACGAAATGGCCCCACCTTACATCTCCGAATTATGCGTCCCGGAAAATACCAGTCCGAGACAATTAACCCTTAGATCAGCAACTTCATCTGCTAAAGGCAGACTAATAGAACCTAAACGAAAGCCAAATACTATGTTTGGAGATCGTGCTTTCGGAGTATCTGGGCCTAAGGCTTGGAATAGACTCCCTCCGGAATTAAGATGCATAACAAGCCCAACAGAGTTTAGGTCCAAACTAAAAACCTTCCTTTTTGGGCTCTCATACCCGTAATTTAAATATACCTATTTGAGAGTATCATACTTGTATTGTCTGTGCTATGTCTTAATCACACTTTTCTTACTGAATTAAAATTACTCGATTCCTTACACATCAATCTGTCTCTTGACGAATCACATTTAGAAAGATCAAATCCTTGTAGGTACTACTGCACCACCCACCTTTACATGTTGCTTTTACTTTCCAAAATACACTCGTCAAAGAATACATTTCATATTAATATTAAAATATTTTTCAGGATTAAATAACATGTGTTCACAATAATGTCCTCTGCGTGCGAACTCTATCTAAATTTCTTTTAATGGACAATATACAAGCAAGTTAATTTCAAGCGACCTCTCAGGTAAGTATGGTCCTGTTTTCATAAAATTTTAGGCAGCATCGCGTTCATAGGTCAAAATATTGTACATATATTTTCGTATCGGTGATCAATGAACCGGTGGATGCAATTTTTAGCCATAAGTTGTTTTTAATTGTTTGTCTAGCTTGTAGTTTTTTAGATTTTAGAAATGTATTATAAGTTTGTAGAGCGCCCTTGAGGTGATTTTTCACAAAAACGGCGCTATATAAATCATCCAAATATTATTATTATTATTATTATTATTATTATTATGATATTAACCTATCTAATGCCAGGATTATTTGCCCATATATCGTATGAAATCTCGGAAAGAATACATTTGAAGTAATATTTTTTGCATTTATTTTGAACTTTAGTTTATTTTATTTATCGGAACACATTCTTTTAACAATAAACCATCGATGAAAACAATATCACTTGTGTTTATTTGATGAATTGACAGGTTTATCGAAGTTTTTGTGACCGACCATCGACTCACTTTGACAGTTGAATTCGCGGTAAAATGCTACACTCATATTCCACAGATATTTCATTTTCAAATATTCTGGTGTTACCAGGTTAGTGAAACTGTTGGCGGTACCGGGAGCACTGTCGGCGCACGCGGTTCTGTCCTTGTTCTTGATACAGTTTCTTTATACGCGAAAATGTTAAATCCATGAAGAAATTTCCGTCGACCCGGCGTTCAATTCCTTCCGTTCGATTCAATGAGTAAACAAAATAAGACTCACTTATTCTGTCCAAACGGTTATACAGAAATGGCTGCGGTTTCCATATTATTATTCAGTTCACACGATAAATAATAAATATTGGTTCCATCTTTCACGCCATTTTTGTATAAATGTTTGGACAGAATGTCTTATTGGTATGCCAAGTCTTATCTTGGGGTATTTTAATTAGTCATTCATTCGACTACGCAAAAAATAACGGAAATGCGTGTTTTCTTCCCTCGACAAAATATCCTACGGATAAAACATCCCCCATCAAAATATCTACTAAAACTTAACATAACCTAACCTAACCTAACCTAACTTAACCTAACCTAACAAAAAAATTGGACAAAAATAATAAAGAAATAAATTATTGTTCAAAAATAGTAAAAAGGGAAAAAGTTTTTTTTTTTTTACATGAATACCGCACAAGAGTCCCAACCAGTGGCGGTCGCTGCCCTGAAAATGTGGTGGTTCACTGATAATCCGTAACTATGAGATAACGATTACTAAGCAACATTAGGTAAAAATGATCCCACTAATCCTAATTGGTGAGAAGATCTATTTTAAGCTGTTTTCGAAGTGCGAAAACTTGTACATATCGCTTTTTAATTAAAATTTTTATTTTTCGGTACTAAGAAAATAAAAACACAATACTATTTTTTCGTAAGTAAATCTTAAATTTCAACCCAAAAAACTCTTTTTTTACAATGTTTACAATGTAGTGTAAGAAGAATATACGACGCAAATGTGAATGGTAGAAAAAGTCGGGGACGCCCGAGGAAGACATGGCACGAGCAAGTGAATCAGATACTTGAGTCGGGCCATGTCGAAAGTTGGAATAATAGAAGAGAATATATGAGACGATGTATGAATGTGAGTGAGGCAAAGAGTGTGTGCCAAGACCGAGTTATTTGGCGGTCCGTCCTCTCTGCCTACCCCTGTGGGGAAACGGCGTGATGGTTGGTTAGTTAGTTTTATATTTCATTTTACACAGGATACAAACAGTATTTATAAACAATGTATAAACAACAGGAGGGCAAAATTGTCAAAGTTACCTATGAAAAAATTGTATTCCTTAATGATCTGCGTTTTATAATTTAAAACACCAATCAATAAAAAAGCAAATATATGTAAAATTTAGGTATTTGCTGTACCTTTTGATTGAAAAAAGAATTATTCAGTTTGGTAAAGTATTTTGGCCTTAAATCAGAATTTAAGTCTGTATGATAAAGGCCGCTGGGTGGCACACCAAAATATCTTAATTTTTCTTACACATGGCCGGTGTTGCGCGCTGGCGATGTTTGGGATATTCGATACAAAAACATAATTCGTTCCGCTTGCAATCGGCCTGCACACCGGACAGGGTAACTTCGCGCGGAACTTTGAGAATTTGCTCTCACTGATTCATATTATATTATGCATTATATTGGTAGGTGATATTTTTAATGAAATTCATAGATTTTATATTTTTCGGTAAGATATTATAAAGTAATTTTAGACGATATAATTTACCAGTGCTGCACACAAACACACTGTTCAACCAGCCGCCCTTGGTCCCAACTGCTCCCGTCTGGGGCTAGTGAGACTATGGCATCCCTATGGCTAAAGCCATTATTTATTTATTTATCTATAAAAAGAATGTTTGTATTACATTATTCGATGCCTGTCTCACTAGGGTATACCTGTGTTGAGACAGGCGTAGAGGTACATAAATGAGTATCATACAAAAGAATATTTAATTACAACATAAGAACATTTAAGGTAAGATACATACTGATTTATACAATTCAAACAGAAAGATGATTAAGATTGAGGGTTAATATCATAAAGAGAGCATTATATAGGTGAAGGAAGAGATTAATAAAGTAGTAAATCCTTTCGAATCTATATAGGTAGTTATATTATACATATAGGATTTTACTATTTTAAGTTCTTTAATAAGGGTAAGGACATACGTGAGATGGTAATTCTGTCTATTTGTACTCTATTTTACAGATGTTAGCAGTAGTGTGACGTCCAATACTTATAATCCATTTCTTTATATCTTGTTTGTATTTGGTCATTGATTCAGTTTGCCTAATCGTGGCTGGAAGTGTATTGTGTAGTTTGCAAGCTATCTATTTAAAGTGTTTTTGTCCAAAGGTGGTTTTAGAAAAGGGAGTTTGGAGAAGTTCTTTATTTTTGGCTCGGGTATTGTGTATCATTTGTGTTGGTTTGTATAGGATTTTGTTGTTTTCAGGCAATGTTTCAATTCTGAATGGTGGTCTTACACCAGGGCGAAACTGAGAGTATCTCCCACTCTGGAACGTGCCGCAAATATACTATATATTATTTTAAATGAATAAATTGTGAAATACACAAATTAATCAAATAAAATTTATTTGCAACGCCGGGATTCGATCCAGCGACCTTCGGAATGCGAGTCAAGCGCCTTACAGCGGCACTACGCCGGCCGTCGTAAAATACAGATAAACATTAATTTATTGTCTTTACTGGATGTCTGTGTTATTTTGTCCCATTTTTAGGTTAGGTTAGGTTTTTAGTAGATATTTTGTTGGGGGATGTTTTGTTCGTACGATATTTTTTCGGAGGATATTTTGTCGGGGATGAAAAAACGCGGAACCAAAAATAATTAAATTCATGACCCAATCTTTTAAAAATAATTCGAATATTAGTGAAACATTTTTAGAAATTATTGTCATTTGAAATTATTTAAACATAAATACACTGATCGAGGATGAAAAATGCATCCGAGTGAATATTTTCTTTGTTTTCGGTTTGATTTCGCTGCTGCGACCCCTCACAAAACACTTCGTGACCCCAATATAGGTAGCCGGGTTGAAACCCCGTACTGTAGAATATGCCGTAACAAAAACATCACAGCACATGACTTAGAACATAATACTTTTGTCCTGCGAGGGGATCCATTACTTTGGGGAGGAAAAACGGTTTGAAAACGGGCGAAGGTTTCGGGAACTAAGTGGGTTCTTTTGGCGGACAGGCAAGATAGGAATTGTGAACAGTCTCTCTTTTCCCCGGCAATATATGAAAATAAGCGTACAAAATAATAATTCTCTCGAGAAAAAGGCTCTGTGAAGATATTACTTTCTTCATGGGTATCGGAAATTCAACGGCTTTGTTGAACACTGGCAAATTCCTACTTGCCGAACAAATACTAGTTATTTATGTAAATAATATTCTGTACAACTAATATAAATATTATACGACTACTATTTTATAATAACAAAAAATGTTTAACCTTCGACCCTTTACCCAAGTAAGCAAATTGAATAAGAAATAACGTACCGCAATATCATTGTCCTAAAAGTTAAAAGGCACTTGGGTAAATATTGAGATTTTGAGAAAAACGCAAGTAGTGCCACCGCATTATTACCCGCGGCGCACAGTTAGTAATTTTGAGTATCTAGCGTATATTATTTAAGTATGCTTTGGGGACGATACAAATTATCATTACATGAAAAAATTATTAAAAAATACATATTTGTCGAATTTGTGATAGTCGAGAATTTCATTCATGCTATGAACCTATTCCACCAACCAGTATTAATAAGGTTAGAAATACACTAGCCAAGTTCATTCTCATACAAATTATCATTACGTGAAAAAATTATTAAAAAATACATATTGCGCGATTCAACCTGGTACAGTCGTTTTTAATACTTACAGCAATCTATCTATTTATAAATTTAGGTTACGTATGTTTGACATTTGTGTCGTAAACGTTCTGCGAGTTTTGATGACAATCAAGTACTAACTTTTGTAAATCAGAATTGTGCGATTATCAGGTGTTATTTTAGTGTAATTATGGGTTGTTGCCAATGTATCTTTATTTGACATTTGTGTCGTAAACGTTCTGCGAGTTTTGATGACAATCAAGTACTAACTTTTGTAAATCAGAATTGTGCGATTATCAGGTGTTATTTTAGTGTAATTATGGGTTGTTGCTAATGTATCTTTATTTGACATTTGTGTCGTAAACGTTCTGCGAGTTTTGATGACAATCAAGTACTAACTTTTGTAATTCAGAATTGTGCGATTATCAGGTGTTATTTTAGTGAAATTATGGGTTGTTGCCAATGTATCTTCATTTGACATTTGTGTCGTAAACGTTCTGTGAATATTGATGACAATCAAGTACTAACTTTTGTAAATCAGAATTGTGCGATTATCAGGTGTTATTTAAGTATAATCATGGGTTATTGCCAATGTACTTCTAATTAGTTAGAGTTTATGTATGTACGTTTAACTTTTTTTGCTCACGCGGCAACTGTTTTTTGCCTATAAGTCAATGAAAATGATATATTTTGTGTATAAAATTATTGCCTATCTCTGAGGCAAAACAGCCTTGTTGAATTTGTGATAGTCGGGAATTTCATTCATGCTATGAACCTATTCCACCAAGCAGTAAGGTGAGAAATACACTAGCCAAGTTCATTCTCAGATTCCGAAAATGATGATTAATTTTTTGAAAATATAAAATACTTACAGCAATCTACCTATATATAAATTTAGGTTACGTATGTTTGCGTTCGCAAATCTCGGACAGTAATCGATAGATTGACTAAAAATTTTTACAGAACATTGCATTTTAGCAGAAAAGTGTTTCTATATATGTATAATGGTAAGCTCTGGCATTATTAAATTTGTATATATCGATCTACATATCAAAAATGCTATATTCGAATACATTTTTAAAAGTCTCGATGAATGTTAAATTTACAGAAAAAATACGTTTTGAAAAATCATCACTTCAATATTTTTTATCACACTCAAACACAAGTTAAATATTTGTGATAAATTCCATCCATTCCAATCCTAGATAACATCATAAAGATTCAGAAAAACAAAGTAGTTACAGTTGAATTATCAATTACAATTGAATTATCACACGTCCACCCGTGGAGAGATCCAAACTCGACAGACATACAATTACTCAGATAAGTTTTAAGATTTTCACGGCCAAAAGCATTTTCTTTATTTGTTTTTGGGGTGTTATGCCGTGTTACGCTACCTCCTTCTTTAGCCAACGTTTCGGACATCGTTGCAGTGTCCATCATCAGATCCGGCAGATCCGGTAAATGTGTAGGAAGGAGGTAGCGCAACACGGCATAACACCCCAAAAACAAATAACGAAAATACAATTACTCGTTCGCGTTTCGAGGTAGTGAGTATTTGCGATGGTGGAATACGTCGCAAGCGGCAAAATGTTTGATTTTTTTAAATTCTAAAAAGATTGGACCTTTAGGTACCCAATTAAAATAAAATGAAATCCAGAAAGAAACCTTGGGTTTTATAATGAAGTTACGCTAGATACCTCAAATTAATAACTGTGCGGAGGGCGGTATCAGGAACAACAAATGTCAACGAATATTTTTAATAATTTTAAATGATATTTGTTAGCATAAAATAAACCGTAGTTTCGGAACACGAGGTGATGTGCTAACAGAATATCGCGTCCTGTTTTTGTATGAATAATATTCACGTGGAAGACTTTTATTTCGTACAGAATCTACATAAAAACACACATGAAAATTCAGTGAAATGTGTACTCATCAAGGTTATATTCATTTTATGGTATACTTCAAAGACACGAGTTTCAAATATGTTATTATTATTAAATAGTTTGTGATGTCACGTGTACGTTTCCCAATGCCATTTAGGTACGGGATTAAGTCAGGTAGATCCATGTAGGTAGAAATAAAATGTTTTCAATGCAGTGATATATCTGGAAAAATAATTATGCAAAAGATAAATTATGAATCAGTGTTACAAGCGTACAAATGACAAAACAAAAGATATTGCATTTTGAAAAAAAAAAGTGTTGTTTTTTAAGAGTGTTATGAAAGAATTATTGAGATGTTTTGAAAGTGATTTAAAGAAGATAAGATTCAACATTTTATCGTTTATATCTACGATGAAATGAAAAGTTTTTTTATATCGGTATCTACTATAGCACAGTGGATACAAATAAATATGTTGCGTTCTAATACCTCGTAGAAAAAAAATCCATGACATTCGCAGAGTAGCAGTGCTCGAGGGTCGGATTCGGTAGTTTCCGGTCGTTTGGAGTAAGAGCGTTGAAGGTCAAATTGGACTAATTGGAAGTAAAAAGTGGAAACAATTTTAGTCGTTTCGTATCCCATTTAAATATAATACTTGAATGGGGAATCAGAATTCTCGATAAATCAGTTCCAATTTTGAAAATGGCAATTAAATAGTTTTCTGTTAAAAATATAATATTACTTCGTGACTGAGTGGTTACGATCCTTGGCTACGAATTTAAGGTTACGGTTCCCGGCGGGTGCATGATAAATTTTATTTGATTAATTTGTGTTATTTCACAATTTATTATTTGAAAATATTATTATTTGGTAAATTTGCTATACGTTTCAGAGTTGTTACTTTCAGTATCGCCCTAGTGAAAGACCACCATTTAGAATCAAAAGTTGCATGAAATGGCGTTATCCGTCGTACTTGTGACCGAGTTCCCCACCATCTCGTTCACCAGTCGTGGAAATGTCAAATTTTACCAATTTTTTTTGACCATGTTGTAGTGGTGGTTCATATCTTCTGCTAAGACATGGCCAAGTCTACTTAAATCCCAAAATAATCCACAAACTGAAAATTGCAAAAATTTAATAAGTCAGTTTATGAAGTTCTACTACATGACAAACTGGCTAAATCACATGGCAACTTTTCCCTGTAGTTATTTTTTAAACTTGCTCTAGATATTGCAATTGTAACAACTTGGTCACTGGTCGGATGCTCTTACTCTTTATTTGGTATTTGTGCCGTAAACGTTCTGCGAGTTTTGATGCCAATAATATATAGAGATGTCAGGAGTTCCACTAAAGAACACCAAGGAGTTTGTCTACCTCGGGAGCAAAATAACATGGGACGGTCGGTCTAAGAGCGAGGTCAACAGCCGTATACACCAGGCTAGGTTTGCATTCAATAAAAGGTCGAAAATAATAGAATCAAATAATATAGACCTGAAACTGAGAATACTCCTCATCAAGACCTATGTATGGAGTATCTTACTGTACGGCTGTGAAACATGGTGTCTATCCGAAAGAGATAAACGGAGACTAGAGGCTTTTGAGATGTGGTCCTATAGAAGACTATTAGGAATTTCCTGGAGAGACCACATAACAAATGAAGAGGTTCTCCAAAGAATCGAAGGAGGAAGGCACCTGCTCAGGACCTTGTCCGAAAGGCGCGCAAGATGGATCGGTCATGTAATAAGACAAGAAGGCCTCTTACATGCCATAATGGAGGGTATGACCGAGGGGACAAACGCTAGGGGACGCCCACGCCGAGAGTACCTGGAGGACCTGCTGGTGGACGTGCGCTGCTCATCATATGCAGACTTCAAAAGAGCCGCACAAGACAGGGAAGAGTGGAAGAAGCGAATAGATGACATTGCTGCAAACCAATCTCAGGATTGAAACCAGAGAGAGAGAATATATTAACTTTTGTAAATCAGAATTGTGCGATGATCAGGTGATATTTTAGTGTAATTATGGGTTTTTGCCAATGTATCTTTATTTGATATTTGTGCCGTAAACGTTCTGCGAGTTTTGATGACAATAAAATACCAACTTTTGTAAATCATAATTGTGCGATTATCAGGTATTATTTTAGTGTAATTATGGGTTGTTGCCAATGTATTCTTATTTGATATTTGTGCCGTAAATGTTCTGCGAGTTTTGATGACTAGTTTTGAAAATACGTTCTACGAAAATTGTTCTGCGAGTTTTTAAAATACTAACTTTTGTAAATCAGGTGTTATTTTAATGTAATTATGGGTTGTTGCCAATGTGTATTTAATTAGTTAGAGTTTGTGTGCGTATGGTTAACTTTTTTTTGCTCACGCGGCAACTGTTTTTTGCCTAAAAGTCATATGAAAATTATAAATTTTCTGTATAAAAGTATTGCCTATCTCTGAGGCAAAACAAACTTGTTGAATTTGTGATAGTCGGGAATTTCATTCATGCTATGAGCCTATTCCACCGAGCAGTATTAATTAATAAGGTTAGAAATACACTAGTCAAGTTCATTCTCAGATTCCGAAAATGATGATTTATTTTTCGAAAATATAAAATGACGTTCAAGCTTATTCTGTCCTTTATTTTATTTGTGTTTAATTTTTGAATTTTTTAAATAATTATTATTTATTTTACAACAATAATGCACATTTTAATTTTCTTACTAGCTTCAAAATTAGGTTCAACTCCTTGGTCTTTCATAACAGCGAAAAGCCAATTTTTAATTCAAAAAGCAAATTTTTTATCTTAAAAACAACAAAAAACATTGCCAGTTTTAAAGCTTCAATATAAACACAAAACATTGCAATGCCTTGTACTATTTGAAGTAAAATACACTTTAAATAAAAAAAATATCCTACCTTGCAAAACTATAAGTTTGTATTTATGCAAACACTAATCTTAATTAGCCACGTATCAAGGATTTCAACTTGGTCACATTTCCTTGTATGTTCACGATTTATTTGGTTTTCGTGTTAAAATTAATATTTATTCAACTGTAAAATCACAGTAAAATCTGGTGACACAGTAAAATCTGGTAGCTTATGTCTAAGACTGTTGAACCCAGTGGCGGCTCGAGCACTTCTTTAGTGGTGGGGATCGATATTTTTTTACGTACTGTACCGCAATCTCACCACCCGTAGAATATAATATAAAATTTCTCAAAAAAATATTTTATGGTTTAATCATGCTAGTCGGATATCTAAACACAAAATAATATAAAATATCCAAAGATATGTGCCAATTTACAATATAGTATAATAAAAATAAAGCTTTATCTTGCAAGATTATTATCAAACTAATTTGAACGCGAGCGATTCCCGCCCGAAACTTCGCAAACAAATGTTTCTGTGGGGATCCAAAGAATTGTCCCCGCGGGTATTTGAATTCACATACGACTGCGCATGCGCAGTTGCATACGATCGCGAAACAACGCAAGGAAAGTATGGGGATACTTCGCATCGTCCCCCAAGTGCGCATTAGATTCTGCGCACTGAGAAATTGACCCGCGGTTTTGTGCTCCGTACATTGTTCGCTGTACGCGCGTAGGGTCTTATTAAAATCATCCGGAATAATTATTTGTATTTTTATTTTATTTCTGCAAATGTTAATTACTTTTATGTTTAAAGAATTCATTCATTTTGCTGAAGACAACGCATCGACTGTTATTTCCTTTTTCTTTAGTAGGTTTTGAGTGTAACTGGCGGGGACCGTCCCCATTGTCCCCCTGTGAAGAACCGCCACTGGTTGAGCCCGTAAGGCGGCGCCATCCAATAGAGTCCGCAAGACTATCTAGTAAATATGCAATTACAGTCTAGGCTGGACTACTGCAAGATGCTGGTTTGCCTAGTGCACATTTGAACAAACTGCAAAGGGTGTTTTGAACAGTGACCTGTGTAATTTATAGTTACTGTAAGATACTTTCAAATTCCTCCTATTCTGCGTTGGCTCAAATTTATTTAATTTAGATAAATGAAACAATTTAACTTAGTTTGAACCACTTTTATATTTGAGTAAATCCGACCGGTTTCAGAACGACCGTTCCTTCTTCAGGGCAAATTTATACTGATTTGACAGTTTTGAAATATGGACGGGAACAATGTTTTATTATGGTAGGGGTGGAGCCGTTGCTAGGTATTAATGAAGAGAGGGTGGGTAGGGGAACATATCCATGATTGGGCAATAAGACAAATTTTTTTGTTTGTTGATTCAATATTTTTAAGGGATTTTTTTTTATTTCCAAGGCTTCTAAGTTATCTAAACGTTTTCCTTTGTGATTAATATGAAGAATATTTATCCCCGTATTTTTTTCAAAACTATGGTTATTTTCAATGATATGGTTAGCGAAATCAGAAAAAATATTATTATTAAGACATCTTAGATGTTCTTTGATTCTGATTTCAAAATTACGAGTTGTTTTTCCAATATAAAATGAGGGACAATCATTACATTTGAGTTTATATAGTTTATTTATTTATTATTTAATTTAATTTTAAGTTTTTAATCCAGCAGGACTGGACTAGTGCAATCTCAGTCTGTCATCTTTACATAGTATAAAATGAAGTCACTCCCGCTGTATATGCGCTTAGATCTTTTAAACGCAACGGACTTTCATGCAGTTTTCACCAATAGATAGAGTGATTCAAGAGGAAGATTTATATGCATAACACATGCTTATTATAGTAGAGAAAAGCTGAGAAATTCAAATATTCAATTCAGGCACCGGGTAGCTGGCAAGCGGATAGTGTGGATTTTGTGAGGTTGGGTAATGGCGTGGTGCTTAGTTCGCCACAGCAACGTGTGGCCGGGTCTGCTAGTATAACAAAAGAAACTATAAACAATTATTAGGTATACCTTTAAAAAGAAAAAAAGAAAAGGAAAACGTTATATGTAAATAAAACATAAATTAAAACCATAATACTAATACATAAAATTAAAGGAGCGTCTTTAGGGTGGTCGCCGCATCATCTGCATCCATCGCTCATTGAGTGGAGAGCTGAGCCACTCGGATGCAGCCACGACAATGACGTTGGTTAACTTTCTTGTCCTGTCCCAGCAGCTGGCTAATTGGTCGCGAAATAAGGCGAGAAATGAGTGCACCCTCCCTTCACTGAACATCGTGGAGGCAATGCTAGTTGCACATAGTCCTATAGACTCCGGGATTTTTTAAAATGTAAATAACGCACAAGTATCCTAACCGCTTCCCAATGTACCGGTTCCTAAATGCGGCCTGCAGATCTATTGCAGATACGGCTCCTTTACATTCGTTTCCAGCAGCCTTTCCGGGCAACAACTTCCATTCAGTGTCGTAATTCCGCGTAAGATTAAAGTGAATTTGTATTTGATAAAATAAATCTGCGATATTTCTAGTACTAATCTAATGTGTACGACCTTCATGGTAAAAGAGTCATTCACACAACACACACTCTTCAAAGCCAGAGACAAGTGCAGGAAATGAGGAAAACGATGGTTAAAAAATACCTACCTTTTGAGGTCCGGCCACCAAATACGACGAAAGTCATTTCAAGCAACGTAAATTCTGAATGGCTTTTTTCGTCAGGGTGATACTGAAAGTATCTTTCACTCTAAAAGTTGGGACTCTCTTCTCATTTGCCATACGGTTTACCACTCATCATTCATCAAGCTTGACTGATCTCTGCACGAGAGGCAGTCGAGCACTCAAAGGCAACTTGCGCTCGTGTCGGCCAAGACCCAAGACTGATGCATCTAACAGACTGGTTGAGAACAGACCAATTAATTAATTTAATGATCCCTCAGAGCAAGTGGATGAGTTTGTGTACTTGGGAAATGTGTTCGTGTGAGACGGGGAGTCTGACAATTAGGACAATGACGTTGGGTGGATGCAGGAAATTCGATTACCAGGGGATAAATTGCACTGTTGATATATGATTCAAATTAAACCAGGCTAGCAGTCCAAAAATAGGTTATGATTCCGATCCTGATGACAGGGGGAATGCTTGAAACTGGTAGAGAAACAAGAGAAGTGGATTCAACAGTGATACCAACAAGGATATAAAAAAAATATATAACGATGATGTAAGGGTGAAGAATAAAGTTAAGAACGGGATGCCTAGATGATTTCGATATAAACACCCGTAAACGTGTGCACCGAGGAAAGCGTGTTAGAAAAAAAATGTCTGATTCAAAAAAAAGATGAAATAAAAAGTCGAGAATTTTCCAGCATATTAGTCGGCTTTGTGGAAACTAAACAAGATTAATATTAAAGAGAAATACGGCTAAAGCCATTGCAAGCAATGAAAAAGCCAACTTATCGATTTTGACTGGAAATCTTTCTCCAGGACATGAGAGAAGCCTCCACTCTGGATCATGCCGTTAGTTCACCAATGACGGTTTGTTTCACAATTTTTGGACAATCCGTCAAATTTCAAAGTTAATTTTCAAGTTCTGTAAAAGTTATATTCAATTACTTTGAAACAACCGGCCCGTGATGAAATAATAACAGAACTTGAAGAGAACTTTCACATAACTTTTTAACTTTTACATTTTTTGAATTGTTCAAACCCGTCCAAAATAATAATATAAAACTGTCACACATTCGAATAAACATTCAATATACACACGAAAAGTGTTCATTTTTCAATGTATGTCTAGAAATATAAGTAATTTGGATAAATAAAATGGATATAGCGAATTTTCATACTCACTTTACGATTTATATGGAATATAGAGGCTTTTGAAACTCAACTGACCTGAGGGGCGTATTTCTACACCCGCCATCTTGGAAAAATAACTGCTCGTGATTGATTGAATTCCGATATAGCGGGTTTTGATAGAAACTTCTTGAATGATATAGCGGGTTTTGTTTTTCACTTGCAGTTTTAACATGGTTTTTGGTCGTGATAAAGGACGTTTTGAAACTCAATTTTGAAAGTCTTGTTCCTCGCAAAAATGCGAACAAGATACCATTTCCAGAAAATCAAATATAGACTGTCGAAACCGTTACGACCACTGGATTTGGATTCGATGATCTCAAGGCGAAGAAGAAAGCAAAATCACTATTTTCGATTAATCTTTACTACGAATCGGTTTACATTGTAAATAAAAATGTGCTTTAGATACATTTTAGCTTTTCGCACCGTTTCCTTTGAGCAGAATTAAAATAAAATGTTTGATTGCTTTAAAAAAAAATAGAATACTAAAAATGTATTTTTCATTAGAAACGTATGAATGCAAATAAGAAAACCTTTATGGCTAAAATTATCTGTGACAGCCCCCATTGATTAACTTTTTTCTTTCTTATAGAATTATCCACAAAATAAATAAAACAAATTTATGCTCTTGTAATCTTGACCTCTAGACTAGTCCTGGGTCGATCGATCGTTTTACACGACCCGGGTCGCTCACGACATACTGGCGTCATGAGCGGGTCGCGAAGACCCGTTCTTTTCGCGACACAAAATATGAAACACGATTACACCTGAGTCGAGAGAGCAGGTGGCGAAACCCAAGTGTTGACAACCCGTTCGCTCTCTCATACATCTATTGTCGCTCGCCCCGCCGCACCGCACCCGAAACTCAGGTTGCAGTAGTAGAGCGATTGCTAGAAGTGGGTCGTAAGACCCGGGTGCTGACGACAAAATGACCCGCTCACTCTTTAGTGGTCCGTGAGCGGGTTTCAATGAGCGGGTTATTCACGACCGACCCAGGACTGCTATAGACTCTGTTTACCAAGCAAATTTGATGCCAATTACCTATGTTCGTGGCTATGTAAGGCATACTAAGAAAAATACATTTTTGGCTTATGGCTAATCCTCAAAGCCCACTTATGTCACTGATATGTAAGAAAAAATCCCCTTTTGTTTACCCTCGTAAAATATTAAAAGCATGTTTGGCAAACAAAATACAAGATAAACAATATCAGCCACGTGTTCCACCTGGAGGTTATTTGACGACTATATAAATACAAATATGTATATAATCTTATATACATACATATATAAATCTCCTGTCATGGTGTTTGTGGTCGCACTCCTCCGAAACGGCTTGACCGATTTTTATGAATTTTTTTATGTATATTTGGTAGGTATGAGAATAGGTTTTTAAGTATATTTCATACCGCTAGGTGATTAGTGTGTCCCTTACCAGAACTTTTTTTTTAACAATTTTTTTAAAATTATATTTTTTAAATGTGGCATCAAAAATACCTATGACCCTAAATTTTAAATCTCATTGAATGACAGATGGCGCTACGTCAGCCTCATCTAACTTTCATCCACACATGCGCAAGACATTCACGAGAAGCGTCCCGTCATTTTGATATTTCATTCGGCATCATGTTCTCGCGTGGGCAAACCATCGAGCTTATTTGAGTTTGCTAAAGAGGACTGACAAAAAATATCGTACACTCAATTGCTCTTCGAAATTCATATTAATTTTCTTTATTTAATTTTCCTACTTTAGTTGGTATTTTTTTGCTTTTATCATCGGTCATCATCTACAGCGCTCCATTCCTCTTTCTGTCACAGATCCCATCCCCACACACTTACAATACATTCGTTATTTTTTATTTAGCAACCGAAATATTCACTAGAAATAATGTATTTGGCAAAACAACGTTTGTCGGGTCAGCTAGTTACATATAAACTATTCTTCGGCCATACAAATATATTATAAAACTTGTCCAATAAACAAGTGAGAACACTTTTTTTATACAACCAACTCGTGTTAATGCGAGATTTACGCGTCGAATGTAGTGTTTCAACAGTAACTGTGTAACCAGGTGTAAGGAATAAATGTTGCGTGTCCCATTATTAATATTTACACTGCTGACTCAGATAGGGGAGATTTATTTAGACAGCGCAGTCAAAAATACTTTCGAAATAACACGCGACTAATATCAGCGTGAAAAGATTTCATCTGATTACTGAAATATCACTTCTGAAACAAGTAGTTGCGATGGCGATGGTGTATAATAAATATAATATAATTAGTTGTTATTACTGTTGACTTACATGTTGTTTACGGTGCTGTCATTATTTGGTCTAGGTTTAAGAGGACGACCCCTGTGGCTTAACGCTTATTTGAGTTTAGACCTTACTATAAGTTTTTATATTAATTTTTTTTATATGATGATACTTCATAAAAGCGTCCCAGTCTGCAAATTGTCAATTACTTATTGTATCTTGATTTTCCGCTAAGTAAGCACTTGCTTACTGCTTACTGCTTACTAACAACGTATGCAAGGACACTGGTGGTCTAGATTCAATCAAAATTAAATGTAGATTCGTTCATTTTCAATTTGGGAGGCGGGAATGGGTACCGCCGCCCGGGAACCTTTATTGGATAACCAACACCTCTACCATAGGTCACCCCAAGTGGTTCGCTACGTTTGGTGATTTAGCAGAGGCGCCCGGGTTTATGGGGTGAGGTTTGTCTAGGTCTTGGAGGCGGATAACCAGGACACTGAACCTCAGATTCCTACCCACCTCTTAAACCCTTTTCCTTCCCAGAACTCTGCTCTCCTTCCTTTCCTTTAAAAACCCTCCACACAGCATCACACAGATGACATAGGCTCTAAGGGAAATTATTTTCCTCAGGGCCTCCTGTATGGAGCTCATGTAAAAAAAAAAACACAAAAGAGTCTTTGCGAGAGCCTTGTAGGACTAACCTTCTGTTACTTGTACCAGGGCGGGTAAGTGGTGGATAACCTCCAATGCACATTGTAAAAACTATGTCGCCACCCGGTTGGGCAGCGTTGTGAGGCGGATTAATGTAGGTGCTGTAGGAGAGGATTAATTAATGCTGATCTTGAATAACCCAGGAATAAATGAAGGAGGACAAAGATATGTTGGTGACTCTTTTCACATACGAGCCGACGAAAACAAAGACATGACACATTCTCACGAAGTCAACATTAAAAAGGAATAACCAGACAAAACCGGAAATATGTCATTTATAAATCAAATTTTAGACATATTGACTATTTTCCACAAAAAATTATAAATTAATTTCGAAAGACTGTTCTTTTATCTAGTAAAGCTACGAGAATGTTTTAAATTTTGAGAAAATATTTTTATTTATTATACAATAAAGTTTTACCGTAGGTCGTTGGCAGATTTGTTAAATTTTAAAACAAAATTTTGTATTATACAATACAAATTTCAAATCATATAATTATGCAGTAAACTAAATCAATAAATTATCTCCGAAAGCTATGTTTCAGAATTTTAATTTTAGTTTAAATAAAATCATTTTAAAAAAGTTTCACACACGTGTTTTGTGATGAAAATTCTTCAGTTGGTCTATTTATTTACGGTCTTACAAACTAATATATTTAAGTTTTTTTTTCATTCTTATTTTGCTTAGACACTGTTGAAAAATTATAAATAATAAACTATACATACTTTGCAACAAAACTCCATAACATCCTTCCCGAAGACATAAAACTAATAAAAAATCCAATTGAATACAAATCAAGAATAAAAATATGGCTTAAAGAGGTCAATGAGAAAACCCTAGCGAAGACGCTAAAAACGACATAGAAGACAAATGAACTATATTTAAACAACTTTAGTCCGCCTCGGCACAGGACCCCCTAGTGAGGAAGACTAAGAAATACAATATTTTATACTTAATTTCACATTACATTTTGTATGTTAAATGTTTTCTATATAGTCGCTATAATAAAAAATAAAAAATAAAATTATAAAAAAAAAAATAATTACAAATAAAACATAGTTTTATCATCACAACTTTCAGCATTTTTAAATGCAGGTATAAATTAAAGCAAATTTTGAATGAAATACAATCGATTATTATTTTAAAAAGCTGGTATGGAGAATAATTCATCTTTCTTATTGGAACCGGCCTGTACGACCGTAAGAACATCATTTGGCCAAATATGAATTCTCGGCCGCTGGCTGGTTAATGACCCTTAACTGTGAACGGGTGTTCCGCTGGTGTCCGTCAAGTGAAATTTCATTTACAATTTTTACTGCAAATAATGTCAGGAAAGTTTTCTCCTTAACACCCTGTATAAAGACATTGTTTGTGTCGAGCGGCGTGGATTTGATTTTTAAGCAAATCTACAGTTTTATTCCGAAATTTTGCACACTTCATGTTCAAAATAAAAGTAAAATAACTGTGCATCTGCTTTAGAACAAAAAACTCTATTTAAAGACCGGGCATCACCGGGTTCCTCAGTTAGTAAAAATGAATTTAAGAATGACGGAAGTATTGTCGTGTTCTCATTTCTCATAAATGTTGAAATCGTTCTCATAAATCATTTTTAATCTTTTTTATTATGGTATTACAAGGGTCATCTCGTAAATGATAATAGTTCTGAGAGGGACGCAGGAAATGATGTTGGCAGTTTTCCAGAAAACGACGTCACTAATGAGGTTAGATTACTTGGTATGCGGCATATTAGTGAAGTTTTCACAATCAAAACACTGTATTTCTTCTTTTACGGATGACGAAGCTAAGCTTAATAGTTCTTGGTTTCCAGTAATTGACGGTTACATCAACACAAAATACCGAAAGCCACAATAATTTGACTAATTATTAAACTGAAATTCCTGCCTTAAGAGAATTAACCCCGTAAGCTAATTTTTTCGCTATTCGAAAAACTCATGTAGGTCTCATGGAAATCGTTGTCTCCCTTACTATCGTGGTTAGAAATATGATCTAAACCAGGACTTCCCAACCAGGGGGGCACAGAGAAATGTCATGGGGGCGTAATAGGTACATTTGCATTTCCGAAACAAAAAATCGATTTAACGCGTTCTAAAAAAATCTAACTAAGCGATTTAACCATAGCAAAGCAAAGACTGAACCCAGATCGACCAACTGCAACCTCATGCATCCTCAAGAATCTCGTTAGTACTTTAAAAGTTTTTTTATTTATTTTTGTTTTAAAATTACTTTGAAAGTTGTTAGACATTATCTAATATCTAATTCAAAAAAATAATAATAGAATACTATGTGTAATTAAAAGAAAACTAAGAAATGTGTACCTACTCTTCTATTAAAGATCCAAAATATATAAATATATTGTATCTGTATTGTACATATTTGAAATTTAAATAAATTATTCAGTTAATATAAAAAATGTGTTTCTTATTTTTGTTGAAACTTAATTAAGGGGGGCATGAAAATATTTTTTTTTGATGCGGAGAGGCTCGGCGAAAAAAAGGTTGGGAAACCCTGATAAAAAACTATTCTAAACGGTGTTAGAAAAATAAAACACCACGTTTTATATTCGACTAGCTGGTACCCGGCATGCGTTGCTATGCTATTTAATAAAGAAATTGTTTATTCCTGCGTGTCCTTTCCCATTCGTCCCGTTCTCCTTCCGCCTCCCCTTCCTCTTCCGCGTCTCCTTCCCCCTCGCGTTTCCACTCCGCCTCCTTCACCTTCCTTCTTCCCACTCCACTCCATCCCTTCCCCCGTACCGTGAAACCCCCCAGAGACTCCCCCCTTCCTGGTTCCCTTCCCCCCTTTCCCGAGAACCCCCAACTTGAGTTCCCTTCCCCCTTCCCTTCCCGCATTCCATTCACTCAGTCCCGGTGCATTCAGTTTTCGTTAGCTCTAACCTATTGCAAATTTCATAAAGCCAGAGTTCACCAGTAGTTTTATACAAACCTTGTCCTGACAATAACGAACACAAATAAAAAAGAATTCTCCAATTTGGTGCAGTCGTTCGGAAGTTATGCGCGTACATACATTTCGGGATTCATTTTTATTTATATTTTTATTTATATAGATAGATAGATTCCAATAATTATACACAAAATTATTAAAGTGCACATACACCTTCATAAAATCAGAGTTTTTGAAAAAAAATTTGTGAAATTATTATTATTTTTTTTTCACATGAAACAATAAAAAAGTGAATTGACGATAACGATTATAATACATTTGCCTAATAAACTATGTTGGTATTTTTTTTTAAGTTAGAAAAAACGTAAGGTGGGCAATTATAATTTTTTTTTATTTTTGCAATCAAAATTTTTATATTCCAAATTTTTATTTTGAATTATAAAATTTGATAGCGTATTTCGTCACCTTTCAAAAAAGTATTTAGTTTTTGGATGCATTCAGAAATATTTTTTTTGCGAAGTGGAAATATTTTGACCTTCCGACAAAATACGCGTTAACACACTTCTACACATATAAAACACACACAATCATATGTCTGCCCTAATGTTGTATACTGTAATGCTGTCGGTAATGTTGGCTAATTCTAATTCGTTGAAGGAAACGCAACACGGCATAACAACCCAAAAATAATCACGATAATGAAAGATATTATAGGAAGAAAGATTGTGGAATAACGTGAAACAAATTGACGGAAAATGACAAATTGTTGGACACGGCTGAGAAATATGAGAAAATGTCGGTACGAGCACTTATTTATTTTATATATGGAACTTTTACTGCAAACTTAAATTTAAATTAAGTTTTAAATAAATGATCCTCCTTCTTTTGTTTCCCTCTTCCTCTAAGTCCATCCGTTCAAGACGCAACTGAAAAAAAACTTTGTCGAAAAAGTTGGCAACTCAAGTCGCTATCCTGTTTATTCTAATGGCGGTCAGCACACTACGTAACTTATCAAATACCAGTTTTCAACGCCAACGCAATCAGTTCCTCGAGACTCGCCATACTAGTTGCCGGCACGTTTCAGTTGCCAGGTTGCCACGGTTGCTCAACAAGACGATATAATTACTGAAATCGTAAACTTGATTTTCAACGTGAGAGAAGCTTGGTTGCCAACCAGTTTGCAACTGCAGTTGCCAACCAGCTTTAGTTTGTTTTCGGTTTCCCCATAAGCCTAAGGCCCTTCATAACTTTCAGTAATTATATAAACTTGTTTAACAAAACATAATTTATTAATTATAAATTTAATAATTCATCAATAGCCATCAAATTTGAGAATGACTAATATGACAGAAGGTGGCAATGGCGGAATTGGTAAACGCGCACGTCCCGGTTAGACGAGAGGTTCTGGTTTCGAGTCCCAGTTGCGACCATTATTCTATTTTTCTGTATCTTGTTCTCTTTCATATTTTCGTTTAGATTATTATTGTTGTCTTCTTCTTCATTCATATATTACATTTATTGGAATAACCTTCAAAAGTTATAAAAATAAAGTTTTTCTTGTAAACAAAATGGAATTAAATGTGCTTAAGAGCGTTTAACCAGCCAGCGGACGAAAATCCACATTTCGTCGAAAGTTGTTCTTCCGATCGTGCAGGGCGGTTACAATGAGAAAGATTGATTATTCTCCGTACCAGCTTTTTTAAATTATAACTCAATATCGAATTTATTTCAATCCAAATTAGCTTTAATTTATACCTTCATCCAAAAATGCTGAAAGGCGTGATGATAAAACTATTAAAATAGTGTACTTTTTGTAGTTATTTTTTGATTATAAGTATTTATCATTTTTCAGTAATGTCTATATTTAATAAGAATGTTAAAAAAATCTGAAATATATTAGTTTGTAAGTGCGCAAATAAATACACAAATGGACCAATTTTCGTCAAGAAACACATGTACGTACATATTTTTAACTAAAAATAAAATTCTAATACATAACTTTGCTAGATAATGTATTGATTTATTTTAGTGCATGATTACAATATTTGAAATGGGTGTGGTATAATACAAAAACTTTTTTGAAAATTTAACAAATCTGCCAACGACCTATGGAATAACCTTATTACACTAAAAATTAAAAAAAATTCTAAAAATTTATTACATAACTATGCTAGATAAAAGAACAATCTTTCGAAATCCATTTATAATTTTTTGTGGAAAAGAGTCAATACGTCTAAAAACTTTTTTGAAAATGACGTATTTCCGGCTTTCTCTGGTAATGCCCTCTTAAATGTTCCTCTCCTTACAGGGTAAAACACATTTAAATCCTTTTGAATTTTAATGTAATTCTGTTACTTTCGTTACTTTTTACTTTTTACTTTAGGTAGGTAAAATAATAGATACTCTCTTGTTTTTCATCGATAAGAGAATGGTTCATTTGCAAAATTCTTCTCGGAAACGGGTCATTAATGATTAGTTTATTCGCAATCAGAGCCCTTTAAACTTATCGATCTACCGGTAGGTACTATATAATACACTGTTCCGGGGATCGGGGAGGTAATCCACGGTCGTTTGATTGTTTGAAGCGTTCTGCCAATTCAATATGAGTCCCAAACACTGGCTTCGCGAACTCAGTAAAGGCAGCCGCGACGCCCGGGGCAAGCAGAATTTCCGGCGAAACAACTATGCAATACTGTGCACGCCTGCAACTTGAACATTTACACATTCACCGACTCTACTATGGTAGCAATCAGTTTGTTAGTTTATACTCGCATATGCACCACTACCTTCGGTTGCTGCATTATATCAGACGATATCGCATCCTTTAACTAAGACTGTTCGTGTTGTGTTTATTTTTCTTACGTTAGGTCCAAACAGGAGACCCTTGGAAAAAATACTCTTTGGGGCCTATGTCATTTTTGGGGATGCTGTACGGTAGATTTTTTAAGAGAATGGGAGGAGTGAAAAATTGGGAAGGGAAAAGGTATGAGAGATGAATAAGAATCTGAGGGTCAATGTGAAGTCATCCCTTTCACTGCAGGGCAGAGCGATGGGTTGAAAGTGTCCGGCTGAAGAATTCTAGGTTAGGTTAGGTTAGGTTAGGTCTCCCTTATAGTAAAAGGGCAAACGCATTCGCTGCCAATACCTAGATAAACACCACGTATCTCGGCACCTTTGCTAAGACATCAAATGTAGAGAATCACTTGGAGTGACCTATGGCAGGGGTGTTGGTTATCCAATAAATGCTTTCCGGGTTGGCGGTACCCATATCTACTTGAAACCCAAATTGAAAATGATATAATTCATGCAATCCGTAGTCTTGAAAAAGCGGAATGTCTCAATGAAAGTGTGAGTGAGAAAGTATTGCGTAATAATTACCTATCGAAGACCGTCCGATCGTCCTCGTCCTTCTCACACTCTAAATGAAAGTGAAAAAGACAGAAGATAATAGAACAATGACTTGGCGTACGCTGGGACTACTACATATTGGTATGCTCTATGAAACTGCCAAAACAATATTAATTACATTTGCACTAAAACATAATACATATTGTCTTTACGTGGGCTTACAGCAGAGAGGAGAGAGTTTGAAAGTTTGTGCAAATGTTACTATATAATTTACGTTTAATTTTGAGGTGCTATGCCGTGTTGCGCTAGGAGGAGGTAGCGCAACACGGATATAACACCCCAAAAATAAATAACAAAAATACTTTTGGCCGTGAAAATCTAAAATCATATTTGCGTAGTATACTTACTTACGTATTTTCGCACGTTACAAACTGGTAGATAGTTTCAGTACCGCCCTGGTGAAAACCAACCCTTTAGAATCGAAAGATTGCTTGAAATTACTTTCAGGCTCTGCAACCGGGCCCGAAAAGAAGAAGATAGAGAGATACGAAATTACGAATGTTAGAGGAGAGCGCTAACATTTACAACGACAAAATCGATGCAAAAATTGCGAAAATGTTTAATAAAACACGACTCGTTTAAAATAGAGCAAAAATCTCGGCATTATCTTAAACAGCATTTAAAGAAACACTGTGAATTTTTTCACTCATATAACTTGTAAAATAACTGAAACAAACGTGTTTATAATAATTTTTGGAGCATACTTTGCGATTTTTTCTATCGAGGGAATTTTATATTTTTTTTGCGTTTCGGTGCGGGCAAAGTCTAGATATTACATATCTTTAAAACTTGGAACGGTATATTTACCTAATATCTATCTTTACTTATCACCGCCATCTAAATACTCTCAATATTTCTCTCGTATTCAATAAAAAACAAGTGCAGACATGTGGGTAAATCAGTGTAAGAAAAGACGGATTATACCAGTAACAAAGATGAAACATTTATTTAAATACTTTCAACAATTATGGGTAGAGCATGATTAAATTGATTTAAATCTACAGGGGTGGTTGATTACCATAGGTAAGTCAAATTAATGTGAAAACTATAATCTCGGAACATGTGGGTCTCAATAAATGGAAGCATAATATTTGTTAATCCTGAAGGGCGCCTGTACGGATAACCGAACATATTTAGTAGGATTTAAATTAAATGCTAAGGATAATAAAACACCAAAGTTAAGCTATATTATCTCGTGATGAATTATTAATTCGCTCACGTGTGTCTCGGCCATGACCTTTGGCGGCTTGTAGTTCAGCTGTCACACCATGAAACTCCCCAGAACCAACTGACGAACGTCTCGAAACTTCTTCTCGATTCGCCCTCTACCGGCGCCTGTACATTAAAGGCTGTCAAATTCATCAGGTACCCGCGTGGCTAGAAACTCCGTCTAAATTAGGCCAGTACTTGCCCAAACTGTTGCAAACTTACCGTGCTTAAGGGAAATATGTAATGAATCGGTAGAAATCCGGGTTGCGGGCCCTTAACTGTGTTTGGTAATCAGACCTTAAAAGCCAGGTCCCCACCTTCCTCTAACCCATCTCCTTCCCATTTCTACTAGCTTCAGTCACACAACATACCCTAATTTGGGATGCCGCGGTCATACCGGCTCCAGACGGATCACGAGTTCGGACATCAAGAACTGTTTAATTTCGCTTCCTTTGACTCTTCCTTGTTTGTTACCATTCCTTCAATTACACACTAATTACCCCTTTTATTGAGCCCAAATTCACCCTTTGGAAGGTGTCTTTGTTATCTGTTTTTGTCATTTTTGCCCCACGCTTCCCGGAGATCAGCAAAAAAGTTTGAACCGATAAACAAATTTCGCGAATACTGCCATGAAACCTTTTAGTGACAGTATTCCGGTGCATAAAGTGTGCAATATTAAACGCTTGCATCTGACATAAAAAAATCGAGTTCAAAATTTAATTTCCGAGTCCCGGTATAATAAATTTACGACCACAGATTTTATTTTGCTTAAGTAATTGAAGTTGGAATTTTATCTAGGAACAAACGTAACAGAATTCTTGAGTTTATAATATTATTATTATATATAAAATTCTCGTGTCACGGTGTTTGTTACCATACTCCTCCGAAACGGCTGGACCAATTTTGATGAAATTTTGTGTGCTTATCTGGTAGGTCTGAGAATCGACCAACATCTATTTTTCATACCCCTAAAAGTAAAGGGTGTTCCACTCCGAAGAAAATTAATTTACCCAAACATTTTGTATGGAACGAATTCTCCTATTTTGAAAGAACTGCAGCAATATTGTAAGGGGGTATAATATTGAACTGTGAACCGGGAGAGGGGGGAGGGGGAGAGGGGAGGGGGGAGGGGGGAGGGGGGAGGGGGAAGGGGGGAAAGGAACTCAGGAAGGGGGGGTTAGCGGGACGGGGGAAGGGGAGAAGTGGAGTGGGGAGAGGGAGAGGGAACGCGAGAGGGGAAAGGATACGCAGGGAGAAATAATTTAGATCAAGGTATGGTATACGCAGGGAGAAACAATTTAGATCAATTCAGCTAATAAGTTGACAACAGTTTTTGATTCTGAGGCTGTACGAAGTTCGCCGGATCAGCTAGTAATATTATATAATTTAATTTTTAAAACAAATGTTTAGTATTGATGTAGGTATAATTACTACGTTCTTTGAATTAAAACCTCCAGTAAAAACATCTAAATTTTCAGTGGAGGTAAAACAAAATTAATAATAAGTAAAAATGAAATAATTTAACTTTGTATAAACCACTTATTTGATGCGCAAATCCGACCGGTTTCGGAACAAACGTTCCTTCGTCAGGGAAAGCTTATACTAATTTGACAGTTTCGAACAATGTTTTATTATGGTAGGGGTTATTTATTTTATTATTTCATTTTTCTATAATGGATAACCACAAAGTAATAGCTACATTCAAAAATATTAATAATAAGTGGTTCCAAGTATGATAATTAAAATTAATAATTTCAAATAAGGTTTTTTTAAAGGTAGCGATTTTCATTTGATTAAATAGTTATTTTTCCGATCCAATAAAGATTTACGCAGCTTTGTCAAGGTAAGTCAAAGTTGCAAAAATTGACGTAATACAATATTCAATATATTTCTTTAATAATTCTGGCGTGTACTCGGCATGCGTTGAAATGTCACTCAAAGAAATTGATTCCGCCTGCTCGTCCTTTCCCATGTTCCCGCCCCCGTTTCCCTCTAACCTTCCCCGCCTTCTCCCCTCCCGCGTCACTATGACTGCAGAACCTACCCTCTCTTGCATTCCCTTCCACGCTCCCGCGTTTCCATTCCACTCAATCCATCTTCCGCGCGAACCACTTCTCCGTTGTCTTTTCCCATTCGTCCCGTTCCCTTCCGCCTCCCATTTCCCGCCCATGTCCCCTTCCCATTACGCGTTCCCGAACATTATTAGATTCATAAATAAAAATTAAATTCAATTCAATTCTGACACCGAAATCAAATTGTTAGTAAAAACTCATTTCATTTCAAGTTTATTCGAAAATCGATCAATCAAAACATAGGTACCTACCCATTTAAAATATCCATAATTCTTGAATCGATTCAAAGTATGAGGTGAGTACTTCAAATAAATTCATTAATTTAAAAAGTTTTGAAAATTGAATTTCGACCGAACATAATTGTTTTGCAATATGTCATTCTCAAATAGTGTAGTTTTAGACAGTTTTGCAAGAGTTTTTGTAATGATCAAAATACTTTTCAAACGTTTTGTAATGTGGTTGTAATAAACCAGAAACCTTCGCGGGGGTGGAGAGAAGGTATTTTGAAAGTTTCAAACATTTCCTATCCCCAAACAAGCAAATTTAGATTTTTATATATATATTATACACTTTCAGTCTTACTAATTAACGTGGTGAAAATTATATTCAATTGATATATCTACAACCGTGTATGTGAAGATCTTACTAATAAAAACCTTATATAGAAAGTGCCACAAAATAGTTCATGGAAAGGTTTTAACATTATTTATATATCCAAAGAGGGTTTTTTTATGTATTGCATAAACTTGAAAAGTTTCATCGAATTTCGGAAAATTTCCAAGGCTTTTTGAAAGTATTATTAATTTAAAATAATGAATCTATTATCAACAAACAAAAAATATTGTCCTATAGCCCAATCATGGATTTGTTCCCCTACCCACCCACTCTACATTAATACCTACCTACCCAATCTACATTATTATCTAGCAACAGCTCCACCCCTACCATAATAAAACATTGTTCGAAACTGTCAAATTAGTATAAGCTTTCCCTGACGAAGGAACGTTTGTTCCGAAACCGGTCGGATTTGCACATCAAATAAGTGGTTTATACAAAGTAAAATTATTTCATTATTTTATTATTAATTTATTTATTCTTTTGAATATGTCGTAAAAACAAATACCATTTTAAAAACTAGATAAAATTACCCGTTAGATTTTTATATTTCAAAAACACTTTAATATTTATAAGTTGGAATTTTTTTATTCGAAACTAGCTGGTTCCCGGCATGCGTTGCAATGCCATATTCAAAGAAATACGTTGTTTCTCCCTGAATCACCTTACCCGTGCGTCCCCGCTCCCCTTCTGCGTCCCCTCTTAGCTAGCTTTATAAATTATAGCCTATATGTTATTTTGATGTATGAGCTATATTATTGTAATGTTTCATTTAAATCCATTCAGTAATTTTTGCGTGAAAAAGTAACAAACACACACACGTCCATATAAACTTTCGCGTTTATAATATTAGTAAGATTTGAAAAAAGTAAAAAAAAAACACATAGGTAATGTTTTTATTTCAATCGTCGAAAATTAGAAAAAAAGTTTTAATAACAATTCCCACAGTAACCAACAAAAATTGACATTCTGGGTTCATTATTCACAGCGCTCTTGAGGCGATTTTTCGCAAAAACAGCGCTATATAAGTTGTCCAAATTTATTATTATTATTATTATTATTTGCGCAATGTAAACGTTGAACAAATTAAATCTGAACTTGTACGGTATTTATTCAATGTGTAACTTAAACGCCGTTTAACTGTTGGGAAGTGTATTTTTTACTGGTAATGATTATGTTATACCTCTGAGAACCAATTTAATTAATATTGGACTTCGGATGACACCGTTTCAATTTCCACACTTTAAATTAGTCACTTGTGACGAATCAAATTTCGTCACAAATAAATTTGAATAAATAATTTTGTGTTATGAAAGAGTCTCGCCCCGTGCACCAAAGACAAAGAAAGTGATGACAGATGAGGGTGCAAGGACAGGAACGAAAGAAGGGAGAAGTGCGGGGTAGGGCCACGGATCCTACGAGTTCAGTGGGCACGCAGAAAACAGTCAAGACCGGGACGGAGAGGAGACACGTATAGTGTACAACGGCAAGTACGCGTTCCCCGCCCAGCGGCGTGATGCTGGGCGGTGGATGAAGAAACAGGAGTCAAGACCGATACGGGGAAGAGAGGAGACATGAGTGGTGTAAAGTAGAAAGTACGCGTTCCCCGCCCAGCGGCGTGATGCTGGGCGGTGGATTAAGAAGTTATAGGAGTTGAAGAAAGTGATTCGCAAGATATGTATTTCCCCGCCCGGTGACCTAGAGCGGCGACCAGGCAACAGTGGCCAACGTACGAAGACGATGGCGCAGGCTGAAGGAGACTCGACTCGGCTAGGAGGGCCTGAGCTGCTGTACCGGAGGAGCTGCCATCGAGGACCTCGGCCTTACCAAGGCACCTGCAGAGAACCCAGTGACACTAAGGTAGTTTCAGTGAACAATTAACTTTGACGTGTGAATAGTGGAGAAGCAACCCGAACCATATGACAACCATGTTTAGATATAATTACATCTAAGTATAATTAAGATCATGTATTAAGACCTAGCCAAACCTTATTAAAATATATATATTTAAAACCTTTATAATTAAATTCAACTCCCCTTTGTCCCAACCCAAGCGACCCGAGTCGGTGAGAAGGCAGAGAAGGCAGAGTGGAGAAAGTACAGAGGTAGGTACAAAAACTGCACTTATTTGAATATCAATAATTTTCCTGAGCTAGCTTCCGGTAACAAGGAGATACGTTACACACTACGCACAGCATTTAAATGTTTTTTGGGAGGAATTTTTGCTTAAGGGTTCAAATCGTTTGTAATGATTCGGGGGTAAAGGTCTGTAATTTGGATTTAGAGGTGGATACGAGCTCATTTAATGATCGAAGTTTAACCCCAAAACAAACAATGATCGCTATTACAGAATGTCGGTGTTCGGGCAACGCATAAAGCTTGCTTTACACAATAATTATGTCCATGACGATCCCCAAATAGAAAAAAAATACCCGGAATCACATGGAAAGTCTTTGCTTTACGCGATCAATTTTGCCATTCCTAGGATTTCGTACATATTTGCAGATATTTCCTCAGGCCTAAACTCAGTTCCTTCAGCAGTAAACTCGCAACATTTCCCATAAAACATAAAATAATAGTTACACAATTGACATCTGTCAATTGGCCGCTAAACTGACGAAAATTTGATCAAAAACAGAACAGTCCTGTTTTCCAAGCCGAATCTATATGAAAGGACCATCTGTAAGGGATTTGTACGAAAAAAAGTATCGTGTAAAGTGCCCGTAAGGCGTAAAAGAGCATTAAATCACCATTTAATTATACGAACCTAAACCAAATCCAGTTGGGTAGGATTAGTTTAGGTTAGGTTAGGTTAGGTTGTTCTAAGAATTAATGGGCAAGATGTAGTCACGAATATCGCCGGACTGTGGGTTTTGTCGTTCTTTGACATTAGAATAATATTCAAATTGACGTAACAATTTTTGCAAACAATAGATTTTCTGAAAATTGACTATAAACATGCATACCGAAATGAGATCCGGCAGGTTTAAATGGAGTGGTAGTAAGATATTGCACAAAACTCTATAAAATATTAAAGGAGGAAGGATGCCGCGCAGAATCTGACAAGAAAAGCGCGATCTCAGGACGAGCGGTAAAAATTAGAGATGCCACGAATATTCGGCTGCTATTCGGCAACTTTTTTAACTATTCGGCCGAATACCGATTACCAAATCACGAAAAAAACGCCCAATATTACTCACAAGTTTCTTAACTTTAACAATAAATTAGTATATTTAATAGTTAAAATCTATCAGTCTTAAGTTGTGATGATGTTTGAAAACATTTTTTGCAGCATTTGTTGATAGCAAACGATTGCCTGCTTCCGAAAAAAGCTGCTCACTATATTGCTACACTGCTCCCGGGAGATGATAAATTAATGTTAGCAAATTCTGCTAGGCTTGGATACTGTTTTGCTTTTGCCGACCACCACTTGTGTCTGCTATTCGATCTAGGCGAACAGTTCGCAAGTATTTTTTAAGACATACACACTAAAAATTTTCAATGTATATTTTAAGATATACACAATATAATGCGTGTTGTGGCAAGAACCTACTCGCAAACGCCCATGGCATGGTAACCGCATACACTTCAATGATGCAGATCACCCGCGAAATGTACTAAGTGTCACCGCCGCCGCCGAATATTCGTCGCTTAGGCCGAGAGCCTAGCCGAATATTCGTATTCGGCGAAATCACTATTCGTGGCATCTCTAGTAAAAATGATCTGTTTTTGTGTGGTTATAAAATGAATGAATATAAGTTATCAAAATTAATGTTTTCAGGCCGAAGAAGGAAGGCACTTCAAAGCGTGGGTGAAAATACATTCTTATTTTCATGATTTAACGTTTAGCTTTAGCTGCTTTCGAGAATAATTAATCTGTATGTATAACTGATGAGAAAATGTTTGGTACATTCATTAAAAAAATTACATGTTTCTTCCGGTTTCTTACCAAACTAAAAAAACAACTTCTAAAAGTTTTGGATTTGTTTAAAAAGTTAATACATAGTTCAGTAAAATGTACATCGAAGCTCTAATGAAACTTAAGTACTCTTACAATATTATATCGTGTTAGAAAACCTGATTTTCTCCTTTGAACAAATGCAACAAAAGCTCTGGAAGGCTTTCGTCATTTAAGATCGGGTATAAATTGATTAGTCAGGTATCCAACTGTTACGTAGAAGGGGTGACCAGGACCAGTGCAGGCGACAAACTTCTGGCACGCCAGTATAAACAAGTTACGCCATATTCTATATTGCTTCATTTAGTTTCCCCAGAAGCGTGACTTATGATAAACAGATTAACCAAGTTTCGATATTCACCTTTGAAACGGAATTAAATCACCTTATGCAAGTTTGTTTGCGGTGGTGCAATTTTTTCATATGGGATTATATTTGCATTAGTTAAAGAGAAATTTAATATATTTTTTAAAGAAGTGATTTATGTGATAGGATCTAAGTCTCTTACCTTAGCTCTGGCCTCTTATTCGAGGGTAAAAATCCGGAGAAGTCAAATATTAAAATAAATTTTATAACCTCGTTCCTGCGTGGAAGATACTCTTCAGTATCGTATTAATGAGATACCACTACTCACAAATCGAAATTCTTTACCTGTTTTGAGACTAGATCTGTATGACCAAGTACTATCAAATCATTCCCTTTCTCGTCTCATTACTCGCCACTTTCTTTACTCTTCGCTTTTACGGATATTTCTCAGAAGGCACTGTTGGTAAAAAGAACTTTAACTTTCACTGTTTGCCAAAGAACGACATAAAACTAGTTTTTATCTGTGTAAATAATATAAATGCTTTAATCTAGTTAAACTGAATTTCATTTTTTACCATTAATAAGAGATCTTTCATTTTACTTCATAAACAATTGAATTAACGACAAATGCTTTAAAAGGAACTATTAAAACTTGCGTCACATAAGTTTTTTTCGATTGTTAAACCTTGTTGATTGGAGGCTTCCACTAAGCCATGAGGCCGCATTTATTATATCTTCTTCTTCTTTGTGTGCCATATCAGGTCCCCCCGACGTTGGCGATCACTCTTGAAAATGTCTCTCTGTCTTGCGCTACCCGGAATAGCTCCTCCACACTTCTAATGCCGGTCCACTCTCGTATATTTCGCAGCCAAGACATTTGTCTTCTACCAGGCCCTCGGCGACCCTCTATCTTGCCTTTCAATATTAAATGGAGCAAGTGATACTTCTCCCCTCAAAGATATAAAATAAAATAAAACATTTATTATATCCATTTTAAATATCCTTTCTCATCTCATTACTCGTAGCTTTCTTAACTCTCCGCTTTTAAAAATCTTTCTTAAAAGGTAATGCGAGTTAAAAAACCAAAATATTACCTACGCAAAATTTTCCTCCACCATTTAATACAGTTATTGTTAAGATATCGAAATAATTTGCAACTAATAAAGTTAAATCTTGTTAATTAATGGATTCCACTAAGCCACGAGGCCGCATATATTAAACCATGAAAATGTACTTTATTTTATATATTTATAAGTGAAACATAAATAAAATAAAACATTAGAGATGCGCCGTTGTGCATCGATTTTCACGAAAAACTCAACTATTTATTGACCGAAGTGGCGCAAAATATTTTATTTTTACATGAATTTTAATGTATAGGGTTACATTGAAATGTGAAGTTTTATTGGTTGGTAATTTCATTCAAGTAACGTACAAATTTAATGGTGCCGCGTTTTGGCGTTAAAAGGTCAAGTACGTTCTATTCCTGGTGGGATTGTCATTTATGGCAAAATTTTGCTACTGCTTTTAGCAAAAGTGCTCATTTTGTTAGAAAAAACTACCTACTCTGATTTTATTCGCTTGGGATATTAAACTAGTTATATTATTAAAGTTGTTTGAAAAGAAAGTTCGCACGTAGTCAACTTGCGCAGAAGGCGAGGATAGCGTCCTTTTCACAGCGTTACTGCAAATCTTCTGCTGAGCATGTTAACTTTTTCGTACGCAAGATATTTATTTCCTTTAGTCATTTTCAGCATTACACCTGTAACAAGTAGATACTTTTCGGACCCTGACCGTATCTTAGGATCAATAAAACCATTTTAGTGGAGTCATAGAGCATGGGTGTTTCTTCAACAAACTCTTCGCAGATTTTGAGGAGAATCCGTATTTCCTCAATAGATGGTCCTATCAGTCGTCCGCGTAACTGATGATGTTCAGACATTGCCCTGTTACATGGCAGCCTACCCCGGCATTGTTTAGACTTTGAGTTAATTCGTTCATGGAGATTAAACAATATTGGTGATATAAATTTCTCGTCTGAGAAGAAAAGGTTCGGAAAGACATTCTTTCCACGTAGTTAGGTGGAAAGATGGTCTATATCAGGGTTTCCCAACCTTTATTTCGCCGAGCCTCCCCGAACCAAAATAAATATTTTCATGCCCCCCTTAATTAAGTTTCAACAAAAATTAGAAACACGTTTTTTTATATTAACTGTAGATTATTTATTAGGAATCTTTAATGGAAGAGTAGGTAAACTTTTAATCATTAATTTAAATTAATTTTACATTAACATTTCTTAGTTTTCTTTTAATATATATATATTAATGCTTGGTTTTGGGGTAGGTCGGGAAAAGCTCACTTTTTCGTCGACGCAAAAACGACCAGTACGCCCTTTGCGTTTCACCCACCTCAAGGTTCACTTTCGGTTGAAGCAAATTCCGAATGGAAACTGGGGGTAATTTTTTTCCGACAAAATGAAATATATACAGGGATTTATTCTCCGATACGAATCGGCGGCGAAAACTAGAAGCTCTACTCGAATCACTCGATTATATTTCCCGCCGACAGACGGCGTTTGAAAAAAAAAATTTAGGAAAAAACCCGCTAATTTCACAAAGGAAAATGCTATATAGGACTATTGACATAGGTCAGGATCTCAGATGTCAAATTTTTAGCCTAACAAAACGGAACTCTCGGCGGTTTCGGTCGTTGTTTTTCGGAAAACGACATTACCGCCGAAAAACCGATTCCGGGCTAGATGTTTTTTGAAAATACGATAGCCGGATAGATTCCGCAACTTTTAACACCAATAAAACATATGATTCTCATATAAAATACGTCAGGAGATGCTGACAAAACTCGAAATTTTCCGAAAAAAAATCATCAAAATACGCGCTCACAGATTCCATCGGAAGTTTAAATATTTGCTGGCCAGTCAAATTAACACGTTTTTCATTCGGGGTAGGTACCTACTTATTTCGGTAGTATTGCAAATATGATGAAAAAAGCTAAGATTGCCGGAATCTAAGGAAATGCGCAGGTACCTACCTGAATGGGTACCTACACAACGAATTAGGTTTTAATGCAATAAATACTAAGGTAAGGTTGTTTCGATGATACAGAATAATTGAACATTTTTAAAGTTAATTTTCACGTTCTTTGATGGTTCTACTCAAATTCTATTGTTTTATCATTACAGACCAGTTACATCACAAAACTGAAATAATTACAGAACTCGAACGGAACTTTATAGAACTGAAAATTTACTAGAAAAATTTAAAGAATTGTCAATTTTTTTTTATTTTTAAGTGTGTTCTATTTGAACATTGTATATATATATACATTACGCGTGTTCTAGGTAGGTACTTACTTGCGGGGACTTTTTTCATTTAAAAATCAAAACATGATATTGAATGAATTTATTTGTAGTGAAAATTATTTTATGCTCAACAGCATAATGGCGTCGTTTTGGTGAAATATTACAACAAAGTACCTACTTAGTACTTACACTTGCAAAATGAAATACAATACAACTACAATAGTGAGCTCCGGCATAATGAAATTTTGCACTGCTAAAGCGTGCAACCGATTGTTATTGTTAATGGACTATTTGTGCGTAAATAAATTAATTATATACAGCGGGTACCCGGCATGCGTTGCGAGGCCACTTTAACTTCGGGGTCAACTAAACCGTAATGGTTCCCTACCAAGTCCCGGGAAACAACATTATAAAATTATGCACTTTATAAAATTATATACAACGGGTACCCGGCATGCGTTGCAAGGCCGCTTTAACCTCGGGGTCAATAAAACTGTAATGTTTCCATCCGAAGTCCTGGGAAACTACATTATAATGCAAGCGCCTGCACAATGAAACATTATATACTACGGGTACCCGGCGTGCGTTGCAAGGCCACTTTAACCTCGGGGTCAATAAAACTGTAATGTTTCCGTCCCAAGTCCCGGGAAACTGCATTATAATGCAAGCGCCTGCACTATTTAACATTATATATAACGGGTATCTGGCATAAGTAAGTGAAGTTTTACTTCAGTCGTGTGGTCTAAAGCACACTTTTTTAAATTTATTTTCACGTTCTGTGTTATTTTTTCTTCGATCGCGATGAAACTTTGGGGATTTTATGTGCGCATCGCCTCAATTCTTTCTGTATAAAATAGTGAGCTCTGGCATCATGAAATTATGCATTGCTAAACCGTTCATCCGATTGCGATGAAACTTTGGGGATTTGATTGCTGCATCCCTTCGATTCTTTCTGTATAAAATAGTGAGCTTGGGCATCATAAGATTATGCATTGCTAAACCGTTCATCCGATTGCGATGAAACTTTGGGGATTTGATGTGCGCAGGCCGGCAATGGTTTTTGTGTACAACAGTGAGCTCTGGTATCATGAAATTACGCATTGCTAAACCAATTAACCGATTGCAATGAAAATTTGATATTTAACCGATTTATATTTAATTTAACACACACTCCTCCTCGCTTCATCCACGTTCACACGCAAATCGCATAATTTTTTAACCCGTTAGTTGCATTTTTGCAACGGGCCCCGCTAGTATATATAGTATTGTTTTATATAGTATTGTTTGGTTTTGGGGTAGGTCAGGAAAAGGTCACTTTTTGGTTGACGCAAAAACGACCAGTACGCCCTTTGCGTTTCACCCACCTCAAGGTTCACTTTCGGTTGAAGCAAATTCCGAATGAAAACTGGGGGTAATTTTTTTCCGACAAAATGAAATATATACAGGGATTTATTCTCCTATACGAATCGGCGGCGAAGACTAGAAGCTCTACTCGAATCACTCGATTCGGCTCGGTTGTATTTCCCGCCGACAGATGGCGTTTGAAAAAAAAAAATGACGAAAAAACCCGCTTATTTCACAAAGGAAAATGCTAGGACTGTTGACATAGGTCAGGATCTCAAATGTCAAAGTTTTAGCCTAACAAAACGGAACTCTCGGCGGTTTGGGTCGTTGTTTTTCGGAAAACGTCATTGCCGCCGAAAAACCGATTCCGGGCTAGATGTTTTTAAAAAATACGATAGCCGGAAGGATTCCGCAACTTTTGATAACAATAAAACATACGATTCTCATATAAAATACGTCAGGAGATGCAGACAAAACTCGAAATTTTCCGAAAAAAAATCATCAAAACACGCGCTCTCAGATTCCATCGGAAGTTTAAATATTGGTGGCCAGTTAAAATTAACACGTTATTCATTCCGGGTAGGTACCTACTTATTTCGGTAGTATTGCAAATATGATGAAAAAAGCAAAGATTGCCGGAATCTAAGGAAATGCGCAGGTACCTACCTGAATGGGTACCTACACAACGAATTAGGTTTTCATGCAATAAATACTAAGGTAAGGTTATTTCGATGATACTGAATAATTGAACTTTTTTAAGTTAATTTTCACGTTCTGTTTTGGTTCTACTCAAATTCTGTTTTTTATCATTATAGGCCAGTTACATCACAAAACTGAAATAATTACAGAACTCGAACGGAACTTTCTAGAACTGAAAATTTACTTGAAAAATTTTAAGAATTGTCAATTTTTTTTTATTAATTATTTATTTTTATTTATAAGTGTGTTCTATTTGGACATTGTTAAATAATAAAAAAATGTATATATTTATATATATATATTACGCGTGTTCTAGGTAGGTACTTACTTGCTGGGACTTTTTTCCTTTAAAAATCAAAACATGATATTGAATAAATTTATTTGTGCTGAAAATTATTTTATGCTCAACAGCATAATGGCGTCGTTTTGGTGAAATATTACAACAAAGTACCTACTTAGTACTTACCCGTGCAAAATGAAATACAATACAACTACAATAGTGAGCTCCGGCATAATGAAATTTTGCACTGCTAAACCATGCAACCGATTGTTATTGTTATTTTTAATGGACTATTTGTCCGCAAATAAATTAATTATATACAGCGGGTACCCGGCATGCGTTGCGAGGCCACTTTAACTTCGGGGTCAACTAAACCTTAATGGTTCCCTACCAAGTCCCGGGAAACTACATTATAATGCAAGCGCCTGCACTATATAACATTATATACAACGGGTACCCGGCATGCGTTGCAAGGCCTCTTTAACCTCGGGTCAACTAAACTGTAATGTTTCCATCCCAAGTCCCGGGAAACTGCATTATAATGCAAGCGCCTGCACTATATAACATTATATACAGCAGGTACCCGGCATGCGTTGCAAGGCCACTTTAACCTCGGGGTCAATAAAACTGTAATGTTTCCATCCCAAGTCCCGGGAAACTGCATTATAATGCAAGCGCCTGCACTATTTAACATTATATATAACGGGTTTTTGGCATAAGTAAGTGAAGTTTTACTTCAGTCGTGTGGTCTAAAGCACACTTTTTTAAAAATGATTTTCACGTTCTGTGTTATTTCCTTTTCGATTGCGATGAAACTTTGGGGATTTGATGTGCGCATCGCCTCGATTCCTTCTGTATAAAATGGTGAGCTCTGGCATCATGAAATTATGCATTGCTAAACCGTTCATCCGATTGCGATGAAACTTTGGGGATTTGATTGCTGCATCCCTTCGATTCTTTCTGCATAAAATAGTGAGCTTGGGCATCATAAGATTATGCATTGCTAAACCGTTCATCCGATTGCGATGAAACTTTGGGAATTTGATGTTCGTATGCCGGCGATGGTTTCAGTGTACAACAGTGAGCTCTGGCATCATGAAATTATGCATTGCTAAACTAATTAACCGATTGCGATGAAAATTTGATATTTAACCGATTTATATTTAATTTAACACACACTCCTCCTCGCTTCATCCACGTTCACACGTCAAAGCGCATAATTTTTTAACCCGTTAGTTGCTTCTGCAACGGGCAAAACCTAGTATATATAGTATTGTTTAGTTTTGGGGCAGGTCAGGAAAACTCACTCTTTTTTGTATGAAAAAATTAAGCCAAACCCGTCACGCCAAAACGACCTTTCGGCTCCTCGAGATTCGTACACTTTGAGAGGTCAGTTTCGGTCAACGGGCAGCGTAACTAAAATCGTATGAGAATTTTCAGCCATCGATCCTCAAGCCAAAGTGGACCTTGGCGTTCAGCATTTCGGAAGGCTTCGCGGTTCAATCTCCTTCGAAGTCTTCGGCACGAGCTTTTGTTTTTTTTTCTGGATCGGGAAACATTTTTAATTTTAATTTATACGTTTGCCAAAACTTTACGGGAGACATCTAGCGGTGCGGAATACGAGTGTGGATTGTTCACATTAGAAAAAATCAAATGTCTATCGCATACGGTTGTAGTTCTATTTTTATCCGTTCGAATGGCGGGGTCGTCTGATTTTACACAAAAATTTTCAATTCACGAAAAAAGGGCACTCAACATGACTCAATACAGCGACTTTCTTAATATAATGTTGCCAGGTGCTTGATTTTGGAATGGCTGATTTTGGAATGTAGTCTCTTTGATTTTAATACGTGTTCACAATGTCTCTTACTAAAATTGTTAATTTTGTCAATAAATAATATGGAGACGTTTAAATATAAAATACATTTCATATAAATTTAATTGGATACCTAAATTAACTGCTCTAAACATACCAACACTCACTAGAAAAAATAATTATTGAAGTTGTGGTAGAATTTCTTTTACCTCATGTGAAATTGTTTGTTCTTTTTTTCAACTCATTTTTACTATCATATTATTATTTGGAAATATATTTTTAATGGAATTGTGCATATGAAGTTTGAAAACAGCAAAAAAAATGTTTAAAAAAATTATATTTTTAGGGTGTTTTTGTTGTTATTTTTTCAAAAACATGTTTTTTTCATTCTATTCGCAGGTATATTGTAAAATGTTATGAATAATAAAGCATCAAAGTTAATATATTTATGTTTCGTTGCTTTCTTATACTCTTAATTAAAAGTTTACGAAAAACTTCTTACTAAACATAAGATTATTTTACCTCTGAAATAGGTTTTTTTTAGAAACGGCAACACTAAACTCCGTATTCAAGGTGGCAACTTATTTACTGACACATAAATATTAAATATGGCGTCGCGGCTTCGCTTTGAATTGGTATATTTATTATTTGATTGATTCGGGTAGAAACTGATTATGCACTAAATTATTGACTGGTGACTGCAAATAGGTAAGATATAATGATATAATATATGAAATAATACTCCATTAAAGACAGATTAGCTCGAAAATTAGCTAACACGTCAGACGTATGATATAACCTAAATCATCATTTATTACGGGAAAGATTTTGAAAATGATCTAAATCGTAATTTATTTACTTACAGGAAAGATTTTGAAAATGCCCCCAGAGATATTGGATATATATTTATTCCATGATGTTGGTATGATATTTATACTGAAAGTGAAAGTGACACGAAAACGCAAAGTGCGTAGATATTTAACGAAGCAAGCTTACAAAAAAAAGACTCTTGATCAAAGGAATTCATTTTAAAAAGGTATTTATTTATTATTTTCATTAAAAAAATAGAGCAATCTACAAGATAATTATTGTATTTACAAGATTTATTTCCTATTGTTTCCCATCAAAAGTGCCGCGGTCACCTCGCGCCCACCGGGTGACGGGGTGACAAACGGCAATCCAGAAGATAATGACTTCGAAGGAAAATGACAAATGATCGGACGTCATACAAAGCATTTTGTAGAAAATAAACAACCTTATTTTGGTTTGGTATTTTTCTAAAGTAAATACGCTGACATCCCTACAATAACTTTCTGAACTTTGTGGGTACAAACATTTTCATAATGACAAAATGAAGGGAAATGACAAACGCATCATACTAAGCAGACGTCATATTTATTTATTTATTTTATTTGTTTATTTAGCACAGTAATATACATTTACATACATAATTTATTAAATTTTGACTGCCCAACTAGGAGTATTGTCCCGTTTTAGGACAGTCAAATAATTATGGGTATGAACATGTGGATAAAAAGAGGAAATAAAAAGAAGAGAAAGAATATAAAATAAAATAATTAAAAAAAAGTTTAAAACATTGTACCTAACTGTTATTTGTTTAGCATAGCAAAAGAAAAAAGAAGAGAAGAGAAAGAATAAAATAAAAATGAAGTAACCAATTAAAACATAAAATAGTCGTGGGTTATGTACAAAGCATTTTGATAATAGAGTGATCTATTCTAAAATAATACTAAAATTCTAAAGTAAATACGCTGACATCTTCCGTACAGACCCGCTCCATGTACCTACTGGTTACTTCCAGAAACATTACCGTCTATAATTTTCAAATACATCTGTTAAAATTTTCATCAGTTATGTTCTGCTGTTTGAACAGTTAAACCGTCATGCTTGAATCCTGCATGTTTGAAACAATTGTAAATGGTACTTTGTGACATTTTAAGCACAAGATTCTTTCTAAAATTAGTTTTGAGTGACCGTTTATTCCTTGATCCATTGGCTGTAAGACTGATGTTGTATTGGACGCAAGGAAAGCAAGTGTTATATGCTTAAGCTGGGTCCACACATGTTCTTTTGTCCGTTCCGTTTCGTACCTCCGTTCCGTATCAAAAACTCTGGACGCAAGTAAAAATAGCCCGTACCTCCGTAACGTCGCTGCGATCATCGGCATCGCGTGTTCATTCCATTCGACAGAGAGAACGACCTGCGCATGCCGCGATCGCGTCCAGACTGGCGCATATCCGTATCGTATCGCCTTTGAACGGGCCGAATAAACCGACTCCCGATGGATCGGGGCGTACCTCTACCCGTATCGTACCTCCGTAACACCGTACCGTTCCGAACGGGCGTCCAAACTAGCGTTCTTGATCGCGACGCTGATACGGAACGGAGGAACGGAACGGACAAAAGAACATGTGTGGACCCATCTTTAAAATCAACTGTGTAAGGAATCATGTCAATCACTATAAGCGAAGTCATTATACATCTGATTTTGTTATAAAGAATTTTATTTGAAAATCAAACTTCGTTGTGTAATTACTGAATTTAAATAATATTTATGTTTCAAGATACTACGATACGAAGCTGCACTGATATCGACTGGCTGTACCGACGCAATATTGATTATATCCCGTGGAGATTCTTCATTGCTGAGGATCGTGTGCTCTACTCCAATTTCCATGGTGGATAAGGCTCTTTCTTCCGGTCCCCGCAGTCCTGCGCTATGTGGAGAGCGAAGGACATCGACGTACCAGAGACGCCAGTGATACTTGGTCACTTCAGCGCTGCGGTGACCTTCCTCTGCCTTCTACTTTGTCAGTGACTATGAGTTTCTCCAAGTTGGAGTCCTCAGTTTGGCGATCAACGTGTCCAAAGTATTTTAAAGATGCGTTATAGGCAGATAAATTTAAAAAAAAATAGAAAAATCAAATATTGTTGATTATTTTGACCATTTAGATTGGTCATTTTAAGAGACTGCCTAGCGATTCCTTATTTTTTATGAGATCGTTATTGGATAACGGACGTAATCACGTAATAATGTGATTTTTATGGCTGTTATTTGCGTTTTCTATGTACAACGTACATTAAATGAGAAAATAATCATGCTTACTTGCAGGAATTCATGTGTAAATCGATCTAAACTAAAATATATGATTTAAAAATCATACAAATCTGACAGGAGATTACGTCCGTTATCCAATAACGATCTCACAAAAAATACGGTATCGCTAGGCTGGTAACAATATAACTGATCAAGCACAAAAATTTTATTCATTCTTAAACACTTCCAAGGAACTTATTGTTTTTATTTAACTTATGTTCCTATAATTAATTTTTAAGGCTTCTCATTATCCCATATGGTTTTCAAAAGAATTAATTTTCAATAAAAAACAAATGCACAAATTATATAAGCAATCTAGAAACGTTAACGATTGTATATTATTTATTGTAAAAGCCCACTCGGGCGTAAATAAATAATAATTGAAAGCCTTTTGTGGATGTCTAGCTCTTCCAGAATGGACACATTTGTGCGTCTGGCAGACCATGGAATCCTGAACATTTTTCTCCAACACCACATTTCTATGGCGTCTATTCATTTTCTTTCCATGACTTTGTACTACGTTTCGACACTATACTGAACAATTGGGAAACTCATTGTTCGGACGATATAGGAAATAGGCTATTGAAATTTAATTCTCAGAAATTGATACTATGATTTCCTCTACAAACTTAATTCTAAGATAAAAATAGAAAAATTTGCAGGATTTTCATTCAAATTCAGCGGGTTTTCCATCTTGAAATCTGTTTTTTAATAACTTTAAATGTTTTTTTTTTTATACAAAGATTTGTATTATATTGTAGCAAATCCTGATTTTGAAAAATTGAAGAATATAATTTATTTTTTGTAAATAAAGATAAGAAATATTATCTTTTTTTTTACATTAGCTCCACGCAGGAGGCCCTGAGGAAAATAACTCCCTTCAGGGCCTATATCATCTTGGGGGACGTTGTGTGGAGAGTTTTTTCATGACAGGAAAGAGAGGAAGTTCTGAAAAGTAAAGGGTATGAAGAGTGGGTAAGAATATGAGGTTCAGTGTGTCCAGGAGTGTCAGACGGATGAATCCATCCCTCCCACTGTGGTGCAAGGCGATGTTCCGTGAGAGTACGGCTGTAGAAGTCTGAATGTAATTTAATTTCCCTCAAATAAAATTAAATAAGTAATATGTTCATCAATTTTCTTGCATTATAAATATTTTACAAATCTTGATTTCTGACTTTTTGTTTGCTTCAAAATGTGTAATTTTTTTTATTTTACGTTATGCTGAATAATACAATTAAAACAATAAAACTTATTAAAAGGTTTTTTTTTTCTTCATGTATTTATAGTACTTATAAGTAGTCTGTTTTTTAAATGAAATAAATACTAAAATGCATTATTTTCCATTTCTGGAAATTTAAATACTTTTACATTATTATCAAATTCAGAGATCGGCAAAGTGAGGCTCCGGAGCCGCATGACGCTTTTGTAATTAAGGAATACAATTTATGTATTCCTTAATAACATAATATTTTGTTATCAATGAATAAAATTTTATTATCAAGTTTTATTCAGCGTACCCATAATTTAATGAAGTACTAAAATTAGGGGGCGTCTACTAATATCTACAGGAATTCCAAAAACTGAAAAAATCTAACTAATATCAATGAGAGGGAAAGTGTTGACAAATATCTACAGCTCAAACTGTTGAAGAATATCTATGAGAACCAAAGTGTTGACGCATATCTACAGCACTGGCAGAGGTTGGATTTGCAATTATATATAGCATATTGGAATAACGTAATATAGCGTATGCAGTTTAAAAAACTTAATTTATGTAAGTATGTATGTAAAAATCCCTAATATCGGACTATTGGACACATTTAGCTGATTAATCCAACCTACTCTCTGTAGATATTAGTCAACACTCTGAAGTTCGTAGATATTAGTTCAACATATGAGCTGTAGATATTCGTCCGACATACAGGCTGTAGATATTAGTATCTGGAGTCCTAAAATTATGATAAATGTTTACTAAATCCAAAGATATTGAAATATAAGTAGATGTGCTATCTGCTGTTTTTACTATGTGGGTCTGCGCTTCCGGGTGTCGCCGATATTGTTTATCAATTAACAAATAAACTAAAAGAACAAATAAACCAAACGAACGTTAAACTAAACGAACGAATTCTTTCCTTATTCAAAATATATTGTTAACCAATATTAATGCACATTTTCAAAAAATCAACGAAATGAACAAATTCTTTTTGTATGAAAACTACGCTAATTAGCGCGTAGTCCGGCGACAGTTGCGCGGACACCATAGCATATCTCTTCTGTATTTGAATATCCTTTGACTAAATCAAACAGATTTGCTCTCAAATTTTTTTTGAATCGTTATAATGCAAAGATTTGGCTAATAAGTTTGCCGAACACTGATCTAAATGATACCGAGTATTTTGAAATAAAAAGTAAGTGTTAAGCGTGTCCCTATTATGTAAATATTTACTGGTTATATTTATGAATAGTACAATAGAACAAAAGTGATTATGAAATTGGGAGACTGGTTGATGGAGACCTTTGTTCTCTCCAGGACTCAACCCTTTGCCTTTCATCGCAGCGGGAAGGATGGATTCACACATCATTCCTGTAGTGTTGCCAACTCGGATTTTGAAAAAGGTGTAGGCCAGATTAGAAAATTATGTAGTATTAGTAAAATTTGTATATGAAAAGTTCATAGATCCACATACTTTTTTTTTCGTGAAATGAAGAAGTTAGGGTACGTGAAACTGAATAAAACATATTGTATTTTGTTTTACAATTTATTTAATCCATAAGCTGCTGAATTATTCTGCAGTATTATTTTGGCTGGTGTATTTTCCTGAATAAAAAACGTGTTTTTACTTACTCATTTCTAAGGAAACTCCTGAATGTCATAAGATATTACATTGTCATTGTTTACAAATACCTATACCAAAAGCTTTAGTAATTTCGTTTTTACACATAATTATTTACAAAAACGAAATAACATTAAAAACGACTATACATGCGATCCGCAGCTTACGGGTTAAAGAGATAGAACTCAGGCAGCATTTGAACCGTTCTTCGTACTTGCAATATTAGCGTATTAACCCCTTTTCATCTCTGGTATTGTAAATTATGGTTTAAGACTAAAATACTCAATTTTCAGTCAAATTATATTTATTAAAATATTAATGAAGGCTCGCTGTTTGTTTTTTAGCCACTTTTTATGAAAAGTAAGCATTTCATTAGAAAGTCTGTTTCTGACGTTAGTTTTTGTCAAATTAATCGCAGAAAACAGATGCTCGACATTCGCACTGCTTTGAGGCAAGTTAATAACTTTTGTACTGTAATATTGTCGTGTGAGTGCTGTGTGTCTGGTGGGTGGAACTCGGTAATGAAGAGAGTAGGTATAATTGGTACTGGTATTGGGGAGCTGCTGGTAGCAAAAGAGACATACCTACTTCTTTATATAAACTGGACCAGTAAGAGAAACATTTGAGACTTCACCTTTTCTTATTTTTGAAATATGACATCAAAACTCATCAGCTTTGATTTGCTGATTTTCTTGAAATGGAAGATTTGTGTTTCTTGGAGTTCTCCATTCACGGTCTAACTTGGTAAGATTTGTTGGAAATAATCCTGAAAATAGTCGAGCACTTTCATCTGTAGGACTTCTTATGTGGCACGGACTCTAGCAGTATGAAACAGAATGTTTGTTGAGTCCGCACCACATAATTTGTCCCGCAGACAGGGGCGCCTCTGTCTTTAAATAAGGGAACGTACCCATACTACGTGACACGTTTAGGGAGGGGGGGGTCTTCAAAATGTCACGCTCCATACAAATGAGCGGCGGGTTGCTTAGGATTTTGGTCACCGGGGGGGGGGGGGGGGGGTTAAAAATTGCAAAAAGTTGGTCATGTAGTATGGGTACGTTCCCTAAAGTAACTGAAAATATACTTCTTCAGCCTAATGAGATGTGTAATTTTTTCAATTTGTACAATTTCAAAGAAAATACGTAGATTCTGCGACTGAAGTTCGTAAGTGTACAGGGAAGGCCTAAAATACTTAGATCTAAAAAGACGTAGAGTTGGCAACGCTATCACTTCAGCTTTTCAATTGCTACCTGAACTGTAAACATACATTCATACATAGAGTGAATGAGTGAAAGAGTTGGTAAGTCTTCTTTGCAGCAGGAAATTATACGTACGGGTATCAAATTACGCGTATCGACCTGCACAACCGGAATGGCGCAGTGAAAAACTGAGCAGGCATCTCCGCGGCCCCCTTTTGCGAGAGAAGGCCCGTACTGATTTGCGAGAGAAGGCCCGTACTGAACACCTTGAACCGGGCGACCGAATCGGCCCGAGAGCAGGTATATGGAATTGAGCGGTCGACTTCCTGTGCCCTTTGTAGGCACACACTCCTCGCCTTATCCACATTCAAACATCGTTTTTTCTTTGTATATTTAATTCAACAAGCGCTTCTCGCTTCATCCACATTCACCCGTCAAATATTCGATTGCGATGAAACCTTGGGGATTTGATGTGTGCATGCAGTCGATTCTTTCTGTATAGAATAGTGAGCTCTGGCATCGTGAAATTATGCATTGCTAAACCGTTCATCCGATTGTGATGAAACTTTGGGGATTTGATATATGAATGCCCGCGATGGTTTTTGTATAAAATAGTGAGCTCTGGCATCATGAAATTATGCATTGCTAAACCGTTCATCCGATTGCGATGAAACTTTGGGGGAGCGGTCGACTACCTGTTCCCTTTGTAGGCGCTCACTCCTCGCTTCATCCGCATTCAGATATTGTTTTTTCTTCATATATTTAATTTAACACACTCCTGCTCGCTTCGCCTTTTAGGGAAACGAAGGAGAGGAGAGTTCTGGGAAGGAAAAGGGATTAAAGGGTGGATAGGAATCTGGGGATCAGTGTGTCCTGATCATCAGACCTAGACAAACCTCATCCCATGAACCCGGGCACCTCTGCTAAATCACTAAACGTAGCGAATCATCTAGGGTGACCTATGGCAGAGGTGTTGGTTATCCAATAAAGGTTCCTGAGGCGACGGTTCCTATTCCCGCCTCCCAAATTGAACCTCAGATCTGGTAAGTAAACACGGCCAAAGCCATTTCAAACAAAGTTTCAATTCTGAATGGTGATTTTACACCAGAACTTATACTTTATAAGTTAATTAGTGTTAATGAGAAATAACACAAACTAATCAATCAAAAAATAATTAATATATTACGTTAATTATAAAAATATTATATTACGTTATTTTGATAACCAATTTAAAAAATTTTAAAAACCAATTTTAATTTCAAAATACAAAAAATTTAAAAATCCAAAAAATTTTAAATTTCATAAAATTTTAAATCCAAAAAAATTTTAAAATCCAAAAAATTTTAAAATTCAAAAAAAATAAAATCCAAAAAATTTAAAATCGAAAAAAATTTTAAAATCCAAAAAATTTCAAAATCCAAAAAATTTTAAAATCGAAAAAATTTTAAATTCCAAAAAATTTCAAAATCGAAAAAAATTTCAATATCCAAAAAATTTTAAAGTTCACAAAATTTTAAAATCCAAAAAATTTAAAATCAAAAAAATTTTAAAATCGAAAAAAATTTTAAAATCCAAAAAATTTCAAAATCCAAAAAATTTTAAAAACGAAAAAATTTTAAAATTAAAAAAATTTAAAAATCGAAAAAAATTTCAAATTTCAAAAAATTTTAAAATCCAAAAAAATTTAAAATCAAAAAAATTTAAAAATCGAAAAAAATTTAAAAATCCAAAAAATTTAAAAATCCAAAACATTTTAAAATCTGAAAAAAATTTAAGATCCATAAAATTTCAATATTATAAAAATTCCAAAAAAAAAAGACCTTACGGCGTATTGTCGCTTAAAAACGAAAAAGACGCTTACGCCCTTTCAGATAAAAAAATTCACTGCACGTTTCAGTACTTTGACTTTGCGACAAAAATTAAGCGTTTTTTCGCCTACAAAATTTAAAGAAAAAAACTGGCGGCAAAAACTAGAATTCTAATAAAATCACACAATTCGGCTCGCTTACACTTCCCACCGACAGGTTCGCATTAAAAAACAAGAGATGTCTTTTTCCATTAGTTTCATAAAATGCTAGGAATATCGAGTCAGGTCTGGATTAACCCATCTCTTTTCGCATGCTCGCGAATGCTGAGATAGGTATATTGTAGATTTTAAATGTCAGTTTATGCTAGCGAAACGGACCTCTCAGCGGTTTCGGTTGGGGAATACGGAATTTCGGCCCAGAAAACGATTTCAGCTTTGATATTTTTAAAAAATTTAATAGAGTAGAGGAATACGCATCTTTTGATAGCAATATTATATAAGCATCTCTTATAAAATATGTCAGTAGAAGCTGACAAACATCACACATTTCCTGAAAAATTCATGTCGAAAATGCGTTCTCAAATTATCCGAGAGTATTGAATTACTGGCCATATGAAAAAAATGCAATTTATAACGGGGCAGGTACCTACCGTTTCCATCGAAAGAAAAGTAACTAAATACGTAATGTTGACGCAATTTTTATTGAGAAAACGGGTAGGTACCTAGAGCAAAATTATTTTTCTCGCGGTTTACTAGGCAGGTACCTACCGGCTTAGGAACAGAATTCTTTCATTTAAATAATTAATGATATTATATTAAATTAATCACTCGAGGTGGTCACTTTTTGAACCTATGCAGGTACCTTCCTGCACATAACTACTCGGAATCATCTGATGATTTTGCTTATGTATTTTTTTTGTAAATGTATAACGAAATTGCTTGAAGTTGAACGGGATAATTATTATGAAAAATATTAAATTAACATAACGCTTTTTTTTGTATTTTGCATTTTAATGATAATCATTGAACGTGAGATTGGTACCGCTGCCCCGGGAACCATTCATTGGTTTCTATATACAATAGTGAGCTCTAGCATCCCAAGTCCCGGTAAACTACATTTTAATGAAAGCGCCTTGCAAATATTATAACATTATATACAACGGGTACCCGGCATGCGTTGCAAGGTCACTGCAACCTCAGAGTTAACTCAGGATGAAATTATGCAGTGCTAAACTTTTTTTTTACATTAGCTCCGCACAGCAGGCTCCAAGGAAAACAACTTCCCTAGGGGCCTACGTCATCTTTGAGGATGCTGTGCGGAGGGTTTTTTAAGGGAAAGGAAGGATAAGAAGATATGGGAAGGAATAAGGTATGAGGGGTGGGTAGGAATCTGGGGGTCAGTGTGGCCAGGAGTAACAGACGTATGAATCTATTCCTCACACTGCGGTGCAAGGCGAAGGGTTGGGAGAATCTGGCTATCCGTCACTAAGACCGAGACAAATACATACAGTTTCAGAATACAATAGTGAGCTTTGGCATCACGAAATATCGCTAGAAAAAGCCCGTTCCGAATCCTAGGGGCCTGGGTCATCTTTGAGGATGCTGTGGGGTGGGTTTTTTTAAGGGAAAGGAAGGAGAAGAAGATATTGGGAAGGAAAAACGTATGAGGGGTCTTTAGGAATTTGGGGGACAGTGTGGCCAGGAGTGACGGACGTTTGAATCTATTCCTCACACTGCGGTGCAATGCGAAGGGTTGGGAGAATCTGGCTGGAGAGGTCAAAAGCCTTCTAATTATTATGGAAACAGAAATAATTACAGAACTCGAATAGAATTTAAACAGAACTTTCGCAAAACGTTAAGACTAACTTTAAAAAAGGAAGATTTAAATTTTTTTTTTTAAACAACAGCTTAAATTATATTCTACATAGAATCTACGTAGGTACCTACTTGCTAATTATAATGAAAAATATTAAATTAATAAAACGCTTTTTTTGCATTTTGCATTTTAATGATAATCATTGAACGTGAGATTGGTACCGCTGCCCCGGGAACCATTCATTGGTTTCTATATACAATAGTGAGCTCTAGAATTCCCAGTCCTGGGAAACTACATTATAATGCAAGCGCCTTGCAAATATAATAACATTATATAAAACGGGTACCCGGCATGCGTTGCAAGGCACTGTAACCTCCGGGTCAACTTAACTGTAATGGTTCCATTCCAAGTTCCGGGAAACGACATTATAATGCAAGCGCCTGCCCTACATTAAAACATTATATACAACGGGTACCCGGCATGCGTTGCAAGGCACTGTAACCTCCGGGACAACTTTACTTAACTGTAATGGTTCCATCCCAATTCCTGGGCAATTACGTTTTATTGCAAGCGCCAGCACTACAGTACATTATATACAACGGGTACCCGGAATGCGTTGCAATATCACTGTCACCTCGGGGTTAGCTTAACTGTAATGGTTCCATTCCAAGTTCCGCGAAACTACATTATAACGCAAGCGCCTTGCAAACGCCTCCACTATATTGTAAAATTATATAGTACGGGTACCCGGCATGCGTTGCAAGATCAATGTAACCTCGGGGATGGTTCCATTCCAAGTTCGAGGAAACTATATTATTATGCAAGCGCCTTGCAAATGCCTGCACTTTATTATAACATTATATACAACGGGTACCCGGCATGCGTTGCAAGATCACTGTAACCTCGGGTACAACTTAACTGTAATGGTTCCATTCCAAGTTCCTGGAAACTACATTATAATACAAGCGCCTTGCAAACGCCTGCTTTATATTATAACATTATATACAAAGGGTACCCGGCATGCGTTGCAACATCACTGTAACCTCGGGGTCAACTTAACTGTAATGGTTCCATTCCAAGTTCAGGGAAACTACATTATTATGCAAGCGCCTTGCAAATGCCTGCACTTTATTATAACATTATATACAACGGGTACCCGGCATGCGTTGCAAGGTCACTGTAACCTCAGGTTTCTTCATATATTTAATTTAACACACACTCCTCCTCGCTTCATCCACGTTCACACGTCAAATCGCATAGTGCTTTAACCCGTCAGTTGCTTCTGCAACGGGCAAAACCTAGTTATATAGTATTGTTTAGTTTTGGGGTAGGTCAGGAAAACTCACTCTTTTTTGTATGCAAAAATTAAGCCAAACCTGTCACGCCAAAACGACCTTTCGGCTCCTCGAGATTCGTACACTTTGAGAGGTCAGTTTCGGTCAACGGGCAGCGTAACTAAAATCGTATGAGAATTTTCAGCCATCGATCCTCAAGCCAAAGTGGACCTTGGCGTTCAGCATTTCGGAAGGCTTCACGGTTCAATCTCCTTCGAAGTCTTCGGCACGAGCTTTTGTTTTTTTTTCTGGATCGGGAAACATTTTTAATTTTAATTTATATGTTTGCCAAAACTTTACGGGAGACATCTAGCGGTGCGGAATACGAGTGTGGATTGTTCACATTAGAAAAAATCAAATGTCTATCGCATACGGTTGTAGTTCTATTTTTATCCGTTCGAATGGCGGGGTCGTCTGATTTCACACCAAAATGTCCAATTCACGAAAAAAGTGCACTCAACAAATTCAGACATGGAAGCTGCGAGTTTTTTTTTTCGACAAAAAAAATATATACAGGGATTTATTCTCCGATACGAATCGGCGTCGAAAACTAGAAGCTCTACTCGAATCACTCGATTATATTTCCCGCCGACAGACGGCGTTTGAAAAAAAAAAATGACGAAAAAACCCGCTAATTTCACAAAGAAAAATGCTATATAGGACTATTGACATAGGTCAGGATCTCAGATGTCAAATTTTTAGCCTAACAAAACGGAACTCTCGGCGGTTTCGGTCATTGTTTTTCGGAAAACGACATTACCGCCGAAAAACCGATTCCGGGCTAGATGTTTTTTGAAAATACGATAGCCGGATAGATTCCGCAACTTTTAACACAAATAAAACATATGATTCTCATATAAAATACGTCAAGAGATGCTGACAAAACTCGAAATTTTCAGAAAAAAAATCATCAAAATACGCGCTCACAGATTCCATCGGAAGTTTAAATATTTGCTGGCCAGTTCAAATTAACACGTTTTTCATTCGGGGTAGGTACCTACTTATTTCGGTAGTATTGCAAATATGATGAAAAAAGCTAAGATTGCCGGAATCTAAGGAAATGCGCAGGTACCTACCTGAATGGGTACCTACACAACGAATTAGGTTTTAATGCAATAAATACTAAGGTAAGGTTGTTTCGATGATACAGAATAATTGAACTTTTTTAAGTTAATTTTCACGTTCTGTGATGGTTCTACTCAAATTCTATTGTTTTATCATTACAGACCAGTTACATCACAAAACTGAAATAATTACAGAACTCGAACGGAACTTTATAGAACTGAAAATTTACTAGAAAAATTTAAAGAATTGTCAATTTTTTTTATTAATTATTTTTTTTATTTTTAAGTGTGTTCTATTTGAACATTGTATATATATATACATTACGCGTGTTCTAGGTAGGTACTTACTTGCGGGGACTTTTTTCATTTAAAAATCAAAACATGATATTGAATGAATTTATTTGTAGTGAAAATTATTTTATGCTCAACAGCATAATGGCGTCGTTTTGGTGAAATATTACAACAAAGTACCTACTTAGTACTTACACTTGCAAAATGAAATACAATACAACTACAATAGTGAGCTCCGGCATAATGAAATTTTGCACTGCTAAACCGTGCAACCGATTGTTATTGTTAATGGACTATTTGTGCGTAAATAAATTAATTATATACAGCGGGTACCCGGCATGCGTTGCGAGGCCACTTTAACTTCGGGGTCAACTAAACCGTAATGGTTCCCTACCAAGTCCCGGGAAACAACATTATAAAATTATGCACTTTATAAAATTATATACAACGGGTACCCGGCATGCGTTGCAAGGCCGCTTTAACCTCGGGGTCAATAAAACTGTAATGTTTCCATCCGAAGTCCTGGGAAACTACATTATAATGGAAGCGCCTGCACTATGTAACATTATATACTACGGGTACCCGGCATGCGTTGCAAGGCCACTTTAACCTCAGGGTCAACTAAACTCTAATGGTTCCATCCCAAGTCCCCGGAAACTACATTATAATGCAAGCGCCTGCACTATATAACATTATATACAACGGGTACCCGGCATGCGTTGCAAGGTCACTGTAACCTAGGGGTCAACTTTACTGTAATGGTTTCATCCCGATTCCCGGGAAATAAAATTTTAATGCAAGCGCCTGCAATTTATAACATAATATACAACGGTTACACGGCATGCGTTGCAAGGTCACTGTAACCTCGGGGTCAACTTAACTGTAATGGTTCCATCCCAATTCCCGGGAAATAAAATTTTAAAGCAAGCGCCTGCACTATATAACATTATATACAACGGGTACCCGGTATGCGTTGCAAGGTCACTGTAACCTAGGGGTCAACTTTACTGTAATGGTTTCATCCCGATTCCCGGGAAATAAAATTATAATGCAAGCGCCTGCAATTTATAACATAATATACAACGGTTACTCGGCATGCGTTGCAAGGTCACTGTAACCTCGGGGTCAACTTAACTGTAATGGTTCCATTCCAATTCCTGGGAAATTACATTTTAATGCAAGCGCTGCACTACATAACATTATATACAACGGGTACCCGGCATGCGTTGCAAGGTCACTGTAACCTCAGGTTTCTTCATATATTTAATTTAACACACACTCTTCCTCGCTTCATCCACGTTCGCACGTCAAATCGCATAGTGTTTAAACCCGTCAGTTGCTTCTGCAACGGGCAAAACCTAGTATATATAGTATTGTTTAGTTTTGGGGCAGGTCAGGAAAACTCACTCTTTTTTGTATGAAAAAATTAAGCCAAACCCGTCACGCCAAAACGACCTATCGGCTCCTCGAGATTCGTACACTTTGAGAGGTCAGTTTCGGTCAACGGGCAGCGTAACTAAAATCGTATGAGAATTTTCAGCCATCGATCCTCAAGCCAAAGTGGACCTTGGCGTTCAGCATTTCGGAAGGCTTCACGGTTCAATCTCCTTCGAAGTCTTCGGCACGAGCTTTTGTTTTTTTTTCTGGATCGGGAAACATTTTTAATTTTAATTTATACGTTTGCCAAAACTTTACGGGAGACATCTAGCGGTGCGGAATACGAGTGTGGATTGTTCACATTAGAAAAAATCAAATGTCTATCGCATACGGTTGTAGTTCTATTTTTATCCGTTCGAATGGCGGGGTCGTCTGATTTTACACAAAAATTTCCAATTCACGAAAAAAGGGCACTCAACATGACTCAATACAGCGACTTTCTTAATATAATGTTGCCAGGTGCTTGATTTTGGAATGGCTGATTTTGGAATGTAGTCTCATTGATTTTAATACGGGTTCACAATGTCTCTTACTAAAATTGTTAATTTTGACAATAAATAATATGGATACGTTAAAATATAAAATACATTTCATATAAATTTAATTGGATACCTAAATTAACTGCTTTAAATATACCTACACTAACTAGAAAAAATAAATTATTGAAGTTGTGGTAGAATTTCTTCTACCTCATGTGAAATTGTTTGTTCTTTTTTTTTCAACTCATTTATACTATCATATTATTATTTGGAAATATATTTTAAATGGAGTTCTGCATATCAAGTTTGAAAACAGCAAAAAAAATGTGTAAAAAAAAAATATTTTTCGGGTGTGTTTGTTGTTAATTTTTCAAAAACATGTTTTTTTCATTCTATTTGCGGGTATATTGTAAAATGTTACGAATAATAAAGAATCAAAGTTAATATATTTATGTTTCGTTGCTTTCTTATTAAACATAAGATTATTTTACTTTCTACTTCTTACTAAACATAAGATTATTTTACCTCTGAAATAGGTTTTTTTTAGAAACGGCAACACTAAACTCCGTATTCAAGGTGGCAACTTATTTACTGACACATAAATATTAAATATGGCGTCGCGGCTTCGCTTTGAATTGGTATATTTATTATTTGATTGATTCGGGTAGAAACTGATTATGCACTAAATTATTGACTGGTGACTGCAAATAGGTAAGATATAATGATATAATATATGAAATAATACTCCATTAAAGACAGATTAGCTCGAAAATTAGCTAACACGTCAGACGTATGATATAACCTAAATCATCATTTCTTACGGGAAAGATTTTGAAAATGATCTAAATCGTAATTTATTTACTTACAGGAAAGATTTTGAAAATGCCCCCAGAGATATTGGATATATATTTATTCCATGATGTTGGTATGATATTTATACTGAAAGTGACACGAAAACGCAAAGTGCGTAGATATTTAACGAAGCAAGCTTACAAAAAAAAGACTCTTGATCAAAGGAATTCATTTTAAAAAGGTATTTATTTATTATTTTCATTAAAAAAATAGAGCAATCTACAAGATAATTATTGTATTTACAAGATTTATTTCCTATTGTTTCCCATCAAAAGTGCCGCGGTCACCTCGCGCCCACCGGGTGACGGGGTGACAAACGGCAATCCAGAAGATAATGACTTCGAAGGAAAATGACAAATGATCGGACGTCATACAAAGCATTTTGTAGAAAATAAACAACCTTATTTTGGTTTGGTATTTTTCTAAAGTAAATACGCTGACATCCCTACAATAACTTTCTGAACTTTGTGGGTACAAACATTTTCATAATGACAAAATGAAGGGAAATGACAAACGCATCATACTAAGCAGACGTCATATTTATTTATTTATTTTATTTGTTTATTTAGCACAGTAATATACATTTACATACATAATTTATTAAATTTTGACTGCCCAACTAGGAGTATTGTCCCGTTTTAGGACAGTCAAATAATTATGGGTATGAACATGTGGATAAAAAGAGGAAATAAAAAGAAGAGAAAGAATATAAAATAAAATAATTAAAAAAAAGTTTAAAACATAGTACCTAACTGTTATTTGTTTAGCATAGCAAAAGAAAAAAGAAGAGAAGAGAAAGAATAAAATAAAAATGAAGTAACCAATTAAAACATAAAATAGTCGTGGGTTATGTACAAAGCATTTTGATAATAGAGTGATCTATTCTAAAATAATACTAAAATTCTAAAGTAAATACGCTGACATCTTCCGTACAGACCCGCTCCATGTACCTACTGGTTACTTCCAGAAACATTACCGTCTATAATTTTCAAATACATCTGTTAAAATTTTCATCAGTTATGTTCTGCTGTTTGAACAGTTAAACCGTCATGCTTGAATCCTGCATGTTTGAAACAATTGTAAATGGTACTTTGTGACATTTTAAGCACAAGATTCTTTCTAAAATTAGTTTTGAGTGACCGTTTATTCCTTGATCCATTGGCTGTAAGACTGATGTTGTATTGGACGCAAGGAAAGCAAGTGTTATATGCTTAAGCTGGGTCCACACATGTTCTTTTGTCCGTTCCGTTCCGTACCTCCGTTCCGTATCAAAAACTCTGGACGCAAGTAAAAATAGCCCGTACCTCCGTAACGTCGCTGCGATCATCGGCATCGCGTGTTCATTCCATTCGACAGAGAGAACGACCTGCGCATGCCGCGATCGCGTCCAGACTGGCGCATATCCGTATCGTATCGCCTTTGAACGGGCCGAATAAACCGACTCCCGATGGATCGGGGCGTACCTCTACCCGTATCGTACCTCCGTAACACCGTACCGTTCCGAACGGGCGTCCAAACTAGCGTTCTTGATCACGACGCTGATACGGAACGGAGGAACGGAACGGACAAAAGAACATGTGTGGACCCATCTTTAAAATCAACTGTGTAAGGAATCATGTCAATCACTATCAGCCTTACTCATCATAAAACCGTACCACGGCTCTGTAGCGGCTCTGTAGCTACACAGTGGAGTAAGCTTACACTGCTCAGGGAAAAAATGTTTACTCATCATCATAATGTTTCTCGACAGCTGTTATGATTTTTTTACGGTAGCAACACTGCTCCAAAGCTCAAAAACGCGACCAATTTAGCATTTCGCGGCGTGTTGCCAACTTCACGTTTATTCATACGTCAACACGCGTCAACACAACGTTGACTTTGGTAAATCTATATTTAGAGACCTAAAATCTCCTTCCGTGAGTGCCGCAAATGGATCGTACCTTTTTTAAACCTTTTCCGTGGCCGTGGTGCACGAATACCGCGAATACGGTCAATATTTGCCAAAGCTCCGTTCAAAACGTCAAGATTCTCATAAAAGTTCGCCATTTTCGTCAGTTACAACGCGGGGTACTGAGTTAACCCTGGTGGTCGGGTGGTTTAAATTCTGACAGCTACTACATCTCCTGGTACAGCGACTCGGTAAAAACACGCGCATGCGCGCGATTAACCCACTATGTTGAGTAACAATTTCACTTAACCCGCTCTTGCTCCGAGGTGTAATCTTATTTTGCGATGATGAGTAAGGCTGTATAAGCGAAGTCATTATACATCTGATTTTGTTATAAAGAATTTTATTTGAAAATCAAACTTCGTTGTGTAATTACTGAATTTAAATAATATTTATGTTTCAAGATACTACGATACGAAGCTGCACTGATATCGACTGGCTGTACCGACGCAATATTGATTATATCCCGTGGAGATTCTTCATTGCTGAGGATCGTGTGCTCTACTCCAATTTCCATGGTGGATAAGGCTCTTTCTTCCGGTCCCCGCAGTCCTGCGCTATGTGGAGAGCGAAGGACATCGACGTACCAGAGACGCCAGTGATACTTGGTCACTTCAGCGCTGTGGTGACCTTCCTCTGCCTTCTACTTTGTCAGTGACTATGAGTTTCTCCAAGTTGGAGTCCTCAGTTTGGCGATCAACGTGTCCAAAGTATTTTAAAGATGCGTTATAGGCAGATAAATTAAAAAAAAAATAGAAAAATCAAATATTGTTGATTATTTTGACCATTTAGATTGGTCATTTTAAGAGACTGCCTAGCGATTCCTTATTTTTTATGAGATCGTTATTGGATAACGGACGTAATCACGTAATAATGTGATTTTTATGGCTGTTATTTGCGTTTTCTATGTACAACGTACATTAAATGAGAAAATAATCATGCTTACTTGCAGGAATTCATGTGTAAATCGATCTAAACTAAAATATATGATTTAAAAATCATACAAATCTGACAGGAGATTACGTCCGTTATCCAATAACGATCTCACAAAAAATACGGTATCGCTAGGCTGGTAACAATATAACTGATCAAGCACAAAAATTTTATTCATTCTTAAACACTTCCAAGGAACTTATTGTTTTTATTTAACTTATGTTCCTATAATTAATTTTTAAGGCTTCTCATTATCCCATATGGTTTTCAAAAGAATTAATTTTCAATAAAAAACAAATGCACAAATTATATAAGCAATCTAGAAACGTTAACGATTGTATATTATTTATTGTAAAAGCCCACTCGGGCGTAAATAAATAATAATTGAAAGCCTTTTGTGGATGTCTAGCTCTTCCAGAATGGACACATTTGTGCGTCTGGCAGACCATGGAATCCTGAACATTTTTCTCCAACACCACATTTCTATGGCGTCTATTCATTTTCTTTCCATGACTTTGTACTACGTTTCGACACTATACTGAACAATTGGGAAACTCATTGTTCGGACGATATAGGATATAGGCTATTGAAATTTAATTCACAGAAATTGATACTATGATTTCCTCTACAAACTTAATTCTAAGATAAAAATAGAAAAATTTGCAGGATTTTCATTCAAATTCAGCGGGTTTTCCATCTTGAAATATGTTTTTTAATAACTTTAAATGTTTTTTTTTTTATACAAAGATTTGTATTATATTGTAGCAAATCCTGATTTTGAAAAATTGAAGAATATAATTTATTTTTTGTAAATAAAGATAAGAAATATTATCTTTTTTTTTACATTAGCTCCACGCAGGAGGCCCTGAGGAAAATAACTCCCTTCAGGGCCTATATCATCTTGGGGGACGTTGTGTGGAGAGTTTTTTCATGACAGGAAAGAGAGGAAGTTCTGAAAAGTAAAGGGTATGAAGGGTGGGTAAGAATATGAGGTTCAGTGTGTCCAGGAGTGTCAGACGGATGAATCCATCCCTCCCACTGTGGTGCAAGGCGATGTTCCGTGAGAGTACGGCTGTAGAAGTCTGAATGTAATTTAATTTCCCTCAAATAAAATTAAATAAGTAATATGTTCATCAATTTTCTTGCATTATAAATATTTTACAAATCTTGATTTCTGACTTTTTGTTTGCTTCAAAATGTGTAATTTTTTTTATTTTACGTTATGCTGAATAATACAATTAAAACAATAAAACTTATTAAAAGGTTTTTTTTTTCTTCATGTATTTATAGTACTTATAAGTAGTCTGTTTTTTAAATGAAATAAATACTAAAATGCATTATTTTCCATTTCTGGAAATTTAAATACTTTTACATTATTATCAAATTCAGAGATCGGCAAAGTGAGGCTCCGGAGCCGCATGACGCTTTTGTAATTAAGGAATACAATTTATGTATTCCTTAATAACATAATATTTTGTTATCAATGAATAAAATTTTATTATCAAGTTTTATTCAGCGTACCCATAATTTAATGAAGTACTAAAATTAGGGGGCGTCTACTAATATCTACAGGAATTCCAAAAACTGAAAAAATCTAACTAATATCAATGAGAAGGAAAGTGTTGACGAATATCTACAGCTCAAACTGTTGAAGAATATCTATGAGAACCAAAGTGTTGACGCATATCTACAGCACTGGCAGAGGTTGGATTTGCAATTATATATAGCATATTGGAATAACGTAATATAGCGTATGCAGTTTAAAAAACTTAATTTATGTAAGTATGTATGTAAAAATCCCTAATATCGGACTATTGGACACATTTAGCTGATTAATCCAACCTACTCTCTGTAGATATTAGTCAACACTCTGAAGTTCGTAGATGTTAGTTCAACATATGAGCTGTAGATATTCGTCCGACATACAGGCTGTAGATATTAGTATCTGGAGTCCTAAAATTATGATAAATGTTTACTAAATCCAAAGATATTGAAATATAAGTAGATGTGCTATCTGCTGTTTTTACTATGTGGGTCTGCGCTTCCGGGTGTCACCGATATTGTTTATCAATTAACAAATAAACTAAAAGAACAAATAATTAACAAATAAACCAAACGAACGTTAAACTAAACGAACGAATTCTTTCCTTATTCAAAATATATTGTTAACCAATATTAATGCACATTTTCAAAAAATCAACGAAATGAACAAATTCTTTTTGTATGAAAACTACGCTAATTAGCGCGTAGTCCGGCGACAGTTGCGCGGACACCATAGCATATCTCTTCTGTATTTGAATATCCTTTGACTAAATCAAACAGATTTGCTCTCAAATTTTTTTTGAATCGTTATAATGCAAAGATTTGGCTAATAAGTTTGCCGAACACTGATCTAAATGATACCGAGTATTTTGAAATAAAAAGTAAGTGTTAAGCGTGTCCCTATTATGTAAATATTTACTGGTTATATTTATGAATAGTACAATAGAACAAAAGTGATTATGAAATTGGGAGACTGGTTGATGGAGACCTTTGTTCTCTCCAGGACTCAACCCTTTGCCTTTCATCGCAGCGGGAAGGATGGATTCACACATCATTCCTGTAGTGTTGCCAACTCGGATTTTGAAAAAGGTGTAGGCCAGATTAGAAAATTATGTAGTATTAGTAAAATTTGTATATGAAAAGTTCATAGATCCACATATTTTTTTTTTCGTGAAATGAAGAAGTTAGGGTACGTGAAACTGAATAAAACATATTGTATTTTGTTTTACAATTTATTTAATCCATAAGCTGCTGAATTATTCTGCAGTATTATTTTGGCTGGTGTATTTTCCTGAATAAAAAACGTGTTTTTACTTACTCATTTCTAAGGAAACTCCTGAATGTCATAAGATATTACATTGTCATTGTTTACAAATACCTATACCAAAAGCTTTAGTAATTTCGTTTTTACACATAATTATTTACAAAAACGAAATAACATTAAAAACGACTATACATGCGATCCGCAGCTTACGGGTTAACCCGTCTGCTTGTTTAGGAATAAAAACATCCCAAAACACGTAATCGCATTATACTTTCATAAGACCAAAAACGTCCCGAGCGACCTTACAATTTAAAAGCTATATATCTCTCTTCCTCTTATACAAACGTATGTATTTTTCTTTTAACCGGAAAGAGAACAAAATAATGCTTGTTATTGTCTTTGAAATTGTAATCTATTTTGCATAGATATTTTACAATCTCGATCCAAAGTGGCAGTTTCAGAATTTGCGCGCAAAACTGAGGCTTCCGTATTGTGAGGTGCGAATATATTGAACCAAGCAGACGGGTTAAAGAGATAGAACTCAGGCAGCATTTGAACCGTTCTTCGTACTTGCAATATTAGCGTATTAACCCCTTTTCATCTCTGGTATTGTAAATTATGGTTTAAGACTAAAATACTCAATTTTCAGTCAAATTATATTTATTAAAATATTAATGAAGGCTCGCTGTTTGTTTTTTAGCCACTTTTTATGAAAAGTAAGCATTTCATTAGAAAGTCTGTTTCTGACGTTAGTTTTTGTCAAATTAATCGCAGAAAACAGATGCTCGACATTCGCACTGCTTTGAGGCAAGTTAATAACTTTTGTACTGTAATGTTGTCGTGTGAGTGCTTGTGTCTGGTTTTTTTTTTTTTTTTTTTTTACATTAACACCACACAGGAAGCCCTGAGGAAAATAATTTCCCTCAGGGCCTATGTCATCTTTGTAGATGCTGTGTGGAGGGTCTCTTTGAGGAAAGGAAGGAGTGAACATGGGTCTTGAAGAGACCCATGTTGTAGGAGGGAGGAAACACAGAGGCCGGCAAATCGTTCCACAGCCGAGCCGTTGAACTCAAGAACGAGTCATAGAAACGACCCGTTCTCATGTGAGTAATGTCAACCGTGTACAAATGTTGGGCGCGTGTTTGGCGTGTTTCCCGACTATGCACCGGAGCCGAGGGGATCAATGATGCTAGTTCCTCGGAGCATCTTCCATTGTAATACCGGTAGAACAAGGACAGCATTCCCACCTGACGCCTATGCTCTAAAGATTGCAGTCCGTCTGTTAGGATGGGAGAATCTATCAAACGGACCGCCCGTTTCTGCACAGAGTCAAGGGTTTTTTTTAGGTATTTTGGAGCTCCAGACCAGAGGTGGCTGCCAAATTCAACCGTGGGGCGCACTTGCGATTTGTACAGGGTTAGCAGTTGGGTACTATTAAAGTATCTGCGGGCCCTGTACAGTACGCCCAGTTTCTGAGAGGCTAACTTAACTCTGGTTTCGATGGAGCCCCCGTACCTGAGCTGGTCACTTAGAGTTACACCAAGCATATCAATGGAGGTCCTGTTCGGAAGGTTGCTTCCGTTGAAGGAGACTAGATTTTCATTTCGATCCCTTTTAGACGTTATCAAACATGATTGGGTCTTTGAAACATTAAATTCGACGAGGTTATTCTTACCCCAAGAGAAAATACTCTCGAGGTAACCGTCCATTCTTTGCTTCAAAGCCCTCCGAGCTATTGGAGTTTGTGTGCCCTTTGGGGGCTTGTCAAACAAAAAGCTATCATGGACTGTACTGTCATCCGCGTAACAATGAATCGGTGCACATGACAAGAGGTCATTGATGTGCAACAGAAACAAAGTCGGTGACAGAACCGATCCCTGTGGGACGCCAGCATTTATCGAATGCGAAGAAGAGGTGAAACCGTCAGCAACCACCTGAATCGACCTCTCCCTCAAAAAGTCGGCAATCCACTTACACAAGGATGCGGGAAGTCCGTAAGAAAGCAGTTTGTTGACAAGCCCTCGGTGCCAAACCCGGTCAAAGGCCTTGGAAATATCCAGTGCAACCGTTTGGGTCTCACCAAAACGTTCCAGGCACCGCCCCCAAACATGCGTCACATACGCGAGAAGATCACCGCACGAGCGGTTCCGCCGGAATCCGTATTGACGGTCGTTAATAATTTTGTTCTTCTCGAGGTATGTGAGCAGTTTGTCGTTGATCACACGTTCCATTACCTTAGACAGAACTGATGTGATCGCTATGGGGCGGTAGTTGGCTGGGTTGGAGCGGTCACCCTTCTTTGGAATAGGGTGAATGATCGCTTTTTTCCAACCAGAGGGCACAGAACCAGACTTCAGGGACATTTTGAAAAGCTTCGTCAAAATTGGAGCTATTTCTGCAGCGCACCTCTGCAATACCAGGGCAGGTATTCCGTCAGGCCCACTAGCTTTATTAATATCAAGCCCTCGTAAGACTTGGAGTACATCCCGATGCCGGATCCTCAGCTTTTTCATATGAAAACCGCAGTGAGGAACCGACGGCGGGGTAGCACCTTGATCATCGAGGGTCGAGTTTTCCGCGAACATTTTGCCTAATAAGTTAGCCTTTTCGGCGGCGGTATTTGCTAGAGAGCCGTCAGGTCTGGTAAGAGGTGGCAGACTGGATTTGCAGAAATTGCGACCTATTGAGCCCGCAAGCGACCAGAACGCTCTGCTGCCGTGCGGGCAGGCAGCCAGCTTTCTACTGATCTGCAGGTCGTGCTCGAATTTAGACCTATTAATGATCCTCTTGCTTTCCTTTGCCATTTTGTTATATTCTGTTCTGTTTTCGGACGTTCGAGATGTGTTGTAGGCTCGGTAAGCCGCGTTTTTTCGTCGCACTGCTTCAGAGCATTGTCGACTAAACCACGGCTTTGAGCCCACACCAGTTTCTTTAACAGTGGATTGGATGAAGCCATCCATCGCGGATGTGATGACTTCACCAATTTCCTGGGCACATCTTGAGGGATCCGAGGTCCGAAAACAGACAGCTGACCACGGGAAAGCATTAAAATGTGCCCGCAGACCAAACCAATCTGCTGATCTATAGTGCCACACTTTTCTCTTCAGCCGCTCGTTTGGCGGTCTGAAGGTTACGGGGATTGACGTCGTCACCAGGCAGTGGTCGGACGATCCTAAAGGCGCTGTGACGTCAATCTTGTAGCCGTGTGGCACAGTGGTTAAAAACAAATCTAACAAATTGGAGCGGTGAGTCTGGACATCAGGAACCCTTGTCGGCCCCTGAACCATTTGCTCCAGTCCATGGCAGAGGGCAAAGGATTCCGCCTCTCGTCCAGCCGAGTCCGTTGGTCCTGAGAACTTTAACCAAGGTTCGTTATGAACATTGAAGTCCCCCAGGACCAGAAACTCTGCCGTAGGGAAGCGGGGCAAGAGGTCATCAATAGTATTACTTAGATGTTTGAAGAGTTCGGACGTATCTGAAACGCTAAGGTTCGGTGAGCGGTATAGACACGCGTAAAATCTTACCGTACTGGCAAGATTGACACGCACCCACATTACGTCGAATCTGGAGTTCTCCAGATTCAACAGTCGCACACAGTTGACGTCAGCTCGGCTGAAGAGACAGACACCTCCTTTGGGTCTGAATTTGCCAACGAGGGTGAAGCCCGGGCAATCCAGATAGGTGGCGTCTGTAGGCTCGGCTATCTGCGTTTCGGAAAGGAAGAGAAGGTTAGGGCGTTGGGAGAGAAGGTGTTGGTGGACGAAGTTTAAGTTTTTGTGCAGGCCGCGAATGTTGGTGAAATTCACCAACAGCTTTGGCCTGCACCGGGGACTCCTGCTTCTCGCCGTTGTGATAGTGATATTACTGTTGTTTGTGCAATTCATGATTTTATATGGTTTTTTTTTTTTTTTTTTTTTTGGGGTTATTAGAAGAAAGGAAGGTCCGGGAAGGAAAAGGTATGAGGGATGGGTAGGAAAGCTGGGGATCAGAGTGTACAGGAGTGACGGACGTATGAATCCAACCCACCCACTGCGGTGCAAGGCGATGGGCTGGGAGAGTCCGGCTGGAGAGGTCACCCAATGCGCCCCAAACGCTACTGCTGGGTCCCCTCCGGTCACGAACCGGCACAACAGCAGCGGCAGGGTTTTTGCACTCGTTGATGGGGCAGCCCACCCTCAGTCGTGAGCCTGAGGGTCGGGCCCCTGTACTACCGAGCGACCCGGACAACGGTAACCGGTTGTAAAGGGTCTCCCTCAACCAGCATCTCCCAATCCGGCCCGCCACGCAGAAGGTGGGCCGACGCACTCGCCATCAAGACCCAGACAAACATTACCCCATGAACCCGGGCACCCGTGCTAAGTCACCAAACGCGGCGAACCACTTGGGGTGACCTGTGGCAGAGGTGTTGGTCATCCAATAAATGGTTCCCAGGGCGGCGGTACCCATACCCGCCTACCAAATTTCTGGTGTCAAATGTCTGGTGGGTGGAACTCGGTAATGAAGAGAGTAGGTATAATTGGTACTGGTATTGGGGAGCTGCTGGTAGCAAAAGAGACATACCTACTTCTTTATATAAACTGGACCAGTAAGAGAAACATTTGAGACTTCACCTTTTCTTATTTTTGAAATATGACATCAAAACTCATCAGCTTTGATTTGCTGATTTTCTTGAAATGGAAGATTTGTGTTTCTTGGAGTTCTCCATTCACGGTCTAACTTGGTAAGATTTGTTGGAAATAATCCTGAAAATAGTCGAGCACTTTCATCTGCAGGACTTCTTATGTGGCACGGACTCTAGCAGTATGAAACCACAGCACACCACAACGCACCACATAATTTGTCCCGCAGACAGGGGCGCCTCTGTCTTTAAATAAGGGAACGTACCCATACTACGTGACACGTTTAGGGAGGGGGGGGTCTTCAAAATGTCACGCTCCATACAAATGAGCGGCGGGTTGCTTAGGATTTTGGTCACCGGGGGGGGGGGGTTAAAAATTGCAAAAAGTTGGTCATGTAGTATGGGTACGTTCCCTAAAGTAACTGAAAATATACTTCTTCAGCCTAATGAGATGTGTAATTTTTTCAATTTGTACAATTTCAAAGAAAATACGTAGATTCTGCGACTGAAGTTCGTAGGTGTACAGGGAAGGCCTAAAATACTTAGATCTAAAAAGACGTAGAGTTGGCAACGCTATCACTTCAGCTTTTCAATTGCTACCTGAACTGTAAACATACATTCATACATAGAGTGAATGAGTGAAAGAGTTGGTAAGTCTTCTTTGCAGCAGGAAATTATACGTACGGGTATCAAATTACGCGTATCGACCTGCACCCGGAATGGCGCAGTGAAAAACTGAGCAGGCATCTCCGCGGCCCCCTTTTGCGAGAGAAGGCCCGTACTGATTTGCGAGAGAAGGCCCGTACTGAACACCTTGAACCGGGCGACCGAATCGGCCCGAGAGCAGGTATATGGAATTGAGCGGTCGACTTCCTGTGCCCTTTGTAGGCACACACTCCTCGCCTTATCCACATTCAAACATCGTTTTTTCTTTGTATATTTAATTCAACAAGCGCTTCTCGCTTCATCCACATACACCCGTCAAATATTCGATTGCGATGAAACCTTGGGGATTTGATGTGTGCATCCAGTCGATTCTTTCTGTATAGAATAGTGAGCTCTGGCATCGTGAAATTATGCATTGCTAAACCGTTCATCCGATTGTGATGAAACTTTGGGGATTTGATATATGAATGCCCGCGATGGTTTTTGTATAAAATAGTGAGCTCTGGCATCATGAAATTATGCATTGCTAAACCGTTCATCCGATTGCGATGAAACTTTGGGGGAGCGGTCGACTACCTGTTCCCTTTGTAGGCGCTCACTCCTCGCTTCATCCGCATTCAGATATTGTTTTTTCTTCATATATTTAATTTAACACACTCCTGCTCGCTTCGCCTTTTAGGGAAACGAAGGAGAGGAGAGTTCTGGGAAGGAAAAGGGATTAAAGGGTGGATAGGAATCTGGGGATCAGTGTGTCCTGATCATCAGACCTAGACAAACCTCATCCCATGAACCCGGGCACCTCTGCTAAATCACTAAACGTAGCGAATCATCTAGGGTGACCTATGGCAGAGGTGTTGGTTATCCAATAAAGGTTCCTGAGGCGACGGTTCCTATTCCCGCCTCCCAAATTGAACCTCAGATCTGGTAAGTAAACACGGCCAAAGCCATTTCAAACAAAGTTTCAATTCTGAATGGTGATTTTACACCAGAACTTATACTTTATAAGTTAATTAGTGTTAATGAGAAATAACACAAACTAATCAATCAAAAAATAATTAATATATTACATTAATTATAAAAATATTATATTACGTTATTTTGATAACCAATTTAAAAATAATTTTAATTTCAAAATACAAAAAATTTAAAAATCCAAAAAATTTTAAATTTCATAAAATTTTAAATCCAAAAAAATTTTAAAATCCAAAAAATTTTAAAATTCAAAAAAAATAAAATCCAAAAAATTTTAAAATCGAAAAAAATTTTAAAATCCAAAAAATTTCAAAATCCAAAAAATTTTAAAATCGAAAAAATTTTAAATTCCAAAAAATTTCAAAATCGAAAAAAATTTCAATATCCAAAAAATTTTAAAAGTCACAAAATTTTAAAATCCAAAAAATTTAAAATCAAAAAAATTTTAAAATCGAAAAAAATTTTAAAATCCAAAAAATTTCAAAATCCAAAAAATTTTAAAAACGAAAAAATTTTAAAATCAAAAAATTTTAAAATCGAAAAAAATTTCAAATTTCAAAAAATTTAAAAATCCAAAAAAATTTAAAATCAAAAAAATTTAAAAATCGAAAAAAATTTAAAAATCCAAAAAATTTAAAAATCCAAAACATTTTAAAATCTGAAAAAAATTTAAGATCCATAAAATTTCAATATTATAAAAATTCCAAAAAAAATGGATTAAAAAAATAACTTTTATTCCCATACTGAACTCCTTGAACCAGTTGACCGAAGTGGCCCTATAATAGGTGTACCAAATTGAGCAGTCTACTGCCTGTGCCCTCTATGTGGCGCACACACCTCGCTTCGTCTACATTCAAACATCGTTTTTTTCTTCAAATATTTATTGAACACACACTCCTCGCTTCATCCACGTTCACACATCAAATCGCACAGTGCTTTAACCCGTCAGTTGCTTCTGCAACGGGCAAAACCTAGTATATATTAATGCTCAGTTTGGAAAACTCACCTTTTTTTTCAGCCTTTTCTGACACCGGTTTCATACAAAACGACTGATACAGAATTGAAGTGCGACCCTGGCGACGGAAACTGCAATCTCTCACTATCCGACGAAGAAATTCGGCCGGGGTTATGTTTTCCGCCGACAGGTTCGCCAGTCGAAAGACGAAAATCCATTTCGGAAGGAAACGTGTCAAAAAGTCCATACAAATGACGGTTCCAGTTTTGGTGATGCGATAACGGACTCTTCTCCCCCGCATCGCGTACCACCTTACGGCGTATTTTCGCTTGAAAATGCAAAGACGCTTAAGCCCTCTTACTTTCCAGCCCAGGCCTCGGCCCCGCAGGCGATAATAGACGGTCGCTTCCTCGAGTTTGGAACGTGCCAAGGTCCATTTTGGCTTGGCGGCGAGTCAGATAATCTTGAGATAGGTCAGGATTCCGAGTGTCAAAAATTTAGCCTAAATAATACAGACTTTTCAGAGTTTTCGGTAGTGGTTTTACGGTACGCGGCATTGCGACCCGGAAACCGATCCCCGCTTAGATGTTTTAAAAAATACGTTACAGTAGAGAATTCCGCAACTTTTAATATCAAAATTATATACGATTCTCATATGAAATATGTCAGGAGAACCCGACGAAAATCAATAATTTTCTGAAAAATTCATGTCAAAAACGTGTTCCTAAATTCTTCGATAGTGTGAAAATTGCTGGCCATCTGAAAATAACACAATTTATAACGCGGTAGGTACCTACCGTTCCATCAAGTTATTGCAAATTCGTTAAAGAAAAGTAATAAAGTACGTAAGAAAAAACGCGTAGGTACCTACCCAAATATTATTTTTCTCGGTATATACTAGGTAGGTACCGGCTTATGAAGCATTTAAATATTAAAAGAAATCACTCAAGATTGTCAAGTATTTATTGAGAAAACGCATAGGTACCTACACCAATATTATTAGTAGCGACATGAACTTCTTTCCTTTAAATGTTAAATCGAAAATTAATGATATGAAATGAAAAAATCACCCAACATGGTCACTTTTTGAATTATATAGGTACACGGAGGTTGCTTCTGGACACCCACTGTTGGTGGGAACGTTATTTTTAAATTAGTTCATTTTCACGTAATGTGCGAGTTGTATTTATTCAATTATCTTCAGTATATTTATTATTATTTATTTTATTTATTATTATTTATTTATACTTATTATTTCAAAACAGAAATAATTACAGAATTTGAATAGAATTTGAACAGAACTTTCAGAGAACGTTAAAATTAACTTGAAAAATTGAAGGTTTTTAAATATTTTTTTTTAACAACCGAAGTGAATTGAACCGAACGACTGTACCAAATTGGATAATTATTTTTTGTTGTGTCCAGGGCAGGGTTTGTATAAAATTACTGGTGAGCTCTGGCATTATGAAATTTGTTTAAAAATGAGTAGCGGAAATTTATGTGCGCGCATAGCTTCCGAATGACTGCCCATAATTGGATAATTCTTTTTTTGTTGTATTCGTTATTGTGAGGACAAGGTTTTTATAAAATAACTGGTGAACACTGGCATTATGAAATTTGTTTAAAAATGATTCGCCGAAATGTAAGTACGCGCATAGCTTCCGAACGACTATAATACTTGGATAATTTTTTTTTTTGTGTTCGTTATTGTTAGGATAAGGTTTGTATAAAATTACTGGTCTCTGAAATGTATGTACGCGCAACGAACTTCCGAAACGAACTTCAACGAACTTCCGAACGACTGCACCTAATTGGATAATTCTTTTTTTTTGTTTTGTTCGTTATTATCAGGACAGGGTTTGTATCAAAGTACTGTTGGGCTCTGGCACCATGAAATTATGAATTGCTAAACCGTTTATCCGATTGTGATGAAACTTTGGGGATTTCATGTATGCATGCCGGCGATGGTTTTTGTATACAATAGTGAGCTCTGGCATCATGCAATTATGCATTGCTAAACCGTTCATCCGATTGCGATGAAACTTTTAGGATTTGATGTGAGCATCCAGTCGATTCATTCTGTATAAAATAGTGAGCTCTGGCATCATGAAATTATGCATTGCTAAACCGTTCATCCGATTGCGATGAAACTTTTGGGATTTGATTTGCGCATCCATTCGATTCATTCTATATAAAATAGTGAGCTCCGGCATCATGAAATTATGCATTTGTAAACCGTTCATCCGATTGCGATGAAACTTTGGGGATTTGATGTATGCATGCCCGCGATGGTTTTTGTATACAATAGTGAGCTCTGGCATCATGAAATTATGCATTGCTAAATCATTCATCCGATTGCGATGAAACTTTTAGGATTTGATGTGAGCATCCAGTCGATTCATTCTGTATAAAATAGTGAGCTCTGGCATCAGGAAATTATGCATTGCTAAACCGTTCATCCGATTGCGATGAAACTTTTGGGATTTGATTTGGGCATCTATTCGATTCTTTCTGTATAAAATAGTGAGCTCCAGCATCATGAAATTATGCATTGCTAAACCGTTCATCCGAGTCGATTATTTATGCACCAAATAGTGAGCTTTGGCATCAAGAAATTATGCATTGTTAAACGGTTCATCCGATTGCGATGAAAATTTTGGGGTTTGATGTGCGCATCCAGTCAATTCATTCTGTATAAAATAGTGAGCTCTGGCATCATGAAATTATGCATTGCTAAACGGTTCATCCTACTGCGATGAAACTTTGGAGGGGGCGTCGACTACCTGTTCCCTTTGTAGGTGCTCACTCCTCGCTCCATCCGCATTCAGACATCGTTTTTTCTTCATATATGTAATTTAACACACACTCCTGCTCGCTTCGTCCGCGTTCACATGTCAAATCGCATAGTGTTTTAACCCGTTAGTTGCTTCTGCAACGGGCCCAGCTAGTATATATATTAATACACAGTTTATCGACCGCGCACTTTTTCCTTGACGCGAAAAACGACCACTCTGCCCTTTACGTTTCACCCACCTTAAGGTTCACTTTCGGTTGAAGCAAATTCAGACAAGAAGCTGGGAGTATATTTTTTTCGACAAAATGAAATATATACAGGGATTTATTCTCCTATACGAATCGGCGGCGAAAACTAGAAGCTCTACTCGAATCACTCGATCCGGCTCGGTTGTATTTCCCGCCGACAGATGTCGTTTGAAAAAAAAAAATGACGAAAAAACCCGCTTATTTCACAAAGGAAAATGCTAGGACTATTGACATAGGTCAGGATCTCAAATGTCAAAGTTTTAGCCTAACAAAACGGAACTCTCGGCGGTTTCGGTCGTTGTTTTTCGGAAAACGACATTATCGCCGAAAAACCGATTCCGGGCTAGATGTTTTTTGAAAATACGATAGCCGGATAGATTCCGCAACTTTTAACACCAATATAACATGCCCATCCCATGTAAAAAAAGTCAGGAGATGCTGACAAAACTCTAAATTTTCCGAAAAATAATCATCAAAATACGCGCTCAAAGATTCCATCGGAAGTTTAAATATTGGTGGCCAGTTCAAATTAACACGCTATTCATTCGGGGTAGGTACCTACTTATTTCGGCAGTATTGCAAATATGATGAAAAAAGCAAATATTGCCGGAATCTAAGGAAACGCGCAGGTACCTACCTGAATGGGTACCTACACAACGAATTAGGTTTTAATGCAATAAATACTAAGGTAAGGTTGTTTCGATGATACTGAATAATTCAACTTTTTTTAAGTTAATTTTCACGTTCTGAGTTGCTTCTACTGAAATTCTGTTTTTTCTCAATATAGGCCAGTTACATCACAAAACTGAAATAATTACAGAACTCGAACGGAACTTTCTAGAACTGAAAATTTACTAGAAAAATTTTAAGAATTGACAATTTTTTTTTATTAATTATATTTTTTTTTATAAGTGTGTTCTATTTGGACATTGTTAAATAAAAAAAAAAATAATTACGCGTGTTCTAGGTAGGTACTTACTTCCAGGGACTTTTTTCATTTAAAAATCAAAACATGATATTGAATGAATTTATTTATAGTGAAAATTATTTTATGCTCAACAGCATAATGGCGTCGTTTTGGTGAAATATTACAACAAAGTACCTACTTAGTACTTACACTTGCAAAATGAAATACAATACAACTACAATAGTGAGCTCCGGCATAATGAAATTTTGCACTGCTAAACCGTGCAACCGATTGTTATTGTTAATGGACTATTTGTGCGTAAATAAATTAATTATATACAGCGGGTACCCGGCATGCGTTGCGAGGCCACTTTAACTTCGGGGTCAACTAAACCGTAATGGTTCCCTACCAAGTCCCGGGAAACAACATTATAAAATTATGCACTTTATAAAATTATATACAACGGGTACCCGGCATGCGTTGCAAGGCCGCTTTAACCTCGGGGTCAATAAAACTGTAATGTTTCCATCCGAAGTCCTGGGAAACTACATTATAATGCAAGCGCCTGCACTATATAACAGTATATACAACGGGTACCCGGCATGCGTTGCAAGGTCACTGTAACCTCGGGGTCAACTTAATTATAATGGTTCCATCCCAAGTACCGGGAAACTACATTATAATGCAAGCACCTGCACTATATAAAATTATATACAACGGGTACCCGGTATGCGTTGCAAGGCGACTTTAACCTAGGGGTCAACTTTACTGTAATGGTTTCATCCCGATTCCCGGGAAATAAAATTTTAATGCAAGCGCCTGCAATTTATAACATAATATACAACGGGTACACGGCATGCGTTGCAAGGTCACTGTAACCTCGGGGTCAACTTAACTGTAATGGTTCCATCCCAATTCCCGGGAAATAATATTTTAAAGCAAGTGCCTGCAATATATAACATGATATACAACGGTTACTCGGCATGCGTTGCAAGGTCACTGTAACCTCGGGATCAACTTAACTGTAATGGTTCCATTCCAATTCCTGGGAAATTACATTTTGATGCAAGCGCTGCACTACATAACATTATATACAACGGGTACCCGGCATGCGTTGCAAGGCCACTGTGAACTCAGGTTTCTTCATATATTTAATTTAACACACACTCCTTCTCGCTTCATCCACGTTCACACGTCAAATCGCATAATGTCTTAACCCGTCAGTTGCTTCTGCAACGGGCAAAACCTAGTACATATTATTCTATTATTATTTATTTGAATTATATTTTTATATTTAGATAATGCCTAACAACTTTCAAAGTAATTTTAGAACAAATAAAAAAAAGTGCTAATAAGATACATGAGCTTGCAAGCTCTGTACCAGTTGGTCGATTCTGGGTTCAGTCTTTACTAGAGCTATGGATAAATCGCCATGGACGGCAAGGCGATTTCGCTATTTCGCTATCGCCCCCCCCTGATATTTCTCTACGCCCCCCTAGGGGGGCGTTCCCCCCTGGTTGGGAAGTACTGGTCTATACGATGTAACTGCGTGATGGCCGATTAGCTAATCAGATTTTTAGTTTCTGTTGCACTGTGTGTTATTATGATAACACTCTTGTATCGGCACCGATGGGCTAACGTAAAGAATAGATCGTTTTTATTACATTAAAGAAAATATGCACAAGAACTTATCACAGATTAACAGAGTTTTCAATAAAAATCTTTTATCACAAAGTTATTACATAAAAAAACAAGTTTGCTTACCCTTGTTAGGCTCCCCTTGATCATCCCTCAGGAGGATGTGGTCTCCATCTTCTCTCCTCCACAGGATCCTTGGAGCTGGTCTGCCCTGGGCCTTGCAGACCAGGGGAGACTCCGCACCCTCGTCCACTTCTACATCCCCCGAAGAGTCTGCATCCACTATGTCCGGTGGTACTGAAAATAAATCAAAAATTAAAATTAAAATATAAAAAAAATCAAAAAACCTCAATTTTTTTACCTCTCGTATAATACACCCGATTTCAAGTGCCTTTCAAAACTAAATAATATTTTGGCCTGACTGAGGTTTGACCACTGATCTGGGACCAATCCCGAGTAGATAAGACCGATATTTATTTCACATATTAAGTGCTCTAATTTCTTTCAATTTCAGAAAAATGCGTATATGTCCGTGTGTGTGTACCTGATTGACAGTAATCATTTGATAGAATGCATAACCAATTTGGGAGGCTGGAATGGGTACCGCCACCCCGGGAACCTTTATAGGATCACCAAAACCTCTGCCATAGGTCACCCCTAGTGGTTCGTCATGTTTGGTGGTTTAGCAGGGATGCCCGGGTTCATGGGGTGAGGTATGTCTAGGTCTTGGAAGCGGATGACCAGGACACAATGAACCCCAGATTCCTACCCACTCCTTAAACCCTTTTCCTTCCCAGAACTCTCCTCTCCTTCTTTTCCTTAAAAAAACCCTCCACAAAGCATCCCCAAAGATGACATAGACCCTGACGGAAATTATTTTCCATTGGCCTTCTGTGTGGAGCTCATGTAAAAAAAAATATATATTTATTATTAGTTTCAGCTCGACCAGATGTCGGGAAGAGGGTTAATTTCAGCTTCCGAGATTCCGCTTCATTTAAAAATATTTCATCGTATTTCTTCATTTCCACTCGAGATTAAGCTGTGTAAGGTTATACGACAAAAGAGATCAGTGACAAAATAGAAGTCTTTTGAAAAGTGATCTATGGATAACTAATCTAACCTCATATAACCTAACATAACTTATTCTGTTGTCCGTCTGTTGCTTTAACGCAACATGATTTTATATAACCTAACATTACCACTTTTCAAAAATTGCTCTGTTTTGTCACTGCGGTTTTGTCCGGTTAGAAATGAGATAAAGTGAGTAAAATAAGTGCTCTATTATTTTTCTTTGCTAAGATAAGCCGTAGGTCGCGGGTTTAAATCCAGGCGTGCGCAATTAAATTTTATTTGATTAATTTGTGTTATTTCATAATTTACACATTTAAAAAAAATATATAGTAAATTTGCGGCAAGTTTCAGAGTGGAAGATACTCCATCGAGATAAGACCATCAATCAGAATTAAAATTTTGCTTGAAATGGCTTTTGCCATGTTTGGTGACCAAATTTGAATAGCCAGGTACTTCCCCACCTTCCTCTTTCAATCTCCTACCCTTCCCCAATACCTTCAGACTCACAATATACCCCAATTGGAGGTAGACTCACTGGCTTCAGACGTTTGGGAGGGTTGGGACTCTTGTGCAGTTTAACATAAAAAGCTACGATATTATTTGTAAATGAACAATGTCGATTTCGAAAGAAATAATAATCTCAACAGTAAAGCAGAAAATCATAAAATAAATTGGAATAAAACAATAACTTTGTTCGTAACCACGGTTTAATTTTTTCAATACCGATCAATATCGGTATAGAAAATATTAAAAATTAAATATTTAAATCATGGTTAAAACAAAGTTATTGTTTTATTTCAATTAATATGTCAAACTACAAAGGGACTGCTTTCTACAAAAATGTTTACAAAAAAAAAATCATATGGTAAAGTTTGTTTACCTCACGAAAACCTCCAAAAGGTGAGTCCTGGCGCCATGGAATTTGCGTCGTTTTGTTCTAGCTGTAAAATATTTATTTTTCGCCGAAAAGTTCTTTAAAGTCCGAATTCTTGTTTATTCCATAAATTTTAATTGTTTATGGAAGCCGGTTAGGATCTAACAGTTAGTAGTATTTTAGAAAAAGCACAATTTTAATGTAAGTAAGAACCAAAAAGTAAACTTTATAAAACCACCCTCATCATTATTATAATCTTAAAATGTACAAAATCATTTCGGAAACGAAATAATTGTTACAATAGCTGGCATAAGAAGCAGTCCGTGAATGACACTTTCTTTCACAGGATTCCAAAATATAATTATACATTTTAGGGAAAAAGGGAGGCTCTGTCATTTACATAACTAAACTGGAGCGAGAGAATCCTCAAAGCCGAGAGAAGTGCCAGACGGTCGCGTATCTCAAAAGTGTCAGCGGGGTATATCTTGATTTGGGGACTCCATTGTGCTGCAATTTCTGCAACCACTGAAATAGCGTTTCTAGTTTGGAAGTGAATTATGCAACGGAGTCATCGCAATTCTATTCATGAATGATGCTCATTCAAATCGAGGCAATCTTGTTTGAGCTTGGTGAGATATCCTGGACTTCGAAGTTGTGTGGAGAAGAACGCATTATTGTACGTGGAATCAAACTTTATTCACTCTATCTAACCGGCGAACATACCTTGACCTAATGACCCTGTATAAAATCTGCAACAACGTTATCGACTGTCCTGACTTACTCAAACTAATTCATTTTTAAATACCACCCAGAACAACTAGGCTTAACGACTTTTTCCACATTCACCGGACACGTACAAATGCTGGTGTCAGGGATCCAATCAGAAGAATGTGCGAATTGTTTAATAAAAGCCACAACCTTAAGGATTCCGATATATTTTTTGATACTTATAGCACATTTGGTAGAAAAGTGAAGGCTGTTTTCCAATAAAAAAAGAAAACTCATATATCATTCACTATACTTTTTATGTGCTTCTTTTTAAACAATTTTCGATTCATTATTAATTATGACTTATTTTTAAAAATGTATTTGAAAATCTTTATTTATCAAGTCAATCAGTGAGAAATAGTTGGGGTGCAGGCGAATTCTTAAGTTATTGTTCATAATATTGTTTTGTTAATTATTGTCTGTATCTTTTTTTTCTCCTTAAATAAAAAAAAAAAAAAATAAAACATGGTTATGGCCTGTAAGCTAATTTGACAGCTTTTATCGTATGACATCAACGATTATTAAAAACACAATTTATTTCACAAATATACCATGAATAATTATTACGAAATGAAACCAGAGATTAATGTACACAAAATTTTGTATATACGTACAACATTTTGTATACTTGAAAAATAAGATAGACTAGATAAAATTAATATGGTTTGAAAAGATTGATAGCATAGCCCTCTTGTACCTACCTTCCGTGCAGTTAAATAGATTCGCCACATCTGCGTATCTATTACTAACTTCATGCAACCTAAGTACAAGTGAGTGTTTCGAATACTCAGACGTGGTAATGTTGCATTTAAACAGTATTTTATAACGATTTTGGACTTTCTGCTGCCCAGTAACGAGAATTTGGTTTATTTACATGCTTATTTAGAAATGGACTGAATATGGGTTTTTTTGTAAAAATGTTTTACACAAAATGCACGCTGGTCTCCGGTGAAACGCTCGTTAGTGTAAAAACGTAGTTAGTGTAGACAATGAGTGGGGATTATTAAAAGTGTTTAACAGAAACATCCATATTAATATTATACCTGTAGATGTAGATGTTTCTGTTACATAATAGTAGTGCTCGTACATTTAGTCTTCTACCAAAAATAATTCTAATGACAAATAAAATATCACATTATATAAATAATTAAAATTCTGGTTGGATGATTCAGACGTTGAAACAACTTTCCTATAAGCTCTTTGTAAAACTTAATGTTTTATAGTCATCTGAATCCTACCATGACATCAAAACTAACATTATGTACTTAATTGAAATCGTATTTAAAAAAAAAAAATTAAACAAAAAACTCAAAACTTTCATGATTTACTTTTTCGTTACAATATTTACAAAGGTACCTACATTTTTATGCTGTATTTTTAATATTTACCTTTTATACTTAGATTGATATATTTAAGTATTTTTGGTTGTATTACATACAAAAAGGCAGTGCCTTAGTCCTTAGTGGGTTCCCATTAGGGAACGTACCCATACTACGTGACCAACTTTTTGCAATTTTTAACCCCCCCCCCCCGGTGACCAAAAACCTAAGCAAACCGCCGCTCATTTGTATGGAGCGTGACATTTTGAAGACCCCCCCCCCCTAAACGTGTCACGTAGTATGGGTACGTTCCCTTACTCATTAATATTTATATTCTTACTTTTTACATGACATGTTTCGTGTTTATATATAACTATATTTTAAAAACATATGAACAATGTTTATTAAATGTATGTAGGAATAATTGGTAGAAAGATTAAAAAAATAAATTTAAAAAACTTATCATGGATTGTCAACTGATGATGGTCGTACATGGGCGTTTATCAAAAAAATTGTCCGTTACGTAATGGAATTCCACCAAAAATTTTTTTTTTTAGTAACAAACGATTTTTTAATATATCTAACTTCGTAAAAATAGTAAATATAAATAAAAAAGTCTACTATTTAGTAGGAAATCAATGTTTCAATGAAATACAGGTGATGCGAAGTTCCATTACGTCACAAACTTTAGGTAAGATTTAAGTAAAATTCTGTGGCAATTTTAATTAATTATTTATTAAACTATCATCAAAACAGTCAGTAACAGTCTTCAAAAAACATATAACTTAAGATAGGTAATTAAATGAAAAAATATGTTTTCTTAATAAAACTATTCCACAACGCTACTATATGGTAAATTCAATGGCACAATTTAGTCTTTACTTTGGCATTTTTGTTTTAAAGTAATATAATTTTAAATGTATACAGATAATAAAATTATCATATTTTTTATAAATCTAATCTTTGAGCATTATTCTAAACAAATTAATTTAAAAAAAGTTAAATCTTTTATCACATCACAATAGGACAAGTGACGTTAGTGGAAAAGACGTCACGGTTTAGGAACTATAAAGACAGGTTTACATCCTGCACAATTTTAAGAACAATTGGCATTATAAATTTATAATTTAAATAGTTAGTAAGTTAACCACATAAATTCAACCATAAGTTTTAAGATAACCAAAAATTACTTGTAATTATTAATGTAATTACTTTGACTGGAAAAATTTGACAGTTTTGTATAGTCTGACATGCTGTTGACTGCACATACTCCACCATACTGTTAGGGATAAGACTGATAAGCTTATGAATTCGAAACCTTTATTTCAAATTGATTTCGTAGTTTTTTTCCAATTTTTTTAACGCCATACGGACGAAACTAATAACTGAATAACGAAAGAGACTTTATCGAGACACCGCTCACCAGGGATTATTTTCAGAAATAAACTGTAAATAAAAACTTAATTCCTACTTTCAATAGACTTAAAAATAAAAAAATAATATGACAAAACATAAAAACCAGCAGTAGTTACTATATATAGAATTAAATAAATCATTTGGCACAATGTAAACCATGCTTAATAGTTCCATTACGTCACATTTTGCGTTCCACTAGTACATCACGTCGCGTTTTAGATGTGACGTATGATGCCGGAATAGAAACAAACTCACAAAGCACTTATTTTTAAGACCGATTTCACTAATTGGCATATTTAATCATATTCTACATGACTTAAGTAATTAACCTTCAAATGCTGTAAGTAAAATCTTTATTACTTACCAACAAAAACCAAGTTCGTAGTGGAAAATAAAAACAGCACAACGTGACGCCCAACCACTCAGCGTGTCACAGGAGACATACACTGCGGCTCAAAACTAAGATGGCGATTGTTTATAGTGCAAATGTTGCCATTTATCAAAATAAACCGATTCCCACAATGATTTTAAAGGTAATTTTTCGTTCAAAATCGATTTATTGTTGTAGCGTTGCGGAATTTTCCACCTACATCATTTTCAGGCACAGAATAAAACAGATTTTTTTTTTTATTATTTTGAACTCTACTCTGCTATTTTAATGAATTTGGAACATATGTATGACCATTTAAATTAACACAAAATGTTAAACAGGGACTTGGTAAACATTAATATTATGCGTTCAGAATTTTGCAAAAGTAGGGTAGGACACTCAAAAAATCGCCTCTCTTCTAACTTATTTGACGAATATTTATGTTAAGTTTTAAGATTTTCACGGCCAGAAGCATTTTCGTTATATGTTTTTGGGGTGTTGTGCCGTGTTGCGCTACCTCCTTCTTTAGCCAACGTTTCGGACATCGTTGCAGTGTCCATCATCAGGGCAGATCCGGCAGATCCGGTAGATGTGTGATCCGGTAGATGGGCAGATCCGGCAGATCTACCGGATCTGCCGGATCTGCCCTGATGATGGACACTGCAACGATGTCCGAAACGTTGGCTAAAGAAGGAGGTAGCGCAACACGGCACAACACCCCAAAAACATATAACGAAAATATTTATGTTAATTTATGGTTTTTGTTATGTAAATAATTAGTTTTATAAATTATTTTATAGGACTTATTTTAAGAAACATGTTCTAAAATTATTAACCTATAGAATATCTTGTTGAAAGTCGTAGAACACGTCATGGTCAATTTTTTTGGTAAACGCCCACATAGTTCATGAATTGGTTATAATTCCACGAACATCAGTTATTGAAATGTTCACTAAATATTGTATAGTTCGCAAAATCACCGTGTTTTCAAAATAGGTCTTTTGAACCAAATATGTCTGCCAAAGTTCCGGAAAGCATTCAATGATTGGAAGTACAACTATTTCAAATTAAACTCGTCAGTCGTATGGAAAATTTATAATTTGGCCTTGTAAATAGACGAATACACGTGTAGACGAACACGCGTCGAATCGGAGATTAGTTTCCCTTCTGTTTTCCGAAATTCAGGACATAATACATATTGGAATAGCAATTCTGAGTAGGATCGAAATAAAATGGTATCAAATAAATCATTTCGCAAAAAAACATATCCTTTGATTTACACGTTGGATTTCCTTTTTAAATATTCGCATATTCACATTTGCGTACACCATTTATTTAATCAAAATTATCAACATATTTCAAAACCCATGATTCCTTCCTCACGATACAATAAATTAAAATTTAATTGTGATTTTATCCCGATGAAGGAACCGAATCGTAGGTTTCGAAATATGTAGATAATTTTGATTAAATAAGCGGCGTATTCAAAGTGATTTGTTTTAATTTATTATATATTTAAGAAAAATGTTATTTTCTTTGCGTTTCTTCTCCGGCAATTTTCTTTAAAACAACCGAACAACAATTATAAAATATTCCAAAGATATCTATCTGTATAATCCCACACCTATCGTACTGCTCATCTCGTATTTGATCATTTTAAATGTAACGCTTCACTGATAATTGCACTTAAAAACGAAAATTAGGTATATTATTCTGTGTAGATTGAACAGTAAGTGATTTGAAGTAGGAAACTATCAGAGAAAGATGGCATCCGTGTTTCATGGCGTCCAGATTTGAATAGCTATTTACTTCCCCTTCCACCTTTTCCCATTCCCTTCCCCTCCTCATTACCTTCTGCCTCACAATACGCTTCCAATAGCTGGGTATTACATAAATATATAGTTTCACAGGCTCTAGACGACAGGAGGGACTCTTGTGCAGTTTTCACATAAACAAAATATAAAGACTGAAATGGATTTTAAATGTTTTTTTACAGTTCAAATCAGTATTACAATAATACTCTACTGGCGAGGAGAAAATACATGGATGCACGAAATGTAAAAATGCGTGCACGCTTGGTTGTTCACTAATATAATATCGCTGGTGTCCGTGAGATTGAGGGTTAAATGTTAACACTTAACAGTCATTGCAAATAGAACTAGATGACCTAGAAGCTTTAGAGTTAAGGTTCTGCAACTGAGCCCGAAAAGAAGAAGATGGAGAGATACGAAATGACGAATGTTAGAGGAGAGCGCTAACATTTACAGCGACAAAATCGATGCGAAAATGTTTAATAAAACACGACTCGTTTAAAATAGAGCAAAAATCTCGCGGGCATTATCTTAAACAGCCTTTAAAGAAACACTGTGAATTTTTTCATACATATAACTTGTAAAATAACTGAAACAAACGTGTTAATAATAATTTTTGGAGCATACTTTGCGATTTTTTTCTATCGAGGGAATTTTATATAATTTGCGTTTCTGCGCGGGCAAAGTCTAGATATTATCTTCAAGAATAACATATATTTTTTAAAGAGCTTAATATGTAATAAATCGGTACAAATCCGGGTTGCGGGCCCTTAAGGAAAGCCAACAACACGAATAATGGTAGTCAGTAAAAATTAAAAACCAAATAAACCTAAACAAAAGTCCGATAATAAAGTTGGTCCCTATCGAAAAAGAGAAGTCTTTTTCCAATCCTGTACCTCTATTCTCCAATGGAACTCAGTCTATTTTTTCTAACCCAATGTAAAGCGTAGTATTAAATCGATAAATTCAACACATCAACAACACTCGTCAAAATTATTCTAAAGAAACAATTAGACTATTCAACCCAAAAAATATTCGATGGATTCAAAGTATTACCACTAAATAAAATTTATTAAAAAAATGCATTACTTCAAATCCACAAAGATAAACTAACAACAAAGTCATTTAGCACCAGGCCGAGAACCTTAGGACAAATAATAATCCCTAAACTTAATACAACAACAGCCCAACATCATTACACATACTCAGCCATAAATTCTTTAACGAACTCCCTAAAGAAATACAATCCGAAAGGAATTATGAATTTTTTAAACAAAAACTTAAAAAACATTTTACTTTTAACCAGATTTAGGTATGTGTTACGATGTGCAACAACAAAAATAATAAAAATGGTGTTCACAAAGTGAAAATTTTATTATTATCTCACATCACAAAGTACCTACTTTATTTGAGAAAATAATGGTGATAAAATGTAATCGAAGGATGAACAGAATAACAATGAATGTGATTTTCATTTTAAAAGAAAGTGCAAGCTTAATTTAACTGTTACTTTATGGTCAGTTTTTTATTAAATTTTACTAAATTGTTCAGCATTGAAATAACTCGTACCGACTTCGCACGACGTGACAATTGTACCAAAATCATGAGTTTTAATTTTTTATAACGTTTTCGGGGCTGAAAGTGTAAGATTTAGCATTTTCACACTCAGAATTGCCAAACTTTGTTGATCTGTGTTAAACTTTGAAGCAAGTTATTCAATATGAGCGCACAGAGGGAACTGGCGTCTGGCAAAAGCACACTGTGCATCGGGTGGTGACGTGAACAACGGCTGCACTGTGCACTGTGCACTGGTGGCATAGCCTTGCGTTGGAAGGCAGAAGCTCGCTGTGCAATTAAATCACACTGACAAGCTTTTATTTAAGCCTAGCGAAGCTGACTTACACTGACAACAGAAATTTAAGTAACTTTTGGTAATGTAATAAAGGAAAACTCGAGATTATCGGTATTTGTTACGAAAACCTAAGTTATTTTGTTAACTAACATAACCTAACCAAACGTAATAAATATAACCTCTAATGGTGACCAGAATCTTATTGAAAATAATACAATAATAATAAAAAAAAACATTTGCTCGGTTCCATAATGAGCATTGCCAAAGTCTTTTGTAATATGTTTGCTAGTCCGGAGCAAACATGAGTATAACTCTCGTATTTGGTCACCGCATTTTCAGGTTTATTAAGATTCTTTTAAAAATATTGCACTAATTTTTAAGACTCATGAATTACATAATCAATACTCTTTTTAAAAATATAAACAGCACCGAAAGAACTTACAATACACCATTTCACGTATTTTTGAAAAAGTATGTTTACACTGTATAATTGTTATTTATATATTTAATAGTACTATTTATTTGGCCTTTTACCGGGGCAACCACATAAAAAATAGATGAAGCAAGGAGAGTTTGCCAAGGCTTTTCATATTTTAGTCTAGACCTGCGACGATATAAGGCGATGGTTAGTTAATAGATAACTGAAATGACAACTTGGTTGCATAAAACCGAATTAGAAATAATTCCTCGTGTGATGGGAGTAAAATATTTAACATTTAATATTTATTTTCTCACTTCCAAATTGGGAAATAAGAAATAACACCGTACAATCTTGTAACCGTTTTGTGGAGGAAAAGTTAACCGCCGTCGTAACAGAGAGAAATCTTCATTTATGAAGAAGTCTTTCATTTCGCATTAGAGTTCCCCGTTAACAACACACCTGACTTGAGATATTGCGCCAGAAATTACTCCCAAAGGTAGGGGTGGTACTTATTCGTGAAACATTTATTTACCGGTGTAGTGTAAACACTGGCTTTCCATGGCGAATAAAAGATAATCCCATGAAGCACTATTTACTGGGTTACTGGCACTAAGGATATTCTTCGATCAATCTCATCCATTTCATTCTTGGACAATATTTAAGTATATAAATATTGTATGAATTCTGTTCCTTATGAATGTCTTTTTTAATCTCTTAATACCTGGCACTTAACAGCTTTAAACTAACTCGCTTTACTAATCGATTTCGTAATTCTCTGAACTATTTTTACAAAATTATTGTTTTACACAAGTGAAATATTTGTTTTAAATAATACGCCATTTTATCCGTTTTTTTACTCTTCCATGGATGTTTAAAAGCTTCATTGCTTATTACAGAAATGATAACGTAAGCTGAAAGTATTTACCTTAATTTTAGACAAAATGCAACATATTTTTCATAGCGCTAGAGCTCAGGGATAAATAAATCTTGAGACTTATCAATTGAAATAAAGAATTTTACTAAAGAGAGCAAAGTTTTCAAATAGATCAGATACCTTAGTGTAGTGATAACCTAACCTGTGTTAGTCATGTAGCTTCAACATTCTTCAACAGATGTCGTAAGGATAGTTAGTTATAAGTTGTTTTGCGGTATTTCAGCAGAAATTAGTTAAAACGTATTTAAGATAAGAATCATCTATCTTTGTTCGTGTTTTATGTACAAACGTTCATGATAACAGCCGAAGGCATATTATAGTAGATGGCTAGACACCATCACTCCATCACATAAAGCCTCCTATAGAAAGGACGTCGTGTCCAGTTAAATATTCATTGTAAACATTACGATAAACGTAAATAAAGTAATTTGTAATCTCAACGAACATCTATCTTATTTGGAAGTTTTCCAACACAATTGAAGTAATCTTAATCAATGGACTTAATAAACTTTACTCTTAGTAAATTAAAACACAAATGTAAATTAAAGGGAATCGTAAACGGATAGTTACGGTTAATAATAATATTTATTTTTCTATCACTGATGTACTTTTGTGTAGTCGTGACTTTATAGTGGCTTATGACAAATATCGCCTTTTTTCTCATTTATACGGTATTATTTTCTCCAAAAAAAAGTACGAAATAACTTTTTTTTGTTGCAGCCCTTGCCACGTGCCTTGGCATTTTCCCGGACAAAATTGTTGGGCCGATGATAATTCGGAAACTTGGCCGGCATAAGATGTAGCGAAGTTTTCACTGGCGGCAAAACGGTTAGGTGTGCGTTACACTATCATTCCGCTACAGGACTGCGATGTCTCACAGTAAATGGCACAATTAGATTGTTATCATTTGATACTGTTCGACTTCTGGCCTCCGTAAAATTAGGGGAAGGGGAAGAAGGGAGAGGGGAGTTGCAACAACTGAGGGTTCAACACAGAAGGAAGCATTATGTTTACTGGTTGATAGGTTTAATATATTTTTGCCGCACAACATGTGGAATTTTTAAATTACCTCAATGATATAAAAAAAACATTTTTGGACAAGTTTTTTTTTTTTTATAGATAGAAAGTTAAACTAAGCGTTATGAACACTGTTTCTTCTTATATCGGTTCGATATTTTCATGGCTGAGGGTCATGACCCATCCTCCGATTTCCATGGTGGACAGAGCTCCTCCACTCTTCGCGGATCTGCACTGTGTGGAGAGCTGCGGACACCGATGTACTGGACGCCAGTGATTCCTGATCACTCCGGCGCATTAGTGACGTTCCTCTGCTTCTTCCTTCTTCCACTTTGTCAATGACTTTGAGTTTCTCCAGGTTGGAGTATTCAGTTTGGCAAGCAACGTGTACAAAGTATGACGTTGTAGATAGATAATTGAGAGCGTATTCTGATGCATAGCTCTTCCAGAATTGAGACATTTGTGCGTTTGGCTTTCCATGAGATCCTGAGCATTTTTCTCCAGCACTACATTTGGAGGGCGTCTATCAGCTTTCTTTCACTGGTTCTGATTGTAATTGTTTCTGGGGAAAATCAATGCGCGGGCGGGTCTCCTCTTGGTAGTTATTGTTATGCTTCTGTCACTCCTATATTTTGTATTTTACTCATGGTATCTTTTGTCACGCAAATTCTTCTTTTATAGGTATATAAAATCTAAGTCCATGAGAGCATTATTTGTCCATACAAAGGTGCATGCGATCACCATTACTTTTGTTTTGACCATATTGATCAGTAGACCTAGATCACCACAAACCTAGGCTTTCTTCCTCTACGTTAGCAAGGAGGTGTTTCATTTCTTCTTCAGAAGAGGCGATAATGAAAAGAACACTTTTTAGAAAGAAATCTTTTTTAAACGGCTCACAAATCTACAGAAGAGAAAGGAGTGTTTTAAGAATATAATAAGACGCACAAGAGACTGGAAGAAAAAACATACAGAAAATTTACGGAATCAAATACTTGAGACGTGCCATACTCTAGTCGGAACAACATAAGAAGGCGTATGTGATGTTAGAATGTGGATGAAGCATGAAACAACGTATATATGTTGTTAGAATGTGGATGAAGTAATAGATGTGTACCGTAAATCGTTGTGTGGTACTGCATTATCTTTGCCTACCAGAGTAAAAAACGCGATGTTTAGATATTCATAAAAAAAACCCTGTTGTATTTGAAAAATATTAATCTATAAGCATCACAACCAAAAAAATATCACTCCATTGGAATTTAACCTGAATCCTTCCTTGAATTTAATTATTTATTAATAAAATTCTACATAATTCATATATTTAAAAAGTTAATCCACTGTGCATACGCATTTATTTGAAAGAGAAATACACATTTCATAATAAAACATTTATATTCCTAGCGTAAAATATTAACAAAAGCATCATATGATATCACATTTGTGAATTCAAAAGTGCTTTTCCAGGAACTATAAGGACTAGACATGAATCACAGGTATTCTCTACTTTACTAAACCTCCCTAACACATTAATCACGGTGACTGCCCAACTGTAAACTTATAAAATTCCCACCGTAAATCTAGAGAATTTGCATTATGCAAATAATGTTAAAAAACATAAAAATGACGAAGTATTTTGACCTACATACGTTGGCGGGGCTCTGAACTCTACTTTTACAGAGAAAATAGTAAAATTATACTCTGATTTTGTTTATTTCTTACGAAACTGGTGCCGTAAATTTTAGAGGTTTATTGGCAAAGCCAATCAATAATACACCGGATACGGAAATGCACTTTTAGGAAGCCGTAAATCTCAAATCATTGCTGCTACCGGTTATTTGTTCATATCCGGCATGTGGATGTATTGCGAAACCGTATTTCTGGATATCCTTGCATAAAATTTGAATGATATGTTTCTCTGTTTCATAGTTTTGGAACATAAATTTAATACCGTTCAAATTTAGCTGGAATATAAGAAATATGAGAACAGATTTTGGCCATAGGCTTACAATAGAACGATTTGTGCTACGTCACTATCTCTTTCTCTCTCTGATACTTGCCCAACACGGATCTCCCCATCTTGTGAATTATAAGAATCGAGGAAATAGTGATGTATAACAAAAATTATCGAGGTGAAATGTTTTCATTATTGTGATAACCGTGGCCGGTTATCCCAATTACATTCTGGACTCCTTTATGATGGATCCAGATTCCTTAGATATGATGATCTCAGTATGGGGTGTGCCATAATAGACGTGGGTAGACTATGTGTATTTAATCCGAGATTATTGTACAAGGTTATTCTTAGGAAGCTGATAACAAGAGAGGACGAATGGACAACATTCACGCCTTTTATACGTTCCGCATGCTGTCTCACTCATACACGCATGTCTCTTTCATACTGCAAGACATACGTTCACTACAATTATTATTCATATTGAATGTATTTAAATGTTTTAACAGACTAGTGATAGTGATATTACGAGTATGATGATTAAGTTCTGAGAAAAACTTTCACTTTTTTTTTACATTAGCTTCACACAGGAGGTTCTGAAGAAAATAATTCTTCTCAAGTCACCTTTGGGGATGTTGTGTGGAGGGTCTTTTTAGTAAAGAAATTAGAGGGTGTTCTGGGAAGGAAAAAGTTATGAGGGGTGGGTAAGAATCTGGGGGTCGGTGTAACCACGACTGACGGACGTAAGAATCCATCTCTCCCACTGCGGTGCAAGGCGATGTTCCGAAAGAGTTCTTCAGGAGAAGTTAAAAGATCTCCCTCAACCAGCCTTTACGGTCCGGCCTGTCACACAGTAGGTAGGCAGGCAATTGCCGTCAAGTCCCATGAACCCGGGCACCCCTGCTAAGTCACCAAACATAGGGGTACCCCTAAATTGAAGATTAATGTTTCTAACACCTGACGCTCTGGTGTGCGGGGACTATTCACAATGCCCATACATTTATTTATTTTATTTATTTAGTAACTATATAATATTTTTTACATTTTTATATGAAACATGTTAGTTAGATGTATATATGTATAAAATAGAAAATATATTCGAAGTCCTCCTCACTAGGAGACCCTGTGCTGAGGGGGACTATGCTTTGGATAAGTTTTTCAGCGACTTCTATGGTTTAACTTGTTTGGATAAGGTTTTCCAGAAACTTCTATGATGTTTTAAGTATACTAGTAAGGTCATTTTCCGGTAGTTCCTTCAGCCAACATTTAATGTCCTTAATGTAGCTGTTTTTTGTTTTTATTTGTTTGATACTAAGTGGGAGTTTGTTATATAACTTTACTGCTAAAAATTCAGAAGACCAAATGAAGAGTTACACTTTGGTATATTAAGTGTGTCTGTTTGTTTGGCTCTGGTTTTATGAGCATGTGATGTTTCTTTCTCTAGGTCGTTTTTGTGGTGATGTACTAGAATGTTTTTGGCATAGATTTTCTGTATGCTTGGAACATCAAACTGTTTAAAAATTTCTGTTGTTGACGTCCTTATGGGGACCTTTAGAATGGTCTTTATGATGCAATTCTGAGTTATCTTAAGTTGTTTTAAGTGATTAGATGCTGCTGAGCCCCATCCTATTACTCCATATTCCAATCGAGAGTGGCATAAAGCATAATATACTCTCTTTAGATCCCTCATTGACAAGATGTTTCTTAATTTTTTGAAGAAGTAGATGAGTTTTGTTAGCTTTTTTGAGGTAAGATCAATGTGTGAATTCCACTGTAGTTTTTCATCAATTTCAATCCCAAGATATTTAATACTTTTTGTTTGGGATATAGACGGGCAGGAACATTGTGGAAAAGTATTTTGACATTCATGTAATTTGAGGGTATGCACATTCATTAAACCTTGCAATGGATTGGAAAATAGCGAATAAATTAAATAGATAATTCGTAAAAAGTGTTCATTTAGTGTACATATATTATGTTGGTAGCAACTGAATTTATGATAGTAAGAAATTTCTCCAAGTCCAATATTGGCATTGGTAAGACAACATCCAAAAGTAACTAAAATTTTGCTCTACACAATGCCCAAATATTGGGTATATAGAGCGAATGAACGAAGAAAGAAGTGTACGGAGAATACATGACGCAAATATGAATGATAGAATAAGCCAGGGACGCCCGAGGAAGATAAGGCACGGTTAAGTGAATCAGATACTTGCGCCGGGCTATGTCAAGAGTCAGAATAATACAAAAGCAAGAAGTGTGTGCCAAAACCGAATTGTTTATCTGCCTACCCGTGCGGGAAAAGGCGTGTTAGTTAGTTACACTAAAATTATCTTGTAAAGATAAAGGTAAACTTAAGGTTACCTTGTCTAAATCTTTCATAAATTGATATTTCATTAATTTCTTGTAATTCAGTAATTACCATTTATTATACCCCAAACACCGCCCGTTCGTTGCAAATACTAAGAAGTGATGACTGTGTACCACTACATCATTTATCAGTACAAAGGATTATCATGATAGGAGAGGACATCTAACTGCTGAGTCTTGTCAAGATGAAGTTTAGGTACGCCGGAGATACGTATGTTCTACGTAATATAATAGACGCGGAGCATACACACCTACTCATGTAATACCCCCGTACGTTGGCTTAGTAATTAATCCGTAACAGATGTTCAGGTACAAATAATGTTAGTGTTTAATGACGTTCGCTCTTCGGAAGGTAATGCTAATAACTTAAAATATGAAGATAATTATTGGAGTTTTAAAAAAATACTGAATTGTCAATAAATCTTAGTTAGGCACAAACCATCCTAATTTATTATCCCCTCAGGCTAATTTGATCGCTTTTTGGAACAACTCATATAGGTCTAATAGAAATCGTTGTGTCTCCCTCACTATCATGGTTAGAAATATGATCTAAACGGTGTTAGAAATAGAAAACACCACCCTCGTTATTCAGATCTAATAGTTAATCAAAAAATTATTAAAATGTTCCCACACCTTTATGTAACCAAAGTTACCGACCGCAGTTTGAAAATATATATTATTGAAGAAGATAATTATAATAATCTAAACAAAAATATGAAAGAAAACAAGACACAGAAAAACAGAAAAGGATAATGGTCGCAACTGGGACTCGAACCCAGAACCTCTCGTCTATCCGGGACTTGCGTTTACCAATTCTGCCATTGCGCCCTACTGTCAAACCGTCATAATAGCCAATCTCATATTTAAAATTTTAGAATTAACAATATTATCTTCAACTAATTTATTTTCCATATCATAGGCAACTACCATTTTTATTGGAAACAATCATTCTAAGAATTGGTTTGTAACCTGGATAGCGTCACGGATAAATATATCCGATTTTATTTATATGGAACTTTTGACTTTTTATAAAAGTCTAAATGAATAAAAGTTATAAAAAGAGAGTATTTTTATAAAAATTAAAAATATTAATTTATTAATTATTTTTACATGAAACGGCACTAAAGTGAGTCGACGATATCGTTTATCTAATAAAATATGGGTATGTTTTTATATTTTTTTCATTATGAGTAATTTTACTTGGATGAAACGTAAGGTGAGATATTTTTTTATGTTTGCAAACAACATTTTTATATTTCAAAAAGTATAGCTACATAATATGTTTATTTCGAATTACAAAATTTGACAGCGTATTTCTTAACCTTTAAAAAACATTTTTTAGTTTTCGGCTGCGTTCAGAAATATTCCATTTATTTGGAGTAGAACGGAGTATTTTGACCATCTGATAAAATAGTCCCCAGGCCTGAGGGGATAATGGACATTTAAACGAATAAAAGAAAAACTGGTAAGGGCCTTTGGAAAACGGTGTGATGAATCAAAGTGAAGTTTCTTCAAAATCGATATCTGAATGCCATCCGTGTATTCGATAAGATTCATGGTAATGCAAAAAAACGCATCAATGCACAAGTTTCTTTTTTTTTTTTGCCGGTGACCCGACAGTTGTTCCCCCGACATTTGACCCCCGAAATGAATAAATAAATGAATAAATAAATGAATAAATAAATGAATAAATAAAATTATATTTTTTTTATGCATTAATTACCAATTTCAAACCTAAAATATGCTTTAAAAATACATTTAACAAAAGGTTGGTATGAATATCAAAAGAATTTTTTATCAGTGTCGACGTTTTGTACTTATATACCCATATGCTGGTACACAAAGTATATAGATTAGTAGTTTTTTCTTCGATCCATTTAAATGAAAATATGTTTTATACTCTTGTCATTCGGCGGTACATCCGGCGGTAAATTAGAGGAGCTTCAATTGGAATGTCTAAGACATCCACCGTACTCTCCGGACCTTGTCCCAACAGATCAGCATTTTTTTCGAAATTTGGATAACTTCTTGCAAGGGAAAAAATTCAACTCCTATGGGACAGTCCAAACCGCCTTCAAAGATTTTATTGATTCCCGTCCGAATGGTTTTTTTTAGTAAAGGGATAGATGAACTACCTAAGAAATGGCAAAAGTGCATTGATAGCAATGGTACATACTTTGATTAAATAAATATATTATATTAAAAAAAATCGACTCTATGTTCCTCCAATACAAAACGCCAATTTCATATGTAAGGACCTAATATCATCGAAATAAATCAAAAACCCAAAACTTCAATGACTTCGCAATATATTAAAGAAACAATATTTCGATTGTAGTGTCAGGTACTTTATATAAATATGTGGATTTCAAGGATTTAAGGACAAATTGGATCCTCCCGGATATTTTTACAAGGACCATTAATCAAGCAGACCGGATCCAGACAAGGCGGAGAAACGCGGTTCTTTCGAAACTATAGGTAATAAATAATAAGAAAAATGGAATTCGCCCAGAAAAATACGGGCTAGAGTTAAGTTTCTTTGTTCCTAAAGCCACAAAGGCGACGTTCCCGTAATGACTAAAAATGAAACAGGTCCGAATTAAGCATTTTCTTTTAGCGTGCTCAGTTGGGTTAACCCTCTGAGCCGGTATTCCCAGGGGATTAGCCATTACCGAGTACAGGATGACGTGGCTAAATACAAGAGGACAAGGCTAATACTGAAACGCAGGACGATTGTCCTGGAAGAACCCTTACTTTTAAGTGGAGCGTAATAAAAACACTTTGCAGATAAAACTTCAGTTAAATGCTTAATTTTAAGTGACGCTTTGTTTCTTCTGCGGTGTACGAATAAAGTTTTTTTTTTAATGTTTTGTAGCGTACTTATAAGATTTTTTTAGTAACCTATGGAAGTGAAATATTATGGAAAACGTAATAAAATACTTAATACCTACTTTAAATAAATCATCTTACCCTTAGTGTAACATTAATAAATGTACACATATACCTAATATGGTTCTCCTTATATTTTTTACTCACACAGATTTTTTAATCAGATTTTGACGTAATCGTTTTGAAATGTAATTTAGGTAAAAAAATTACCTTTTCCGTTATGTCGGCAACAAAAAAATATCTTATGTCGAAATGGCAAAAGGGAAAAAGGTAGGCAGAAAATTCAACGGTTTTTATGTCTTTTTTTAATTAACTCCACACAGGATGCCTTGAGGGAAAATAATTTCCCTCAAGGCCATCTTTGAAAGTACTGCGTAGAAGGTCTTTTTGAGAAGAGGAGGAAGGGAAAATGGGTCTTGAAGAGACCCGTGTTGCAGGAGGGAAGAAACACAGAAGCCGGCAAATCATTCCGCAGCCGAGCTGTTGAACTCAAGAACGAGTCCGTGTGTTGGGCGTGCGTTTGGCGTTTTTTTCTCGATTATTCACCGGTGCCGAAGGGATCTATAGTTCCTCTGAGCATCTTCCGATGTAATGCCGGTAGAAAAGGGAAATCATGCCTACATGACTCCTGTGCTCTAAAGACTACAATCCGCTCTATCTATCATACGGACCGCCCTTTTCTGCATGATGGATTGGATTTTTCAGGTAGATATATCAGGACGGACTAGAGATGGCTGCCAAATTCAACATGGGGGTGAGGTATTGAGTTATATTTTAAAATTCGGCCTCCTGGGATAATGGAAACATCATCGGTTTACAGTTATGATGGACGCGGGTTTTTTGTCAAAAATATATTAGCATCACCGCCAAATGATCAATGATCACCCATCAACTGACATAATTCATTTCTTTATTTTCAGTGTTGTCACGACCTTTAGGTTGCGAAGCTGCCCCCATGCCCTCTAAAACACTAAACTAGTATTAGTTAAAATATTTTGAAACTCAGCTTACATCAATGATTTTTCTCTAATTTTCCAATCCCATTCTTTACTTGAAGATATTTCATATAAATTTAATATTAATTTGCGCCTTGATGTAAAAAAAACGCAAAATGTTTTTATTCACGCCGTAAATTTAATTTGAGTTGGTTGAAAAAAGTTGCTTCAAAGATATTTTTTTGGAGCAAAATTATTAGTCCACTTATACAACCGTAAATACGCTTATGAAAAAAAACTGGAAAGTGTGTACTTGAATAAGATGTAAAGGACGTCGGGTAATATTACGAAAAAATTTCCGTAAAAAAATGTAGGCGGGTTGGGAAAGCCTTCGCAGTTAATATTACAATATAAAGACCAAAAGTGATGATGATGAATCGTGTTTACATTATTTTATATTACCGGGTAACATGTTGTCGACTGGGTTTACAGATTAGATTTTAGAAATCCGTTTCATTAATACTTTATACACACTAATGAATTTTCCGACATTAGTTTTTGAGAGCCGCCACCGAGTTACAGAGAGCGGGCGACGCGTGTCGCTAATGTCTCTCAGACCTAATTCTATCATGAATAGTTAAAAAGGTTTTCATGTTTTTTCTACAAGCCCCCGAGGAAGTTCTTATTAGTTTTTAGGGTAAAAATAGACCTTGAAGCACGTGGTTTAGGACTAAAAGTAAACTGGCTGTGTTAGAGCGTAATGAGTTCAAAGCTTTTTATTTCCTAAACATTTTATAAAATTCAATGGTTTAGTCCCAATCGCAGTTTAGATTTTAATTCTGTTTTTTATTTTATTTTTTATTTCTTTTATATAATATGTAATAAGATATTATCGCATATACATAAAAAATCTCGTGTCACGCTGTTTGTGGTCGCAGTTTCTTTATAAACAAGTTCTGCTGTGTAATTATTATTACAAGTGACAGCTTTTTCGCCTTCCGAAGGCATTATCAAACTTCAGAAGGCGAAACCGCTGCCACGTATTTTAATCATTGCACAGCAGAATTTGTTTGTAAATAAACTGTTTTTATTATTTGAATAATAATATTATTGACTATATAAAAGAAATAAAAATTAAAATGAAGTTCTGCAAATTAAACTTGATAACAATCAATAAAAAAGGAACTGTTGTGATTTCCCCTCCAGATTTTCGCGAATATTCACTTATGATGTCTCAAACGAAATGACATTTTACGAAAATTTTGTGTTATTACCGCTTCACAATTAAATCTCTATAAATGAAACATTTCTGAACGTACCTAGCTGAATACTAAAAACTGTTTTTGAAAGGTTACAAAATAAGCTTTCAAATTGTTGTATAAAATTTAGAATGCAAACATAAAAAAATTTAAAAATGACTCACGTGGTGTTTTTATGTGAACACGGTACTAAAATCACAGATTATGTAAACAACAATACTTATTCTATTGTATAAATGTATAATAAAAACTTTTGTCACCTCACTTTTTTATCATTTCATACAAAAATATTTTATAAAAATTAACAATGTCGAGCGCGGTCGAGCTGCCCGTAGGAAATTTGGCGGGTAAAATTATTTGTCAGACTGCGCCAATGACAGAATATTCTTGTTATGTATTTCTATGGAAAACTTGATATGAATGTACAGCTTGATCCACTATCGACCTTTTACTTTTTGTTTTAGGTATGTCACTAAAAGAATAACGGAGTTAGAACGATTTCTATGGAGACACATGCGTTGACGTATAAACACGCTTATTGTACTTGACTGCTGTCGTATTTTTAACGCATATATCTGCTTACGTTGCTGACCGGTTGAAATTAAATAAATTTTAGTGGTACTTTCAACCACCATGGTAGGCACGGGCAAGTGTAAGCAATTGGGGTATGTTGTAATGAAAGGTTGAAATTAAGTGGCAAGGGATGGGGATGGGAAAAAGAAGCCACGAAAAGTTGATAGAATGCATTGTCATCGATAATGAGATCGGATGTCAGGAATAACGTTAATTTTTACATCCAAGATTTGTATTCGATCGTTCATTACGAAAAATATAACTTTTTGATTTCGTGAGAAACTTCAGCAACGTAAGCAGATATATGCGTTAAAATGATAATAGCAGGCAAGTGCAATAAGCGTGTTTATACGTCTATGCGTGTGTCTCCATAGAAATCGTTGTAACTCCGTTATTGTTTTAGTGACATCTCTAAAACAAAAAGTAAAAGGTCGATAGTGGATCAAGCTGTTCATCCCTATCAAGTTGTCCATAGAAATACATAAAAAGACCTATTCTGTTAGACGCGCGGTTGCCATTTATTTTACACGTCAAATCGCCTACGGGTCACTCGACATTGTTAATTTTTATTAAATATTTTTGTATGAAATGATAAAAAAGTGAGGTGACGAAATTGTTTATTATACATATTTATAAAAGAATAAGTACTGTTTTTTTTTTTTACATAATCCGTGATTTTAGTACCGTGTTCACATAAAACATCACGTGAGTCATTTTTACATTTTTTTATGTTTGCATTCTTAATTTTAATATTTACAAAAGTTAATATTTTTTTGTAATATAACAATTTGAAAGCTTATTTCTTAACCTTTCTAAAACAGTTTTTATTATTCGGCTACGTTCAGAAATGTTACATTTATAGAGCTTTAATTGTGAAGCGGTAATAACACAAAGTTTTCGTAAAACTGACATTTCGTTTGAGACATTAAAAGTGAATATTCGCGAAAAATCGGAGGGGTTAAGCAACTTTTAAAAATGATCTCAACTATATTGCAAATATGATAAGCGAACACCTCTGTTAAAAAAACTATGAAAATATAGTGCTTAATTTATATTAGGAGCGTTAAATGCGTGTGTATCTACTTACTTGTTGATCGTTGAGCTGCTTAAGTCTACAATCCTATGGGATCTAGTCCATCGGAAGACCAGACCTGATCTGATCAATTTATGACATAGGTGAACCGGAAATACATTACCGGCCGATGTATTAATGGACAGTAAATTATCTTAAGCATGGATCCTATCACAGACCTCCTGTGTGCCGTGCCACCCGGGGACAATACACTGCACGTGTGAATTATTAGGGACCGTGCTGAAGTTTACTGTAGTGCCTAGGTCTGATGTATGGCTTCTGATATGTGTGGGCATATTAGAGTAAATCTCGACGTTAATACAATAACGACCGCTTGCACTAATCAATCCGAGCAATTGCTAAGTGTAATTGTAGCTTATTCACATAATGTAGGTAGGTATATGCGCATGGAGAGGATACAAAGTTCAGTAAGCGAAATTTACCTATTTTGGTTGTGATATTAGTCGATATCGATGTAATTAAAGCAGATTTCACCAATTGAGGGATCCCAAATTTCAAATTGTTGATACTGAGGGACGTATCGACGGGAGTTTGAAACTCGCAGAAACGGACCATAATCTCTCGTAAATAGGGTTGCCATACGTCCGGAATTTTCAGGAGAAGTCCGGAAATATAGGTCTTTGTCCGGAATGCGGGGGGAATCCTAAATAGTCTGGAATTTTTACAATTAAGTGGAGATTGATATAAAAAATTAAATAAACCAAATTATTTTTATTACAAATCAAAGTAAAAACATCACTTCTGATATTTAATGCTCCCAGAAATATTGTTCAACACTTTCGAATCTTTAACAATAGTTTTGTAGAACATTCCGCAAGTCATATTTTTTAAATTACATTGTGTTATTTCAACATTGGCATTTTGTGCCTGCATCGCAAATACATATTTATAAGAGCATATCTTTTTAATTCCGTAACTTTCGAAATTCCTGAATTCTATCTTACCAAATGTCAGGATTTTTCTCCGGCATTTTGATTTTTGATCTGGGAACCCTACTCGTAAAGGCTTACGGGCCTTTAACCAGTCAGCGACCGAAAATCTACATTTCGTCGAAAGATGTTCTTACGATCGTACAGGGCGGTTCCAATGAGAAAGATTAATTATTCTCCTTACCAGCTTTTTAAAATTATAACTCAATGTCGATTTTGTTTTAATCCAAATTTGCTTTAATTTAAACCAACATCCAAAAATTCTGAAAGGCGTGAAGATAATTTAAAATAAATAAAAGTTTAAAATTTTAATCACTATTAAAATTTAAAACTTTTTGTAATAATTTTTTTATTATAAGTATTTATAATTTTTAAACAATGTGAAATACTCGTATATTAATTTGTACGAACGTAAATTGATAGACGAAATAGAGAAATTTTCGTCATAAATAAGTGCTCGGATATTTTTTTAAATGATTTTATTTGCACGAAAATTAAAATTTTGAAACATAAATTTACTAGATAACGTATTGATTTACAATAATGTATGATTACATGGTATGAAATATGTCTTGTAAAATAAGATTTTTCGTTTGAAAATTTAATAAATCTGCCAACCACCCACCTATGACATAACCTTATTTACTAAAAATAAATGTTTTTTCTCTAAATTTAAAACATGCGTTTACTAGATACAATAACAATCTTTCGAAATCATTTTATAATTTTTTGTGGACAAGAGTTAATACGTCTAAAATTTGATTTAAAAATGACATATTTTCGGTTTTCTCTGGTTAAACCCTCTTACAATCAATTCAAAGAGGTCAAAAACGATTCCATGAGAGCTGATCCCCGACAATGCCCCCCGGCAAACTTATATACATACGCAATCGGTTTATTATATATACATGTTGTTAATACAAATTAAAACTAAGTGTTCCCGAAAGGGTGTGCTGAGAGGATGTACCGCCGAATAACAAAAGTATAAAACACATTTTCATTCAAATGCATCAAGGGTAAAACTATTTGTCTGTATACTGTAAATACCAGCATATACTTACGTTAAAAAAAGTCGTCATATCAAATGAAGATAATTTTGAATATTAGCTTAGGAATTGGCAAATAATGCACAAAAAATTATAAGTCGGGGCATCAAAAATGGTTCAAAGATATTGGGACCCGATATTATACCCCATATATCCATTCCCAGTACATTCAGTTTTTAAACAGCTCGCGTGCCACTTATTACAATTTTTTTATTCAAATTTTTATTTTTTACATATTACAAATATTAATTTTTGTATATTATAAGAACAATGACTCTAATTTAGCACCCAATATAGACACCTATTTAAAATATCTATAATTTAAAAATTCCATATCAATTCTTTTGTTACAAAAAAAACAGCTGCCTGCTAAATTCACATTCATCAAACGCGCGAACTGTCAAATGTGCGAGTTAAAATAGTCGCAAGTTTTCTGAAATTATCCAATTCTCTGCGCAATTTTCTTAATTTTTCTTTCCGTAAGCACATTCTCAGGGAATCATTTTTATACATATACAGGGTGTTAAGGGACGTACTTGACTTACTTTAACCAGTGATTCCTGACATTATTTGGAGTAAAAAATGTAAATGAAATTTTGGTCTCCGTTGACATTTTTGATGTTTTTTTTTTTTTTTTCTACAAAAACATAAAAAAATGGTAGTTGTTGAACAGCTGGAGGCGGGGTAAGAAGTTCGTCGGACACCCGGCTGAGTGACCAGTGACGACATGCGGAAGAATTTTTTTTTTGTTTGATTTTGAAGAAAAAAATTTCAAAAAAAAAAAAGTCGTCTAAAAAAGTCACCGGAGACCAAAATTTCATTTACATTTTTTACTCCAAATAATGTCATGAATCACTGGTTAAAGTAAGTCAAGTACGTCCCTTAACATCCTGTATAGATGTCAACACGCCGGCTTCAGTGACCACATTATGTAACAGTTTTCAATTTGTAATGATTCTGAAACTGCCTTGTGATTAAAACGCGGGGTAATTCGCTCGTTAGAGCAACCCACTTCGTTTGTTACATAATTCTAAAACGGCGTGGATGGATTTAGTTCTGTTATCGGTTATAAGCTCAATAGTCATCATTTATAGATAAATTGCTGATATTAACTAAGCTACTCAGTGTTTCATTAACGATAAGCTGATCAATCAAATATTTGAAATCACAAACCAGATTTATAGTCCATGATCTCTTCCTAGAACAATGAAGTTTTCTTTGTTTAAAATACGAATATATCGTCGGTCTACTGGCAAAGTTCACAAGTCACTAAAATACAATCCTGAGATAATTGCATTTCAATATTTCGCAATTTTGGAAAGGCTATAAAGAGGATGAATACATCAAAAATATTTTATAATTTAGAATGAACCCACAAGTACCTTATTAGCTGACAGCAATAACAGCTACCTTTATTCAAAGATTTACAAAAAAATGAGCCTGACTTAGTGGGTTTTACCAGTCAGTAATGACTTAGTGTACTTTGCTTGTTAATATTACCGTTAAATTGTTAATCTCGTAAAATGTCTTTAAGATTATTTTTAAGCTGACTTAGTGGATTTTGCTTGTATTTTGGTCAAAATCATTGTATTATTGACTTTTCGAATATAATGTTTGACTTAATGTATTTTGCTTCACAATAATATTGGATGTATGACTTATGGTGAATATAAGAACACGTTTAAATCGAAAACGATTAAATATACGACTTAATGGAGATGCCAGTCGAAAGAGGACGATTTTTTCCCTAAGACCTCATATTTAAGTCATTTCATGAAAAAAATTGACTTAATGGACTTTGCCAGTAGATCGACGATATTAACAGTGTGGGAGGCAGGTACAGGAGGTGGGTACCGCCGACTAGGGAACGTTTTATTGGATAACCAACACCTCTGCCATAGGTCACCCCAAGTGATTCGCTACTTGCAAGGGTGCTCAGGTTCATTGTGATTTGTCCGGCCTTTGGCGGTGGACGCGTCCGCCCACCACTTGCGTGGCAGGCCGGACAGGGAGAGCCTGGTTGAGGGAGACCTTTTAACCTCTCCAGCAGGACTCTTTCGGAACAGTCTTGCACCGCAATCGAAGAGATGCATACATATTGGACACACTGACTCACACATACCTACCAACGCCTCACACCCTTTTTATCCACAGAACTTCCTCTTCTTTCTTTCCTAAAAAGACTATCCACACAAAACCAAAGATAAAGCCATTGAGAGTTATTTTTTTTCCTTGGGGCTAACTTTTAAAAAATTAGCTTTCAATATTAGTAACATAAACATAATAACATCCAATCGCAGTGCACGAATGATAGAAAACCGCGTTAGCCCGTAATATTAGTAACATAAACATAATAACATCCAATCGCAGTGCACGAATGATAGAAAACCGCGTTAGCCCGTAATATTAGTAACATAAACATAATAACATCCAATCGCAGTGCACGAATGATAGAAAACCGCGTTAGCCCGTAATATTAGTAACATAAACATAATAACATCCAATCGCAGTGCACGAATGATAGAAAACCGCGTTAGCCCGTAATATTAGTAACATAAACATAATAACATCCAATCGCAGTGCACGAATGATAGAAAACCGCGCTAGCCCGTAATATTAGTAACATAAACATAATAACATCCAATCGCAGTGCACGAATGATAGAAAACCGCGTTAGCCCGTAATATTAGTAACATAAACATAATAACATCCAATCGCAGTGCACGAATGATAGAAAACCGCGTTAGCCCGTAATATTTTTTCTTTTGTCAACATAATTGCCCTTAGGGTTGAAATAAATTGGTTTATTTGTACAGTTGACGACCTCCATAGTCCAGTGGGTAAGACTCTTGACTCACAATCCGGAGGTCGCGGGTTCGAACCCGGCATGCGCAAATAAATTTTATTTGATTAATTTGTGTTATTTCACAATTAATTCATTAAAAATAATATATAGTATATTTGCGGCATGTTCCAGAGTGGAAGATACTATCAGTATCGCCCTGGTGTAAGACCACCATTCAGAATTGAAACGTTGCTTGAAAATGGCTTTAGCCGTGTTAAGTGACTAGATCTGAATAGCCAGGTACTTCCCAACCTTCCTCTTCCCCACCTCCTTCCCCTCCCCACTACCTTCAGCCTCACAACATACCCCAATTGGGGATGCCATAGTCTCACTGGCTCCAGACGGGAGCAGTTGAGATTCTTGTGCGGTATTCACTGTAAAAAAAAAAAAAAAGTAAAAACATTCATTAGTTTCATGATTCCTGTTCATGTTTTTGCCATCTGTACATACATACATGCCGTCTGTGGTATTGATAAAATTATTGAAACCAACTTTTGAAGTTTATTTTTTTTTATATTATAATATTTAATCGAGGCTTCAGATATTTATTTATTTTTTATTTCTTCTTTTACAGATGTAGGACCGGGCGACTATTTCATATGCGCCGAATACTATATTCTTCATCATGAGTGTGACTGAAATGACAAGATACGCTTACTCGCTGATACTAACTAAATACGGGATGCTATAAGAGATGACCATATTGACTATCTTAGGTTGTTCTTCTTGTACTTAATTGTTTGCTACCTCAATTTCTCCAATGGCGCTAAAAACTTCCGGAAACAATCGAAATAATTATATTTTTATGAATGAATTATTCCTTGGATTTTACAAGTGTAATGGAAACAAGTTTTCATCACACACGAAAACATTTTGGCACTTTTATAATGCAATTTACTTAGTGGTTGGGTACAACCTTACGCGACGTGTGGCAACTGAGTACTAAAACTACGAAATCGACGACGAATACAATCTGTTTTATAACGCTGATGGATTTCATATGTAGGTATTTGTGTTCCAATTTACCATGCAGATCGGAGGAATCCAGAATTTGGACTTCCGCACATTAAGTGTACTTACCTATACGGTGGACTAAGTCAAGTACCGCAATATCGTCAGTCTGTTAACAACCATCGTAACAAATCGTAACGTGACATTTCGCTCTACGTCGAAAGGTTATTTCTATCAATCGGAAGCGTGTAATGTGAAGCATTATATCGTCGTATTTTATCGAATGCTTCATGTGAACCGTTTATTCGTCGCATGACTCAACTTTGTCGTGGTTCTAATAACTGAACAATCTTATTGTACGCCTTTGGATATACCTGTGACCGTCGCCGAATGGAGATCAAGCCACGAGACACAACAGTGAGTATTGCTTCATTGTGTATACCGGATCTTGTTTGGTGATCGGGCATAATTCTTATCGAAATCCATAAGCGTTTTATTTAGCAAGGAGTAGCCGCAAGGTTATTCCAAAACCCTCGTGCATCGTGCACGATTCACAATCGACTTGCAATAAAATCGACGACGAATACAATTGGCTTACCATCTTTGAGATTTCTGCATCCTTGTTATATTTTATTTCCATAATACATACGATGCTCATTAATCATTAACTTCCGAAAAAAGATCCCTAAGGAACCTATTATTTTATAAACGTAAAATTGCGCCAGGCTCTGAAATGTTACGGTTTTATAATTTACATTTGCATGAGATCGGAAAAATGATCTCGGAAGGAAGGTAGTAGGTTCCTACTTATTCAAACGAATAAAATTATCCCCATGTCGTAAAATACTGGGCGTCCCTCACCCCTATTTCATAAATATATCCCCTTGAATGGCGGCAAAATGTCACCAAGTCTCAAATTTTACTACCAATCTCCTTAAATGGGAATCGAATTGGAAATATCCACAGAATGTGTTTATGATGTGCAAAAGAAATAAAAATCACACGAAGAGATAAATAAAAGTTTGGGCTTGCATTTATTTATGTTTATTGAGGGCAATATTTTACACTACATGCCCCAGCTAGGGTCGTTTACATCCGTGGGGCTATTTGGTTTTTACTCCCCTCACCCCGTGGATTCACACTTCAACCATCCTTGAAGGGATATAATATATTATTTTGGTTTCTTCGTGTTCACGGTTCCCGGATCGCTTGCAAATGTTTTGAAAAAAGAATTTTTCATCGCAGGGCACAAGTTCTGTAACAGAATTCCTAAGATTTAAAATTTTTTGGTACTTTTTCGGTTTTGAAAAACTGCCTAAAACAATTACGAAAACCAAGTGTACTGTGTGTACACTTGATTAAAGTGTATTCGCTCGATTAAAGTTGTATAAACTTATTAAGCCTGTGTACAAAATTGGAATTTCAACCAATTTATAACACATTTCTCTTGAACACTATATTTTTAGGTTAAAAAAAGTAATTTTTTAATATAATATTTATACATTTATGGATTCCAAACGGTAATTATTTAAAATTCCCTCGAAATACAAAAAAAAACAAAGTATGCTTCGAAAGATATTAAAAACACATTTTGTTCTATTATTTAACATGTTTACGGTATGAATAAATCGAATAAAATTCAGTGAGTCTTTAAATGCAACTCAGGTAATTGTCGACAGATTTTTGCTCTATTTTAAATGATTTATCGTTTTTTTTATTACAGCGCGCTCTAAGACTAAACCATTTTCTTCTTCTTTTTTAACCCTTCCCACGGAGCCTTAATTATTGTGATTGAATAACATAATTTTATGCATATATAGGCATATTAAAACGAGGTTATTCAGAAAACGTATATTTTTTACGGTGTTAAATAAATCTTAATTAATAAATTAATAACTTATACATCGCTTTGACAACTCATCAAATGCCATGTAATCGCAGTAACTCAAAGATTTTCTTTTTTTTATTTAAATTAATAAATTACTTCGCTTTTACCACTTTTATTATTTACAAAACCAACATGTTTCGTGAGCAATGCTCACCTCTTCAGGGTTTTTTATTGATACTAATTATAAAATTTTTACTAATTAAATTACTAATTTTTACTTATTAAATTTACTAATTATAAAATTAAAAATTTTCTTTTTTTATGAAAGCATTTACGTGGTAGAACTTTGAAGTGATTGAAAGAAAGTAACATAAATGGAATAACTGTTTTTTTGATTCAAGGAATTGCTATTGAAAATTATAATATTGGTTCGAATGGAAATTAGATGACAGAAAGTATGTAATCAATATTAATGCTAATGGATAATTCTAAATTACTTTGTGGATATTCGGAAAGAGTTTAATTATATAAATTTATTATAAAAGAATAACAAAACTAATAAATGAGAATCACGTTATTTTAAACTTCACTACAATTACTGAATATACCAGACATATAATATCAGATATAATTTTTTTGTTCAAATTCATAAATAACGTAACGACTTTAATTAATCAAATTAATCTTAATATGAGGTTGAAATTTATAAGAAGCCCTGAAACCTTTTGGATCGATACTTTTCGCAGCACAAGTTTTTTTAAATCAACATCAAGAATGACTCGATTATATAATAAATACTGCAATCGTAAAGACTTAGATATATTTTCGAAATCAATCATTACCTTCAAAAGGGACTTATATTTACACATTACATGTATCCACCTGATGATCTCCTCACTTAAAACCAATTTAAATTATTGTACTTGTACATTAACTATGTATATAATATATGTACGTATATATATATATACAATTTTTTTAATTTTTTCTCATGCAACTACTAAGAGTCGCAACTGCTCCTAACCATGCCAGTGACGTAAGGCACCCTAAATGGGGTATTTTGTGAGGCTGTAGGTAGTGGGGAGAGGAAGATTTTTTTTTTTACATTAACTCCACACAGGAGGCCCTGAGGAAAATAATTTCCCTCAGGGCCTATGTCCTCTGGGAAGCTGTGTGGAGGGTCTTTTTGAGGAGAGGAAGGAATGAACATTGGTCTTGAAGAGACCCATGTTGTAGGAAGGAGGAAACACAGAGGCCGGCAAATCATTCCACAGCTGAGCTGTTGAACATAAGAACGAGTCGAAGAAACGACCCGTTCTCACGTGACAAATGTCAACCGTGTACAAATGTTGGGCACGCGTTTGGCGTGTTTCCCGACTTTGCACCGGTGCCGAAGGGATCAATGACGCTAGTTCCTCGGAGCATCTTCCAGTGTAATACCGGTAGAACAAGGATAGCATTCCCACCCGACGCCTGTGCTCTAAAGATTGCAATCCGTCTGTTAAGATGGGAGAATCTATTAAGCGGACCGCCCGTTTTTGTACAGAGTCGAGGGTATTTTTCAGGTATTTTGGAGCTCCAGACCAGAGGTGGCTGCCAAATTCAACCGTGGGGCGAACTTGTGATTTGTACAGGGTTAGCAGTTGTGTACTATAGGTTAGATATAATTCCGTAAAAAAAGGTCTTCGGTCGTGAGTTAACCTTGCAAGTTCGTAGATTTAAATATACCAATTGCTCCCTTGGAACCAGTGAGGCTATGGCATTCCAGGGGTATGCTGTGAAGCTGAAGGTAGTGGGGAGTTGGGGAGAGGAAGAAGATGGGGAAGAGGAAGCTTAGAGATAATGCCGTGAAAAAGGTGCGTGCGTTAAGTTTGCAAGTTCGTAGATATAGATATACCTGTCACTAGTTCCTCAGCGATAATATAACTTGGTCAACCGGTTTTGTCCGGCAAATTAGAACAGAAAACCAAATTCTCTATTTTTAAAAACTATCTGAAAGCTTTTTTTCGTTATTTATTTTTGGGGTGTTATGCCGTGTTGTGCTACCTCCTTTTTTAGCCAACGTTTCGGTCATCGTTGCAGTGTCCATCATCAGGGCAGATCCGGCAGATCCGGCAGATCCGGTAGATGTGTCCGGTAGACACATCTACAGACATCATAGACATGTCTACCGGACACATCTACTGGATCTGCCCTGATGATGGACACTGCAACGATGTCCGAAACGTTGGCTAAAGAAGGAGGTAGCGCAACACGGCATAACACCCCAAAAACAAATAACGAAAATACTTTTGGCCGTGAAAATCTTAAAACGTATCTATCTGAAAGCTGTTATAAGTATTAGCCCTGAATTCAAAACGAATAAAATTTTACCATGCTAATATCATTTTTATGTTAAAAAAAAACATCTTCTTCAAATAAATCACTATGAAATCGGCGTAAATTTAGTTCAAACACTCCAGTCACTTCGGGGAGTTCTAGGGCGGCCGCTTATCGGAGGCTGGGGTGGGTCGGTGATTTCTCGTGGGACGGAGGGCGGGGATGGGAGGCGGGATGCGGGGCGGGCGCTAGAGGCCGCCCTCTCTCGTGGAAGTTATTTTTTAGTCCGGACACTCCATCCGATATTCACATTTCCGGTGGCCGGAGCCTTTCACTACCGATACTCGCGAATTTATTTTTTAAGGCACTCCAACCTTAGGAATTTGTTTTGAAGTGTGGTGTTTATTATTCAAAGATATTTTCTCTACAGTAAAAATTGCAAAGTGTGTTGATATTGAGCTCTCAAAATTGCGAATCACTTTTTATTTGTTTTATTGTTTTTCATAGATTTTTATTTTGAACTTTATGAGTAAAAAAATTAACTCAAAGTGTTAACTATTTTATTAAATGAAGACCGAAACTGAATCGAAAAAATGGAGACAGAAAAATTAGATAAAGACCTCCGAAGAAAAAGAAAAGAAGAAAAAAAAGATCTGGCACCTCAAGTCGAAGGACATTATGAAATATTTCCAGTATAAGGAGATAACTATTTTAGATAGGCCCGGGAATACACCAGATATGAACTTTAAGAATTTGTGGGACATTTGCAAAGCTAGAGTAATGCAAAATCGACTGCACTACAAGAACAAAGATGGCAGAAACGCTCTTTAAGGTTTGATTTCGGGATTGGAGGATCTCTGAAAATTGTCAAAAACTAGCGGAGTCCATACCGAAACGAGTGAATTCAGTTATTGAAGCCTTAAGGGGAGATATTTTCTATTAATTTGCATAATGGTTGTTCTATAATAATGTAAAAATATTATTTTACAAGCAATAAATGATTTTACCATAATAATTGACAATTATTCCAATAATTTGCACAATACTGTATGTGTGGGTAATAAATATTTGGTGAAATATGGTGGAAAGTGTAAAATTTGAATTTGGAACAGCCTCCGAAGACTTTAAATATAATCGTTCAGACGCGGAGAAAGTTGCGGTTGCCAGCAGGGCCAATTATTAGGGCCAAGTCTCTCTTACGCGAACCTCCATACACCGTAATCGATTTTTATGCCTGCAACTGTCGCAACGCATCTATCTCCGCAATTAAAGTCTGTCGTCTGAGAGCGCCCTAAGAGTGCAAACATTATACGGAGTCGATACCATAAAGACTTCAGAGTTGTTTTTTATCTCAAACTAATATTCTCGGACCACACATCGCAGCTCACCTCAGCTTGCCATAAACTCTTGGGGTTTATCATCAGAACATCTAAACAGTTCAATGAATCAGATACACTGATCAACTACAGTAACAAATGAGCACACTTTTGAAAAATGATACAGTCATGAAAAGTGATGAAGAAAAAACTAGGTTAAAAAGGTCACATATGCACCATACCCAGTGCATATGTTAGTTCTTTTTTTCACTTTTAATGACTTTATAACGTCACTTTTCAAAGGTGATTTGCCGCTGTCCTAAATTGCAACAGAAAAATATTATGATAATAAATTCTGCGTTTGAATTGTTTTATTTTCTCTAAATATCTTATTGTTAATCTTGCAAAGTAAAGTCAGATTTCGTTGTTTTTTGAAGGGCCGCACTTTTTCGCTAACATTCAATTTTTAACACTCCAACAATTATAACACGCTGTGGTTTTCATAAGCCTTCTCTAGTATATTATACATAATTCATTATATTGTTTACACGACAATAAGATCCTAGTTGTTTCGCAGAAATGAATGTATCCCAAAGCCTTAAAATGGCCATTCAAGGCTATATTGTTTTTTAGATGGTTGAAAGTTTATCGTTAAATTCTGATAGAAGATCGTTTTAGCTTTAGAATAAATTTTGATAACGGAAGAGCAAAAATTATCATGTTGTTAATCTTGTCAGCTTATTACATTATGATGGAAAGTTAAAACGCACCTAGAATCGGCATTTATCGGAGACCATTCAAAGGTCAAAAAAACATGGCGCTGAAAGGCCATTTGATGACAATATTACATTTGAATTTCTGCAGAACACTGGGTCTAACAGTAGGTACATAAGTAGTATTAAAACAGTAAAAAAACACACTCATATACAAATTTTTAAGAATTTAAACACCTACATAAAGTGCGAAGAAATTGAAAATTACATGAAAAGTACATTAGAACTCACCCATGTAATCAAATACTTGTCAGATGAAAAATGCAGGACTTAAATAGCATGAGAATCATATATCAGCAGTGGCGGATTTACACATTTGCCGCCAGTAGGCTATTCAAATTTTGCCGCCCCTTCTGACCTTCGATACCCTACACCAAGGCTGCCCAACTTTTTTCAACAGTCGGGCCAAATTAACGGTTTAAAATCACAGGCGGGCCAAATTAACGATTTAAATTATCCATCTTAGGGGAAGGGGGGGGGGGGGGGGGGTGGCTAGAGACTTTCAGGATACGTATTATGTAGTTTTTGTAATTTTATTCCTTCCGTCATCCTGTAATTTCCGTTACACATAAAATTGTATGTTATAGTTGTAATTGATTATTTACAAACATTATTCATTTATTATTTCAGTCGAAACTGATTGTAAAAGGATTTACAAAAATTTGCAAGTTGGCGGAAATTTTTAAACTTGCTCAATTTCTAGTAAGCAAGTGAAGATACTGATATTTAACATCATTGGATTAAAAAATAAGTGCACAGTTTCTAAACAATTATTAAACTATATAAGAATACTTGTACTAATTTTTGATATATGGTTGCCAAAAACAGATAAATAGTTTGAAAATTTACTAAGCCGGTTTGTAAGTTTTTGAATTTCCCGTAAGTAAAGTTTGGTAACTTGAGAAATATAATTTTTGCTGAAGCTTGATAATTATTGTTACATTTTATTCCTGATTCAACATTAAAAACTGAATATTATCACTATTTAAAAAAAAGATAACTATTTTCAGTATAATATTTTTCTCCGTGTAGTTCATAATCATATTAATTTTTTTGTCAATGAAATTGCAACTTGCATGGAATAATACGGCTTGTGTATGTGTAGGTACCATTAATTATTGTCTTCATTATATCAGATTTTTCCGTTATTGGAATGAATGTAAACTAGGGATCATAGTATAACATCATAGTAAACCACTCGTACACAATATGAAAGAACAAATTAAAAAATAATGTACATTCGGTAAATGTTAAATATTTTTTATTGGACTTATAGTTTAAAAACAATACGAACAATGTTTTAAGATTTTCACGGCCAAAAGCATCAGGATGATGATGGACACTGCAACGCTGTCCGAAACGTCGGCTAAAGAAGGAGGTAGCGCAACACGGCACAACACCCCAAAAAAAACAACGAAAATACAAACAATATTCCTGTTAAATTATCTGTTAACAATCTGCTTGATGATCACAATAAAATCAATTAAGTTATTAAGACTGTATTACCAGAGAATACCGGAAATTAGTCCTTTTTAAATCACGTTCTAGACGTATTGACTCTTTTTAACAAAAAAAATATAAATTGATTTATGAAGATTGTTATTTTATCTGGTAAAGGCAGTTTTAAAAATTTTAAAAACGATGTTCATTTTTAATATACTTAGGTTATACCGTTGGTCGTTGGCAGATTTGTTGAATTTTCAAACGACAGATTCTATTAAACAACACAAATTTCAAATCATATAATCATACAAAAAAATAAATCAATACACAATCTGGTAAACACAATCATTAAAAAATAAATCCGAGAACGTGTTGTGACAAAAATACCTCAGTTTTTCTATTTATTTAAGGTCTTACAAACTAAAATATTTTAATTTTTTTTTACAGAATTATATTGTTTAGACATTATTGAAAAATCATAATTACTTATGATCAAAAAATACTTACAAGAAGTACACGATATTTAATAATTTATCATCGTGCGTTTTGAGCATTTTTATTGCTTACTTGAATGTAGGTATACATTAAAGCAAGTTTTGAATAAAATACATCAATATTAAATTTTTTATTTAATACAGTTGCAAGCATTTTTAAACTTTGTTGAATTTTCAAACGACAGATTCTATTAAACAACACAAATTTCAAATCATATAATCATACAAAAAAATAAATCAATACACAATCTGGTAAACACAATCATTAAAAAATAAATCCGAAAACGTGTGTTGTGACAAAAATACCTCAGTTTTTCTATTTATTTAAGGTCTTACAAACTAAAATATATATTTTTTTTTTTACAGAATTATATTGTTTAGACATTATTGAAGGTTTCCCATTGGTTGCCAGACTTGTGACGTAACACAACGACGGATATTATTTCTTCTTTTGAATTCGGTACTTCTGTCGAAAATTTGGATCGGAGTTATACCCCTCCGAAACTAGCGCCCCGGGACTTCTTATGTGGCGTGGACTCATTCATAGTATGAAATAGAACGTTAGTTGGAGTCCGCGCCACATAATTTGTCCCGCAGACGGGGGCGCCACCGTTTTTTTTATGTAAAGTAACAGAAAATATGCTTCTTCAGCCTAATGTGTTATGTTACTTTGCAAATTTGTACAAATTAAAAGAAAATTCGTAGATTCTGGAAGTTAGTAGATGTGCAGGAAGGACCTAAAATACGTACAGTAGATCTACGTAAAAAGACGCAGAGTTAGCAACTCCCGAACTCAATGCTCAACGCTCGCGCCGCGCGCCCGCGCTTTCATTTCGGCCAGACACTGTTAACGAATGGTCATGTCTCATGTCATTCGTTCCCGAACCGCTCTCCAAATAAGACTACCTACGCAAATACGTAGTATAAAAAAGTATTAGCAGATTGACAAACGTCAATTTCCCCACTTTGACAGGTTAAGTTAAGTGGTGAAATCTAATAACATTTAGGTATTTATTTATTTTTTATTTCTGTAAGACAATAAAATTTTTTGGGGCAAATTTGCCGCCCCCTAAAATCCGCCGCCCTAGGCTCAAGCCTACTCAGCCTGCTGGTAAATCCGCCACTGTATATCAGCCATGGCAATTCAACCATGCCCCCAAAAATATAAATTCGATGAATGGACATTGCACGTAGACTGCTATCATCCAACAAATGTTCGCATTCAATTTCCGCTCTGATAGCCTCACGGTGTCAGAACGGAGCTTTATGGCGAACTCCCAAAGGAATGGCGTTGAATCAGTTGAAAAGGCTAACACTATTATGGTTCTCTCAGATAGTCTGAGACTGGGGATGATAATCAACATCGATCGGAACTCGGAAAATTATTTTCAAACGTTCAACAGCTCTGGGAATTTAAAAAAAAATTCTTTTAATTATCTATCTAGCTTGATTGTGGAAGGTTCCCGGCATTCATTGTAACAGCATATTCAAAGAAATAAATTGTTTCTCCCTGCATGTCCTTTCCGTGTGTTCCCGTTCCCCTCCCGCGTCCCCTTCCCCTTCCGCGTTCCTCTTCCACCGTCTACATTCCCTCTCCCCTCTCCCCTCTCCCTGTCCCCCGTCCCGCAAACCCCCCTCCTGTGTTCCATATATTCAGTTCCAGTACATTCAGTTTTCAAACAGCTCGCGTGCCACCTAATTTTTTTTATTCAAATGTTCATTTTTTATGTATTACAAATATTAATTTTTGTGTAGGTATTATAAGAACTGTTATTACTGTTATTATAAGAGCTGTTATTACCGCCTACAAAACCAAATAAAATCCACACTGCTGTCCAGAAACACCAAGATATTAGTGTACAAAACACTCATCAGACCAGTACTCACATAAGCAGCTGAAACTTGGAAGGAAAATTTTGAGGCGTATCTTCGGATCGGTTAACGATAACAATGAACTATATACTCTGTCTAGGGATCTAAACCAGTGATTCCCAAAGTGGTCCAGGTGGACCCCCAGGGGTCCATGGGAGACTCAACGGGTCTACGTTGGCGTGATAGAGAAATGGGGGTCCACAAGTTGTATGTGGGGGTCCACGAAAATTTATCTGGTTTCGATAGTAAAAAACAAAAATGTTGGATTGACTTTAATTATCAATTTAGGCAGATAATACACTACTCAAAAAAATGAAGGGAGCAAATAAAAATCCAATTTTTTCGGTGATTTTTGACAGGCTGTATTTCGGTGAAAAATGGTTGAGACTTTAAAAAAAGCAATTTTAAGCTTTAAGATTATAATTTTTATATTTTTGGCAATTTTTTTTTAGGAGCTACGGTTCTCATGCAATCCTAATTTTTTGCTATTTTTTTGGTACACGGGCTTGAAATTTTTTTTCAGTTAGACCGGCTTATGAATCCGATAGCCTTAATATTTGGCAATAATTTATTTTTTTTAAAACTTCCCTTTTTTTAGTAGTGTATTTTTAGAAGGTCAGCGACTGTTACTTGTAAAAACGTGCATATTCGATATTTAATTCTAATAAGGTGGGAAATGCAGGACTAGGTTTTTTTAATGATTTTCATGATTTTTTTTGGCATGGAAAAAATGTGCATAATTTATTGAAAGGTGATTTTATTCATCTATTTAAGAAAATATTGTAAATTTTGTAACATTGTTAACTGATAAGACATGTGTTCAACTACCTACAGCTCACACGGCAAGATGGGACTATGGCACAATATTAATAAAATAAAATAATAAGTCTGATATGGATCAAAGACATTTATTGTTATGCAATTAGAATGAAATGGTAGAGCAGGACATTAATCACAGGGCATGTCAGGTAATGACCTGATAGAGATAAAAGATTTAGATTGCTATCAGTAAGAAGTTGATGCCGTCAAGGCTATGGAGAATTTAAATTTAACAGGGCGCCAGCCAGGGAAAAACATCCTGACATAATTTATAAACAGTGAAACCATTAATCTAAAATAATAATATTCATATGCCTCTCACGTGTTTGAAGTTACCCGAATTCCACCAAACTCCGAACGCTGGCCACGAAGCACCTCCTGTCAGCCCGGTCTCTCCACACAACTCACGCTTGCGGTTAAATCTCGAACTCACGAACCCAGAAGCTGAGGCGTGCCAACCTCGGGAACAAAAATGCGTTGTTTACATTATGTGGGACGCAGCCGGTAGCTACCTGCTACAACAGAATTGTATGATATATATAAGGCACCTAGCATCTCAACACATATGAGACTCCTCAGGCTGAGATGGGCTGGGCATGTACAAAAATGCATGCATGTCCCAAAAAGAATTTTGACTGGATACCCAGGTGGAAAGAGAAAAGTGGGAAGACCCAGACTGAGGTGGGAAGACGAAGTAAGAGGGGATGCAGCACAGCTTCTCCAGGTACCAAATTGGAAGTCAGCCGCTGAGGACAGGAGGAGTTGGAGGCGACTGTTGCAGGAGGCCAAAGCTCGATATAGGCTGCAGCGCCATCGAAGAAGAAGAAGGGATCTAAACGTCACAAAATTTATAAAACTGGGAAGACTTCGGTGGATGGGTCATGTAGAGAGAATGACCGAGCATCAAGCACCAAAGTCCCTGCTGAACTCAAGACCGACAGGGCGAAGGAGCTTGGGAAGACCACGTTTAAGATGGAGCGACAACGTCCTCAAAGATATATCCACCTTGCAGATTGTAAACTGGAGACAGCTGGCACAAAACCATGATGAGTGGAGGAAGACTCTTGAGGAGGCCAAGACCCACCCGGGTTTGTAGAGCCAAGAGTGATGATGATGACGATTATAAGAACAATCAACCAAATTTGGTTCCTACTATAAGTAGAAGTACATATTTAAAATATCTATAATTCTTGCTTCGTTTCAAAATGTTAGGCATAGTTAGTGAGTTAGTACTTAAATAAATTCAGTAATTTAAAGAGTTTCGAAAATTGAATTTTATTTTAACATTGTTTTGCAAAATGTCATTCCCAAATTTTGTAATTTTTGACAGTTTAATGATTTTGTAATGATAAAAAAACTTTTAAGATGTATTATCGTGTGATTGTAATAACCCAGAAACTTTCGCGAGCGTTTACAGAAGATATTTTGAAAGTTTCATTAATTTCCTATGCTTTATAGCAAAACCTAGACATCTCATGTACTCACATATAATATACTCCCAAACATTTTTTTTATATATGTAGATCATTGTATAGCAGTTTGAGATTCCTCCCCAACTCTATTGGATGCACTCAACACTACAAAGCCACATGAATGTACAGACGGGAGAGTTACTGCTGCGGAGTGGTTCAAATCGCGAGTTATAATTTGGGAAAGCACGGAGGAACAGCCTGCGAGGATCTTCAATCGAGCGGAATGTCAATTTATAATGTTAATTTGTAATACTATTTTAATATGTTTAGTTTCATATGGTTTATCATATAATGTAAATTCTTTTACTCGTTTTGTCTAAAAATGAGTAAGCGCCCTTCATTAACTTTAAAATTACGACATCATTAGATTTATTTGGTGATTTCTAAAATGTGATATTATTTATACAAATTAATTATAATTTCAACAGTCTTCTTCGAGCAGTTGCACCCCCCAGATATATTTAATGATATTATCCCGTCTCTTAATTTCGATTTCCATAATCCTCGTTGTAAATTAAAATTAATAAATATTTACATGTTTTTTTAACATGTAAATATTGATTATTATTTTTTTAATTTTATAAACTAACGTTTAGACAAGATTTTTATGCATAGCACAAAGGGTACAATTATTATAAGCAATAATTGTCAGCCTGAAACACTCAAGACGCCACCTAGCGAGGGATTTAACACTAACAATGTCTCTCTCGCAAAAATAAAGTTGGTTGTTTTCAGGTGGAAAAAATATAATAAGCAGTAATTGTTGAATGAAACACTAGTATATATTGAATTTTTTGGCGGGTATTTGATAAGCCGCCATAGCTCAGTGGTCAGAGCATCCGACCGGCAATCAGAAGGACACGGGTTCAAGTTCCGTTGGCGGCAAGTATCTTTTATCGGAAGATTTTTCAATGTAAATGAGTGTTTCAGGCTGACAATTATTGCTTATAATAATTGTAAATATTGGATTGAAATATTGTTATGCTCTGACTAAATATTTTACGAAACAAATAACATTATACACATAACTACGAGTATGTAAGAAGTTACATTTTTATTTTATTGTTACATTTGTTCACACCTTTTTCGCGTGTATCTCGTTATATAATTTCAGTATATCGTTATATAATAGTAACAGTATCTAGTTAAATTATTATACATAGTTATAGGTGACCGGACCACACAGAATAGTGACAAAACAGAATACTTGGTTAACGAGGTTGGTTGATGTTGCTTTTAGATTAGCTTGTTTTTCAAAGAAAAGTGCTACAGACGGGTTATATTATAAACTTATTTATTTTTTTATATTTTCGTAGAAAGCAGTCACTTTGCGGTTTGACACATTTTTTTTTAACATGAGCTCCACACAGGAGGCCCTGAGGAAAATAATTTCCCTCAGTGCCTATGTCATCTTTGGGGATGCTGTGTGGAGGGTATTTTTAAGGAAAGGAAGGAGATGAGAGTTCTGGGAAGGAAAAGGGTTTAAGGGGTGTGTAGGAAACTGGGGTTCAGTGTGTCCTGGTCATTTGCCTCCAAGACCTAGACAAACCTCACCCCATGAACCCGGGCACCCCTAAGTCACCAAACGTAGGAAATCTCTTGGGGTGACCTATGGCAGAGATGTTGGTTATCCAATAAAGGTTCCCGGGGTGGCGGTACTCATTCCCGCCTACCAAATTGAGAAATGAAACAACATCTTTTTTTTTAACCACGAAATTTAATTTAATTTATTGATACCTACCGGTTTCGTTTAACTGAAGCATCATCAGGGTATAAAATAATACTGTACTAACTAGCTTAATATTGTACCCTGATGATGCTTGTGTTAAACGAATAAATAAATTATTATCAATTATTTTCTCGACAGACCAAGATACCAAACATAACTTCAAAATAATTGGCAAAATATTTTTTCCTGCGATCAACGATTTTTTCACATTTTTTTAAACGGCATAGGAAATACTAAAATAATAAAAATATATTTCGTAGAAGGGTAGTAATTTTGGAGTCTACCTTCGGCCCCAGTTGGCTGCGAGAGAGTTTTTTTTTTATTTGAATGTTATTTTAGTAATTTGTACATTTAAGTTTACAAATTTCTAATTGATTATAATATTTCATATTGCAGTTTTTTTAATTATAATATTTTAAATTCACAAAATTTTTTGAAATCACAAAATTTTTTGTTTTTGTTTTATGTAGCTCCTACAATCCATCTTGAACTTTTCAATTGGTGAGGACTTAAGAGTTTCTGGTAGTGTGTTATATAACTTAATTCCTTTGTACAGCAGACTGTTTTGCGTATTCGTTTTGTCCTTTTTGTTTAATCTTATTTCCTTGCAAGTCCTTGTGTAATGTCTGTGAATGTCCTTATTGTATACGATTTTATTTGTGAAGTATTTTGGTAACATGTTGTTTAATATTTTGTGAATAAATATCAACGTGTTCAAGGTCAGTATTTGTTTCACTGTTAACCAATTAAGTTCCTTTAACATTTTAATTATTTTTGAAAATCTATTTCTTCGGAGTATTATTCGCATTGCTCTGTTTTGGAGAATTTGAAATTTATTCTGTTCTCTTTCATTACAAAGGAAAAGGATACTTGAACAGTAGTTGAAGTGTGGAGCAATAATTGAATTGTAAATGGTGATGGCGGTTTTTCTGGAAATTTTAGGCCGAATTCTTCCCAAAAAAGATATCTTTTTGCCAATTTATAAACAAAGTTATTGTTTTATTTCAACAAATAATAACTTAGTTTACATCAATTCATTTTTATAAACACAATGTAAACAATGTTCATTTTGTGAGTAAATGTTCACTAAAGTATAATTGAATAACAGTAACATGATAATGAAATAACTCACCGGTAAGGGATTTGCAGTTCGCATTGCATTTTCAGAAGAATTGCATTTAAAATTAAATGTTTCTCTCGGGATTAATTGACTACGCTGCTAATAATACCTTAGTACAAGTATTTTGTACCAATGATGAGAGAGAACCATTTATTATTGAGGTTGTATTTATATGGGGTTTGAGAAGAAAATGTTTTAATGAAAACTAATTCTAAAGGCAACATTTACAATAATTTATAATAAAATAAAATATTACATGTCCATTCAGCAGTTTAAAAAAAATGTAGGTATTTATTTTAATTTTTCACAAAAAAAAATACAATTTATTTTTACATGTTACTCGTTGAATTATTAAGAAAAAAAGTAACTGCTTTTCTTGGTGGGGGGATATACCAACTCAAATAATAAAATCATATAAAATCAGAAAATATAGAACATATTATATCGGGATGTTCTATATTGGCGCCTTCCGAGTATACATTTAGGCACAATCAGGTTTTAAAAATAATTCACCAAAGTTTGGTAATTAAACATAACTTGATTGACTGCCGTAATATAGTACCATATTATGAATATGAACCAAATTCATTTTTAGAAAATGAATTTTATAAAATATATTATGATAAAACTATACTAACAGACAGAACAATTAGTCATAATAGACCTGATATAGTTTTACATGACAAAATTAGAAAAATAACTTATATCATTGATGTAGCTATTCCAAATTCCTGTAATATTCAAAAAACTATTTCTGAAAAAATAAGAAAAAACACAGATTTGGGAAATGAGATTAAAAGAATTTGGCATTCTCGGACTATAAAAATATTGCCATTTGTTATTTCGGCCACTGGCATAATACCTAGGAATCTGATTCAAAATTTAAGCATATTAGATTTGTCAAAGAATTTGTATATAAAAATGCAAAAATCAGTCATTTTAAATACATGTAGGATTACAAAGGATTTTTTTAAATATTTATATTGAGGGATCAGTAGGATTTATAGGTTCAATTAGAAATGCCACAGAGCCGAACCCTCTGTAAATATCTGGAGTCGGTGAATTATATTCCCATTTTTTTTTTTTTTTTTTTTTTTGGGGAAAATTTAACCCGGACATTTAAAAATCTGGTGCATATAAAAAAGTAATAAAATATTGTAAATACTAATAAGATAAAATAAAACCGAAAAACAGAAGATTTATTGATAACAGGAAGTTGTTATTTTTTAAAATAAAAAAAAACAATATCGATCACGGAAATTTGAAATGCTGTAAAGATCAAAATGTTAATTCTTCAGTAGAGCGAAAAGATTTAAAAAAAAATCATATATACTGTTTTATTATTAAGAAATTTGATTATTAAATAACTTTGAATATATCTTTCAGAATACTTAACATTTTTTTAATTCCTTTAATAACGGCGTTTAATTTATGTTTAATTTTTTGGAGAAAAACCCCCTTAAAATGCACTTCGTAAAAGACGCACTTATTTTCCTTTTTTTTACATTAGCTCCACACAGGAGGCACCGAGGAAAACATTTTCACTAGGGACCTATGTCATCTTTGAGGATGCTGTGTGGAGGTTTTTTTAAGGGAAAGGAAGGAGAAGAAGATATGGGAAGGAAAAAGGTATGAGGGGTGGTAAAAGGTAGGAATCTGGGGGACAGTGTGGCCAGGAGTGACGGACGCCTGAATCTAATCCTCACACTGCTGTGCATGGCGAAGGGTCTAGAGAGTCCGGCTGGAGAGGTCAAAAGGCCTCCCTCAATCAAACTCCTCCGATCCAGCCCGCCACGCAGTGGTTGGGCAAACGTAACCGCCATCAAGACCTAGTCAAACCTCGTCCCGTGAACCCGGGCACCCCTGCTAAGTCACCACTTGGGGTGACCTATGGCAGAAGTGTTGGTTATCCAATAATTGGTTCTGCGGGCGGCGATACCCCTACCCGCCTCCGAAATTGTAAGAATCCTAGAAATATTTCGACGACGCAGATCAAAAGAGAAAAAAAACCGGAGAAAAATGAAAAATTTAACTCATTTTTTAAATTTAACATTTTCACTATCGATATGGACGCTTGTAGTAGTTTTAAGAAAATTTTCAATCAATCTAAATTGTTAAGATAAATTATTCCAAGAGAAAGAAGGTGTTATGAATAAAATTATTACGTAATTATCTATTATAAATACACATAACATTACATTATTACATATTATATCCATTTGATATCTCTATTATATGAGCTTATGATATCAAAAAATTTAAAAATCAAGTAAAATAGAGTTTCTAGCGATGATAACATTGAATAATAAATACAACATTGAGAAAACATGGGGCCTTAGCACGGGTGAGGCACGCATTACCAAATAACGTTTTATAAAAAAATATTGCTAATACATGGATTTACTAACCAATTTTGAAGGTTATGGTTGATGTACCTTTTCAAACCCTAGTCACGTAATTTAATCGTCATGATGCATCCTCAACATCCAAAAATCATTACGTTTAACTCTTAGCAGTCATCAACAAAGGATGAACTTCAGCCGAGAAATTTCAAAGAAAGGACTCGAGAAGTCAAAGTGGTTTAATTTGAATCATGACTTCAAAATGCTGTTTGCCTATGTTCAAAATTCTCACAACTTTCTGAATTAAATTTGTTATCGGTTTAAGATAGTTTTGTATTTTTGGTTGAACGAATCAGTATTCTGATATACGTAAATGATATTCATACGCTAAGGAAACTAGGCATGATAGAAAAAATTAGAAATGTTAATGGCAATTTGAAATAGTTTTGCTTTTATTGCTTATCTTGTCTTTTTCCATATCTATTTTAATACTTCAACAGTAATAATGTATTATGGAAACGAACGAATCAATGCAGCGAAAATCGGTTTCTGGGATTCCTCGTACCATATCTCCAAAGCATTCAGAACAATGAAACAATTACAACTTTTCTTCAAGATTGTTTTATTTTAGTGTTGGCAGGATTCATTATAGGGTATTACCACAATGTTTTTATTTTATTTATTGTCACTTATTATTATTATTCAATAATTAATATATTTAAGTTGGTCGATTAAAACATAAGCATAATAATGTAATAAATCATCATGAACATAATCTTTTGTACAATTCTGCCACCATGGATATTAACAACCATAACCACAGTATCCTCCTTGAAAGTCTCAAGGAGGATACTGTGTTTTTACTTGACGACAGAATAACATTTTATCTAAAATATGCGAACATCTCAGCACCTCAGTTTATTCTCTTAGTGAGGTGTTCACAAAACACTACCACTACTAATCCATTACTGATTATTAACATGAAGCTAATTATCTATGTGAACGTACACTAATCATCCATAAAATATATGTACGAGAATATATGTTATTTACGTATACATAAAAGTGGATTGATTTATTTTTTGATTCTCCTAACTTAACAAACGGATTGCAATCTTTAGAGCACAGGTGGGAATGCTGTCCTTGTTCTACCGATATTACAATGGAAGATGTTCCGCGGAATAAGCGTCATTGATCCCCTCGGCACCGGTGCCTAATCGGGGAACACGCCAAACACGCGCCCAACATATGTACACGGTTGACATTAGTCACCTAAGAACGGGTCCTTCCTCTCCCCAAAAAAATCATCTACGCAACATCTTCAAAAATGACGTAGGCCCTGAGAGAAATTATTTTCCTCAAGGCCTCCTGTGAGGAGTTAATGTAAAAAGAAAGTTAAATGCAATAATTATTATGCTGAACAAATTACTCGATGCAAGTTTGTAAGGCCTTTTAAAGTGTCCGATAAAATGTGATTCTAGGAAGTAAATCAAGCTGAAAATGAGCATTTACCAATGTTGAGTATTCGCTGGGCTTCAGGTGCAAGGATTTCATATCGGGTTTTATTTCCTCGAGGAGAATTTATCTAAGTTGGAGATTTATTGCCAGACAGTTGGGGGTTTAATACATTCTATTGCATTTGGTCCTTCGAGCGGGAGTGGTGGCGATGGCGGTGAAACAATAGAAGATATATCATTCTTTTCACGCTTTATATCTACTTTTTGCGGAACCAATGATCTTGTAAAAAGTTTTTTTAGAGAAAAATGTTACATACAAAAACAACAATAAGCTAATGTTACTTGATATTGCTCTAATGTTTTGTATATGTGAATTTACAAAATTCAAATGAATTATTTCCAGAACGTAAATATTCCACTAATAATCGAAAATTGAAGTGTTTAAAATTAGGCAATGAAATTTCTACAAAAAACAAATACCTCTTTGTGGATAAATTTAAATTCTCCCCAATAATGTTATATTGATTGAAAGCAAAATAGAAGAAAAACTCTAATCAGACCCATATTCATCGAAAGAATATTAATGAAGAGTTAGTAATATTATCAATAGAGGAAATTTTAAATGCTACAAAAGGACAAGAAATCCAAAAATTGGTTAAAAATGTAATTTTTCTCTCTCTTTCGATCTGCGTCGTCGAAATATTTCTAGTAAAATAAGTGTGTCCTTTACGATGTGCATTTTAGGAAGTAATTAAAATTCTATCTTTAAAGAAATTTACAAAAAATGTTAAGTATTCTGAAAGATCTATTCCAAATTATGTATAATAGAAATATAATATTTTCTACAGATGCATTTTTTTTTTATTTGTTTGTTTGTTTTTGTTACAAAGAATACATCAGTACAAAGAGGCTTTGACTGTCCAACTAGGAAGGTCTCCCGTTCTAGGACACAGAATCTAATTGTACAAAGAATCTAAACTATTCAGTCTCCGTAAATTATGAAATCTTTGAAAACAAAAAAAAAATCAAAAAAAAAATAAAACATTAGCAATAAAAATAAATTTTACACCCCCAAACTAATACCAAACAGATGCAAACTCACAGCGGTTTTATAGGACCTCGTACTTTCAAACTTATACCGAAAAAAGTGATTAATAAACTACTAAAAAGAGTTGAAATTGTGGTTTAACAATTTAAATCACTATATGTTTCTCACAAACTATAATACACTCATTATTACGCTATTGTATACTTATTATTACACTATTGTATATTTTTTTATAAACCGTTTAGACAAACTTTAATTATGTTTTTGCTTATGCCCACTGTTTGTTCTTTCTAGGTATAATAAATCATGTATTTAACTATATTACCCATGCAAAGGCTGCGCCTTAGGATGGCAGCATACATCATGTTTTTCCAACCGGTTGACTGATCAGACAATCGGATCGGATAAACACCGCACACATCCGATTCGAAAACTGGATAGGCAATAGAATCTGGACCACGACCTTTTTCAGACCGGATTGAATGGCAGGTGTGGAAGGACGTGGCCTATTTTTATCACCGATCCGGTTTTCGAATCTGATGTGAAATGCGGGCTTTCACGAGAAATGTATGGCGCGAAGACTTTCCGGTTGTCTGATCAGACAATCGAATGGAAAAATGTATGCGGCCAGCCTATGTGGGTTCCCATTAATCTTGTGATTTCATAATATTGTACTTATCTAATGTAAAAATTGGGAAAAATAAAAGAACAAAAAATTATAATAAAAATTCATAAATATAAGTCACAATAAAAAATTTGTAATTTCAAATTTCCGCTATCGTTATGTTTGCAATTTCTTAAAAGTAATTGAAAGTTTTTTTCCTACTTCCATATTATTGAAGAAACACGGCGCGGCGGGTCTATTGTGTGATACGATATCTTAGTTAGAAAACTGACTCCTGGGTACTTGACTGTCGCGAGTGATTGTAAAAGCCATAAATAAAAGAGCGTAAAATAAATAAATATTACTCGTAAATTACAATACCCTTTCATATCACGTACATTATTTCATCATAAATTAAGATGCACACAAAACCTATGCTTGCGTTCTATAATTTCAAAAATGTATTTATTATCGAGGGCCTGATGCGCTTTTCATGATTTTTATATTTTTCATGATTTAGTACGTGATGCAGAGAACAAAGAACTTTTACAGCCTTACTAAAAAACCCAGTGAAAATTTTATTCAATTGACAAACGGCCGCGGATGTGAAAACATTACTAATTAAAAATTTGTTCATTGAAAGAAATACACATGGTTTCCACGGCCTGAGAGGGTAGTTTATCTCTGTTTTAACCTTTAATGTCCGAACGATATTTGTATTTTTTCCGTAGTATTTTGAATGTTCTATATGTTTCTTATTTTTGAAGGTGTCGTAAAAACAAATACCATTTATGAAAACTAGATAAAATTACCTTTTAAATTTGTATATTTGAAATACAGTTTAGTTTTCAAAAACTGACATATTTTAAGATTCAAACTCGGAAATAAATGGAAAAAAATTTCTTACCAAAGTTTTTTTGACTAAAATGTAGAGAAATTAAGAAAAAAACAAAATTTCAAAAACACAGTCCTTTTATGTAATAAATTTGGAAGGAAACTATCACCTCACTTTTTCCTCGGGCATACAATAAAAAAATAATAAAAAATTTCAAAGTTTTTTTTATTGCTAAAAAACTAACCTAAAAATTATACCGTCTTTTAAATCAGATTTCTTGCATCTCTAAAGACGTTAATTACTTTGATGCATTTACGCACATATGTATTAGATAATATTATTTAAAAAAAAACACCACTGTCATAAAATTATCATAAAATAAAACCTTTAAATGTAAATTTGAATTCTAGTGTATCACTTCAATTTTCAAAGTACGATTATTGTTTTATAACTTGACTAAAACGTATGAAAAACCACACAACACACGGTAAATATATCAATGATATAAATATAAGAGTAAATTATTCATATTAATAGAAATTAACCATCACATAAGTAATATTGGACACACAGAAATCATTTCGCGCTTCCAGCGTCTTTTTCGACCGCGAACACGAATGCGCAGGCGCCGCGCCGCCGCGCCACCTAGCGGTTATGAAGAAAAACAAACAATTTAGTACTTAAATATGCGTGGTTGCCGGATTTACAGTACGTTTTAAGACCAAATCTTATTGGTAATGTTATCGTGTTTTAGTGTATTTTTGTTTTATTCATGTTGCTGCAGCAACACGGGTAATCGGGCGTGCTGTGTTTTTTTTTTAGTAAGGCTGTTAGAGAATAATTAACAAAAATAAACTAAAAAATGAACAAAGATATTTTTTTTTATTGAAATTTTTTTATACAATACATATAAAAGATACATAAAAAAGTAAAGTATATAAAAAAAGCTTAATACAATAAATGTATGAACAAAAAAGTCCCACAACGGCAATGCCTGTGCGTGGGTAGGATATTGATTTTTTTTTTATTTCTATGGTTAATGTGAAGATTTTATGTACATACATAAATTAATAAATTAAATTAAGTAAATATATAATTATTAAATTATATATGGTTTATAATTTGTACAATATGTAAGAAAAGAGAGAAAGTATGCTGCTAATACATCACGAAAAAATATTATTTAAGAATTTCTTAAATACGAGTAAATGTTCTTTAACTATGTCGATACTTGCAAAAATAAAATATACTAGGATACCTCCTTACACACAGAACTGCTTTTGGCAATGTCCAAACTGCCAGAGATACTTATCCCTTTCGCCAAAACAAATTTTGACCAAATAAATTTTTGATACTTTACAACAAACCCTTACAACGCATACAACATACTTCTACGTGCTGTTAGATAGAACACAACATAATTTAAATATAAATCAGGCGCTAAGTCGTGAATCATCAGCCAAGAAAGATCCAACTTCAAAGATTTGATCAAATTTATAAGTATGCATTTCTAATGATACGGTGTTGATTGTCTTTTATTTTAAACACAACAGTGTGTTGTTATTTGTATTTTTGTTGTAAATTGGTTTTGTTCATAAACTGCTCCCCCACTTGTAAACTGCGCCTGCTCTCAAGAAACAAGTTTCTAGTGAGACAGGTATAGCCAATTGTAATAGTAGATATAATTAAGAAGAATAAAGAAAAAAAGAAAGAATTTGTTTCCAAGTGTAATATGTAGGCGAGAAATAGATGCATGTATCTTGTAGTTATTTTCGGAATGACTGTTGTAAAATAATGTTTTCATCGTTTTAAACACTCCTCCAGAGTGATGAAATTTAATAATAAAGAAGGCCTGGGCGGTGAGTTGCGGAACGGGAGGGTGGCCGGTAGGTATTATTTTACAACCCGATACGACTTCCCCAGTCATCTGATTCCACTCCCTCCTTCCGTCTTCCGTCTGCGAGTTCGATCTATCGCTCTTCTCATACATCATTATCCATGTATTATTTCTCTTGCAATTTAAAAGAACTTTACAATAAAAAAACACATAAATTTGTTTAAGACCACTTTTATTTTAAAACATTCTACCGGTTTCAGAAGTACCCTTCCTTCGTCAGGAGAATATTATTACTATAGCGCCCTTGAGGTGATTTTTCACAAAAACGGCGCTTTATAAATTATCCAATTATTATTATTATTATAACTGTTATAATTATGGCGAGCCACAAAGTTAGTGCTTTTTACAAATATGTAAAAGAACTTTGTTTTTGACTCACTTTGCGTCCGATCGCTCACTTACATTTTCATTAAATTAGCAACGGTGATTTGTGTTTAAACATAAAGCTTTAGGGGTGGCTTTAGTCTTCTACATAATATCATTTACGGATAAATCAAACATCCGATTAGACTCGACAAATAAAAGTTTACATTCTTTTTACATCGTTTACATTCTAATTATTTAAATGGATGTGAAATATTAATACCTCCGTTTTTTAAATCGGAGGAAATGCTGTTCAAATTAATAGTATTCTCGGAAGTCAATGAGGCTGCACTTCCATTAATGGCAGTTCCAATAATGTTTGAAACATTCTTCTTATTGCTAATGCTCTCTTCCACGTAACCAGTCGCCACAGCTGCCGATTTCCATCCTACTTGTCGTTGGATTTGATCAATTGTCATGCCACTATTTGCCATAATGGTAGCGGATGTACGTCGAAACGCATGTCCTGTATATTTCTCAGGATCAGGATAACGTGCGATTTGTAAGGGGCATGATCCAAATGTGTTTATACCAACCACTTGATTGGTGCACTTACCCTTATCATACCGTAAGAAAACCCTGTCTGTACTTACATTTTGGGGTCGCAATGAAAAATGTTGCTTCATAAAATGCACATAATTAATTGCACCACTGTTGGCAACAGTAAAACGTCGAGCCTTCACTGTTTTAGATGGTCGGATGGTAATAAGCAATACACTTCCTTCTTCATTGATATCATATAAGCGTAAATCGCACAATTCACATCTTCTGCAAGAGCCAAAGATTCCGCAAATGGCTACCACCTTCAAAAATAAGTACGTAATGTCCGGTGCTTCCGTGAAAAACTTCCGCAAATCATCTTCTTTGAATATATACGCCTTCTTAACAACGTCATCTTTGCTAATTGCCTTCATGAATGCATACACTTTCACAAATGATTTTAAATCAACCCCTTTATTTATCCTCAACAGACATTGCAATTTCGAATGTATGGCCCACATAGTCGATGCTTTGTACTGTTCCGACATTTTCTGAAGGTAAGCAAGCACAACTCGTTCATCTACATCTACTACGTTTTGCTCCTCCATCCATGTTATGAACCTTTCATATTCTTTTTTATAAACGTCTTTGGATTTTTCAGGTATTAACCGCGATTCTGCTTTGGTATTTAAATTATCAATGTTAGAACTCATTTTACAACACACAATAACTAGTAAAAACTGTGATGTCAACTATTAATCTTATGTGACAGATTGCAAATTAATGTTTGTGTTTTTCATTTCCATGACAACAAGATATTGTGATGTCACATCACGAATTCATTAATAGTTCTTATTTCCAAATTTTTAATAATAATATCAATATTTATGTTTTCAAAGTGTACCAATTAAAAAAAATAGCGTAAAGTATTCGTGGATAACTGGTCTTTAAAACACTTGCTTTATTTCGAGCACTCGGCTACGCCGTCGTGCTCGAAAAATCGCGCGTGTTTTAAAGACCTGTTTATCCACTTATATTTTAATATACTATTTTAAATGTGTCCAGCAGAAATCGTACAACCAAATTTGTATTTTTATTTAAAAACATATGCAATTTTTGTATTGCTTAAGGTGTGTCTTGTAATGCGCTTTTCGAAGATATCATCGTTGTCATGTTACGGTATATTTATGTTATTGAAAATGCTAGCAGATTATTGTTCTATTCAAGGGGTGAGGTTTATCCAGGTCTTGGAGGCGGATGCGTCTGCTCACCAACTACCTGGCGGGACGGATAAGTAGAGACTAATTGACACACTTTGACCTCTCCGAACTCTCTGTACCCAACGCCTTGCACCGCAGTGGAAGGGATGGATCAATACGTCTGCCACTCCTCCAGATTTTTTATATACCCTTCATAGCTTTTCCTTCCAAGACCCTCCACTCCATCATTTCCTTAAGAGATCTTCCATACAGCATCCCCAAAGATGAAAGAGGCCCCAAGGGAAGTTAAATTAGTGGTTATTTAAGTTCAATGTTAAAATACTATTATTCAGCTAACTATTTACCACTCTTAAACCTGTATAACATTTGTCAAAAATTTCACCCCAAGTCTTACTATACATTAAGGCACTGTTGTCTGAAAAACTAACAATATTACCAGGAATATTCAGACTACATAAAGAGTTTGCGTAAATTAGAAACCACTTTGCATTAATTCACATATTTATTCTACGCTCCAATTATCTGCTAAAAAAACGAAACGGACTAAACCGTGAAAATATGGAAACATTGTGTTAATCAGGTACAGTTTGAAAAATTAAGAGAAAAATACAGAAACTGGGACGAGATTCACTACATTTATTTTCCAGTATTCTTTGACACCGATTCTGACACAAACAATTACAATTCTTAAAATCTATATAGGTAGCTACTACAATGGAAACAAAAGAAGTCGGAACAACATAAACAAACGTAATATCGGCCTTTGGATAAAGAATAAATCTTCATTATTTGTTCTCCTTGGCTTTAAAATTCCGTTTCCTAGACAACTACTGTCCTTTTCACTGAGAAAAACGTGTTTTAGTACTCAATCTACACGAAATACTGTAAAGCAGTTTGCTTGAGCTGTTTAAAAACTTATCAAGATGGATGAGCATCAGAGCGGTAGATTGGCTATTTAAGTAAAGCTTTATATCTTTCGTAGTGCTTCTACCGACCCATACTTATTTATTTTATCAAGAGAACTAAATTATTAACTTTTCAGGGAAGTTCTACGGTTCACAAAAAACCTATTAATAATTTGTACTTGTTTTGGGAACGGTGAAACAAATATATTGTCTCATTTAAAAAGCTCCACTTTTGTGAACTTCTGAACTTCTCCCCAATAAAGATTCTATTGAGATGCTTAAGTGACCATCTCAGACCAGTTTAAGTATTGCGACTCCATTGAAGCCCGAGTAACTCACCGGTTTAAAAAAACTAGACGTTCCGTACAGCGTATCAGAGTCTTCAACAGTGCTGACCAGTATTTAGTACGGTGTTGTGTAGGGCCTCTTCAAGACTCAAAGCATAATAACATTAAAATTATTACGTTAGTTTTCTTAATTAACCTGGTCCTCAACAATGAACCTATTTGCATAACTGAGTGTCTGGAAGCAATTACTAGCAAGATTTTCACAGATAGATTGAAGCGTTTTCCGTCGAAGACTTAGTTACTCTGAACCGCCGCAAGAAGACGTTCGAATAACCTTGATAACTCCTCAATAACCATTCCAGGAAGTGACATTACTGCGAAGGTATGAAGCAAACTAGTGAGGATCAATATGGGCATGGCTTTTCTCTTAAAACTTAAGTGAACGGAACTGTATATAAACAATTATTATTGTTATTAGTAGTTCAACTTTCGGCATGAGCAAATCTTTTTTCTATATATGAACTGAACTTACTAAATTGCTGTCAAATTGCTGACCTATATAAAAAAATAAAATAATTCATACTATTCAATACAATGAACACACTTCCACAGATGTTTCATTCAACCTCCAGAGAGGAAATTTTTTTTTTTAAATTTAAACTAAATTAATCATTGAAGCAGAAGATATTTTTAACAACTCTCAATGAGAAATGAAATTTTGATTTAATGATATTAATGATATTGTTATATAATAAATATTTTAATGATATTGTCTTCCCCAATTATGATCACATTGATGTATAAACTTCAAACGATAATTCCAATAAATTGAATAAAATATTTATTTACGATGTATTTCTAGTAAATCTAGAGAACATTAATGAGTTATTTTTGGATATGAAGCACATAGTTAACTCACGGGATCCTTTCTTGTGAAAACGGAGGAATATTCTCTCGTATTTGCTTCTCGGTACTGCTTCGATATTATCTCCGACATCAAGGGGAATCCCCTTTTAAGTGTCTGGTTTTGTGTTTCAAAGGAAGGAACAACAATTCGGAATAATGTAAATGGTTTGGTAAAGGTAAATAATAACATGAATAAGAAGACACCAGTTTAATTAAAAATTAATGGAATCCGAAAATTGAGACGGACGCTTTCGATTAACAACTACAGAGTACTCAGCTCAAACAATTAAGAACGTATTCAATTTAGATAAAGAGTATGGTGTAGATGTTAAATTTTCCTTTTAAAACAATGTAAATGTCTGTAAAGAAAACCGGATAATTTAATTATTTTTACAAGTTTAATATTATTTGTAGGTTTTGTGGAGTACACGTTTTTGCTAACATCTCTATCTACTAGTGTATACATAAAAAATAATATATATTTTTTTTTTATTTTTTTTTATTTTATTTTATTTTATTTTATTTAAGTATATAAAACAGGCATGGTGCCCAAAAAATTATATACATGTATGTTTAAACATAATGATAACGAAAATACATAGTATCGAAAATGATAATATTAACATAGTGATTGTATAATAACAAATAAATGAAATGATAATAATAACAAAAGATAGTAACAAAAGTAATTAAGCTGAGGTGAATGACAAGTAGGAATGGGTAAAAGGTAAGTACATGGTAGGTAAATGTTCATTAACAATTTATGATTGTTACCTGTACTGGTGAGACGCTGATTTGGTAGGTACAATATTGCCTCTCTATAAATAAAGGGCTTCATCACAGTATCAGCTTGATATGATAAAAGGTAAAAGTTTTTTTTTGAAATGTTTAAATTGGTCATTAAAAATGTCTATTTCTTTATTAGAGCAATGTATAGCGTTATAACTTCTCAGTGTTCGTGGTAAAGGGGAGAAATACCCTGTATTTGTGAGGTAGGCTTTAAAATAGAAAATGTCTTTCATCCTCCTTGTTGACTTTCTTGATGATGTGTTAATGTTAATTTGGGACAAAATGTTTGGTGTATCAACTGATGAGTGTATAATTTTGTGTAAAAGTAATAAATCAGAAAGTTTACGTCTGGCTGTTAGAGAGTGTAGTTTATAGTGTGAATTTCGGTCTTTGTATGTTCCAAATTGATCAGATATACCTTCACGATAAGCAATTACACGGGTTAATTTTCTTTGTGTGGATTCGATCCTATAATTATGAATTTCATAATTGGGAGACCAAATTGTGGATGCATATTCGAGGATACTTCGCACAATTGATTTATATAATGTTAATGTTAATTCTGCACTTTTAAAACAGTTTGTGATTCTTAGCGTTAATCCTAATACTTGTGATGCACATTTTGAAATTGCATCTACATGTTTATTGAAGCTAAGTGAAGAGTCAAATGTCACGCCCAAGTCTTTAATTGAAGTTGTGTTACGTAATGCGACATTGTTAATGTGATATGTGTTTGAAAATTTATTGATGTTTTTTGTGAAGGAAATTACAGCACATTTGTTTTCGTTAAAATATAAATCATTTAGTGTGCACCATTCATGAAGTGATGATAAGTCTTTTTGCAAATCGGCGCAATCTTCTAATGATGTTATTTTTTTGTACAACTTAAGGTCATCGGCAAACAGGAGATACTTTGATTTTTTTATTCCTAAAACTATGTCGTTGATAAATATTAAAAACAGTAACGGTCCAAGATGTGAGCCCTGCGGAATTCCCGACGTTGCCGTAAAAAGATCCGCGGAGTACCCTCCTACAACTACTTGTAGTTTTCTATTAGTAATGTAACTTTCGAACCATTTCAGAGTATTTCCATTTACGCCAAACTTTTTCAGTTTCTTGATGAGTAATGATTGATTTAACTGGTCGAATGCTTTGCAAAAATCCGTGTAGATGGCATCCACTTGTAAATGCTTTTCGATGTTATCGCGGATGAATTGGGAGTATTCAAGAAGATTCGTTGTTGTGGAACGCCGAGGGAAAAACCTATGTTTCAATGTATGTGAGATGACTAGGCATTGCGGTTTTAAGCATAAAAAACTTTCAAAATACCTTCTTTTCACCCTCGCGAAGGTTTCTGAATTATTACAATCTCATGACACTATATCTAAAAAGTTTTTTTTAATCATCACAAAAATTCTTACGAAACTGTCAATTTGAGAATGACATTTTGCAAACAATCGATTGTTGAATCAAAATTCGAACACTTTGAATCTAATAAAAAATTATATTTATTTTAAAAATGTAGGTACCCATGTTAGGTATGGAATCAAATTTGATTGATTGTTCTAATAATATACAAAAAATAATGTTTGTAATATATGTAAAAACAAAATTTGTAAAAAAAATTGTAATAGGTGGCAAGATGAGCTGTTTGAAAATCTAAACGTACCGGGACTGAATACGTGGAGAGAGGAGGGGAACGCGGGAGGGGAGTTCGCGGGACGGCGGAGCGAGGAAGTGAAGGGGAGGGGAAAGGGACATGGGAGGGAAGGGGAGGCAGAATGGGAATGGGACGAATGGAAAAAGACACGCAGGGAGAAATAATTTCTTTATCGCAACACATGCCGCGCTAGTATTTAATTAAATAATATCTACGAGTATTTGTAAAATATACCAGCAGCTACGATTAGACAATTAATTGAAACAAGGATCAAATTCAAACACAAAATAAGGAATAGGTTTGCTAAAATTGGTCAATCCTCTATTGCAAACCTCTGCAAAACACTTAGATGTGAATATTAATTTACATTCAACCTTACCCAAATAAAATACTCTGGTCAAACTTATTACTTACTTAACCATAATTATAATTACAATATCTATTTCATTTCATCATATTCTTTCTACATTTTTAATATTATTCTTTCTATAGGATTAACCTACACTACAGATAATTTCATGACCCCCAAAGAAAGAATGTTAAGTTGTATTTAATCTTAGTATTTATGTACGCATATATGTATATATTTTATCTATGTACACATTTAGGTACATCCTAGAGAGAAAATATCGCTTAAACAAACTTTATATATTTATAAAATAATGGAAAAAAATTGATATACAGCAAATCAAACATATTTATCTGGAAAAAGATATACGTTTAAACATTTATTTATTTATTGTCCTTGTTGCATAATTAAAATAGAGGCAACTACTTAGCAACCTCTTTTCTGCCCCTAATGTATACACGTACTTAGAAACATTAGAAAAAAGAACTGACGAACGAAACAACATGGATTTACATTTGATGAATTCATAGATTTAGCCGAGTTGATTTTTCAAAACTTACCCGACTGCATAGAAATATTTTGAAAATTATGTTTGGAAATATTTTCAGATTAGTAAATGTTTTCAGATTTGAAAATGTTTTCAGATTTGTGAATATTTTATGTCCATGCAAATGATTTTGTTCAATCGTAAATTAATACATCATCACCGCTATCAAATTCTTTTGATTTCAATATTAGACTAGACGAAACCGGCGAGTGACAGCCAAACAATTTAAACAATGTAAATTCTAATTAGAAAGTGATGTTTTGTAGTAAAAAGATTTATTTCAGTTGTCGAAATTTTTTCGTTAAATTATTCTTTCCCTCTCAAATGAATTCTCATACCCTGCGTGGAAAAGGTAGAAATGGACTTGGCATTCACGAAAAGAAACACACAAACAAGGAGAAACAATTTTAAATCCTGTAAAACTTTTAGATCCTTCGCCAAATCCCAGTCGTAGCACCGAATCAGATTTTTTAATGATCGAATAGCCAAAAAGAATACGTCACATTCATGACGTATGGCAAATGAATGGTATGGAGGCAAACATCGGATTTTTCGGAATAATGAACTGGAGGGAGACATCAGGAATTGAGGCCCCGTATTTGTGCTCAAAAAGAAGAAGATGGAGAGATATTATGTAATTTCGAACGTTAGAGAAGCGCGCAAATATTTTAAGCTATTAAATCGAAGCGAAAATTGCGAAAATGTTTAATAAAACACGACTCGTTTGCAATAGAGCAAAATTCTCGTGGAAGGTATTTTAAGTATCATTTAAAGAAACATTGTGAATTTTTTCACAACTATAACTTGTAAAATAACCGAAACAAACGTGTTTATAATAATTTTCGGAGCATACTTTGCGATTTTTTATACCGAGGGAATTTTGTATAATTTGTGTTTCGGTGTGGAACGCTTCTAGATATTATCTTAAAAAATAACATATTTTTTTAAGAGCTTAAAAACTTCAATTTTTATACTAAGAAATTGGTAGAAATTCGGGTAGCGGCGGCTTAAGGTGATTCCTATAAGTGGTTACATGTAAAAAAAAATTATGTGGATAATTAAGTTCGAATATACCATAACGAAGTGAAGAAAAGGAGCCTGAGAAAAGCCTAAGATGTTTTTAATCATTGACGACAATATTAGCGCGTCTCGAACGAAAAATTGAAACAAAACAATTAGAAAACGTTTCGGTCGCGTTTAAGAATTGAACCCATGACCTTAGGTGCTAGGTGCTATAGGTGCTCTGCTCTAACAACTGAGTTAATTTGACCCTATCCCCTTTGGTCATATTTAATTGTATTATACCTCGACCAAAGGCCCGTTCACACTTCCGTTTAAAAATCGGACGAACTAAAGCCGGACGTCGGACGCCCTATTCAGACTTCCATTTGAAAACAGAAGTATAAAAAATTGGATATCGGATGACCTGTTCACGCTTCCATTAAAAAAAAACGGAACGACAAAAATCGGAAGATTGCGATTGGGAGCGGGAGGTTGGAGGAGTCGGGTCTAGTGGGGTTTTCCCCAGAACGACAAGGCGGCAAGAGTGAACAGCTTCATACATACCTATGAGCGAGCGAGTTCCGATACGATTTTTAAACGGAGGCGCTGCGCTGGCTACCCTTCCAAAAAAAGGTGCCGGATCCGATTTTTAAGCACGCTGGACAAGTGTGAACAGCTCCATATAATCTCTACAGCCATTAGAACATCCAATTTTAAACGGAACGACCGCGACGTCCGATTTCTAAACGAACGTGGGAACAGGCACTAAGAACTATTAACATTATCTTCATTTTCTTAGGGCATATTTTTACAAGCTATCTTTACGTATAATTGTAAGATTCTTTCCGTACTTAATGCAGTCTAGAAGGTGTTTTGGTTAAATATATCATTTTTTTATTTTAATTTGCGACATCTATTGACTTTTCTGCAGTCAAGTTAGATTTTTTTTTAATTTTTCGAATAACTTAAGTAAAACCCCGAATCGTATTATTTTTAATCATTGAAGACGATATTAGTGGCTCCCAAACGAAAATAATTGTTTATTTTTTCAGTGGGATTGATTTTAAGGCTCAATATTTAATAATTCTAATTCTAATTCCACCGTCTCCAATCGGGGGTTAGCTTTCATCAGATCAATACTCATGCAGCGCGGAGCAACCCCGACCTTCAATCTTCTAAAAACGGCAACTAATGTATCTATTGAGATTCTTCGCATTGATGAAAAAAACTTGGTTTCTAATAAAATTAGGATTGAATATTTTTTAATCAATGTTCTGTCAGAAAGGAGAGAAGTTTATCCTCTACAATTCCACAATAACATTTTTAAAGTGTAATTTCTTTCCTTTTGTGCGTTTAACTTGTTAAAACGTAGTTTACGAGGGTGAGAGCCCAGGGGCACAGGAGTCGGAAGAGATACTACCTGCTACCGCAAGTTTAGCGAGGAATGTTACCTTTGCCCGGGCAGGAGCTTCGGGCGGAATTACATTATTTATTATCATAAGCAGATAAAGTACAGGTGGAATGGAAATAAGAGAATTTTTAATCTCTCGAGCACGAATCATGTCGGATTGAAATACTTAATGCTTTAGAATGGAAGTTTTAAATACTTAAAAAAGATATCTGATGTTTTGAGAATACTTCATTTATTTCACTTTATAAGTTCCTCGTAAGATTTAAATTATTTTCATCACGATCTGTTTTGGTATAATAATTTGCGTAATTATAATCATTTTCTCTTGATACGCAATATCCGTCGTATGAGTTGATAAAGGAGAAAGACTTCAAATATGTTTTTTTCGCAAGAATATTGATTTTTCCGGAAAAAATTTGTCTTCTACCAAAAGTTTTTTTTTTAACTATAGTATTATGGGTATCACTTTTATTCATTTATGCGTGTGGCATCCCCACCACTTAAAGAAAACATCTCTGGATCGCTCCGGCGATGACCGACGATCCCGCCGGCCACTCGCGTTTTGTACCTCTCTACCGGTTTCATACGTGAACACTAAATCGTGTAAAATATTTAATCTCAAATAAATGTTAATCACTCAAAAATGAGCAAAGTGTTATCAATCATCATCCAATATAATTACCGAACACTGGATCGCGGCCTAGAAGTACCGTGATCCCCAGGAGCCTGACTATTCCTTATGGTAAAGTATTGGTATACACTCGTCTGATGAGAAGACGGAGCACAGGTCAAACATTCTCCACCAGCTCCTCAACCTTGGCAAACAACACTTCTAACAGTATTATTTAAAAAAAGCTCAATATATCCGAGTGGGAAATTAGACAAGGAATAATAAAGTAAAATAAATAATAGATGGGCCCTTGTCGTGCACAGTGCACGCCCGAAAATTTTTATTTTTTTAAATATTGTAGGTACCTCTTAGTATTGAAACATTTATTGAATTGAATTAATTTAGCAAAGTTTAGAGACCAAATATGAATAGCCAGGCATTTACCAATCTTCCTCAACCCCACCTCCTTCCTTCCTTCGGACTTACAACATACCCTAACTGGAGCTGCCATAGTCCCACTGGCTAAGACTCTTGTGCTGTATTCACATATAATAAAACGCTTATGTTATGCTTAAAATTTGGTAGTCAATAATTTCAAAGCTACCGTAAAGTTATTATGACATTTATAAATACTAATTGTGTTCTACTTTTCCCGTAACTCCTTTTGATTGTGCAAATTTTTTAAATTTATTTTATATAATATTTGTGTGTTTTTACAATAATTATACTTTTTTTACATGTCAAACAGATTTGTAATATGAATATAATAAAAGCCTTTCCTCACCATAAAGAGACAAGGCTTGGTTACGCATTGCAATATGTTTTTTGTTTGTTCGAAATTTTAAATAAATATATATCACATGGTACTTACTCACTCCTTGGAATTAACAAAGACACCGAAATGGATTATTTTTCAAAAATAGATTCTAAAACAAGAAAATAACTGACACTTTGTTTTGGAAAATTTTCATGCATTGTGAAAAGAAACTTCGAGTTTGTGTATTCATTGACAAATTTCATCTCTTGTAAAAACTTATGAATCACCCAAGGATTGCATTGACTGCATCTAATTGTTCATTGGATGACATTAAGGAGGCCTCCACACTTCAAGATCAGCAAAAACAAGGTTGGTGGATTTGTTTATTCTCTGGAGTTTCTCTTTGTGCCATTTGTGATATATTTGTTCGCAAGTAGAGTTTTTTTTCATAATCATAATTTCTTGGGTATTAAGCCCAGAGGGTCTGGGGTTATTTACACACCTCGGGCTCGCATATTATAATGCAAGGCTTTTGTGTTTGGTGAGTGAATTCATGCTCAATTATGTTATCATTTGAGTAAGTGAATAATAATATTGCAACTAATAACAATAGATATGAAACTTGAGATATATCAATAAACAGATTTAAATGAAATTTTAATAAAAGTAATCTACTCTTACAGTTGTTTTAGGTAATTTTTTAATTTAATTTGAAATTTACTTTATTTTCGATAATTATTAGTTTTAATGGGAGTTTGTTGCAGATATAAAGTTGAAATAATAATAATATTTGGATGATTTATATTGCACCGTTTTTGTAAAAATCACCTCAAGGGCGCTGTACAAATTTTAATATATTTCTAAAATCTTTCTTCTGATTACAGACCAGGCAAACCATTATAAGAACTTATCTCTAAAATATTGTAACCACCGGTACTTCGATCACTGGCACAAAACTACATATACAATTCATTTGAACAATGAACGCAATGCTGCAAAAAAATGTACATTTCTATGAAAATAAATTTAAAGGGTAATTTAATGTGAAGGTGTAATATTGATGATGAAAACTGTCCTGTATCTTACGATCTACATTTTAGGGAAGTTTAAATATTCAGATGGCGTAAAGGTATTGTATTTAAAATTTGCCTATATTATTTACAAGAGACAGTCGCACAATCACAATCGCAGAATCCAACCACATTCAGTCAATCCTAGAACTGGTTCACACCAGTTACAATTTGTAGCATTGAGTTCAACTTCTAACGAGAAATCTCTTCTAATGAGCAAAAGCTGACATTCTCTCAATAGTTTCCCATAATACCTTAAATGCACCTTACACAATATGTTATATTATTACTGCACAAGCTTTACTACCAGTTTTGTAAAGGTCATTTGATAAAGATTCTCCAGCCCTAAACAGCCCTTAATTTTCCAGACTTTTAAAATTCAATATCAACACTACTTTTACCACTAATCTTACTATCTTAAGTGTAATAATTACAGAAATGGGGTAGCAAAGGTAAAATCATGCAATGTCCAGTGTTAAATATAATGTCCTCCGCGTGCAAAGCCGTATCTTCTCCAAGCATAAACTTTCTAATTAAAGAATATGTTTATCGGAAGTGACCTGCCAGGTAAGTATGTTTTCTACATCTATTTGTAAATAGTAAAATTAGATAGAGCCTAAGAATTCATATTAAATTGTACAGCGCCCTTGAGGTGATTTTTCACGAAAACGGCCCTCCACAAATTATCCAATTATTATATTAATATTATTGTTGTTATACAACTATATAGTGGTTGTGTCGTGTGCTCCCTCGCAGAGATACAGTGATAAGTGATTGGTCTTTCCTTTTTCGTTGCATACCTTTTTCTTTCCTACTCATTTAATTTGGAAGGCGGGTATGGGTACCGCCGCCCCGGGTACCATTTATTGGATAACCAACACCTCTGAAACCGGTCGGCGTAAATAAAATACATAATAGTGATTCTAACAAAGAAATTTTGTTTAATTTATAAATAATAATTATTTGCCAACTTTGCCCGAATGCGTGAATTTTTTACAAATTCCAAAAATATTTCAAAGCTTCTTTTCTCATGAATAAAATCTAACAGTGAGTTGAAAATAGCTGCGTTGAAATACAATAACTATAAATTCTTAGAAATTGAAAAATTAAAGGATTCCTAAATAATTATTGAAATTTTATTTTATTTTTTATACCCATTAAATAATATTAAATCGATGTATAAAATGAAATCGATATTAATGAAAAATAATACTGAAAATAAATCGAGTCCCCGTCCGAGGTTTTATTTCATAAAATGTACGGACTTATCATTACAGATAAATACTTCTCCATTTCATTCCAAAATTAATAACTGTTCCTATGAATTAAATATAACGGCGAATTCAAGTAATCTTTTGAAAAGGCTTCATGGAAAGGGACTGAATCCTTAGAAGTCCTACAAAATTAAAATCACGTTAAAAGAAGTTGCAAGTTATTAATAAGATGAAACTTTTGTAATCTGTTAGAACCTTTCTGCAGCATATTATATCAAAGGATTTTACTATGTGTTTGTATTATTTCGAAGGTGAAATAAAAGTATTTAGCAAGAGGTAGAAGGTTTTTCGCAAGCAATATTGTGTTATTTATAGACAGCCGTATGAAGTTATTAGTTTTCTTTACACGTAGGAGCTGGAAGAATTTAATCAGTATTTAATGCGAAAACTTTCCTAGAAAACAAGTTTTTGCCTTAGTTTTCACGAAACACAAAGTTATTTATTCCATTTCATACGAGAGAAAAGTCTTAGCACATAACGCAACGTTCTTGAAACTTGTGATTTAGCGGCTCCAATAAAAGAACACATAATATCTCTTGTAATATCATGTACTCCTGTAATAAATGATGGTAATAAGTTATTTGGTAACACAATAAGAAATACCACTTATGACTTATAAAATAACGAGATTAATTATAAATGGAGACATTTATTACAAGACATCGTTTTTTTGTAAGATTTATTGTGAAACCATTTCTTGTTATATTGTCGATTGTATATTATTGTACAATGGCGAAATGTATATACGGCGAAAATTATTGTATAATGTTTTTAAATATAATATTACCTATACTAGTAGGTTTTATCTGAATCTGAAACCACATCCCTTTATTAGAAAATTTTCCTATCGAACAATTATTGATTAATATGGGACGTATAATATGGAGCTTTGCCTTATTTTTGGACAGTACAATCGATACTTTAAAGCTACACGATGAAAATGAATTCATAGCTTTTTTTTTATTTAATTAAAATTAAATTTAATAATGTTTTTATCAAGTTCTGGAAGTATTTATGTATGTGTTTTTGTTACAGCAGTTTCGGTTTATAAGACCATTTTCAAAATGCGGTTAATTCATATTGAGACGACCTATTTATACGATTCTAAATGTCAATGTTTTGAAAGTGTCTAAATCGATTTATTACCGGTTAAAGCCATTTATTGGACACTAATTGAGAGAGTATTTATTATATGGGGTTAGGAATCTGTTTCCCTTTGCACTAAGTGTTAGGGTTTTCTTAATATTTTATAATGAAGTTATTGATATCACTCAACCGAAACAGCTGTAACAAAAATACATACTAAAATACTTGAAGAACTTGATAAAAAACATTATTAAATTTAATTTTAATTAAATTAAAAAAAAAAAAAAAATTGAGTTCTACGAATTAAACACAAAACAAGTCCATAGCAGCTGATTAAAGATATGTTAACCTAGATTTTCAAAAGACATCATTTGACAGAAAGGCAAAATAAAATCACGACATTAGAGATCACCGACTTTTATTTCCAGATTTAGGCAAATGAACACGTTTTTTTGCTTTATAGTTTCGTTATAACCTTATAGCTTTCTCTAAGTGAAGAAATACATTAATGTAAAATAATGCATATAGGAATTAAGCTAGGATTAAAAACGGTATTAAATTGTAGAGCGAGAATTGCAACGTTTGCACAGAATCAAATATAAAAATTTAGTGAAATAACATTTTCCTGCTCAATTTAGAAATGATTTTCAATTACAACAAAATAAAATTTTCCGCAGCTTCTTTATGAAAGAAAGAAATTAATAATAACTTCAGAAATCACGAGCGACCGCTGTTGGTGCAGAGGGAGGAACGAACGTTTAATTGCAAAGAAATGAGATTCATCACAGAGATATCTTTTAAGAATGTAGGGAGACATTCTCGGGCATTTTCAAGAGTGGAATTGAATTTTAATTTGTGGTTATTAAATATAATTGCTACAAAAAAACCATATTACATATTTTAAAATACCAGTTTATGAAGCAAACGAAAAACAGTAGCATTTTCATGTTTTCTGCACTGAGATAAAAAAAAATCTGTATTTACACTCGTAGTTAATTTGTGTTTGTTTATTATTGTGCATTGTCTTTGTACCCTGAAGAGGTATGGATACGAATTAAAGACGATATAATATGGTTTTCCCAGTAAAAATATGGTACACGAGTATACTACATAGAGTGAATGGTAGAAAAAGTCGGGGATACACGATAAAGTGAATCAAATACTTACATATGTGTGGTCAAATGAAGCATTCGTGATGAATGATGAAAGGTGTGCAAGGAGAATATACGACGTGGAAGCGAATGGTAGAAGAAGTCAAGGACGCACAAGGAAGACATGGCATGATCAGTTTTTGTTGGTTATGACACAATAAGCGAAGAACCAATGTAGGTGCAAAAAACAATACTCATATGAGATTAAATCGTGATTTTTTTTTTTTAAGTATGTTTATTCAGTTTTTTTAATTTTACAATATTTATTTTTAAAATCTTACAAAACTGATCAATCAGTTTGATTGTAATTAATTAATATTAATTAATTAATGTGGTGACTATTCATCTGCCCCTTTATAGGCGATAAACATATATTTTTTTAACGGATCGTAATTAGGTAGTCTAATGATAATATTACAGACAAACAATTTATTACATTTAAAAAAAATTATGCTTGCAGTTCACACACGGTAGAAGTGAAAACCTTCAGAAAACTATATTTCGAGAGAATGAGTCGAATGCAGAGTAACAGGAGTAGGATAATTGTAGGGTTTATATATTATAATATTGTTATCAAGTTTAAAAATCATTTTACATTTTATTCTACGAAGCACCGCACAAAAAGGAGGCCGATATGCTACGAAGCACCGCACAAAGAGGACACCGATGAGTCTATCACATTCTCTCGTAGATGTATGTGTTTGTCTCTTTTTAGTGTCGCTCGTTTCCGTTTCATCGGGTTTCAAATCACAACGGTGCTAAAGAAGTGTTCACTTCAAAAAAATATTTACTAAGATAAAATAATATGCCCAAATACATTTTTTGTACAAACCCCCTCAATAGACTTTGCCTGTTCCGAGGTGAATTTTAATATTTTAATGAAATGTGGAACATAAACAAATAAAATGAAAAAATTAAATAGATATTTAGAAATTAAAGAAATAAACAGGGGAAATAGAAAAGACAGGAAGAAGGATAAGCAAAGTTAAAAAATATACGCGTGGAGTGTTCATATAATATAGTAGAAATAGATACCATTTTAGATTTTTTTTAATAGTAGAAATAGATGTTTGATTTAAGGAATATCGAGACCTAAGGAATCGTAATATAACCAATAAATAACAATGTAAACATCCTAAGGAAATGGGATACGCGTCCTAAATCCATTAAAAACTTGGCCCATATATCGTGTCCGACCTTCTCCGTGGTAACTGCTATTGCTGTGGGGGAACACATACTAGTTGGGGTTAAATAGTACCATTTGGAGTTGCTCAGGGCCAGTCTTGGACCCGATTAGCGCCGGTTAGTACTACATAACCATGACCACATAAGATGGACTACATAACTATGACTATATAAGATGGACTACATAACTATGACCATATAAGGTGGGCTACATAACTATGACCGTGTAAGATGTACTACATAGCTATGACCATATAAAATGGACTACATAAATAATATGACCATTAAAGATGGACTACATTACTATAATCTTATAAGATGGGCTACATACTATGACCATATAAGATGGACTACGTAACTATGACCATATATCATGAACTACTTAACTATTACAATATAAGATGTACTACATAACTATGACCTTAAGATGGGCTACATAACTATGACCATATAATATGGACGACATAACTACGATCATATATCATGGACTACTTAACTAGTTCTATATACGATGGACTACATAAGATGGACTACATAACTATGACCATAATGGATGGACAAGGTAACTATGACCATATAAAATGGGCTACATAACTATGACCATATAAGATGACTACATAACCATGATCGTATAAGATGGACTTTGATTATAAATGGACGAAGCCACGGGCAATCATTTCAAGTACGATACGTTTGATTGTATTTGTGAACAAAGATGGTAACGAGAGTTAAAAAAAAATGTTTCAAACTTGTTTGGAAACATGTCTGCCACCTCTCCGCAAATACCCAAAGATACTGGAAGAGTGGCGACGATATTCCACTCGACAATGCTATTTTTAAATTTATTGTTTCATCCTTGAGTTACCAAACACATTTATTTTCCAATACACCACTTCACAGGAAAGGGTATCTATCTATAAAATGATTTACCTGTGCATGTATAATATCACCGTTTGGAATTGGTTAGGTCTGGTCGAGGCTATAATACCTAAGTACCTATGGTTTATACTAGAGTATCTGCTTAGAGTGCTTAGGGCTGTTCAGGGCAAAATAAAATCGTTCACGTTCAGAACTAGTCCGATTGGGATTGGAATCGGTGGACTTGATTTGACCTGGTCGGAGTTATATTATATATATCACCGGATAAACCTGATGAAGGCAGATCGGAGCATCCATGACTGGCTGTACATATATAGTCGGAATGATCTGATAAGGACCATCCACTGGATAATAGAATATTTCATAACTTCAACAACTTCCTAGATAACTAATATTACAATCATTACCTTTGTTAAAATAAGCTACTGATGCTCTCTGTTGGTTTAATTGTTAAGTTATTCAAATTCAAAAATTCTTCAGTTGCAAGGTTTTGAACTTATCTTAATTTGTGGTTAATGTTAAAGGTAGAGCTCTGCTCAAAGCTCACAGGATAAAATCAGTTTCTTTTAGTGTCCGACCGAAACAGAGCTTTCTACCGAAACCGAAACCGAAATCGAATCTTCGGTATCTGTCTTAGTATCGGCCGAAACCGAAACTTTTTAATATATCTAGTGTTTACTGCTTTTTGGCTTATTTTTTACACGTATACAAACAGTTAACATGTAGAATTGCCACTAAATCGTGATTAAAAGAAGGATGGAAGTGGCAACCCGTTATTTAAAATAAAAACGAATTGCTTTTTTAAGTCGCTTAAGAATGAAATAAAAAAACAACAAATTTGAAGTATGTGAAAGAATAATATTTCTTTATTTTTATATTACTGCTATAAAACAAACAAAAATTATAAAAATGAATAAAAAATGTTAACTACTTCTTGTTTAAGAACGCAGAGTTTCGGTTCGGCAGATTTTCTGCCAAAACCGAAACTGATGCCGAAACTAGATTTTTTTGCCGAAACTTGCTGAAACTGAAACTGAAATCGAACCTTCGGTCGGTCAGTAGTTTCTGTTATTATTTGAAAAATGTCAAGCCACATTTTAAATTGCAAAAAAATTTTAATTTTCAATTAATATTTGAATATAATAGATTTATTTACTAGAATCATCCTTCATAATAACACTATCATAATATCATTACTAAGTTATTCCATTTTAGCCAATTCCCAGAATCCAACAATATGTACAAATAAAAGTAAAATAGGTATATTATACTTGATGTTGAGAATTTTTCTAAGCATTGACCTTTATTTACTTATTTTTATTCTGCATAAAAATGTATATTTTGTACGAGCTCATATTCTTTTTATTTGTTGTAAAACGTATTTGTGTCCTATAACTAAATACTAGTTATCATACATATGTACATTGTTTAATGTACATTATTATCATTGTAATTACCCTCCTGTGTACCACTGTGTATCATGTATCATGTATCACCGGATTGTAATAGCCATTTTATGGCGTTGAAATAAATAAATAAATAAATAATAGCAGAGCAAGCAAGTCCTTCCTACCACCGAAGAGGCATTGGATTTTTTTTAGTGTAGATATTGAAATTCATTATAATGTGGTTGCTTCTTTAAAATAAAACTCTGTGAATTAACCAGAGTGTGTTTATAGAAGAGTTCTGAAAGTTAACAATCTTTAAAAAACATTGTTAAGCTTGTGACTCTTTTCTGTTGTCATGAAACAGTTGTCTAAAATTATCAGAGTATTAATTAAACCAGCAGACATCGAAATGTTATTCACTTCTTGCTTACACAATAAGACGAACTTTATTAATATAAATTTATTAGGTTTCCCACAATATCTGCCAAAACATTACGTAGGTTCCCTTCTGCCAAATCCCGATAGCCTGCGACAACAACAGTAACTGTCTGGGGGCAAAAGACACAATAACCAGAAATTGTATAATCGATACAAGACCCCATGTTTTGTAGACAGCCAGAAAGCCATTATTATGAACAGTTCCAAGTTCGCCTCTGCTAAATAGGACCCGTTAGAGAAGTTATTAGGGCCGGTTAGGACTGATTTGCGAACCGGTCCATTCGGGCTTGAAAAGGGATATAACACCCGCGGAAACTGAGGAATCTTAATGACGGAAACATTTTGCGGAATTTTATGCAAATGTATGCAAAATGTCGCGGACTGCTCGTCGTATTATTTAATGAAGGTGACCGACTGGCCCGTTACATTAATTCATGTAGCCGTTGGTGGCAACCCTTTTCGGAATTATTGAAGGCGATCCGGATTAAGGGCACGATTTAAAAAAAAACTTTAAATTTCCTTAGAAAATCGAACAACTGTTGTTATTTTGAAAGTTTGGACTGACGGATTATTTTTTGGCAAGCTTCATACGTCAAGCACCGATCTTTAAAAAAACTTGTCGGAAATAATAATATTGAATTGTAGAAAATTTGCATAAAGACAACTCACACCACGTTTCTGCTAATTGGTTCCATGACAGATAATCCTCCGACAGTTGGACTCAATTTGGAAAGCGGGTATGGGTACCGTCGCCCCGGGAACCATTTATTGGATAACCAAAATCTCTGCCAAAGGTCAGTGCAAGTGGTTCGCTATGTTTGGTGACTTAGCATGGGTGTCCCGGTTCATGGAGATAGGTTTGTCCAGGTCTTGGCGGCGGATGCGTGACAGGAAAAATACGGTACCCTTCTCTCACAAAATACAACTAAGGGTCCCCGAAGGGGTGTGCAGAGATTATGTACACCGAATCATCATTACATAGTATAAAATGAAGTCGCTCAAAATGTATGTGCGCATGGATCTTTTAAACTACGCAACGGATTTTCATGTGGTTTTCACCAATAAGAGCGGATAAATTCAAATATTCAATTCAGGCAGCGGGCAGCTGCAAGCGGGTAGTGTGGATTTTATAAAGGTTGGGTAATGGCGTTGTGTTTCGTTAGCCACAGCAACGTGTGGCTGGATCTGCTAGTAATAGTATAAAACACAATTTCTTTCAGATGCATCAATGAAAAAACTAATTGTCTGTACTTTTATTTTTATTTTTAAAGTTGTGAGGAAAATCCCAGATTGTAATATTTAATTAAATAAAGATAATGTAGGCGAAACTCAATTGAAAATCTGAAAACAGAAAAATCAGAAATAGATATTGGCACCTCTGGGACTCGAATCCAGGACCTCTTGCTTTCCGGGCAAACGCGCTACCGGTAGGCATGTGCCAATATATTTTTCTGATTTTTCTGTTTTCAGATTTTTGATTGAGTTTCGCTTATATTGTTTTCATTTAATTAAATAATTGTCTGTATATTGTACAAAAATCGTCACTGTAAATACAATTGTTGGATATCCATACTTACTTATTATTAAAAGTAGGTATTTTTAAGTTTATTTTAGAGTTATAATTGGTAAAAAATGCACAAATATACATTATTTTACAATAAATATCATTTCGGGTGGCCAACTGTCCGGGGATAAACTTTCGGATCTCTATACTAATGATTTCTAAACGAAATAACTAACAATGATTTAACTGTACCTACTCATTTTACAAATTTTTCAAATGGCAGGTATGAATAAACGTGTAATAAAATAATTTAAAAATATTACATTATTAAAATCAAGTGAGCTTTAAAAGCGTAAAATTTTGTGAAACTCCGGTTTAACATCTCTTTAAAGGAAAATTGTTGTTTTTTTGCATATTTCGGGGACTTTTAAATCCAAATTGCTGACGACTTATTTATTATAAATTTCTGTAATCATTTACTAACAGTCATACAAAAAAAAACCGTAGCTAATAAGTAATCACAATAAATGGTTCAACGCAAACGATTTGCTGTGAAAACATCCCTCATTTAAATTAGCATAACATTTGAAATACTAAAGATATATATCTACAGCACAGCAGAAAGCTGAGAATAAAGATAATACGAAGCTTATTTCTTGAATGATGATGAATTACTTACGCAAATATGTCAACGTAAATACAATTTGGTTTCCCTTCCTATTTATAAAGCGACATAACGATGTCTCGTTTATCTTTACACGTTGCCTTTCGGCGTAAAGTAAGTCTCAATTTGTCTAAATTTTTCCAAGGAACGATATTGGATCTTTGTAGCCGAAGTTCAAACGTTTATAAATTCTGTATACGTGTTAACTACGCATATTATGACTATATTATCTACTCGTATTATTATGTAGATATTGAATGTATTTATGAAAATATTATTAATAACTTCTTCAAACTTTTTGCCAACCATAATTTGGAAACATTCTTTTGATATTAATACAGGCCTTAAAATTTTACATACTAACACTACGGGCATACAATTGAATAATTTAGAAATTTTAGAAATTAGAAAAAGCATTAATAGTAAATTAAATATTATAAATAACCAAACATTTTTTAAAAATAGCCATCTTTTAAATTTATTTTCTTATTAATACTTACAATTAATTATAATTATTGATTTTTTGATTTAGACTAATTATTTAATTATTTGTTCTTAAAAGTTTTTTATTATCTAAATGCAATTTTATTTTTCCTTAAATAATTTTTATATTTAATTTTGTATAACTATTTTTATGATTTGTAAGGAATTAATCACCTCTACTTTTTAATACTTTGTCTATGTTATAATTTATTCTAATTTGTCTATACTTGTTTGTCATTTATTTTTCTTTATATTAACATATCCTGATGAAGATAACATTGTTATCGAAACATGTAGATATTGTTTATAATATAGTGGTTTATACAAAGTGTTCTGTTATTCATTATATATTATTAATAGCTGAATTTTTTTTATGTTAATACCGCTACGATTCACAACTACTTCCAATCGCCTAGAGTAATCGGAGTATGTTGTGAGGCTGAAGGTAAGTGGAGAAGGGAAGGAGTTAGGGAAGAGGAAGGGGAGAAATACCCGGATATTCAGATCTAGTCACCAAACAAGCCATTTCAAGCAAGATTTGGATGAATGCATGAAGCTTGAAGCATTTCTGAATGACGGGCTTACACCATTATCACTGAGAGCATGCCACAAATAAAACTAATATTATTTTAAATAATTAATTTGTGAAAACAGACATCAATCAAATAAAATTTACTTGCGTACCCCAGGATTTGAACCCGTGTTCTCCAGATTAGTCGAGAGCTATTACACTGTAAAAATAGAAGAATTTACAAAAAAATAGAAGTGGGGACCAAAGTTTTTGATAGAAAAAAAGATTCCAAAAAACATAATGCTGCACATTGTCGGATGGAAACTAATAATATTTAATAAAATTATTATCTATAATTTTTGGAAAAACTTGGTGAGTAAAACCTCAATTTGCGATATTTAATCATTAAGACGGTGTTATCAGAGAAAACCAGAAATTTGTCATTTTTAAATCAGATTTTCGACGTATTGACTCTTTTCCACAAAAAAATATAAATGGATTTCGAAAGATTGTTCTTTTATCTAGCATTCGCATGTTTTAAATTTTGAGAAGAACTGTTTATTTTTAGTATATAAGGTTATACCATAGGTCGTTGCCAGATTTGTTAAATTTTCAAAGAAAGATTTTGTTTTATACCACACCCATTTCAAATCATATAATAATGCAGTAAAATAAATCAATACATTATCTGGGTATCAAATGTTTTAGAATTTTAATTTTAGTTTAAATAAAAGCATTCAAAAATATATTCGTACATCGTACATGTGTTTCTTGACGAAAATCGATCCGTTTTTGTGTTTATTTGCGCACTTACAAACTAACATATTTCAGATTTTTTTAACATTCTTATTTTACTTAGACATTATTGAAAAATTATAAATACTTATAATCAAAAAATAATAACAAAAAGCACATTATTTTAATAGTTTTATCATCACGTCTTTCAACATTTTTGGATGTAGGTATAAATTAAAGTAAATTTGGAATGAAATAAAATCGATATTGAGTTATAATTTTAAAAAGCTGGTACGGAGAATAATTAATCATTCTCATTGTAACCGCCCTGCACGATCGTAAGAACAACTTTCGACGAAATGTGGATTTTCATCCGCTGGCTGGTTAAACGCTCTCAATGACAATATTAACGACTCTCAAAAGAAAAATGTGATTTTGGTATTTGATTAAATTTTATTATTGCTTGTTACAACTACCTAGATTATATTTATCCTCAAATGCTGAAAGCTATCCGAAGCCTTCGCACACACTAAAGATTAGCTACCAATTTATTTACAACATTTCCAATAATACGCTTTCCCAGAAATCCAACAATCAACAATAAAATACAATAACCCATAAACGAACGCACTTGGTTGAGTAAAAAATTCTGTTCTAATCTCAATTTTCGTACAGCAGTCCAATATATAAATAATAAGAACCAAGTCCATTCGAGAGGACCTCCATTGAAAAAAATCAAAGGCAATCTCCCCCAACTACCACCCCAAAGCCTCCCTTTCCGACCCCCCCAATCTGACCTTATCTTGAGTTGTTCCCAGAATTCGTTTGGAGCATTTTCGATTTGCAATTCAGAGTTCACCCTCTCAATTTATAGAGCAAACTGATTCAAATCGTCGCGAGATGGGCCGACGAGATGAAGAATCGATGTATGTATGTGCTTTGGACTTGATGATGAACAAATAATATTGTCTGGGAAGATGAAGGGAGGGGTGGAGGTAATAACTGTAGGAATACGGAATCTTAGTTATGATCATTAAAACTTAAAGTAACCGAATCACCGAAGGATCGGTAGGCTACTCGGAGATCGCGGGCATGAGAATGTTACACATTTAAATTACACAACTTTAAAAATATTTTTTATAGGCATCTCAATCTAGATCTGAAGATAATCTCAAGGTCAAAAGTGTTTTTTTTTGTAATTAAAGCCAATGATAAATATGGAACCAGCCGTAAGGAATTTTGCTTATTTTTTTTTAATAATAATGTATTTCAAAGCTCCATGGCTCATGACGGTAATGACTGAGCTGAACTTCTTAGGGGGCATACATTAATAACGTGAGCTCAAAATGGGGGGAGGGGCCTAGTAAAATCTTACCAAATCTCATTTAAACCGGGGAGGTCAATAAAAATCACACGTCAACTTTTAAAGAATATATTCGCATGTTATTGTACAGATAATAAAACATACATTAAATTGTTTCACTTCTTTCGAAATGTCCCAAATTTGGAAAGGAAGAAGAGGAAGATCTGGGAAGGAAAAGCATCTGAAAACGCATCAAACGCATCTTCCGTCAAGACCTGGACAAATCGCACCCCACGATCCCGGGCACTCCTGCTCAGTCACCAAATGTAGCGAACGACGTGGGGCGACCTATGGCAGGGGCGTTAGTTTTCCAATAAATTCTAACCGGGGCGGCGGTAATCGTATCCGCCTAAACTAAGCTAAAATGAAACAAAAGTATATATGCAGATTTTATATCGCTAGGTGTCTGATTTGCTTTATCTTTGAATGTAGGTATGTTACTTTGTAAATATCTAGGAGGTAATAATTATTTGACATTAGGAAATATTTGTATATAAAGGAGTTCACTGATCAATTCGACACATCTTTTGTAATTCTGCACAAGCCAGGGGAGGCAAGTTCAAAGACATTCTGATTAACGACATCGTGATACGACTGCAAAGTTGGGAAAATAATGCCTTCATGTTGTTCAAATGCAAATTGTGTTTGACATTATTTCATGCCGCAGCAGTTTATTTGAACAACTTGGGATTGCCAGCATTCTGACTGGAAACAAATAGATACGTTCGGATAGTTTGCAAATTACATTAGCATTCACGTCAATTTATAACATTGTGATGATGTGTTGTTTAACTCACGTCAATAGAAAAGGCAACTACATAAGTCCGCGAAATCAAGATGGAAACAATTGGGTATTGTGTACATTTTCTCGGCAAAGAGAGCTTACATTCTTAAATACATGGGGCTGAATTCATATATGGGTACACACTTCAATGAAACGATGATTTTTCCGGTTTGGAAAGTTCCTTGAAAAGGTTCCGAAAGTAGTGCCAATTGGAGTACAAGGAAACTATTATTTTTTTGTAATATTAAAGCCTTTTTGCTTTTACATAATATAACATAGTAGCGGGTTTAACTACAACATGAAAAAGACAGCTCTAGTGAGTTCGTAAAACAGCAAGAAATAGAAAAAAAAAGTTGAGGAAGATACGAGTATGTATAGATAACAAAGCTAACAATGTGATCCTGTAAATACTACAATATTGCAATAATAAAAAAAAACGTATTTATAAAATGTGTGGCAAAAACTTAAGGCTCCGCAACTGGGCTCGAAAAGAAAAAGATGGAGAGATACGATATTACGAATGTTAGAGGAGAGTGCTAACATTTACAGCAACAAAATCGATGCGAAAGTTGCGAAAATGTTTAATAAAACACGACTCGTTTAAAACAGAGAAAAAATCTCGTAGGGGCTGTGTCAAGTACAATTTAAAGAAATATTCTGAATTTTTTCATACATATAACTTTTAAAATAACGAAACAGACTCGAAAAAAATAATTTTCGGAGCATACTTGGCGATTTTTTTCTATGAAGAAATTTCATTTAATTTGCGTTTCGGCGTGGGGAATGTATAGAAATTATCTTCGAAAATAACATACATTTTTTTAAGAGCTTAAAAACTTAAGGGGGGCAAATATTTAAGGGGGATATGCAAGAAATCGGTAGAAATTCTGATAGTGGACCCTTAACTTAAAGATGAGGCACTTAGGAAATGTTTAATGGAAGGTATACAGTAAGTAGGATAATATATATCTAGTTAAGAAGATGTCAGGAAATAAACCTAATTTCCAATGAAACAATAAAATAAAGAAAATTTGTGAATAACATCGTTAGAATAGCCACTTTTGTAGGTTGGTACCATTTAAAATATATACCTGATGAAAAGATTTTTTTTTAAAATAAATTAATAACATTACAGGTTATAGAGATACGTTCAATAAACTTATCGATTTATTTTAATAAATTTAAGAAAGAACTTCCTCTGATCTGAGAGTGCTTGCATTATGCGTCATGGAAATGATTTAATAAAAAATACGTGTTTGTTTTAATCAGCCTTCAGAGGTCACTGATTCATTTTTTCTTTAATCATGAAATGAATTTTGTATACAGTTTTTTGCAGTTTTTAGACTATGTACATGCCCGTTTTATGGTAGTCGAAATATGTATACATAATTATGTAAATGTGATAATAGTTAATTCGTTAAATAAATACATAGTTTTGTTAATTGCAATGATTTTGTATAATAAGGAATTCTTTAAGCAGTTTCTCAGTTAAGTAGACGGCATAAGCAACCTTTTTGTAGACTATTGATTTCGCTTAAATAAAATAAAAATAAATAGTTAAATAAATAAATGTCTTTACTTGTGGAGATAATGAACATAATGATTAATCAGCAAAATATTTTTTTTAGAATTTGAATGAAAAAAAAAAAATAATATAATAAATGAGCTTAATTTAATAAGGTCAGACATTTTTAAAAATAGTTCCTTCCCTTTTTAAATAACCAATTCTGAGCACTAATTATACAAAGTTTACAAGTTTTCGATTTCCTGCAGTTCTCAGCGAGTTGAACATTTTGGGGGGAAAATGAGAGAACTGCCTCTGTGGAAAATTGTATTGCATTTGTGATTATTTCGTTTAAAGATTTTATTGATTATTTTTATAATTTTTTCCACATAAAACAGTTTAAGGTGCCCTAAACCTAAACACAAATGTTTAAATAGCGATAATTGTTAATTGAATTTATACAATATTAAACAATTATAATTAGTGTTGTCTATGGTTATCATTGACAGCTGTCACGTATTTTTTGTGCTCCGTAAAATAGCGAAATTTTGTGGAAAAAAGTTTATTTATTATATACAAAGTGGTTTCAACAGTGGCTCCACAGTGTCACAGTAATGTTGGAGATAATGCAGTGTATGAACGGTCGCGGGCAGTGATTTTACATATTATTGTCGCAAAAATTTACCGGGCGACTCCGAGCGAAAGGCGGGCGCCTTCGTCGTGGTTAACCCATCATGGACACGGCCATTGATAATATAAAAACCGAAATAAAAAAAATAACTACAGTAAAAGATTCAAAAGCTAAAACGAACCTTGAACAAAATGTCAACATATTAGAAGAGCTCTGGAAATCTGAAAGAATTAAATACCAAGAAGAAATAATCAAACTACAAAAAAAAATTATCGAAAATCACGAAGAACTCACCAAAAAGTAAGAAAATATCGTGGAAAAAAATAATAATACTCCATCTTACGCGCAAGTTCTGTCAACAAATAAAAAGGAAATTCCACAAGAAGAGAGGTTCTCCATAATAATCTCATCATCAAAAAAATCAACAAAAGCCGAAGAAATAAGCAACAAGATTCAAAAAGATATTAAATTAAACCAATTAAAGATAGGGATAAATGGTTTACGTAAAACGAATAAAGAACAAATCATCATATCATGCCCAAAAAAAGAATACGCGAGTACTCTTACTGAAGAAATAAAAAAACTTAACTACAACCTGGAAGTTAAAGAAATTAAAAAGAAGAAACCTAAATTAATAATTAAAGGTCTTAAATCTAACCTATCGGAAGAGGAAATAGTCAGCGGGATAATCACACAAAACGAAGGTATTTATGACGTTACATCGAAAAATGAAGAAAACAAAATTATTCTCGTAACAGAATTAAAAAATAAATTTTTCAAGCACAACCAACATGATGACCCGAACCAAGAAGATGAAAACCAGTACAAATCCTCGAACTACATTGTGGAAACCAGCGGTACAACGCGAAAAAGTTTATTAGCTCTAGGAAAGTTAAACATCCAGTACCAAAGAGTTAAAATAGAGGACTGCGATCCATTAACACAATGTTACCATTGTTGTAAATTTATGCACACAGCCTCCAGATGCCTACACCGAACTAATCCATCGATATGCCCTCATTGTACAGGTGACCATACCTTCGCCAAGTGTCCTGTAAGAGAAAAAACACCAGTTTGTGCAAATTGCACGTCTCAAAATAAGAAATATGGCGAAAAAAACAAAACAGATCACAAAGCTTTTAGCGATTTATGTCCATACAAGAATAAAATGCTTAAAGTAGCGAGGGACAGAATTGATTATAAATAAACATGGCAGACTATTTACAAAACGTCCTAGACAAAAAAAATTGTATTGACGAAAAAACATACAACACCTTCCAAGAATTCTGTATCCATCAAAACTACCTCAACAGCAGCCCTCTAGTTCTACATATGAATATTAGAAGTATTGAACGGAACATGGATGAATTTCTTGCTACAATTAATAATGCTCCCAAAAAGCCGGCATGTATAGTGTTAACGGAATCCCATTCGAGTTGTGAAGTGACGTATTATATACCTGGATATACTTTCATAGCAACGGCAATCCCAATAAACAAAAACAGTGGGATCGCTATATTTGTACAAAATAATTGTGACATATTATGCGTGGAAGAATTTAAAATTAACAGAGCAAACTGCCTATGCGTACAAATTAAGTATTACAACATAAAAATTAATATAATCTCTCTGTATAGAACGCACTCATCGACTGTCTGTTTATTTATAGATGAATTAAGACAAGTGTTATTAAAATTTAGAAACGCAAATGCGATAGTGGTTGGTGACGTAAATTTAGATATATCGCACGATTGTACTTCACGCAATAAAGATAATTACCTAAATATGATGGCTGAAATGAACTACGTACCGTGTATAAAGTCTCACACTAGAAACGTCAATAGACAACGCCCATCGTGCATCGATCACATTTTCACTAACATTAAGGATATTAATAATATAAACTCTGGAATTATAAAAACTTCAATTACCGACCATTACATGACTTTGCTACATTACAATTTATCTCAGGCGACAGAACAACATAACGTACAGAATGCTAATAATAATAAAGATATAACTGTCATTAATATCGAAACTCTAAAAAGTAAATTGTCCTCTGAATTATGGTTGGATATATTCCGAAATAATGACGTTAACGAATGCTGTAAAATGTTTGAAAATAAATTAACCAATTATATAAATGATTCAAAAAAAATTATTCATAAAGGAAACTCAGCAAAATTTCGTAAAATCAAACCGTGGATAACACATGGACTTGTTGTATCTATCAGACATAAAGAATGGCTTTACAAAGAAACTAAAAAAAAACCATTGGACATAAATTTAAATAATCATTTTAAAGAATACAAAAATAAATTAGCTTCCCTTATAAAAAACACTAAAGAGAAATATTATAAAGATAAACTTGATGACTCAGGAAACGACAGTAAGAGAGTTTGGACAATAATAAATGAAATCTTGGAAAATAAGCAGAAAACTAAAAATAATACCATAAAGAGCATAATACAAAACAATAATATAATAAATTGCCTTGAGGAACCTGAAAAAGGAGCAAATGTATTCAACGATTTCTTCGCAAATGTTGGAAAGAATCTAGCGGAAAAAATTTCAGTTAAAAACAAAAAAAATCCTTTTGCAAAAATTCCGAATACAGAAAATAAACTAGAACTTTTTGAACCAACCAATCCTTTTGAAATTGTACTAACTATATCAAAAATGCGAGGCGGTTCTGCTCCAGGATTTGATGGCCTTTCTGTAAAAATACTAAAAAACATTAAAAATTATATCTCTACACCAATCTCTCATATAATAAATAATAGCTTCAAGACAGGAGTTTTCCCGAACATATACAAAAAAGCAATAATCACGCCAATATTTAAAGCCGGTAATCCGGAGGACGTTTCCAATTATCGACCCATTTCACTCTTATCTAATATTTCGAAAATTTTTGAAAAAATAGCTAAAAAAAGACTAACTGCATTCATAAAAAAAAATTCAACCATCAATAAAGATCAATATGGATTCACAGAGGGAAAAAGTACCCAAGACGCCATCGCTAAAATTTCATCTAGTATTCAAAGTACCCTGGACAAATCAAATAAATGTATAGGAATTTTCATCGACTTAAAGAAAGCATTTGACAGCATTTCCCATGAAAAACTTGCTTTAAAATTAAAAGATAACGGCATTGACCACATTGCCCTCAAATGGATAGTAAGCTACTTAACAGAGAGACCTCAAATAGTAAAATTAAATCGGTCGTTTAGTACACCTCTCACAAGTACATTTGGCATCCCTCAAGGTACCGTCCTCGGACCATTATTATTTCTAATATACGTGAATGACATTTTCCGACAGGAAATTAAAGGTGAATTAATCTCTTATGCTGATGACACGGTACTGTTAATAAAAGGTCAAACATGGGAACTAGTGAACGAAATGGCAAATGAAGATATTAATATCTTAAAATCATGGTTTGATGGTAACTTACTCACACTTAATGCTAAAAAAACAACATATGTCTTATTTTCCCTGCAGAAAATATCTGATCCTAAAGTTAATATTGTAATCCATGACGAAAAATGTGATCATGTAAACTGTAAACAACATAATCCTATTTTTACTGTAATTAACTCTTCCTCCGAAATTAAATATCTCGGTGTGATCATTGATCAAAACCTGAAATGGAATAATCACATTTCAGAGCTAGTGAAGAGAATGAGGAAATGTATATATATATTTGTTAGGTTAAGAAATATTTTAAATGTAAAAATAATGAAAAATGTGTACTATGCCCTTGTTCATTCTTTACTCATCTACGGAATTATAGGTTGGGGAGGATCTTACAAAAAAAACCTAAACTCAGTAAAAGTCACGCAAAGAATTATCATTAAAGTAATATTAAAAAAAAAATCTACCTTCTCAACTGAATCACTTTTTAAATTGTTTCCAGTACCAAATGTTGATGAAATTTTCAAACAAGCTTCCATTATAAAAATGTGTAAAGAAAAAAATAACACAGAATATCAAGAATTTTACAAACTAATGAGAAACGGAAACCAATTTATAACACCTAATTTTAAAACAACTCAAATGCAAAATCATTATATTTTCCAAGCCATAAAAAACTATAATAACCTCCCTTCTGAATTGCGCTGCATCATCAACCAATCAGAACAAATAAATAAAATAAAACAATTTTTCAAAAAAAACTTACAATAAAAAGTAAATATTTTATACAAAACAGATTATAACTTACAACTCAAGTGAGAATCGTGGCTCCCTTATCAGGCACAAGAGCCCCTCTTTTCTGATAAGGTATACATGACCAGAAACGACCTCTAATTTAATATTTTGTAAAATATATGTGTTTATTATGTAACTCATATTTTTTTATATTACAATAAAAAAAAAAAAAAAAAAAAAAAAAAGATAACTAAAAGTTGCAGAAAAGTAAAAATGCAAACAAATTAAATAGATAAAAGGTAGCATACGTAAGTGAGATAACTACATAAATAAGATAAATACATAAATAAGATAAATACATAGATAAATTCATAAGTAAGATAAATACACAAGAAAGATAAATACATAATTAAGATATGGAAAGCTTATCATCTGTACCGCATTGGTAGATACCCTTCGTGTAGCCATGATAGGATTTGATTCAGAACAAAATGGTTCCTTGAATAATTATTGCGTGAATAATGTTTAGTGAATATAAGCGGGCACTGGCACTCCTCCAACTGCTTACGCTCCTCGCAATAGGTACCTTTTCCAGCCCATTAAATTACCAATTTGGAAATACCATAGTTCCACTGGCTCCACTTACCCCCTGATCTGCCTTGGAGGTACATAAAAAATCTAGTAAAATATGATGTAGGTAGGATACCTACAATACTTTTAATGGTTTCTTGTACGCATATTATCAGGCTTATGGGCATTGAAGTTGCTCGAGTGGGAGTTGTCCGGTAACTAATAATATATTATATTTATTTGATTTATTTTATTCCAAGTGAGCTTTTACCTAAATATAAGCAGCACCTAAGAAGCAGTAACGTGAGAAATAATTTAGAACATGAGAAAGAAATAATACAAATAAAATTACGATAGATAAAACGTTCTCACATAAAATAAAAATACAAGAAGCAAAATTTAAAAAAAAAATACAGCGATTAGGACCTCTAGCACGGTTGATAGATAAGGATTGTATCGACAACTTTCAGTAAATTCTCATCGTTCCCCAACATGACTGTAGTTCACCAAAAAATAAATAACAGATCACAATGACTAAGTATTCTTAATACATTCGACGTCAACTGTTATTTGTATGTTGGCGATCTGCAGTTGTTCTAGGGAACGATGATAAGTTATCGATACAATCCTTACCGTTCGACCGAGCTAGGGAGCCATATAGGTCTGTAAAGAGATGTCCAAAAGTTTAAGTATGGGGTTGGAATAGATCGACTATAAAGATGTGTTTGACGAAATTCACCAAGTTACCATTTAGCATATCAATATCAGTATTGGGTTGTATTACCTATATTGAGAGGTTGCGCGTTTGATTGTACGACAAGGAATTTTTAAATTTATTTCTTGTTATTGATGGTATGAGGAACGAGTTCCTTATACATGAAATAAATATTATGCGTATGACAAAAATAAGGGTGTTTTTAAAATAAAGTTGCCTGCATTATAATATGCGAGCCTGAGGTGTGTAAATAACCCCAGACCCTTTGGGCTTCATACCCAAGAAATTATGATTATGAAAAAACTCTACTTGCGCGAACAAATATATCACAAATGGCACAAAGAGAAACTCCAGGGAAAATAACAAATCCACCAACCTTGTTTTTGTAGATCTTGATGCTTGGAGGCCTCCGTGATGTTATCCAATCAAATAATTAAATTCAGTCAATGCAATCCTTACGTGACTTGATAATTTGCACAAGAGTGAAATTTGTCAATCAATACACAAACTCATAAGTTTTCACAATGATGAAATTTTTTTAAGAAACCGACAGTGTCAGTTATTTTCTTGTTTTAGATTTTATTTTTAAAAAACAATCCATTTAGGTGTCTCTGTTAATTCCGCGGAGTGAGTAAGTACCATATTTGTGATATACATTTATTTAAATTTACGAACAAACAACATATTGCAATGCGTAACCAGTTGCCTGATTGTCTCTTTTTCACCAAAGCACTAAATTACCGACTACATTACAGATGATTAAAAAAAACATTTTTCAAATTAGACTTCGCATTATAGTCAAGCAATTCTGAACAAATTATGAATGTAAATTGAAAAACACGAAATCACTCGCTTTAGCAAATTACAAATAAAATTATTGCCTTTCAAATTAAAAAAAGAAATTCCGCTTTTTGATTCGCTATGTTAATTTTGAAATCAAATTACCATTTATAACCCAATTAAGTGCCAACCAATTGATTACCTCGTAAAATTTTGATTAAAAGCTCGGAACATAATTCTGAAATGTTGCAACATAAATCTGTTAGAGTTATTGCTTTCTACTCGATAATACAGTTGATTTATTATTCAGTATTTTGTTAGTATAATTCAATACAGTGTGTTAATTTGTTAAGGAGATAATTCAATTTATTCCAACCCGAAAGTGCTGAGAATTTTAACTGTTTGAAGTGGAATTATTCGAAGGTGGCTTTCAACCAATATTATTTTGCGGTATATTGTACATTAAATTTTGTTAATTACAATGATTTATATTTAATATTCGCATACCTTTATATATACCATAAAATCCAGGAATTAATAATAAATTAATCAATACAACCTGCCCGTTTCATTTTTGATTTTGCCCGTACTAACCAACTGAATTATTATTGACAATCCCTTCATTGGAGGGTCTAGACTTGTTGTATTAAATGTTGAGGTTCAAGTTACAAAAAAAATAGCCTTGACGCATGTGGCGAAGGAGGTAAACCATGCATTTATTATACGACCCACCAGTCTCAAAATAATGATATGAGAGAATATAAATTTCATCCTTTGAACGGTAGCGTTAAACATTTGTACCAAACACTATGGGGTTGTTTCACAGTACTTGGATCGTAACAGAACTTGGAACTCTCACAAACTTGAAATGAGGAACTTGAAATTTAATTAATTTTTAAACTCTGTAAAACAACCCGACCGTAGGCGGATTGCGAGAAATGTTTCACGATTGAATAAAGTTTTTCGGCTTCAGGTTAAAATGGTTTCAGGTTTCAGGTTCGGCTTCGGCAATGGATTAAGAAACAAAATATAAATATGAATATTGGTGTCAAAACCTAACGATTTAGATCTATGCGTTGATGATTTTTCGGGTGACATATTTGCAATGGTGGACTAACGGGGAGGGGGGGGGGGGGGCTAATAATACAGGAATTTCAAAAAAGTACCTACCTACATCAAGTTCGCAAAGAAAAAGTGCTCAGTTTGGTTTGTATTGGAAGATGACAGTACGGTAAAAAGATTTCGAGAAGATGACAGTATGCTAAAAAGATTTCGAGAAGATGACAGTATGGTAAAAAGATTTCGAGAAGATGACAGTATGGTAAAAAGATTTAGAGAAGATGACAGTATTGTAAAAAGATTTCGAGAAGATGACAGTATGATAAAAAGATTTCGAGAAGATGACAGTATGGTAAAAAGATTTAGAGAAGATGACAGTATTGTAAAAAGATTTCGAGAAGATGACAGTATGATAAAAAGATTTCGAGAAGATGACAGTATGATAAAAAGATTTCGAGAAGATGACAGCATGGTAAAAAGCTATCGAATAACAATCCAAAGGATGTGAATTTAAACTGTGCGGGTGCGCAAATAAACTATATTTCATTAATTTGTGTTATTTGACAATTTCATTTACTTAAAACAATATACAGCATATTTTGAGGTACTTTCCGAAGTGAAGGACACTCTCAGTGTCGTCCTGGAGTAAGACCACCACTCTAAATTCAAGTGTTGATTAAAATGGCTTTAGTCGTGTTTGGTTTTAGATCTGAATAGGCAGGTACTCTAATACTTCCCCACTTCCTTCTCTCCATACTACCTTTAGCCTCACAACATACCTCGATTGGGGATGCCGTTGTCTTACTCAGTTGAAACTCTTGATAGGTATTCACGTAAAACAAAAACAAAAAAAACTGTTGTCATTGCGTAAACCGGTAAGTGGCTGAGTTTGCAATGCGTTGGGCCCTTCCATGAGTCGTGAGTTCAATTCCTCGGCTGAAAAATTCCTTCATTACGACACAAGCCATATTTTCCGCTTACCATGAAGATTGTAGAAGATTTTCAAATCTTTTCAGGTTATTCGTAGCCCAGGAGTTTGTCTTCTTTAAAAAATCTTGAATAAACATTTATTTCTCATGAAACACAAATTACATCCTCCCTTGTCAAGTTATTTTCACAAAACCCACTTGTTTTCTTAATGTGACCAGACAGTTTGTAGGTATATTTAGCAAAACCCACATGGCTCTGAAACATGAGATACCAGGAATATGTGAACGTACATGATGTAGCTACGTTGCTACGATGCTACGATCCACGTTGCTATCCAAAGGTTAATATTTCACAATTTGACATTGAACATCTGCCAGACGGAATTGGCAGTGGTATAGGCTGGTTTGGGTAAAACGTGGGTAATGGAGTCAAAACACCTCAAATTGGAAAGATTTTTTTCACATTTTCCAGGGAGTAAAAATTCGATTGAGTGATAATTATGGAAAAGATAATTAGAGGCAAAAATAATGCAAAATTATTTGACACTGAATAAGCCATGACAGTTTACATCAGCAATTAATATAATTATAAAATTATGTAACATAAAATAAATATTATAATACAATATTAAAATTTACTTAACCAAAGTTAAATATATTCATCAAGGGACTAGTGCACGCAAATTTCAGTTTTCTAAAAATGTGAAATTCACGAAATAATTAAAATCAAAGGTTACCTCCATAGTCACTTATTACATAAATGATGTATTCTCCCATTAATATGGGAAAACCAAAATGACTTTTTAGTGGCAACACTGAACCTATATTATGGAATTTGACATTTTATTTCAATTTCTGTGCTTTTTAAGTAAATATGAATATGTAAACAATAAAGTTACGCGTGGAAAGTAATTCCGCTTGATTTATTATGTTTTTCTGACCTTGAATTGCACTTCTTCACGACGCATTTACCCATTTTAAAGATAGTTTGATCGCGTACCGTCCGGTTGAACTTGGTCGGCGTCTCAGTGAGCACTAAACTGACATTAGCTGAGCATCTGCTTTTGGACATATGTACGGTGGCAACGCTTTGGCGCGGTCATTAGTCATCTATGTATATATATCAATGCTTTCAGGGATCGGTTGTGAATTTAAGGCTTTGGTTACTTTGGTTACGATTTTTATCACCTATAAAATAATTTAAAAGGGAATAAATAACCGGAAGTATGGCATTTTGAAATCAAATTCAAGACATAATACTCTTTCCCAAAAAAAAATAAAAATTGATTTCGAAAGATTTTTATCTTCGGGAACGTACCTACCCATACTACGTGACCCAATTTTTGCAATTTTTAACCCCCCCACCCGGTGACCACGTGTAGAATATTCCAAGACCCCCCCTACAGTTTTCACGTGGTAAATCATAAATATGATTTTGATACATTTCTTGCTAACAAAAAGTTTTTAAAAAATTGATTGGCTTATATTTGTCTTTATTAATACTGCGCTTGCTGCATGACGGTAAGAGTGCATGCATACCTATAATTACAAGTGGAAAAAATATTAAAAAGTTAATGGAAAAAATATAAAAAGATTTCTAGATTGACTACGTGATAAAAACCTAAGCCCCCCCCCCCATTGTGACCAAGCGTGGTATTTTGAAGATTCCCCCCCCCCCCCCCTAAATAGGTCACGTAGTATGGGTACGTTCCCTTACCTAGTAAAGTTATGTTTTAAATTTTGAAAAAATGAGTTTATTTTTTTTTATAATAAGGTTGTACCGTTTGTCGTCGGCAGATTTGTTAATTTTCAAACAAAATGTTGTAATGTACAACACATATTTCAAATTTTATAATCATACAGTAAAATAAATGACTAAATTATCTAGGAAAGAAATTTTTAAGAGTTTTAATTTGGTTAAAACAAAGTTTTATTTTTATTTTTAATTTAATGAGTAAAATCTCAAATTGTAATACTTATTTAATTAAGACAATAATGGCGAAACTCAATCGACAATCTGAAAACAGAAAAATCAGAAAAGATACGGTCGCATCTAGAACTCAAACCCAGGACCTTCGCTTTGCCGTATCTCTTTCAGATTTTTCTGTCTTCAGATTTTCGATTAAGTTTCGCTAATACGGTCTTCATCTAATATGTAATAAAAAAAATTCGCGCACTTGTTTTTTGACGAAAATACTTTTATTTATTTATTTATTTACGGTCTTGCAAACAAATATATTTCAGATTTTTTTACACACTTAATACATGTTTAGATTTTATTTAAAAAATAATAATAATTATGATAAAAAAATAATTACAAAATAATTACAACATATTTTTAATAATTTTATCATAACGCGTTTGAGCATTTTCCTTGCTAACCTGAATGTAGATATATATTAAAGAAAATTTTGAATGTAATAAAATCTATTTTGAGTTATTCGTTAAAAATGCTGGTAAAGAGAATTATTTATCTGTATCAACGGAACCGCCCTGAGAAGTTGCAAGGGTACGATTGCAAGACCACCTTTCGACGAAATTTGAATTCTCGGTTGCTGGTTAACGGACCTTAAAGAATCTAAAGTCATTAAATTAAATACTTTACTGGATAACCATCATCTCTGCCATAGGTCACCCCGAGTGGTTCGCTACATTTGGTGACTTAACAGGGGTGCTCGGGTTCATGGGTGAGGTCCATCTCGATCTTGGGGGCGGTTGCGTCTGTCCACAAACTGCAAGGCAAGCCGGATCGGGACACACGCGGGTTGAGGGGGACCCTTTGACCCCTTTAGCAGGACTCTCCCGGATCATTTTGTTGTACCGCAGTGGGAGGATTCATACTTGCAACGCAGTGGGAGAATTCATAGTCATACTAAATACACTGATCCCCATATTCCCACCCACCTCTAATACCTTTTCTATTCCCAGAACTACCTCTCCTTACTTTTCTAAAAATACCCTTCGCACACCACCCCCAAAGATGACAAAGGTCCTTACGGGAATTATTTTTATTATTACGATTGATCGATGATGATGATGGGGGTGTCAAATATCACTATCGCAAATTTGGCAGAGGAAAAAACTTTTTCTTTTACTTATACGAGATGTCATACAAAACAAACCTTCTAAACACGATAGAAATTTGGGTTATTCGGACAAATATTTTCTATCTCAAAGATATCTGAAAATTCTCTCATTTATGCACTCACATACAGACAAAAATATATAAATAATAAATAACACACTACACAGAATAGATAGGAAGAGAATATTTTCAAAATTCTGCCAAAATATCAAAGGTCAACTGATATTGCTGAGTTATTTTCAGGACACGAGATTTGTACGGTAATTTGGAAAATAAATTCATTAAGAAAACATATTTTTAGTCATAAAAGAAGAATTCTGCTTTTTAAATATTCATTAGCAGTTTATTTTTAATATTCAGTGCCGAAAAGTATATTTTATCTTAAATATTCCAAGGATTCCAAGCATTTCATACCACGTTCTTGTCCATTTCGTTTGTTTGGCAACTCAGCTCAACTGTATTATCATTCAAATTTTTACATTAGCTCCACACAGGAAGCCCTGAGAAAAAAATCACAAGTGAGATAAAATAATAGATATAATTATAATAATTTTAAAGGGAAAATCTATTGGAAAATATCTTTATTTAATAATAATTGACGTTGGTTGTTATTTTGACAATTGCATTTAAAATTAAGTAACAAAGATACCGCCTTTCTCACTTTGTTGACCGTTAAAGTGAAATTTAAAAACTTCCCCGTTAATGATAAAAATATTTTTTATTGATTTTTTTGATCAATACTTGCTGAAAAAGTTGTGCTAACTTAGAAAATACGGAGTTTAATATCATACCTCCGGAAGACAGATTTCTTGCTAAATGGTTGCGAATCATAAAACCAAATCCAGATGATGTGTGTATTGATATATACTAATATGTTTCCAATATATGCTGTTATAAATATATTATTGTGATATAATACCGCCGCCATGGAAAACATTTTTTTTTATAACCGCAATTCTGCCATGGGTTACCCCAAGAGGTTCGCTAAGTTTTGTGATTTAACAGCGGTGCCTGGGTTCATAAGGTGAGGTTTGTTTAGGTTTTGGCTGCGATGCGTTTGCTCACATACTGCGTGGAGGGCCGGATCGGCAAAGACTGGTTGATGGTGACATTTTCATCTCTCCAGCCTTACTCTCTTGACACAACGCCTTGAACCGCAGGGGGGCATGGCTGCGGATGCGTTTTCTCACCTACTGCGTGGAGGGCCGGATCGGCAAAGACTGGATGATGGTGATCTTTACATCTCTCCAGCCTTACTCTCTTGACACAACGCTTTGTACCGCCGGGGGGCATGGATTCACACGATAAGAGAGGTAGATACTCTCAGTATCTCCCTGATGAAAGACCACCATTCAAAAAAGAAACCATGTACATAAGAGGCTAGATTGTTAGGTGATTGGTGAATGAATATATAAAAGCTAGGTGCTTCCAAGTCTCCTTTCCTTATCCCTTACCTCTCCCAACACCCCCCAACGTCACTACATACCCCAATCGGTACCCCACAGTTCCAATAAATTAATTCACTAACAAGTCAATAATTAAATATAGACATGAGAATGTCATCTTCACCAAAATATTAAATTACAAGACATTTGAAATATCTACTTTTCTAAAGGTCGATCAAGTTAGTCAACTTTTCCAATATATTTTGTGATGAACTGGTAGGCTGTCTTGTCAATGTCAAGAAGAAATAAAAATTCCAATAAATTTCCATTAAAACTCCTCGAACTTTTCCAATAATTTAAACGACAAATCCAAAAGTTTTTTCCAACTTCGAATCATTTTATTGTTTTAAGCGATGAGTACGATCGAACGATCGAATACTCCGATTGAATAATAATATAGGCGAGTCAAAATTAAAAAATAAAATAGATGCTACCTTTTTACTGTCCTGAGGAAAATTCTTCTCCTCATGGCCGATGTCATCTTTGGGGATGCCGTATGGAAGGTATTTTGAGAAAAGGAAAGAGAAGAAGTTTTGGGAAAGATTAATGTGAGGGTTGGGTAGGATAAGATATTTAGAATCGTTCAAGAAAATTTCCAAATTAATCTTGCTCCGGATTCACATTACTATCCAAGAAAAGACACATCATTACGTGAGTTTAACAGCTGGCCGCTTTGACGTTTGAGTTATTTATTCAGTTCAACGTACGTAAAGCTCCATAGCTCATGATGGATATGACCTAAAATTTATTCGTTTATTCAGAACTAGCAGACCCGGCTACACGTTGCTGTGGCTAACGAAACACAACGCCATTACCCAATTAAGCGGATTTTATAAAATCCACACCACCCGCTTGCCTGCTGCTCGCTGCCTGAATTGAATATTTGAATTTCTCGGCTTTTCTCTACTATAATAACCGTGTATTATACATATAAACCTTTCACTTGAATCATTGGTGAAAACCGCATGAAAATCCGTTGCCTGGTTTAAAAGATCAATGCGCACATTCATTTTGAGTGACTTCATTTTATAACAATTACGAGCGATCGCCACTAATTACACAATGCTTGCAATGCAACACTGGATATTTGAAAAGGGAAAATCAAAAACCTACTTACTCTAGGACATCTATTTTCCAATTTCTTCCGTAGAACGAATTTCAAAAGTGACTATAGTACGGCCCGCCAGCCATTTTAAATCGCAAAAAAATATGTTTTCTTTGAATTTCTCGGCTTTTCTCTAGTATAATTTACATGTATTATACGTATAAACATTACTCTTCAATCACTCTATCTATTGGTGAAAACCGTATGAAAATCCATTGCGTAGTTGAAAAGATTAACGCGCACATACATTTTTAGCGACTTCATTTTATACTATGTAATGATAATGATAATGATAATGATTTACAGAAAAAAATGGTGCAAATTTATTGACAACTTAAATTTTCGAGTACGGTTTTAATTTTTTAAAACAGAGACAAACATTCCCGGGTTACGAATACTACTTATCATAATTATAGTTTGACGACGTTGCTCATACAATGATGAAGAACCTACCTAGCCAAGGCTTTAAACTCACTTAAAACACAGCCACTAATCTATCAGACTTCAGCTTTCAAGTTTCAGACAAGTACATTTTACATTTCGTTCTTAAATTTTATAGATACTTTTGACATTCATATTTTTAAGTGCAGCATAAAATTTTGAAGCTAGTTTCGAAATATAATAGTACCACAAATGAAGAAGTTAATGAAAAATACTTTGCAACAAAATTATTCCTTCTTTAAGATATGATTAAACTTTTTTTAATTTCAAATTGTAGCCTTCTACTTTAATACTTCATACGATAGTAATATTTAGAAGGAAGGTATTCAATAAATTATTTGTCCTTAAAAAATCAATCAATCTACGTTTAAAATATGATTTTTTTATGTTTAGATTCCTTTAATATTTAAATGTTCGAATAAATTCATTTACAACTTATTATTTTAAAACTCACGCCACCATACGTACATATTGAATCAATTTACCATGGAAAAATGCCCTCCACAACACAAATGACCTTCTAGCGTGAAGGACAATGTTAAATAAAAACTTTTTATTAAAAAATATTGTCCACAAAAAGGACACACCTTTTTTGCTGTCAGCGATAAGAAAATCTGAAAATATTAGACAAAAATCAACACATTAAAGTTTTCTGTCTGCTATCTACGAGTATCTACCACAAAGAAGATAAAAAACCGTAAAAATACAACGTTTAATTTTAAAAGACGTTTAGCTTTTATGCAAACACCAATTAGGTTCAAACAAGAGCACATTCCCGTACGCTGTAAAATTAATATATTATTTCTGAAACGATTCTAGAATATTTCCGTTTCAATGGAAAAGTACATTTGGCAGACGTTCAAGAAGACTCCACTCATTCAATAAAACGGAATGCAGGTTTTGCGGCATATTTTCATTGGAGATTGGGGAGTAAAACTTTGTATAAGTGCCCAAACAGATGAAATTGGAAAGCATTTTCCCTTCCTTAATAATGTTATTATTGAACGTTTTGCAAATTTCTGGCCAAATAACAAATAATAAATTATGGTTTGCTATGTAATCAAAAAACACGAACGTATTGATCAATTTGCTTTGGTGCTAATTTTCGTACAATTATGATACCAAATAGATTTAAAAATGCATGTGTTGCATTATAAACGCAGTGATTATAAACACGCTTTCGAAGTCGTGTTAAATCCTTTTTTTAACAACAAGATTTTTGCAATATCGGAGCAAAGGAGTAATAAAGTTCCATTAAACTCTGATCGCTTTCATAAACTAGTTCTGATTTTAAACTTTTTAAAATTTTTTATGTGAATACCTCACAATAGTAACCGAAACTATCGGAAATCCGAAATAAAAAAAATATCCGTAATCGTAACCGAAACCGACATGAAAGTTTCGGATAAAGGTGAGTCTAAATGACAAGTTTTTGTTTATTTTGCCAGGCCGAGCCGTCACTTGTCGAGCCGTCACAAGCCGCACGTGTCTCTTACAATTTGCATTGTTTATGATTTATTTTGTGATTATGGGTGTACAAACATTAAAACTTATTATTTACGAGTACCTACTTACTAATATAAAGCTGCAACATTACTTTTTCTTAAGTATAATTTTTTTTTTTTTTTTTTAAATTATAATATTCAATCGAGGCTTCTGACTCGCATACTGCTGTCATTTTTTACCTCATCTGTTTTTATTTATTTTAAGGTTTCATTTTTTTTTTTTTTTATAGTATAATTTAAGTATAATTTACCTTTGCTCAATTTTGACTATTAGAACTACAATTAAGGTTAAAGTTTATTAATAAACATTTTGAAATGGTTTTATTACTTACAAAATTTATTGAGAATGGTTTTTTTTTGTGTATATACTTAGATTACAGGAAAAGTGTACCAAGGTTTTGTTACAATATGATGTTTGTTTATTGTAATTTTGTTTTTGTATTTTTAAGTATACACCTTCATAGGTACCTACATATCACATAAAGTGGCTATAATAATAGTTATTTATTTGACTGATTGTAAAAATATATCATAATATAGACTAGAAATAAAAGTTAAATCTTGCTATATTATGTATTTTACTTTTATAATTTTAAAATTCTAATGTACTAGCGGATAATTCGAAATAATTTCATATCCGAAACCGGTATAATATTATTCCTATATCCGTATCCAGATCCGAAATTTCATATCCATAATATCCCTACCTCACAAGAGTCCCAGCTGCTCCCGTCTGTAGTTTGTGAGACTATGGCATCCCCGATTGGGGTATGTTATGAGGTTGAAGGTAGTGTGGAGGAGATAGGGAAGAGGTAGGTGGAGGTGAAGTACCTGGCTATTCAGATCTGGTAACCAAACACGGCTAAAGCCACTTCAAGCAACGTTTCAATTCTGAATGGTGGTTACAAACATACTATATATTATTTTTAATGATATCATTGTGAAACAAGTTATTCAAATAAAATTTACAATAAAGACACATAAATTTGTTGTAGACCACATTTATTTTATTCAAACTCTACCGACCGGTTTCGGAAGCACCCTTACTTTGTTAGGGACATATTATAACTACAGTAACTAAGGGAAGGGTGCTTCCGAAACCGGTTGAGTGTGAATAAAATAAATGTGGTCTACAACAAATGTAAGTGTTTTTTCGTAAATTATGGCGAGCCACAAAGTTAATGCTTTTTACAAATACAAGATAAAATTTATTTGGGCACGGCGGGATTTATCAGCTTTACCCCTCAACCACGAAGGCCGTCAACTATAAATAGAGTTACCTGGAAAAAATGAGCTGGCATAATAAAATCGTTTTTTTATTTTATTTAGGAAACGAGTCACATTTTTTGCATAAAAAAATCTATACTCAACGATTCGACAAACAGTTCCCATTATTAAATTTATTTTTGAGTTTTGTATTCCAAGAGTGTAAAAAGTTTTCTAAAAACTTAAATAGTTCCCACGGTATTCTCATCAAAAAACAAAAGATACAAAAATATGTAGTTATTTTATTTAATTATTAACGCCCTTTTTCGGGGCTTTTACAAACATTACATATGACTAATAAGAAATATAAATAATTCATTGTTCGTAACTGAACTGTCTCAGTAACAATATTTTATATTTGTTTAAACATAGATTGAAGATGTCCACTGACTTGGTATAATTGTTTCCCTTCATTAGTATTCTTGGCAAAGAGGAATACATATAGTAGTCCCAGAATTTCTGCACTGAAATAAATCCTGACTTCTAGTATTACGTAGTGGAATCCGGAAGCTTATCAATTCTAGCAATACCGGACTATCAACTAAATCATTTAGAATTTTATATAGAAACACCAAGTCAGTGAAAATTCTTCTGTCGGACAATTTGAGCATATTCATATAATTTAAAATAGTGTTGTAGTTCAACATAATTGCTGGAATACCCATTTTAAAATTTAGAAAACGTTAGAATTTGTTTTGTATTCTTTCAACAGCTTGTACATGTACATGTATACTATAATGTGGATTCCAGACGGGAGAATTGTACTCAAGTTGACTTCTAACATAGGCAAAATATAACAGTTTAATACACTTTATATTGTTACAATTTCTTGTTAGCCTAGTTATAAATCCCAACATTTTTAAGCCCTTGTTAGAGATTTCTGTTATGTGGTTAACAAATGAAAGATTTGATGTTTTTATGCGCCTAGTGTACGTTTTGGGGAACAATTGTTGTAGGTTAGCTGAACAATAATGTTCCTAGGAACATCGGTTGAACCAATGTCAGTTTAATCTTTTATGGGAAGACGGTTGGTACTGCAGTACCAATATCTTAAAACTTGAACCAATATTATAGCGCCACAAACTTCCGTGGCCTGGAGATATTTCCGTCTGCAAGTTATGGCACAATACACGACAATCAATAATAATCGCAGGTGCACCAACAAAAGGAGCACATTCAAAGGAGAATAATAACAATCATTGTTTACAGGCAACGACCATACAACAAAACGCCTGAGCATTCTGAGCAATCATGTAGTTTGGAGTGTCTCGAAGCATTTAATCTTGCCTGGACTACTGTACAATTACTAATACTAAAAGGCATTTGTAATATTCCCACGTTTACGGATCGGCGACGGTAAAACAAAACAATTCCTTATCATAATAATGCTGAAGCTCTTTCGAACACATTAAATAATGAATTTAAAATAAAACAATAACTTTGTAAACACCACTTTTATTTTTTATACTTCATGCCGACCGGGTTTCGCTACAACCGTAGCTTCATCAGGGCAGTATAATACTCCACAACATTAGGTTACATGTGTGTTATAATATATAATTTACCAAAAATGGGCTGGACTCGTCAAGTGAAGGAGGAAGAAGGCATAGATGGAGAATTGGGAAGGGAACGGACGTGTTCTTTATCAATAGGGAACAATCTTAGTATGGGACTTTTATTTAAATTTAGTTGGTTATTAACTACCTTACTATTAGTGTTTATGGCTTTCCTAAATTCAAGTGCTTCTAAATTGTCCAACCTTACACCGATATTATTTTTTATGAATAAGTTTGGCGCCGGAGTTTTTGTCAAGTGGTTTGCAAATTCTGAAAATCAAACGGGTGTTTATGTTGCGTGCTGTTTTACCAATATAAAAAACTGGGCAGTCGCTGCATTGAAGTGAATAAATTCCCGAATGAGAAAAGCTATCTTCCTTATCCTTACCGTTCATTAAAAGTTTGCCTATATTATTATTAGTGTAAAATGCTGGTTTGATTTCTGATGGGAGATTTTTAACACTTTTTTGAGAAAAATTGAACAAACATTTAATAATGGTGAGACAAAAGATGAAACACGCAATGCACGTATGTCTAAGGAAAAAAGTAGTACTTTCGAGAAAACAGACTTATTCAAGAGACGACAAGACCACGTATGTTTTATGTCCGTATCGATTTCGTAATCCCTTTTCTCAAACAGGAAGTAGGTACAAACTACACGACTAAGACGTGGATGACGTGATTAGAACACTGATCTAGCTTCATGAAGTTCTACGGTTCTAACGTCTCAGATAATGTGGTTAATACTGATTTTGCTAGAACATTCTATTTCTAAGGGATCTTCTCCAAATCTCAAAACTACCATTACGATAAAGATTGACGAACAATTATTTACATTCAAAAGTTCCAATTCTCTGTCGTTCAATGTTTAGCATTTTAATAAAAAAAATCAAGTGCAACTTACACGCGGTAGAAACAAAACTTTACCAAAACAATCTCAATCAATACTTGAAAAGTGAGGTCATAATCAAAGCGACCAATAAGCGCAGACCTTGCGTAATTTCCGTTTCACATCCCAACCAATAGGAGCCTTTAAAAGTGACGTCATTATCAAAGTGGCCGATGAGCGCAGTTGATGCGTCGCGTTGATGCTCGATGGATAGTCATGAAAGTACAACACAGCAAAATATGTATTGCTGATTTAGGCATTTAATTACTCAACCCTCAATTTTTTTATTTGTTAAATATAATGATATAGTTACTAATCATTGTAAATTACGTAAAGTTTTTTTTTTAATTCATAACATAATTCTTGTTAGAACATTTTTTAGAGCAAAGTTCGTTTTAAAAAGGCGGAGACACACATCCAATCAACAATTTATCATAAATTTTTAGTAAGGGTATTAAAAGTGGGGAATTTGCAACAAGTAATAGATAAAAAATAGAACAGAAAAAAGAAAAGCAGATAAAGAAGAAGAAAGAAAAAAAAGGATAAGGATATCTAATATTATAATTAAAACATATATATTAAATCTCATAGCAGTGCAAAAACATTAAAACAAGATGTGCAACATATCATTGAAGAGAAAGATAACATTAATAATCTAAACGAAAATATAAAAATAAACAAGACACAGAAAAAATAAAAGATAACGGTTGCAACTGGGACTCGAACCCAGAACCTCTTGTCTACACTAGTAGTATACTGGTCGGTGGTTGAGTGGGCATAGCGCTTGGATCCCACCCGGGCGTCGCGTGTTCAATTCCTCGGCTGGCTAAGTCCTCCATCACAACACAAGCAACATTTTCGGCTTTCTGTGGTGGTAGTAGGAGATTTTCAAACATTGTTGGGTTATTCGTAACCCGGGAATGTTTGTCTTTCTTTTAAAAAAAAAAAAAAAAAAAAAAAAAATACTATTTAGATGTAAGTATGAATCATTTCACGTTTCGTTCAGTTAGGCGTGTATACAAATTACTTTTTGAGAGGTTTAAGAAACATTCTGAAATGAATTGTTCATATCGACTTACGTATTTTTCAATAATAATTGTTATTGGAAGCGGAAATGTTGTGGTAAGGCTATTTGAATTGGCTGGGTGCACCGTCGATGCTCCTGCAATTTGCTCTAAATCGTGTTTGTTGGGATGATGAAAAGTGAGTAAGTACTGGTCGGTGGTTGAGTGGGCATAGCGCTTGGATCCCACCCGGGCGTCGCGTGTTCAATTCCTCGGCTGGCTAAGTCCTCCATCACAACACAAGCAACATTTTCGGCTTTCTGTGGTGGTAGTAGGAGATTTTCAAACATTGTTGGGTTATTCGTAACCCGGGAATGTTTGTCTTTCTTTTAAAAAAAAAAAAAAAAAAAAAAAAAAATACTATTTAGATGTAAGTATGAATCATTTCACGTTTCGTTCAGTTAGGCGTGTATACAAATTACTTTTTGAGAGGTTTAAGAAACATTCTGAAATGAATTGTTCATATCGACTTACGTATTTTTCAATAATAATTGTTATTGGAAGCGGAAATGTTGTGGTAAGGCTATTTGAATTGGCTGGGTGCACCGTCGATGCTCCTGCAATTTGCTCTAAATCGTGTTTGTTGGGATGATGAAAAGTGAAGTGCAGGAAAGATAAATAGAATAAAAGAATTGCTCGCTCGCATTGTGGACAGGAGAAAAATATGTCCTCCGATATAAGAGCAATAAAGTGCATTTGAGTTGCCATACCGGTGGGATTTTTCAAAAAAATTCTACAGTTTATGAAATATTCGTGTATCGTTCTAACGGTTTGTAAATATAAAATAGAAGCTTTTATTTTAATATATTATTTTACATTAGCTTCAAACAGGAGGCCCTGAGGAAAACAATTTCCTTCAAGGCCCATGTCATCTTTGGGGAAGCTGTGTGGAGGGTCGTTTTAGGAAAAGGAAGTTCTGGGAAGAAATGTATGAGGAGTGGGTAGGAATTTAGGGGTCAGTGAGTGACTGACGTATGAATTCATTTCTCACTGCTGTACAAGGCGATGGGTGGGATGAGCCCGGCTGGAAAGGTCGAAATGTCTCCCTCAACCAGTTTGTCCTGATTCAGGCACACTGCAGTAGTTGGGCAAAAGCATCCGCTACCAGGACCAAGATAAACCTCGACCCATGAATCCGAGCATCTCGGCTAATTCACAAAACGTAGCAAACCACTTGGGGTGACCTACGGCAGGGGTGTTGGATATTCATTGGATGGTTTCCGGGGTGGCAATACTCATCCCCGCTTCCCAAATTGACGAAAGAATTAACAAGTTTTAGATGGTTAGGACCATTAAGTGGAGCAGACGGACAAAGCGAGGACTGTCAGGAGAATATATGAAACGCAAGTGATTGGAAGAAGATAAAATACTTGAATCAGTCATATCCAGAATTAGTATTACATAATAGTATGTTCGTTAGAATGAATCAACGAGTGAATGCCTAAAGCCTAGACTTAGACCATGCCATTTTTATTTTTATTGTTTTTTTATTTTTATTGTTTGCAGATGATATGAAAATTTACAAAACGGTTCGCTCTCTATCGGACTGTAAAGAACTACAAAGTGACTTAGATAGGCTCTGCAACTATTGCACAGCTAATTATTTAGACCTCAATGTTTCTAAATGCCACACTATGTCCTTTACTAGAAACAAGCATCAAATTATCTTTTTTCGTTATATGTTTTTGGGGTGTTGTGCCGTGTTGCGCTACCTCCTTCTTTAGCCAACGTTTCGGACATCGTTGCAGTGTCCATCATCAGGGCAGATCCGGCAGATCCGGTAGATGTGTGTGTTATCTTTTCATATTCACTCTGCGATGAACCCGTGATCTCAAAAAATGAATGTAAGGACCTTGGAGTCTATTTAGATAGTAAACTTATATTTAAAACGCACATTGACTCAATCACCGATAGATCTTACAAAATGTTGGGTTTTATACTACGTCTGAGTAAATTATTTAGAAATCCACATACTCTAGTAATGCTTTACTCCTCACTAGTCAGAAGTACACTGGAATTTGCATCGCCTGTCTGGAATCCCAAATACACCCAATACGTCAATAACATAGAGCGCATACAAAATAAATTTATTAAGTATCTCGGTTATAAATACAACAATAATTACACCTGCACTCTCCAATCCCTGAAATCCAGGCGAACGGTAGCTGGCATGACATTTCTTCATAAAATTATACATAACGAAATAGACTGCCCAGAACTTCTATCCCAAATAAATTTTAACATCCCATCTAAAAGAACTCGCCACGCCAACCTTTTTTACACAACCAGTAATAATACGAACGCTGCAGCCAACTCCCCCATTTCCCGCATCCTTCAAAGTTTCAACTCTATTAAAAAAACCACAAATACCGATATATTTTTTGATTCCCTCCCTCGATTTAAGAAAAACATTTTTAGCACACTGAACTCGCACACATAACATACACATCCACACACACACACACACACCCTCTCATTTACACACATGCACTCTCACTCTCCCACACCCCTCTCCTTCAATAAGTTACTAACTTAATTTAGGTACAATGTATTATTTATCACACAAAAATATAAGTATATAACAGCGACATGTCATTGGTACCAATTATTGTATTAATTCTATAACTTTGTAAATATTTCCCATTATGTAATAATGTACTGTTTGTTTCTGCAAAAATAAAAAAAAATAAAAATAAAATAAAAATAAAAAATGACAAAATAAAGCATTTCCATCCAGTTATTCCCTGCATTTATAGTCATAAATTATTTGTTTAAATTAGAAAATTATAAATCTGTTTTGATACCTTTAAAAATATTGCATTTTACTCTTAAAACCAATATAATTGTAATATATTGTCAGCGTTTATATTCTACAGGAAAGCTTTTCATCTACAGGGTGTCTACATAACCATTTGCACGGCTATTGGGTAAGTATGTACCACCATCTATAGGGTGCCTGTATATACCTCAACGGTGTGGTTGTGTTTCCCCACGGTGGACAAGAAGTGTCGTTAGAGCGGAAGGAAAAATAGGCGGCGGCATGTGCGAGACACAAAAAAGAACCGTAAAGGAATGAAAGTTCGATACGAGTTTTTACCCATTCGGCCCCGAGTAAGGAAACTTTATTGTTTTATTATCAGAAGGGAAAGGTGTCTTGTACAAAAAAATATACAGAAGACACGTTCTTCAAAGCACCTCAAAAAAAATTTAATCGGGTTTTCCGCTAGCAACCCATGATTTCCTTTCATGTACATTTGTGTTAAATATTCTATTACACCAAATAATTATTGGAAGTCAGATTGATATTATATTTTATTTTTTATTGCAGTTTCCAACTATAGGCTCAAACTGCCATTGGAAGAGCTGACTCTCTCGTCAAAAAAAGTGCCAGAACGTATTTAATGCTAATAAGGATAAAATCGAAATTATACCAACACCAAGTGATTAAATATAACCATATATTTAAAACAAGCAAACATTTTGCGTAAAAAAGTTAAAACACATAAATATAAAGTAATTTTGTTATGAATTGAAAAAAAGGAACCTGGAATCTTACTTTTGGCTCACGAGGGCAACTTTTGTTTAACTCACTATAAATAAAAATGGGATTAGTGTTGTATTTGGTAAAATAAAATATTCAAAATCTTTCAGTGCCATTTTAAAAATTATCATTAACTGTTGTGTAATTTGATTTAATTTTCTGTACTCGAAGGACCTTTTTATGGTGAGTGTAATGTTATTTGTAACTACTTTACTAAGAAGAAATTCGTCACTTACAGGTAAGGAAGAAAGGAACTCTGTGTGGACTCTGTGGCATTCTATTCTCTCGAGGTGATTTAAATTACACGGCATTTGTTTGCGATTGCAGTTACGACACTAAGGATGGGTTGTTTAAAAAAAATTGATGAACTCATCAAATATTTTAAATTAATTTTCACTTTCTGTGTGAGTTCTATCCAAGTTCAGTTATTGTATTATTATAGGCCAGTTGCTACATGAAACTTAAATAATCACAGAACTTGAATTGAACTTACACAGAACGTGAAAATTAACTTCAAATATTTGATGAGTTCATAAATTTTTTTTAAACAACCCATCCTAATAAACCGGGCGCACTGGTTTGATGCACTTTATAGCGGCAGAATTAGGCTCTGCGGTATTTTGCACACTGGGTGGAGATTGAAATTCGACTGACAATGCGGGACGTGAGAGCTACACTCAGGAACAGATAGGAGGGATTTAGGGATATGCAACAATATTAACTCCCAAGTAAAGCGGTTCATAAAATGATGTATAAATGGAAGTTAACCATTAACTGTTAATTGAACAACAAAAATCTGCTGATATCACCTTGCAGAGAAATATCGATTCAAACCTGAAAAACTATGTAGCTCTTATTCAAAAACGAGCATTTATTAATTAATTAAAAGAGCCATACAACATGAAACAAATGAGTTTGTGATTTTGTCTCAAAATGGAGCAAATATCATCACAAACTTTTTATTTCAATCCATTTTGAACCCGCAAACAAATGGGACTTTACTTACATATCAGGAATGTTTTGAAACTTCACTGACTTTTTGAAAATATTTTGGACTCTAATAATATTTGAACAAAGGTTCTCACCTCTCTGCCACGGAGGTTGTTAACGTTTAAGCAAGTTCTAATCTTAAGCGATACTCTGACAGTTCAAAATTTTGTTGTGTCACAAGTTCGCGCATTACGCAAAATCCCTGCGTACTCATTTTGAGTTATAACGACAAAAAACGAAGTACTTCTTACAAGTAGGCATATTGGGGAATCGTTTCGTCGTAATGGAAACTCTCTTCCGAGAATACTGGTAATGACTCGCCCGCCGGCATATAATTACCAAAGCAATTTTTCTTTCCTCATAATTTAAAACATTAGAAGATAAATTGAAAAAAAAAAACGTGGAAAGCAAAAATTGTATAATCCAAGCAATGTTTTCATGTCAGGCGTTTCTGAGCTGAAAGTGGTAGTGAGTGTCTGTTTACTTACTGTAATCAATTTCGAAAGCTTATCCCAAAATCCTTATTCAAACATAAAGTATTTTTTTAAAGTTGCGAGGGGCTTTCAGCACGAAACGTAATTTTGGTTGGTTTGGACTTGTAGTTAATCAACTCCGTAGACAAATTACGATCCATTCCACACTAAAGTATAGGGAAACTTGAAGGAAACATATGTTTCTACATAATCAGTTATTTACACAGTGTGTATTAGAAATTTACTTTGTGAAGCTCAATACTGCTAATTGCATGTACATAGTTGTACTTTACATAACTTATTCACATCTAATTATTCTCAAAGCCGAGACGTTTAATGGTTCATGTAGGTAGTGTGTTCTTCCAAAAGACAAGGTCTGAAAGTAAAGCTCTTGAAAGATCTTTCAGCGGCTGAAATGTGTTCGCAAACACCTGCCGCCCGCCCCGCCTACGCACAGAGGTCACCATCGCAACTTTCACTGGCCAAAAATGTTTGCGGTAAATTACACTACATACGAACATTATATTATTTATTGTTTCAATTATTAGTCTTAAGTTTGCTCACATGTGTGCTAATTTTAGATAAAATATATGAACAATGATTGTTTTTATTATCTTAATATACTTCGTCTGAATATCGTTTTGACCAATATAAATTTAAAAAAAAATATGACAACAATTTTATACGTTATCATCTAGAAACATAAACAGCATATTATTACTTAATATTTTTAACAAAGTTTTTATTACAAATAATAATTAACATTGTTGTATAGGGTAACGTTTTTTTCAGTGAATATTTCAAATTTTCAGTCTAAAGTATAAGGTCAAAAATAAAAAAAATAAATATTAAAAAAAACACACTTTCCAGTTTTGTATTCACCATTGAATAATGATATAATAAAATATCACTGAATAGAAAACATATTTTTGTCCAGCTAAAGTTGCGGTTAAAGCCTCTGTGCGCGACGCCCGTCGCTCGTCAGTCTGGAAAAGTGGCTGTATCATCGCGTGTCGTGTCTTGGGCGTCCAAATTACGGAGTTGGCAGCGACGCGCGATGCTCCTGGCGCCGATGCTTCGTATCTCATAATTACACGGTGATTATTAAAGTCAGCGCGAGGAATACAAATGAGAAGTGTTTTCAACAATATGTTATTTTTACGATTATTCATCCAAAGGAATATTGCCGAACGACGTTATCTGTAATTTTTTAATGTCAATTTTTTTCTAGTTAGAAAACATTAATAAATTTCATAATTTATTTGGCCAAGCAATAAATCGTTTCACTGAGTTCGAAATTATGGAAAAGGAATGCTTAAGAATAACGTATCGGACATTATCGACTGCAACAAATTGAAAATCGATATGGCTATGCATAATTCTTCAGGAGTCAATTGTCAATTAAAGGTTTGTTCCACACGCTTAATACCTGACAAATAACGATTAAATGAACATAAATATTTGTCCTACAGTATTGCAAAAAAGTTTGTCTAGTATTAAAGGAGAATAAATAATTGAATCAAATAGTGAAATGTTTTCATTCTGGCAACCTGATTTTTTAAAAATATTTATTTTAACCCACTGTTCATAAATCATTCATTGCCTCTTTAATAAATGCAAAATAATTTTATGGCACTATTTTTATAAGAATTATATAAAACATTATTAGCATTCACGTATCTAATAAGTATACTTTAGAGAATTAGTAATCAATTTTAACTAACAAGCATTTTTCTTAAATTATTGTAATATTTTACTTAGTTCCGACAATATCAAACTAGCAATGTCTTCAATCGTCAGTTTACTCAGTTTTTTAAAAGAAAATATAGAGCGGCTCAAACTATTCAAAATACAGATATTAAAATTATAATTGTAGTGACAGTTCTTTTAAAATCTTTATGTATGAAAATATTACACTTTCAAAACTTTGTAAGTAATAATAAGTCCAGCGAATCTGCTAGGAATTTAGCACTCTCCTCAGATTTCCGTTTTATGTAATTTGAATAAAAACAGAACCGTGCGTCGGCTTAAACCTTAAAATAGCCTTTCTGTGGAATTTCCCAGAGGGTAAGTGTAAAAAAGGGTTCTTAATTTATGCTGGAAAACTGCTGTTAACATGTTTTATAAATGATTTGGTTTTATAATAGAAAGGAAAACATAAGGGATGAATGATAGTACCTGTTACTTTATACCGTTATCCTGGCAACAGATTTACTTCTGTCAACATAACAGGAGAACATGAAACAGAAAAAACGACTGTAAACAGTAAACGGTCTGAAGTGGACAAGTCAGGAATAAAAACAAATATTAACGTTATAAAATGGAATTTTGAATCTGAAATACGATATTCTGGTAAATTCGATTGAACAGAGGAATTACCCTAATAATTTAGTAAGAGAAAACGAATAAATGATTTATTAGCATCGCGTATTTGTACTCTTTCCTTGCAATCGCATATTCCTTGTTAGACAGAGACTATAATAGAAAAGTTTCATCGTCTTTTCTTTTTTAAAACTACGTTGTCAAATTACAACCGTGTGTTCAGTTTTACGTTTTACATTTCTTTTAAACTGGCAGTCGGCTAGTATTATAATTTATTAACTTGGTAACAATTTAAAGTGAATCAAATAAACACTCACGATGCCCCGTAAGTCCTCAGCCACCGCGTGCAAACACACATTGAATAAAAAAATGGCAGGAATATAATGTAAATGAATGTTTACGAAACCAGTCCTGTAAAACATTTTTTCAATTTATTATCATTCGGGCATGTTTTAGAATCGAAATTTAAGTATGTTATTAGTTAATATTGTATTCACCAAGGAGTTTATCCTTTTTTATAATAAACACTGCCAAATATTATATTTTATCATTTAAATGGACAGTCGTTATACAAATATTTGCACTGCACGAATATTCGTTATCAATTTTTAACGAATGCTTGGACAGTGTTTTATTAGTACGCCAAGCTCTGTCTTACGGTATTTTTATTTAGTCATTAGTAAATTCTCACATATTATTGATGTTAAAGATCAATATAATAATCTCAATAAAGATCAATACAATAATCTCAATAAAGATCAATTTAATAATCTCAATAAAGATCAATTTAATAATCTCAATAAAGATCACTATAATTATTTCAATAAAGATCAATTAAATGATCTCAATAAATATCAATATGATAATCGCAATAAAAATCTGTTTAACGCATTCAAATAATGAGTATGGAAAAGTAGGGAGAGGATTAAAAAAAAGGTTTTTTTTTTTTTAAATTTTATTTATCTTCACAATGGAACCAAAACCAATTAAATTGTAAAATGTTCTCAGTTTGGTAAAACTTTTGAAGCTTTAAACAGAAACACGCTCACGTACATTATTGGGAAACCATTAAACATACAAACAGTTCGATACACTTCACCTAACAAATTATTTTTGTTTTCGGAGTTTTGATTTTGGACTGAAAATAATTTTTCAATCAAATTGGATTTTTTTGTGATTGAATGAGAATATGGAGGTATTTCAATATTATTTTGTTCATTTATTTTGTTAGCATTGGTAGAAAAAAATATTTAACCAAAGAGATTAATGTTAAAAAAAGCCATCGGATAACAAATTATTAGCTGACACATCAAATTCAAATGCGCCAAGTCTTAAAAAGTTGGAGCTGTATAACAATCATTATGATTAATGATAATGGAGTATTTTCATTGTATTATATACGAGTACTTTATAGGTATAAATATCCGTGATTTAGCTTAATCGCCAAAAAGACGAAAAATACATACGACTCCATTTTTACAATATCCCATCACTAAAAATTTGAAAAATTGTTGTTGGTTTCTTTCCATTCGTTAAATCCCTTCAGTGGTAGAGTTAGATAAACTGAGTACTGCTGTGGTGAGTGACCTGCTTACTAGAAAGTTGCTTGAAACGGCTTTAGACAGGTTTCTTGAGAAGATCAGAAAGGAAAGGTACTACGACTTTCCGTCTTTTTCCTTGCCTTTAACTTCTTCTTTCAGCATGATAATATTCTTCAGATGGGGATGCCACAGGTCTACTGGTTCCGGACAGACAGTATGGTAATGGATCACATAATATAAAAGTTATCAATGAAGAATTACACCTTCAGGAATCTGTTCACAGATTTTTTGGAATTTGTCACTAGACGGGTAACGATCGAAATTCCTACAAAATTTACATACATTACATTTGTAATTTGAAGATCTTCTCTATATTCAATCGAAACTTTAGTTAATTAGGACATGAAAGCGAATATTTAGCTACGTTTGCTGAATAGGGGTGCCGAAATGGAGTGAGGTTTGTTTAGGTCATGGCGGCAGATGCGTTTGTCCACGTATTGAGACTGGTTGAGGGAGACCTTTTGACCTCTCCAGTCGGACTCTCCGACCCATCGCCTTGCACGGCAAGGATTCATGCGTCCGTCACTCCAGGACACACTGATCCCCAAATTCCTACCCAACCCTCATACCCTTTTGCTTCCCAGAACTTCCGTAGCATCCCCAAAGATGACATAGGCCCCGATGGAATTTGTTTTCCTCAGGCCTCCTGTGTGGAGCTAAAGTAAAAAAAAAGTATTAGGTCCATCTATATGTATACGAGTACGTAAGGTTTAGACATATTCTCTCTGTGTCGAGACAGGCTGATGTAAAAATGTTTTATTTTAACCATTGGTATATTTTTTAATTACAAAGTAACTTGATGTTCATAGTCGTAAAGGATTTCATAATATTATTTTCTGATCGAAATTGCTCGAAACCTTTTTTTCGAAAAAATTCCCAGGTATTGCTGTAAAAGAGCTACCGAATAGTGAACATTATTGTACTAGGTATCTCAGATATGGTGAGATTACATTTCAAAAAATCCGATTCAGAGCAAAGATAGAACCTAAGGCAATTTCTAAAATTAGGATAGCTAGGGAAACTGCGAAAGTCCCTATCTCCGAACGCCTCGCAAACACCTACTAACCCACCTTCTACCCGAGAAGATTAAAGTAGTTTTCTGCTGTATACTCACAAAGCGTACCTACCAACGCATTTATTGTCTGTGCCAACACATATCTGCCGTCTGATAACATGTATGTGAAGAGTACATGGTGTATGTACATCTCCTACGCTGTAAGCCTTAGTCCAGGGATGCCCAACCAAAATCGTTTGGTAAGCCAATTTATTTTTACTGAGCTTAGGTTGGCCACTGGAGGAAGGGGGGGGGGGGAGGAAACGGCGGATATTAGCCTTAATTTTAACCGGTATAAACTCATTATTCATGCGCCTAATATAGTCCTTTGCACTCACCCTCCACTTCTTAAAATCAGATAAGTTGCATTCGATCTTCCGAGAAATTTGCAGAAAAATTATACCGGTCTGAATTGATTGCTAAATAAATTCCTAGTGCGGCCATGCTAACAATAATTGTCAAGCAATAAATTAATCCCCCCCCCCCGAGAGATCGAGGTTTAATAACAAGAAAGTTCTAATTTCACAAAATATAATATAATTCGATAATTTGCGAGAACGATTTTTCATTTTTTGTATGAATACCGAAATCCAAAACAAAGAAAGCTGAAAACTTCAGTTTGGGTCGCAAAAAAATCTGTAATTGGACCGCAGATTGGCCATGCCTGCTTTAGTCGGCGTAGGTCAGAGGATGGAAAACCATCAAAAGAAATAATGGAGTCTTTTTGTTTTATGAATTGCACACAAGAAGCCCATCTGCTCTTAGCTCTCTGAAACCAGTGGGACGAAAGCATCCCTAATTGGGGGCAACTGGTGAGGCTATAGTATGGATACCGCCGCCCCGGGAACCATTTATTGGATAACCAACACTCCGCCACAGGTCACTCCAGGTTCACTCTGGGTTTATCTAGGTTCTGGCGACGAATGCGTTTGCCTATCTACTGCGTGGCGGGCCGGATCGGGAGAGACTAATTGAGGGAGACCTAACCTAGACCTCTAGAACCGACTCTCCCGGTTCAGTGGGAAGGATTGATTCATACGTCCTTCGCTCTTGGACATATTCAGAGACTTCTCAGAACTTCCTCTCCTTCCATTCCCTTTTACACAGCATCCCCAAAGATGACATAGGTTCTGTAGAATGTTTTGTCTTCAGGGGCTCTTGTGTGGCGCTAATGTAAAAAAAAAATGGAAAGGTGATTAGATAGGGCAGATAAAGGTTGGGAAGTAACTTGGTAGTTCAGATCTGGTCATCAAACACGGCTAAAACTATTTCAAGAAAAGTTTCGATACGGAATAGTGGTCTTAAACTAGGAGAACTCTACGCCAAGGGGAACATTTCAATACAAGGCCTCTAAGTCTATAATAGCCAGGTAACATTTTATTAACACAAATGAGATAAAAATTACATTACCATTAAAAAAACATTAACTTTAAATTCAGTAGGTAATTTAAACGACTCGCACTGAATGGCACGTAAGAATTTAGTAAAACCCAAAATGTTGCCACATTTGCCAGTTTTTACAACATTTACGTGCATTCACAATAGGTTTGGTCATAATTTCCGGTACACAAATTGTTTCTACTCAAAAATCAGCTCTGTCAAAATCAGTCGGCGCCGGCGCGGCGGTTGGAACTTTCTACTCATTATAGAAACTTCTAAGATGAGAAGACATAGAAAATTGATATGTAGATACTCAGATTACTAGAAGACCGACTCTCCTACAAATTACTGACGGAAATTTTGGAGGAAAAATGTCTAAACGTTCCAAACAAAAAAAATCATAAAATTCTCTTAAAAGAAAAAAAGATTTTGTGGTAATCAAGAACCGAAAATAATAATAACCAATACCACCTTATAACCCAAATACATATAAAGTGTTAATAAACTGAGATACCTAAATTACATATTCAAACGCATGACCAACATTGTCAATATAAGAACCATGAAACTTGTCTATAACGCATTGGTGCTTTCATCCATTTCCTATGGAATAATCGTGTGGGGAGGAACATACAACAACCATGTAAAACCATTAGAAATTGCACAGAAGTCCATCATTAAGGTAATGTACCAGAAGGCCAAGACGTATCCCACCAATCAGTTATTTCAAGAAACTGAAATTATGGAACTAAGGCAGATCTACTGTATCCAGTGTCTTAAATTTATATTTTCTCGTCCTAACAATTTTACTAAAAACACAAATCGTTCTAGCCAGAGACATACCACGTGCGTGTACACAGTGCATCACTGCAAAACCAGATTGGCCCAAAGGCACATTAACTGTATTGCCCCAAACTATTCAATTCCCTACCCAATTCAATCAATACTTGTCAAAATCTGAACGTGTATAAGAAAAATATTAAAAGCTGGGTAAAAAATAATTTGGAAGTGAGAAATTTTTTTCTTTAAATTGTATTATATGTTTTCTAAATTCCTAAAATATTCCATGTCTTTCTGTATTTTAGATTAATAAAAGTAAATATATGTGTATTATATGTACACATATTTATGAACGTGTGTATGTACTTATTGGGTTTATACATACGTTATTATATGTACATATCTTTAATTTTAAGAAATCTCACAATAATCTCCTGTAAAATCGATCATGTTGATCTCTTAAGACACTATGTATATATATTTTTAAATTCTATTTTAACCACCACTGTTTAATATCCACATAATATAATACCCACGCATAGGCTTCGCCTTTGTTGGATCTTTTTGGTTACTCTCTTATATTTTATGTTATTATGTTTGTACTTATTCCCATGTATCAAAAAATTTTGCTAATAAAAAAAAAATAAATAAAAAAACATAATTTGCCTCTGCTGCAAAATTCCAGATATATTAAAATTAATTGAGAGTTGATATGGGATAACTTCTAATTGAGTGAGATATGGGATAACTTCTTGGGGTCAATCAATCATGTAAAACCAACATAAAACATGTACAAATGATTCAAAACGCCATGGTAAAATTGCTAGTAAGCAAAACCGTTTTAACCAAAGACGAGATATTAGTATCGTATATAAATCAATCAATGTATTACCTGTACGTGCTATTATGTGGCAAAAAATTGTATTGCAGCATATATCCGGTAGTCCATATAAAACAATGGTGGATCATGCACACAATACTCGTCTTATACAAAATAAAGGAATGAAAGTACCCGTGTTTCAAAACGAATATGGTCAAAAAACACTTGAATATACTATACCATTAATATTTAACAAATTGCCATACGAATTCAAAGAAAATTGCTCCATAACGAAAATCTCACTGATGTTAAAATCATGGCTATTAGGGAGTAATCTTATGTATTAAGATTATATTGTGCTCACTCTCATCATGTACTAATTTGCAATTATGTTATTAATGACTAGTGAATTAAATACTCGAGTGTCTAATGATATTTAAAAAGGAAAAAATTCTTAATCTACATTTTTTAACCATAAAATACGATCTCTGAATAATAATTATCCACATTGCATATCACATTATCACAATGTTTTAGTGTATATATATATAAATATGTTTATGGTTAATATGTTGTTATATGTGTGTGTTGTTGCCACGCTGACGCGTTGAGGATAATTTAATGTATTGTATTGTTTTAAGTTAATCTGTGGAACTGATCTCCTGCTGACAAGCTACTTGCAGTAGCTTAGCGGGTGTAAATTCCCATTGAATGCAATTTTATACAATAAAAAAAAAATTATAAAAAAAGGTTTGCTACCTCCGGAGATTGGTCTGTGTGCTTGGAACTACACCACTTCGGTAAAGATGAAAAGTCAAACCATAATAGATGAGATATGAAAACTCTTTCTGTCGGATTAACGTGATATGGAAGAATACCGCAGATGACAAAGGAAACTAGCCTTTCCTCGGTTAGTCACAGCAAGTTAGAGAGTCAAAATAATTCAGGCAATGTAAAAATGTGACAGAATCTTGACAAGATATGCTCTGTCTCTCTTTATTTTTTTCAAGTAAAACTGATGTTAGACATATATAAAGTCATTCTTAGTTGGTTACAAAAAGCAAGTGCTCCCCACGGTTGACAGCCACTTCTGGTCTGAAGTCCCAAAATACTTGCAAAAACTCTTCTGTGCAGACAACTTGATAGTTTCCCCTATTATAACAAAACGTTTTGAAATCTTTAGACTACCGGCGACAAGTTTGAAGGCCGTCCTTTTTCAACCGACAAAATATTTACATTAAATATGCTCCGAGAAACTAGCGTCAACTAAGTTGGCGTTAACGAAACTAGTTAATATTTATCAAAGTTAAAAAATTACTATACATTTATTTAAACAAAAAAAAATTGCTTTTAAGAAATATTTATCACTTGAGAATGGGTCGTTTCCACGTCTCGTTGCTTCGTCCCTCCTAAAACATAGGTCTCTTCAAGATCCATGTTTCTATAATATTTTCTCTCTGGATTTTGACGCCAGTGCAAATATTTTTTTTTATTATTTATTTATTTACGGACAAATAGTCCAATTAATTAATTTATAACACGGGTAACAAATCCGTAGCCATTAAAAATCAAAACCGACAACGTTCCAGTGCATGTCCCTACGCTTGGTTTTTTTGATAAGTTATTTCTATCCAATTTGTGAGGCGGTTATGGGTTTACTGGATAACCAACATCCCTGTCATATGTCACCCCAAGTGATTCGCTACGTTTGGTGACTTAGCAGGGGTGCCCGGGTACATGGGTTGAGGTTTGTCTAGGCCTTGGCAGCAAATGCGTTTGCCCACCAACTGCGTGATTGAGACACCATACTGATTTATGGAGACCTAATCTAACTTTCTCGGCCGCAGTGAGAGGGATTCATACGTATGTCACTCCTGAACACACTGACCACCAGATTCCTAACCCTCATTCCTTTTTTTCACAGAACTTCCTCTCCTTCCTTTCACTTAAAATATACTCTACACAGTATCCCCAAAGATGACACAGGCCTCGATGGATTCCTCAAGGCCTCCTGTGTGGAGCTAACGCAAAAAAATCTTAGAGGAGTTATGACCCTACAAAATTCCTTAAAATTGCCTAGTTTGAACACCATCAACAGACGTTCAGTATACAAATTTGACAACGTACTTTTAGAAAAGCAAAACGCAGAGATAATTTTTAATATTTTCTTCTAAAGGAGTTGGTAAAAACAATCGGTCAAGTTATACAGGACAAAAGGAGGAATACAGATCCTTGATTTTTACTGGGAATAGTTTTTTTATAAATTTATACACTCGTTATTAAAATTTCTCGCCGATCGCGTTTCATTTCAAAGGAATTACTTTTTAAGAGATGATGACACATGGGTAAAGTCTGTTAGGAGAGAGCACCAGAGAAATAACAATTAAACTATTATAGAAAATTTATTCTGTTGCGTAATTACATACATTAGTGATTCAGCAAAACTCGACCAATTTATCGTTAAGTTCACAGGACTGAGTTTAAAACTCCTTTTCTAACAAGTCCCCATTACCGACGAACAAGCATGTATCATTGTTGGTCTCCTCGTTAAGCTGTGCAATGAATTAATTGCAGCGGGATGTTTCGGAAGTTTCCTCGACTTTATTTGCGTGGCACGGTACTATAGAAATGTGTCGGCAACACGGTACTCGGGACGGTTAGGAGGTAACCGCATTACCGGCCTTAAAAATTGTCACTGAAGTTTGCGCCACCGCGCGCCGCCGGAAGGAGTTATTTACCCAATTTGGTGGCGCTAGTTTACCGCCGATAAATTCGCCCAAACTCTGGTAGCTACTCGTACTACCTGCCCGTAGTTCCCGTACCGTTGAAAAGTTTGCGTTGCAAAAGCGCAGTTTGCTCAATTTAACGTAATTTTTATAAACTTGAATTTTCAGCGGTATACAAAAATAACCCCTCTGAAAGTATATGAAAATAACTATATCAAATATTATAAATAATTATGAATGCATTCAAAAATAGTTTAATGAGAGTTTACAGGTTAATCTGTTAAGCATTGCATTATTGTTTATAATTGACATAGTTGTGTTTTTTATTGTAAGATTTGCTTTTAATTGTCTCAAAAACTAATTTAAAAAAAATACAGTTACACGCGATACTCCAGATAAGACGATGTTAATAAAAAAAGGCTATTATAAAAACTGCGAATCTGGATTTATTTATTATTTAAATACACCGATCTTTTTGATGTTGTTGTGGGAGGTTGGAAAATGTTCATGTTTAGAAATTTTTGATCCCGGAAACATTTATATTTTTAAAAAAATTTCATGTTGGAAAATTTTTCTGAAATAAGCTCTTTCCAAAAATTGGTAATCTGAAAAAAGTGTTCAGATTATCAGTTCAGTTGGAAAAGTTGGTAGGAAAATGGGTATGAAATTTAAAAAAAGCCTTAATCCTTAGAAATTTTACATGCTGTAAAATCATTTGATGAAAAATTGGAAAACGTTAATAAATTGCTCTGAAAATGGGTAGGGAAATCGTATAAAGTGTTTTTGAAAATTAGAAAAACCCAAGTTTTGTAAATTTTGACATTTTATCAACGGAGATGCTGTTTGAAAGCTTTATCGGTTCTTTTTTAAAATAACATAAGGCGCCACTTCCGTTTACAACGAACCTAAACTCTACAATTATTAAGATTTTATTCACAATCTTCGATTTTAATGCCAGCGGTGTGGATGCTACTTCCTGACTAATGATATAGATTCGTTATCCGATCCTGTCAAATTTGTTCCGTTTATTTTATCATAATATTATTTTAAAATTAGTTTCCATTACAAATATACAGTGTCAGAATGATAAATATATAAATATTAGCCACAAACCCTGCTGGCTTCTTTGATTTTTTACCCTATCGACTGCCGTCAATCAATAAGAAACAACATCTTTAATAAATTATTTAGCCGAACTTTTATGTAAAATTAAACAGTGCTGTTGATATTGTAAAATTAAACCAATAATGGAAGGTTCTTAGATAATATTTTTTGTTAACGGTTTGTCCGCTAAAAAATACACCAGACATTTTCTCGGCATTTGAGACGGCGAAAACTCGACCGTTTATACTAAAAATTGATTATTTAAGGTAATGTAAATATTATGGAGCTTTTAAACACTTTGTAATGAGTGAAAACACTTGGTGGTGGCTTTCGCCTCCTTTAAGATAACTCAACGGCATTATTAACTGTCCTCGTGAATTGAGAATGGTGCTTTAATATTATTTTTACGAGCTTCAACTTTTCAACAGAAATTTTATTCCACGGCTGTACTCACGTAGGATTAAATCGATAGGCACCAGTTTTAATATAATTTTTTTGAAAAACGACAGAAATTGTTATGGGTACGCATTTATTTTAACTCCACAAGGGAAGCCCAAAAATAATTACCTCAGTGCCAATGTATCTTTTAAAATGCTGACTGGAGGGTCTGGTGGGAAATGAGCGAACATGGGTCTCGAAGAGAGGCCGGCAAATCATTCCACGGGCGAACTGTTGAACTCAAGGACGAGTCGAAGAAGCGACCATTCTCATTCGACAAATGCGAATTGTGTACATGTTGGGCATATGTATAATAATTTAATAATTTTAAACGGATAGAATAAATAAATTCTCGAAAAATTTTGAGGGTCGAGAAGTCATACAACTTTTCTTAGAATACAGAAGAATACAAGAAGTGATTTGTGGGCGCGTACTATGATCCAAATATAGGCACAAACTGGGCCTATATTTCCGTACAAAACTGTGTTTTCGAAATTCAAATGGGATGGAGATCTGCGATTTCAGGCGAGTGTAAGTGAGGCAGAACACTGGGCGGTTTGACTGCATGGAAAATTTGTTTCCATTCAAATTCATATGGAAGGCACTTTTAGTGTTATATTTCTTATTCTTTGGTATTTTTATTTTTATATGGCTCTCGACTATTACTAATCCAGAGGTCGCCGGTTCCAATCCAGTAAGTTTTGTTTGATAAATTTTTGTGTTGTATAACAATTTATTAATTAAAAATAATATACATATAGTATTTGTGGCATGTTCCAGACTGGAATGTTCCAGTGTTCTCAGTACTGTTCTGGTTTAAGACTACCATTCAGCTGAAACGTTGCTTGAAATGGTTTTAGACAATGTTGGTCCTACGACAGTTCCCTGAGGGATTCCAAATTCCAAAAAGCTTTTCGTAAATCTGTAAATATTATATATTTTAAATAGTAGATGTAAGTTCTGCATAGCGTCGTGCGTACCTAGTTCTTCTCTTAAGACCAAATTGATAAGGACTAATAATAATCTTAATTGAAATGTGATGATTTGTTTTCAATGAACTTTTTCGTAATTTTAGTGTCATATTCAGATAGACCGGAGTTTTTATTTACATGCGCTCCACACAGGAGGCCAGAGAAAAATAATTTCCCTCAGGGCCTATGTCATCTTTGGGGATGCTGTGTAGAGGTTTTTTTTATGAAAGAAGGAGAGGAGAGTTCTGGGAAGGAAAAGGGTTTAAGGGGTGGGAAGGAATCTGGGGTTCAGTGCATACTGCTCATCCGCCTCCAAGACCTAGACAAAACTCACCCCATGAACCTGGGCACCCCTGCTAAATTACCAAAGGTAGTGAACCACTTGGGGTGACCTATGGCAGAGGTGTTGGTTATCCAATAAAGGTTCCCGGGGCGGCGGTACCCATTCCCAGCTTCCGAATTGCATTCCAGTGTTCCACTACTTAAACTTGTGTTGACAACATGGATAACTGGTTTATTTTGATTAATTCCATCAAATCCGGTTGCCGATTCTCTATTTAAATTAGTGATTCCCGTTAGGAGGTCCGCGAAAGAGCAAATATAAAGTGAAAAATTTGTGACTAATTTTTATGATTATAAAAATAACCAGTTGAAAACCTTTGTTCTTCATAGTGACAAAATTATTCACCTTTTTTTCTCCATTTCACCATGCGAAAATGTGTATTTCTTCAAACGTAAATAGTTTTTGCCATCCTCGTATATCTGACGACAATGCTTTGATAAAAAATAATACTTATTTATATACAACAAATATAATATTTCTACTCGACATAATTATTACAACAACAAAAAAACAGCAAAGACTTGAAAAGGTTGTGAATTGTGTTTAAATTTTACCTTTGTTTAAATGTGTACCTTGATAGAAGCTTTTAACATACGTTTCCAAGAACCTCATTCGCGTACTTTTTACCAGACAAACTTACAAAGGAGAAACGCAATGGAGTTTTAGCAAGGGAGTTTTAGCAATAAAGGTTTCTGAAAAACAGTTTTTTTTTATTTTATTTTAAGTAAGTTTGCTTGTTAGCACGATTTAAAATAATGCACACGTTGAAACGCTTTTAGCAAGGCACAATTAATTTTATCGTTAACTAACTCACCGGTACCGCCTCAGAATCAATAACTGTTGTGTTAAATTATGCTGAATTAAATTCATTTTTATTATTAAGTAAAAAATTACACAATAATCGATGCGCAACTGTCCGTGTTTTGTTTTTGTCAGTATCAGAGATGGCGTTGTGTACGGATTTATATTTTTTGTGATTTTCTTATTTTTCCACTTTTTTTCTTTTTACATTAACTCCACACAGGAGGCCTTGAGGAAAATAATTTCCCTCAGGGTCTATGTCATCTGGGATGCTGGGTGGAGGGTCTTTTTGAGGAGAGGAAGGAATGAACATTGGTCTTGAAGAGACCTATGTTGTAGGAAGGAGGAAACACAGAGGCCGGCAAATCATTCCACAGCCGAGCTGTTAAACATAAGAACGAGTCGAAGAAACGACCCGTTCTCATGTGACAAATGTCAACCGTGTACAAATGTTGGGAACGCGTTTGGCGTGTTTCCCGACTATGCACCGGTGCCGGAGGGATCAATGATGCTAGTTCCTCGGAGCATCTTACATTGTAATACCGGTAGAACAAGGATAACATTCCCACCCGACGCCTGTGCTCCAATCCGTCTGTTAAGATGGGAGAATCTATCAAACGGACCGCCCGTTTCTGCACAGAGTCGAGGGTATTTTTCAGGTATTTTGGAGCTTCAGACCAGAGGTGGCTGCCAAATTCAATCGTGGGGCGCACTTACTTACGGGAATGGCGTTTCATTTTCTTTATAGTGTGAGGGAGATTTATTACAATTATTGTATTTTTCCTTTGGAGGGGTGCAGACGTACGTTTGTCTCATTTTCGACTGTTGACATTTAGTCAAGAGAGGGACAGCATTATATGTTTAAGAACAAAAGCAAAACAATCAGCGCATTCATATATGACGTTTTTGAATTTTTGGAATTCACTCACTATTCAATATTAAACTTATCACAATATTTGTAGGGGCGTGTAAATAGCCCCTGACACGAGGGAATGACTACCCTATGTAAATCAAGGAAAATTGAACTCTTCCCTATGTGACACAAAACAGTTGACCCAGCAATTCCAAAATCCAAAGTGAAAACAAAACAATACTCACTCAGAGAATGCAGCTCATGCACGATGTCCAACACAAAAGACACTTCTTTTCATTAAAAATATCAATTTCTGCCAAGGCGTTATTGCATAATCTCAACAGATGTTTCGCACAGCAAGGAAGTTTCAACAATGAAATATAAATCTGCCTATTAATAATACGTGCCAAATCTTAGGTAACAACAATAATTCAATTATTGGGTGAATTATTTGATAATGACTGACTAGGAGTGACATCTGTTGGCTTTTCACTAACACTCCCGTCGGAAGTAATTGCCTGCTTCACAAAGGTAAGGAAATGCATGAATATACTGAATTTCAAGTCACATAGGTGAATTCAATACAATACAAAAATCATAGATGGCGCCCTCATGGTCTCATAGCATAAATTATTAATTTAAAGAAATTAATGCCCAAATGGATCCAAATATATTTATGGCGCGTATCCAATATTGCTGCATCTCTTTAAAAAAAAGATAATTCGTTCCATACAAAATGTATGAGGAAAAGAATTTTCTTCATAATTTTTTTTCGTGAATGTTTTAATAGCTATTTTGCTATTCGGTGCGGAGACAAATCCAATAAAGATCATAAAAATCGGTCCAGCCGTTTTTGAGTTGTAAATGGTGTAACTAACCCGACTTTGTTTTATATATTAACTAGCAGACCCGGCCACACGTTGCTGTGGCTAACGAAACACAACGCCGTTACCCGATCCTTGTAAAATCCACACCACCCGCTTGCCAGCTGCCCGCTGCCCACTGCCTGAATTGAATATTTGAATTTATCGGCTTTTCTCTACCATAATTATTAACTCGCCACTAATTATACAATGCTTGCAATGCAACACTGGATATTTGAAAAGGGAAAATCAAATACCTACTTACTCTGGGTCATCTATTTTCCAATTTCTTCCGTCGAACGAATTTTATAGTACGGCCCGCCAGCCGTTTTAAATGGCACAAAAATATGTTTTCTTTGAATTACTCGGCTTTTCTCTAATATAATTTGCATGTATTATACATATAAGTATTCCTCTTCAATCACTCTATTGGTGAAAACCGTATGAAAATCCGTTGCGTAGTTTAAAAGATTAACGCGCACATACATTTTGAGCGACTTCATTTTATACTATGTTAATGATGATAAGAAAATTCAATAATTCCCATCTTTATACTTTTATCATTCAATCCCTTGGCACAGCCGTAAAATAATATTTTTATGTATCATAAATTTCACGTTGAGAACCACTACCCAGAATTGTAGAGTCAATAGCTAAATTAAATTAAAAATAAAACAATAACTATAGCAGGCTTTTAAATATTATATAAGCAAAACTATGACACGTTAAAAAACCAATAAGTAAACCTATAAACGAACATGTGCACAAGAACTATAAGAAAGAGATGCCTTAAACAAACCTTGAACGTTTAACCAGCCAGCGGACGAAAATCCACATTTCGTCGAAAGTTGTTCTTACGATCGTGCAGGGCGGTTACAACGAGAAAGGTTGATTATTCTCCGTGCCAGCTTTTTAAAATTATAACTCAATATCGAATTTATTTCACTTCAAATTAGCTTTAATTTATACCTTCATCCAAAAATGCTGAAAGGCGTGATGATAAAACTATTAAAATAATGTGCTTTTTGTAGTTATTTTTTGATTATAAGTATTTATCATTTTTCAATAATGTCTAAATTTAATAAGGATGTTAAAAAAATCTGAAATATATTAGTTTGTAAGTGCGCAAATAAATACACAAATGGACCAATTTTTGTCAAGAAACACATGTATACACATATTTTTTAATGATTTTATTTAAACTAAAATTAAAATTCTAAAACATGCGTTTGCTAGATAATGTATTGATTTATTTTACTGCATGATTATATTATTTGAAACAGGTGTGGTATAAAACAAAATCTTTTTTGAAAATTTAACAAATTTAACGACCTATGGAATTACCTTATTATACTAAAAATAAAAAAAAATAACTCAAAATTTATTACATTCGAATGCTAGATAAAAGAACAATCTTTCGAAATCCATTTATATTTTTTTGTGGAAAAGAGTCAATACGTCTAAAATCTGATTTGAAAATGACATATTTCTGGTTTTCTCTGGTAATGCCCTCTTAAAGTGAATGAATACTGCACAATTTTTTTTCCATCTGAAAAATCGAGATCAACGCAACTAATTTCCGCTCGTGATGACATTTCCATCATAAGACGAGACAAAAATATGCAATAATCCAGGACCAAGATCAGACCGGGTATTTAAGTACTTAAGGTGATGGATGCATCACATCGTGTAAAATTCAGAATCAGGCCGCTAAGAAAAACACTCCTTGTGTAGATTGGCGATAAGGTTTACATTCCCATTTAACACCAGCCTCCTGTTTTGATATTCACAAAAAATTAAATACGATCATTTTTTCAACAATTTAATTTTCCATATTATACAATAAAACCATAATCGAAATGGGGATCTTAAGTAGGATATTCTGAACTTTAAAGCAGTTTTTATTGACCTGATATTTTTTTTCTGGGCTTATAAAAGATTAATAAAATCTATTATTTCAAAGGCAATTACATAAATATGTTTTATTCGCAGTATTTAATTGAAGCATCTAAAATACTTCTAAGCGATCTAATTCTCAAACGTAAATCACATGATTTTGCATCACCTTAACCATAGACCTTCCTTATTCAGATCACCTTTCTTTGTCCCATATTATTCGCGTAATTCAAGCGAGCGCAAAGAACAGCATTAGTATTTAGATGGAAATCGGTTTGAAGGTTTTAGGTATGTTACCTTTTTATGGTAGCCACCGCACAAAGGATGGCAGCAATTTTATTTTTAATACAAAATCTCGGAATGCTAAGAGGAGAGAATTCAGATACGCGTCGCCATGTATGAAGAAAAAAACCCAACAAAAACCATGAATTATTCCGCTCAAAAGCTAAACTTACATGAGTGTAAACTTTTATTATCCGCCTTGGCGGAATTTTTCAGCAAACTCGCGGTATATAGAAAGCAAGTGATGAAATACTTATTAAAATCTGTCGCGAATATAAAATCTGATACCTACTTGTACGATAAAATCTGATACGATGTCACAAAGTAAAAAGAAAACAATTGTCCGTTATTTAGAATAGAATGAATAATTAACATACACGTATTTCATTTATGAAAATCATCAACCACTATCCATCAAATCAGAAATTAGGGACCTTGGGGTTATACTTGATAGTAAACTGAATTTCAATAAACATATCGACCACATAGTCACTAATGCATCTCCTATGCTTGGATTCATAATCCGTTCCTGTAAACAATTTAAAGATCTTATTACTTTCAAAATACTACACTTCTCATACGTTCGTAGTATCCTTGAATACGCATCTCAAGTGTGGAACCCAGGCTATGCAATACACAAAAATAGAATCGAAAGTGTTCAAAATAGATTCTTAGGGTACCTTAACTTTTGCTCTTTTAGATCTCACGTTAGTAATGAAGACTCTGCAAAGTTCTTCAATATGCAGACGTTAACTTGCCGAAGAAATATAGCAGATTCGGTTGTGTTATTTAAAATGACACATAACCTAATTGATAGTCCTGTTCTTCTTCAACGCCTATCATTCTATGTTCCAAATCGCAACAGCAGACAGTCACTTACTTTTAATCTCCCTATTTGCAAGGCCAACTCCAAACAGAAGTCATTTATTTATAGATCCACACACCCATTTAACTTAAATTATAACCACATTGACATTTTTAACGAGACTTTACATGACTTAAAACGAAAACTCACTAAGCAACATGACTAAAACTAGAAAGTTTAATCCCTATATATATTCCCATCCTTTGCCTCTTAATCCTATGTTCCTCATCTAATTCTATGTTCCTCCTCCCCCCTCCCCTTTCATATGTTGTGAAAAAAAATAATTTAAGAAAACACCCTTACAATGTCACACTTTATTATTCATTCACTATCACAAGTGGAAAGTTCATAATTGGCATAATTAACTATCTTACTATTGTTTTATTGTGTAATCTCAGATTTGCTGTCAACTTTCCCTAAAATAAATAAAATAAAAATAAAAAAGACTGGAAGAACCTTTTCAGAAAAGTGAATAATTATTAATTTTATTTTAAAAGTTCGGTTAGATCTGGAAAGCCATTATAAAGTCTAGTCTGGTTTTTAATGTTTAAAAATAAATTTGTAATTTATTACTCTCAATAATAATCGAGGAGCCTTTTTTAGAAAGAGAAATTTCTGCCCAAAACGGTTTTTTTACTCTTATTATGAAGAATTTTATATCAAATTTCTACGAAATGACTAATTCAGATTTTCAAACATCATCGTATGCACCTGTTCTATGTATAAAAATGATAAATAAAAGTATCAGAGTAGGCCCTCGGTTATACAAAAAAATATATTTCTGATTCTCCATCATAATTTTAACATGAGTATTTCTTACCCATTTTTTGTATGGACGTATCGACGGTAGGTGTTATAAATGTTATAAATTTTATTTATGTAGTTTAATAACAATTTTTTTTGTGGAATTAGGTAGAAAAATAAATCAAACATCAGTTTTAGTTTTTATTAAAACAATCATTTTATTAAAAAATAAAGTTTTCTTGATATTTCTCTTTATGAAAACACTTCTCATATTACCTGCTTCATTATTGATTTACATTGAATTTATCAAGTAATTATTTATAAAATGAACTTGATATAAGACGAGGTGAAAAAAAGGTTTTATCAAACACATACATATAAATGAAGATTAGTAGTGATTGCTCTCTTTGCTTCTATATCCGTAAGTGAAGGATTTCATGGACCCACTAGGTTTAGATTCTTTAATAAGTGGTGATTCTTAATAAAACGGATTATTAATAAAACGAACTTGATATAAGACAGGGATAAAAAAAGTTTTTTATCAAACACATACATATGAATGAAGGTTAGGAGTGATTGCTGTCTTTGATTCTGTATCCATAAGTGGAGGAACTCATAGTCCCACTAGGGCACTAGGTCTAGATACTTTAATAAATGGTGATTTTTCGATCATCAATGCGCTGCATCCCACAGTTTTACATTCACCCCTTACCACTCCTCACCGCCAGAAACGTTTTTCATAACTTGATTATGAAAATATTTTCCAGGCGCACAAAATGTCGGTGCAGAGGGAACGTCTCGTTTGATGGCATGCGCCAAACATGACTTCGCTTATCGGGTTTGTAAAGTGTTTGTCGAAAAAATCAACAAACTCAACTCAACAGACTCCAAAATGTTTCAATCAATCCTTGTTCACACATTGATCACAGGGTGAATTCCAGAAAGAAAAACATGACGGGAGAGTGGAAATAATTTAAACCCAACAAGTAAAGTTTTCATTAGCTAACGTATCAAGCTTGTATTAGTAAATGCAGGAAAAATATGATCATAGGTACTTATTTTAAAGAAAATACGCAATTTATTTGAGGGCATGTAGATATACGTGTATGTACGTACGTATTATGTAATCGTACGTATTATGCACGCCATATTTATTAGAGACAAAGATACGACAAGAGTAAATTTCTTGGCTCATAATTTGAAGGTTGCGGGATCGAATCCCAGCGTGCAAAAATAAATTTTATTTGATTAATTTTTGTTATTTCACAATTAATTCATTCTTATATTCTCTCAGTATCGCCCTAGTGTAAGACCACCATACAGAATCGAAAAGTTGCTTGAAATGGCTTTAGTCGTGTTTGGTGACCAGATCTGAGTAGGTAGGTATTTCCCAACCTTTCTCTGCCCCATCTCCTTCCCCTACCAATACCTCCGGCCTCACAACATTCCTCAATCGGGGATTCCGTAGTCATACTGGCTCCAGATGGGAGCAGTTGGGACTCTTGAGCGGTATTCATATGAAAAAAGAAGAAATAAAAAATAACATTCTTGTGTTAAACCAAAAAAGAATTGTAAATGGTTATAAATTTCCCAAGACTAATAATACATTTGCAGCGTTAACATTTACGAGAAATTATATAACATTTTGAAAAAATATCATAGGTTGAATGGTATTTATCTTGTGAGAGTGGATTGTTATGTTTGTGTAAAAAAATGATTGGCGAAGGACCTTGATTTTGTGTTACTATCACTGCTTAAAAATGATAAAAATACATGTTGCATAGAAAGGAAAAGGACTCACCGAAAAAGGATAAGAACTTGGCTGGCAATGCGCTTTTCTGCTTCCTTTCCCCATCCAACAGGCACAAAACAGTGATAGGCGTGAGGTTCGATTATTTTATAATACACGGCGGAGATGGTTTAATGGCGATTGACCGATAGCAGAAGCACAATATGGCTATATGCGGCGGGAGTTTATTGCAGACTGAATAAGATTGTGGGTAAGATTGACGGGTAGGCAATTGGGAATTGGTAGGACAAAGGAACTTGCAACAATAATTAATACCAATCCCAAGCAGTGACAGTATGTATGCGTGCTATGTAGGTATGTGTGAGTAGGTATGTGTATGGGCGTAACCATAGGTTTTAAAACAAACGATTTCATGACAGTTGATCCCCCGAAAGCTGATGCTCGGAAAATTGATCCCTGGAAAGTTGATCCCTCGGACGGATGGTCCCCGAAAGGTGGATTTCTACTGTACTTCCTCATACACTTAGTAAAAAAAAGTGTGCAGATGGGATATACGACTGTATAACAAAAGTCGATATATTTATATCAGCCATTGCCGAAGTAAACAACCAATCAGTCTTATTTAATTAAAACCTACTCTGCCTAATGGCCTTTGCACAGTAAGGTGGGTCACAACTCTATGGGATTTTTTTTATTTTTTTATTTGTCTAATAGTGATAAAAGGGTGTTAAATGAAGATATAAAATCACGAATTTTTTTTATAATATTTGGAAACTTTGAATTTCACATAACAGAGAAAAAACAACCCTTGTTAAATCTTTAAAAAGGGTTAGATAAACCATTAAAAATGAACTATTTTTCAATAAGACACGAAAACGAGGGAATATTATGATTTATTTATTTAAAAAAGATATGATTATAATTCAAATTTTCAGGCAGTGTTTTAAATACCAACAAAATCCTTCTAACTCTCAAATTTCGGCATTATTTTGCGAGACTCAATCTTGGGATTTTTTTGTACATATATACTACATTTGCTATGGAAGATTCCAAAAGATATGATTTAAAGGATTCATAGAAACTATTATACACACCAGAAATAACCCGCTCAAGTGAATCCGGAGGAAAAATATCGCATCAGAGATTTGAAAATTGTTAAACACGTCGCGACGCGTCGTTTTGTACCCATTTGGTAACTTTTAATCGCTTTTGGAATGTAAAAATAACATTTTTAAATGACCCACCTTATTGCTCAGGAACCCCTGGAATACAGGACTAAGAAAGTTATAATTTTGTTTTTACACTTATAATTTATCACGTACATATAATGAAATGTACATACATTCTGAAATTATATTAAAAATAATTTAAATAGACATTTCAGGCAGGTTATGGTATAACATTTATATTATTTACAATAAATGATTCCCTTTGAAGTAAAACTGTCTTTTCACAAATTTATTTATTTTGCTGCAAAATAATTACAGCAGTTACAATATAGGTTCAATCATTTTATTTTAATATTTTCAATTTAATATTTAATTGAAATGGTCGTAAATACAATTAAAAAAAATTCATTTTAAATATAAGGTACTGTATGGAACGGTTTTAGCCGTGTTTGTTGAGGAGATCTGAATGGCCCGGTACTTTTCCACCTTCCTCTTCTACATATTTCTCTTCCCCATTTCCTTCCCCTCCCCGTTACGTTCAGTGTCACAACACACCGTACATGTCACTGGCTCGGCGCGGAAGCAGTTGGTACTCTTGTAAGGTATTCAGATTAAAAAAAAACCGAAAGTATGGTTACCAAAGATATTTTATTAGTTCCTCTTTTGGCCAACTGCACAGACAAAATTTATACGAGACGGTGAGCTCAAAGAATAATAATTCCTTCAGGTCCTTCGACGATAATAAGGCTCAAGAGAAATTATTTCCTCAGCGTCTCCTGTGTGGAGTTAATGTAAAAAACAAACTAAAAATTGTGAACGTTTGTACCCGCCGCAGGATCTGAACTCTGTCTGACTACTGGTCGCGTCTACCTTAATCTATCATTGAATGCTGAACAATTTCAGACAAAACTGTGCAGTGTTTTCGTGTTTAGAAAGTTTTATGCTAGGCGGTTTTGAGTTTCACCTAACCCTAAGTCTGTGATGATCCCATGGAATGAAAAAAGCAAAGAAGCGTTTTATTTTACATGTACATTTGTTTCTTCCTATTCGTGTTATTCACTAGCAATCTTAAAACTAAGATTTAAGTAAGTTTAAAACTTGCTAGTGAATGACATGCATGTGCCGAAACTGGTAGCAGGTAAATAAAAATAAAGTAACAAATGTACATGTGGAGTAAAATTCTTCAAATAAAATGTCTAGAAATTGTTACATAATTAATGCCCAAGAAATACAACAAAAAATCAGAGCGTACAATTCACACGCGGTAGAAGTGAAACCTTCAGAAAACTAAAGTAGACAAGAGTGGGGAGACGAAGCACTTTTTATCAATGTGAAGGATGATTTTTTCGATATTTTTGTCGTGGAATTCTAGAGCTCCTTTTCCTATACATTTGGGTAGTTGTGTTTTATTGTAAGTATTTGTGATTTCTTCTTCGGAGTAGCAAGATGTCGCTTTCTTTTGTGTTTTCTTTGCTCGTTCATTTTAGACTGGTTTGAAGATTTTATATTGATTTTAGAAATATTTTTTTTGTTTGTTTTGGATTTCGTGGGATTTGACCCTTGGTCCGCTAAGGTTCGTCGGGCGCTTTATACTACTAGACCAAAGGAGACATGCATGGGACCGTGGGTTTATCGTATTATATCGAAACCGAGTACCCGTGAAATAAATAAATATTTTATTGCCGTCTCATTCTTTCGCAGGCTAAATCTCTTTTAGTGTCTCTCGCTTCCGTTTCATCGAGTTTCGATCACAAGGTGCTAAAAAAATTTTCACTTGAAAAAAAGCACTTTCAAATGGTTCTGTTTGCTCAACTCAACTGTAAAACTGTGGAATTGTCACCATGTTACTTAGGATATATCTGAGATACTAGATTTAATAATTTATATAACGTCTTCATGGTAAGATTTTCATAAATTTTCATATTCCCATACCTACCCGGTGGTGTGTAGGAGACGCAGAAATGTATTCATTTTTAACCGAAATTATGACAATGTTTCCTATTAAGCCGACCATTAAATTACTGAACATTACCGAAATTCCTTTTTCATGACAAATAGTAATTCTAGGGATGATGGAATTAGCTCCAACGTCTCAGCAGTTATAATATTATATTCATAAATATATTGCCATAATGAACTAACAAATTCCTCTGTCGCTAATATGCGGACATTAACTTGTACCCCTGTCATCCTAATGCTGACTTAAGGAAACATGGGACTTGTGTTTGTCTAACCAACCGAGCCACGTGTTAACATTAAAACTAGATCTAAGCATTATAACTAGGATTTAGATTAACTTAAGGGTTTGCCGAAACCACAAAGCAAAAAGGCCTGCCCTAATCGCTCTACACACATCCCCCGCGGTAGAGATATTATCGTCCTTTCACTGCTTTTCGGTAAGTTAAACGGTAAATCAAATGGATATTATAACTTGGAACATTTTAGTGTTTCGGGATATTCCAAGAGATGGCGGCATATTGTGGTCATTGAAATAAACGAGTGACGTGAGTTATGGTGAATACATTTTATTCGGGAATGCTTTGAAATGATAACGCTTATCATGTGATAGTGTGTCGTATGAATGTGAATTATTCACGTTAATATATGTCGGAGTTACTTCCTCAACAAAATGAAGTCAGATTGTATTTATTTATTTTTGTTGAAGTAGTAGATAATACTAATAAATTTAAAAGAAACATCAAACAGAACAAGTCACAGAAAAATCAAAAAGGTTGGAACTCGAACGTAGGATCTCTTGTCTTACCGGAACACGGCGCCTTTACCAACTCTGCTATTGGGACCTATATTTTATTTTCTTACATGTTATTACGATTACGTGTTTTCTTATATGTTATTACATAGGTGTGATTACGATTTTAACTTTTTCGTTTCAATATCTTGAATCTTCTCGTACAGGTTTGACAGCCTCCATCGTCAAGGGGTAAGGCTAGCAATCCGAAGGTCGCCGGAATGTATTATTTCATAATTAAATCATTCAAAATGATTTAAGGCATATTCCAGAGTGGATGACATTTAATTTGGGAGGCGGGAATGGGTACCGCCGCCCCGGGAACCTTTATTGATAACCAACACCTCTGCCATAGGTCACCCCAAGTGGTTCGCTACGTTTGGTGATTTAGCAGGGGTGCCCGGGTTCATGGGATGAGGTTTGTCTAGGTCATGGAGGCGGATGACCAAGACACACTAAACCCCAGATAAATACCCACCCCTTAAACCCTTTTCCTTCCCAGAAATCTCCTCTCCTCCCTTTCCTTAACAAACCCTCCAAACAGCATCCCAAAAGATGACATAGGCCCTGATGGAAATTATTTTCCTCGGGGCCTCCTGTGTGGAGCTCACGTAAAAAAAAATAAGTATCGTCCTGTTGTGAGACCACCTTTCAGCATTGAACCGTTGCTTGAAATGGCTTTAGCTGTATTTGATGACCAGATGTGAATATCCAGAAACTTCACCACCTACCTCTACCCCATATCCTTCCCCTCCCCACTTATCTTCAGCCTCAAAACATTTCCCAACTGGGTATGCTATAATTTCACTGGCTTCTGGCCGTTGGGAGCAGAAGGGTCTCTTGTGCGGTATTCACAAAAAAAAGTTTGTTTAAAGAAATCAGTCAAATGTAGTAAAAACGAAAATAGAAAAAGATAACAGTTCCAACTAGGACCCGAACCCATAACCTATTTTTGCGAGACCAACTCTACCGATTTCGCCTCTGAGACCTAATTAAATTCGGAATCTTGATCGATCTAATATTTCAATTTACACTAATGGTTTTTCAATTTTTTTGTAGGCGGCCATCTTTGGAATGATTGCAAGGTTCTTTCCAGAAAAAAATGAGTCGTTAATATTACGTTATATGATTAAATGTTAAAATGAGGTTTAAAATTCAATAAATTTTATTTTTTTATTTTTTATTTATTTGTTTATTTAGCACAATATATTATACATTTATATACATTATTTATTAAATTTTGACTGCCCAACTAGGAGTATTATCCCGTTTTAGGACAGTCAAATAATTATGGGTATGAACATGTGGAGAATGATTTGTACAAAAAGAAAGAAAATCGCTGAATTAAAAAGAAGAGAAGGAATATAAAATAAAATAATAAGAAAAGTTTTTAATATAGTACCTAACTGTTATTTGTTTAGCATAGCAAAAGAAAAAAAAGAGAAGAGAAAGAATAAAATAAAAATGAAATAACCAATTAAAACATAAAATAGCCGTGGATTGTTTCGCTAATTGATCCTATTAATCGTATAAAATTTGTGAATTTACATATTCTGAAGAGCTACTAGGTTCCGGGACTTTTCATCCCGCGACAAAATATCCCCGACAAAATATATTCCGATAAAATATCCTACAAACAAAACATCCCCCAACAAAATACCTACTCAAACCTAACATAACCTAATAAAGAAATGGGACAAAAATAATACAGACATCCTGTAAAGACAATTAAATATTATATTTCAAAAATAGTAAAATGTAAAATAAGGTTAGTGATTCGTGACGATGCACGGGGGTGAGAGTAACTTTGCGGCTACTCCTTGCTATTAAAAACGCTTATGGATTTCGATAAGAATTATGCCCGATCACCAAACAACATCCGGTATACACAATTAAGTAATACTCACTGTTGTGTCTCGTGGCTTGATCTCCATTCGGCGACGGTCACAGGTTTATCCAAAGGCGTACGATAAGATTGTTCTGATCGGTTATTAAAACCACGATGAAGTTTGAGTCACGAGACGATTAAGCGGTTCACATAAAGCATTCGATAAAGACGGCGATATAATGCTTCATATTACACATTTCTGATTGATAAAAATAACATTTCAACGTAGAGCGAAATGTCACGTTACGATTTGTTACGGTGGTTGTTGATAGACTGGCGATATTGCGGTACTTGACTAATGTCCACTGTGTAGGTAGGTACACTTAATGTGCGGAATTCCAAAAATCTGGATTCCTCTGATTCCGTATGTCGATCGGAGCACAAAACAAATGAAACCCATCAGCATTATAAAACAGTTAGGTTAAGTTAGGTTTTCGTAGATATTTAGTTGGAGGATGTTGTCCGTAGGATTTTGTCGGGGATATTTTGGCGGATTTTACTTCTGCAATAGTTAGCGAAATGTTGGTGATTTTCGCCTGTCTAGTCTGTCACGTTAGTGCCGTCTATGAATAAATACATACACTGTAATCATGCGTGACCAGTGAAGAAAGCATCTCTGCAATAGGTCGCCCTACGTGGTTCGTTTCGTTTGATAACTTATTAGGGGTGCCCGCGATCTTTGGGTGAGTTTGTCTTGGTCTTGGCGGTAGAGACGCCGGATCGGGAGAGACTGGTTGACTGAGGCATTTGGCCACTCTAGGACTCTCTTGACTCATCACCTTGCACCGCGGTGGGAGGAATGGATTCATACGTCCATCACTCCTGGACCCCCTGACCTCCTCACCACTAGAATCCTACGAACCTATAATACCTTATCCTTCCCAAAATATCCTCTCCTTAAAAGTCACTCTACATACCATCCTCAAAGATGACCTGTGGGGGCTATTATAAAATAATTAAAAAAACAGAGTGTGCAATTCACACGCGGAAGAAGTCAAACCTTAAAAAAAATAAAGTTGAAAGGAGTGGAGAGGCTACGTAGCACCGCACAAAGGGGGAAATCGATTATACTATCTCTTTCTCTCGCAGGCTAAATCCTACAGATGTACTCGTACGTGTTTGTCTCTTTTTTCGGCCGGCGTAGTCCAGCGGTAAGGCTCTTTACTAGCATTTCGAAGGTCGCGGGATCGAATCCCGGTGTGGCAAATAAATTTTATTTGATTAATTTGTGTTATTTCACAATTTATTCATTTAAAATAATATGTAGTATATTTGCGGCACGTTCCAGAGTGGAAGATACTCTCAGTATCGTCCTGGTGTAAGACCACCATTCAGAATTGAAACGTTACTTGAAATTGCATTAGCCATGTTTGGTGACTAGATCTGAATAGACAGGTACTTCCTCACCTTCCTCTTCCCTATATCCTTTCCCTCCCCATTACCTTCAGCCTCACAAAATACCCCAATTGGGGATGCCCTAGTCTCACTGACTCCAGACGCGAGCAGCTGAGACTCTTATGAGGTATCACTATAAAAAAAAAGTCGCTCTTTTCGTTTCATCGAGTTTCAAATCACAACGGTGCTAAAAAAGTTTTTACTTTAAAAACAAATGATAATGATAGCCCTCGTTTCGCAAAATATACGAAAAGAGACCTCCTACGCAGGCGGTATGGCGGGATTGGCAGGGTTCTAGTTTCGCAATAGTCGCGAAAGCTCACACAAAATACCTGACGGAATCCCGCTTGTTGTTTTTTGTATCCCACAGTGGCAGAGAATATACTCATCTAGTTGTCTTACTAATACCGCTTTTATCTTTATATTCCTTGAACTAAATATTTTTACTATTTAAAATAAATAGTGTTTAATCCAGCTTTTGAAATGCTTTAAACCCGGCATGCCATTTTTGTTAGCGGTAAAATGAAAAGTTGCCAGGTTCATTAAATAAGTTTTATAAAATATGTGAATTTGCTAATTAGGAAGTGAGTCCTTTATGGCAACCCTTCTCTTGCACTCCTCTCCACCTCGGCGGCAATTAATATTTATGACCGGCGCATCCTTTTATATGAGAAGAAAATTAGATGATGAATAAGTCGTGACAGGCGGGAAAGGAAATCGGAAGGTAAATTTATGACGTCCGAGTAATTAATTGCTAAAACTTGTGGTTCATACTCATCTCTATTTAACCGTTCAAAGAAGTGAAGCTAGCAGTCTACAATAGAGTGCTGGTACCTACTCTGATAAATGGCACTAACTGACAGAGGAAGGATGAAAGTTGACTGAATGCCGTAGAAGTGAGATCCCTGAGGCGTATTAAACCATATATGATTGTGTGAGAAATGTGGAGATCCGCAAAAAATGCAACGCTAATGTAAGCGTGACGAGTAAGATTAGGAAACGAATCCCTAAATGGTTTGGGCATGTAGAGCGATTGAACGAAGGAGAATATATGACAAATGTGAATGGTAGAAGAAGTTCGGTATTTGTGTCGGGCCTCGTCAAGAGTTAGAATAATAAAAGAGTAAGTATGAGACTATGTATGAATTTGAATGAGGCAAAGGGTGAGTATCAAGACCGAGTTGTTTGGCGTTCCATCTTCTCTGCCTTCTGAAACGGCGTGATGGTTGGTTATTTAGCTCTATTTGAGTGTTTTGTTGACTTATTTTTACACATTGTGCTATCTTCTAAGCTTTCTTACTAAAGAATAGGTACCTACTAATAAAACAGTCTTTTAACAGTGCATCCTTATGACAACTCATCACAAATCAATGGAACGTTACAATTTTCTTTAAAATAAATGTTTTTTATTTTAAGTAAAAAAAAAGAAATTGCCCTCGTCGCCGATTTTGCAGACTACTTCTTCTTCTTTGTGTGCCGTATCAGGTCCCCCGACGTTGGCGATCACTCTTTAAAATGTCTCTCTGTCTTGCGCTGCCTGGAATAGCTCCTCCACACTTCTAATGCCGGTCCACTCCCATATATTACGCAGCCAAGACATTTGTCTCCTACCAGGCCCTCGGCGACCCTCTATCTTGCCTTTCAATATTAAATGGAGCAGTGATACTTCTCCCCTCGAAGTATATGACCCAGATATGAAATTTTCCTGATTTTTATTAATGTAAGCAGTTCTCTATCTGCTCTAGCCCGCCTGAGAATTTCTGTGTTGTGTTGTTGCAGACTACTACAGGATTTAATTTTTTGTAGTAAATCACGAAATTTGAAAATGTGAAGTAAGTACTTGGGAGCAAAGAATACCACAAGTCGCACAATAGTATATTAATAACAATTTGTGAGGCGGGAATGGGTACCGCCCCGGGACCCATTTATTGGATAACTAATACTGCTGCCAAAGGTCACCCCAAGTGGTTCATTTGGTGACTTAACAGGGATTCCTGGGTTCATGGAGTAACCGATTAGTTACTTCGGTACCATCCAACCCCGATTTCGAATCGAAATTCATATTGTGGCTTTAGCGACATGACATCACTAACTACCGCTTGTGTAGAGAAACGGTCCTGCACGATATTCAGTTCGGAATAATCAAGCCCAGGGAAGGACGTTATCTTCGACTGGCGGAATTAATCACGCCTTGGCGAATCCAGATTGTAACGTACCAATAATTTATATTTCTTAATAAAATACCAATTTTAGCTTGTAATAAATTTAATTAATTAATTAATTTATTAGTTTCTGTGTTTAATCTATAAAATGCAATGGCGCCCTCATATTAAATACTTTCCACATAACATCATTTCACGAGTAGTCATAAATGGCCGACAGAATGTCACTTCGTGAAATTCTGTACACGACCCTGAGTTCAAATCATATTTCAATCTATAATTCCATTGCTAGAAATTTGTGTTAATTCGATGCAATAAGCTACACTTGTATTGCTTACCTTCCGTCTTTAATTTTTGAATTAAGATTGATATCATTTCATCCTTTCTAGATAATTTAACTACCGTAAATTATTATTCGGTTGGATCTATTATAATCTTGAATTAATAATACAAAATTAAATATTAAATATTACGCAGATACACTATACACCGTATAATCCTTATTACATTTTCATACACTTAATTTGTTATCTGTTACAAGGTTCATCTAGCTTTTTTCGACCCATAGCCTATTCATCGTTCGTCACTCCTGGACACAATGACCTCCAGATTCCTATTCACCTTTCGTACCTCTTTCCTTCCGAGAACTTCCTCGCCTTCCTCTCCCTTAAAATATCCTCAACACAGCATCCCTAAAGATAATTCACGTCCTGGGGGCATCTTTTTTCCTCAGGGCTATCCTGTATGGAGCTAATGTTATTAAAAAAAAAAATATGTATCTTAGAACTTGGAGTATTACGCTTAACTACCTAACATGTGGGCTGTTCACTTCATAAATTATTAACAGATGTCATTTTTCTGAAGAACACTGAAATTTTATAATCACATAATGCACACTTAGTTTCACCTGAAAAATATGCTTACAGTATAGTTCAAAATCATAAAAAATAGTGTACACTTGATGGCGTTCAAAAAGCACGCCTTTCAAACCATGATATTGAAAATAATGGTAGCATTCTATCGTATACGATGAGGTACCGTGAGTAAACCAACAAAAGTGTTGGTATGTTATTCTATGAGCGTGCTAATAAAAAAAAATTTAATTGTGTTGCATACCAACTGTAAGAAAAAGAAAGTAATTTCCGAAGATATCACTCGTTTGAAAAGGTTTTATTAATCTTACGCTTGGTAAAGGTACTAGAAATAATTAGTAAAAAAAAAAAAAACTATGACGCGACACGGATATTTGATCGGTGATGTTTTCCGCTATCTGTTTTTTTTTCATTAGCTTCATACAGGAGGGCCTAAGGAAAAATTCTCTCATTGCCTATGACATCTTTGGGGATTTTGTGTGGAGGGTCTTTTTAGAAAAATAAAGGAGAGAGAGTTCCGAGAAAGAAAAAAGTACGAGGGGTTGGAAGAAAACTGGGGGCCTTAGTTTGTCCAGGAGTGACGGACGTATGAATCTATCACTCCCACTGCGTTGCAAGGCGAGTTTTCGGCCGCAGAGGTCCAGGATAGGTCACGCAGTAAGTGGACAATCGAATTTGCCGCCAGTACCCAGACAAACCTAACCCCATGAACCCGGGCACCCTTGCTACGTCATCAAACATGGTCAGCCACATGAGGTGACCTACGGCGGGGGTGCTGGTTATACGATAAATGAGTCTCGAACCGGTGGTACCCATACCCGCCATCTAAATTTCTAATCACTGAATAGTCGAGGACATCCGTCGTTCCTTTAATGTATACCTTTATAATGAGTTTATTATAACATATTTTCAAATTGAATCCATTAGACGGTTTCGTAGAGGTGATTAAAACTAGGCGACCTCCGTAGCTAAGCGGTTAAGATTCATCGCTGCGGTTCCAGAAATGATACTTCAAATAACTTTAGCCGTGTTAAGTGACCAAAGCAAAGCACTTCCTAATAATTTTGTTTACTATCTCTTTCCTGTCCAACTCACCCATACTCTCTCGGAACATCGCATTCATACGTCCGTCACTCCTGGACACACTGTCCCTCAGATTCCTACCCACCCCTTATACCCTTTTCCTTCCTAGAACTTCCCTTCCTTCCTTTCCTAAAAAGACCCTCCACACAGCATCCCCAAAGATGACATAGGACCTGAGGGGAATTATTTTCCGCACGTCCTCTTGTGTGGAGCTAATGTAAAAAAAATGTATTTTAAAATATTTTAAAATTTGTAAATTATTTTTTTTATTGATGATTCTAAAGAAATTTGTCGTTGGCAGGTCTGTAACGGGTTGTGTACCATAGCCATCGTATTTGTTTCAAGACATTAGGTTTTATCATAAGGGATGGATTCCAAAGTACCGCCCTTTAGGACCTGACACGCATACCCTCCTCGAAAAAGGACATTGACTGATAGAAATCCTGAAAACTTGACACTGGTAGAAAGGATTTAATCCAATATTTGGCTTAGGCAGATCCGAACAATAAGTTAGCCAAAATTTGACAAAGTGAAGAAATTGGAAATAATGTTAGGGAAAAGAAAAAAAGACTGATTGAAACCATTAATCTTTTATTTCCTTCCGTTTTAGGTCGCAATCAAGTTTAAATTTGAAAAAAAATACTTTTCAAAACCCATGGCATAAATTTATTGGGCATTGAGTACACCGTTCAACTCAGAAGCTTAACCACTATTAAACCCATTACTTTCGGTAACTATTAAAATTAATTAAATTAAAACAATATTAGCGAAACTCGATCGAAAATCTGCAAACAGAAAAATCAGAAAAAGATAAGGGCACATCTGGGACACCTAGACTTACAGAAAAGTCAATTGGTGTCGAGTATTAAAAATAAAAATTTATCCAAAAAAACTATCTAGAAGCATTTAGTTCGGGTTTGAATCTTGCAATCATACATAAATATAGCAGCCAATAAAATATGCTTTGAGAAATGAAGATAATGTTGGTAGTTATTAGTCGAAGTAAGATACAGTTAAAAAGAATCGGACGGGGACACATTAGCTCAGTTGGTAGAGTTGCGGCCCGGAAAGCCGAAGGTCCTGGGTTTGTGTCCCAAATGTGCCTATATCTTTTTCTGATTTTTCTGTTTATGTATTTTCGATTGAGTTTCGCTAATATTGTCTTTATTTAATTAAATATTACAATTTGAGATTTTACTCATCAAGTTAAAACTCAAAATAAAATTTAATTAAGTCTACTATGCTCTTTATAAATCACGCATAGAATATGGGATTATAGGATGGGGAACTGCCTCAAACATTCACATCAAGCAGCTAGCTAGAACGCAAAAGGCAATAATAAAAACAATCCTAAAAGTACCCATAAAAACTCCATCAAAAGAAATTTTTAAAAACTTTAATGTGTTCAGCATTATTAAATTATACTCAAAAAATGCAATACTCAAATTAAAAAAAAAATATGAATACTTTGCTGACCAACACACATACAATACAAGGTCAAAATCCTCAAAACTACTGAATATCCTGCAATTAAACACATCTTTTGGCCAGAAAAACCATAATTTCCATGCTACAAAATTATATAATGCCCTTCCAATTGAAATTAAGAACACCATGGAGATTCAAGTGTTAAAAAAAACATAAAATTATGGTTAAGTAAACAGGAAGATGAGGAAATCATTAAAATTATGAAGTAACCCCAATATAACCTGCAGACAACAAACATAAATACTTTGTTAGCGGACCTATATGGGGGTCCCTACATTCTGCCGACAGACTAGCTCAGGTTTTAGTCAGCAGAGCGGGAGAGGCCCTCACCACCAGGGTGGTAGGATCTGTGAGGCGTGTGTGTGGCTTCCCTGAAATAAAGCTCAAACTTCTACGGGCTGGGGAAGGCAGTGAAACCAGTAACCAGGGTAAACAACAGTTATATTGGGTAAAACACCATATCACAATAATGCATACAGAGTAATTTGGGTAAAACACAATATCACAATAATGCATACAGAGTAATTCAGGGTAGCAACAACAGTTATATCTAAAATGGAGGAATCTGTCCCTATAATCTCTCTGGAAGGGCTATTTATCTCCGCGGTGAATTTACTGTGAACACACGCAAATATGGGGGAATATAACAGCTTGGGTACTCACAGTGAGCGTTTGGACTCTTGTATCTTCCGTATCGGGAAAGAATTCGGCCATTCTTGGTGTCCTAGTGTATCACTTAGCAAAAACACGTTCCATGCTTCCGCGTGGAACTTTCTGGAATGAGCGCGGAACGGTCCACACATTAGGCGTGCGCACTAGACCGGGGGCTGCAGGGAAGTGGCGGTTGGTGGCTCGCTACCGACGGTCTTGGGTTCCGCCGCCGGTAGCGCGCCGGGAAGCTAGCGGAGGGGGAGCGAAACTGCAGTTTGCGCAGTGGCGTGCGCTACAACTTGGGAGGAGGGGCCGAGTAATTTGCAGGGGCGTATTTGTGTATCGTAACAACTTTTATTTTATTTATTGTTATTTTATGAAAATCAAGAAACTAGAAGATAAGGAAATAAAAATCTACACCCATTCAGCAACATACAGTCCGCCTCGGAACAGGAATACCTAATGAGGAGGACTGTAAATAAACCACTTTATTTGGTATTTTTACTTATTTTGTAATTTTACGTTATTCTTATATTGTCATTAAAAAAAAAAAAATTGATTGATTAAGTCATTCGAAATTTCCGTCTCTTTTTCCATCTTCAACAAGAGTCTCTGCAAGACCCAAGTTCACCCATTTCTTTCCCCAGAAATACCCTTTACGCAGCGTCACCAAAGATGATATTTAGAGCAAAATAATTTCCCTCACAGTTTCCAGCGTCGAGAATAATTATTATATTTTATAAATCCAAAATCCATGTAGGTATTTTAGAAAAAACCTGGTCATTCAATCTTGTATGTTCGCTTCGGTGAATCAAAAAGAATTAAATACGAAATTGATATTATTATGGTATCAAGCCACGGTTAGTGACTGAGTTGACAAATGTTTTGATTCCCTCCCAGGCGTCGCGACGCGTCGATGGGTTCGATTTCTGTGCTTGCTAACAATGCTAACATACATCATTGCACAAGAAATATTTTTGGCTTATATTGGTGGTAGTAAGAGGTTTTCAAATATTGTCATGTTATTACTCGTAGTGACCCGAGAAAGTATGTCTTTCTATTTTCACTCCGCTAAGGGAACTTCAGAACTTTAGAAAATAAAAAAAAATTGTGTATTACTTTAACAGTTTTAAAATTAAATTTTATCTTTGTAAATATAAATAAAAGTATAACAATTTCTTATTTGATATGAACATACTTGAAGTTAAAAAAATCGATTAACAAAGTCTGTGATGTAAAAAACGAAAAATCTTTAGGTATGATTATTTAAAAAAAGGTTTGAGGCATTTCTTTTATCGAGTCCTGTTACTTTTTCATTCCACTGATCTTTCTACAGGTAGTACGTAGAAGGTAGCAAGTAGGTACTCCATCAAGGATTTTGAAATAGCCAGAAGGGTCACAGGAAGCGGAAGTAATGCGGGAGGAAGAATAAAAGCCTTAAGAATGAAGAAAACAAGTGACCTGCCTTTTGTTTGAAGAATTTTTTACGAATTTTCAATCCATAGAAGGTCGTAGAAGTGGTTTAGTGGAACCCTTATAGAAGGAAATCAATTACTTGGCGTTTTCTTCTATCGTTTGCTATATTTGATATAATTATTTCATGTTAGAAAAAATATTATTTCAGTCAGCAAATAAGCAGCCTTGTACATTTATTTCTCAGTAAAAAAGGGATAAACTTATAATAATTACCTAGGTGAAAAGTTTTTTTTTATTTGTTAAACACAATTCGTTTTTCGATGGAAAAATTAGGTAGGTAGTAGGTAGGTAAAAAAGGAGGTAGCGCAACACGGCATAAGACCCGAAAAACAAATAACGAAAATGCTTTTGGCCGTGAAAATCTTAAAACGTATATGGTGGATATAGCTCGACCGAAAACAAAAAAAGGTCGAAAGTAAAAAAAAAACCAAAAAATTTAAAGTAAAAAAAACAATAAATGAACATAACTCATGGTATACGAGTTTTAAATATGACGTGATTTAGCGCGAACCGAAAACCAAATTTTTTTAATAAAAAAAAAATAATAATTAAAAATGAACATAACACGTAATTGACACGGGTATGATTTTTAAATTTGACATGATTTGGCGCGTACCGAAAACAAAAAAGTTTTAAATTCCAAGAAAAAATTGGAAAATGGTACATTATAGGTGTTCTTATATATATATATTTATGAATACAAGTGTAAATAAAAATATAAGAAAAGAGAAGGTAGAGAAAGAAAAATAAAATCGCCATTGATATTTCTACTTTTGTGTAAACATTTGGTTCAGAATGATTTTAAATTAAATTTTATACAAAGACTAACTGGAAAAAAAACTATTTACATAATTCTATAACGCGGTTAAAAACTCTATTAAAAAACCACATTATACAATAAATCATCTTATTACAAAAAAATATTTTTGCCGTAACACAAAGAACATGTCGAAAACAATACTTATCATTTTCATTATTCTCTATAAAATTTTCAAACACAAGGTAGGAACGAATATTATGTTAATTTGACTTTCCAACCATATGTTTTGCACCACATTTAGAATAGGTAATATTTCAGGGGATAATTAAGAACCACTAGACAATTCCATAATATTATTCCACGGTTTTACGTAGTTTGTTCATCACAATGATCCATAATGTATGCTGATTCCGCTGATTCGTGGGAGATTTTTTTCTGAGGATTGGCAGATTTTTCTGAAATCGATCTTACTGTTCAAACGAGGTTTATTTAAAATTTATTAGTCGTCTTGAACAGATTTGGCAACAATCTTTTTAGAAATTGTTTTTCGTTCTGAGTAAGTGGAAAGTATGAGACAAACATTTTTTTTTTACTGAAAACCTTATTTTTTTACAGAAAACCTTATTTTTTTACAGAAAAATTACACATAAAAATTAGGAAAAATGTGCAAGCACAAGGCAAACTGTATATTAATTCCACATAATCTATCTTAGTGTGCCAGAAAATGAGTGTGGAGGGCTAGAAAGCTTCCGGAATCGTGTAAATCGGTGCTTCCCAGTGGTTGGCAGTACCGCTCCCCTGGGGGGGGGGGGCGTTTGAGAAATCCAGGGGGGCGGTGAGGAGCTAAAATGGTGGTTAATGGAATTAAATCATAAATTTCTTAATGAAATCAAAAGTCGCAGGTAGGTACCATTGCAAGAATTTTACAGAAGAATCGTTCAATTAATGTTTAGGTACTTATTATTGATAAATTAAGAGTATTTTTTTATTTTGATAATTTTTTTCAAACATTTTTTGAATTATTTATTTATTTATATTTATTTTCGCCCTAGTGGGCTTTTACATGAATATAAGGAAATTTATACTGACAATATTAATTATGTGTGTTACTTAAACCAATAAAACACGATAAATAAGAATGCAAAATCCGTTGGCCAAATGAGGAGGTAGCGCAACATGGCATAACATCCCAAAAATAAATAAAAAAAATCTAAAATCATATCTGGGCGTTACGAGTTCGATCCTCTACTTGTTTAATCCTTCCTCATTGCACAATTACGTATTTTAAATTTTCTGAAAATATTTGTAACCTGGGAATGCTGTATTTTTAAATTTAAGTGAGTATTACCAGAGAAAACCAGAAATATGTCATTTTTAAATTAGATTTTAGACTTCTTGACTCTTTTCCACAAAAAATTATAAATGGATTTCGAAAGATTGTTCTTTTGTCTAGCATTCGCATGTTTTAAATTTTGAGAAAAAATGTTTGTTTTTAGTATAATAAGGTTATACCATAGGTCGTTGTCAGATTTGTTAAATTTTCAAAAAAGATTTTGTATTATACCACACCCATTTCAAATCATATAATCATGCAGAAATTTTTTTTATTTTTTATTTATTTATTTATTTTTTTTATTTATTTTTTTTTATTGTAACAATTCTAAAACATGCGTTACACATTTTTAGCATTTTAGTATTTAACGTTTTAGAATTTTAATTTTAATTAAAATAAAATCATTAAAAAACATATACGTACAATTGTTTTTTACGAAAATTGGTCCGATTGTGTATTTATTTTGCGCACTTACAAACTAATGTCTTTCAGATGTTTTTTAGCATTCTTATTTAACTTAGACATTATTAAAAAAAGATAAACTCTTATAAACAAAAAATAATTAAAAAAAGTACATTATTTTAATAGTTTTATCATCACGCCTTTCAGCATTTTTGAATGTTGGAATAAATTAAAGCAAATTTGTATAATTTTAAAAAGATTGTACGGAGAATAATTAATCTTTCTTATTGTAACCGCCCTGCACGATCGTAAGAACAACTTTCGACGAAATGTGGATTTTCGGCCGCTGGCTGGTTAAAAGCTCTTAAAACTCTTTCCTCTGCTTGGTACCTATTACACATAATTTTAATGATATATAAAACATAGAAAAAACAACAAAATAATACTGTTAACGCATCAATGACTCTTAAGCACTATTTGAACGGTTCATCTGCAAGATTCTTGCAATGGCACTTATGACTTTTGATTTGATTGGATTAGGATTTTTTTTTTAAATCAGAAACCCAATTCATTTCAGTCTTTCACCGCCCCTTTGGAGACTTTCACTGTCCGCAATGTGTCCACCACCGCTCCCCCGGATAGCACAAATGCCCCCCGTTGGGAACAACTGGCCTAGAGCGACGAGACCTTAATATAAGTACCCACCGTTCGAATGATTTTTTCCACGATTTAGAAGCATACCGATACTAAAATTTCTCTAGCATTCCTATTTCTAATTATCTTTTTCCCTTTCTCGCTTGTAACTATCCCCAAGTGAGAAGCACATATTAAACCTATATCATATCATAATCTTCTGTTCATCCATTGCTTTAAACTTACAAGAACATTAATTCATAAAACACTCCAAATATACTTGACAAATTGACTTATTACGGGAGGAAAATGATATTATGAAAGAGTTTTACATTATGCGAAGGGCATCAAGTAATAAAAAGACTAACCCGTAAAAAATATTTTTTTACCATAATACACCCACTTTCAATGTTCATTTCTGGGGCTGGCTAGTGGCCAATTTCAAAGTTTTTTTTTGGTTTGACTGAGGATTGAGCAGTCCTCCGCAGGGACTGACTAATATAAGTGAACACCTAAGTAACATCCTAATTTGAAAATATCGAGATTTATTTAATTTGTTAAATGCTGTAAGTCTATATACGAGTATATAAAAATAAAAATATGTTTGGGGATTAGAGAGATGTTTATGTATTGGTGTATTAAGCATAGGAAATGTTTGAAATTTTTAAAATACTTTTTTTAAATCCTCGCGAAGGTTTATGGATTATTAAAACCATATGACAAAACATCTGAAAAGTTTTATAATCATTACAAAAATTCTTGCGAAACTGTCAAAAATTTGAGAATAACATTTTGCAAAACAATTATTGTTGAATCAAAATTCATTTTTACATGGCCTTCGACAGGTATTATAAATGTTTTCTTTATAATTTAAAGAATAGGCCACTTGCATCAAATTTTTTTAAATTTTTTTCCGGTGTAGGCAAATATTCTAAGACATTCTGTATTTTTTTTTTTTTTTTTAATCGTATTTTTGAAACCCTGAGGATTTTTTGAAAATTTCAATCTGATAAATCAGACCATTTTTTATAAACCGGAAAGACGGGACATAATTTTATAGGTTTGAAAAAACGATAATTACATAGCCGAAAATCATTTAAAAAAAAAGAACATTTTCCACACGAATGGCACAGCAGAATAACGAGGCATACCAAAAATATTACATCTCATAAATATTTTTTTTCCTTGATCCATCTTATTGACCATAAATCATTATAATGAACAGCGTCTATATTACTAAATTCAATGTAATATACTTGTACTTGTAAATTATAATAATAATACGAATATTATAAAATTTAATTTTGTTAAAATCAGCACTATAATCATTATACCTCTAAAACACGTACCGACATCATCTGCACGTTCTGAAGAGAACCCCGTAGATCATTAAAAGTACGGGGTTCTCTTCAGAGCATCTGTCAAAAAGTGAAACCAAATGATAAGTTCGCAGAGAACAAACAATAAATCTAGTGAACGAATTCAAAAATTCGCCTGAAATTAAAGTGATGCTATATAAAAAAATAAATCAGTGTGGAATTTTAAAAAAATAATAGGAACATTTTCGGAGACGGGACATTTCATGTAGTGACGTCACAAGCCTAAATAATGGATTTATTTATTTAAAAATAACAAAAACTGTACATTTCTATACAATTTTACTAACATTTTCTTAATCTTAGTAAAAAGATCTATCCACATGATTTTTTCCAAGTCGTTATGAAATCCATGCAAGTGGCCTATTGAGCGCGTTCGTTAAAATATGCACAGCAATTTAATTCGAGATGCACTGCACCCCTGTTACGCAGTATTTATTTAAAAGATAAGACAGACGACGCGCTTCAAGAAATAGGGGAACGTTCTCCACAGACGCTCTTGGGAATTGTTATGAAAGAAAGAATGTAAACACGGGGGCCAGATGACAAGAATTCGCCAATACATTGAAATGGTACAAGCAATTCCTACCGCAAAAAGGCAGAGCTTGTATTATATTATAATATTACAGTCGAATTTTCCGATTTCATTTGGGATAATAGACGTACATATTCTAACAAAAAAATCAAGAGATATGATTAAGACACGATGACTTATTTTAGACAATTTGATACTTTGGTATTAATTAATTTCAGATGATCGGATAACTCATTACCCATTACAACTACATCTACATAACATTTCGCAGCAAATATATGCGATAATGCTAGGAAATAACACGATTATGTGCTTTATTCTAGTTCTTCCATCGACTCTTATTAATAAGTAATAACTGGTCTGTTTTTCAGAACTCCTTTGTTACGAAACCTTTGCGTTTCAACAACCCAAAGATGGAGATCACTTTCACCACATTATTATCACAAATTAGTAACTTCTATTTTAATATATTATTATATTTGAGGAGAAAACACAGATACGGATAGTAAACTAACATTAACTAAAGAATTAATAAAACATTAACTGAAGAATCACCTGTAACCTAACCATTTCTCAAAGCCTATCTTTTTTAGCAGATAAATAAGCACTTATTACACTTATTACTAATCCAAGAGAAAAAAAATATACAAAAATTACAGTAAAAAAAAGTTGAGAGGGAAAAAAAATTAAAAAAAATAGTGTTAAAGGAATTTAAAAAAAGTAAAGACGAAGTGTGTTGAAGTTAAGGTACCCACTTGAAAAAGTGTTTTGCTACCCAAAAGAAAAAAAGAGGATCTGAAAAAAGGTTTAATTTTAGGTTAATATGCCACAAGCTTCGTCAAATTTGCCACAATTTCAAAAATATATAAACTTATCATTTTTACCAAATAAAATGCATGAAATTATGGATATCAAAAGGTATTAATATTTATTGGTAGTATTTTTATTATATTATTATGATAAGTCGTGGATTTGTAATGATTTTAGAGTGCAGTCCACGATTTTTTCTTGGGCATCAGCTTGCTTAGCAAGTTTCCTTGGAGATATCCAGCTTCCGATAGGAGAGTGCACTAGCAAATAAGATGAAACTTTTAAATACTGATTATCAGAGAAATATTACAAACTGCCTTTATCTATCCCAAGCTTCTCTCTTCTACAACACTGTCCGAGAAGGTATTTGTGTGTCGGAGCGTTGAAAGCTCTGGATCGTGGGGATAGCGGGGCACGTTGCGACACTTACGAATATTTTATGTGGAGGAACTTTGAAGCATTACCCGCGATAAGGTGTGTTTGCACCAGTCAGCGGTGAAATATGAATGGAATTTTTCTATTATGATAGGCACATTGATTTAAAGACCACAATATACATCCAAGTTTTATCGTAAAACCCATCTTTAACTTACAGAATTGGATATCTATTTTTTTTTTCAAATTTTCTATTTCAAGAAAGGAGGGAACGGCAAAACCGTTTAGTTTTACATTGGATATCTATTTTTTTTTTCAAATTTTATATTTCAAGAAAAGAGGGAACGGCAAAACCGTTTAGTTTTACATTGGATATCTATTTTTTTTTTCAAATTTTATATTTCAAGAAAGGAGGGAACGGCAAAACCGTTTAGTTTTACATTGGATATCTATTTTTTTTTTTCAAATTTTATATTTCAAGAAAAGAGGGAACGGCAAAACCGTTTAGTTTTACATTGGATATCTATTTTTTTTTTCAAATTTTATATTTCAAGAAAGGAGGGAACGGCAAAACCGTTTAGTTTTACATTAAATATCTATTTTTTTTTCAAATTTTATATTTCAAGAAAGGAGGGAACAGCAAAAAACCGATTAGTTTTACTTACATTGATCTTACCGAGTTTCAATACCCATTTTCCATTTTTTTTCTTATCGAATATGCAAAATGGTTTTTTGCCTCCAATTTTGATAGTAACAATTTTGATTGTGATAGACTTTCAACACGCTGTCAACGTTAGACAATTTGACATTTGGGAGGCGGATATGAGTACCGCCGCCCCGGGAATCATCTGTTGGGTAATCAACACCTCTGCCGTAGGTCACGCGAAGTGGTTCGCTACATTTGCTGACTTAGTAGAAGAGTTATTGACAGATTTCTGATTTTATTAACATTCTAAGGTTACGAATTACCTCACAATAGTACATTTGAATTACTCCTAGTAACATCATAATCAGAGGAAAATGTTGTTTGAGCATTGACGAAGGACTGAACTGAAGATGCCTGAGTGAAAAGCCAACGTTTCGGATTACTCATCAACTAACCGTTGCTAAATTCGTATTTAAAAAAATGTATGTATATATATATATTTAAATTTAATAACTTAATAACAAGTTGCAGAACTTAAGATGAAGTGAAATCCTATTTAGATTGATTTTACGACGAATTGGCTTACAGTTTGAACATCAAAAAATATGCTGCGGATAATTTGAAACTTTTACTAGCTGTTCTATGTATTGGAATAACAATAAAATTATTATTTTAATAACAAAAAATAAAAGCGTAAACCACTAAAAAAATGTTTTTTCATGACTTAACTATGAAGTAATACAAAAAATAATTTTTAAAAAAATACCCCTTTATGGCCAAGAATATTTTAAAGATTTTCCATGTTCTTACTTTTTTTCGTTCTTATAAAATTATGCACAAAATAAATGAAAACCACCTTTTCGCTTACTTACCTCGTGCAAATAGGACGCTCGATTTTAAAATTTGCAGGCATGAGAATCGAAATATTTGTAGCGTTTATATTCCTCTTAATTTTAATTACATTATTTAATCAAATTTGAATTATGTAATAAAATATTAATAGAGTTCTACTAATTAAATACAAAAACAATTTACAAAAATATATGGAAATGCGATTAAGTACTTTTATAAATTAACTGATTATTTCTTTTTACTATGACAACACCGTTGTCCTGGCAACATTGGTCACGTGACCGGTTTAGTTCCAGCGAAAGCCGTTCCAACAGGAGCACGTAACTTCTTTCTTTTCTTCAACTTACTTACTTCTTTCTTTTTTCTAGTTACGGCGCTCTGCTCGAGAACACGCGACAAAATCCTAAATTAAAAATCACGTTTCCATTTTTTTCCTACCGCGATCTCTAAAATGTAAATGTTGTCTGTCAAGACTAAATAAATTATTAAACGTGTGCGAACTCTTTCATTACGTCTCTGAATTCAAGATCCTTCCTCGGAGTCCAGTAAGTATCCTCGACACTACAAAGGGAAACCTGATGCAAGGTTCACCACAAACACATAAGTTAGTCAAAATGGTGAAGTAAATTTAACGAAACACTCTCTAACTTAGTAAGGTTACTTCGTGCAGCGACTGTAAGAAATGAAGAACAGCAATTAACAAAAATGAGTACATTGCTGCATTTCAGTGGATTGTGATTATTGGCATTGCGAGTGTGTATTAAATTAATTATTTCATGAACGTTTTGGGCTGAGGTTTGAATGGTAAATCAGGTCAATTAACATGCATTGTCCATTGCTGGACAAAGGGGCAATATACCTACAACACTGTTAGCTTGTTTTACTATAAATAGCAAAGCTCATTACGTAATTATTTCATCGGATTTATCGAGATCTAATTATTGAATTAGGGTCAAATATTGTTCACTGATGATTCATTATATGTGATTATCATTTTAATTAGAAGATAAATTAATTGCAGTTTAAAAAGAAAACTTTTTTTTTAATTAAAAAAGAAACACAAACATTCCCCGATTACGAATAACCCGACAATATTTGAAAATCTTCTTTCCACACAGTTAGCGGGAAAATGTTGCTGGTGTCGTGATGGAGGACTTAGCCAGTCGAGGAGTCAATCACGGGACGCTGGGTGGGACCCAAACGCGATGCTAACTGAGCTACTGACCGATATATAACAAATGGTTCCTGGGGCGGTGGTACCCTTATCCGTCTCCTAAATTGTAATTCGGTATAGCGTATTTATTTAGACAGACTTATTTCTGTCTAGAGAACATAGACAGACTAATGTCCGTCAGACCGCGTATGAAGTAGGTATATCGTATTTTATTATTCGGCCGAATGTAGGTATGTATAATTTTCATATGTACAATAAAATTATCTTTTTTATTAGTTTCTCGTAAATATAATAGTGCTCGCGCATGTTGAAAATCCGACACTGAACTACCTTGCGCGACCGATGTCTCAGCGTATGCCCACCCTATTGCACGTAGAAATATTTTAAATTGCAAATCAATAACACCACAAGCTTTATTACCAAGAAAAAATAGATAAAAATAACTTCTGGAATATCCTCTCCTTTGTATCCAATGCGAACGCTTGACCAATCACAAAACGACTTGAGGTAACAAAAAGATCTATAGGTCGGAGAAAGGAAACTTTGTGGCATTTGAACTCAAAATTCCAGTTCCAAAGTTTGTTGCCAGCGTGACTAGTCCTTGCACTCGTATTAAAAGAACAAGTTTATAATGGAAATATGGCAAGGCCATATAAACACACTCGTATTTCTCCACGAAGAACGACCACATTAGAATCAGTGAACAAATATTATTCCCGTGTGTATGCCGCTGTGATACATGGAAAGCTACTTCAACTGATTGCTTATGAATAATATAAAGGCTTGTTAAATCCCCCGTAAAATAAAGCAAAATATAATATTGGAAGCCAAAAATGAGGGGGACGGGGGCCGGAGTGAGGAATCCCAGGAGAATTTATCTGTAAACAACATTAATTCAAACAACTTTATTGACAAAATATGGCTATCTGTGTTTTTGAAGTGAAACTGCTTTAGCACGTGTGCACAGTTAGTGATTTTGAGTATTTAGCGTGACTTTATTATTTTAGTATGTGTTTGGGACAGTACAAATTTTCATTATATGGAAAAAAATATTGCGCGGTTCAACCTGGTACAGTCGTTTTTAATACTTACAGCAATCTATATATAGAAAAAAATTAGGTTCAAATCTCGGAAAGTAATCGATAGATTGACTCTATTTTTTTACAGAACATTGCATTTTAGCAGAAGAGTGCTTTTATATGCAATGGTAAGCTCTGGCGTTATGAAATTTGTATATATCGATCTGTATATCAAAAATCGGTAAACCCTGAATATATCACAAAACTAAAGGTAATTTGACACATTAATATCCATTAAAAATAGAAAACGTTAAATTTTGCCGGATACATTCGGATACATTTTTAAAAGTCTCGATGAATTCTAAACTTAAAGAAAAAATACGTTTTGAAAAATCGTTAATTCAATATTTTTATTGCACTAAAACACAAGTTAAATAGTTATGATAATCGCCTGATTTCTGTTAAGAATAGTGACATCTATGAGATAAATACTGTAGTTAATCACATTGATTTAATCTTGATTAGCTTATTAAGAGAGTATGAATGCTAGAGACCTCTGGATGAATTTTATGGAAGCTAGTGTTACCGACTAACTGAAATAGACCACGTGACCCAGTAGGTGTCTAGTACCAGTGTTATTGTTATTCTGGTATTTTTAATAGTCTGAAAAATAGGCTTACAGTTTTTAGCAGTATAAAAGGGATGTTATTCACAGTATTTCCCTGTACTGCCCAGGCGGGGTCCGGACCAATATTAGTTACAAAAAGTGTTGATTTCATTGTTACTCAAAAGTGATTGTAAATAAAACGACTCATTAAAAAAGTGTTTTACAATGAAAAAGTCCACCACCCCAGATGAAATGAAGTGACTTGACAGATTCCATCATAAATATTGAAAAAACGCTGGTAGTTATAGTTGAATTATCACGATGACGTGCACACGTCCACCCGCGGAGAGATCCAAACTCGACAGACATAAAACTACTTGTTCGCGTTTCGAGGTAGTGAGTATTTACGATGGTGTCATACGTTCCAAGCAGCTAAAATGTTATTTTTTTAAATTCTAAAAAGATAAGAAATTTAGGTACCCAATTTAGATAAACTGAAATCCAGAAAGAAATCTTGGGTTTTATAATAAAGTCACGCTAGATACCTCAAATTTCTAACTGTGCGAGGTGATTTGAAACTTGTTAAAACGAAAACTACTGACACTAAAAAGGGACAAACATATTCATCTATAGGATTTAGCCTGCGAGAGAATGAGATAGAAAGCAACCTTAACTAGGTACGGTACCTACGAAGCATCGCGTCGCGCTCTGTCAGGCTACGCAGATTGGCCGCTTTGATTATGAGCTACCTTTTCAAGGCTCCTATTGGTTGAGATTGTATGGGTGAAGGTTTCACTTCTACCGCGTGTGAAGTGCACTCTTTTTATAAAGCTACTCTTTGTTCGGTAATTGGACAAATCAGAGTAGTGCCAAAGCAGAACATTTTTGAAAAGTGATGTACAGTCATGAAAAGTAATAAAAAAAATATTGAGTTAGATTTTAATGTTGGTTTTTTTCATTACTTTTAATATCGCTTTTACAATGTTATTTGTCATGGAAATTTAGGGTGTAATAAAAAAAATTGCAGTTCGCAGTCCTCAATTTCCTGATAAATCAGAACAGTTACAAAATAAGAAAATATTTGAAAAGCTTAAACCTAAAAGATTGCCTTACCTAACTAAGTTAAACTGGATATTGTGTTTTTTCCAGATTTTATATCATTTAAAAAAATGTTCTGATTTGTTACTTCTGATTTGTCCAGTTACTGAACCCTTTGTGGTTTGTATGCCCAGTGGCCCAGGGCTCTGGTTCTAGGGTCTGGCGTCAAAGTCAAGGATCTGAATAGAGGGGTACGCAAACATAATGAGATGAACTGTCGGATCCTGTCTGTGTTTCGAATCAGGAGTACAAAACAAAACGCCAGTCGGAAAACTATTTAAATGGTAATCAGAAAAACTTTTTTTTTCCGGGAAGCATTTTTGCATGTTACAATATAATACTGAATAAAACAGTTTGTGGTAAAAGTAAAAATAAATACGAATACTAAATTTTATAAAAACTAATTATAATATATTGCGCTAATCAGTATTTTGTTAATTGGCCATTCTTAAATTAAATGAAACATAAAATTGTTATAAATGGACATCGCCACAGGAATTTTGCTGTCAGAACCATATCCAATTATTTCATTGCTCTGGTATTTCTGCCCACGAACAGACTTAATTACTTAATACATACCTACTATTGAAATTAATATATGTCATATTATTCAATATAATAAGCCCCAAATTATTAAAATGTTTTTGGAATTCTTTATTTTATTTTTAAGATTTTTATCAATATTTCAATTTAGATCTCAATCTCCGTTAGGGATTAATATGAGCATTTTGAAAAGTATATTTCATCATAATATAGCTTACTGTCGAGAGAGTCGCGCTGGAGAGGTCTCCCTCAAGTAGGCAAACGCACCCGCCGCCAAGATCTAGACCATAAATTCTCAACCTTTTTTTGCCCACCGCCCACTTTGAGAATATTTTTATTTCTAGCGCCCTCTTGAATTGAATACGAAGTAGCAATTGTCGTGGGCATAACGGGATACCACGACGGAGGGGGTTAAATGGGATACCACGATGGGGTTACATTTTCCACAACGGAGGGGGCGTAATGGAATAGGGAAAATATTTTTGTGGATGGATGGCCCTTAATGGAATGGGATGGGGCAAGATAGGATGGGGTGGGATGGGTTTCTAAGGGTCTCCTACCGCCCCCCCTGAAAGTCTGAAATGCCCCCCCAATTTTATCTTGGTCTTCTACCGCCCCCTGAAGGTCTGAAACGCCCCCAAGGGGGCGTTATCGCCCACGTTGAGAACCTATGTTCTAGACAGACCTCACCCCATGAATCCTGATAACCCTTGTCGGACGCTTGGGGTGATCTGTGGCAGGAGTATTGGTTATCCAATAAATGGTTCCCGGGGCGGCGGTACCCATACCCGCCTCTCAAATTCTTATTTCGTAATATTAATAATTTAGTATCTTCATAAATAAACAGTTGGTCCTCAAAACAAAAAAAAAATACGCTGAAAATTCTACCTGAAAACGGACTTCTTCGATAAGACCTTCAGAGAGTTATTAATTTTAACGGTACCATTAAACATCCGTTGATATTAAAATATTCAAAACGTTCACTTAAAAGTGGAAAACGTTTCTTGTCTTAAGTCCTAAGGGCTTAAGCAAACACAATCTACATTAGAATATCATTTCCTTAGGCACGCTTAATTTTAATTTTATACAGACTTTTGTAATTGCTTCGGAAACATAGATGGAGCTAATATCGTTAAGTTTAAGCTACCTGCGAAAATTCAATTTCGAACAAGGTATGTAAAATGTACGTTATTATTATTGTTAGTAAAAACGGAACCAACCAATTTATTTTCTATTCTTACAAATAGTGTTTATAAAGAGAGGTGGAATAATACGATATTAGTACCAAGATCATGGATAGCTTAGGGCTAGTTGTTTCACGGACCTTAAAAACGGCCTCCGTGGTCCCGAGGTAAGTCTCTCAACTCACAATCCAAAAAGGGTTCGAACCCGGCGTGCGCAAATAAATTTTATCTGATTGATTTGTGGTGTTTCACAATTAATTAATTAAAAATAATATATAGTATATTTGCGGCACGTTCCAGAGTGGAAGATATTCTCAGTAACGCCCTGGTAAAAGACCACAATTGAGAATTGATACATTGCTTGAAATGGCTTTAGCCGTGTTTGGTGACCAGATCTGAATAGCCACGTACTTCCCCACCTTCCTTTTCCCCATCTCCTTCCCCTCCCCGCTAGCTTCAGCCTCACGACATACCCCAATCGAGGATGCCATAGTCTCATTGGCTCCAGACGGGAGCACTTGGGAACTCTTGTGCGGTATTAATATATAAAAAAATAATTTTTTTAAAGAATTTCAAAGTTAATATTCAAGTTCTCTTATTATTTTGGGTAGTGGTTCCACAGAACGACAAAACTTTTATTTTTGATGATATTTTCAAGTTTGGCGAAACAACTCTCCCTGAGCTGCCCTTAGTATTATTTACGAAAAGGTTCTGTTAAAAAAAGAAAAAAATAACAAAAACAAATAAAATAAAATGCACCCCTATTAATATTAGGTACATATTTGCAAAAAAATACTGAAAAAGGCAAGATTTTTTCCTCAAAACTTTTTACACGTGATCCAACTCTTCAAATTTGGTTACTTCTGGCTCACATAAATTCAGACTTATTGATGACGCAGGCACAAACTTTTTAATGTTTACAGAAAGATATTAAATATTAAAAATATTTTAGTTTATATTCAGAGGTATGTAGATGATAAACAGAAATATACATTCCAGTTTCTTAACTATGAAGATCATAGATAGATTTATTTCTTATTACTTTGCTTTAGGACAATTAGGGCAATTTAAAGAACAAGTTTTTATCATAGACAGAACTACGCTATTTTTGAGATCGCAATTTAGTATAAATATATATCAAAAATTGCTACAATTTAGTCACCTTCAAGCTAGTTTGAAATTATTTATTGAACTTTCAAGGAAGAGTGGGTTTCATTAAATTTAATGGATGTCGAATTTTATGTTCAGGAGAAGGACTTAAATAATTTTGTCATATTCTCCTCACGTATTTTGAGTAGGTATCTGTTTTTAAACCTCTGTGGAATGAATGATTTTTCTGCGTACTCCACAGCTCTAGAATATAAGCCTAATATTTGTTCTGAAAGAAACACATTATTTCTTCGCTGTTATAAATGAACTGTACCTACAATAATGGGTTTAAGTGAATAGTTGTATAGCCCTCGTGTTGTATGGCAATTCTCAATATAACGGATGTGCAAATCTCATTTAACCCAGGAATAAACGTAATACTCATTAAAAAGAAAATATTTGTTGTAACTCCAGGTTTGTATCACAAACTCTTTAAAACCCGTCTGCTTGGTTCAATATATTCGTACCTCATAATCCGGAAGCCTCAGTTTCACGCATAAATTCTGAAACCGTCACTTTGGATTGAGATTGTAAAATATCTATGCAAGATAGCTTTCATATTTCAAAGACAATCAGAAGCATTATTTCGTTCTCTTTCAGGTTAAAAAAAAATACATATGTTTTCATGAGAGCAAGAGAGATATATAGCTTTTAAAATGTAAGGTCGCTCGGGACGTTTTAGGTCTTATGAAAGTATAACGCAATTACGTGTTTTGGGATGTATTTATTCCTAAACAAGTAGACGGGTTAAACAAAAACTTCTAACAAAAAACTTTGAACTTTATTTGTATTAGACTACTGAAGTCCCCGGCGATGCCCGGGCTTTACACAGAGTTTTCGAAATCAAATGTTGACAGTGACCTTCCTTTGCATACAAATCAAATCAAATCCACACCGCCCGCTTGCCAGCCCGCTCGTCCACCACGTACAACATTCTCCTTAAACCAATTTAGACAAAACCTTGACAAATTATATACCTAATCCTTCCTCCTGAATCGCTGTATCTATTGGTGAAAACCGCATGAAAATCCGGTCAGTATTTTTTGAGTTTATCCCAAACAGACAGACAGACAGACGCAGCGGGGTCTTTAATATGTAGATATAACAATGAGCTCTGATGGCTTATTTAGCAGGTGGTAGGAACTATTCCGGACCCTGACCTTGAGGTTGCAATAGTATTGATTATAGTCTCAATCCATGCATTTATCGACAGCTGTGTGCCACATATGGGTAACTTCTTAAACTAATATCCAGGACATCACAGCATTCTAGAAAAAAATGGTTATGTTTTACAAATTTAAAGCTAATATTTATCGTAAACACATTTCAATGACAACTTTTTTGTTGAGGTCTGAATAAATTGTCCGTCACCGACTCTGCTATTTTTGTATCTACAAATACTACCCTAAAAACTAATAGTTACGTGATTTCTACGCAAAGATAATATACAAAGCGTATCTTTCAATCAAATTCATGCATCGCCTCATTTATACTCTTATGTTGTACTAACTTTTTAAATTCGAGGACCAAACATTTGGTTGGCTAAATTGTTCAATCTCTCTTTTGGGCGTCCGTGCCAACTTCTATACAATAATAAATTTTACACTGAAACTGTGGACTTTCTGCCTAGATGCTTCTTGTAATTATAAATTATTGGTGTAGATTTTAGATTAATCGCCTTGATACTGTCAGCAAATTTGTATGCAGGGCATTTAAACATGTTGTAACCAGCCCCATTATCGAATGATTACCGTTTCCTACACGTGCTAGATACGTGTAGCACATGGGTCGAAGGGAAACCGCTTGTATTCAGTCAATACACAGGTCACCGGCAAATGGTGTCTGGTAATGTATTGTCCTAGCTTCGGAAACGTGTTCTAGAGATCATTTGGTCCCAAACTGTCACACACATTGACCGCAGTTCAATTTACCTACGTGGAGTCCAACGACGATGTAGCCCAATAGGGCGGGAAGCAAAGGATACAAATGGTTCAAATGACCACTGAAACACTCCAACGCTTCAAAAATCTCCAAGCCAATTTTTTTTCAATAAATATGTTAGTGTAAGTTCTCCAGAAAACTTATCAAAGCACAATGTTTTCAAATACGAACCAATTGCACCATTTGCTACCTGTGAACTAATGGAAGACTGATAAATTGGACTTTCATCTAAAAAGGAGGACAGTTCAAAGAGTGTAGTTCGGGGCTGCAGTCTTAAGAATGTAGAGATTGCACTGATGATGGCCAACTTCCAATAAGATAGGGCACTATAAAAGAAGAAGTCGAAACACATGTACATCGTTAGACTAAAACGTACAGTAACGTACACGCTTTGGTAATTTGTTGAAACATTTGTTGCATTACTTGTTATATTGCGAATACCTGTCCGCGGCTTTAAACCTTGAAAAAAAACCTAAATTTATTCCATTATCTATCATTAAATTAAAATTATACCAGAAAAAAATATTCCAAAGTAAATGTAACAGAAGTAATTGCAATCACGCGTTGTCTATGTTATGTAGCCCAACCTTCAAGATTAAAAACCCTTCCACGACATAAACACTATATATTCCCTTTACACCTTATAATATACCCGCACTTGGAACACTGTTCATCGATCTGGACTCCTTTACACAAAGCCCATATTGAAAGAATTAAAAAAAAAAATTAAACACATAGATTATAAACTAAACTTACTGTTCTTAAATTATACTGAATCTATTAAATTTCACAATTTCAAATTCCTCCAACACGACGTCTAATTTTTGATCAAATCCTATTGTTTAAAATTCTAAATAATGGCTTGGACTCACCAGAACTTACCAATTTAATAAATTTTCATATTCCGTCAAGATCCGATTTATTTTATTTACCATCATGTAGAATAAATATTAGAAAAACTTCCCCAATTCCTCGTGTATGTGCACAATAGAATACAAAATTTCACATTTTTAGTAATAACCTAAAGAAATATCGATATGAACGCGTACGCCCGATTGTTAATAAGAGAGTATAGAATGTATCGGGAGCATCTTCTATCCTTTTCCTATATTCCCCTTCCTCTCCCCTTCCAATAACCCAAAATTAATTTTAGGATATTAAAACTTCATTTCCGATGTACTTTAGAATAAAAAACTTATGTGGCTAGATTTTAGTTCACTTGTATATTTATCACTGTATATTATGTCAAAGCTGTTTGTTTCTTACAAATAAATAAATATCTTGGTGTGTGCAACTGTGCATATCTAAATCAATATTTTAAGGGCCCGCAATCCGGATTTGTACCGATTTATAACATATTTCCCACACGGTAAGTTTTAAAGCTCTTAAAAAAATATATGTTATTCTTGAAGATAATATCTAGACTTTGCCCGCGCCGAAACGCAAATTATATAAAATTCCCTCGATAGAAAAAAATCGCAACGTATGCTCCAAAAATTCTTATTAACACATTTGTTTCAGTTATTTTACAAGTTATATGTATGAAAAAATTCACAGTGTTTCTTTAAATGCTGTTTAAGATAATGCCTGCGAGGTTTTTGCTAAATTTTAAACGAGTCGTGTTTTATTAAACATTTTCGCAATTTTCGCATTGATTTTGTCGCTGTAAATGTTAGCGCTCTCCTCTAACACTCGTAATTTCGTATCACTCCATCTTCTTCTTTTCGGGCCCGGTTGCAGAGCCTTAAATGGAAAATACATATTTGTGAACTTTTCAAATGAATCAGGAAATCTATTTATACTTTTAAAGTTCTTAGAAATATTTTTCGACAGGAAAACCAAAAAAAGGTGTAGGTAGGTCCTACGTACTTCCATTTGATCAATCGGAAAGTATGGTAATATTTTTTTATTCTCCAATAAATCGAAGAATGATAAGACTAAGTTGTTTTGAGTGTTCATCCTTTCTGCCTTCCCCTGCGGGGAAACGCGATATGGTTAGATAGTTAGTTAGTTTTAAGATTGTTAATTAAGGTAATATGTATTAACCACTCAAAAGATAACTACACAAATTTGGTAAGGTGATTTTCAGGAATTAAAATGAATCATAAATTGAAAGATTTAAAAAAAAAATAAAAACCGTTTTCTACTCTAAACTTTTTAGAATAATTCAATATAACTGCAACAGAAAAAAATAATAAAAAATATTCAATGATACAATTTTTAAAATAAAAACAGTTAAATAACTCACAATTTAAAATATCACCAGGATATCAGAATAATATTAAAATCCCGAAATTAAACTGGTTGGATATTAAGAAAAGCCTACCTCTGTCGAGGATTAACTTACTTTAGCAACTTTCCTATATAAATAAATATTGAAAATATTCATAAAATTTAAGCTTAAATTGAAAAATGCCTGAAATTTCTATAAGAGTCCGTTATTATGTATTTTTTTTAAATTCCTCGATATCTATTTTCGATAAATCTGTCGATTTTATAATTTAGTTTGTTGTTATTATTATTATCTATATGATTTGAGCTTAAAATCCACAACCAACTCAAGAGCCACTTTATCTCTATGGTGAGAAATAAATACTTGTACCCATTAAATAAATAAATAAAATTAAGAAAAACTCACCATGAACATCAATGCACCCCAGCTGCTTCTTCATGGGGCTGGTGTTGATCTGGCACATGTAGCAACCGCGGTCTGTCTCCTTGAGCTGCCGGACCCGGAGTTGCCAGGTTCTCAGAGAGTCCTGAGACACGGAGATGCGGGGGTTGTGTGTTACCACCATGGTGTGTACCGTGAGGATGGTTCCATCTTCCGCTTTCATCCAGCCGACCTGATAAACAAAAATAATGCGATAAAAAAACAGAGGTTTTAAGTGAGAATCAGCACAAAGATTACTAATTGGTAATTGGTATCATCAATAATATAAACAGAAAAAGTGCTTTCATTTTAAAAATTTGGTTAGCTTTGCATAATTTATAAAAACATCGCTTCCTTCAAAAAGTGTATATGTATGCAGATGCAAAAATCCTTAAATGTTCCAGATTGTTAAAAGTAACAAATTTAATACCCATTTCTCTGTAACTACTTTCATAGCATCTACTTACTTCTTTATACATATATGTAATTGCTGTGTACCTTTTATTTTATTTTTTTCCTGATAATAACAAACTAATGTAAAAATCCTTAAATGTTTCACATTGTTAACAGTAACAAACTTAATACCCACTGCTCTGTAACTACATTCATGATAACTACATTCATAGTACCTACTTACTTATTTACATATGTAATTACTGTGAACCTTTTCTTTTTTTTCTTTTTCATAATAATAACAAACATACGTACATTTATAATAAAAAAAATAATAATAATTAATTACAAGAGAATTACCTACTTTTATATTAATCGTTAAAAATGTTTTACACCACTGCAATACCGGTATGCTTCAAGTATATTTGGAATCACATTTTGTGTGATATTGTGACACTAATTATTGAATATAATGTAGCGTGAGCCCAAATACGAATCTGCTGGTTGAACTCCTTTGTAAACAATTACTCGAATATTGATACCTATTTATGTTAAGCCTACTTATATCTTTCTAGCTCTGTTTATCGTTTTATGTACTATATACTTATGATACTGCATACTTGTTATAATGCTCCTGTACAATTTATTTTAATGTAAAAGCCATCAAGGCGTAAACAAACAAATAAATAACAATACACCGTTTAGGTACCGTCGAATTAATAAAAAAGAGAATATAAAATTTTTCATAAGAATAAGAAGGTTATTCCCATCAATCTAATATATCATTGAAGAAGAAGATAATACTAACACATCTAAACGAAAATATTTAAATAACAACAAGACACAGAAAAATAAAAAGTTAACAGTCGCAGATAGTACTCGAACCCAGGATACAAAATATATAAAATCGGATATGTTTTTTCGAGATATTCTATTTGAGAAATATTTATTTGAAGATAATATTGTTAAATCTCATAATCATCATCTTCTTCCCCTTATCCTATTCGGGTCGGGGACCCATTGCATCGACAAGGCTCCTCCATGCGTCCCTGTCTTGTGCTGATTGTTCGGCCTCTGTCCATGGTAGCCCCATCCTCTCCTCACACAGTTTCTGGAGTTGCCTCGCCCAACTGTGTCTGGGGCGGCCCACTGGACGTCTACCCTCTGGAATCGCACTCAGTATCTTATTAAATCTACTTTTGAAATATAAGATTGACAAAAATTACTAAAAATAAGAGCTCAGTGGCCGATTCGGTTAAGGCGCTTGTCTCGGTAAGACGAGAGAACCTGGGTTCGATTCCCAAATTACGTCCGTCAGCTTTTTATTTTTCTGTGCCTTGTTTTTTGTCATATTTTCGTTTAGATTTATTAGCTTTATCTTATTCTTCAATGACAAAATAAACAGTTTTACCCTAACAAAATAGTGTTGGGTAGGACAATTATTACTGTGGATTACTTCTTCAAACCAACGCAATTTGTTTTTAGTTATTTATATCATTATATTAGTGTCCAGTCAAAACTCTTTTTGGGACGCGTGTATCCGGCATTCCCTGCACATGCCCAGCCCATCTCAACCTGAGGAGTCTCATATGTGCTGAGATGCTAGGGGCCTTATATAATATCACACAATTCTTTATTTTGCCGGATGCGCCACTGTTCGCCCTCTTTCACGGGTTCACATATTCTTCTTAGCACTTTTCTTTCAAAAGTATCTAGCATTTCAGTCATCATTACCGTCAGTGTCAGCGCCTCACAACCATATGCCAATATATGGTTATTTAGTCATGGTCTTATATATGGTTATTTTGCTTGTTCTGTGGATGCTACGTGACTTAAACACTGGCAGCAAAGAGAAGTATATTTTGTTGGCTGCTGTGATTCTCCTTTTGATTTCTGCTGGATCCTCATTGTTCTCTGCTACAGTAAAATATGAGTGAATTGTGAAAATATGATTCACCATCAAAAAAGTGTAGTAACTATGCCATAAATCCTACATCAGTTGCAAATCGTAAAAAAAAGTTTACGCTGAGTTTTGAATTCGCTATCTCTAGACCCAGAACCATGGAAGATCAGAGTGAAGTATCAATGTAAAGTTGTGGCCTTATCCTTATTACATTTTGAAGACTTGATAAAAAGAAAACTATAAGTCGATTGAAAACAATTATATAACATATTTTAGTAAGTAGTATTCAAAAACGTAAATTTATTTCTTAAAAGAAAGTTTTGAAAAAACACTTTTGAAAAAAAAAAAACACGTTGGATGATCTCTTGACTCGCCTGTACAAGTATGGTGACTGATTTATTCAAGTATAACTAACTAACTTTTGAAAAAACCCCATTAAAAAAAAACATGAGCTGAGGAAGACAGCATCTCATATCGCCTCTTAGCGATATTAAGACATTTCCTTCGTTATCGGTATGGTCATATTGGATGTATGGCAGATTGTCCTAATTTGCTGCATTCAAGTTTGTTGTAAATTTTATCTTATTTTTAATGCAAAATTGCGTTGATATAGTTACAGTGGTCGAACCAGCATCGACAAGGTCGAATCTTCTCGTACACACGGGTTAACTTGCGCGACTTTCTCTTTGCTTCTCCAGCTCCGCGATCGTTCTATTTTTTCTCAGTTTGTTTTGAACCGGTCTTTTCGAACATCTTAAACGATTTAATTAAATTTACACTGGGATACTGACTTTAATTATATAATCCAAAATGAGCATACAACAGGCGACGAATCACCCCGAAGGAATCGTATGTTTGTAAAACTGTTTTAAAAGTAAACAATCGTGAAGCAATCGATATCGAACAAAATTTCCAAGAACAGAGCTTTCGTGTGCTGCTGACCTCGCGCCCTTACCCCGTCCGGTTTCTTTGAAGGAGCTAAAGATCAAAAAACTTGTGACGTAACCATGCAAAATAATATTTTCTTATCGTAATTGTATCACTTTAATCTACTTATAATTTTGTAAAGTTCCTTCTAGCACTTCTATAGTAAAATAGAGATAAATATCCCAACAATGGAAGAGCTCAAATATATTTATCACTGATTCTATCCCAAAGCACTTCTTAAGGGATGAACCGCTGTTCTGTGGCAGATTAGAGCTAAGAACTACAATGACAAACACAACTGATGGCCTTAAAGAGGTAGCGCTAGAGAATAATAACTTCACGTTGAATTTTGTACATAAACCTACATTTATAAGTTTACATAAGATAAACTTGCTAATACAATTCTAAAATCTTGGGGCATAAATTCAAACTCATGTAAACCTCATTACAACTTTATTGTTTTTATTTCTCATGAAAATTTTAAATTTTTGTTGCTTTTATTTTTATTTCATGAATGTATTTTTGTTTTACATCGTAACTTTATACTTATTTTCTAGGTCTTTATATATTTATGCAAAAGCTCTCTGAGCGTAAAAAAAAATAAATAAATACGGGTGGCTTATTAATTAGGCAAAAAACAAATTATTACTCTTTTTTAAGCGAAACTTCTTTAGCACCGTTGTTATTTGAAACTCGATTTAACGGAAACGACTGAAACCAAAAAGAGACAAATACATACATCTATAGGATTTAGCCTGCGAGAGAATGAGGTAGAAGGATCACTTTTCAAGGCTCCTATTGGTTGAGATTGTGTGGGTGAAGGTCTCACTTCTACCGCGTTTGAACAGCACTCGATTTTTTTTACATTAGCTCCACTCAGGAGGCCCTAAGAAAAATAAATCCCTCAGGACCTACGTCGTCTTTGGAAATGCTGTGTGGAGGGTCTTTTGAGGAAATTAAGGAGATGAAGTTCTGGGAAGGAAAAAGGTATGATGGGTGGGTAGGAATCTGGGGGTCAGCGTCTCCAAGAGTGACGGACGTAATAATCCATCACTCCCACAGCGGTGCAAGGCGACGTTCCGAGAGAGTCCTGCTGGAGAGGTCTAAAGTCAAAAGTAAAAGAATTTAAAAGTCAAAGGAGTCAAAACCTAAACCAGTCTCTCCCGATCCGACCTGCCATGCAGCTGGTTGGCAGATGCAATCACTGATAAGACCCGGACAAACCCCATGAGCCCGGGCATCCCAGATAAGTCACCAAACGTAGCGAAACACATGACCGATGGCAGAGGTGTTGGTTATCCAATAAATCGTTCCCGGGACAGATACCCAAACCCGCCTACCAAATTAAAATATATGATATAATTATGAAGGTACACGGCCAGGAGAGTTGAACATAAAATATTTAGATTTGCAAATATATTTATATTACATAAAAATTTTCGTTGAATTTGTCTGTCGGAAATATATATTTTTTTCATAACACAATTTCAGTAGCCAATTAAATCGATCAATTAGTCGATTTCCCTAAAAACGCCAAATCATTGTATAAAGCCACAATAGATTCAAATTTTCCAGTATGAAGCACATTAATAAAACGAAATTCACTAGAAAAAAATCGTCACAATATTTTATGAAATAGACGCTAAAAACGTTCAACTTAAAAAAAAAACTCAAAAACGACAATACATTTCAATACATTCAAACGACAATACATTGGTGCCTACATCCCAACATGGATACTGGAAAATCACAAAATGATTGACATACCTATTCATCATTTTATAATCAAAATTAACCACTTATTTCGCATAATCAGGAGGGGTTAAAAACACAACATAACATACGTCGATATTTTAAAAATATTTTTCGTATATGAGATCCATGCATTAGGCTTTGAGGTAAATAATTTCCGTCAGGGCCTATGCAATCGTAAGGGATGCTGTGTGGAGGTCTAAAAGAAAGGAAGGAGAGGAAGTTCTGAGAAGGAAAAAGGTATGAGGGTAGGAATCTGGGGGTCAGTGTATTCAGGAGTAACGAATGTATGAATGCATCCCTTTAATTGCGGTGCAAGGCGATGGATCGAGAGAGTCCGGCTGGATATGTCAAAAGGTCTCTATCAACCAATCTTTCCCGATTTGGCCTGCCACACAGCTGATGGGCAATTGCAATTACCACCTATCACCAAGACCCGGAAAAACCGAACCCCATGAATCCGGACAACCCTGCCAAGTCTCCAAACGTAGCGAGACACTTGGGGTGACCTACGCAGAGGTGTTGGTTTTCCAATAAATGTTTCAAGACGCGGCCGCATCCCCGCTTCCCAAATCTTGATATACCAGTCACTTATCAATACTAATTGAAAATCTTAAAATTTTTCGCAAAGAAAATACAATGTTATCGCGTCCTTGTAACACCACGGTTGTATCTGACTCGACAATGTTGCGCAATATTCAAGTCTATAGTAGTACTCTTTGGACCCTAGAGTTCAATATCGTACGACATTTCTGTGTCAGATATAACTGTTTTACTCCAAGAGCACGATTTATCGTACAAAACACATTAACAAGAATTTGTCAAACGCGTAAGTTATGAGGAGCTCATATGTCCCTGTATTAGAATTATTCATTTTCAACAATCTCCCTCCATCTGGCCTACTTGTAAATTGAATCCAAACTTACAACATAGCTTCTGAAGTAATACAATAGCTTACAATCTTCCGGTTGAACATGAACAACGCAAACCGCATTGTCAACGCGAACACAAGAAATGAAACGCAATTAATTGATATAACTACGTCACGCAATGTTCGCTTCAGTAACTATACGCCTGCTCCGTTGATAAAGGGAATAAGAGATATAGATGATATTACATACTTATGTACATCGACCATTCCTACCAAGTTATGAATATAATTCTACATCCGTGTAATGAAACCATTTATCAAATAACCAACACCCCTGCCATAGGTCACCCCAAGTGGTTCGCTACGTTTGGTGAGGTTTGTCTATGTCTTGGCGGCACATGCGTTTATCTACCTACTGCGTGGCGTACCGGATTGGGAGAGACTGGATGAGGGAGATATTTTTGCCTCTCCAGCCGGACTCTCACGGCCCATCGCCTTTTACCGCAGTAGGAAGAATGGATTCATTTATCCGTCACTCCTGGACATATTGACCCCCAGATTCATACCTACCCCTCAAACCATTTTTTCCTTTCTAGAACTTCCTATCCATCGTTTCCCTAAAAAATACCCTCCACCCAGTATCCCCAAAGATGACGTAGGCCCTGGGACTCCTGTGAGACCTCTGGTGTAGGCTAGTGTAAAAGAAATAGAAATATTCCTTGCATTTTTCTGCCATTTACCATATACTATGATACTAGAATATCGAGAAATTATATTGAAGTCAAATTATATAATATATCGATCGCTCTGTAAAAAACTTTACAAACAATTTTTATGACTACACTGAGAAAAAAAACTGTTTTTTGAGCATTAAACCTTTCATACCCTGTGTATATTTGAAAATAAAATTGATGTCTGAATTTTTTCCACACCATCTCCGAGCAAATAAAAATTGACGGTTTTCGTTTTCCAATTGCCGGCGTAACTGGCTTTGCACGCATTTTTTCTAATGAATTTTTGTTACTTTAATTCAGGCGGTAGCCATATTTTAAATTTTGAAAGATGAATTTTGTGTTTAATCTCGACCGAATTTTTACTCGCATTTTTTTGTGGTAGGTTGTGAAGGTATTTTTTTTAAAGTTTATTTTTATGTAATTTTTTTAATTGAATAAATGTTTCATTTTTGCTACCAAAAATTTTGACAGTAGGTAGGTATTTACTTTAACACAGTTGTAAAAAAAACACAGTAAACGTTCATTAAGTACAAAGGACAATCAATCTACGTATTTGTAGGTTCTAAAAATAGCTTGTGGGTCAGGTTACATTCCAAAGCAACCTAAAACGTTCAATCTAATGGAGGTTTCACCAGTCTATTGTATTCTATTTCAATGCCACACACTAGTGTAAACTTCATGCTTGTTGGTGGAACTTGTGAAGTTCTGCTTTTGAATAAGATTTATTGTGACAGAAAACAAACCGCGATAAATAGAAAAAACAACAGAATTAAGCGGATACACGGTTAAACATGAATGATTAATGTTTTTGTTAAGGTAAAATATGTCATCCTTAACATAATAGCGTATAATGTATGGATATTTTATTTACCGTTATTAACGTTAATTTATTGTAACTTTGAATCATGGAACGTAGGCTTACGTACCATGATTCAAAAAATAAAAATTAAAAAAAAACACCGCTGCCATAGGTCACCCCAAGTGGTTTACTACGTTGGGTTGACTTAGCACGCCTAGGTCTTGGCGGCGAATGCATTTGCCCACCTACTACGTGGACGACCGGATCGGAAGAGATTGGTTGAGGGAGACCTGTCCAGCCTGACTATTTTAACCGCCTTGCACCGCAGTTGGAAGGATGGATTTACCAGTCTGTCACTCCTGGTCACGTCGGACCCTCCATATAGCACACCCAAATGTGACATAGGCCCTTGGGGTGTTAATAAAAAAGGTGCAATCATCAGGGTACTACAACGGTAGGAGATTAAACCGTTTGGCTTTAAGTAATTAAATTTAATTTAATAGACGAAAATGAAGTGTTTAAAGGGCATTTTTAAAGCTACCAAATAAAAAAAATCTATTTTTATAAATACGGCATCCGTCAATTCATTAGGCGAAAATTTGGAATTTAACATCGCATATACGCGGCTTAGATTTTCGCCGTAGTATATTATTGGTTTGAAATTTTTTACGTTTTTAGATTTTTACGGCCAAAAGTATTTTAATTATTTGTTTTTGGGGTGTTATGCCGTGTTGCGCTAACTTCTTCTTTAGCCAACGTTTCGGACAGCGTTGCAGTGTCCATCATCAGCCGGATCTGCCCTGATGATGGACACTGCGACGCTGTCCGAAATGTTGGCTGAAGAAGGAGGTAGAGTAACACGGTATAACACCCCAAAAGCAAATAACGAAAATCATTTGAAATTTACTTGATATCTCCATCTATACCAGTAACATTTCTGTTACCCACATCCTTCAAATATTAACTAGAATAGAAAGAATTAAAATAAAATTAAGACATAAATTACAAATTAAACTAACATTTCTCAAATTACAACGAATCCATTAAATTTCACAATTTCAAATCCCTCCCAACACCACGTCTAATTTTTGATCAAATCCTACCTATTATTTAAATTCCTAAATAATGGCCAGGACTCACCAGAACTTACCAATTTAATAAATTTTCATATTCCATCTAGATCAACCCGACAATCCGATTTATTTTATTTACCCACATGTAGAACAAATATTATAAAAAAATGCTAAATTCCTCGTGTATGTGCACAATATAATACGAAATATCACGGCATTGATATTTTTAGTAATAACTTAAAGAAATATCGATATGAAGTAACGCGTACGACCGATTATTAATATGAAAGTATGGAATGTATCGGGAGCATCTCATATAATTTTCCTTTATTCCTTTTCCTCTCCCTTCCTATAACCCAAAATTAATTTTAAGATATTAAAACTACATTTCCAATGTATTTAGCATAGAAACTTCTGTGGCTTGACTTCAGCTCATTTGTTCATCATTATCACTGTATATTATGTAAAAGCTGTTTGTTTCTTAGAAATAAATAAAAAATAAACATTTCTTTTATCCACATCCTTTAAATATTAAGAAAAAATCCTTTAATCCCTACTCAACGTCTCCACAGAAATACTCGAAATAATTGAAATAGACTACAAAAAAAACACATTGAAAAAAAATAAAGCTTCCTTTCAAGTCCATCACATAAAAGAAAATAATGTTCCGTAGAATTTCACACTGTAATAAAAAAAATTAAAATCTTTTAGCTTATAACATTTATATGCTTTTCATTCGGAGATTTTAATATCATTCGAAAGTCTTACCAAGCTTCGTATGAATTAACACTTAATTGCTTAAAAGGAATGTTCCTATCACAAGCTCACTATAATACGTTATGCGTTTTAGAAGGCAAGGTGTGATATTTCATAGAAGTAACAAGTAACCGCAGTGTGTTTCCACTTTAGTTCAAGCACGACCTTACTTCCGATAAGCAAGGGTCGTGTTATGTTCGGGAGTTACTGGTAGCGGTTTTATTAAAGTGCTTTATACTGGAAAATTGAATCTTCCATGGCTTTTACAAGGGATTCGTAAAAAGAGGAGTTTGAAATGGTTCATCGATTTAACCCGATGATGGTACGAGTGTTTGTTAACTTAGTGATTTGTTTAATGTTTTCATTTGCTTGAAGAGATCAGGAATACAATGACTTTCTTAAGGATTCCAAGACTTTAATGATGTTTTAATTTGACTTTTCGTGCGTTTAAAAAACAATTTGAATAACATTTGGAAAAATGGTGTAAGGAAAAAGAATAATTCTATAAAGATGTAAGAAGAAGACGGGGTCAAAATGCAAGTTTTATTTTATTTTGTTAAGTTCAGGCAGAAAAATAAAAATGTTTTCGGATGACAACACAATGTACCTACTTAGTTTCCACTTTAAAAAATAAAACCATATCAAGAAAGGATGTTCACGCGTAGGAGATTTTCCAGTTTTTATAGGTCCGATTTTTTTTTTGGTTGGCTTATAAAAATACTTTCCAAAAAAATTCTAAACGTTAGCAAAAGTCAAGTTGTCTTTTATTCGTAATATTTAATTAAAGGATCTATATTATTTCTGAGCTATCAAACTTTAAAACTAACTAACTATGATTATGCATGCTTTTGCAATACTTCGCATTGGTTTAATTGAGGGCCTCAGGCATACCCTTTGTTGCCACGACAATGATGTGTGTTATTTCAAGAGCTGTGTGAAAGACAGTCGTCTATTATCTTACTTGTCTTTCATTTCGATTTTCCATTAGAACCCTTGAATTTTAAATATCTGTATTTTATTGGTTTGATTCTCCACTCACCATGTCATTTCTTCCTGGAACGCTACTATTCATTGTATAATTCAATTAAAGCTTTTGTCTGCACCCATATTAATTGAAATAAGAACCCATTGTGGTAAATTTAAAAAACAGATGGTCTAAAAAATATATGACTACATAAGCTACGGTTGAATTGTGTGGGGAGATACAGGAAGAACAATGTCATACCTACCTTTTTTTTAATGCACATAAAAGTATTTCACGTGTTATTATAAAGAAACCTATCAGATGCATGAGCCATGCTCTATTCAAGAAATGTAATGTACTTGATGTTCGACAGTGTTATATAAAAAAGTTAATCTTTACTCATAAAAACTAAAATAAAACGAAAACGATCGAACACAAGAATTACACTAGAAGTATGGAAGTATTCTGTTCCAACAAGCAACACAGCGACTTACATAAAAAAAATTATAATAAACTTCCTTTACAGAAACTACCCATGTGAATTGTCATCCTTCGGTCCAAAAATAGCAAAACGATTTTTAGATTTAGTCAGGACAGATTCTGAAATAATATTAAAAAAAGGTCATCTGATATTTTATACGAGTTCCTAGTTGTATCTTAGCTTTTATTTCATTTTAATTTTTTATCCATTTTTCTTCTTTTCACCCATAGTGTATTTCCAACATAGACAAAATAATATAATGTATTTAAAAAACCTTTGAAATTAGGTATTACGTACATAAAAACCAAAAAATGATGTCATCATCAGTATGGTACAGGCACTGCCTACCTAGAAACTAATGTTGACCGGGCCATAACGTATTACATCTTATCCTCGACGTACATTGTACTTCTCAAAATATTATATTATATCATTGTGTATTTATCCAATTGAATATACGTTATTTGTCTTAATACGATAATTCTGTAATCTTCTATATTTTATAAAATGTACAATAAATAATTTTTTTTCTCCGTCTTGTGTTTGGAAATTAACCAAACAACAGCCATTCACCTGACACCATTACAAAAAGAGCACTCGCAATAATCGCCGGATATTTGTCAAAGTTCAACGATCAACATTGAAACCTTTTTATCAAAACAATTAAGAGTCTCGCTCCATCCATCACAAGTAGTATTCCGTAGCGTAAAGGATTATTAGGTAACGGGGTGCTTCTCATTTCACCGTTCACAGTTTTATTGACCGTTTGCCTGAGGAATTTTATGCGGACAAAGAGCTTGTACAATAGCCGAGGGTTTAACTGGAAGCAGTAGGATGCTTTTCAAAGTTTTATGGTGCCGGGCCCGCTTAGTTATTTAAAACGACGGTTCGGAGCACCAATTGTTCAGATCATTGCACCCACAGGGATGGGACTAATGTGAAGACGTTGTACGGAGGTTAAAACACGATCGTTTATGTTATCGATGGACGATGAATACACGAAAGAAGCAAATTAATCGCGCTTGGGCAGAAATAAAATAACTCTTCAGAACTCTAAAGCTTTATCTACAACTAGCAGACCCGGCCACACGTTGCTGTGGCTAACGAAACACAACGCCATTACCCAACCTTTATAAAATCCACACCACCTGCTTGCCAGCTGCCCGCTGCCCGCTGCCTGAATTGAATATTTGAATTTCTCGACTTTTCTCTACTATAATAAGGATGTTTTTATACATATAAACCTTCTTCTTGAATCACTCTATCTATTGGTGAAAATCGCTTGAATATCCGTTGCGTAGTTTAAAAGATCTATGCGCACATACATTTTGAGCGACTTCATCAAATAAAATAATTCAAATTAAATACCTACTTACTCTAGGACATCTATTTTCCAATTTCTTCCGTAGAACGACTTTCAAATGTGACTATAGTACGGCCCGCCAGCCGTTTTAAATCACACAAAAATATGTTTTCTTTAAATTTCTCGGCTTTACTCTAATATAATTTACATGTATTATACACATAAACATTCCGCTTCAATCACTCTATCTATTGGTGAAAACCGTATGAAAATCCGTTGCGTAGTTTAAAAGATTAACGCGCACATACATTTTGAGCGACTTCATTTTATACTATGTAATGATATTTTGAATCGGAAGATTGCTTAGTGCGCGATAGATACCAACAAATTTGACACATTTTTGCAAATAATTTGTTCATTACATCACACTTTGATGTACAAAACTATTTGTAAGCAGAAACATCCTACATTATGTGTTTGTTTATTATTATTGCCAATGTGTGGGTATTTTATTATTGTTTTTTCTAGTTCATTAGGAAGATTGAAAAGAGTTCCAGCACATAAATTTGCTTCAACTTTTTTTTTTTCGAAATCTAAAAACGAAAATAATTTTCTTATATCATCTTTGGGGATGATGTGTGGCGGATCTTTTTGTGGAAAGGAATTAAATGGATCTTATAGAGCCCTTGCTCTAGAAGGAAGGAAACACGGAGGCGTTGAGCTCAAGAACAGGTTGCGGAAACGATGCGTTGTTACGTCACAAATTTCAACTGCGGCAAATGTTGGGCCAGTGTTGTACAGCCGGGACTCGGGACCCCAGTGCCGAAGGAATCTATGAAGCTAGTTTCTCAGATAACTTCAAACCCGACACCTGTGCTCTAAAGCGCGCCATCCATTTGTTAAGATAAGTCAATCCATCAAACGAACCACTAGTTTCTGCACAGAGTGAGGCTTATTTCAGGTATTTTTGGGGATCCAGACCAGAGCCAAATTAAATCATGGGCGCACTTATGATTTGGATAGTTTTAGCAGTTGTGTACTATTAAAGTATTTGCGGGTCCTGCAAAATACGCCAAGCTTCTGAGTAGGGATTGCAATCCCGCAAAGCGGGATCCCGCAATCCCGCGGGATCCCGCAGCTTTTATTAATCCCGCAATCACGCACCTTCAAAGCGCGGATCCGCGTATCCCGCAAGTTAAAATTTTGGTGCTAAAACTTTCGCGTAAATCGAGAGTAGCACAAGCGCAATGTTACCGTTTAGCACAAGATAGCCCGCCCGCCTAGTATGTAGATTATGTTTAAGATAAATAATAGTTTTGATAGATAGGTAGGTATATTTTTCTACGGACCACACGCCACTGTTAAGAATAATATTGTGGTATTATTTTTTTCTCAAAACAATGTTTTGTTATTTTTTTTTAATGTTTGTGTTTGGTTATGTGTTATAATGTTTTGAGTAAATTGAATACCTTGTTGTTGATCCAGTCTTTGATGTATTTTTGTGAATGTCTTTGTAGTTAGTAGTTGCTTCAGTGTGGTGGGCATGTAGTTATATAGTTTGGTTGCGTAGTACTTAAAGTTTCTTTGCCCGTATGAGGTATGAGTTATCGGTATGTTTAATGTTTTTTTTGTGTGGAGGCCCTGGTTTTAATTTAATTGAGGTTGCATTTGGAATGTGAAGTTTATGTTGGAAAAGGATAGTAGTACAGATTATAGTAATAATAGTTGCATCTAAGAGAAAGATGTGATTTGATTGTTAGTCATTATATGAATAAGACTGAATTAAAAATATAAAACTGTTAGGAGTAAGTGTAATATTAAACAAAACTATTAAAATATGCCTTAATAATTATTTAAAGATGAATCTAAGAAAACAGATTACTAATTACTTAGATAATAGAAAACGTAATTAATACAAAAGAATTAATTTCTGTTGCTTAATGTAAGAAATGTTAAATAAAAGTTGATTTTTACCCAAAAATCTGTAATTTCTATTTGATTTTTAAACTTATAACATTATTTCAAAGATGCGGGATCCCACGGGATCCGCGCGGGATTGAGCAATCCCGCGGGATTGAATTACTGCGGGATTGCAATCCCTACTTCTGAGAGGCTAACTTTATTCTGGCTTCGAGCCCCCGCACCTGAGTTGGTTACACCAAGAATATCAATGCAAGGCCCGTTCGGAAGATTGCTTCCGTTGAAGGAGACGAAATTTTTATTTCGAGCAGACAAGATTGAGTCATTGAAACATATACCGATGTGATTATTCTTACCCCAAGTGGACACAGTTTGCAGGGGCGTGTAAATAGCCCCTGACACGAGGGAGAAGACTACCCTATGTAAATTAACGAAAATTGAATTCTTCCCTATGTGACACAAAAAACAGTTGACCCAGCAATTCCAACCAAAGTGAAACAAAACAATACTCACTCAGAGAATGCAGCTCATTGGCGATGTCCAACACAAAAGACACTTCTTTTCATTAAAAAATATCAAGGCGGTATTGCATAATCTTAACAGATGTTTCGCACAGCAAGGAAGTTTCAACAATGAAAAAATAAATCTGCCCATCAATAATATGTGCCAAATCCTAGGCACAACAATAATTCACTCACTGGGTGAACCATTTAATAATGACTGACCAGGAGTGACATCTGTTGGTTTTGACTCACACTCCCGTCGGAAGCAATTGCCTGATTCACAGAGGTAAGGAAATGGATGAATATACTGATCTCAAGCCACATAGGTAAATTCAATACAATACAAAAACCATAGATGGCGCCCTCATGGTCTCATAGCATAAATTATTAATTGATTAAGAAAATGGATACAAATATATTTATGGCGCGTATCCACAGTTCATTCTCTGCTCCGTAGCCCTCCGAGCCGTTGGAGTTTGTGTGCCCTTTTAGGGATTGTCAAACAAAAAGCTATCGTAAACTGTACTCAGCGTAACAATGAAATGATGTACGTGTCAAAATGTCATTGAAGTACAAAACAAATTCGGAGGCAGAACCGAACCCTGTGGGATGCCAACATTTATCGAATGCGTGGAAGAGGTAAAACAACCGTCTGAATTGTTCTCCCCTCCAAAAAAATCGCAATCCACGTACACAAGGATGCATGCAGTTCATAGAGAGGCATTTTGTTGACTAGTCATCGGTGCCAGATCCGATCAAAGGCTTTGTAAATGGCAAGTGCACTTTTTCCTCCAGGTGCATTTCATATATCTATGCGAGAAATGTGTGTCAAATACGTGAGGTGATCACCGCACGAGCGTTTCCTCCGGAATCCTGACATCTGCATTCGTACACACTCGCGCATTCATCTGTTAATCCTGCTAATTAACTGGATTATTGAATTAGAGACTTCTGGTTTTGATTGGCTCTATTGTATACCTACATGTCATTCCATGTCTTCCTGGAACGTTTCCGACAACTTATTCCATCCACATACAATCATGATATTAATTTATTCTTCTGACAACCCCAATCTTCGTACATTTCATGTACGTACCTTTAATACAGAATTCATAATTTGATTCATAACACGTACACGAGCCTTGCATTTCTGTCCATAAAGATTATTCGCGCAAAAAACATCTGTAAATCCTATCTATAGAATGTTAAAATACTTTTACTGTTCTTTTCTTACATTTAGGAGTCAAGAACTGTTACAATCTCCCACCAGACTTATAAACTCAATGGATTTTTGAGATGTCATCATTTGTTTGGTAAATTGTATAAAAAATGTACAAAAATGATTATTTAAAAGTGGTCTACAACAGTGGTGAATAAAAGTGGTCTACAACAAATTTATATGTGTTATATATTATGATTATTTAAGTTTAAGAGAACAAAATATTACATTATTTCACGCTTAACAAAGGTAGAAAATAATTAAGTAGGTCCTAGAGTTTAGTAACCAATTAAAGGCATTAATTGGAATCCACTTTACTAAAATTAAAAAAAAGGCTTCATATTACTAGACAAAGGGCTGCAGAAGACAATTTTTCTCATATGAAATTTAATTTTTTGGAGTAAAACTTCTTTACGCACGCTTGACTTGGGAAGTAAGCTGGTGAATGCGTGACGAGAACGTCATGAAAAGTGTAATCGGGCGAGGCGAATGGAGGTTGAGAGGGAGATATAAGTTAGTGAAGTTTTACTTCAGTCGTGTGGTCTAAAGCACACGCGTTTTTTTTATTTTAGATTTGTATTTGCAAAATATAAGTAATATTTAATTATGGTACTAAACGTTGAAGTTGCCATAATGTTTGTCTGGTCGATATTAATTCCTATCCAGGCACCTTGCCTGTTCTAAGGAATTGAATATGTGGTGAAAATAAATGGTAATACTAGATCTGTGTAATTATACATGGAATTGTGAAAATAGGTCAAAACAACAAAAAAACAACTTTTAAAAAATGCATTAGCGTGGTAGATTATGCATTACCTCTCAACAAAATTGAAATTTCTATACGTCTTCCGAGAATTCACAAAGCAGCTGACGTAAAAATGATTCTGGGAAAACAGTGTGGAAATATTAACAGGAGCGCATAAAAGGTAGTGGGTAGACTCAGTGGGAAGTATGTATAAGAACCTGTTGTGTTGTGTGTTCATGTTTGCCGGTTTATGGTCGAGGGTAAACACAAAGCGATTACTGGAAGGAAAAATTGACGCCCGTAGACTCCCAGCGGGAAATGTGCCGAGTCCAGACTTTCACAACACAGAAACCTAGGGATGGATCTTTATTAAATTTTAGAACGGAGTTTTTTTATGGTTATTACGAAATGGTGGGCGGTCAATTACGTTGTAATGGGGGTGGATATGTTCAGTATTATGTGTGATAGAAAGGATGTTGTGTAATTTACGTGAAAATTGATAGTAATTTATTTGTTTCTATGTTATAGTTTACAAGTAATTAATAGAAAGACATACAGTGCAAGTAATACAAAATGTGTTCCTGATGTATTAAAATTTTAATTATTCTGGAATGTGTGTAGGTAAGGGCAATGCAACGGGCCCATAGTAACATCATAAAGTTATACCTACATACAAGTTAGTAAAAACATCAATTTATTGGAATTATAAAATATCAATAATTACAACGTTGTATAAAGCAAAGTCGCTCTCGCTGTTTGTACGCTTAGATCTTTTAAACTACGCCACGGATTTTCTTGTAGTTTTCACCAATAGATAGAGTGATTCATGAGAAAGGTTTAGGTATATAATTTGTCAAGGTTTTGTGTAAATTGGTTGAAATGTATAATATATAAAGGGAGCCGGCTGGCAAGCGGGCAGCCGTAGCTTTGGTTATAAAGGTTGGGTAATGGCGTTGTTAGTAGATGGCGTTGTGTTTCGTTAGCCACAGCAACGTGTGAGAGGATCAGCTACTATGTAGGTAATAATTGATAAAAATCAGAGTGTGCAATTCACATGCGGTAGAAGTGAAATCTTCAGAAAATGAAAGTGAAGCATTGCACAAAGAGGAGAACAATTATACTATCTCATTCTCTCGCAGGCTAAATCCTATAGATGTATGTGTTTGTCTTTTTTTAGTCTCACTAATTTTCGTTTCATTGAGTTTCAAATCACAACGGTGCGAAAGAAGTTTTCACTTCAAAAAGAGATCAGTAAAACAAAAAAAAACACTAAATTAAAGACATAAATATTTAGTAATGCAAATAAGGAAACTCCATCGATTTTGTTTTGCTTAGTCCCTATCGATTCATCGACAATGTGGGGTCAACATCTTTCTCCTGTTGTTTCAATACTCGAACCTGAATTCTGTTGGATTCCACGATGAGGATATTTGCGAGATTTTGATCCCTTTCCTCATTCCTGCCACCCTTGTTCTCATTAAGGCTGCAAAACCGGGAACTCGTCCTTCCGTGAATATAGAGGATGCGCAGCAGAGCCTGGGAAGCCCAAACGGCACACGGTATGCATTATTGTACTGCACCCGAAGCCTTTCCATGGCTCTCATAAACCTGGTAGTAATGTTTTGTGAATATCTCACTAGGAGAACCTGTGCTGAGGTTTTGCATATTTTAGATAAAGTGTTATTGTATATTAGGTTAATAAGACTGGCCGCGCATTGGAGGACCCACCACATACCCGCCCTGGTATAGGTAACAGATGGTTACCCCTTCAAGGCTCTTGCAAGGACTCTAATTTTTTTGGTAAAAACGACTCTACATTTGATAACGAAACTAGACCTCCAAAGTCCCTGCATACGTTGTTAGCAAGCAGTATGCAAGTGCTTAGCGGGAAATACAGATACAATATGTGTTAGTACAACAAAACAAGACAATGGGACTGGTTGGTGAAAGTCCACGAGGTGGCAAGCGCTGGGTGATTGTATCCAGGGAAATGGTTGGGAGTCCTCTCCAATCGATTGGCAGTCCCAGCAAGAATGCGCATGACGTTCGGTCTAGTCGTGAACCACACTCAGCTTCCGCGCCCCTTAACCGGTTCATCGGTGATGTCTCAAAGAAAAGTAAATGGGAGACTGGCCGCGCACTAGGCAGCCAGGCTGCCGCAGTCAATAATATACGGTGGCTCATTGGAGCCCGCGCACTAAGCCAAGAATTCCTGGCTGCGGCAGCCAATAGATCGCGTACGATTGCACGGCAGCCGGCTGGCTGAACGCAGCCAGAGCGTGCAATGCAGAACCCACAGGCTCCGCGCACTTGTAGTAGCAGCCAGAAGTATTTTACGCTCCAAAACTAGTTTTAACCTATTTTTTTAATTTCTTATTTTTTTTCAGAGGTTATCAAACGATTTCACTGACATTCTTGAAGATTAAAAAAAATGTTCTTTGTGGTTACGAATATCCTTAAAATAATTATTAAATAAGCCTTTTGAGTGTCGTTCCAGAAGAAGAGGATGAAACCAAAATCTTCTCTTTGCTTTGCGTTTCTTACGAAACAAGAGGTACCTAGGTTATTTCTTCTACGTTCATATCGCTTGATGGAAGGGTGGCCGTTGACTCTGGCTGCCGAAACTGGCTGCTCAATATTTTGGCTGCGGCAGCCAGGCATCCGCATCCTGGCCGCCTAGTGCGCGGCCAGCCTACAGGTTAACGCACATCATGAAACGTATATCATTGATTGACGATAAACTAGAGCATAACAAAACAACAAATATTATCCTTGAGGTAATTTTTCACAAAAACGGCACTACCCAAATCATCCAAATAGTGTTATTATTATTATTAAAAAATAGTTTCAATTGTAAAATTCAAAAACCATACATTTGTTTCAATCATTATTTTTTTTCAGAAACAAGCTAAATTAAGGCACAAAGTTTTTTTTTTAATTAAAAGATACAAATAATATGTATTGTTTTGGTAAAATGTAAATAAAAAATAGGTGACATGATCAAATGAATTTAAAGGTGTTCTTTTAAATGAATACTAATTCAAAACATAACAGGAACAAAATGTAGTTGCCGTTTGATGCGCCCTTTCTGTTCTAGGTTTTTTATTTGCCTCTGATTAAAATGTGGTTGATTTTACCAACCGGCAATTCTTTTTTCAATTTATCATCAATTTCTCAAAACTTACTACTTTAATTATTTTTACTAGCAAGGAAACTCATTTGAAAACCCCTTCGTTTAATAATAATATTTTTTCTAAGATTAAATAATACGATTTTGAGCGTGAGTCGTTTTAGAATTCTTAGGAATACCATTTCTGAAACAATGCATGAATAATGAATATTCATGAAGCCAGAAATGTGTGCCAGATCAGGAATGAGTGGCTTTTTATCCTTTCTGCTTACTCTTGCAGCAAATGAGAGGTTATAAGTTACACACTTATCTACTAAGTATCTTCACAAAAACAGAAAATGAAATATGGTCAACTATATTTATTTTATGAAACCACAAAATTAAAATACCCACTGCACGGATATTCTTAAAAGAGAATTAAGTTTGATTTATTAATTTAGACACCATTTACGCAACGATTATACATTGTTAAGACTGTCATACCAGCAAATCATAATTTCGGTTCCGACTATAGCACTCACACATCAGCGGTAGTGAGCGGACGTTTTTGGAACTAGATTTCGTTCCGCAGCAAGCTTGGTTTCGCGTATCTACTAGGACCATAACACGCGGAGCTAGGGCTGGCTACAGTATGGGTCAGGTGAAGATGTTGAATTCTCGTTTCCAGAATTTTAATTAGTAGTAGGTAGTTATTTGTAATTTGTACATCGAAGTACATAAACATAAATATATACAAATGAAATGCGTAAACACAGTAGGTATAAAGTAGATGATATAATATAGACATGAATAAAAAAATTGTTATAATTTTTAAATATTTTGTTTTTTAATTGTACTTTAACCAAATTAACCGAGTAATATTCAGTTGGATTGTAAAAAATGTCTCATTTTGAAATATTTATTCGTGTGCACAATGGCATTATTAATAGATTAAAACGGAAAATAATATGAGATATATTGATAATAGACTAATATAATAGTGACTTAGTCATTAGAACAGAAATTATTAACAAAAACACAATTTGAATTACACAATCACAAATTAAAACTGTCATTTTGACGGGAATTTCAAGCGCATGATGTCTGGCCTCTCTTTCGCAGTCCGTTAATGACATTTTTTATTAGTAATAGTTCAAAACAGAAATTTTACAGTATTTATTGAATGTGTAACTGTTTTTTGATAATTTTTTACAACGTGCTTACACCATATACCTACTATAATTGTTTAATAGGCCAATTGCATCACATTTTTTTAAATTTTTTTTCCGGTTTAGGCAAATATTCTAAGACATTCTGTATTTTTTTAATCGTATTTTTGAAACCCTGGGGATTTTTTGAAAATTTCAATCCGAAAAATCAGACCATTTTTTATAAACCGGAAAGACGGGACATAATTTTATGGGTGCGAAAAAATGATAATTACATGGTCGAAAAACATTTAAAAAAAATAACGTTTTCCACGAGAAATGGCACGGGAGAATAACGAGGCATACCAAAAATATTACATCTCATAAATATTTTTTCCTTGATACATCTTATTGATCATAAATCAATTATAATGTTCAACGTCTATATTACTAAATACAATGTAATATACTTGTACTTGTAAATTATAATAATAATAAGAAAATTATAAAATTTGATTTTATTAAAATCAGCACCACTACCATTATACCTCTAAAACACGTACAGACAGCGTAAAATGTACAGGGTTCTCTTCATAACATCTGTCAAATCAAATGATAAGTTCGCAGAGAACAAACAATAAATCTAGAGAACGTTAAATGTCAAATTCAAAAAAATCGCCTGAAATCCCATATATAAAAAAATCAGTATGAAATTTTACAAAATTAATATGAACATTTTCGGAAACGGGACATTTTCATGTAGTGATGTCACGGGCCCAAATAATGGATTTATTTATTTTAAAATAAAAAAAACTGTACATTTCTAAACAATTTTACTAACATTTCCTTAATCTTAGTAAAAAGATCTATCCACATGATTTTTTCCAAGTCGTTATGAAATCCATGCAAGTGGCCTATTATCACTTGATTCATAATCACATAATCATTAACCATTAACAACTAAATATTATAAATGGAACATAACTGGTTTAAATTATATTCACTGTTTTATGTACAATTACTTTATACACAACTGTATGCTTCCTAAATAAACATAAATAAAATAAAATAAAAAACACTGTTTAACAGGAAGTAACTTCTAACCAGTGTATAAAAAGTGTTTTAATTTTTTTTAAATGTAGATTTGGATTCACCGGTCGTTCTCAATATAAAACACGATCATTAGCTTTCAAAAACATGCATGTATTATCAATTTTTTTTTTAAATTTTTTTTTTTGACAAATTAGAGAGGAGTCAGTAATTTACATTTCGAATAAACACCGTTAGTAAGCTCGAAAATTATCTATCAAAAATTTAAATAAAGCAAGTACACATTTCTTATATATAATTATTACTGAAACAAGTGTTTTAAATTAATCTTAGGGTAAAAAATAAGTCAACAATCTAGAAAAGTAGAAAATGACAAATGAATGCTTGCTAAAAGCAAATAAAGATCTTATAAAAATATAATGTGAATGGATGTGGGTTAACTTTCGAAATCACTGGACACGCATAGGAATATTTTTGTAAAAGACAACTTTTTTTGTTCGGAACGAAGGAAAATACTCCAATCAAAATTTCAATTCAAAATTCTGAGAGAATTGAGAGCGTGCGCAAAACAAATCAACAAAGTTTCACGTTAATCGGGTGAATGGTATAATAGAATATATGTATATATAATTTCATAACGCCGTAACCACTTTCTCCAGATCCGACCTGCCATGCAGCTGGTGGGTAGACGCATCCGCCGCCAAGACCTAAACAAACCTTCCCAATAAACCCAGGCACCCCTGCTAGTCACCAAACCTTGCGAACCACTTGGGATGACCTATGGCAGACGTGTTGGTTATCTAATAAATGGTTCCCGGGGTGGTGGTACCCATACTCGATTCTCGTGTTTGTTATTTTTGTAATACGAAAAATGGATATAAAAAAGGTCAACCCGCCCACCCCCTCTCAACCACCCCCCCCTCATACCCTCCCTCCAATCCCTGCCCCCCCCTCAGCCACCCCTTCCACCTGATCCCAACTCTTCTTCAACCTCCCTCCCTTGGGAGCTGTTGGACTCTTGTGCGATATAAACATAAAAATTATTAACAATAAAAAAAAATCCCATCCCCATCCCCATCCCCATCCCCATCCCCATCCCCATCCCTATCCCCATCCCCCATCCCCAGCCTTGCAACGCATGCCGGGTACCCGCTGTATATAATTTATTTATTTATTTACGGACAAATAGTCCATTAACAATATAACAATAACACGAATAACAAGCGAGCCTAAAGGCCCGACCCGCCTAGCAATTGATCACTGTTCGCATCGATTACCGTTCGCAAGTTCGCATGTTATTTTTTGTAACCAGCACCACTTTTCGTAACAATCACCACTTTTCGTAACGATTCACCAGTTAACCCCATATGTCGAGCATGCGTAAAGAAGTTTTACTTTTAAAAAATGGGGCATTTGGGACTCTTGTTTTTTGTATCGTATAATAAGGGTCAAATAAAAACCTTTATTTTTAAATATAAAACTTTTTGCATAAAAATATTCAATGAAAATGAAATTCGGTCAACCCTGTGGATTTTACGAACGTGAAACAAGGAATTCGTATGTATTTGCAATTTCGTTTCCAAAATATTATTTCAAACTGTTGTGATTTAGAGCGACGTGGACACGTCCTCGTCTGGCCACGTTTCGGACCGTAATGAACTGCGAAATTTGTTGTTTCGGCGCTATGATAAAATCGTGAAATGCGAAGCTATTAATTAATTAAAATTAAATGCTTCCCAAAATTATTTTTCGGTCAAACTTATTTATGATTTGTCAATAATGTCTTCGCACAATAAGTATGTAAAAAAATATGAAATATATTAGTTTATAAGTGCGCAAATAAATACACAAATGGACCAATTTTCGTCAAGAAACACATGTACGTACATATTTTTTAATGATTTTATTGAAACTAAAATTAAAATTCTAAGACATAACTTTGCTAGATAATGTATTGATTTGTGTTACTGCATGATTATATTATTTGAAATGGGTGTGGTATAATACAAAAACTTTTTTGAAAATTTAACAAATCTGCCAACGACCTATGGAATAACCTTATTACACTAAAAATTAAAAAAAATTCTAAAAATTTATTACATAACTATGCTAGATAAAAAAACAATCTTTCGAAATCCATTTATAATTTTTTGTGGAAAAGAGTCAATACGTCTAAAAACTTTTTTGAAAATGACATATTTCTGGTTTTCTCTACCTATGTCCTCTTAAGAATAATTAAACAATGCAAGACATTTTCTCCGGTTCACTACCTAAATTCAAAAAGAGCATCATGCAATAATATAATTTGTTCAATGCATATACATTCATACATACCTTCTTATTCACACACACACACCTTCCCACCACGCACATCATCCGGTAATTACTTAATATACATACATACCTTAAATTAGACATTACAAAGAAACACATCATAGGTGCCCACCATGAGATATACTTATTAATTATAAATTATTTTCATCAATGTAACCAATGTACACTTTGTTTCTGTTTATAAATAAATAAAGATAACAGTACTACATTTTTAATTGATTGACTACAGCCTCTTCGCCCCGGAGCCGCAGTATTAAAAGGGGACTTCCATTGTCAGCTCAGAATGAAGCAGGAGTTATTGTTGCCTTCAACTATTCGCTCCTACTTCGTATTCGGGAAACAATGGGCCCACTTGGGAACGTCGCTCATTGGTTGAGATTATCACGAACCTCAATACGGTGCCAGGCCCGTGAGGGTCCATATTTAAATTCAAGGCGGGATTATTAGGAAGCTCTGTATAATCTGGCAGTAATAAACTGGGACGTGAGATGATATCATATTTTGGAAATTTTATGAAACGTTATTGCTTCTACATTGGAAAACAATGATTTTTCGTATTTAAAATATTCGAATAAAAATCAACGTTAAAAAAATTAAGTACAAAGACATAATAATAAAATAATAATAATAGCCTTTATTCCGACAGTAAATTAAATTACATTATTTATAACATTTATAACACTTATCATGCATCGACTGTATGTCACTAGTTGACAAAGGCCTCCTCCAACTGTCGCCATTTCTCTCTATCATTAGCCACTCTTGTCCATGTACCACCTGCTATGGCTTTGATGTCGTCAACCCAACGTCTAAATGGTCTACCTCGTTTTCTCTTCTTGTCACAAAAACATACAGAAGAGAAATTGAATTTTGCTGCGACTCGAAAGATTCCGTGATCGTGAATTATCAATATAAAATAATTTTTATCACTGGAGCGATGGAGATTTCCGGGTGTTCGGCTTTCTTTTTTTTTGAAGTGAAACTTCTAGGGCCCCGCTGTGATTTGGAATTCGGATGAAACGGAAATGACGCATTACTGCACCTTCGAAGCATCAAACTGCGCTCATTGGCCGCTTTGATTATGATCAAGGCTCCTATTGGTTGAGATATGAGACGGAAATGACGCTAGGTCTGAGGTCGTTGGCCACTTTGATTATGAACTTACTTTTCAAGTATTGGTTGAGATTGTTTTGGTAAAGTTTCGCTTCTACCCCCTGTTAAATACCTCACAAGAGTCCCAGCTGATCTCGTCTGGAGCCAGTGAGACTATGGCATCCCAAATTGGGATATGTTGTGAGGCTAAAGGTATAGGGGAGGGGATGAGGAAGAGGAGGATGGGGAAGTACCTGGCTATTCAGATCTGGTCACCAAACACGGCTCAAGCCGTTTCAAGCAACTTTTCAATTCTGAATGTTGGTCTTACACCAGGGCGAAACTGAGAGTATCTTCCACTCTGGAACGTGCCGCAAATATACTATATATTATTTTAAATGAATTAATTGTGAAATAACACAAATTAATCAAATCAAATTTGTCCATGACGGGATTTGATCCTGCGAACTTCGGATTGCGAGTCAAGAGTCTTACCCCTCGACCACGCCATTCGATTGAATTAATATCATACCTCCAAATATTAATACCGAAATAAACGATTTAAAGGCAATTAATCCGCCTATATTTCCCCGCTTATCCCTAATTTTTAAGTTATATGTAAATTAAAATAAATATATATCTTCAATTAATTCTAATTCACTAAAATAACCTACAAAAATTTGGTTAACTATGGCTAGTGTGGTTTTGAAAACGTGGTTTTATTATGTAATATTACTATTATTATCTGTTAATCATTCTGATAATCCAATTCCGTGTAACTTTAATATTACATTTATGGAACTTCACAAAACCTGTCATGGCGCACACTCTTCGGTTCGACATTTATTTTTTAAATTTATTTATTTTACTTCTTATTCGTAGATATTGTGAATGAGCGTAGCGTATTGAATTACGTCTGTTTGTAAATTTGTTTGTAATTTGTTAGTCGCCGTTTTAGTGATTCTGTAAAAATTCCTTTTTCAAATGTGAAATTGGCGTGTTTGTTTGTACTTTCTTAGCCGCTGTTTTAGTATTATCAGAATAATGAATATTATGGTACCTGCCGGCATGTGAAGATTGTCAAAAAATAATTATCATTGAGATAGTGATGTTTCTTTGGGCAAATTGCATGATTCCTTATTTGAAATTTTAAAAAGTTACATAAAGTATACGATTTAGGTACATTTAAATTGGCAAGTTTTTGTACATTTAAATTGGATGCTCACGGAGGGGCGAGTTCCTGGCTTTGCAGCCCTTATTAGATCCAGGGTGGCAGGAATGAGGGAAAGGATAACCAGCTCTGGAAACATCCTCGTCATGGAAGCCCGCCTCAGTCCATCATCCAGTATTGATGCACACTGGAGAAAAATACTGGCTCCTTACGTGCTCACAGAATCCTGAAAGCTTAACTAACTAACTAACTAACCATCACGCCGTTTCCCCGCAGTGGTAGGCAGAGAGGACGGACCGCCAAACAACTCGGTCTTGGCACACACTCTTTGCCTCACTCACATTCATACATCGTCTCATACATTCTCTTCTATTATTCTGACTTTTGACATGGCCCGACTCAAGTATTTGATTCACTTGATCGTGCCACGTCTTCCTCGGGCGTCCCCGACTTCTTCTACCATTCACATTCGCGTCGTATATTCTTCTTACACTACTTTTTTCGTTCATTCGCTCTACATGCCCAAACCATCTGAGGGTCCCTTTCTTAATCTTACTCATTATGCTTACATCAGCCTTACATTCTTTGCGGATATCCACATTTCTCACACGATCATACATTGTTTTACCACACATACGTCTCAGGGATCTCATTTTAACGGCATTCAGCTTACTTTCATCCTTCCTCTGCCAGTTCCATGCCTCACTGCCATACATCAGGGTAGGTACCAGGACTCCATTGTGGACTGCTAGGCTTAATATTATTATTTCTTTTGTTTTCCTTTTACTACTATTAGCCTCTTATCTTTTTTTTGTTTCGTGTATATTCATATCCACCTTCTTTTTCTTTTTTTCCTTTCAAATACTTTGTACATGTATGTGTATATTATACCCTTATGGAATGTGTGGAATTGCACTCTCCTCCCCACATACTGGAATAAACACTAATTTATTTATTTATTTATTTATTTAAGCATTTACTTAGGAACAAATCTTAGGATTTAAAAAATCCTGGGTTCGAAGCCCCAGAGGTGCCAATATCTTTTATCTGATTTTTCTGTCTCCATATTTTCGATTGAGTTTCGCTAATATTGTCTTCATTTAATTAAATATTATAATTTGAGATTTTACTCATAAAAGTTAAAAAATTTAAAATAAATAAATAAATAATATGATTTTACAGCTGAACAAAGTTAAAACAGTTTTAATGTATATTGTAATACTTACATTTAAAGTTTTAACATTGTGATTTTCAGTTAAATTTTATTGCCTCTCCAGTCTCCAGCGTAGATTTTATCTACGGGCGTAAAGCTCTTTCATTGGAAGTAGGTCATCTGTTCTTACGTGAAGCTTTTTTTGGACGCGATTCCAGAAACCATTGCAATTCTAAATTCAGGTTAGTCATATGAAAATGTGCCCATTGTGATGAAATATTATTACAATGTCTCCCAAATGCGTCATTGTTGCGTATTCACCCGGAAGATTTATTACACAGTGGCTGCTCAAACATAAATAACATTTTTTTAAATATATATATATGAGAAATAACTTCCCGGGTTCCAGTGCTACTATGTAGATGTGTTATTGAATACTTGAAAAATATGTACCAAATTCGTAGCTCGTGATTGAAATGGATTTTCGATCTAAAAATAAAGTAAATGCGTTCAGCCCTAAATTACGGAAAAAAAACACTGTTCTCGATTAACAAGTAGGTACCTATATTATAAAGAACAGTGTCAAGAAAAACCTGTTCTTCTCAACTTATATCTTTACATTCTTCTTCACTTCCCAGCTTCACAAAATGTCTCAAATGGGGTGCCAAAAGTTAATGAAAAATCTCTCGGGCAATGAGCACAATAAGTTCCGATTTATTTACGCAGGGTTGAAGCGGTGATATCGCGGTTCAGAGATACAGAGCTTGCCGTTCTGCCATGAATGTTGTTGTGGTCCATGGTGCGTTAGGACTCCACGGGGCTACTCCTGGCCGTGCAGACAACCAAACGGTCCCCGAACTACCACAAAGGTAATTGGGGGCTAGCTCAGCATTGCTAATGCAGCGCCGATCGGTGGGATTGCGTACTGGGGTATATTGACTGTTAGTTCAAATCCACTTGATGAAGATGCTCCCCGTACAACTTAACGAAGAAACCATAAGCACATCCACGAATGTAAAATATTTAGGGCACATCATCACTGAAGAACTCTCGGATGATGGTGATATTGAACGACAGAGGAGAAGTACCAGTGTTTTGTCAAATATGATTGCCCGAAGATTCTTGCGATGCAGCAATAATGTTAAAAAAACATTATTTAATGCATTGTGTACTAGCCTGTATACATGTGAAACATGGTGTCAATACCGAGTAAGCTCAATGGAACGTCTCCGGATCCAATATAATGATGTGTGCAGAATCATATTTGGATTCAGATGGTATAGCAGCGTTTCAACAATGTTCACAGAATTAGGACTCCATGGATTCACCAGTCTGATGAGACACCGGGTCACTGGGCCAGGATGCGGCTAATGGCCTCCGACAACACGTTGGTGACCGCAGCCTTCCAGCACCAAGCTCCACTCCTGAGTGAGCGATAGGCCCGAGCGCACTCAAGATCAAGCGCGTGCATAATAATTGATTATTTATTTTTGTTATTATTAATTTTTATTACTATTATTTTTTTATTAATATTTATTTTCTATTTATGTTCTTATTTCTTTACTGTGTAAATATATAAATATGTACAACTATACGGGATGTGTGGGATTGCACTATCCTCCCCACATCCTGGAATAAAGATTATTATTATTATTATTATCATTAAAACAATGTCTTTATTTAATAATTACATAGAAAGCATCAGACATAAATCTTAATTAACCATATTTAGACTTGTTCGACTTGAAGCAATTTTTGTTTGTTTCTGGAACCCGGACTTTTACAGAGAATCTACCCAGTAGTTATATTATGCCCCCATTGTCACGAAATTCGTTTCCACAAAAACTAAAACTACCTTTCACGTTTCAGAATTGGCTGCAAGACGAAAAACCCTGTGATTAATGGTTCCTCAGCGCATCCCATACACTGAATTATTCCATTCTCACCTTATTTCACTCCGCGTAAATTTGAAATACTACGAATAATGGAGGTACTTCTGAGAATCCTAAATCATAGCAATAACAACAAACGACAAAATAATGGTTGAAGGTACGTCTTATGTTCTTTTTGTAGTATAATTATGTGTCTTACGGCAACCAATCAATAACTGAGCGAACACTTTGCTTAAGAATAAAACACGCTTCCACACAGGAATGAGGAGTTCCGCGAGAGTATTAGATATGACTTTGTATTTAATGATATGTCAAATTTAAATAATAAGTTTTATTTTGAAATTCGGTAGCACCAGCAAATACATGTACTCCATCTCACCTCGAACGTTACCCGATACCGTCCAGGCTTTTTTAAAGACGTGTTTGACAACTTTGTTACGTCATCTGTCGCAAAATCCTTTGACGCCATTAAAACTGAAACCGTTTGTACTGTAAAAAAAACTTGGAAAATCCTTTTGATTATGGTACCTTGTTGAAAGCAAAATATTGGTTTTTATGTTGGAAGGTGAAAATTGTGAAAAAATATCAGAAAATAATTGGAATTCTACAAGCGGCGTTTTTTATTTAAAAAAATAAGTACCCAAGTATATACTTATTTAGACAATTTTGTTTGGCAGTTGGTTTTCACATATTTCAATCACGATCAAATTTAAAGAACTTTACGCAATACTCGCCAAATAAATATCGTCATAGGAAAGCAATACTGGTGTATCTAGTACGACCTTCGAATATATTATATTTTATATAACGTACCAAGATATTTTTTTCCGGCGTCTTTCTATTTCCAAGCGTTGCTTTACGACAATTGAATAACAACTAGTTTAAAAGTTCCGAGGTTTTTTCCAAAAAATATCTGTATTCACTTTCTTGCTATAAGAGTGGAAATTTTGTTTTTGTGACGTCTGAAGCAGCAAAAAAATGTTGTCCACTGATTTCATAAATTTCGCAATTTTTTGTTGTTGTTTAGAAACTAGGCTCGCTTGTAACTGGATCAGTTATACTTAATCTCTTCTTGTGAAAAATACTATTCAGAATCTAAACTGTACTTGAAATGACTTCAGCCAGGTTTGCTGATCAAATCCGAACAACCTGCTACCTACTTCCCTAGAATATCCCTTCTATCACAGTTTTTTATAGCGTGAAAGGGGGTGCCAGAGTCCCACTCGCTCGTGTACTTGGGACTCTTGTGCTGTAGTCAACCAACCTCTCCAGATCTGGCCTGCCACGCAGTTGGTGGGCAGATACGTCGGCCGCCAAGTCCCAGATAAACCTCACTTTGTGAACCCAGGCACCTCCGCTAAGTCACCAAACTTAGCGAACTCTTGGGGTGACCTACAGCAGAGGTGTTGGTTATCCCTCTCGCTCGTATATTTGGGACTCTTGTGCTATAGTCAACCAACCTCTGCATATCTGGCCTGCCACGCAGTTGGTGGGCAGACACGTCGGCCGCGAAGTCCTAGACAAACCTCACCTTGTGAACCCAGGCATCTCCGCTAAGTCACCAAACTATCGGGGTGACCTATGGCAGAGGGGTTGGTTATCCCATAAATGGTCCCGCCTACCAAATTGTATGTTGTTATCTTATGAAGATAAATAAAATATGATATTTCATCTGACTGAAATTGAACAATATTATTCTATTAACTTTTTCATGGCAGTCGTAGTTTCGAGTGACTTTGCAAAATAATCTACTTTATGCAAAACGCCGTACGTTTCTACAGTCAAAGGTTGCCTTTTATACAAGTTTCCGAAAGTTTTATAGTGATTTATAGCGGTTTGCAAGAGGACATGACTCTAAATGACCATTACGTCAAAGGAGTTGGAGATATCAATGTTTATTTCTTCGTTTTTAGGATATGAATATTTATTGTCGGATAAAAAGTGGGAAGAGTTTTTTAAAATCGTGCATGTAAATTTAGCCTCATTTTTCATTATGTATTCTGGAAGGAATAATAAGTTAAGTCTATACCTACATTGTAAATTATTATTAAAGAATAATAAATATCAATATATATTTTTTAAGTTTATTTCTTAACGATCCCTGTTACTTTTCGCAATCAGATTTAAGAAATTTGAGTAGTTATTGTTTTTTAATTCCAACTTCAATTTTTTTGTCAATCCAACTTCAATTTTTTGAGGCGAGTATGGGAATCGCCGCCCCGTGAACTATTTACTGGTTCGCTACCTTTGGTGATTTAGCAGGGGGTGTCCGGGTTCATGGAGTGAGGTTTGTCAGAATCTTGGCGGAAGGTTTTGTCTGTCCATCCACTGCTTGGCAGACCGGATCAGGAGAGACTGGTTGAAGGAGACCTTTTGACCACTCTTTTGGAATATCACCATACATCGCAGTAGGAGGGACATATTCATACGACCGTCACTTCTAGATGCACTGATCCGTAGATTCTTACCTACCGTCAATCCTTTTTTAACCCCCGACGCAAGGAGCGGTGTTATAAGTTTGACCACCGTCTGTGTTTCTGTGTGTTTGTGTGTCTGCCTATGGCATCGTAGCTCCTAAACGAATAGACCGATTATGATGCGGTTTTTTTGTTTGAAAACTATCGTGATCGAAATGGTTCTTAGGTACAATTTATGAAAATATGTTCAGGCGTTTCAAGGTCATCAGCTCTTTCGGGGGGTGCTTAAAATTTTGTCCTTCCCAGTAATTCCTATCCTTCCGCTCCTAAAAGCGTCACCAAAGATGACATAGGCCCGAAAGGGAATTATTTTTTCAGGGCCTCTTGTTTGAAGCTAATGCAAAAAACGTAAAAAATGTTAAAAAAACCGGAAAATTTTCGTGTTTCTGACCTGTAAAAATAAGAAACTCTAATTACCGTAGGTGTCATCATTTATTATCATGCCGTTGATTTTATTTCGATGGCTGTTAAATTTTGGTTTTAGTATTGGAACAAAACTTACGTTTGTGGTTTGACAACATATTACATCTGATTTTGAAAGGTTTGAAAAGCAAACAAAATATATAGTTACTCGTAACTGTTGAAAACTAGTGCCTATTATTCTATATTATACATACAAGAATTTAATAATACTTATCTATTTTTTCTTAGCATTGTACGTCGTAAAGGATGGGATATGAAAATTCCATTCCAATGACCTTAATATATATTCTGGAGCTTTTAACCCAAAATCATTTGATGTTTCGTATTAAAGTCACGTTTCGATAACATTTAATGTCCCGGACATTTCTGTAGGTAGGTAGGTATCGCCATCATTGATTATGGCCACTTCAATATCGGTAACAGCTTTAACCTTAAAGTTAATGTTCCGTATGGGATGAAGAAATAAACACGAATGAATATATTTTCTACGGTGGAAAGTAACTTTGCAACATTTTGTGTCTATCCATTATAACAAGGTGAGAAGGTTACTATCAAACCAATATTTTAAAGCAATAATATTAATTTGAAAATCGCTAACTAGTTCCCATGCCAGACCTTAAATATCATATTCAATGCACTATTATTATTGATTCCCGAACTTGAAAACATAGATTAATCGAAGAAACGGGGTAATAGGTAATATGTGTGTTCATGGAATAACGACAAGATGTACATTGTGGACTTTTCATCCAATCTGCACACTTCTGTCCGGAATGAGTTTTTTTTGTACATTAGCTCCACAGAGAAGGAAAATAATTCCCCTCAGGGCATATGTCATTTTGTAATATTCAGGGATGCTGTATGGAGGGTTTTTTGAGGAAAGGAAGGAAGTTCAGAGAAGTAAAAATCGTGAGGAATGAGTAGGAATCTGGGGTCAGTGTCTCCAGGAGTGACGGACGTATGAATCCATCCCTCTTACTGCGGTGCGATAGATAGGCCAAAAGATCTCCTTCAACCAGTCTGCCGTCTGGCCTACCAGGCAGCTCGTGGTCAAATGCATCCACCATCAAGACCCAGATAAATCTCACCCCATAGCCCCGGGCACTCCTGCCAAGTTACCAAAAGTAGCGAACCACTTGGGGTGAAATATGGCAGAGGTGTTAGATATCCAATAAATGGTTCCAGGAACGGCGATATCCACACGCGCCTCCCAAATTGATGTGATGCTTAAATAGTCAGGTGGTGATGTTTCACAAAAAACGGCGCTCTACAAATTATCCAATTATTATTATTACGTTATTATCCAAATATTTAGTCATGCGAACCACATAATATAGGTTTCACACGAAGTTTTGAAGGTACTCTCGTATACATTGATTGCATAAACATGTTTCAAAATTGATATTCGAATTCAGAAAAGAAAAATCCAGTAAAAACGTAACAACAAAAATTACAAACTTTAAGGGCCCGCAGCCCGAATTTCTACCGATTTCTTACGTATCTCCCTTAAACACCTTAACTTTTAAAGCTCTTAAAAAAATATATGTTATTCTTGAAGATAATATCTAGACATTGCCCGCGCCGAAACGCAAATTATATAAAATTCCTTCGATAGAAAAAAATCGCAAAGTATGCTTTAAAAATTATTATAAACACGTTTGTTTCAGTTATTTTACAAGTTCTGTGCATGAAAAAATTCATAGTGTTTCTTTAAAAGCTGTTTAAGACAATGCCCGCGAGAGTTTTGTTCTATTTTTAACGAGTCGTGTTTTATTAAAAATTTTCACAATTTTCTCATCGATTTAGTCGCTGTAAATGTTAGCGCTCTCCTCTAACATTCGTAATTTCGTATCTCTCCATCTTCTTCTTTTCGAGCCCGGTTGCGGAGCCTTAAATAACCCAATAAAAAGATAATACCGTAGAAATTTTCGATTGCCTTACTGCAACCAACTACCAGCGTGCTAAAATTAGTACAAAGTAAAATTTAAGTGGAATCTCTTAAAATTAATTTTTAACAATTATGGTTTAATTTTGCCTGATGACGCGGTATTTCCAGGCTAATCTATCCACATCTTCGAGGATAATTAATCATCCGCAAGCAAACCATTGTTAAACCCACTTATCCCGGGATGCGATGTTAGCCTGGAAGTGTTTTTCCCGGGAAATTATCTCGAGAAGCTTCCCGAAAAGGATTAGCCAAATAACTCACTTTCCTATCGCATGGAGTAACGTGTGTGAGTTTGTTTGTAAGTTGGTTAAAACATCGGTACCATTAAAAGAGCAAAACGGGGAGAATGAAGCTTACTAGTATTATTCGTAGATTTTATTTCACAATTTACCTACTCATTGTTTCTTCGCATTCAGACAAAGATTTTTTTTTCTCAGTTTCCCGGAATGAAAATACAGCATCCCCGTTTTACAGAATTTTATCAAGTTTTAGAAAATGCTGACGAGAAACAAGCGAGGTACGGTTAAAAAATACCAGGCAATTTTGATATTGTCACAGACGCAATATTTGACATAGGTAAGCTGTTTTTCGCTATGTTTTGAATCATAATGGTGGTTTACCGTAAAGGTGATACTATTAATATCTTTCAATGATTTACCAATATAATAGAATAATATTATTACTTATTATTTTTCAGGTATGGGGGCTCCACCGAAGCCAAAGTAAAGTTAGCCTTCCAAAAACTTGGCGTACTGTACAGGGCCCGCAGATTTTTTATTTTTTTTTTATTTCATACAATTTTTGAAAGTACTCTTTTATGTTTTTTTCTTGATTACCATACTAGGCTAATGCCCGTGTTAATAGATGATGTTAAAAGATACTTTAATAGTATACAACTGCTAACCCTGTAAAAATTACAAGTGCGCTCCAGGGTTGAATTTGGCAGCCACCTCTGGTCTGGAGCTCCAAAATACCTGAAAAATACCCTCGACTCTGTGCAGAAACGGGCGGTCCGTTTAGTAGATTCTCCCATCTTAACAGACGGATTGCAATCTTTAGAGCACAGGCGTCGGGTAGGAATGCTATCCTTGTTCTACCGGTATTACAATGGAAGATGCTCCGAGGAACTAGCATCATTGATCCCTTCGGCACCGGTGCGTAGTCGGGAAACACGCCAAACGCGTGCCCAACATTTGTACACGGTTGACATTTGTCACATGAGAACGGGTCGTTTCTTTGACTCGTTCTTGTGTTCAACAGTTCGGCTGTGAAATGATTTGACGGCCTCTGTGTTTCCTCCTTCCTACAACAGGGGTCTCTTCAAGACCAATGTTCATCCCTTCCTCTCCTCAAAAAGACCCTCCACACAGCATCCCAGATGACATAGGCCCTGAGGCAAATCATTTTCCTCAGGGCTTCCTGTGTGGAGGTAATGTAAAAAAAAAATTAAAATAATCCCCCATAAAATTACAAAACATGATTACAACATTCTTTTTTTCCTGGTCAGGATTTGAACCCAAGACGGTCTGGTTCAAGAGCTAAGGGGTTTTCCGTACGACGCCGACGCATTCTTTTTGACGCAAGCTTTTTTTTCACCAGCGCCACACTAGATGCTCTGAGAACAATATTTTTTCTTGGGGCCTATGTCATCTTTGGTGATCTTGTGTGGAGGGTCTTTTTAAGGAGAGGAAGTTGTGGGAAGGAAAATGATAAAATGAATCTGGAGTGAACCCGGAGATCCATCCAAGTCGCCAATGTAGTGAACCACTAGGATAACCTAAGACAGAGGTGTTGACTATTGTTATGTTTTGTATATATTGTATGGTTGGCTTCTCGGGGTGGCAATAAAAACACCCGCCTTCCAAATTCATAAATATTATTATTAAGCAACTCAGTTCTGCACAGAGATTCTCGCTATTTTCCCGGGTAACGCCGGAGTCCATAAGCCACTAGCTTTGCTATGGATTAATCTCGCTTTTGATGGTGAAACCAGTGAGGAATAAGTACGGAAGTTCTCAGGTGCTCCTCAGACCGAAGAATCTTCAACAAAATAGGAAATTGATTGTTGGATGTATTAAATTAGTTTTCAGAGTAGGTGCTTTAATTCCCGCAGAAACGAGCTAGCGTTAGCCATTATTAACAAAAGGCAGGCACGTTTTCACTTAGTGAAATAATGACTAGGAAAATAAAACAATAAGTATGCTTTTTGTTTCACGATTTTATTAATTTTGAAAACTTTATTGCCACTCTTCGTAATTGATTTATTTATTTATAATATTAACGCCTTTCGGCTTTTACGTAATATAACGTAGTATAGCAACAACATGAAAAATAAACCTATATTGAGCTTGTAAAACAGAAAGAAATAGTTGAGAAAGACATATGTAGAAATTTAGATAACAAAACGAAAATAATGCAACCATATTTAAATATTACAATATTGTAACAATCAAAAAATACATTTATATATAATACATGCAAATAACTTATCTTAAAGAGGATAAATGATTTATTATTTCATACTTATATTTTATCAGCGACACATTCCATAAATCTATGTGCGAAAACATATTGCCTAAGTTTTGTATTCTGTGAAATGGTAAATGAAAAGGGACATGGTCGTAGTATTGCCACAATAAAACGGTAGTACTGATCTTTGTTTCTGGCTGGCACATTAAAATTTATGAGCGCTAAGACTTCAGGGCTGTTAATTTTATTGTGCAAGATTTTAAATAAAAATACTTGATCGAAAACAGTTCTTCAATTTCAATAAATTACATAAACGCAGACGATAGGTGTAATTTAATTGTTCTTTTGGTATTAATAAAAGAATAATATAATATAGTATTAATAAAGTAATCAAAGAACTTTAAAAGTAAAGTATACGTTCTGTTCTTCTATTGAGAAAATTCCACGAAGTATGAAGGAGTTTTATCGAGACAAATATATAAATTATTATTTGTCGAGGCGGATATGAATAACGCCGCTCCGGGAACCATTTAATTGGATAACCAATACCTCCGCCATTAGTCACCTCAAGTGATTCTGCTACCTTTGGTGACTTAGCTGGGGTGCCCGGATTCATGATGTGAGGTTTGTCCGGGTCTTGGCGGCGGATGCGTTAGCTCACCAGCTGCATGGCAGGCCGCATCGGGAGAGAATGGTTGAGGATTGACTTCTCCAGCCGTACACTCTCGACGGAGGGATTTCCGTCACTCCTGGACACGCTGCTGACTAGATCGCTACCCACCCTTAATACCCTTTTCATTCCTAGAATTTCCTCTCCTTTTTTTCCTAAAAAAACCCTCCACACAACGTCCCCAAAGAAAACATACACCCTGAGGGTAATTATTTTCCTCAGGGCCTCTTGGGTGTGGCTAATGTAAAAAAATGCGTTGCGTGGAAAAGAATTGAGTATTCAAATTGACATTTTGAAGTAAGAAAATATTTAATAATAAAATATTACATGTCTACTTTGGGGCCATTCATTTATTACGTAAGACGAATTTTGCTAGTTTGCGACTCCCTCCCCCCCTATTATAAGAAAAAAAAAGAATAGGCCGACCCCCCCCCCCCTTTTTAATATTTATTACGTAAGAATCTAAAGGAAAAAATGAATACACGTTTGGTTTGTTTTGATATTTGTTTGCGCGGGTCCGTTGCCATAGAAATGGAAATCGTTTACCTATACGCATCCGAGCGAACCTCGGCACTCGCGCTTTTGCCCGCGCTTTTTCGAAGTATAATTTTAACTTTGCGCATTTTTGTGATCTTACGTAAGAACTGTCGAGACTCTCTCTCACCCCCTTGTAAGAAAAAATAAGACATGGTCGACCCCCCTCCCCCTAAATCGTCTTACGTAATAAATGAATGGCCCCTTTCTACTTTCTACAGATATTATGATATTCTACTTATGCTGCTGAGAAAGATTCAAACGATACTCATTTCAAATATTTTTTCCGACTCCTACTTAGGTATGCATTATTTTAACTAAAATATTCATCTTACCTGTACCAGTTACCACTTGTACCAGTTTAGTGCATGATACGAAAGGTCTCATATCGCAAGAAACTAATTAAATTAAGTGATACTTCCTTCAGTCGAGGCAAATAAAAATCTTATTCCCTTGACTCGACCGGGCAACTTGACTCGACAACTCGGGATCTTGGCTCACAAAGTGAGGAGACGCAGTGGACCACTCAAAGGACTTATCTATTTGCTTTACTTGGCTAAGGTCGGAGGTTTATCCTTAGCCAACGCGCTTCTAAGGCAGCCTTCTCCACTTCTACAAGTTAGTACATAGTATACCTAATCACCTCCGAACTTAATTTGTTTCCACTTTACCATTTACTTTTTAGTAAAATGGAACGGAAGTTCAAGGTAAACAAAAAGGTGAGAAACGATTTTGTTTTTTTGTTTATTTAAAATTGATGGTCGGTTTGGATGTTTGTAACTCCTGGTTTATCTATTTAAATAAAATTTCTGGGTCAAAAAAATACTTTGGACTTTATTTGTAAAAGATTACAATGAGCTCTGGTGGAATTTTTTAACAGGCGGTAGTTATTATTCTGGATCTCCTCATTGAGGTTGCAATAGTATTTATTAAAGTATCAATCCTGCATTATCGACAGCCATGTGCTATTATAGGTAAGCTCTTAAACTAATGTCTAGGGTATCACAATATAAATTTTGTAAGTGAACGTCAATCATTAAAGATTTACACTGGCCCAGAAACTTGTATATAACCATAAAGTAAGAGTAAAATTAAGAATCAAAGTAGTTCGTTCTTATAGAAAAAACGTATTATATTCCATTCTCTCTAAAAGAAGATGTGCCAAATAATTTAATTAACATAACAATTCATTCCAAAAATTGTGCAAATGACGGTACATGTAATACGAACTGCGCTAAGCTAAATCATAAATCTAATATAAAATATCTTGGAATCTTAATAGATAAAAATGTTAAATGGAAAAATCATATCAATCTCACTGTGGGAAGAATAAGAAAACTTATCTATGTTTTCTGTAACATACGTAATATTTTAAACAACAAAACTATCAAAATTGTCTATTATGCATTAATTCAGTCCTTATTACAGTACGGCATTATTGGGTGGGGAGGAGCCTTTAAGGCTTCCTTACAGCCCATAATTATAATTCAAAGAATAATTATAAAAATCATCCTTAGGAAACCATACGACTTCCCTACTATAGAAATATTTCGGGAATTTAATGTACCATCTATCACAGAATTATATAAGAGAAACGCCTTATATCAAATTTATAAAGAATATTTTATTTAAAAAACTCACCCCTCAGATAGCATAAGCAATAGATTTAAAACTAATGACTTAATAGCCATCCCTATGCTTAGAATGACCACGGCTCAGCACCACTATTTGTATTTAGGTGTAAGATGGTACAATATATTATCCAAAAACAAAATTAGTATAACTGAATTATTCAAAAAGCAAATTAAGTCACTGAAATTGGATACTGATATATTGTACCCTTGATGTAATTGTACCCTTAATGTATTTTACCCCTACTGAAAACTGTAATATTTAATATTTAAAAAAAATTGCATTGTTATTGTCCTTCTAATACTATTTTTTTTCTAAATTGTGTATCTATCTAAAATAATGTTGAAATTTTATTTCATAAGTTCTTTGGTAATTGTTTACACTCATTGGAACATCATTATTATTTTTTGCATGTAAATACTCCTCCCATAAACACGAGCTCCTAGAGCTCAACTTATGGAGTAGTAGAATAAAATGTGAAATATTTTATAACCTACCATATGAAACCATTTGTAATATGTAAACAAAAAAATCTTGAAATAAATAAATAAAAAAAATATATATTTTTTATAATTTTTTACGGCATAGAAATTTTAACACTACACCAATCATTAACATGTAAGAATTTTAATTTAATTGCCGGCAACCCGGGCGCTTATTGATGTAACATTATCATACACATGCAAGTAAGTAACCCGCCTCACTAGACGATGTCTGTTCTGAGACGGGTACATATATATGCATACATGTACATATACATATACGCATACATGTACACATAACCCATTTGTTGGTAGGCTTTTTCTAAGATGTATTCAATGTGATCTTTGAATAGTGATTTAGAGTCAAGTAATACTCCAGGATTTCTAATTTTATCCACTCGCTCAAGAGAAATGTTGTTCAGATGGTAAATATGGACGATTGGGTGACTTTTACGTGAAAATGTTATCGCATTACATTTATTCAGCATCCTCAAAGATGATATAGACCATGAGGGAAATTATTTTCCTTAGGGCCTCCTGTGTGGAGCTCATGTAAAAAATTAAAAAAAAAATTATATTAAATAAGAAAAAGTTGATTTTCTTATTTTTATTTTATACTATGGGTTTCCTGACATTTTTTGCATAGGCGCATCCTAAAAATACCTTGAACGTGCGGATGAAGTTCGCAGTTTATCATTGGGCGGCTATAAATTGTGAAAATATACTAGATTTAATCTAAAAACAAAATCTTAAGTACACGTTTTAAGGAGTGACAAATATAAGCGAATCCGTTTAATAATTCAGAGGAAGAGATTTTCTTTGAAATTATCCTTTACAATGAAGATTCTAAGCGAAAAGAAAAAGTTTTTTGTCGTTGGCAATAATGACAAATTATTATTTGCTAGTAATTAAAATACTTTCAAATAGCTTTAAAGCTCCAATCCAACTAAAAAGATATTGGAACCGTTGTTGTTCAACAAAAATACTTTATTTTTCATGGTACAGAATTCATTAACCATTACAAAAATCCATATAAAAAACATAATAAAATATAATATGTGTGTCATAATAAAATATAATACGTCAAATGACATTTAAACCTCTGAAAACATCAATTCGGACATTTATTTCGTACATTAAGTGCTGTAAAGTTATCGAGTTACGTGAATGTCCTATAATGTGTTCGAGGTTGCCGCCAAATTTTGAAAGAATGCATTGTCATCGACAACGAGTTTATCTTGTATCTCCACTTTCTAGATTTCACTTCATTCATACATTAATTGTATCAGGAAAACAAGAATGAAATGCGAATAGATTTATTAGAAAAGAACATTAACGCTAGGAATTACTAAAAATACTACAAAAATGAATTAATGACCATATTACGCAGTAAAAATAATTATGTTTCTCAATTCCCTCAAAAAACTCAACAAGCTTTGTATAACGCTATAAAAGCGATATTATTTTAATATGTACACATCAAGCTGCATAATGTCTTTTCCATGCGGCCATCGGTGGTTTTTTGGGTTAATTTTGATAGTAAAAACTAGGTTACCTCTTAATTAAAGTTCGCTTCATTAGCATTATTTTGATAAACTTTTTTAGCCGCTTCAGTAAGTAATTATTAACAAGTTTGGATGGCTTGGCCCTAGTAACTTTTCTCGCTTTTAGCCCAGTTTGACCTCTTCGCGGAAGAATTTATTGATTTAAATTAACAATCTAAGAAGTTTATGCAAAATGCAATTGAAAACGAAATTCCAATTTAAAGGCTATAAATAAGCGAAATAAAAACTTTCACTTCACAAGGTCTATATGTATTTCATAACGCTGATGGATTTCATTCGTTTTGTGCTCCGATTGTCATATGGGATCGGAGGAATCCAGATTTTTGGAATTCCGTACAATAAGGGTGCCTAACTACACGGTAGACAGATGTCAAGTACCGCTTTATCGTCAGTCCGTTAGTCCGTTGGTAACCACCATCGTATCGTGACATTTCGCTCTACGCCGAAGTGTTATTTATTCTATCGTTACATAAAGTGTAAATCATATCGTATTATATCGTATGCTTTGTTTGAACTTCTTACGTAAATCGACTCGTGACTCAAACTTTATCGTAGTTCTAATAATCGAATAGAACAATCTTATCGAGCGCTTATGGACACATCTGTGACTGTCACCAAACGGAAACCAAGCCAGAAGACACAACAGCAGTGAGTACCTCTTAATTGTGAATTACCTTTCTTGTTTGGTGGTCGGACATAATTTCACATCGAAATCCATAAGCGTCTTAGCAAAGAGTAGCCGCAAGGTTATTTCTAAATCCCCATGAATAATCATAATTCAATATCACCTTTAGGGATGCTGGGTGCAATATTTTTTCCATGGAAAGAATACATATATTATAAAAGGAAAGAAAAACTAATATAATACAATACACGTATAGAGTATAGACGGTCCTTTCTCATGCGGAATAACAATCGGATTAAAATTTTGGGCGCCCGTTTGTCATAAATATTTTAATATAACGCCAAAAAGCTTTAAAACACATTTTAATGAACAAACATCATTCCAAAATAAATACATAAAATGAAACATCAAGAGGCATTCGTTTACAAAATTTCAAAACGTCGCAGAACGTAAAATGAAAAGGATAATTTCCTTATTACATTTTGCATCAAATAAAGGTTTCTAGACGCGATCTTCGTGAATTTGTTTGTCACATCAAATTTCCTGCTTTGATACGCTCACCGAACGCAAAACAATGAATACATAACCATGGAGAATGTGTTGTGTAAATTCATGAAAAAAATAGTGTTTTTTGAAATTTTGGAAAATCTCCTGCATTTGAAAATTTCCGATTTTTAACGCCCAATTGCGTCACATATTAAGTTAAACAAATTCAATAAGTCAACTTCATCACAATCAACTAGTGAAATGTACATTTCTGTAAATAATTGGCTCTTTCCTCCTTTCTATTGCACAGCAGAACAATTCGATATAAAAAAATCCTGGAAGATGAAATGTCAATACACAAGATATTCTTCATAAATTAAGGGGTTGCAGATGCAGGTATCTTTGTATGTTTATAATATTATAAACAATATTTCGGATTGCCTAAAGAGACTAAAGGAAAAGTTGGAAAAATAGCTTTAAATAGCTTTAGTACCCGACTCCGCAGCAAATTTAGATAAAACAGTATTAAACAAACGGTGTTCAAAGCACTTCTTGGTGACGATGCGAGCCGATCATAGACATAAGAATATTAGTAGAGCTGCCCTAAGTGATAAAAGCGTATTATTTCCCCCTCCCCATACCGGTTCCTTATCCTTATGTGAATCTAAAAAATGTGACGTCATCATTCTTCTGTGAACCAGCTTCGGGCGCTCATCGGTGCATTTTACGAAATAACACCGCAAAAAACGTGGTTTGTATTTTGAAAATGTGTAAATATATACTATCACTCAAGATACATGGCGTGTGCTCGTCGATGTTTACTGGGGTAAGTAAATCATAAAACATTTGTAAAAGTGTCCTAACTAAATACGGCAACAAAATATTGGAGTCTGAAAATAAGCGATCTTTACTTTTCCGCATTTAGACTTCGCAAATTTGTTCATTACGCGGCGAGTAATTCGTGCTCCCATGTAAAAAGGTCTATTCATTCAAAAGCAGAGTTTACTTTTAAGAACTATATGGTGATATAATAATGCCAGATGCCTATATACTGTCATATTGAGTTATCGACGAATCACATATCTCCAAAGTCATCTTCCCGCTCTGCGCCCCGCTGTAGTTGTTTTCTACCCCTTACCTTTATGTTCTGGTCTACTAATATTCAATTGTCTATGGAACCGATAATATTTTTGTTGATCTAAACATTACAAATATGTAAAGCTTTGTAATTTTGTTTTAGCTTCTTCGGAAAACATGTTTCTGCTAATATAAAAAAAAAAATTCTGCAAACCTTAGCTAAAGTAGCTTTAATTTAACATAACTGTCGTCATTTTGTTTATGTTACACAAATCCATAACGGTGGTATATCCTTCCCATTTACAATAACTAGTTTCACCGTCGATTGCTGCTCCCGGGTAGCAGAAGGCACTGAGGGTAACGTAAATAATAAAATGTTTAGTGCGACAGTTATTGTATTTGAAGCGTGATGGAATAAATTTACAGAAGATTCAGAGCTGCGAAAACTGAGACTTCTTCAAATGTTACTATAAGCTTAAGGGGTTTTGTATTTACGTCTAAGTTCATTGCATTGTTTATTATTTTTTAAGATCAGTTTTTTATTTGCATTATGCGGTTTGGATATTTTACTTTTCTTTTAGCGTATATTAATATTACCTTTGAAGTCTACGGAAAGCGATGTATATTATTTTAATATTAATGTGTTTTAGCGATAAAAGTTCCAACTGTCCGGAGCCAGAAGAACTATTTCATCCCCAATCGGGGTACGTTGTGCGGCTGCAAGAGAGGAAGGTAGGGAAGTGTCTGCTTTTCAGATTTGGTCACAAAATACAGCTAATATCATAGCTAAATGGTCATGCACCATGGCTACTGGGAGATAGGGCAACAAAAAATAAACAAATAAGCTAAAACGTATCTAAATGAAATAATTTAACTTTGTTTGAACCACTTTTATATTTGAGTAAATCCGACCGGTTTCAGAACGACCGTTCCTTCTTCAGGGCAAATATATACTGATTTGACAGTTTTGAAATATGGATGGGAACAATATATCAATATTTTTTTTATGTAGAATATTTTGATATCATCAGGAGCATCACATAGGATCTATTTCATATATTTGTGTATTTCTATAAATCTACAATGTAAAAACCTATTACCGTTTTCTTTTTATGTACCTTGCATTTTGTCATGTATTTTTCATCACATTTAATTAGTCACCTGCAAATTTTGTAATTACTAACATACCTACAAGTTTATTTCTATGCCATTTATAACTTAGAAACTTTCTCTTTTATTGTAATGCACTATCTTTCCTTAAATTTATCTAATAACCTACCTTTCATTACTAGTTATATTTTTATGGTTTATCTTTTTTATTTAAAAACTGTCTCTGTATTATAAACTTGTCATGTAAAAACCCATCAGGGCGTTGAAAATTAATAAATAAAATAAATATATTATTATGGTAGGGGTGGAGTCTTTGATTTACTCAAATATAAAAGTGGTTCAAACGAAGTTAATTTATTTTATTTATCAATAATGGATAACCACAAAGTTAAAGCTACATTCAAAAGTATAAAACGTATCCGATTAGAAATTCATTTATAACAAGAAATGAATACATCAAGGTCAAAGAATTAAAATAACCGAGAAAACATATCACTGCACCGGATTTTATTTGTACAGCGATTTTTTAATGCTGGCAGTGTTTGACGAATCGCCACACTGACGCGTGCGAACGGAACCGCAGATTTCCAATGACCGTGCAGTTTGGAAAACTGAATTTATTATGCTTGGCTTCTAGATATTAATTTATTCCCATATTTCCAAACCTTTTGATAAACTTTTGTTTACGTTTGGAATCCACGTGACAAATAAAGTTATTCAATTTTAAACATTCAACCATTTTAATTTATACGTCGTAACATAATTTCATCCCGCGTTACATTTTATCTCTGAACGCTTCGAGTAAAAAAACTACCCCGGGTCACGCGGCCATGAACAATAAATAAAGCATAAAACTTCATCACGCGTCGCCACTTATTCTCGTTTGCCTTTCAGATGCGAGTGCAATGGGAATGGGGCAGGGAACGAAGTACCATTACACTTTATGCAGCTGCACTTGAATGTTGCATAAAACTACCGTTCTCTGCATTATTTCCGGAATTGTCTTTCCATTGCGTAACATTATTCGCTTAAAAGAGCTAATTGTAAATGAAATTGTTTCAAGTATTTCAGCTTTACTTAGAAAAAAGTTAAGAAAATGCCTTAATAATCAATTTTCCCTGCAAGTCGGTAGACATAAAACAAGTCAAAACTAAATCAACTTATTTTTACAGTGAACTTTTTGTTTGAGTGTATCTTCAAAAAAAAAAAAAAAAAAAAAAAAAAAAAAAAAAAAAAAAAAAAAAAAAAAAAAAAAAAAAAAAAAAAAAAAAAAAAAAAAACACTTCTTTTTACGTATGGGCACTAGATTCTCAACTGTTCGGAGTCAGCTTTTGTTGAAAGTTGGAATCTACCTTTATTAAAAAAAATCAGAGTGTGTAATTCACACGCGGTAGAAGTGAAACTACGAAGTCGCAAGATGTCGCTTTCTTTTTTTGCCTGTTTATTTTAAAGTAGTTTGAAGATTGGATATTGATTTCACAAAAATAAAAAAAGTTTTTTTTTTGCTTTCGTAGGATTCGAACCTCCGTTCGCTTGACGTCTATCTCTCTGGCCGCTGAGACTTGTCAGGTGTCTTGCCCACTGCGCTATGGAAGTGTGTATTTACCGCATTATATTAGAACCGAGTATTTGTGAAGAACTGAGTTGAGACGCATTTCCGTTTCATCTGAATTTCAAATCAATAACGGCGCTAAAGAAGATTCACTTCAAAAATTTGCTCGTACCCTCATTCTAACATGCTTTCATTACGTGAGTCCTTTGTTTTACGAATAGCTCAACAATGAAATAAATGCACTGTATTTGTGCACAAGTGATTTTGAATGAAATAAAACTGCACAAATGATGGCTGTGTATGAATGGTAAAAGAGTGTTTTTAATGTATTGTGCATTTGGTTCGGTGCATTTGTGCAGCAATTTTTGAATGATCATCCCCTACGACATTTTCATTTTATTTTGAAGTACCTATTAATAAGCATTATTCTGAAGTATGTGGTGAAGTTTTTTAAACACTTGTAATCTTTTGTTAAAAAATGGTTAACAAACCACTCTCCTTTGAAGTAGAACTTAAAATAGGAATTTCGGTTTTCGGTTGCTTAACTCTTTAGGTACCATATAAGGCTCAATTTGGAGGCGAGTATGGGTACCGCCGCCCTGGGAACCGTTTATTTGATAACCAACACCTCTGCCATAAGTCAACTGAAGTGGTTCGCTACGTTTGGTGATTTAGCAGGAGTGCCCAGGTGTTCAGGTCTCGGTAGAGGAAGCGCATACCCACCAGCTACGTGGTGGGCCGGATTGGAATAGGCCGGTTTAACAGAGAACCCTTTGATCTCTCCTGCTAGTTTCTCTCGACCCATCGTCTTACACCGCAGCTGGAGGGATGGATTCATACGTCCGTCACTTCTTGGCCCACTATCCTCTAGATTCCTACCCACTAATACATTTTTCATTCCCAGAACTTTCTCTCCCCCCTTCCTTAAAAAAACCCTCCACACAGCATCCCCTAATATGACATAAGGCCTGAGGAAATTATTTACTTCACGGGCCTCCTGCGTGGGGTTGATTTGAAAAAAAAAAGACAGCTGTTATATTCTAATTAAAATCTATTGGTAAATTATGTACCATAGAATAAAGAATATAATATTAGAAGTATCTTCAATTCAAAATTTGAATGGAAGCATATGTGCCACTAACTTAATACATTTTGGTTCTAGACAACTTAGCACGCGGTCTATCTATCTCAGACTTGCCTGAAATTGTATATAATTGCCCATTAAATTTAATTTTTTGAATAGTGAAAAAAATTTAAATCCCTCTATGAACCACCTAAACATATAACAATTTTGAATACAATTCTGTGATATTATTGCCAATTTTATGATGCATGCACAATAAAGGTTAAACCAGCACGATCGTAACAATTTTGTGGCTTCGCGATATTATAATATCACGCTGGCTTCGGTAACTTTGCGTTGGTGCACATTTTGACCCGAATACACACACACTTTATGGTTTTGAATGTGAAACAGACGTGATATATAGGGTATTAAATGATGTACTAGATGTACTTTAACCAGTGATTCCTGACATCATTTGAAGTAAAAAATGTAAATGAAATTTTGGTCTTCGGAATATTTTTCATGTTTTTTTTTCTAAATTTTTTTCGTCAAAACCAAACAACAAAAATTCTTCCACGTGGCATCACTGGTCACTCGGCCAAGTAACCACTCAATCCCTCACACTGACTCTATTTATAATATAATTGGATAATTTGTAGTGCACCGTTTTTGTGAAAAATCACCTCAAGGGCGCTTTACAATTTGTAATGAATCTTAGGCTCTATCTAATTTTATAATTTACAAATAAATACAGAGACATACTTACCTGCAGGACACTTCCGATAAAACACACTTTATTAGAAAGTTTATGCTTGGGGAAGATACGACTTTGCACGTGGAGAAGATTATATTCAAAACACTGGACATTGCACGAATTTACCTTTGCTACCCTCATCACTGTTGGTTTTACATTTATATTTATAGGAAGATTAATGCCAAAGTTGAGTTAGTATTTATTTTGAAAGTCTGGAGGATTTTAAGAATTTGCTTTATTTTTACACACTTAGTTATTTACAGTGTTGCGATCCGTGAAGGCGAAGGTGAAAGTTTTTTTTTTTTACTTATGGATGAAAAGATGAGTTTTAAGTTTAGCTCTAAATTCCGCTGAATCTGTGATCATTCTTAACTCGTGTGGCAGTCCATTCCAGGCTTTAGGTCCTGACACTCCGAAAGCACGCTCACCGAATTTAGTATCTGGTGTGCGCTTTGGTTCCTTCAATCTTCCACAAAATACCTGAAAAATACCCTCGACTCTGTGCAGAAACGGGCGGTCCGTTTGATAGATTCTCCCATCTTAACAGACGGATTGCAATCTTTAGAGCACAGGCGTCTGGTGGGAATGCTATCCTTGTTCTACCGGTATTACAATGGAAGATGCTCCGAGGAACTAGCATCATTGATCCCTTCGGCACCGGTGCATAGTCGGGAAACACGCCTAACGCGTGCCCAACATTTGTACACGGTTGACATTTGTCACATGAGAACGGGTCGTTTCTTCGACTCGTTCTTGTGTTCAACAGCTCAGTTGTGGAATGATTTGCCGGCCTCTGTGTTTCCTCCTTCCTACAACATGGGTCTATTCAAGACCAATGTTCATTCCTTCCTCTCCTCAAAAAGACCCTCCACACAGCATCCCAGATGACATAGGACCTGATGGAAATTATTTTCCTCAGGGCCTCCTGTGTGGAGTTAATGTAAAAAAAAAAAAAAAAATCTTCCGATCGCTGATGTTGCTGCTGACCTGAAGGTTGATTCTTGGGAATTGGAATTTTCTGGAATACACATTTCCGATAAGTAACTAATTATTACTGATTTTTAATGTTTCAAGATAAGAAAAAATACATCAAAAATGTCACCGGAGACCAAAATATCATTCAATATTTTTATCAAAATAATGTCAGCAATCACTGATTAAAGTAACTCAAGTACGTCCCTTTACACCCTGTATAGCATTCGTAATCGAAACGGGTGTTTAAAATGACTTTCGTTGCGTTTGACGACCAGGTTTCTTAACCTTCCCCTTTCCTATCTCCTACAACTCAACCACTTATATCAATACAATACCACCTACGATATTTTTTCCCAAATAAAAAACTGATTCCAACGGAGAATAGATTTTTTTCATACCATAGTTAAGAGTCTAATTTTACTTTAAACCACTTGTTTCTTATGATTTTTTTATTTTATTTTATTACTAGCTGGGTTACCCGGCTTCGCTCAGGACAACATTCGAGAGTGTTCTGGAAAGTTTCACACTGATGTTCCCGATTCCCTATTCCCGAATATTCCACAATTTTCCAGAATGTTCCTGGATGTTCTGGAACGTTATAGAATGCTCTCAAATACTCTGACTGGGGTGTCCGGCTTCGCTCAGGGAGTTGATGTGAGATTAAATTGACGTTCGAATCCACGATGGACCTTGCTTTATATATCCTACATGGGTAGCCCCGTACAAAAAAGACTTCAAATGTTCCAGAATAATGTTCCAGATCATTCCACAACATTCAGGAGTGTTCTGGAATGTTCCACAATGATCGAGGATGTTCCGGTATGTTCCTGAACGTTCCATCCTATACCCGAACATTCCACAACATTCCAGAATGTTCCGGGATGTTCTGGAATGTGGTGGAATGCTCAAGAATACTCTGGAATGTTTTGAACTGTTCTAGAAATTTTAAGGGGGCGAAACTTCGAGCCCTTATATCTTTAAAAGCACGTCCTTCAGGTAAAAACGGGAAATTTCTTCATAGATGGGAAGGGCTACCACACAATATAACTCCCGGTATCGTATCGGGACTCGTCTTTGAGTTTTATCGGCATGCACATTGTACACTTTTTTTTAATAATGTGTATTGAAGATTAAGATAATCCAAACTTCTAGAACTTTCCAGAGTCTTCCAGACTCACCGACACTGTCTTCCACTCATTTCCGAAAGCTTCTAGAACTTTCGCCTTCCATAACATCCTAGAGCATACAGGGAACCTTCCAGATCTGTCTAGAACCTTTTAGACTCACCGACATACTCCACCGCTCCTTCCAGAACTTTCTAGAGCTTAATCAAGCCTTCTAGAACTTTTCGGAACCTTCTAGACTCACCGACATACTCCGCCACTCCTTCCAGAACTTTTTACAGCTTTATCGAACCTTATAGAACTTTTTGGAACCTTCCAGACTCACCGACATACATCCGCCACTCCTTCCAGAACTTTTTACAGCTTTATCGAACCTTATAAAACTTTCCGGAACCTTCTAGACTCACCTACGTACTCTGCCACTTCTTCCAGAATTTTCTACAGATTTATCGAACCTTCTTAAACTTTTCGGAACAGTCTAGACTCACCGACATACTCCGCCACTCCTTTCAGAACCTTCTAGACTCGCCGACATACTCCGCCACTCCCTCCAGAACTTTGTTCAGATTTATCGAATCTTATAGAATTTTACGGAACCTTCTAGACTACGTACTCTGCCACTGCTTCCAGAATTTTATACTACTTTATCGAACCATCTAGACCTTTTCGGAACCTTCTAGACTTATGGATGTACTCCGTCACTACATCCAAAACTTTCTACAGCTTTATCGAGCCTTATAGAACATTCCGGAACCTTCTAGACTCGCTGACGTACTCCTCCACTCCTTCAAGAACTTTCTACAGCTTTATCGAACCTTCTATAACTTTTCGGAACGTTCTAGACTCACCGACATACTCCGCCATTCCTTCCAGAATTTTCTACAACTTTATCGAACCTTCTACACCTTTTCGGAACCTTCTAGACTCACCTACATACTTCTCCACTCCTTCCAGAACTTTGTACAGCTTTATCGATCCTTATAGAATTTTCCGGAACCTTCTAGACCCGCTGACATACTCATCCACTCCTTTCAGAACTATCTACAGCTTCATCGAATCTTATAGAACTTTTCGGACCCTTCTAGACTCACCTACGTACCCCGCCACTCTTTTTGGAACCTTCTAGACTCACCGACATACTCCGCCACTCCTTCTAAAACTTTTCGGATCCTTTTGGACTCACGTTTGAACTCTGCCACTCCTTCCAGAGCTTTCTACAGCTTATCGAACCTTATAGAACTTTTCAGAACCTTCTAGACTCGCTGACATACTCCTCCACTCCTTCCAGAACTTTCTACAACTTTATCAAACTTTCTAGACCTTTTCAGAACCTTTAGACTCACCGATATACTCGTCCACTAACTCCAGAACTTTTTTCAGCTTTATCGATCCTTATAGAACTTTCCGGAACCTTCCAGACTCGCTGAAATACTCCTCCAATCCTTCCAGAACTATCTACAGCTTTATTGAAATTTATAAAACATTCCGGAACCTTCCAGACTCACCTACGTACTCCGCCACTCCATCCAGAATTTTATACTACTTTATCGAACCTTCTAGAAGTTTTCGGAAACTTCTGGACTCACGGTTGTACTCCGCCACTCCTTCTAGAACTTTCTACACCTTATAGAACTTTCCGGAACCTTCTAGACTCGATGACATACACTCCTCCACTCCTTCCAGAACTCCTTATAGAATCTTATAGAACTTTTCGGAACGTTCTAGACTCACCGACATACTCCGCTACTCCTTTAAGAACTTTTTGCAGCTTAATCGAACCTTCTGGACTCACAGATGAACTCCGCCACTCCTTCCAGAATTTTCTACAGCTTTATCGTACCTTATAGAACTTTCCCGATCCCTCTAGAGTCACTGACGTACTCCGCCACTCATTCCAGAATTTTCTACCACTTTATCGAACCTTCTGGATCTTTTCCGAACCTTCTAGACTCACCGACGTAATCTGCCACTACTTCCAGAACTTTTTACAGCTTTATCGAACCTCATAAAACTTTCCGAAACCTTCCAGACTCGCTGACATACTCCTCCACTCCTTCCAGAATTTTCTACAGCTTTATCGAACCTTCTAAAACTTCTCGGAACCTTCTAGACTCACCGACATACACCGCCATTCCTTCCAGAATTTTATACACCTTTATCGAACCTTGTAGACCTTTTCGGAACCTTCTAGACTCACTGACATACTCCGCCACACCTTACAGAACATTCTACAGCTTTATCAAACCTTCTAGAAGTTTCCGGAACCTTCTAGACTCACCGACATACTCCCCCACTCCTTCCAGAACTTTGTACAGCCCTATCGAACCTTCTAGAACTTCCTACAGCTTTATCGAACCTTCTAGACTTACCGACACACTCCGCCATTCCTTCCAGAATTTTCTACAACTTTATCGAATCATCTAGAAGTTTCCGGAACCTTCTAGACTCACCGACATACTCCGCCACTCCCTCCATAACTTTCTTCAGCATTATCGAACCTTCTAGAAGTTTCCGGAACATTCTAGACTCACCGACATACTCCGCCACTCCTTCCAGAACTTTGTACAGCCCTATCGAACCTTCTAGAACTTCCTACAGCTTTATGGAACCTTCTTGAACTTTCCGGAACCTTCTAGACTCGCTGACATACTCCTCCACTTCTTCCAGAACATTCTAGAGTTTTATCGAATGTTCTTGAAGTTTCCGGAATCTTCTAGACTCTTCTTGAAATTTCCAGAATCTTCCTAGAACTTTCAGCCCTTATATCTTCAAAAGCAAGCCCTTTAGGTAAAAACGAATACCCTTATTCCCTGGGGGGGAAAGAGATCTACCATACCATATAACTCTCTTCATCGTACCGGCACTCGTTTCTGAGTTTTTGCGTTCCGCACGTTTTTTTGGACTTTCTTTTATAATATATATTGATTATTATTTATTAAATTGAATATAATTACATCTAATACAATATAAGCTATGGGTAGTCCCACACAGCTGTGACAGATCAGCTTGTCTGTAGGTTCTACCATTAATATTATTACATAACACGCATTAGTTTAATTTACAATATAAATACCTAATATAAGATTTAGGATAGATAAATGAGGTATGAGTTGTTCATTTATTAACCACTTTTTTGTCAGTTTAGGGCAGGATACCTCATTATTTTTTAAATTAATGTTTTGCTTCAATTTGTTATAACTCAAAGGTACCATATATTGGAGCGTTCTGCTACCATACTTATTTAACATTCATGGTATTTTTAGGCCTTTGTTTTCGGTAAATCTTGTTGTGTGGCTATGCACCAATAACTTTTTATACGCGCTTTCTCCCGAATTATCCATAATTATAATGTACCAGAGAAGCCCTTTAATTGGAAGTAGGCCCTCAATCCCAAACAGTAATTTTAAGTTGTTTCTTTGTTTGTAAATGCTAGGTTTAACATTTTTTTTTAATTATAGCAGTTTGTAAATTTTGAATTTATTTAATATTAATTATGCTCGATTGTCCCCAAGTTCGAATTCCATATCTAAGTATGGATTCAACCATAGAATGATATATAAGTTTGAGAGTGCATCGAGGCAACACAAATTTTTATTTATAATAATTACTCGCCAAACATCGCAGCTGGTTACAAATTTTGATCACTTGTTTATCCCATTTAAAGTTATTGTCCACGATTATGCCAATTCATTTGTAAAATCAATTTTTTCACAGTGGCACATATTATCAATTTTCCTATGTATACACTCGATTAAATTACATTTTTTAAACTTATATGGTTTAGTACGGAAAGTACTCGTTACATCCTAATATCTTAAAATCAAGATGGGTGGATGTTCAATTTGGGAGGCGGGAATGGGTACCGCCGCCCCGGGAACCTTTACTGGATAACCAACACCTCTGCCATAGGTCACCCCAAGTGGTTCGCTACGTTTGGTGATTTAGTAGGGGTGCCCGGGTTCATGGGGTGAGGTTTGTCTAGCTCTTGGAGGCGGATGACCAGGACACACTGAACCCCCATCCTACCCACCCCTTAAACCCTTTTCCTTCCCAGAACTCTCCTCTCCTTCCTTTCCTTAAAAAAAACCCTCCACACAGCATCCTCAAAGATGACATAGGCCCTGAGGGAAATTATTTTCCTCAGGGCCTCCTGTGTGGAGCTCATGTAAAAAAAAAAAAAAAGATACAATTTTATTCAAATTTAAAACAATACTTACTTCACAATAATGAATAAAGTTCACCAGGCTCGCAGAAGTTATTGAGAGGCTGTATTTCAAGCGGAATATGGTTGCGTTAAATTTTGGCTGGGGAAAATCCCGGTCATTGTCGCCCGCTGAGACAAATGAAGTGGGAAATTATCACAATAAAGGAAATTAACTTTCCAGTATCAGAGCTGGAAAGATTGGAAAGAAACTCACCGATGGTCATTTGTATATTATTTATTTTTATTATAGATTACATTATATACATTTATACCGCAAAAATTACATAAAAGTAATATTTATTTTTATTTTTAACTTTATGAGTAAAACCTGAAATTGTAATGTACTGGAGACAGAAAAATTAGGAAAAAGATATCCAGATTTTCGATTGAGTTTCGCTAATATTGTCTTCATTTAATTAATTATAATAAGAATATTTATAAATAACTGTAAATATTAAAAATGTATACAAGTGTAATTATGTCCAGTATGTCTATATTAGTTCCTAGCTAGGCAGATTGCCCGCTCTAAGGAACCAAATGCTGGTGAAAGATGCAAAACATGTATTCTGTAAAAAATATAAGTTATTTTGTTTTTTTGTAGATCAAATACGAACTAAGTTTTTACTAATTGTGCCATTAATAGTTAATAATGTAAAATTTAAGGTTACATTATTTAATAATTTTTCAGACTCAACACCCAAGCCAATCAATCATTTAATTATTACTGAACCGATGCATGTCATTTTGCATGTTTTAATATTTAATTCTAGGAGGATTTTATTATACAATTAGCTGGTTCCCGGCATGCGTTGCTATGCCATTTAATAAAGAAATTGTTTCTCCCTGCGTGTCCTTTCCCATTAGTTCCGTTCCCGTTCCCCTTCCTCCACACCTTCCTCTCTCGCGTCCCCTTCCCCTTTTGCGTTCACACTCCGTCTCCTCCACCTTTCCTCTCCCCACTCCACTCTCCCCCTTCCACCGTCCCGCGAACCCCCCTCCCCCTCCTAACTCCCGTATTCCATACATTCAGTCCCGGTACATTCAGTTTTCATACAGCTCGCGTGCCACCTATTGCCATTTTTTTATACAAATTTCGTAATGCCAGGGCTTACCAGTAGTTTCATACAAACCTTGTCCTAACAATAACGAACATACAATAAAAAGAATAATCCAATTTGGTGCAGTCGTTCGGAAGTTATGCGCATACATACATTTCGGCGATTCATTTTTATTTATATAGATAGATAGATTTTGGTCTCAGATATGTTTATGTCTTTTGATACTTTGCCGTTTTGCTCCATGGGACCACGAGATCCTTTCTGGTGTAACTTCTGGTGATATATTTATGATCAATTTTATTAAGATTTTCTAGATTTTTGTGTAGGTGGATAAAAATCCTTTTTATGTAGTTTTGACGGATATCAAGTACCTACATACATTTTTTGTAGAGCTGATCGCTAGAAAACCTATGGACTTAACGCATAATGGGCCTTCACTAGTGGATCTAAAATTTTTCTACCTGACGCTCCCTAATCAATGCAACCATACGTTAAGATGGGGTTGCACCATCCGAAATATATTTTTCTTAGGTCTTGTTGTTTAATTATATTTCGTAATACAAAGAACATGTGAATCAATTTTCTTTCCCTTTTTAAAATGTTGTTGATGTAATATTTCCACTAAAGACATATATACATTTATAAAAGAAAATACATATTTTCCTTACTTGTAAAGAAAATTCAATGGGAAAAATATATTTTACAGTAGTTACATGTACACTAAACCAAGTAATATTATATATTTTTAGAGTTTAAGCGGCTTTCTGCTCTCAGTGCGATGTAGCTCCGTTATGGCCCAACAATAAAAGTTGTAGCCGAGTTTAAAAGCAACAAAACGCCGATATTAGGGCAATATTGTACGTAAAAATAAAAGCGGCGTGGGCATCGTTAAAGCGTATGGGCATTCAATATGTAAAACAACTTGCTGGGCCATGGTCCTGCTACCGAGAGCTATGTATGATATAACCTCTCTTTCTGGTACATGTGTCGTTCATGGGAAGAAGGGAGATATTACAACGCAGCTATCAACGGTATGATCCCGTTACTTAGATTTATGAAACGGAGGTTACAACACAGCTATCAAATGTTTGGGCTACGGTCAAGTCACTGAGATCGCTATTTTAACCTCTCTATCTGTAGGGGAGACCGAGGGGAGTTGAAACAATTTTCACATTTTGTTTCATACACCAAATACTATACACTTGCGAATGACTAACATAAAGACATTGTAAGCGTTAAATATTGTGGTGAAAAATCGACTTATCCGTAACAAGTCAACTTGTTTCAACTCCCCTCATACCGAGGTAAGATGAAACAGGGGTCGAGGAGAGTTGAAACATATGATTTTTGAGAAGTATTAAGGGCTGTAAAATAAAAATTATGATACAATTTAAAGGTATTTATTTAAATTAAACTTTTCAAGTACAAAACAAACTGACAAAAATAAAAATATTATGAAAATAAAAAATGTCAATCTGAAAAGCAGTTGTGGCAAACAGGTATTTATTAAAATTAATCTTTTCAAGTACAAAACAAACTGACAAAAATAATCATAAATAAATAAATACTTTTATAATCAGTAGGCATTCTGAAACAAAATAAACAAATTAAATCAACGAAAAAAAAATCATTTTATATCGTGCCCATTATTTATTGACTGCTGTCCGATATAAAATTGAAAACGAGGAGAGTTGAAACAGTCTGTTTCAAATCTCCCCAGTAAGAAAAAACTTCCCAATTTTTATTTAATCCACAATCAAGAAGAAAATACACAAAAATCAATTATACCAAACACATGTAAAAAATTCTTAGTTAATGAGCTTTCGAAACACATACAATTTAAACCAAAATACAAAACCCTTATCAAAATATAGGCATCGTAAAAAAAACGTTAAAAACTTACTTTTCACGATTTTTGTCAGATGGCACGCACAACCCCACAACCGCACGACTCACGCCACCGAAGCGAACTGACAAGTCAGCAGGCGGAGGAAAATGCTTGAAAAGCGACGTTGCCAATTCGCTAACGGTTTTAAGTCCCGAGAAATCGGTACTGTTTCAAGTCACCTTTGTTTCAAATCCCCTCGGTCTCCCCTACGCATCGTTTGTAGGAAACACGAATAAGCGGCAACCAAGTTTTCAGCAGGCTCAATTTTTATTAAGTGTATCGCTATTAAGTTGATTTATGTGAATCATGACTAAGTGAAATTGATCACGTTTAATCCATATCTCTAAAATCGTAAAATACGCATGTTTTATCAGTAGATATTAAATTTATCTCATATAAACGTATTAAACGCGTATTACCAATGCGATATTACTTTTTTATTCAGGGAAAGGGTTGTAGCAAAAGATTTCTATACATAAAATTTAATATTATTCGAAGAATACACTAACTTGTTGAGCTCTTTGTTAGTCTTGCGTGCGTTTTTGAATGAAATAAGTCATAAATATGTTTACAATTTCCCTCCAGCGAATATTAATATAGGTAAAAAAAAAACAGAAAAGATGTAATAATTTTTCACTGTGTTTTTTTAAATTTATTTTGTCGTATAAGAAGTGCATGCGTTGGGTAGATTCTTTTCTATTTTTCATGGCTAAGGTCTAAAATCGTTTGAAAAAAATTAAGCAATAAATTTAATTAATTCTTTATTCGTAAATACAGTTCAAATATGATTTCAGTTTACATATATGATAAGTGCTAATAAAAAAAATGTTGCTATTATAAATATACTAGCTTTTTCCCCCGGCTTCGCTCGCATAGTATTAGGAGGGTTCCCACTCCGCCTCCTCCACCTTCCCCATCCCCACTCCACTCCCCCACTCAATTCACCCCCTCCCCTCCCCCCTTTACTCTCCCTCTCTCCATACTCTCACCACCCTCTCCATACCCGTTACATTCATTTTTCAAACAGCTCGCGTGCCACCAATTAAAGCGTAACAATCAAACACACGCAGTTCCGCATTTATAATATTAGTATAGATGAGAATAATTTTAACTATTAAAGGGATCTCCATAGTAATCTGAACAAATAAGAAAATAACAGCGCACGTCAAATAATTAATTATAGTTACCAAGCAACGCTTTGATTTTTAATAATTTCATAACGCCAGAGCTTACTAATAAATACAGCCTATATTACTTGCAAATAATGTAGCTTTCTATTTGTAAGTTGGTCTAATTATACCATTTAAATACAAATCAAATTGTGTTCATGTCAGTTTGGGGTAAAAATGTGTGACCTTTTAATTTGTGTGCAGTCTGTGAAATGGTTTTTAGATTGGTTTAGTGAATTATCGGCAGTTTTTTAAAGTGGGTGGCATGCAGTTATATACTTTAATGGAATAGTACTTAAACTTGGAATAGAGTCTTTTAGTAAAAAGTTTAGGGTTAGGTTTTCGAAGACTTGGTTATAATTGAGGACTCTGATTTTAAGGGACTATGTAGTTTATTATGTTTGGGTTTCACTATTTGTATAAAAGCTTTATTTTATTCCGAGTACCAACGCAGACCGTTTCACTATGCAAACTTTGTTCGGTAAAAGTTAGCACGCGCTGTGAAATTCAAACTCAATAGCGATCAGTAAACGGATATATTACCCCTTAGATCTTAATCTCCTTTGAAACAAATTACTAAACAATGCATATTTACGAGTATTATCGTAAATACGCATTATAATATAGATATACTTATTATATGTATATTAATATAATAATCCTATATAATATAATATATATTTATTAATAGGAAAATACTGCGTGCGATTCCAGAGGGTCTGGTGGGCCGCCCCAGACCCAGTTGGGCGACACAACACCAGAAACTCTGTGAGGAGAGGATGGGACTGCCATGGACGGAGGCCGCACAATCAGCACTTGACAGGGACGAACTTAGGTGCTTTGTCGATGCAGTGGGACTCCGACCCGAATAGGACAAGGGGAAGAAGAAGATGATGATGATTAATTAATTAAAAATGATATATTATATTTTACATTATATATTACACTCGTATTATCCTTCATACTTCAAAGAGAACAAAACAACTTTCTATCATCTTAGTACCTACCTGCAGTATTTAAATGGGAAGTAGGATTTCGCTTTACTAAGACATTATTTATTACATACATTTCCAACATCGGAAATATTGGAAGGCAACATCTTTTTTCCATATCAACATTAATCAATTTTTAAGAGGCTTTCCAGAAATCTTTTTTTCATACGGGTTTCCACTGAAATCTTTTGCCCAAAAATGTTTATCATCGGCATAAAAAGCGGATTATTTATGGGTGTACATAGAAACTTAACATTTTAAAAATATTTGTGGAAATGAACATGAATAAGCTCTACATTTCCGCTATAGAAGGCTGGGCATTTGAGATAAATCTATCAGGGATGATATCTAACAAAGAATTGTTAAACAGAGGAGAACCTCTCCAAAAATATTCATTACTAGCTGGTTACCGGCATGCGTTGCTATGATATTGAATAAAGAAATTGTTTCTCCCTGCGTGTCCTTTCCCATTCGTCCCGTTCCCCTTCCGCCTCCCTTTCCTCTCCTGCATCCCTTCCCCTCTCGCATTCCCACTCCGTCTCCTTCACCTTCCCTCTCTCCATTCCACTCCCTCTCCCAGGTTCCCCTCCCCCTCCCCTGGTTCCTCTCCTCCCCTCCCTGGTTCCCCTCCCCTCTCCTGCAAACCCCCTACCCGAGTTCCCCTCCCCCTTCCTCCCTCCCGCATTCCAGTTTTCAAACAGCTCGCGTGCCACCTATAGCATTTTTTTTATACAAATTTCATAATGCCAGAGCTCACCAGAAGTTTTATACAAACCTTGTCTTGACAATAACGAACACACAAAAAAAGAATTATCCAATTTGGTGCAGTCGTTCGAAAGTTATGCGCGTACATACATTTCGGAAATTCATTTTTTTTATATATATATATATATATATATGTAATTAGTTGATGCATTTGACTTGTAATTAAGCGTATGGATTAGTTATGTATGGCGTGTACGTCTTAGTGGTATGTTTAAATTAACTGCGGAAAGAAGTTCGGTACAGTGAATTTTATTTTAAATTTTGTGTATAAATGTCAAATCAGCTATTGCTCGCCTTTGTTGCAAAGTTTAAAAAGTGCATTCAAAGTTGTTGTTGAATTTGAAGGTAAGATATTTTATAAATTTGTTTTGAAATGTTCTATGCTATCTATGTATACTTTTTACTGCGACTTCCAAATTGGTTATTAAGTAAACTAACTAACTAACTAACCATCACGCCGTTTCCCCGCTGGGGTAGGCAGAGAGGACGGACCGCCAAACATCCCGGTCTCAGCACACATTTCTAGCCTCGTTTACATTCATACAAAGTCTCATACATTCTCTTCTATTATTCTGACTCTTGACATGGCCCGACTCAAGTATCTGATTCACTTGGTCGTGCCATGTCTTTCTTGGGCGTCCTCGACATCTTCTACCATTCACATTTGCGTCATATATTCTCCTTACACTGCTTTCTACGTTATTAAGTATATAACCAATATATCAGTGGTTGAGTGGGCACAGCGTTTGGGTCCCACCCGAGCGTCGCGTGTTCGATTCCTCGGCTGGCTAAATCCTCCATCACAACACAAGCAACATTTTCGGCTTTCTATGATGGGTAGTAGGAGATTTTCAAAAATTGTTGAGTTATTCGTAACCCGGGAATGTTTGTCTTTCTTTTAAAAAAATTTAAAAAAATTAAATATAACCAATATTAAGTAATAAGTACTAGCTAGCTTTCATTTAAACTCATTAAACCGACAAAAGTTAGAGCAAGATGTTGGTTCCACAAATTATTTAAATTGTTCACTTCGAGTGTTAAACAATCATCAAAGCCAGACAGTAAAAAATAGCACGTATTCTATAAAAATTACTAAAAACCCTACAAGTATTGTTCATAAATTCCCAGCTCAATGGGTTACGTAATGCTAGATAATTAAAATTAATAATTTCCTCTTCACGTTGCTACATCCGCCAACCCTGCACAGTAGAATATCTGCAGAGTTCAGAGTACACACGAGTATGCAATATGTACAGAGCGTACTCAGATTTCCTCGCTCTGTTAATATAATTTAGCGCTCGAATAAAATAAACATGTCTTGATCATTAAGTGCGCGTTTCTGCCAATTCGATTATCCGCTTTAACCCTCTGATGATTCGAGAGAAGGCTCTAATTCACCCCGAAGGGTGTGACGTCAGCACCGTGAGAATTTTGTCGCTTCACGCCCCTGTCAAGCCTTAAGCTCATTTCAAATGGACCGATATACGGCCTGATTTTTTGAATTGTAGAGATAATTTTTTTTGTTAAAAATATATTTTTGACACTAAAAATAGACAAACATATACATCTATAGGATTTAGTCTGCGAGATAATGAAATAGTATAATCGGTCTCCTCTTTGTACGGTGCTTCATTGCCTATCTCTTGAGCCTAACTATAACTGTGCGGTGCTTCGTTGCCTTATGTCTTATTTAGCTTTCTGGAGGTGTTACTTCTACCGTGGGTGAATTGCGCACTCAGATATATATTTTTTTTCAGTTTATGAATACTGAATTGGTCCTCCAATCATGTATAACATTTAAGCATGCTTACCTTGAAGATTTTACGGGTATTTTTCCAGCAACGTGTGATGGTCCGTTGCTCTGTAGGGAACCCGCTTGCACAGCGCGGGTATATACTTCCCCACCTTCCTCTTCCCTATTTCCTTCCCCTCCCCACCACCTTCAGCCTCACAACATACCCTAATTGGGATGCCATAGTCTCACTGGCTTCAGACGGGAGCAGTTGGGACTCTTCTGCGGTATTCATATAAAAAAAAAACTGTGCGCCTTAAAATTTTAGCTTAGGCTCACTGAATTCAATAATTCATTTATGTGGAAGTACTATGAAACATTAATATCAGAAAATACACATTTTGACTTATTTCCAGTTCTAGTAGAATGCTCAAGATTGGCAGAATTAGATGTACTAATTTGTAGTTGTAAGTCTTATAATTTGAATTATAACTGTATACTCCATTGCCCTACATAAATACTGAGCCGGGACAATATTACTAAATGTACATTTGTTACTTAAATTTAATTTTTCCGCGACTGGTTTCGATACAACCGTATCATTCACGAGCAGAATTAAAACTAACTTAAAAATTAAATGCAAGTACCAAAGATTAATTAGGTGGGAGTAGTGGGAGAGATGATTTTGGGGGGAGGGGGAAAGGGGTGGGAGGAGTCAATATTATACGGAAACATGGTTAGTAAAGGAGATTTGCAAGGCGCTATTATTTTATTCACTAAATTAATTTTAGATTTAATTTTTTTGTTCAAAAAACAAAATGTCTACAAATTGTTACATAGTTAATGCCCAAGAAATACAAAAAATTGGGACAATAATAAACTAAAGTATACCGGCTATTTCCAATTTACCTACATGTTTTGAAAAGAAGAACATAAAAATTTGGAGAGGGGAAGTCCAATTCTTCGAGGGACTACGTCCTTCATCACCACATAAGCAACATTTACTGTGGGGGTGAGAGGAGATATTTTATTGATAACTACCTGGTACCCGGCATGCGTTGCTATACCATTTAATAAATAAATTGTTTCTCCCTGCGCGTACTTTCCCATTCGTCCCGTTCACCTTCCTCCTCCCCTTCCTTTCCCGCGTCCCCTTCCCCTCTCGCGTTCTCACTCCTCCTCCTCCACCTTCCCTCTCCTCACTCTACTCCTCCCCTACCCCCGTCCCGCGAACTCCCCTCCCGAATTCCCCACCACCCTCCCGTATTCGCTTCCTCCCTTCCGCGGATCCTATGTTGTCGATTCAAAACCCTTAATTTAATACGTGCTTTAATTCGAGTGGACCCGAGGAAAGTAGGTAGAACAGTTTATATGGTAAAACGAAATTGTTGTTTTAACGATCTTCCTCGCTAATTTTTCGTATTTTCTCACCGTTTAAACCTTCCCTGGACTACGACAAACATTTCAAAACCAAAATCAGCTAAATCGGCCCAGCCGTTCTCGAGTTTTAGCGAGACAAACGAACAGCAATTGATTTTTACATTTTTTATTGATGGTTGTCGTCATGTAAGCATGACCTGGAAATGTTGACCTTTGTTTAAAAAATATATATATTGCCGGTGAAGCCAACGTAAAAAAAAACGCAAATTGGAATAACGGCAACCTCGTCATATCATAGACGGCCAGTTACCACCTGTTGTGATATATTTTGAAGTGGTGTTATTTGAAAGTGACCTTTAAAAAAATAAAAAATATATTCATCTTCATCCGGTGCCCTGTCGGTTCAACAGACGTTGGCTGTCATGTTAGCTGAGCGGACTTTGTTTACCGCGGCCCGGGACAGCTACATTAGACTGGCCAAACTACTGTCTCAGGTTTTTCAGCCATGATGTTCTCCTTCTTCAAGGGCCCCAACTTCCGGTAATCTTTCCCTACATTATGTGATACAGGATCTCGAACTTCTCTGGGTGTCTCATCACATTTTCTAGATATTGAAGTTTACGATTTTAATTGTTTTAATATTTTTCTTTATTCATCCGAACCATAACATCTTCATTCGTAACTCTATCCATCCAGTTTATTTTGAGTATTTTTTCTGTAGATCCACATCTCGAATGCCTTAAGTCACCCATGCTTTCATTCCATAAAATACTACCGAAAACACGTAGCATATGTAAAAAGTACATATAATATATTACCATATGTAATAAAACTCATAAAGTGTTTTTTTAAGTGCCACCAAATAGTCCCTAATGAACATCTTTCTGTTGGCCGTGTACAGCATAGAATGTTAAGGCAAATTGCCCGGAAAAAGTTCTTCTTGTATATGTCTGATTTATTTTACTTAGCAAATTATTTTTTCACAGCGGTATAAACAAAAATGATAAAAAATTTCGGGAATCCTAGAATCGTTTGTGAAATAGTTCCAGTCTGGCGGTCCTAATAACATAGTTTTATTTTATTATCATGCGTTATTTACATAATATAATACTCTTTTTTTATAAAGGTTGACTACTTGGGTGGCAAAATAGGGGAAAAAATCAAGTGCAGTTCACACGCGGTAGAAGTGAAACCTTCACTCACACAATCTCAACCAATAGGAGCCTGGAAAAGTGAGCTCATCAGTTTTATTCTATTATCGTATATATTTGTCTATTTTGAGTGTCGTTTCCGTTTCATCGAGTTTTAAAATCATAGCGGTGCTAAAGATGTTCCACTTAAAAAAAACTTGAATCAGATTAATTAACTTCTTCAAACTTTGCAAAATTACTTTGTGGCATCATTTTTCATATAATGAATAACTGATTACTTTGTATAAACCACTATTTTTAAAACAATATCAACATGTTTCAACAACAATGTTATCAGGATATGTTACTAACAAGTGAACATGAAGACAACATTGTTGTTGAAACATGTTGATATTGTTTTAAAAATAGTCGTTTATACAAAGTAATCAGTTATTCATTATACAGATTAATTTATTTTAAATTTGTACAATTGTACCGTGATAAAGAATGTCTGTGTAACGCTGGTGTTCTATCTCATAAAGACAAATCTGTGCGCAAATAAGCTTCATAAAACAACTAGTTTTTTTCCCGTTGCAGGCAACTAATTGGTTAAAATACTATACAATTTAACGTTTTAACTTGGATGAAGCAAGGAGTGAGTGTAATTCTTTATTCATTAAATATTTGAAGAAAAACAACGACGTTTGAATGTAGATGAAGCAAGGAGTGTGCGCTTACACAAAGGACACAGGTAGTTGACCGCTGAATTTTCACCGCTCACCGGTTACTGAACCTTTTGTGTACCTGACTTCGGTCGTCAGAGTCAAGGCGTTCAGTATGAGCCTTTTCTCATTATAAAACAATTGTGCCAAATTAATGACAACCGGCATAATAACGACCTTCTACGTTTAATGTTACTTCTAAGTAAGGTGATCATTTTTCCCTACGGATGGACGCGGAAGTGTGATTACCGTAGACACTGCCTTAAAAATCTAATAGCATCGTGAAAACCGCCCTATGTGTCAACCCAGGATCTTCCCAAGACATGACGCCGGCATACTAGCTTGCTATCCTGGCTTTAAATACTAGCGTCGCCGTTGTATTCATCGGGCATTATGTATGATTTTTTTTATTTTATTTTTTTTTTATTTTTTTTTTATTGTACGACAGACAGGTTAGTCAAATTATGGTACAATTTTCTTACAACTAACAATACATGTATATAGTTTTTTTAAAAGATGGTATGGTGATATCAAACACATCTATATCCGCTGGTAGGGCATTAAGCAATGTCATACCTCTTGTCATGCTGTGTTGAGCCATGACATCTGTCTGACCCTGTGGTATGTAGAATAGGTCGTGGCTACGAGTTCGACAGTATTTGTCAGGAGCGAATAAGCCACAGCATGACAGGAGATATGGACAATCAATAAGGTTTTTTATTAACTTTAATTCGAATACCATGAGCCCGGCATTACGCCTGGTCTCGAGGCTTTGATAATTTGTCTCCTTTAGCAGTTCCACGTAATGCATGAATTTCGGATATATTCCGTATGATCGCATGTAAACATACCTTAGGAATTTTTTTTGAATTTGTTTAATCGGTGACCCGACAATTCGTCCTGCGACAATTCATCCGGCGACAGTTCATCCTGCCACAGTTCATCCAGCCGACATTTCATCCTGCCGACAGTTCATCCTGCCGACAGTTCATCCCGCCGACAATTCATCCGGCGACAATTCATCCTGCCTGATCATTTAGAAGATTTTTATTAAGTAAAGTATGCAAAGAGGATATACGGCCGTACAACCAAAATCGATATACTTATATCTGAAGGCATCTTGAGTGGAAATCCGCTGTAAAAATATTTTTACTAAATAGGTTAGGTTAGGTTAGGTTAGGTTAGGTTAGGTTGTACGGCCGTATATCCTCTTTGCATACTTACTTGAAGAAAAAATCTTCTAAATGATCAGGCGGGATGAATTGTCGCCGGATGAATTGTCGGCAGGATGAACTGTCGGCAGGATGAACTGTCGGCAGGATGAACTGTCGGCCGGATGAACTGTCGCAGGATGAACTGTCGCCGGATGAATTATCGCAGGATGAACTGTCATGGAACCTGTTTAATCATATTTATATATTTAAGTTGATAAGGTATCCAGACAGTACTAGCGTACTCTAGCTTGCTTCTGACCACTCCGTGGAACATGGCGGTCATTGCTTCTATGTTACTGAATTGTTTGCAAGTTCTAATTACAAAACCAAGCATTTTGGAGCAAGCCAAAGTACGCTGCACTATATGATTTGAAAATGTCAGCCTGGGATCAAAGGTCACCCCAAGATCCTTGATGATATTTACGCGTGTTAGTACTTCTCCATTCATTCTATACGGGTATAATAACGGATTTTGTGAACGACTATAAGTCATAACGACGCATTTTTTTATATTGAAATTAAGTTTATTTTCTAACGACCATTTCATGATGTAAAGTTGTACAGTAAGGAGATCCACCCCAACTTATAGCTATTTTGATGTTTATTCTATTTAGTTGGCGAGTGGTTGAAAGCGTTGTAACATTGAGAGTTATTTCAGCAGTACCGAAAGCGTATACCAAATAATGTATGCTAGACCCTGCGGGCGGCTTTTGGTTCAGCTTGGCCCATGTTGGTGACCATTTTATAAATCCGATAGGAAATGGTTCCAAAAATAGCCAGATCCTTGCTAAAATAATCTCAGGCGAACCAGTGACAGCTAGTCACCGGCACAGACAATGACGTCATATATAATACATAGACGCATTCTGACGCATGATATTATTATTCACAACTGCCAGTTTTAATAATTATCATATTATTTTTTATCTCTCTACGGAGAGATTCACGAAATTACGAAAATAACCTACTTACGCCTGCCAGCCGACGCTCCGCACGCTAGCTGTTAATGCAAGTGGCGCCATCTTTTGCCATTGCTTTAATTCTGTTCAATTATGAAAGTCGATTTATAACAAACTCCACGTACGAAAACAGTTTTGCGTTAGGCACGGCGTCAGAGATGTAGGTACTCGAAGCCGGGTTCTTAAATTACATCCCTACAGTCGCTAGGCTATTAATACTGTCAGATATTGTGATCATTTATATGTCATAACCGCATGCATTTGTTTTTCTTTTTTATATATGTATTATCGGGAATATTTCCAGACGCGATATTTTTAAGACTTTAGGTAGGTACTTACTATTAATTTAACAAACCAACATTGTGGTCACCATTTTAGTACGCCTAGTGCTTTCCTAAAACTTTGGCAGTGAAGTATTATTAAGTTTTGTGAAAACCCAAACAATACCCAAGATACAATTAATTAAAAACTTTTTTTAAATAATCCTTTCTTTAATCCCATACCACAAACTAAGTCACTCCTTCCAGACACACAGGTAGGAATAAAAAGAAATGGGTTCTTGGTAGTTAAGCAGTGGCGTACACAGAGTTGTGATTAGGGTGGGCAGCAGGAAAAATAGAAAATTTGTAAATATTTTTAAAAATTACCCCAGACAATCACCCTTCGTGCAAGTTCTCTCAAAGAATTATTAGAATGCTAGCTGTAGCAGATATTATGGGCTTGTCCAAATCAATTTAAATATCCAAATGATCGCATTATTTATGCAGTATAAGTGCCAATAATTGTTGGCAGTAATTATTACTGGATATATGAAATGTCTATATTTTTTCCATCAAATAAATGCACGAAAGCCGACATGATTTTATCAATATTTCATTAGCACATTTGTACTAATTAATAAATGTACAAACTTAAAACTCACCTTTTCAGACAGTCTTATCCATCAACCCAAAAACCTTTCACCTTCACCTTCAATGCCCGCTATATTGTAAATAACTACTTTGTAAAAAAATATATTAATAATAATAAAAAAAATATTATTAAAAAATCTTAATTGTAAGCATTTTTAAAGGTCATTTCATGAACATTCTCCAACCCTAGAATCCAAAATTCTCCAGTCTTTCTTAATAAATATCAACTCTACTTTTGTCACTAATCTTTTAATAAATGTAATACTAATAATGATGGGGGTAGCAAATGTAAAATCGTGCAATGTCCAGTGTTTTAAATAGAATGTCCTCAGCATGCAAAGCTTTATCTTCTCCTAGCATAAACTTTCTAGTTAAAGTGTGTTTATCGGAAGTGACCTTCGTATGTTTCTGTATCTATTTGTAAATAGTAAAATTAGTAAAGGATTCTTAATAAATTGTTCAGCGCCCTTCAGGTGATTTTTCACAAAAACGGCGCTACACAAATTATTCAATTTTATTACCAGATTTAAATGTCCGGGTTAAATTTTCCCCATAGAAAAAACTAAACCCTTTCACGCACTTCCCCAAATGATCATCTAGTCAATCCACGCTATGCAATTGCACTATGTAAGTATTATAAATACAAAACAATACAAGAACAACATGTCAACCTACCAGAGACCAAATGGGAAAATAATTCACCGACTCCAGATATTTTCATATCAGAGGGTTCGGCTCTGTGGAACTCCTAATTTGACCTATAAATCCTACTGATCTCTCAATAAAAATATTTTAAAAATCTTTTGGAATCCTACATGTATTTAAAATGACAGATTTTTGCATTTTCATATATAAAATCTTTCACAAATCTAATATGCCTAAATTTTGAATTAGAGACCTAGGTATAATGTCTGTAGCCGAAATGACAAATGGTAATATTTTTATAGTTTAGAATGCCAAATTCTTTTAATCTCATTTCCTAAATCTGTATATTTTCTTATTTTTTCACAAACAGATTTTTGAATATTACAGGAATTTGGAATGGTTCCACGACAGTTCATCCTGCGACAATTCATCCGGCGATAGTTCATCCTGCGACAGTTCATCCGGCTGACAGTTCATCCTGCCGGCAGATTATCCTGACGACAGTTCATCCCGCCGACAATTCATCCGGCGACAATTCATCCTGACAATTCAACCTAACCAAACCTAACATAACCTAACGTAACCTAACCTAACCTAACCTAACCTAACCTAACCTATAAGAATAACCTATAAGTATAAGTATGTCGTATTTTGTTATTCACGCATGCTTCTTCGGAGATTCGAAATTATTGTTAGTAAAAATATTTTTACAGCGGATTTCCACTCAAGATGCCTTCAGATATAAGTATATCGATTTTGGTTGTACGGCCGTATATCCTCTTTGCATACTTACTTAATAAAAATCTTCTAAATGATCAGGCAGGATTTTTTTTTTTTTTTTTTTTTATTTATTTATTTATCTATAAAAAGAATGTTTGTATTACATTATTCGATGCCTGTCTCACTAGGGTATACCTGTGTTGAGATTGTCGCCGGATGAATTGTCGGCGGGATGAACTGTCGGCAGGATGAACTGTCGGCAGGATGAGCTGTCGGCCGGATGAACTGCCGCAGGATGAACTGTCGCCGGATGAATTGTCGCAGGACGAATTGTCGGGTCACCATTTGGAATAGCTACATCAGTGAGATAGTATTTTTTTTTAAATTATGATTATTATTATTACCGACAGATGACACTGATAGCTACATTTGCTGAAAGGCACTACCTTTGTAGACACTAACATATCGTAGAGTAGAGTCGTCTCTTGCGCAGAAAACAGCCGACATTGGAATGTAACTTGTACGTCATTTTGCGTAGTACTTAGTTCCTGCTTTTGACATGTTATTGTAGGGCGGTGCGTTTATTGAGCGCCGCGTTTCTCGTGATTGATTTGTAGGTACCTATTTATGAAAGTGAAGACAGTATTCCAGCAATAATTTTATACACTTTAATATTATATATATATATTTATGCGAGTAAGGTAGGTGAGGTGGGGTAGGCAGTTTTTATCTGTTTATGTGGACTGCACGCCTCCTTTGGTAGGTATCTGAATAAAGAATTCAGTGTTCACCTTGATATTCTCTCTCCCCTTTTCACTTCCTTCTCACACGTCACGTGTCTGCTGTGGTAATGGCCACTCAACCAGGTGTCATAATTCAGACTTATTTTATTTTAACTTTTGTGGCTTCCGCTTCGAAGAAATTATTTCAGGCTTTACTTGTTTCATTTAACTATTCTTATGAAGAGTGACAAGTTCATTTTATGAGAAAGAGAATAAAACTTTTATCTGTGGAAAAGAAAAATGTGTACCAGGTTTTATGCAACTATATATTTTATTTCTGTATATTGTATATACAGTGATCATTTTACGAAGTTAAGTAATAATATTTATGGTGACGATAGATTGCTCTGTTATTTTATAGTATGGTAGTTATAATAAGAATTGTGAAAGTGATAATGTATTGAAAAAGTATATTCAATTATGTTGGAATAACTATTTTAATAACCTTTGAAGGTTATTCAAATGTTTTACATAAACATATTTGAAGAAGTAGATAATACAAATAAATTTAATCAAACACAGAAAAATTATAAGGTAACGGTCGCAACTGGGAATCGAACCAAGGATCTGTGTTTTACCGGGACGCGTATTATTTACAAAACCTATACCGATTCAGTCGCGGTAACGACAATTTACATTTTAAATATACCTCTATATTGGTTATTTTTTATCACTTTGCAAAAACAAAAATTGTTCTAAAATCTAGATAAAATAATCTTTCCAATGAGTATATTAGAAATTAATAATTTTATTTCTAAATATTTAAATTTTGATATTGAAAATTTGAAGCGACTGAAACGCGGTAGGGATTGTAAATACGCTACCGGGACAATGTCTCAATGAACTCAGGGGTTACGAATTACCTGACCATATTAGAAAATCTCCTACTTTTTTTTTTTTTTACAGTGAATACCGCACAAGAATCTCAACTGCTCCCGTCTGGAGCCAGTGAGACTATGGCATCCCCAATTGGGGTATGTTGTGAGGCTGAAGGCAGTGGGAAGGGGAAGGAGGTGGGGAAGAGGAAGGTTGGGAAGTACCTAGCTATTCAGATCCGGTCACTAAACATGGCTAAAGCCATTTTCAAGCAACGTTTCAATTCTGAATGGTGGTCTTACACCAGGGCGATACTAATAGTATCTTCCACTCTGGAACATGCCGCAAATATACTATATATTATTTTAAATGAATTAATTGTGAAATAACACAAATTAATCAAATAAAATTTATTTGCGCATGCCGAGTTCGAACCCGCGACCTCCGGAATGTGAGTCAAGAGTCTTACCCACTGGACTACGGAGGTCGTATTATCGCCACAGTAAGCGGAAAATGTTGCTTGCGTAGTGATGGAGTACTTTTCTCATGTTGTGGTGGTCGAAAAATACCAAGTAATTGTTTAAACCGATAAACTACACGTTTAATATAACTGTTCCGATATTGTTAATGAATATGGCAAGAAATTTAAAGCCAAACATTCATTTACGTAATTCAAAAGAACTAAGGGAAAAAGTTAAAAAATGTTGTTTTATTTTTGATTTTCGTTTTAAATAATAAAAAGTGACAGTTTCCTGGAAACGTGTTACCATATTGGATCGTTTGAATATCGCTACAAATACCTATCTGAATTAAACTGCTGACAGTTAGTATTTACCTGCTTTCTTATTTACTTTGTCGTAATTAATGGCTTCAAAATCACCCTGATTTAAAATTGACTACATGGATATATTCCACTTATGTAAGTGAAACATTATTTACATAATGTATTGATTGAAAATTTTATTTTTGTATGAATAAGGCAATCCCAATGGTGGGGCTGGGAGTGGGGAAGTGTAGGATTATTATTTCATTTCTAATCACCAAACTCGGCAAACGCTATTCTAAGAAACGTTTCTATTTTGAATGCTAGTCTTTTACCTGGGCGATACTGGGAATATCTAGTCTACGACCGTAATTATAATACGAAGGAATAACGATGTTACTGGCTAATTTGCGGTACTCACCATATAAAAAAATATTAATTTGCTAGTCACGATTATTAAACACTCATCTCGATTTTCTGTGATGTGAAATAGTAAGGAATTCAGACAATCGACAAGGTATGTAGGTATTATGTGATTAAAAAATATTTTATTTAAAATTCATTTATAATACCATATTAGAAATGTGTATTAATAATGTTTGTTTAATTTTTGTACCTTCAGATAATTTCTCAAGCTTTCTACGGTGTTCATTCAAAAGCTAGATTTTTTTACTTCTCTTTATTTTGTCGAAAAAGGAACCATTAGATAATATTCTGAAGACTTGACTATAATTGATTTTAAAAAGCAACGATCCTGAGATAAATATTTTATAAATTCTTTCAACCACTCTGACCCCTAAGCGTGTTTACACGAGAATATAACAAAAGCAAGTCAACATATGTATAGACAATATAACAATAGTAAGTCAAGTACAATAAGCTTGTTTTCAAGGTAATGCGTGTGTTCCCACAGAAATCGTTATAACACCATTATTATTCTAGAGACAATCCTAAAACAAAAAGTAGAAATTCCATATTAAATCAAGCTTCATTTCTCTTTTCAAAGTTATCCATAGAAATATATTAAAAAAAACTTATTTTGTAGGAACAGTTTTCACCCGCCAAATCGCCTACGCGCCGTTAGATATTGTTAATTTTTTATTAAATATTTTTGCATGAAATGGTAAAAAACTGATAATTATATATTTATACGATAGAATAAGTGTTATTTTTACATAATCCGTGATTTTAGTACCGTTTTCATAAAAACATCACGTGAGTCATTTTTACATTTTTTTATGTTTGCATTCTAAATTTCAATATTTATTTGTAATAATGCATTTTGAAAGCTTATTTAATAACCTTTTAAAAACGTTTTTTAGTATTCGGCTACGTTCAGAAATATTTCATTTAAAGAGCTTTAATTGCGAAGCGGAAATAACACAAAGTTTTTATGAATCTGATAGTTCGTTTAAGACAAAAAAACGAGTGTGCTTTAGACCACACGACTGAAGTAAAACTTCACTAACTTATATCTCCCTCTCATCTTCCATTCGCCTCACCCGATCACTCTTTTCATGACGCTCTCGTCGCGCATTCACCAGCTTACTTCCTAGGTCAAGCATGCATAAAAAAGTTTTACTTCAAAAACCAGCACAGTGGCAAAATATCTGAGTGGTAAACATATGCGATTTTTCCCGGGTTTGCACTAGTAATATAATATATATATGTCGTTGAAAAATTAAAGACAGTACGACTGCCGAAACACTTGTCTATCTATCTACTGATCTGAATTGATTCGATATTACTTCTCTAGAGTTCCTGTTTCGAACATCCTCGTTCACCAATACAATATCGAGAAGCCAATGAACTCGGCACTCAGTATCCTTGTAGAAAATCCAGTGTCTCGCCACCTGATTGCGTTCCACTTTGTTCCTTTGTGCCGGTAACATACGTCATAAAACGTTGCGGAGAGGCGTACAGGTAATCAAGGGAATAGGGTAGGGATGCTGCGGAGAACATGAAACGCGATGAGAAGTCAGCTTCGGGCCTTTGTTATGCCATCCATTTTCTTGTATTCTAGCGTGAGGAATACACCTTGAAGGCTTGGGCGCTTCTTGATGCTCTATTCGTATAGGAAGCAGTACCTTTAACATTATAATCCCTTGATTAGCTTTCATCTTAGGAGAAATACTTTTATGGTTAAGAAAATTTTTAATATATTTTTTTTTATCGTGGTAGAGAGCAGAGAATTTTTTAAGTCCAAAGAAAAGGTCATTGAACTAAAAGTGAATTGTGGTTTTTCGCTGAAAGAATTTAACACTTTGAGATGAAGAAAAAATATATAATTTTATCCAGTAACGTTATACATAATATATATATAGATTCGCCATTGTCTCACAAACTCAAGATGGAATGTGACAAGTAAGAAAATTCTTAAATCAAAATTTAAATCGTACATGATAAAGATAGACATTCAAAGAACGTGTGTGTACGAAAGCCATATACATAGGACAGGGTGGCGTTACCATATTGCGCCGAATATTTTATTCTACATCACGGGTGTGACTGAGATGCCAAGATACCCTTACTCGCTTTCACTAATGGCGCTAAAAATCTTCGGGAAACAATAAAAATAATTGTATTTATTAAAATAATAAATAATTTGCGTGTATTTACGGATGAAATGTTATTCCTTTGCTTTTACCAGTGTTTTCCGGGTAACGGAAACTTTTCTCATTACACTTGAGGGTATTTTGGAGCTTTTTTAAATGCAATTTACTTACTAGTTGGACACGACCTTTCGCGATGCGGGGCAGTTGAGTTCCAAAACTACGAAATCGAAGACAAATCCAACAAATGTCTTCGACTTACAACTTTTGAAATTTCTACCACACGTCTATATAATGTATTATATATAAGTCCAGCTTTCTGCAGTAGCTTAGCGGGTATAAATTCACTTTGTATGTAATTTTTATACAAAAAAAAATAAAAGATATAAATTCTATAATTATAATAAATATTTACCAGTAAAATAAAGCTTACTCCGCCCCACGGTTAATACGAAAATTGATTTTACCTGCATATTTGATTTGGGAAAACCCAGGTAGAATGAGGTATTTTTAGTACCTAGCTAGTGTCATTGTGGCAATCAAGTCTCAACTCTGGCTGATAATATAATATTAATTTTAGCTAGAAGTAGGTAAATAAATTTAGAAATTAAGCTTTTATTCAACCGATAGCAATAAACACATAAATGTATCTAGCATTAACATTCCGATCTTCACGACACGATAATCGATTTATTACAATCAAATATACCTAGATAGGACTTCAGTAAGTAAAAATTTTAGTCTGGTTTTGACCTGCAACTGTAATATAGGGCTCAGATATTAGGGGCTTTCACTATAATAGTGTTGCCAACCAGTGTTGTGAATAGCCAGGTACTTTCCAACCTTCTTTTCCTCATCTCTTTCTCCATCCAATTTCCACTTTCTTCAACCTCACAATGTAACTCCATTAGATGGGTATACCATAATCTCACTGATACTATGAAGTTAGAACTCTTGTCTGTTATTTTTTTTTGTTAGATTGGAACATTTATAAAATAAGGGGTAATAAAATAAAAAAATTCCATGAAATATTCAAAAAAGTAAGTCTAAATAAAATAATCCCACAAAGGCAAAGCCTGTGCGTGGGTATTATAATAATTATTTAATATATTTACGTGATTTAAGATTTTAATATTATAAATTATCAAGTATTACAAAGAAAGTCTCAGTTTTCTAGGAAAAAATATATTTAATGAAGTTGTATGCTAGGAGTAAAAAAAAAAAATTCAGTCTAGGCGTACATTGAGATTTTTTTAATTATGAATAAAAAAATAATAATTTGAAAATTTGTGTGATATCCTAATATTCGTGTAAGAGCTGACCTATGGATGGCATTTAACTGTCGATAGTGTAGAGACCGGATGTGTAATTAATAAGGTGGAACCTCAAGGTCGGGGTTCATATTATTCCAAGCGACTTCTATATAAGCAATCTATCACAATAAGGTTATTGTTTTGTTGACCCCGGCGTTTTTATCATGTTTGAGACAACCCTGGAGTTACAGCAATTTGTACAGCGCCGTTTTATAGAAAAAATCATCGAGCACTATGCAAAAATGACTTCCTCAGTTCGATTTGATTATATTATATTGATTACTGGCGAGTTCCCGGCATGCGTTGCTCTGCCACTTAATAAATAAATTGTTTCTCCCTGCGTGTCGTTTCCCATTCATCCCGTTCCCCTTCCGCCAACCATTCCTCTCCCGTGTCCCCTACCCCTCATGCGTTCCACTTTCCCGTTTTCCCAGTCCCGCGAACTCCCCTCCCGACTTCCATACATTCAGTCCCAGTGCTTACAGTTTTCAAACAGCTCACGTACCACCCATTGCAATTTTTTTGTACAAATTTCATAATGCCAGAGCGCACTATTATATATAGAAATCATTCGGCTTGGGCACATCAAATCCCCAAAGTTTCATTGCAATCGGATGAATGGTTAGCAACGCATAATTTCATGACACCAGAGCTCGCTATTGTATATTGAAACCATCGCGGGCAGCGCACATCAAATCAGCAAATTTCAACAAAATTAGATGAATGGTTTAGCAATGCACAGACAACTCATATACTCATATATATACACCCAAGCAAGCATATTTTGATTTTTATATATATATACAGAAGATATTCAGACAGATACTGAAAACATGCCAATCCAGCGGGTTACTTTAAGCGTGATTTATGATCTAATATCAGCTTTCATCTGTCGTAAAGGTCATTAATAAGTAGATAATTAATAAATGGGCGCCTAACAGTACCCCACTTAACAAAATAATGAAACCTTTTCTCTACAGCTTTTCCAACATTGCCTCTTATAAATGAATTTAAAAAAAAACAATGCGAAGATGAAATTGAATTGCTTTCAACCCTATATTCGAAGCTGTTTTTGACCTGCGTAGAAATTGAAATACATTTTCTTCGAGTTTCATTATTTTGCTTCTTTCATTGCCTACCCGAAAGTAAAAAGCCTTGTTAATTTTTTTTTAAAGATGTCGTATTTTTTTTTCTTGGAATTACTTCAAAAAGTACTTTGGCTAGATACAGGAATCCTGAAACAAAAAGCTTTATTTAAAAACCTTCGGCGAATATCAAGTATAGAGTCGCTAAAACATGCACACTAATGTAGGACCAGTTTAATTTGCTGCAAGTCATGGTTGAAAGAATTGAATAAAGTCAGCTTATAATAAACCGTCTAATTGTTATACTGATTTTTGAGAGTACAATGACTTCGATTTCGAATACTTTCGCGAATTAGGGGCGAGAGATGTGATTGGTTCAATTTTCACCCCGCTCAGACTTAAAGATGTGACCCCTGGAAAGGATGTCAATGTGATATCAATATGAACCAGATGTCAATGGATATCAATCAGATGGGGTGACCAATATAAGGTCATGGGTTAACTCTAGAGAGAACGTTGCTTCGTACCTGGTTCTTACCGCGCCTCTTCAAGTAAAACTCTAGCAGGACTGAAATGATTTCTGCTAACCTAGAGTAAATACACTCTTTGAAACCTTTTTGGTAAAAGCTAAAACGAGCGGTTAAGGGAAAAATTAAGTTTCTTTTGGGAGCCAACCCATAAAGTTACAGTTAATGTTTATTACACTGTCTTACAGTGTTGGGGTGAAAGAACGGAAAAAACGCCTGGAAGAAGAAGAGGGAATCAAAATGACAAACCACTTCCAAGAAAACATAAAACTGTTTTGGAAGGAGGTCAAAAGATCCCGGAGTGGACCAGAGAACGGAAGCATGAAAGTGATAAAATCGAAAGATGGACAAATGTTGACGAATGAGAATGAAATTAAAGAGAGATGGATGAAATATTTCGAGGAGGTCTTCGAAAGTAACCCGAGTGACTGTGATCCAAGCGGTGAATCGGTTATGAACGATGATGGAGTGAATGTTACCAAAATCAGCATGGATGAAATAAAAAAATCTATTAAATGTATGAAAAATGGTAAGGCTGTGGGTTTCGACAATATTGCTGCCGAATACTTTAAAGGAGATAGCCGTATTATTCTCACATGGTTGTGCAGACTTTTTAACCAATGTTTAGAGGAGGGTTACACGCCATTAGATTGGAGAAGGGCTGTAATCATGCCATTGTACAAAGGTAAAGGGTCACGTATGGAATGTGGGAATCATAGGGCTATTAGCCTTCTTAGTACAGTGGGCAAGTTGTATGGTAGAATATTGATTGAAAGGGTAAGAATGGAAACAAAAGATAAAATATGGGATGTGCAAGGTGCTTTTATGAGTGGAAGGGGATGCATGGACCAGATTTTCTCATTGCGTATGCTCACTGAAAAGTTTCTTGCAAAAAAACAGAAACTCTTCTGTGCCTTTGTAGATCTACAAAAAGCATACGACCGAGTTGACAGGAAAAAGCTATGGAAGGTATTGTCCAAGTATGGAGTGAATAAGTATCTCATACAGGCAATTGCGTCTCTGTATGAGGGAAGCGTTGCATGTGTTAGGGTGAACGGCGATTTTACGGGGTGGTTTGACATCACAAAAGGTGTTAAACAAGGCTGCGTAATGTCGCCGTGGTTATTCAATCTATATATGGATAATTGTATGCAAGAATTGAAAGAGATGGGATTGGGTGCGAAATTGAGTAATCTAGAAGTATGTTGCCTGTTGTATGCTGATGATGCGGTGCTGATATCTAACAGTATGGAAGATCTACAGTCTCTCGTGTCAAGAATGAACGAAGTATGCATGAAGAATGAGTTAATGATGAATGTAAGTAAGTCTAAAGTCATGGTGTTTGAAAGAGAGAGTACGAAAACAGTATGCAATATAGTTGTGAATGATGAATACTTGGAGCAGGTGGATGAGTTTGTTTATTTGGGAAGTATGTTTACGAGAGATGGGAAGGCTGATAGAGATATTGAAAGAAGGGTGAATGCAGGTAACTCTATTAATGGAGGACTGAACGCCGTTGGCAGCAACAAAAAACTGTCCAAAGACGCGAAACTGGCCGTCCATAATGGAGTACTGGTACCTACCCTGATGTATGGCAGTGAGGCATGGAACTGGCAGAGGAAGGATGAAAGTAGACTGAACGCTGTAGAAATGAGATCCCTGAGGCGTATGTGTGGTAAAACCATGTATGATCGTGTGAGAAATGTGGAAATCCGCAAAGAATGCAAGGCTGATGTAAGCGTGATGAGTAAGATCAAGAAAGGAACGCTCCGATGGTTTGGGCATGTAGAGCGAATGAACGAGGAAAGGAGTGTAAAGAGAATATATGAAGCAAATGTGAATGGTAGAAGAAGTCGAGGACGCCCAAGAAAGACATGGCACGACCAAGTGAATCAGATACTTGAGTCGGGCCATGTCAAGAGTCAGAATAATAGAAGAGAATGTATGAGACGTTGTATGAATGTAAACGAGGCAAGGAATGTGTGCCAAGACCGGGATGTTTGGCGGTCCGTCCTCTCTGCCTACCCCTGCGGGGAAACGGCGTGATGGTTAGTTAGTTAGTTAGTTAGTTACATTTTGTCGATGCATTTTATTTCGTTATCCCGTTACAATCTAATATTTTAGTTGCTTTGAGTGAGGTTAGGCAATATTACAAATTATCGTTTTGATTGAAACATAATTTACAGCCAGTGTTACCGAAGCGCAGTAAGTAACTTTGTCGTATTGTGTAGGTGTAGGCAGTGTGAAATACGGAAATTAGGTTCCGATAGTTTATTGCTCTACTCCTTGTTCATTTGCTGAATTGGGGTACACTGAAAGCCTCCGACAACTTATCTATTGAGAAAAAAAGTCATCGTCGTAGGGATCTAAAAAGGCTAAAGAAAGATTAATCCATCTTTGATGGGATGAAGTATCTTACAATATTTGTTCATGGTGTGGTGAAAGAAATATATTATGTAGAATGCATTCCGTTGTTTTCACTCATGCCTGTGTTCAATGATTCAATTATTCTCACCAAGAACGACTTACTTTGCTGAATTTTAACAATTTTGATCTATTGTGAAGTTATTTTCAAGTTCTGTTGTTGTATCATTATGGGTAATTTGCTTCACAGAACCGAAATAATAACAGATCTTTCACAGAAGTTGAAAATTAACTTTTTATGAATTGTTAAAATTCTATGAAACAACCCGTCTTAAGAGTCTATCTTGATATAAAACATGGTTTTTATCCATGTTCCTAACAAATATCAATGTTTATTCCCGATAAATTAATGCTCGAAGTCATATGATTTTATCTCTCCAAATGTAAAACAAAATGCATTTCCTCGAAAAGTAGTTTTTTAATGCCTTCAGAACTTCCTAACTTCCATCAGAAGGCGAAACAGCTATCACGCATTACAAAAATTACTTAACCGGATCATTAATAATTCAATTGTTTTTTTATAAATTGAATAATTCCCGTCAAGATCAATCCGACAATCCGATTTATTTTATTTACCCTCATCTAGAACAAATATTACAAAAAATTCCCCAATTCCTCTTGTACGTGCACAATATAATACAAAATTTTACAACATTGACATTTTTAGTAATAACTTAAAGAAATATCGATATGAAGTAACGCGTACGATCGATTATTAATATGAGAGTATGGAATCTATCAAGAGCATCTCCTATCCTTTCCATATATTCCTCTTCCTCTCCCCTTCCTATAACTATAACCCAAAATTAATTTTAAGATATTAAAACTTCATTTCCGATGTACTTTAGCATAAGAAACTTATGTGGCTTTACTTCAGTTCACTTGTATATTTGTCACTGTATATTATGTTAAAGCTGTTTGTTTCTTACAAATAAATAAAATATATAAAAAAATAATAATTTTATTGAATATGTCGTGAAAAAAATATATCATTACGTACTACTACATAATACGCCAACATTACTCAGAAGCACAACTTTTTGTTATTGAATGTAGGTTCCTTTGTTATTTTTTTTCAGAAATGTCTTATGACCTTTAGAGTCAATTAAGTACTTCATATTATTGTATGATTTGATCAAATTGAATAAAAAACCAAGAATTAATATCTAACAAAGGTTGCTTATACTAAAAAGATGCTTATATAACTTGAAATAAGTTGAAAGACTTATGTTTTACAATTTTGAAAATGAATAATTAGTTTATCATTGAAGAAGAAGTAAATAAAACATCAAAGAACAAGACGCAGAAAATAAAAAGGTACCCTAGAAGAGTAGACAATGTATTAAGATGAGACAAAAGCAGTTAATTTAGTTTAAGTTATAGCAACATTGTAAAAGTGGTAACACTGATTATTATCGAGATAGTGTTTTCTCTTGGGGTAAAAATAATCTCGTTGAATTTAATGTTTCAAAGACCCAATCCTGTCTGATTACGTCTAAAGGGGGTCGAAATAGAAATCTAGTCTACTTCAACGGAAGCAATCTTCCGAACAGGCCCTCTTCTATGTGTAACTCTAAGTGACCAACTCGGATATGGGGGCTCCATCGAAGCCAGGGTTAAGTTAGCCTCCCGAAAATTGGGCCTACTGTACCGGGCCCGCAGATATTTTAATAGTACACAGCTGCTAACCCGAGCTCCAAAATACCTGACAAATACTCTCGACTCTGTTCTGAAACGGGCGGTCCGTTTGATAGATTCTCCCATCTTAACAGACGGATTGCAATCTTTAGAGCACAGGCGTCGCGTCGGGTGGGAATGCTATCCTTGTTATTGCAATGGAAGATGCTCCGAGGAACTAGCGTCCATGATCCCTTCGGCACCGGTGCATAGTCGGGAAACACGTGTGCCCAACATTTGTACACGGTTGACAATTGTCACATGAGAACGGGTCGCTTCTTCGATTCGTTCTTGTGTTCAACAGCTCGGCTGTGGAATGATTTGCCGGCCTCTGTGTTTCCTCCTTCCTACAACACGGGTCTCTTCAAGACCAATGTTCATTCCTTCCTCTCCTAAAAGAGACCCTCCACACAGCATCTCAGATGACATAGGCCCTGAGGGAAATTATTTTCTTCAGGTCTTCCTGTGTGGAGTTAATGTAAAAAAAAAAATCTCTCTAGACCCGACCTATGGCGAGCATTTTAAGTTCACATTTATTTAGAATAACATTTTTTTCAGCGGATCAATCAATCAAGCAATCTCACTAACTGTCATTATTTTAAACCAAAGATGATAAAAACATTGCTATATTGGGAAAAAATTAATCCTATTTTATTTTTAGTCGTCCATGTTAGGGAAACTTGAGAATGTTTTTCCTTGCGAATTCGAAGTGTTTAATATAATATTAATGATTCGCGTTGTAATCTTTTTTACTATTACAAGGTTGCAGGTTTCGAATTTCGAATTGAGTTTTTAATCTTCCATAACATGATATTAATTTATTATTTTCATTTTTTTGTTGTCCAAAGTTGTGATATTTTAATAATTCGTAATATAGGCTAACTTCTGTTTTCATGCTAAATTGACCCTCGTCTCATGTACGAATATTACAACTTTAAGGGTGACTTCAGAAAGATGATTTTTTGTTTAAATATAAAGAATTATTTGTTTCTCCTGAACGACCACCCACAATCCTTGGCATTAAACGTGTTAAATACGTTGGTTAACAAGAAAAACATCAAATATAAAACATCAAATATATTTCAAGAGTGCTTCTAGTGCCACTTCTATGGAACGGTACAAGTGGAAATTAAACCAAGGATTTATCTTACCGGGACGTTATTATAATATTATTACTTATTTATTATAATATAAATTACTTACGGATTTATCTTATTTATCTTACTTATCTTACCTCTAAACACTCGGCCATTATGACCGAACTTTTTTTCATTTTTGTCGATCTCGTACTTCAAACTTAACATTATAAATATTATCCTCAATTAATTCTTCCATAATTTTTTGTAACTGCATTTTTGTGTGATTATAAAGTTCTATGCGATTGTAAATTAGATAAGTCTCTCGGATGTGTAACATTACCTATCAGATTTTTATTTATATGTAACACGTATAGCATTTTTCTATTAGTCCTCACTAAATTTATTGTTTTTAAGCGAACCTTTTATTTTCCGTGTTATGTTGTTTGTTGTTCTGTTTTACATTTTGCTTGGGTGTAGTAATATTGTCTTCTTCTTCAAAGATTACATTTTACATTGATTGGTATAACCTTAAAAGCTGTTCAAAACATTCAAATAAAATTAAATATAATGAGTTGAATTAAATATACTAGTAAATACCACTATTAGAGAATCCTTTATCCTCATCATTTCCTATCACAAGCTTTTGTAAGAACTTACTCATTTTAGTACGCATTTGTGTTCCAGACAATCCACTTTCTTTCAAAAAAATCCTTTCATCTCTGGTCTAAATCCAGGTTCTCAGAACAAAAACTTACATCAAGCGGATCTAAGTTCAGTTTTTTGCCCTTCAACTTTCAAAACATTTTCGTAAGCAAACAAACAAAAAAGTAAACAACGTTACAAATTTGTGTTTACATTTGCAAAATCATGTTTTGGTATACCGCTTTCTTGTTGTTTATTTAATAAGGTTTTCATCGTTTTTATTCAAAAGATCAATCAATATACATAACTTAACGACGTAAATATTTCGAATGGGCACTTTTTCTTTTTCGTCGCTCCTTTTTCGCAATATTTACATCACAATATCGTAAATAAATCGCCTAAGGCGGCCATATAAAACAGTTCAATGGCTTGAGATATGAGCAGTCTCGTAAATGACGTGTCAATGGGAAATTTCGCTTCATTAATTATGGCTCCTTGGCAATAACGTTGCTATTATTCTTTCAGAAAATCGACGAAGAATAGAAAACTGACGACATGATGTTTCCTATGAATGATTTATGATCAACAAAACTTCACTTTTCCCTGCGCTGAGCATTGATTTATTATAAACAGAGCGGTTATTTATACCACGACATATGACAAAATACTGTTTTCCATGATAATAAAACAATATGAATCGTTTTTAGTCATATGCGTTTACTCTTTTACAATTCAGTTTTTATTATTTTTTCCTCATCTATCTATCTATCTATCTATATAAATAAAAATGAATCGCCGAAATGTATGTACGCGCATAACTTCCGAAAGACCGCGCCAAATTGAATAATTCCTTTTTTTGTTTGTTTGTATGAAACTACTGGTGAGCTCTGGCATTATGAAATTTGTATAAAAAAAATTGCAATAGGTGGCACGCGAGCTGTCTGAAAACTGAATGTACCGGGATTGAATGTATGAAATGCGGGAGGGGGGAGGGGAACCCGGGAGGTTCGCGGGATGGAGAAAGTGGGAGTGGAGTGAGGAGAGGAAAAGTGGAGGAGGCGTAGTGGGACCCTAAAAGGGGAACGGGACGAATGGGAAAGGACACGCAGGGAGAAGCAATTTCTTTATTAAATGGCATAGCAACGCATGCCGGGTACCAGCTAGTTTATTAATATTTTCGATAATAATTCGATAACTTGCATAACGCCGATTTTGTGAAAAATCACCTCAAGGGCACTGCCATTAATGAAATATTATTTACTATTTTGTCGAACATTCTCAACTCGCACGATCATAAAACTTAGTTTAATTAAAAGGAGAACTTATATTCTATTAAATAAATTAATGATTCAGGCCAGTTAAAATTTGCACCAAACAATGTATAATATTATTGTGTGTTTGAATTAGGTGATATTATTGAAATGAAATTACATGATATTTACAACAATATTACTTGTTATTTTATTTAATTTACAATCTGATCCATGTCAAGACTATTTAAATCTAGAGTAAGAGACGATGAAGAATCTGGATAAATCTTGGGTGAAAAATGTCGTTGAAGACGTGTCTATCAATAAAATTGAATCAAATAAACAAACAAGGGCGCCAGCTCAGTTTCTAACAACAATATTTACGAATTACAGCAATCCTTATTTTCCTCAGGGCCTGTAATTTAAAATTAACCTTCTTAGGCTCTATTTAATTATTTACCAACAGATAAATTATTAATTTGCAGGTCACTGCAGATACACGCAATTTAATAAGAAAGTTTAAGCTTGGAAAAGATATGACTTTGTACGCGTGTAGCACAATTTATTTTAAAACACTGCACATTGATTTTACACTTTGCTATATTACTACATTTCACAGGTTTTTTTAGTCGTAAATAAATAATAGTTTATGCGTAAACGGTACCTAAAAAGTCATCATCTTATCGGAAAATACTCTCATTTTTTGCAAATCGTCTTAGGGAACGTACCCAAACTACGTGACCAACTTTTTGCAATTTTTAACCCCCCCCCCCCCCCCCCCCCCCGGTGACCAAAATCCTAAGCAACCTGCCGCTCATTTGTATGGAGCGTGACCTTTTGAAGACCCCCCCCCCCTAAAAGTGTCACGTAGTATGGGTACGTTCCCTTATGTTATCACGACTTTGGCATTTGTGAAGTAAACAGTAGCAGAATACTCATTGACAGACTATGGATACCTATTATACTCCTCAAGAACGTGGAGTAATTATGTCAAACAACTATTTTTATTTAAAAAAAAAACTTTACCGCCACCTCATACTTCAAATGGAATGAGTAAAATCACAACCGGAAAAGGTATTCCCGTAAAATCATGAAAAAGTAATAAAACAACGTAAATATAGATATGAATTATGTAAAAATAACAATGTATATAAATAAAATAGCAATAAAACAATGGGGAACAAAGGAGTTGGAAAATACTTATTACAAATACATATAAAATACCATTTCAAGCAATGCAACGTTTCAAATCTGAATGGTGGTCCATAACTGGGGATACTGGGGTGATATTGATAAGAATATCCACTCTATAAATTGTCACAAAAATACTACATGTTATTGTTGGATGTTGTGTGTTGTGATTGTCCTATTTCATATTTAACTTCATTTAGCACTGAACACTTTTTATTTCTTTTGTCTGTGGCCGCGTCAAACTTTCTAATGGTTGTTTATAAAATAGAGTGTTTTGATTTCGCTTGTCATTCATTCTCCTTGCTTTCTCTTGAACTCAATTAGTCTTTCGCTTCTGCTGGACTTTAAATTACACTCAATTATTGTCGCCAGTCAAGTGTTCAGACCAGAATCTCTCTCTGTAAATTTTTCACCAGAATAATAAAGTTACAATTATCCAGTATCAACATAAGTATTTTTACTAACAACCGATAACCTCAAACCACCTCAACACCTCTCTCTATCTCACTGTACGTTCCCTTGGTGTGGAACAGAAGGAAGTCTACAAAGGCAGCTCAAATTACACCCCGACTGCAGACTATCTGGTGACCACTCCTTGGATCGACGCAGTGATTTTATAAATAGGTAGGAATGTGTAAAACTCAGCATTAACAGCACACATTTTTTTTGGAGAATTATGGGTATCGAATTCGTGAATCCAAAATACTCGCTTGGAGGTTGTCATTTTTTTGGTGGGAGTGGTTATCTAATGAGGTTAATATCAGTGGCCAAGAACACTTTATTCCTTAAGAGCATCTTCACAGTAAATTTGGTATGTTCAATAGAATAATGTCTTATAATGGGGTTTGGCAGGGCCGCCCTAAAATATCTAGCACTAAATGTTACTTTTGATATAATAGGAAAGATCCATAATGTTTTTATGGATTTAGTTTGTAAGACATCGATTGTTTTATTTGGTTTAATGGCCTCTAAAATCTGAAGAACTGCGTCTCACTGTGATCAAAGTTAACTCTTAAGACCGGCATTCTGAATTTCTAATGACTTATTAACATTCTTCCCATTAACACTTTAAGCTTTTCAGATCTTAAAGGTCATAAAATATTATTTGTAAAAGCATTATATTATGTTATTTTTTAAATAATCTTTATTCAGACGTCGAGTTGAAAAAATATTAATGAAATGCTCTTGTTAGAATGAATTCGTAATTTATAAAAAACACCTCTGTAATATGTAATAGACATAAAATTATTCTAAGCATAGCTTTAACTGCTACTTAACTCAGATGTCGAAATATTAGGTCCTTACAAATGAAATTGGCGTTTTGCCGTACTGGCAACTTTGATCTCAAATATCTTCTCTTTGGTTAGGAATTCCAAATTCAAATTTATACAGCTATTTACTCATGTATTTTTGTTTCGAAAAAAATAATTCATTTGTTTTTTCCTTAATTGTTTTTTTTTTCTTTCCGTCACTTAGTTCACTAAATGGAAAACTTGAAATATCACGTTATTTACCAGTACGAATTCCACCGTGGCACCAGTGCTGCAGAAACGGTTCGAAGGATTAATGATGTGTATGGCGACGGTGCCGCAAAAGAAAAGACAGTGCGTTTTTGGTTCCAACGTTTTCGTTCTGGAAATTTCGACCTGCAGACTATCTATCTATCTCACGAATTGAGTGAAGCAAATCAACAAACGCGCGTTAGAACGCTAGACCACACACTGCACAACAGACGGCTACCAAATTAGAGAAGCTTCAATTGGAATGTCTAAGACATCCACCGTACTCTCCGGACCTTGCCCCAACAGATTACCATTTTTTTCGAAATTTGGATAACTTCTTGCAAGGGAAAAAATTCAACTCCGATGGGGCAGTCCAAACCGCCATCAAAGATTTTATTGATTCCCATCCGAATGGTTTTTTTTGTAAAGGGGTCGATGAACTACCTATGAGATGGCAAAAGTGCATAGATATCAATGGTACATACTTTGATCAAATAAATATATTATATTTAAAAAATCGACTTTACGTTCCTCCCATACTAAACGCCAATTTCATATGTAAGGACCTAATATTTTTAGTCTGTTTAAAAAAGCATCGTGTTTTATTAAATATTTTTTATAACAGTCGCTCAAGCCTATCGAACAGTATTAATACCGTAGCATTTGCGTGGTTGAATTTCAGAACTCAGCTACGAGTGAATGTCGGACGCCACGCCGTACGCGGCGCGCCACAAATAACATCTGTATACGTGGAATGTCACACAAAGCTACTGTTATAATTCAATTTCGAATTCAAGAATTCGACACAAGATTTCGCTACTTCCGTCAGCAGGTCGAACGGGGATGTCTCCTCCCTAAGTATAACTGCTACGAATTTGTGAATATGTGGTATCTCTCCGGTTATGAAAAGATTGACGGTAATGCTGTTGTATCAAGTGGCTTTATATTACATATGTCGTCATTGCTCCGTCTCGGTTACTTTGTCCCGGTGATTAGCCACACTGGATGAGAGTGGATTCGAGGAACGCGCTGATTCTGGAATCAGTTCGTATTGGATCTATAAAACGGTCACCAACACTAATTGGGCGAAGTCGAACCAAAAGCCACCCGCAGGGCCTAGCAGCAAAAACCTGCGGAGCGGGTTTTTAATAGCTCGATAATTATTAATATAGTTGAGTAATAGTTTTTGAAATTAGCGCTCTCTATCATTCGTATTTTCGTATCTCCCTTTCAAACCACCTTCATATATCTTTTCTTCTTTTTAAATTGTCACAATCTCTCACCTGCAATCATGATAAAAAAATGATAACAAACCTTTTCATTTCCGCTTTATTGTTTTCACTTTCAACGAAAATATATGAAATCAATCAAAATTCATTCAAATAAATCGCTTTCATGTTGTAATTCTTCTATCTTCTATCTTCTTATATCTTATATCTTATATTTTATATCTTATATCTTATATCTTATATCTTATATCTTATATATAATATATAATATTAATATATATATATATATATATATATATATATATATATATATATATATATATATATATATTTTTTTTTTAAATTTTTTATTCCAGTTAAAAGAAAATACATTTTCACTCATTTAACTAGAAATAATTATACACATTAAGATAAATAAATATTTCAATACAGCACTATTCTATTTCATTATTTTGTTTATCAAGAATAAATTTAAATAATTGTTTTTTAAATTTACCCAGCTTCTTTTCATTTTTAATTCGCCAAACAATCATGCTCTTCATACATTCAATAATATTGGTTTAAATTCTAACACCGACATTTTCTCCGATTCATTGCCCAAATTTAAAAAGAGCATCATGTCAATAATACAAATTGTTCAATGCGCATACATACATACATACATATATACATACATACATACACATACTCTCACATACAAACACCTTCCCACTACACACATCACCCGGTAATTACTTAATATGCATACCATAAATAAGACGCTACAATGAAACACATAATAGGTACCCACCATGAAATATACTTATTAATTGTAATTTTTTAACCCATGTAACTAATGTACTGTTTATTTATGTATATAAATAAATAAATGACGTGGTATCAGCAAAAACCAAATTATTCCTGGGTTCAGGGTGAAGGGTTCAGGGTTCAATGATGTTTTACAATCTATCATTACCAAAAGTATATATATATATATATAGGTTTATGTTACGGCATTTAGTGGCTCAAAGCGTCCTTTAATTACCGGAACTTCTTGATCATTTCGACTTACTGGCTCATTTGGGCACTTAGTGGCTCATCGTTTTTTTTTTTTTAAGTCCATCATATCAAACTCGATGAGACGAGTCGAACGGTGTAAAAAAAATTTTTGAGTGAATAAATGACATTTTTACGTGGACCGTTAATGCTCCGGAATGCGTTTTTTATCAGTAAATATTCATCCATACTTAGAACATCAATTGGGTACACTTTTTATCGCATCTATAACATCACGGCATGCGACGTTGCCGGATGTTCTCGTCATACAATATCATTCAAACTCCAAGTCGTTTATCAATGCTTTGCGATATTGAACTCAATGGTTAAATTCCTCAAAATCTATTATCGCATGACATTGCTATGTCAGATTGAATCTTTTGCGATATGTTATATGTTTGCCGGTATGTTATGTTGTATTCTATCTACATAGGTAGCTACTGTCAAGCGCTCGCTGTGGACTGTTAGTTGTTTTAGAAGAACAGACATTATATTATACGAGTAATATTTAGCGGCTATTCGCGCGCTTTTTTAAAATTGAAGATTGATTTACGAATTGCTTTTATAATATCGTTATTAATTTTGTGTTAATTGTTTTTGTGTTTATTACAAGGTTGATATTATTACGTATTTTAATACACATTTATGTAGTTTTTTCTTTAATAAATAAAATATTTGCTACGTCATTCTGTATTTGTCTTTTGCGTTCTGAAAGCATAGTCAGTTGTAATGTAATGATATCTATACAGGGTTTTCTAAAAATTTCAGAAATATATTAGGTACTCATGTAATATGTTTTTTCATACAGTTATATTATTTTTTTAAAATGTTTTTTTAGTAGAACGTAATTTTTATAATGGATTATATTATCATATTTAAGAAATCTAACAAGTTTTTCATTTTAAAAAATGTTCTGTACCTAGGTAATTACTTTACGCGTGACAATTTTTCAAAAGCATTGTCTCTAGTTGTATTGAAGTAATTAAAATATGTTTTATTGTTGTTTTGGTGTATTTTATAAAAAAAAGTTATGAACAAAAATAAACAATAATTTAAAAATAAATTACAATATACGGCCTACATAGTCCAGGAGTGAGACCCTTGACTCGCAAACCGCAGGTCTCAAATTTTATTTGATTAATTTGTGTTATTTCACAATTAATTCATTTAAAATAATAAATAGTATATTTGCGGCACGTTCCAGAGTGGAAGATACTATCAATATCGCCCTGGTGTAAGTAAGACCACCATTCAAAATTGAAACGTTGCTTGAAAATGGCTTTGGCCGTGTTTGGTGTCCAGATCTGAATCGCCAGGTACTTCCCAACCTTCCTCTTCCCCACCCCCTTCCCCTCCCCACTACCTTCAGCCTCACAACATACCCCAATTGGGGATTCCATGGTGTCACTGGCTCCAGACGGGAGCAGTTGAGATTCTTGTGCGGTATTCACTGTAAAAAAAACTCCACACAGGAGGCCCTTAAGAAAACGATTTCCCTCAAGGCCTATGTCATCTAATATGCTGTGTGGAGGGTCTTTTTGAGGAGAAGAGGGAGTCAACATTGGTCTTGAAGAGACCCATGTTGTAGAAAGGGGAAAACCCAGAGGCCGGCAAATCGTTCCATAGCCGAGCTGTTGAGCACAAAAACGAATCGAAGAAGCGACCAGTTCTCATGATTTTGAATTTGATTTTGAATTTGATTTTAGATTTGATTTTGGATTTAGGGTAGGGTTCAAAAATCTTGATTATTTTGTTTTTACATGAATATCGCACAACGTAGTGGATAGGGGAAGGAGATAGGGAAGAGGAAGGTTGGGAAGTTCCTGACTATTCAGATCTGGTCACCAAACACGGCTAAAGCCATATCACGCAACATTTCAATTCTGAATGGTGGTCTTACACCAGGGCGATACTGAGAGTATCTTCCACTCTGGAAAGTGCTGCAAATATAAAATATATGTATTATTTTTACTAAATAAATTGTCAAATAACACAAATTATAATCCCGCGACCTTCGGAGTGCGAGTCAAGAGCCTTACCGCTGGACTACGCCGATAAATATACAATAGACTAATCATACCTAAGATGACTTGAATAAGGACTAATTGTAAACGAGGTATTCCAATTTGGGAAGCGGGTATGGGTACCGCCGCCCCGGGAACCATTTCTGTATAACCAACACCTCTGCAAGCAGTTTGCTACGTTTGGTGACTAAGCAGGGGTGCCCGGGTTCATGGTATCAGGTTTGTCCAGGACGTGGCGGCGGATAGGTCTGCCCTGCTGCGTGGCGGGCCGGATAAGAGAGTTTGGTTGAGGGAGGCCTTTTGTCCTTTCCAGCCGGACTCTCTCGACCCATCGCCTTGCACCGCATTTGGAGGGATGGAATTTTAGGTTCGTCACTCCTAGACACATTGACCCCAGATTCCTATCCACCCCACATACCTTTTTCCTTCCCAGAACTTCCTATCCTTCCCTTCCTTAAAAAGACCCTCCACACAGCATCCCCTTAGATGACATAGGCCCTGAGGGAAATTATTTTTCTCAGGGCCTCCTATGTGGAGCTACTGTAAAAAAAATGAGATTGCGAACTTCGACTACGAATCCGGAGGTCGCGGGTGAGAGATATATGAATCCATCTCTCCCACTGCATTGCAAGGCGATGGGTTGAAAGAGATTACACATCTGCCCTGATGATGGACACTGCAACGCTGTCCGAAACTTTGGCTAAAGAAGGAGGTATACACGGCATAATACCCCAAAAACTAATAACAAAAATACTTATGGCCGTGAAAATCTAAAATCACCTCTGCGATAGGTCACCCCAAGTCGTTCGCTACGTTTGGTGACTTAGCAGGGGTGCCCGGGTTCATGGGGTGAGGATTATCCGGGTCTTGGCGGCGGATGCATCTCTGCCCACCAGCTGCATGGCAGGATGGATTGGGAGAGAGTGTTGAGGGAGTCCCTTTGATTTCTCCAGCCGTACTCTCTCGGAACATAGCCTTTCACCGCAGTGGGAGGGATAGATTCCTGGACACACTGACTCCCAGATTCCTACCTACCCTTCATCCCTTTTCCTTTTCAGAACTTGCTCTCCTTCCTTTCCTAAAAAGACCCTTCACACAGCATCCCCAAAGATGACATAGGCCCTGTGGGAAATTATTTTCCTCAGGGCCTCCTGTGTTGACCTAATGTAAAAAAAACAGTCTATCCCGATCCGTCCTGCCATGCAGCTGGTGGGTAGACGCATCCGCCAACAAGACCCGGACAAACCTCATCCCATGAACCCGGACACCCCTGCTAAGTCACCAAACATAGCTTACCACTTGGAGTGACCTATGGCCAGGGCTGGGCAGTATTTGAAAAACTTGTAATTGAAATACGTATTTGAAATACAATAATATACAAATACAATGTATTTGGTAATTGGTATTTCAATTACCTGCTGCTGAGGTATTTTGTAATTTGTATTTCAAATACTTAAGGCTTCAAAATACATTTTCAAATACATTTAGTGATTTTAATAATGATAATTAAAAATAACCACACATAGATAATACATAGACTAAAAACGCTAGAATCCTGTACCTACTATTGTCCTTTGCTATAGGACTCTTTATTAATGATTATTTGTAGTTCTCTTAGGGGGCATACATTAATTATGTGAGCTCAAAAAAGGAGGGGGGGGGGTCCAGCAAAATCTCACGGTACTTGAAAAGAATAAACGAAGTGGTCCAAATTATCTCACCAAGGGGCGGGGGGAGTCTAGTTTGGAAGAAAAACTGCTCACCTAATTAATGTATGCCCCCTTATAATTGCTTTATAATGTACTGTACTATATTTTTTTTTACTTCATGCTAGTTATTATTATTGTCCTGTGCTATAATAGCACTGTTATTGTACATTTTGTATCATACTTGTCATTGCTTTGTATGGTACACTCTTGTATCATAGTATTAGATTTTTTTTTCATTAACTCCACACAGGAGGCCCTGAGGAAAATAATTTCCCTCAGGGCCTATGTCATCTGGGATGCTGTGTGGAGGGTCTTTTTGAGGAGAGAAAGGAATGAACATTGGTCTTGAAGAGACCCATGTTGTAGGAAGGAGGAAACACAGAGGCCGGCAATCATTCCACAGCCGAGCTGTTGAACACAAGAACGAGTCGAAGAAATGACCCGTTCTCATGTGACAAATGTCAACCGTGTACAATGTGTTTCCCGACTATGCACCGGTGCCGAAAGGATCAATGATGCTAGTTCCTCGGAGCATCTTCCATTGTAATACCGGTAGAACCAGGATAGCATTCCAACTCGACGCCTGTGCTCTAAAGATTGCAATCCGTCTTTTAAGATGGGAGAATCTATTAAACGGACCGCCCGTTTCTGCATAGAGTCGAGGGTATTTTTCAGGTATTTTGGAGCTCCAGACCAGAGGTGGCTGCCAAATTCAACCGTGGGGCGCACTTGTGATTTGTACAGGGTTAGCAGTTGTGTACTATTAAAGTATCTGCGGGCCTTGTACAGTACGCCCAGTTTTTGATCGAGCACTATTGGAATAATTAAATAATGGACTGAATACTAGAAATAAAATATTGGACTGAATACTAGAATGTTTTTAAGTTAACTACTGTAGAGCGCACTTGAAGTGAAATAACACAAAACTTCGCTACACAAATGTCATCCATTTATATATAAAAATGAATCCTTGTTTCCCTTGGTCACGCCATAACTTCAAAATGACTTTACCTATTTCATTCATTTTTTTAAAGTTTTCTTATACTTTTAGAAGGTTCTTACGGAAAGAAAAATTAAGAAAATTACGCAGAAAATGGGATAATTTCAGAAAACTTAACGACTATTTTAACTACGCACGTTTGACAGTTCGCGCGTTAGATGAAAATAAATTTAGCAGGCAGCTGTTTTTTTGTAACCAAAGAATTTTCATTGGATTTTTAAAATTATAGATATTTTAAATAGGTACCTATGTTAGGTACCAGATTTTATTGATTGTTTTTATAATATAGAAAAATGTTCTGGGACTAAATATATGGAACGCGGGAGGGGTTGGCGGGATGGGGGAGCGGAAGAGGGGAGAGGGTAGGCAGGGAAGGTGTACGGGGAATGCAAGAGGGTAAAGGGAAGCGGTAGGGGAACGGGGACGCACGGGAAAGGACATGCAGGGAGAAACAATTTATTTCTTTGAATATTGCAGTGCAACGCATACCGGGAACCAGCTAGTGTTATTATAATAATAATTATTATAATCTAACACCTAAGTCCTATACCACAAATCTTTACAAGTGGAGCGGAGACGAGATGTGTGTCCTTAGCAATATGATTAGTCAATTTTAGCACGTCTCTGTTTCACTATGCTCTGCTTTGCTTCAATGGAAACGCACTCTTAGATATGGGCACTTACGACAATTTATTGCAACCAAAGGTTCTACCTAAACCAAATGTATTTTGTAATTTGTATTTTGTATTTTGTATTTGAAATTTAAAAATGGTTAAAATACTGTATTTTGTATTTCAAATACACGACTTGAAAGTATTTTGTATTTCGTATTTTAAATACATGCGAAAAAGTATTTTGTAATTTGTATTTTAATTACAGTAATGCATGTATTTTGCCCAGCCCTGCCTCTATGGCAAAGGTGTTGGTTATCCAATAATGGTTCTCGGGGCGGCGGTACACATATCCGCCTCCCAGATGAATATTACCACCTAATCTAAACAAGTTAGCAATTAAAACCGAAAACCCAATTTAAGACTATTTATACAATGTAGACTTAAACCACCTGTACAATGTTGGAGTTCATTTTTACAAATTCCTTCAACCAATTAAACAATAATGATTGTCTCTTTCTGATATATTTTTATTTCACACGACAAACAGAGACGGGTATAATTGGAGTGATGTTTCTAAAAATGGTAAATTCAATATTTTACCGGAAATGTCCCAGACGGAATCATCTAGTACCGGCACGCAAATATTTAAGCATTGTAAAAAGATCATATGAAATGCAAAGTGTAAGCGAACGGGATGTAGTCCTTTCCATTAATAACTTAGAAATTGCTTATTATTGCTTGAATTGTCAAGTTACGCCAACGCCCATTTTCAACTTAAGTAAAGTAAAAAAGTAAAAGCGATATTAAGGAAGCTAGCGTGATTCAATTATTATGACACTTCCCTTTTTATTAAAATGCAACTATTACCGATCCGCTACCAGTCCGTGGAATCTTCAGTTTGTAGGCACGGGGTAACGCTATGCGATGCGTGGCGGAGAGGGGGAGGGCTACAGATACTTTGCCGGAATTTGATAGAAATTATTTTATATTAAAAAAACTAGCAATGCAATATACAGTTTTAAAAACAGATCGATAAGCAAATAGTTTTTCTATGATTACCAAAATTATTGAGTATATGGTGTAAAAGACAACTGAGATACAGAGTAAAACTGTTCTTAGTGTAATTATATTACCCCGGTCTAAAAAACTATCGAAAGAAGCGAAGCTAGCCGTCCATAATGGAGTGCTGGTACCTACCCTAATGCTTCGCTGTGAGGCTCGGAACTGGTAGAGAAATGATGAAAGTAGACCGAAATGAATAATAATGATCCGCACATAATGTAAGCCTGATGTAAGCGTAACGAGTAAGATTAAGAAAGAGACGCTTAGATTGGTTGGGCATGTAAAGCAAATGAACGAGAAAAATAGTGTAAGGAGAATATATGATGACGCAAATGTGAATGCTAGAAGAAGTCGGGGACGCCCGAGGAAGACATGGCACGACCAAGTGAATCAGATACTTGAGTCGAGCCATTTCAAGAGTCAGAATAATAAAAGAGCATGTATGAGACGAAGTATGCATGTGAACGAGGCAAGGAGTGTGTGCCAAGATCGAGTTGTTTGGCGGTCCGTCTCTATTTGTAAATTGTAAAATATGATAGCAACTAAGTATAATAATAATTTAATAATGAGCAAAATTAAGAAAGGGACCCTCAGATGGTTTGGGCACGTAGAGCGAATGAGCGAAGAAAGTAGTGTAAAAAGAATATATGATGCAAATGTGAATGGTAGAAGAAGTCGGGGACGCCCGAGGAAGACATGGCACGATCAAGTGAATCAGATACTTGAGACGGGCCATGTCAAAAGTCAGAATAATAGAAGAGTATGTATGAGACGACCATCACGCCGTTTCCCCGCAGGGGTAGGCAGAGAGGACGGACCGCCAAACAACTCGGTCTTGGCACACACTCTTTGCCTCACTCACATTCATACATCGTCTCAAACATTCTCTTCTATTATTCTGACTTTTGACATGACCCGACTCAAGTATCTGATTCACTTGATCGTGCCATGTCTTCCTCGGGCGTCCCCGACTTCTTCTAAGAGTATTATAATTGCTCTTGAAAAGAGAAACTTCTTCGCGGCCTATTTCATACAAAATTTAGTTCTGGATTTACGGTTAAGATACCAAATTATTTCATTACAGAACTTCCTCTTCTTCCTTTCCCTAAAAAAAACCCTCCACACAGCATCCCCAAAGATGACAAAGACACTGAGGGATTTTTTATCAGGTGTGGTGCTAATGCGAGAAAAAATACAATTTAACCAATTAATATTATTTGGCGGTCCGTCTCTATTTGTAAATTGTAAAATATGATAGCAACTAAGTATAATAATAATAATTTAATAATGAGCAAAATTAAGAAAGGGACCCTCAGATGGTTTGGGCACGTAGAGCGAATGAGCGAAGAAAGTAGTGTAAAAAGAATATATGATGCAAATGTGAATGGTAGAAGAAGTCGGGGACGCCCGAGGAAGACATGGCACGATCAAGTGAATCAGATACTTGAGTCGGGCCGTGTCAAAAGTCAGAATAATAGAAGAGAATGTATGATACGATGTATGAATGTGAGTGAGGCAAAGAGTGTGTGCCAAGACCGAGTTGTTTGGCGGTCCGTCCTCTCTGCCTACCCCTGCGGGAAACGGCGTGATGGTTAGTTAGTTAGTTTCTTTTAGATCGATTTTATCCATATAGATCGGAGGTGACAACTTAAAGAAACGTACGAATCAATGAATAAAGTAAATTATGTAATATATTTCTAATAAGTTTATTCATAATTTTTCGAAAACACTAGTAAAACTAAGATAAAATAATTATGTAGCACATAAAAGAAACTACACCAATATGTATTTAAATACCTAATTTTATTTATGATAATAATAAAATAAACCTTAACACAAAAAAAAAACAACCGTAAACACCAAATAAATAACAATATTAATTAGCAAATCATACTACAATTTAAAAAAAACGCGCCAATAATCAAAAACGGCCGCTAGAAATGATAAATATGTGTGAATAATCAACAAGCAACATCCAAACTGTTCTGTCAACCTACCTACATATGTGACTATATTGGTAACATTAAACTTGGCAACGTAGCTTGATGCGGTAAGTGTGTTCTTAAAATAGATCAAGGAATGCACGTTATTTTAAGATATATTTTTTTAATAAATAAACATAATTTTTGATTACATATTATAGCTGACCATATTTTAAACAAAATTTAAAAGACAGCATGTTGGTACTTCATCTACGTAAGTATATATTACATGCGAAAGAATGAGCAACTTAAGTGGCTTCTTCTAAGATGAGCCACAAAATGTGGTATGACATAAATATATATATATATATATATATATATATATATATATATATATATACTCGTATGAATCATCTCTTGCATGAAAGAAAAAAAACCATTATCATAATGGTGGAGAGGGCAACTAGCGATTATTTGTAACAAATAATCTCTACATGAAATCAGTTCATACAGATTTCTCATTATCAGGAGAGATACGAGTAACTTAATGAAACCACATCAAAGATCGACTTCCAAATTTTCAATTCAAATATCTTGGATTAAATGAACTAAAATAATACTCGTATGTAAGTCTCACAAAATCAAAATCATTTTACAGTGGCTCAATATTAGCATTTTCATTTTGGAAGGCAGGTAAGGTTACCGCCATCCATTTATTGGATAATCAAAACCTCTGCCAGAGGTTACCCTAAGTGGTTCGCTACGTTTGATGACTTACAAGGGGTGCAGGGGTTCATGGGTGAGGTTTTGTCTGGGTCTTGGCGGCGGTTTTGCCTGCCCATCTACCGCGAGGCCAGCCGGATCGGGAGAGACTGGTTGAGGGAGATCTTTTGACTTCTCCAGTAGGATTCTTTCGAAACACCGCCTTTTACTACAGTGGAAGGGATGGATTCATACGTTGGTCACTCCTGGACATACTGACCCCTAGATTCCTACCCACCCCTCAACCCAAACTAACCTAACCAACACCTCCGTAATAGGTCACCCCAACTGGTTTGCTACAGGTTTGTTTGGCCCAGGTTCATGGGGTTAGGTTTATCCGGATCTTGGCGGCGGATGCGTCTGCCCACCAACTGCGTGGCAGACAGGATCGGGAGACTGATTCAGGGAAATCTTTTAACCTCTCCAGTAGGACTCATAGCAGGATTTGGATGGCAGTGGAAGGGATGAATTCATACATCCGTCGCTTCTGGATACCATAAAAAGATCCTCCGCACAGTGTCACCAAAGATGACATAGGCCCTGAGGGGAGCTAATGAAAAAAAATCCTTTTCGTTTTTCCTTCCTTTCCCAAAAATGCCCAAAGATAGGCCCTGAGGAGAATTATTTTGTATGAAACTAATGTAAAAAAATAATCTTGATTTTTTTTTTATTTTAAATAAAAAGTTATCCAACCAGACACAAGTTTCGAAAATTGAATTTAAATTATACGAGTATTTTTGCGTATTTTAATAAAATTCTAAAACATTTATATTGCGAAATTTTGCGAGGTACATTTACGATGACTTATGACTAACATTAATAATGATATATCAATGGTTCGACAAGCATTTATGTTCATTGGCTTTCCGTACATTAACCCTAGATGTCATTGATTGACAACCTTCAATATAAGGATCAAAAACACGCACAAAACAATCCCTCCATGAAATTCAATCGAAATAAAGCCTTCAAATATGAGATCGGAAAATCAAAAACGCTTTTATTCACCAACTCCACTTTTTGAAGGCAGATTTGTTCGCCTTTCTGGTATATAATATTTAAACTGAGTTTTTTTCTACGGGTTAGACCTGATTAAATTTTGGGAATTCATAGATTTTAGTACGGAATGTGGGGTCGATTAAGGACTTAGCCTCAAGTAGGAGAGTAGAGACCTTTCAGACTGAAAATTTATGAGATCGGTCTCCAACTTGATGACCCTTGAGATAAATTTCATTAGGAAGGCAGGATTAAATTTCAGCGCTCAGAAAACCAAAAATTCACCAAACAGCAAATTAACTCGAGACTACTTTATTTGTATTTCGGATACTAACGTATAAAGTATCCGGAAAACAACTTAGAGTAAATTCCTCCCTCAACCTAAATTGTACCTCCAAAAATCTTTTTAATCTTATAAACCTCTGAAAAATTACTTTTATGTTTTATCTCAACTATGTTTGCATGATATAAATCCAAAAACTTCGAGTACTTCAGAAAATGAGAGGATTTAAAGCCCCTTTCACAAATCTCTATTTAGTGAAAGATTGACGGCCTCCGTGGTTTAGTGGTTATGATCCTCGGCTATGAATCCGAATGCTACCATCAAGGGATCAAGTAAAATTAATTTGTGATATTTCACAATTTGTTCATTTAAGATTTTGATATTTGTGATATTTGTTCGGAAATATTTCATTTTTAAATCAAATTTTAGACGCATTGACTCTTTTCCACAAAAAATTATAAATTGATTTCGAAATATTGTTGTTTTATCTAGTAAACGCATGCTTTAAATTTTGAGAAAAAATGCTTATTTTTAGTATAATTAGGTTACACCATAGGTCGATGGCAGATTTGTTAATTTTTCAAAAGAAAATCTTATTTCAAAAGGCGTATTTCACACCAAGTAATCATACATTATTGTAAATTAACACGTTATCCAGCATGTTTCAAAATTTTAATTTTAGTTCAAATAAAATCATTAAAAAAATATCCGAACATATTTATTTATGATGAAAATTACTCTATTTTGTCTGTTTATTTACGGTCTTACAAATTAACGTTCTTAACATTTTTTTTAACATTTTTATTTTGCTTAGACATTATTGAAAAATGATAAATACTTATGATCAAAAAATAATTACAAAAAGTACATAATTTTAATAGTTTTATCATCACGCCTTTCTGCATTTTTGGATGTAGGTATAAATTTAAAGCAAATTTGGATTGAAATAAAATCGATATTGACTTATGATTTAAAAAAGCTGCTACGGAGAGTAATTAATCTTTCTCATTAGAACCGCCCTGTACGATCATAAGACCATCTTTCGACGAAATGTGGATTTTCGGCCGCTGGCTGGTTAAGTTTAAGGCCCTTAAGTTCATTTATGTGTTCAGGTTCCCAAGAGGAAGATACTTTCAGTAACGCTCTGGTGAAAGACCCCCGTTCAGAATGGAAAGCTTGCTTTCAATGACTTTAGACGTATTTGGTGATTGGATCTGAGTAGCCAGGTTTTTCTCTACTTTTCTCTTACCTATCTTCTTACTCTTCACACTAACTTCAGCCTTACTACATACCCCAATTGGGGATGCCTTAGTCTCATCACTAGCTCTAGATGGTTGGGAGTCGTTGGGAATCTTGTGCGGAACTCACATATAAAAGCTTAAGATACATAGTTGAACACGGATGATACATAGTTGCACGCGAATATACGAACCGACAGAAGAGTACTTAACCCCACAGAATATTTTTTTAAATATTATTACATGATTAAAAATACTAATTTCGGTTGTTTCCGTCTTGTCATTTTGAAATTCAAGTGGAAAGGAGATCTACGATGTCAGACGATTGTAAGGGAGACAGAGAGCGTGGTAAATAGGCTAAATGCAACAATTGCTTCTAATTAAATTTGAATAGTAGGCACATTTAAGCCCAGTTGATTCGCAGAAATTCAATTGAAAATACCGAAAATGCAGACAGTTGAGAAGTCTGTTTCAGATTTTGAATCAGAAGAAGAGGACAACAACTATGGCGATGTTAAACTTTTCAGCATATTAAAATTTGATGGAAAGCTGAAACGCACACAGAATCGAATTTAAAGGAATCATTTCAAATGTAAAAATACAAAATGGCGCTGTAATGCCATTAGATGAAAAATTTACATTTGAATTTCTGCGACACAACAGGTTTTTAGTTTTCTTCCATTTTATGGTTGCCGCGAAATTCTCTAAAAAAATGGCTCAAAGTAAAGCAAATAAAAGATGTAGGTACGGTATATTTCATGTCAAACTTTTGAAAATAAACTCGATGGCATAAACATCGTAACCAGCTTCACCATAAAAGTATATAATATCAAAAACACAATAAAAAAGTGACATGAAATCAGAAATCTTTACTTGGTTGGATGTTGAACATGTTGGCACTAAACTTTCCGAACTAAGCTGTCAAGGGAAATTCGCAAAATTTTATGTTGTCTTAATAATGCGAAAACTTTCATTTTCCCCCTTACGGCGTTAAATTAAATAAAAAAAGTTTTTTGTTTCATTATCCCACCTCGATCTGAGGGGATTTTTGCACTTAAAACTTCCAAATCGCTCTCAGCCTACCAAAATGGTTCATAGTCGGAGATTTTAAGTACAAGGGTATAATATGCTTGATAAAATGCTGAAACTAAGGTAAATTTTTTAAACATGAAAATGATTAAAATTGTCTTGGAAATATTTTGTAAGTATTTCCCTCACGTGGATTTTGTATATTAAGGTGATTTATAAATGTACACACAACGAATTAAACCCTTAAAACGGATGTAATTTTTGTTGACCAGTGATTCTGAAATAGTTTTTGCTGAGTAGATACCCCTCCGAGAAAGTGCCCATACTCATGTATCATGGAGCCAAAATTATAAATAAAAAATTAAATGAATTTTTCGGGATTTAATAACTTTATAATTTGAATGCTTGATAATGGCAAAACATATAATATTATTCCCTACGATAGCGCAACGTAGTTAGTTATGTTGGACTTAATTACTTACCGGTTGTGTGTTGTCCGTATAAGTAGGTACTTAGCTGCCATACGCAGATTGATTGATTCAAAATATACTTCAGTAATTTTAATGTTTGCGTATGCGTATCCATTTAAACAACCCCGTGACCCCCGCGGTGTAGACTCGTAGACCCTGATGGGAAATTTAGGGAGGAATATGGAAAGAATAAACAGATGTGGAGAAAAAATTAATGGGGCTTTTGAAGTTAACATATGGTCATGGAAGCGTATTTTGAAACTAGCCAAAACTAAATAAGTACCCAAATAAGTATAAGAATCCAAATTTCACCCACAGTGCGCTAGCGCTGTGTGGTTTCTGAATTATAAAGAAACTAGCGGATCCGGCCACACGTTGCTGTGGCTAACAAAACCTTTAAGGGCCCGCAACCCGGAATTGTACCGATTTAATACATATTTCTCTTAAACACGGTAAGTTTTAAAGCTCTTAAAATATATGTTATTCTTGAAGATCTAGATCTAGACTTTGCCCGCGCCGAAACGCAAATTATATAAAATTCCCTCGATAGAAAAAAATCGCAAAGTATGCTCCAAAAATTATTATTAACATGTTTGTTTTAGTTATTTTACAAGTTATATGTATGAAAAAATTCACAGTGTTTCTTTAAATGATGTTTAAGATTATGCCGGCGAGATTTTTGCTCTATTTTAAACAAGTCGTGTTTTATTAAATATTTTAGCAATTTTCGCATCGATTTTGTCGCTGTAAATGATAGCGTTCTCCTCTAACATTCGTAATTTCGTATGTCTCCATCTTATTCTTTTCGGGTCCGGTTACAGAGCCTTAAAACCAACGCCACCTGTTAAATCAAATCCATTCCCCCCTCCCCGTTTGTTAGCCCACTGCCCACTGCCAGCTGCCCGCTGCCGCTTTGCCAGATATATGATGTATTTTAACCAATTTACACAAAACTTTGACAAATTATGTACCTAAAAACCTTCCTCGTGAATCACTCTATTTATTGGTGAAAACCGCATGAAAATCCTTTGTGTAGTTTAAAAGATCTAAGCGCACATACAGCGTGAGCGACTTCATTTTATACTTAGTAAAGATAAAGACACATTATTTAGAAAATGAACACGATCTATGCGTACTGATCACTATGTTTCCTTTCCTTGATAAGTTCCGCAAGTATTTTGATTGTACATATTCAAGGCCAAAACGCATCCATAATGTACAAGCGCTATATGGTTTCAGAAGAATTAAGAAATGCATTCTTTGAAAAAAAAGGAAGAACTCTACATTCTAACACTTTACTTTCGAAATGTGTTTTATGAATCACTTTCTCACACTTAATAGGCACGTTATTATAAAAATGATTACATTTTGCATTGAAAATATAAAACAGGTTCTTAGGTTGGATTTTTTCATTACGTTGACTAGGTATTAAAACCCGTCTGATTGTTTAGGAATAAATACATCCCAAAACACGTAATTGCGTTACACTTTCATAAGACCAAAAACGTCCCGAGCGAGCTTACATTTTAAAAGCTAAATATCTCTCTTCCTCTTATGCAAACATATGTATTTTTCTTTTAACCAGAAAGAGAACGAAATAATGCTTCTTATTGTCTTGGAAATATGAAAGCTATCTTGCATAGATATTTAACAATCTCGATCCAAAGTGACGGTTTCAGAATTTACGGGTGAAACTGAGGATTCGGGATCATGAGGTGTGAATATATTGAATCAAGCAGACGGGTTAAACAATTACTTTAGCTGAAACAAATGAATCGATGAGGAAATAAAGTTTATTCAGATTAGAATTAACAACTAAAATCCATTACTCACTTAGAAAAATAAGTGTCGGAGAGTCTTCACGATATATAACATGTATAGTATATTTTAGGGATAACCTCTTGGCGCCTATTCTAAGAAAACATACACAGTTGCTGCGTAATAATGCAGAAGACTTTTCAACACTCCAAGATTTGAATGTACGAGTATATGTGATAGAACTTACATCTACGTTCTAACACTGCATACTTTCTATTTCTATTTTTTTAAATTTTTTTTTGATTCACTTGATTTATACATGTGTGTTACATATTTGACTAATGTGGGCCTCACTGGGTGCTTTACCCGTGCTGAGGACCTCATTTTACAGTTTGATATGATGTTTTTTTTTTTTTTAATTTAAGATACATATAAAATAAAAACTAAAGAAAAAAGAAACTCAATAATAACAAATGAGAATTAAAAGAAAGTAAAATAGAGCAAAACAAAATTGAGTAAAATAACACTAAAATAAAACAATAGAATAAAACTATATAAATAGGATAGATACATATAAACCGATAGTGAAATTAAAAGGTTTTATATATTAGTGAGTATTGCAATGGTGTTTATGTCTATGTGTTATTATTTTTTTTTTATGTTGTTTTTTTTTTGTAAAGTTGCCTTTTTTGGTCTTTAATCCATCTTTTAATTTTGAGTGTGAAAAGTTTTTTGTTTTCTTCTTTTTTTAAATCGAGTGAAAGATGGTTGAATGCTTTCATTGCCTGGTATTGAATCGGTTTGTTCGGATTCAGCCGATAATTCCGTCGGAGACGTTGATAGAGTGCAACAGAATTTGAGATAAATTATGCCGTCATGAAGAATTAGGACAGCTTTCTGCCTTTTGGAATAAATGTCAACCCAATGTCAAACACAATGTCAATCCCAACGAGAAATTTGGTCACTTGCAAAAAAGCAGATAAAATCATGGTTAATTTGACCTTATTGAATTGATTAAACTCTTCTAAAGTATCGAAAACATTTGATAAACATTAATTCAATTTCATTAGCCGTCTGGAGATAGGTATAGGAGAGTCCTGTTTGTAAAATCACTGGCGGTGCTTTTAAATATCTGCTAAATTGGCTATAAGTAAGACTGGTTAATATGTAATTACGCCCTATTTATAAAAGTTCTATATTTTTTATTCAGTTCTCGGACAAAGTCGTATACTGCATTTGGCTTATACGATAATATTATGAAGTACATAAAAACGTTCCTCATTTTGAACAACCCCCAAATAAAGGCAAAATTGATTTATTCCAGTAGAACTTACCCTTTTACGAACGTAATAATTTTTTGTCTATTTTTATTCTGCCTACCTTAAGCTCGGCGTTGGGCCTGATTGAATTTATGGGAACTTTGAAACTTTCCCCGCGCCTTTTAGATTGCCCTATTTTGTGTAACAACAGATATTCGCATTGTTTTTGTAGAAATGTGGGACAGCAGAAAATCATTTCTAGGAAGTAATTTTATCTGCGAGGCCATAAAACGATAAAGAATAAGGCATAGATTTTTTTTACTTATGAGCTGTAAACCTGACTGTATGAAACCGCAAAACTCTCGTTGACTAGAATTTCAATTTGTCAAGTTAACTCAACGTCAATCTCATCACAAACCATCGAGTCATAAAACATCGATTTAAATGCTATTAAAAATAGAGTATATTTTACTTACGCCAACTATAAATATTTCGACAAAGCTAGGTATTTTTTTTAATAAGTCTCCTACCACAGTGGTATTTTATTAGTTCCACACGAAGATATTGAAATACTGCGCTTCCGGGTGTCGTCGATATTGTTTACCAATTAACAAATAAACTAAATGAACGAATAATTAACGAATGAACCAAACGAATGTTAAACAAAATTAACGAATTCTTTCCATATTCAAACTATATTGTTAACCAATACTAATGCACATCTTCAAAAAATCAACGAAATTAACAAATTCTTTTCGTATGCAAACTATTCTAATTAGGGCATAGTCCGCCGACAGTTGCGCGGACACCATAGCAGGCATAGCATATCTCTTTTCTATTTGAATATCTTTGGTTCCACATAGGAGGCACCGAGGAAAACAATTTCCCTAGGGGCCTATGTCATCTTTGAGGATGCTGTGTGGAGGATTTTTTAAGGGAAAGGAAGGAGAAGAACATATGGGAAGGAAAAAGGTATGAGGTAGGAATCTGGGGGTCAGTGTGGCCTGGAATGACGACGTATGAATCTATTCCTCACACTGCGGTGCAAGGCGAAGAGTCGGGAAAATCCGGCTCGAGAGGTCAAAAGGCCTCCCACAATCAGTCTCCTTCGATCCAGCCCGCCACGCAGTGGTTGGGCAAACGCATTCGCCACCAAGACCTAGACAAACCTCATCCTATGAACCCGGGCACCACTGCTAAGTCACCAAACGAATCGAACCACTTGGGGTGACCTGTTGCGGGGGTGTTGGTTGTCCAATAAATGGTTCCCGGGGCGGCGGTACCCATACCCGCCTCCCAAATTATTAATCTTAGTTAGCAGTTACGTAATAAAGGTTCACCATTAAATCTATTCAAAAGAAAACCAAACATCTATATTTGACAACATCAACAATCTGAATTTTATATCTGTGAATTCTATATACGTTTACGTATATTAATTCTCTGGCGGTACTGTTGACAATAGGAAGACAAAGAAAATAATAAATTTAAACAAAAGTAAACACAAGTTTGTGTCCTATGCAAACAGAAATATGCCAAATATTTCCACAAGGAAATCTTCGGCGGAGGTGGTGGAGGTGGGTGGGGGGAGGGGGCAAAGTTTATCAAAAACCCAAAATGCTTACTCGCTTAAAAGTTTCAAATACACGCAGAGGAGTTAGTGAATTGACAATTTATTCAGGGAAAATTTCGGTGTCTGAGGAATATTTTTCGACAGATAAAAATAATACTAAACTTTTGAATTTGAAGATTCTCTTGAGATATTCGAAATTCGGAGCTGAAAAAAAATACTGATATCTTAATTTATTACAGTTTTAGTATGCAAATAATATTTTTGTACGTGATTTTGTCGTTGCCAAATACCTATACTTATTCGTGAACTCTATTGCAGAACTTAAAGAAGCTTGTACTTAAATTTTATTATTACAGTATTCCAATACTGAACACGCAATGGCATAACAAAAAATATAATAATACAAAGGGTATAACAGCACGTACCCGAAAGATTTTAACCAGCGATTTCGGAGCATTTTTAGAGTACAAAAAGTAGATGTGATTTTGCTGTCCGATGGTTTTTTTCTCTCTATTAAATACAGTTTTCCAGTTGCATACTTGTCATTCGACTTACTATTGTATTCACTCTGAGTTGTAGGTATTGTTACGATACACAAATACGCCCCTGCAAATTACTCGGCCCCCTCCTCCCAAGTTGTAGAGCACGCCACTGCGCAAACTACAGTTTCGCCCCCTCTCCGCTAGCTTCCCGGCGCGCTACCGGCGGCGGAACCCAAACAAGCCACCGTCGGCAGCGAGCCACCAACCGCCACTTACCCGTAGCTCCTGGTCTAGTAAGCACGCATGGCGTGGGGACCGTTCCGCGCTCATTCTAGAAGTTTCCACGCGGAAAACAATGGAACGTGTTTTGCTAAGTGTTACACTGCGACACCAAGAATGGCCGAACTCTTTCCCGACACGGAAGATACAGAAGTCCAAACGCTCACTGTAAGTACCCAAGCTGTTTTCCCCCTTATTTGCGTGTGTTCGCAGTAAATTCACCGCGGAGATAAATAGCCCTTCCAGAGAGATTATAGAGACAGATTCCTCCTTTTTAGATATAACTGTTGTTGCTACCCTGAATTACTATGTATGCATTATTGTGATATTGTGTTTACGCAGGTGTTTTACCCAATATAACTGATGTTTACCCTGATTACTGGTTTCACTGCCTTCTCCCAGCCCGTAGAAATTTGAGCTTTATTTCAGGAAAGACCCACACACGCCTCACAGATCCTACCACCCTGGTGGTGAGGGCCTCTCCCGCTCTGCTGACTAAAACCTGAGCTAGTCTGTCGGCAGAATGTAGGGACCCCCATTTAGGTCCGCTAACAGTATGTACAATTTGTACAATGTACATATTATTATTATTGTTGTTGTGGAGTGAGAATAGAATTCTGACTCTGAATACTTCTTGTTTGAAATTTAGTAAGCAGATTATTATAGTTTATATTGTGTTTTTATAGCTTTTTAAGTTCTTACGGGTACAGGACCCTTACTTTTTTGTATTACTTTTTATTTATAATTTTGAATATGTGAAAATCTGTCATTGGATATTATGTATATTATTAACGTTATTATTATAAGTGTAAAATATCTGTTGATTTTCCATAATAAATAAAATAAAATAAAATAAAAAATACAAATAAACATTTTTCAATCACACGACGCTGCTGATCACACTGCCACACGTCTCGACGAGATCGCCCTGGTTCGTGTGGTACTATGCTGCTGGAACGAGACGGAGTGCTTATCGCGTGACTCGCTAGTCTATACCCGACTAATCAAATCACTCCTGGATCCCCAGATTCCTATCCACCCCTTATGCTCTTTTCCTTCTTTTAACTATCTCTTCTCCTTTCCTTTAAAATACTCTCCATACAGCATCCCATACGATGACATACGCCCTCAATAGGGTAAGGTGCTCCCATAGCCGTTGTGCTCACATGATGCGTAGATGGGGCCTTAAATGTGTGAATGCGGTGCGGTGCAGACCACCTATGTGGTCAACGAATGCTCGCTCCATTCATTCCCCGGCGGGATTGATGAGATCCACAGAGCAACGCCTGAGGTCCTTGACTGGCTCGCAGACCTAGATGTCACCGTCTGGTGAGGAAAAATGGGAGGGTGGGGGTAGGAGAATAAAAATTTTGGGTTATGGGTATTTTTTGATGCCAAATAAAAAAAATACAAAAAATAATTAAAAAAAATTTTTTTTCTGGATCATACTTACCAAATATACAAACAAAATTTCATAAGAAATCGGTCAAGCCGTTTCGGAGGAGTGCGACCACAAACACCGTGACACGAGATTTTTATATATAAAAAGATTACTTCGCGACCAAAAAAGAAAATACGTATTATGCTGCTTAACCAATAAGTTTCAATAATATCACCCACTCCTACAAATAAACACAAGGTTGATAGAAGCCAACAAAATGTATTAAACAGGGCCCATAAATAACAAAAGATGTTCCAAATAATCGGTACATATTTCGTCTTCCTCTTCAAGATATTAATCCATAACATAGGATATAAATTTTGCGTGAAACAGTAACGAATACATGATAATGTGAGAGTGATTTACGGTCTCCCTGTATCGAGTAAAAACTTCGCTGTTTATCAAGATCACATTTTTTATTCACCCAGTATTTCGCTTATTCCTAAAACATGATATTATTTGCTAAGATTATTAAACTAAAGAGGATGTACGCCATGTCATATAGGTATTGTTACGATGCGCTCTACAGGAGTATGACGTCACAGTCCCGCTGCGCGGCGAATGTACCCCTCTTTCACCCTTTCTTTCCCCCTGCCCGCACGCCTCCTGCGAGAACTCGCGCTCCGCTCAGAACTCTCCGGGCGATCGTTACGACAGCCCGCGCGTGACGCGCACCCAATTAATCCCGCGAATTTCCGCTTTAGCACCGGCCTTGTAAAAGCCCGAACTTAACGGTAATATAACCGAACCGGTCGCGGGCCCCCCTGTGTTGTGCCCATGGCCCGCCGACCTTGGATTCCCGCTGCTACCTGCGCAGACCTGACCCTGGACCCCCAGCATCCTGATGCTGCCCACGGCCGTGAGTAACGAAGTTCCCTCCTTTAGAATGTGTCCCCATTAGTTCACGCGAACCGTAATATCACCCCCAGGGAGAATGGAGAGAAATTTACGTAGGATACTTTTTAGCCAGGCCCAATTGTTGATTTGTGATTGTTAATTTATGTGGTTGTTGTTGCTAATTGTTGTAATTGTGTACCCCAGACAATACAGTGTTTCATCCTAGAAGTCTGTTCATTTGACGAACCACGTGGGCGAGAGTTGGCCATTAACCATGTACATCCCCCCCCCCCCTTTTTAGCTACCTACGACCCTGGCGAGGAGAGTTTACCGTTCTGCCGAGCGTATTGGGCTGGCCGAGAGCAGAAGGTAGGTGTCCCCTCCTCGGGACTCTCCACAGTATGTCAATCATTTTTCCAACATGTTCCTGATCAATTTGTCATTTCCAACATTCCTTCATCTCAAAAGAGCATTGAGGTGGGTGGTTTGGTATATTTATGGCATTGAGGTTAGGTGTAATGTCCTTGAATCCCTTTGATTTTGATTGATTTATCTGTCTAGATTTAATTGATCTCAAAGAATGCTCTCGTGTTCAATTATAAATTTATGGATAATTACAGTTTCAACAATGAATATCTACTACACTATCGACATCGACCGATCTCAAATACTGCTCGAATTGCACCGCTCGCTTCGTACAAGCTACGCTCAGGAACATTCGCGACTGTTCGGCTAAAAACCGAATGAACACCATCTATGATTGTGCCTCAACATTATTTTAGGTAAAGCAAAAATAAAGTAAATTTCAGTAAGAAAATGTTTAGTAATAACAGGCGATGACTAGATTCACAATAGTTGGCCTCAAGGAAAGCGTTTTACATAGGTCGATGTATTAAAATTACTCGCCTTTGTGTGTATTTTTTGACGTGAAAACTTCTTTAGCTCCGTTCTGATTGGAAACTAGATAAAAAGAAAAAAGCGAGACCAAAAAGAGACAAACACATATATCTTCTTCAGCCTATCAAGTAGTTGATATGAGATGACGTTAGAACCCATGACGGATCTTGCTTTATATACTCCTACCAATAGGTAGCTCCACTCATACAAAACAAAAAACAAAACAAGGCTTTGAATGGTCCGCAAAATTTCAGAACATTCCACAACATTCAAGATTGTTCTGGAATCTTCTGGAATATTCTCGAATATTGTGGAATGCTGTTGTCGAATACTCTCGAATGTTCTGTAGTATTCTAGACATTTTTAGAGGGCAAAACTTCCAGCTCTAATGTCGTCAAAGGCACGCCCTTAAGGTAAAAATGGGAACCTTCTTCATGGATGGGGGATAGAGGACACCACACCATGTATTAACTCCCTTGATTGTACCAATTCCCGTTTTTAGTTTTATCGGGACCCTTACTTTTGGACACTATCATTACCCAACCTGTATAAAATCCACACCACCCGCTTGCCAGCTGCCCGCTGCCTGAATTGAATATTTGAATTTATCGGCTCTTCTCCACTATAATAAGCATGTGTTGTACATATAAACCTTTCTCTTGAATCACACTGTCCATTGGTGAAAACGCATGAAAATCCGTTGCGTGGTTTAAAAGATCTATGCGCACATACATGTTGAGTGACTTCATTTTATACTATGTAATGTAATGATGATAATGATATTGATTACTGAGCTTGTACTGCGCAGATTAAATCTAAAATTAAACAGGTCGTTTACTTACATCTTGAATTTTCGCTATCGCAAAACAAATTCACAGCGACAAAATGAACAACACACTCTCTTGATATACTCTATCATTACCTTATACAGAACACACAAAGAAATACATTATTCCAGTGCGAAAAACAATGCGAAACAGTTGGTATGATGATGTGGATGAGTATATTTATGTGTAAATTCCGGAATGATTTATGGCAGTAAGGGAGAAGGCTTCACACCAGCGAAACGAAGCGACACGACGAGGGTTCAGGGTACCTACGTCAGAATGTAGGCAATAATTTGGCCAGAATTATTTTTACACAAAAAAACGCCTTTTTATGACCTCTTTGTGTCATGCTTTACGGGGGTAAATCATTATTTATTTTGTTAGCAGACATAATTATGAAGTACCTACGTAAATGATGACAATATCGTGAAATAGTTAAATTTTGATCTGACTGTGAAAATAAAATGTGTCCATATTTTTTTCTTAATGTCTTTTAATTTCATAAACAAAATGAAGTCCTTTTATCATCATCATCATCACTATTGGCTCTACAACCCCTGGTGGATCTTGGCCTCCTCAAGAGTCTTCCTCCACTCATCTCGGTTTTGTGCCAGCTCTCTCCAGTTTGGAAGCTCCAAGATAGATATGTCTTTGAGGACGTTGTCGCTCCATCTTAAGGGCGCCTTCCATTGCGAGCGGAAAAGAGTAGAGCGGAGCGGAGTGGGAGCTGAGCGAAATAGTTTTGACCTTCCATCAAAAAAGAGTCACTTAGAAGATAGGCGTTTGCCTTCCACTGCCCGTGCGAGAAATGAGCGGGGCAAGCGGAGCGTGGTCAAGGAAAAATGAGAAATAGTTTTGCCCTTCCATTGAAAACGAGTCAGTATCGCTTTGTTTCGATGTGAACGGAGTGATTTTTGTGATGTCAAATACAGATTCTAGTGAATATGATTCTGACAGCATGTATGCAATGAAAAAAAATGTTACGTATGAATTAAATATACATTTATAAAAAGAATCTCATCTCAAAAATTTAAAAACTTAAAAAAATAATTTACTTTCTTATTTCCGCCAATATCATCTCAATAATGGTTTTCTAAGCCGAATCCTTTATGTCGACAATCTTTGCTAGTCGTATCCTATAAACGAAATTGGCAAACGGCTTCAATAAACACCTCCATCTCGACAAAAACGCAGCGAGGCAATTGAATTGGCTACAGTTTTTGAGCGGAGTCCGCTAGAAACTAGTCGGCGATGGTGTGCGCGAGCGGTCTCTTTCGGACCTATTTTAACAAGTTCGGTCCGCTACGCCCTCCTCGTTCCTGATGGAAGCACTTGTATGCAGTTAACGTGTGCGAGTCGAGCGGAGATCGTACGGAGTCCGCTCCGCTCTCATTAGCGGAGCGGACTCGTTCGAAACTCTTTAACTCGTTTAGTCCGCTTCGCTGGCCTCGTTCTTGATGGAAGCACTTGTATGCAGTTAACGTTTGCTAGTCGAGCGAATTCCGTAATGAGTCCGCTCCGCTCGCAGTGGAAGGCGCGCTTTAGTCTTGGCCTTCCCAGGCTCCTTCGCACTATTGGTCTTGAGTTCAGCAGGGACTTTGGTGCTTGATGCTCGGTCATTCTCTCCGCATGACCCAGCCACCGAAGTCTTCCCAATTTTATAAATTTTGCGACATTAAGCTTCTTAAACAAAGTATAGAGCTCATTGTTATAGCGTCTGCGCCAAAATCCATTTTCTAGAACCGGTCCAAAATGAGCCTCAAAATTTTTCTTTCAAAAACGTCCAGTGCTCGCTCATTCTTCTAAGTTAGTACCCAAGTCTCAGCTGCGTACATAAGTACTGGTCTGATAAGTATTTTGTACACTAATATCTTCGTGTTTCTGGACAGCAGTCTGGACATTAATTGGTTTTGCAGGCGGAAATAACAGCGATTTGCGTTCACTATGCGCTTCTGGATCTCCTCTGTGGTATTATTGTCGTTTGTTATCAGGAAGCCTTTATCATAGCATATTATAAATAGATATGAAATTCTTAACAATTCCAGGCTAGATTGATGTGTTTTTTATAGCTTCCTGGGACTTTGCTTTACGTTGATAAAAAAATTGCTATACCTAAAATGGGCTTAACTTTACTGCTAACTAGTACGAACTAATAACACCAAGAAATCTATTTGGGAGGCGGGTATGGGTACCACCGCATCGGGAACAATTTATTGGATAACCAACACCCCTGCCATAAGTCACCCCTAGTGATTCGCTACGCTTGGTGTCTTAGCATGGGTACCCGGGTTCGTGGGGTAAGGTTTTTTTTATTTTTATTTATTTTTTTTTATTTTTTTATTTTTTTTATTAGTAATAGAAGGTACATAAATTACAAATAATTTTTATACAGTAATTAATTACATAGTAGAATATTTGATGTACCCCCATAATTAAGCAAGGCTTGTGTGTATGGGGGGGTGTTATTGTATTGCTTTTTTTTTAATTCAGTTTAAGTTTTCAGTATAATTTTTGAGGTGAGTTTTAAAATTTTTTATATTGGTATTCATGTTTCTAATTTTTTCTGGTAATGAATTAAAAAATTTTGCTCCGAGATATTTATGACTCAATTGTCCAATTTTTTTTTTAAATTTTGGATTGGGAAGTATTGATGTTTGTCTAAGACTTCTGTTATTTTTAAAGGGTGCAACTTGATTTTTAATATTATCTTTATAAATTTGTAATGTTGCATGATAAAAGTATAATGCACTTAATTTTCTGACCTTAAATTGTTTGAATAAAAGTTCTGACGAATATGAGTAGGGTTTTTTTAAAATTGTTTTTATTATTAGTTTTTGTGATATGTAAATTGTTTGCTACGTCTTGTGTTTTCCCACCCACAGCGTGGCGGGCCGGATCAAGTGTAACTGGTTGAGGGAGACTATTTGACATTCGTGCCAAACTGTGTTGACCCATTGATTTGTACCGCAGTGGGAGGGATGGATTTATACATCCGTCTATCCTGGTCACACTTACCTCTAGTTTCCTACCCACCTCTCATACCCTTATATACCCCAAAACTTTGTTTTCTTCTTTTCCCCAAAAAGATCCACCACACAAGATTGTGGATGACCAAGGATGACAAAAGCCCTGAGGGTTCTTTTTCTTCAGGGTTTCCTATGTGGGTTTAATATATCAATAAAAAAATCAGTGCAGTTCACACGCGGTAGAAATTAAAACTTCATCCACACAATCTCAACCAATACGAGCATTGAAAAGTGAGCTTATAATGAAAGCGGCCAATTCGGTACTTTACGTAGGTGAAGTTTCATTCTATCTTATTCTCTTGCAGGCAAAATCCATAAAATGAATGTGTTTTTCTCTTTTTAGTGTCTTTTCCGTTTCATCGAGTTTCAAATCACAACGGTGCGTAAGAAGTTTCACTTCAAAATGGATTGATTAAGCAAGTACTACAGGCTTCATTTGTTGCTAAGCCTTCTCCAGAAACAGAAAGATTCCAAAATAAAATCTCGTAATAAAAACGCCAAAATTTTCCTGTATTTTCTCTTTTGGAATGTTTCCAAACCTATTTATGTAAATAAATTTTATATTATACAAAACGAAACAAGTTCTTTATTTAAAACCACTTTATTTTATTTATATTCGTCGACCGGTTTCAGCTGCTATCTCAACCTTCTTCAGGACAATAAACATATACGAATATAAATTAAAATAAAGTGACAAATAAAGCTACAACACGCACCAACTCAATAACATTATTATGTAAATGCTAGTGTTTTATAAACGGCACAAGATGAATATGACCACTTGGTATTTTACTAGAGCAGTCCATTTGCAGTGTTTGTAAACCTGAAAGTATTTATAAAATATTTGCATCAGGATCATTGCCTTTTAAAATCAAATGTCTATATGGTGGACATTTAATATATAATTAAATGATTATATTTCATATGTCAGTCTTATTTATTCTATAAACTAGCTGGTGTAACCGGCACCCCTCATGGAGTTGATATGCGATTGAACTGACGTTCGAACCTATGGATCTTATTTATACACCCCTACCGCATTTGTAGCCCCATCCATACAAAAAAGACTGAACAATATTCCAGAACATTCCACAACATTCGGGAGTGTTCTGAAATGTTCCACAATAATCTCGGATTTTACGGTATATCCCCAAACGTTCCAGGCTATTCTCAAAATTTCCACAACATTCCAGAATGTTCCGGGAAGTTCTGGAATGTTCTAGAAATTTCCAGAGAGATAAATTTCCAGCCCTTATATCTTCAAAAGCACGCCCTTCAGGTACAAACGGGAAAATTCTTCATGAATGGGGGACAGAGGGCCACCACATTATATTACTTCCTTCATCGTAACGGGACTTGTTTCTGAGTTTTTGCGGACGCACTTTTTTTTTACACTTTCTTTTATAATATAATATTGATTATATTTTTGGTTGAAAAAACGCGATTTACTTAAATATAGTAATTTTGAAAATCAGTAAATCAAATATGGAATTATTGATTATTAATTAAAATAAAATAATTTTCTGAATATAGCTACTTTGGTTATAGCACCCACTTTAACGCTTATCTGAATTCATATAATCAGTTCCAATTTGAAAATTTCTAAGCAAATTTGTGATCACTGAATGTGAACGATTTCACACAGGAATATTTCACTTCACGCACCGACAACCGAAATCAGCATTTTTGATTATTTTCTTGTTGAATACAACAAAAGAGTTAACGTTTTCTGACGCAACAATGATCTACCCCATCGGAATGGATTTAACTTTTAATCAAAAATTACATTAAACATTCCCTTTTTATAATACAGAATTGAGACTTTGAAATGGAGAATACTGATTTAACTAAAGGTGGGATCCCACCTGATCTATCTATGATCTATTTAATATAATCTATGAAAGAGATCAGTGAGAACAAGCTTTTCAATGGAATAGAAACCAAAGATGAATTAACACTAAATTTCGTTCTATAAATTCGCAACAGATCAGATGGGAACTCAGCATAAGGTGAACAGTGTAGAACCAAAATTCAGTGGCATTTCTTTAGAGGGGTCAATAGGGACAGTCCCGTCAGATATTCCAGAAACCTTAAAAATAAAAAATAAAAATTCGATGTTTCATTTGACGCTCACTAACTAGAACTGGAAGTTCAGAACAACTGTCATCTAGCGACCAGCCGATCAGTGCGCGAAAGCTTTGGTCGGGGATAATCCAAAATATCCCTTAAGGCATTTGGGTGCGTTCTTTGCGTTTCTTTTTCGATCGTAAGTAATCGTCGAAACCGCGTATGTGCAATTTTAAGAGAAATTCAAATACCGTGGGGACAGTCTATTTATTATCTCCATGTGTCAATGCCTAGTTCACACGAGGACAATACAATATTGTTAGTTCCAAAGTGTTTACAAGCGCAAGGAGGGAAAATGCGGCCGGGCTTGGTGGTGGGAGTACGACATGGTCCTGCGGAGACATGGTCCTGACTCCCCGTCTAGGACAATGTCTTGGTTCATCGTTCTATCCAACAAACTTCTGTTCACGCTAGGACGTCCGGAGCTGTGACAGTACAATATTTCTTGTATTCGTATGAACTAATAGGCAAAATAATACTCAACCGTCTGTTTAGTTCAACAAAGTTATACATAGTTTTGTAACTATGTAACTAATCTACACGTAAAAATGTCGGTCCCCACCTTCTAAGAAGTGCTTGAGCCGCCACTGCCAAGAGCTACATACGAGTATCAACAACTAACAGTCCCACTGCAGTGTAGTGGTAGTCAGTATGGTAAATATATCAGTGTCTTCATTTTGTGTTGGTCCCTGGAGAAGGTAACTATCCTCATTAGTTCCATCTGGCCGACAGGACCAGTTGTAGTTTGCGAATCGTGAGCTTGTTGTTTAATGAACTTTAAATTTGCAAGCTAATTTGCGCGCAAGTTGTTTAACGGTGTGAGATTTGTGAATACGATGTTGGCCGGAGGAAACCTTAATACATTTGAATGTCAGGAGTAACTTATGTGCTGTTGTAGGGTGATGCATACTTTCGTAACTGTTTAATCGTCTCTTTATACCCATTCGGTGAAATAACGGGTTTGATAGTTTTAACACACATAAAAAATGGGGTTTGTTCAGGTCATATATTTTCTAAAATGGTTGACTTTCATGAAAATTGGATAAAAAACTCATATGAAGAAGTTTTAACTAATTTTGGGAAAAAGAACTTGGTTTAAGGCTGTGAGATTTAAAATCATAGATTTTTCCATTGTAAAGATCACGTCACTCTCCTGCAATAACACCGCCACAAGCTCCAATTTTGGAAGAAGGGATGGGTACCGCGCCGACCATTTATTGGATAACCACTGCCTCTGCCATAAGTCGTCCCAAGCGGTCGGCTACTTTGGTGAATTAGCAGGTATTGGCTACTTTTGGCGAATTAACACCAACTGCGTGACAGGCCGGATAAGGAGGGATTAGTTGAGGGAGACCTTTGGACATCTGCAAGAGGACTTTCACAACCAACTGCCTTACAACGCAATGGGAGTGATATGAATTCATATGTACGTCACTCCTGGACATACTGACCTCCAGATTCTTACTCACCTCTCATACATTTTTCCTTCCAAGAACTTCCTCGCCTTCCTTTCCTAAAACGACCCTCCACACATCATCCTCAAAGTGGCCTGAAGAGAATTATTTTCATCAGGGCCTCCTGTCCACACAGCCAAGAAAAATAGCTAAAATATTATGTAAAAATTTTGGGGCCACGATTTTTGAAGTATTTTTGACGTACCAACGATTTATTTATTTATTTAATTTTTTTATTGCTTCTTCACAATTTATGTACATATATTTTTAGCATGTAATTATTAACCCCACTAGGGTTCGCCTGTATCGGGGTTAATAATTTCACAATTTAATAAAAATAACACACGCAAATATCGGTCATGCAAAACAGTTAAGTAAAAGCAAAATCATAAAATTTAAAAATAAAATGATAAACAGACAAAATAATAAGTGATAAAAATATATGAATTAATAACAAAGTGTTGAGAGATCAGACAAAATGTTCTCATTCATTACATCATTAGTTATATAAATTTAAAAAAATACATGTCCTTAGGTTTTTTTTTTTAAATAGGTGTAAAAAATAAACAATGAGAAAAAAAAACAAAGATTTATAAGCGATTACATTAGAGCGAATCTTTCTTATGCAATATTAAAGTGACTATCAAATAATTATGAAATAAATATGAAAGAAACCCTTTTGATCACAACATTATTGTGTGCCCGTTTTCATTAAAATACGATTGTATTTTATAGTGTAAGTGACACCTTAGAAATGCCATCCTTGTGATCTTTTAGTTTTGATAAAGTTATGGGATACGATAACCCCTATATATTTATATATTTATTGTTTCTTTACCTTTATAATTTAGGTGTTATTGTTTAAATTGAAATTTTGAACTTCATTTTGACTTGAGATTAACAATTTTATAGAGTACACAAAATAATGTGTTGAAAGACAATATTGTTACAATAATATTTCTCACAGAATGGGCCTCTACAAATACATTATAACGTAAAACATGTAGAGTGACCATATGTTGAAATTAGCTTAGAAATAACTTTTTTTTGCAAGTTGTTTAATCTATAATATTTAAAATTAGGTTCGGTTAGAAAATTAATATGTAATGGTAAGTTAATAAGAAAATAAAAAATTATATATTAACAGTAAATATACTGTAATAAATAATCAGTATGCTATTAATTTAGAAATGACAATGTAGAAAAAGTCAATTGGCAATCCTCGGCTAATACGAATAATTTAACCATCTCAGATATCATGCGATATCATGCGCACGGGGAAATACTATCAACTTTTAGGCATAAGAAAGTTTCAATCTCTTTTTGAATATCTTGGTACTTACCTCTCTTACAACCCAATAAGCGTGATACATCTACACTACTTCCATTATGAAATATTTTGGATTTTCACATCTTTACTTCATGCAAAGAACACGTAATTATGTATGTAATTAACAATGCGATTGAGTCCTTGGCTACCTGCAGGTTTTAGGTACATGCTTTTGCAGCGTATCCTTCGCATTCGGGAATTTGTAGTCATTCACGTGTATCGCGGAGATAGATAGTGAAACCAGTCGGAATATATTATAAGGTAGCGAAATTACGAGATTCTCTAATAGACGACTGCAGTTAAAATAACAATGTATAAATACATTACTGTATTCATTAGGTTTCAGGAAGGTTTTAGAGCAAAACGACATACAATTTTTAAACTGAGTACGTACTGATCTAAATATATATCTGGAAGTATATTAGGTCCTTACATATGAAATTGGCACTTTGGCCTTACAACTTTGATCTCAAATATCTTCTCTTTGGTTAGGAATTCCAAATTCAAATTTATACAGCTATTTACTCATGTATTTGAGTTTAGAAAATTATAATTCATTTGTTTTTTCCTTAATTGTTTTTTTTCTTTGCGTCACTTACTTTACAAAATGGAAAACTTGAAATAACGCGTTATTTTCGAGTACGAGTTCCACCGTGGCACCAGTGCTGCAGAAACGGCTCGAAGGATTAATGATGTGTATGGCGACGGTGCCGCAAAAGAAAACACAGTGCGTTTTGGTTCCAGCGTTTTCGTTCTGGAAATTTCGACCTGCAGAACAAGCCCCGTGGACGGCCGGAGACCAACGTTGACAATGAAGAATTGAAGGCTCTTGTGGAAGCGGATCCATCGCAAACCACGTCCGAGTTAGCTGCAGGCTGCGGTGTTAGTGATAAAACTGTTTTAATCCACTTGAAGCAAATTGGGAAGGTGAAAAAGCTTGAAAGGTGGGTACCTCACGAATTGAGTGAAGCAAATCAACAAACGCGCGTTAGAACGCTAGACCACACACTGCACAACATACGGCTACCAAATTAGAGAAGCTTCAATTGGAATGTCTAAGACATCCACCGTACTCTCCGGACCTTGCCCCAACAGATTACCATTTTTTTAGAAATTTGGATAACTTCTTGCAAGGGAAAAAATTCAACTCCGATGGGGCAGTCCAAACCGCCTTCAAAGATTTTATTGATTCCCGTCCGAATGGTTTTTTTAGTAAAGGGATCGATGAACTACCTATGAGATGGCAAAAGTGCATAGATAGCAATGGTACATACTTTGATTAAATAATATATTATATTAAAAAAAATCGACTTTATGTTCCTCCCATACAAAACGCCAATTTCATATGTTAGGACCTAATATCTTACGAGATGAAACATTTCTACTATTGAGTCATTTTGAGCAATTACACGATAAATAATGGTGCATGAAATTAGTTTATCTAGTTCTGACATGTTCACATAAAACACGCTCCTACGATATTTGCATAGCGAATACTAGCCTAAAAAGATCGCCAATATTTCCACAGTAGTCATAAATGATAAAAATAATACTCTTGGAGCGTTTTCGCTCCAACAATAAACAGGCCATATTCAAATAATACGTGGCTTTGTGCTTAGAGTTGGGTTCTAGCAAAAATAAACTAGACAAAAACAACACTAACAATGAACAGGTCACATTCAAATGTATCGCTTTGTGCTTGGAGTTGGGTCACAGCATTTACTTAAAAATTAATGTTATTTTGTAGAGTACATTAAGTAGGTAATTTTCATTCCTTTGTCAACCAATCTATACATTAGTAATTAATATGAAACGTCAGCTGTGTATGAGTCGTTCAATTTCTATATCCGCTATATCAACTTTCACTGATTCGGAGAAAACCGCAAAAAACTGTAACATCTCTAGCGTAAATAAAAAATTGCAGTTTTTATTTTTATTTAACGAATTGAATACATTCAAAAAGTGTTCATTATTCAATATATATCTAGAAATATTTAAGTAATTTAGATAAATAAAAAGGATATCGCGGATTTTGATACTCACTTCGTGATTTGTATGGAATATAGAGGCTTTTGAAACTAAACTGACCCGAGGGGCGTATTTCTACACCCGCCATCTTGGCAAAATAACTGCTCGTGATTGGTTGAATTCCAATATAGCGGGTTTTGATAGTAACTTCTTGAATGATATAGCGGGTTTTGTTTCTCACTCGCAGTTTTAACATGTTTTTTGGTCGTGATAAGGGAGATTTTAAAATTCAATTTTAGGTTAGTCTTGTTCCTCGCAAAAATGTGAACAATATATCACACTCAGATCATTTCGTCAAAAAATCGGATATAGCGGGTTTTGAAATTATAGGACTCGTATATTATCTTGTTTTACCTTCACTCCATGTGATGAAAATTAGCTAATTAACATTAGAGTAATAATAATAATAATGATTTATTGTCTTCATTTCTTAATAACAAATAGAGATAATGATATCCTCACTGGGATCTCCCGTGCTGAGGATTTCATTTACATTTTATAATTTAATTATAAGAATAATATGAATTCGACATAACATATATCATGTAGTATTTTTTTTTAATAATTATAAAGTAAATACGATAGTGTTTTTTTATAATTCAGTTCATTAGATTCGGTTTTAGCCTGTATTTGATTTTAGTATCCAGCTTTTTATTTGAAATTTAAATGTTATAATGTTGAGGTTTTTGAGTGAGAGTGGTATTTTATTGTAGAGTTTAATGCCATAATATAAGAAGCTTTTTGCCTAAATGTTGTGTTAGCAGTTACTTGTTGGATATGTTTTTGACCATGAGATCTAGTGTTTCTAATGTGAGTAAGTGGTGGATTGAGTAACGAGCCTTACGTCAAGAAGTTTGTACAGCACGAAGGTCTAATATCAGTAAAATGTTATTTTGTAAGGCTTCTATGAGGCAACCTGCCCCCGATTGGATTTGGAAAATGTTAAGACACGTTCACACTATAATCCCCGCCCTGAATAACTTCTACGTCTTGTGAGTTAGTAGGTTTCCATTAAGGTGACTTAACGTATTAAAGAAATACTCTTCAAATTAAAGTGCTGGTTCATCATCCGAAATAAAACACTTTAAAGGCTTACCTGGCAACATTATTTGTCGCATACTAATTATTTTTCTTATTGGATTTTCGATTTCGGAAAGGTTTATGTAATTGTGGATAAAGTAAGCTTAAGTAGGTAGGCACCTACGTAAAAGTATTTTATCTAGATTTTGAAATGGAGAATGATTAACGACTGAGAATACTGTTTGTTAAAAATGTTATTTACCTACCACTTCTCAAGGGTACTTTTTTAACGAACTTTTTTGCAATAGCTCCACACAGGAGAACCTGAGAAAAACAATTTCCATCGGGAAAACGATATACTCTTTGGGATGCTGTGTGAAGGGTCTTTTTAAGGAAAGGAAGTAAGGAAGTTCTGGGAAGGAAAAAGGTGTGAGGAGTAGGTAGGAATCTGGTGTCAGTGTGTCCAGGAGGGACAGACGTTTGAATCCACGCCCCTCACTGCGGTGCAAAGCAGGAGTGCAATGCGGTGCAAGGGTCGAGAAAGTTCGGTTCAAAAATCAAAAGGTATCCCCCAACCGACTCACCCGATCTGGCCCGCTACACAATAGGTGGGTAAATGCATCCGATGCATAGACAAACCTCACCCCATAAACCCGGGCACCCCTGCTAAGTCACCAAACGTAGCGAACCACTTGGGATGACCTATGGCACATATTTTTGTGTGATTTAAAACGGCTGGCGGGCCGTACTATAGTCACTTTTGAAATTCGTTCTATGGAAGAAATTGGAAAATAGATGTCCTAGAGTAAGTAGGTATTTGATTTGATGAAGTCGCTCAAAATGTATTGCGCATAGATCTTTTAAACTACGCAACGGATATTCATGCGGTTTTCACCAATAGATAGAGTGATTCAAGAGGAAGGTTTATATGTATAAAAACATGCTTATTATAGTAGAGAAAAGTCGAGAAATTTAAATATTCAATCCAGACAGAGGGCAGCGGGCAGATGGCAAGCGGGTGGTGTGGATTTTATAAAGGTTGGGTAATGGCGTTGTGTTTCGTTAGCCACAGCAACGTGTGGCCGGGTCTGCTAGTATCCAATAAATGGGCTCTAATTATTTTAAATTAATTAAACTAATTTAATCGTTTAGTGAGCAAACCAACCATCGATCTGATAAAATTAAAATATACTACAAAGCATAATATGTGTGGGTATCTGGGCAGAAAAACTTCAAGATATATATATCTATATATATATAAATATATATATATATATTTTTTTTTTACATGAGCTCGACACAGGAGGCCCTGAGGAAAATAATTTCCCTCAGGGCCTATGTCATCTTTGGGGATGCTGTGTGGAGGATTTTTTAAAGAAAAGGAAGGAGGGGAGAGTTCTGGGAATGAAGAGGGTTTAAGGGGTGGGTAGGAATCTGGGGTTCAGTGTGTCCTGGTCATCCGCCTTCACGACCTAGACAAACCTCACCCCGTGAACCCGGGCACCCCTGCTAAATCACCAAACGTAGCAAACCACGAACCACATAGGTGTTGGTTATCCAAAAAAGGTTCCCGGGGCGGCGGTACCCATTCCCGCCTCCCAAATTGAGGTGGGTTGTGATGAATATATGTGAGGTGAGTTGTGGGAAAGTCGCTGGGAAATTTGTAAGTACAGCATTTACATCTTGAATTTATAGACACACGCAATCATTTTCAGCTCACAACTACAAGGGTGGTATACTAAATTAAACATTATAAAGTGGTACTCAAAAATACACGTGGTCGAATCTTACAGTGATTTTTTCCTTGTAAATGATTAATGACTTACTTTTATTTATTTTGTAATACTACTACCCACTTAAAGCTTTAAATAACTTAAGCAAGTACGAGCAAGAAAGGTTTTCCTGTTAAAAGAGAGATGTTCTTTTCCAGTAAGATAAATCAATATACCTTTTACTTGGGAAAACAGTTCATCTTGGAAACAATATTTTCTTCTAGTTAATCACCCATAGATAATTCATACACCCCGGGGAATGTAGGATAGCAGTGGGCAACATACGGGTGGTAGGAATTCCCCACAGAGGAGTACCGTGATTTTATCTTTTGAGTTTTGTGCCTACTTTGTAGATTTTTTTTACAATAACTCCACACAGGAGGCCCTAAGGAAAATATTTTCCCTCAGGGCCTTTGTCTTCTGAGATGCTGTGTGGAGGGTCTTTTTGAGGAGAGGGAGGAATGAACATTGGTCTTGAAGAGACTCATGTTGTAAGGAGGAAGAAACACAGAGGCTGGCAAATCGTTCCACAGCCGAGTTGTTGAGCATAAAAACGAGTCGAAGAAGCGACCCGTTCTCAAGTGAAAAATATCAACCGTGTACATATATTGGGCACGCGTTTGGCGGGTTTCCTGACTATGCACCGGTGCCGAAGGGATCAATGACGCTTGTTCCTCGGAGTATTTTCTATTGAAATACCGGTAGAATAAGGATAGCATTCCGACGCCTGTGCTCTAAAGGTTGCAATCCGTCTGATAAGATAATTGACCGCCCGTTTCGGTCGTGGGTATTTACATAGTATTTAAAAGCAATCTATTTATTTAATCGATTTTAAACTTCGGCTAGTGCGCTCTTAGCATTGCCAGTTTCGTGACAGATGTTTAGGCCTTCAATTAATTATCCAACTGTAGCTTGACCATTTAACGAAGTAAGTAACCAATATGCCGTTGTCCCGCAAGTGTATGCAGATGAGGATCGATTACCATACTTTGTGTATCTTCGTGTACATCACTTCGTAAATTTTCACTCTTGACATGGCCGACTCAAGCATTCGATTCACTTGGCGAGTCATGTCTTCCTTGGGCGACTTCGACTTCTTATCCCATTCACTTTCACGTCACGTATTATTCTCCTTACACGACGACGCTCACCTTGTCATCAGGGTCTTCGGGAACTTCCCCTCTCTCCCACGTTCTTTGAGGGACAATTGGGGAGCAGGCCAAAACCTCGGGCTTGCTTTGTCTGCGGTCGGGCCAATCGCCATGCTCATTATCATTGGGATCTCCCGGTGGTTTCTGGAATACCTTCTCTGACTAATGCTAGCTACTCTTCAAGCATGCCTTCCTTGGGCGACTTCGACTTCTTATCCCATTCATTTTCACGTCACATATTATTCACAACGACGCTTGCACGATGACGCTCACCTTGTCATCAGGGTTTTCCGAACTTCCCCTCTCTTCCACGTTCATTTTTTTGAGGTACAATCGTCGAGCCGTCTAAAACCTCGGACTTGCTTCGTCTGCGGTCGGGCCAATCGCCATGCTCATTATCATTGGGACCTCGTGGTGGTTTGTGGAATACCTTTTCTGGCGAATGCTACTCTGCTAGTCCTAAGCGTGGTCATGGATGTGTAATGTTCAGTCGCCAATTACAAAATGATACTTTGTCTGTCCAACTGGGAAGGATACCAGTTTCAGGACAGCCAAATTGCATATTTAGTTCATAATATTCTTAACAAAGGAATGGTTTCGTTCAAGATATCACAGAAATTTGCTTCTGTCAAGACAACTTTTGAGAACATTGAAAATTCTGTTCTGAACGAAGGGATGGATTCTTTATGTCTTTGAAAGAATCTCAAAGATGTGACTTTTTTTTCAAGGTCATTTTGGAGAACATTAATAATTGCTTTCAGAGTGAATGAGTGGTTCAAGCGAATTCAAACCTGTATGTAGGATGTCGACTGACCGGAATCAAACATTGCTTATTTTTTTTTATAATTCATTGAAAATTATTAATATTATTGTTAAAATCATTTGGATTTTGAAATAAATATGTTACCGTAAAAGCCAGTACCTACTACGGTCAATCTTATGATTTTCCAGTAAATCCTAAGATTTACCAATTTACGGGCTTTTACAGTAACATATACACCAATGTAAAACTTTTAATTTGGGAAAATGAAAGTATTGAAAAAATCCAGAGACGCCAATGTATTTTAGTGATGTGTGCTTTACCGGGGTAGTTTTTATAAGGAAAAGTGTATCTTCTCTAAGCTTCCGCATCGTTAGCCGTAACACAAGGATTATCTACTGTCTTATCGCGTGTATATTTACACTTCATTACTTTTCTCTACCTAAAACACTGATGGGTACTTTTATAATCAGAGCCTTTGATAAGTCCAATGCGTAACCAACGGAAACCGTGGCATTTAAACAGAGTTTTTAAGAACTTCTTATATTAATTATAAAATTAACAAACTATAAAAACAAAATAAAGGCACAAAACCAACGAGGACTTACAAATACAACATTTAGTCAAATAAACATAAAATGCATCGCGACTAAAATATACAATAACCTTTCTGACGAAACAAGACAATTAAAAAAAAAAAAAATTAAAATCTTGACTGAACAATGGATCATAAATAAAAGTTGTGCAATAATATAATTAGTAAACTCACCAGAATATAATTAAAATTCTCTAATCCCATTATTGTTACTGACACCAACTGGATTTATTTCTGTAAAATACTTTTGTTTCTAACTTATAAATTATCTATCAAAATTGAGGTTGCCGAAAAATGCACTCAACTATTATTAATATTAAATATTTGTAATGTAGCCTGCCTCCTAGTGAGACAGGCACAGTAAAATATATGTAAATACCTTACTTATATAGATGTACCTAGTAGGTATATAACGACAATAATACATTAATTACTATCCTCTCTCAGAGTTGCAGAGTTGCCCCGTGACTAAAGATCTAGAACTTCAAAAACCACGTTATCTAAGCCGTTACCACATTAATCTGATAATTAATTGTAAATGTAAATAATGATAATGATAACTTCTTTCTTTTATAATACTTTCTTTTTATATTTTAAATAATAAAATTTTGTACATTATTTTTTCTGGTTTTTTATACCTGTTTGCTTTTCTTTTCTCCTTAAACCATCATTTTCAATTTGGATTGTGCTGTTTTTACTTTGAAAACAGTTTTAACTACACCCCTTTTTATGTACCAATTGAGAAAATAAATAAAGCTCAATCTGGATAGCATATATATTTAATCTTGCAAGATTGTTAGGTATTTTATAAAAAAAGCATATTTATAATAATAATAATAATATAAGTAATTGAATGTATGCAGGGGAAGTGCAATGCAATACATTCCATAATGTAAAATAACAAAAAAAGATAAATAATAAGTAAAGGTAAAAATTAAATAACAACACATAAATTAAATAAAATAAACGAATAAGCATGAAAAATGAAACTGAGAAAAAAAATTATGTATGTATTAAACACTAAATGAATGTAAATAGCCGTTTACGGAGGGTATTTCATCGTCTCCCGTCTCCAGAGGGTCATCAGGGGAGATTCCATCGAGGCAGTCATGGCGGTGATGATCGCATTCTTCGAATGGCGCAGTCTGCGCCATAAACTTCCCATGCGGTGGCGGAGAAGTGCACGGAAAGTATTATAGAAAGTTAAAACTTCAACCTTGATGAGGCACGGGTTAACCTTATCCATCTGAGCTGAAACTTCACCAATCTCATTTTTTAGCCAATTGGCAACTTTTAGGGGGTCCCCCCCAAAAAGTCCAACATTGATTTCTTGTGACCACCCTAATGTACATATCTACAACTTAGAGTCAACTACCTCCCTAATTAAAAATGACTACATGCACATGTTCTAAAATTTGTAAGAAGACTATGATTTTTTCTTCTTCTTAATAATGCCGGCAGCTTTATTGATGATTAATAAACCGGCGCAAATTACCTATCGAAGTGAGAATTTATCCAAGTATCGTTAATTAATTAGTTAAAATGATTAATTCTTGGCAGCCTCGTAGCAAGCGGGCCCTATAAGCAATTTGTTCTCCATTAGCTTCCTTTGAAAGTGATCTCAGCCAATCAGAAAATCGATAAGGTCGATCGATCGGCTTATTAATAATAATTTAGTTCCATCCCTTCAACACTATGGACTTGATTCTTCTTTGAGGGAAATTTAAGTGACTGGCATTGAACAGGCGATCCCTAGAAGTGTGCTCTTTGTCTCCACTTTACCTTAAACTCTTAACGAGCATTCCGCGCGATTAAAAATACAGAATTATCACTGGAGTGGTTCGACTGACGACTAAGACCTTCCAACTATTAGGCCTACGAAGGACTAATGAAATTCATTTTCTATTCAAGAAAGAATTTCGGAATTTGAAAATTTTTGATCTGTTTCACCAGAAGTGAGAATTTGCTAACTTCGGGCGCACGAACTCGCTCACAACAATGACAGTATTGGTGGTAACACAGTTAAGACGCTTTTTCAAAGGTGTTTTCATACAAATTAGAAGTAAAAATGAAGGAGAATATTTTTTCCAAAGTACCTACTATAACAAGTTATTAACGAATCTGGTTTCAGTGGAAGGCATTTCTTCACTTTTATTTTTATTCTTTAGAAGTAGGCATAAATTTGAATAATTATCTCGACAACCTTGTTGAATCTTTAATTAACAGACTAAGAATTGAGTCTTAGAGGACTGCATAATGACTCATTATCAGATTATATGGTTATTTCCTTTTGGGGTATTATGCCGTGTTGCCCTGATGATGGACACTGTAACGCTGTCCGAAACGTTGGCTAAAGGAGGAGGTAGCGCAACACGGCATAATACCCCAAAAGGAAATAACCATAAAATTTTTGGCCGTGAAAATCTAAAATCATACCCATTATCAGATTGTTGGATGGAGAAAAGCTTTGTTAAAAAAAGTCAGGTTGGTTACATTTATAACTCAAGAACGGCTGGACCGATTTTTATGATCTTTGATTTGTTGGATTTTTCTCCGCCCCGAATAGCAGAATAGCTATTAAAACATCGGAAAATTTCAAGAAAAAAAATTATAAATATTAAAAAAATATATTTTACATTTTGTATGGAACGGATTCTCATTTTTTGAAAGAGCTGCAGCAATATTGTGATAAGTATAATATTGAATAATGAGTGAATTCCAAAAATTCTAAAACGTCAAATGTCAATGCGCTGATTGTTTTTCTTTTGTTCTTAAACATAATATAATGCTGCCCCTCTTTCTTACACACTAAATGTCAACAGTCGAAAATGAGACAAACGGTGAACGTATGTCTGCACCCCTCCAAAGGAAAAATAGAATAATTATAAAAAATCTCCCTCACACCTAAGTACAAAGAAAATGAAACGCAAATCCCGTAAATAAGTGGAAAAGTAAGAAAATGACAAAATATATAAATCCGTAAAATTAAAAATATAATATTTAAATCCGACTCCGTCTCTGATACTGATAAAAACAAAACACGGACAGTTGCGCACCGATAATTGCTTCGCTGTGTAATTTTTAACTGAATTTAATTCAGCTAAAAAGTTAAAACTACAGTTACTGATTCTGAGGCGGTACGAAGTTTGCCGGGTCAGCTAGTAATAAATAAAACATCTTTCAAGTATAAAACATTACTAGTTTTATCATCCGCTTGTTCGTATTCCAATAGTTTTATTCCGGTGGTAGTTATTCCATGTTAGCTGGAATTCACCGTTTGAAAGTTTTTTCTGCTTCAAACATTCAGATTTCTGCTTAGTAGTTATACTTTGAAAGATTTTTAAAAGAATCTCCCGTTGAACAAAAAGGAAAGGCAAACATAAGTTCGTAAGTTTAGTAGACAAAAACGTTGCAATTTTCTTGTAATCGCGGTTTTCGCACAAAGTTTTCCGCTGCCGGAGGGCTGGGAGAGTTCCTGACCCCCCGCGATCAGTCGCAATCCACAAACCCAAGGAAATATAACATCCCAGATGGTCTTTCACTAGTTCGTAGTCTGGGCTCAATGACAAAATTTAATTTCTTCAAATGCAGCAAATTTATTTTGTGGCACCACTTTAAAAATTAATAGATTTATTTGTTTTGAACACTTTTAAGGTGATCCATTAGTCCTGAAGAAATTCGACGGCGGAATCCACGCCTCTTTTGGGGAGGGATTTAAAAATACTTGAGAAAAAGTTTTTGGAAAGGTTGGAGAAGGCATTTGAGAGTTGTTTTTCGTAGGTTGATTTCGCAAAGGCCTGTAAAAAACATAAACTTCTGTTTTACGCATTGCTTACTAAAATAACAAGAAATTAATTAAAATCGATTACACGGAACCAAGCTACGTGCAGTCTAAAGACGTCCACACACCTCCGCGTCTTGGAGGAGACCAAATGCGACTAAACGATGCGCTATCAACCCTTCTGTAGATGGCATAAGGTTGAAATTCGCAGTTGGGTAAAGCCTCTTTTAATCCATTGGAAAAAAATATCACAAAAATTCATATTTTATTTTATTTTGTGAAGTTCAGGCATAAATATCAAGTTTTGCAATTATTATAAAAACAACTGAATTTGCCACTTTATACAACGAAACCACAACCGAAAAGGGGTTAATAAGTTGGAGAATTTGAACTTGAAAATGTTTTTTTTATAGACCTAACACTTTATTTTTTTAGGCTTATTAAAAGATTTACGAAAAAAAAATTTTGGAAGACCAAGATGTGTTCTACCGCAGTATTTAATTGAAGCATCCATAATACATCTAAGCGATTAAATTTTCAAAACACAAACAGATGATTTTGTATGATTTTGAATTATTTCGCATGGCTTCATCTTAACTGTAAAACCGACATGTTTCGAGAGCGACGCTCTCTTTCTCAGGGTTTACTAAAAACTAATTATAAATAAACTTAATGGTGTCAATGGAAAGGTGTGAGTGGGAAGGGGGTAATTGAAGGCACAATTTACAAAGGGAACATGTTCAATAGTTGGTCATTTAAAAATATTTTTTGTTTATTTATAATACTTAGGTTTAAATTTACGCTCTTTCTAATTTCCATTATTTCCAATTTATGGCCAATTAAGATACTTTACAGTTAAGATTCTCTGTTTGATGTTTTCAATTTGTTTGATAGATTTTGATGTGTAATATATAGTTGAAAAGTATGGAACTGGCATACGAATGGTATGAAACAAACTTACACAACGTTACGGCGTCTTTAATGAGAGTTTTAGGTTTATTATAATTATTTTTTGCTCATCACGTCCCAGGCTGATAATATAAGCGTTTATGTGAAAATTCTAATGATGTTGGAGCTCAGCTTTAAGAGGGTTTTTTGGTTTGATCTTTATTATTCAATTTTACAGTTGTTAATATAATTTTGGCAACTCACACTAAATTAAAATAATTCGCCGTACGCGTAATAAGAAATTATATAACACAACAAACTAAAAGTAAAAATAACGATTTTAACAAATTAACCCAGTTTCATTGGTTAGTTGCGTATCTTTAAAATCATCCTGATGGTCGCACAAGTAAAATGTGACTTTGCACGTTCTTCTTAGAAAATATGGAAATATGAGAATCAAAATTCATAACACGATCTTGAATTCAGGAGAATTCTTGACAAAGGCTACAGGTTACGCCACTTTTCCATTGTGTGAGCTCACCATACGACTTAATTCATCAAAATATAAGACTTCTATACAATAGATGGCTGGCTGGTCCAGGCTAACTGAAGCCTCCGCGTCGAAAGGTTCGGCCGTCCTACCATCCCTTCCTTCACGTCAAGTCTATTATTTGATCCTTTCCCACAAGTTTCTTTTAATCTACAAGCAAACCAGTCGTCTGTAGCGGCCCGTAGTGAGAGATCATCGCGCTTCAACCCATGCAACCATTGAACTCAAATCAAATGCCATTGAAATCAAATACCGCATTGAGCAAGCTCGTGCAACCGTTATTCGCATGAAAAAAAAAATGTTCTGCAGTTATAATCTCAACTTTGGATTACGAATGCGAATGGTCAGATGCTACGTGTTTTCGATATTATTTTACGGAATGGAAGCATGGACGCTTACTGAAGAACTAATTAGGCGACCTGAGGCATTTGAGATGTGGATCTACAAAGGAATACTTAAAAAAAGCTGGATGGACAGGGTTACAAACGAAGATGTTATGGTTCGGATGAATAAAGAAAAGGAAGTAATTAAAACTACAAAAATCCGAAAATTCAATATCTTTGACATGTGATGAGAAATCCAGAGAAGTATGAGATCCTGCATCTCATAATGTAGGGAAAGATTACCGGAAGACGGAGCCCTGGAAGAAGGAGAACCTCATGGCTGAAAAACCTGAGACAGTGGTTTGGCCAGTCTACCGTGGAGCTGTTCCGGGCCGCAGTAAACAAAGTCCGCATAGTCAACATGATAGCCAACGTCCGTTGAACGGACAGGGCACAAGAAGAAGAAGAAGAATCATTGAACACAGAAAATCCACCTGAAAACCAGGTCAGGCCAATCCAGTGAAGCCCATATCAATGATAACCCCTAGTTTCTTCCGCCTCTTGCATTTTATTCACAAGTGGTCCTTTGTGACCGAAAGTTGAGATGGAAATTTACATCTCTCAGTTGCGCGGGGAAGTGTTATGAGCCGAGGAGCTTTAATGGCGGCCCTGCAGCAGCAAACAGAATTATCCCCTGGCTATTGCGGGTGCATTCTATACCTACATAATACATATTGTGTGCAAGTTTTAAGACCCGCTGTAACGGAATGAGGTTAAGCAGTCTCTGAATTAAATTAGTTAAATTATTCATGAGCTAAGTAAATGCACTGGAAATTAAACAATTTTTCTATTCGCGTGGCGCACTTGGGAAGAAGCGGGTGTACCTATTAAAAATGTGAATTCATCAGCAAGCTTTTATGGAGTAGTAAGCGTTGAAAATTAACGAAATGGCGTTGCAGCCGTTTCTTTGAGAGGGAGTAGTTTTGTACACTTATACAGACAGTTTTAGCATTAATAAATAATAATTAAAGATAATAGTGATGCAGATTATAAACGTCCTTCATTCTGTAAACCACTCACCAACTTAAGCAGATATGTGCGTTAGAAATACGACAGCATTCAAGTACAATAAGCGTGTTTATACGTCAACGCGTGTGTCTCCATAGAAATGGTTCTAACTCCGTTATTCTTTTAGTGACATCCCTAAAACAAAAAGTAAAAGGTCGATAGTGGAACTAGCTGTACATCCCTCTTCAAGTTCTCCATAGAAATACATAACAAGAATATTCTGTCATTCGCGCAACCTGACACATAATTTTTCCCGCCAAATTTGGGGCCGGCGGCTCGACCCCGCTCGACATTGTTATTTTTTATTAAATATTTTTACATGACATGATAAAAAAGTGAGGTGACAAAAGTGTTTATTATACATCTATGCAATAGAATAAGTATTGTTATTTACATAATCTGTGATTTTAGTACCGTTTTCACATAAAAAAAATCACGTGAGTCATTTTTTTAAATGTGCATTCTAAATTTTAATATTTACAAATGTTAATATTTATTTGTAATATAATAATTCGAAAGCTTATTTTGTGAACTTTCTAAAACAGTTTTTACTATTCGGCTACGTTCAGAAATGTTTCATTTATAGAGCTTTAATTGTGAAGCGGTAATTACACAAAGTTTTCGTAAAATGTCATTTCGTTTGAGACATCACAAGCGAATATTCGCGAAAATTCGGAGGGGTATAATTAGAGTGTTTTTGGCCTAGGATTACCATACTAAAATGTAAATAGTAATATTATTGCAAGCAAAGTGTTGAAAATATACAAACAAGTACCGTGGTTGTTGGGATATTTAAAGTTGTTTTTCAGAAAGTTTATTTTTAAAGTTTTCAAAGAAAAGTTTTCTATTGACTTTAACAATGTATCAAACCTCAACATCAACAGCAACTATCTCCCACCAGTTTAAAGCGTCGATGACACAGGGCGAGTTTACAAGTTTACAAGTGGGAAATTCACTATTTATTAGTAAACTCGTCCAGTGTCATCGTGCTACTTGCTAACTAGCAGCGACTAGCAGATTGTTGACAATCTACGAAAAAAAGTTGAAAGGTTGTCAACTTTACTCGCCTACACGCTTGCTCCGCTTGCTCGTGATTGGTTTATTTATGTTTCCAACATGGCTTCCGATAAACATCTGATTTCGACTGTCAAACATCTGAAGAATTAGTTCACGCAGGCGTCGTTATTCTTGTTACTGGCGCTAGTAGCGACCTCAGTTTCTTACGCTTCTGAGCGAGTGGACAGTTTTGTGTGTCATCATGACAATCTCACTCGCCGATTTACCCGCTTTTAAACTTAGTAGATGGTAGCTTGTAAACTCGCCCTGTGTCATCGACGCTTAATGCTCTGTGATGCTTTGTTAAGTTTTACACCCTAAATATATCTTTAAGGTTACTCACTACACTTCCAAAATCCAAGAATACATTTTAATTTTAATTTTCCTTTATTTATGATTTATAAACAAGTTCTTAACAGACAAAACTCGGGCACCACTGCTAAGTCATCAAACGTATCCAAAAAATGGTTCAATAGAATTAAAATAGCAATAATACAGTTGTAGTATAGTCCTAACTTACCTATCACAAGAGATGTTACTCGATTCGGTTCTGGTCCGAAGGGTCAATGAAGCGCACTTGGGCTCAGCGGAGCATTCAGAACAATTTCTAGTATCGTCAGGAACGGCCGCTTGTGGCCAAGTAGATATTCATTATAAATCACGATAACGCGGATAAATCTCAAAGAACCACGAGCTTTATTGAAGACTCTTGAACATTACCTTAGGTAATCCCACTCAAGAGGATTGAAGAACACAATAATAAATATTTAATTTTATGCGACATCAAGCCTTCGTATTACTAGACTAGTTTAAAAGATTTGGCCAATTAAATTTTTGAGTTAGTATTATATTTTTTTAGATGAAAAAAAACTAACCTTATAAGGACCAAGGTCGCTGACAGTGCAGCTCAGCACCGCCAACCTTCCCACTGCGGCCGTCACATTGGTGATTGGACCTGTAAAGTCGGGGTTGCGGTCCTCAGCGGGGCCAGAACTCGGCCCTGGAACCGAGGACGGTATCGATGTGGAGCCCTGAAGTTCGATGACTGAAAATAAAATAATTATATTGTAATGGTGGAAAAGGTAAATGCCTTGATTCAGTATATAAATATAGCTAATGAAATATAAAATAAAAATATTAGACATTGTAAAAAAGGCGTTTTGTGGGCAGAAATTTTAAATATATGTGCCATAAACCCGTGTTGCAACGTAAATCTGTCGTTTTTAATTTTTAATTTAAGCCCAACAAAACGTTTTTCCAAACAATTTGTATTTTTATTTTTAATTTCAATAAATTTAAATTGTACGTAAATTATTTTAAAAATAATTATCATTATTACACCGTACACCGTTATTACCTATGTCAGGCGTAACTACCAAATGACATTCTACGACTTACGCAATAGGTACGTAACCATGTAAAAAATTAATATCTTATTTACTTGTTTTATTATTTTTTTAATTTTTATTATCATTGTACAACAGAATAATTCCAATTACAGTACAATTTAGTAACCCTAACAGCATTTAGGCAAGTGACTCTTCAATAATGTTTTTAAGGCATAGAACAGTCACTTACATCCAAATGGTTTGCAATTTCATTTAACAGCACCACTCCCCTCGTCATGCTATGCTTTGCCAAGACGTCTGTTCTGCCGTTCGGTACTTTAAATAAGTCGTGATGTCGACTTCGGCTGTAGTGGCTGGTACATATAAATCATAGCATCCCAAGAGAAATGGGCTATTGTTATTATTATTTATATGAAATTGTTCCAAATTTTGAAAGATAGAATAGCAAGACTTGCTTTCCTTCTAGTTTCTAGGCTCACAGAATCAGTTTCCTCAAGTAAGTCAATATGGTGCATGAATCTTGGATAGGTTCCATGCTTCCGCATATAAACATACCTACCTGAGGAATTTCTTCTGGATTTGCTCTAACATATCAATGTACTTCTGGTGGTACGGTGCCCAAACATCGCTCGCGTACTCCAGCTTTCTTCTCAGTATGCCATCGAATAACGCTAGAATAGCTTCTTGGTTATCAAACTGCTTACAAGTCCTGATGATGAATCCAAGAAGTTTGTAACTAATTTTATTACGTCTTGTGCAAACTCCGTACAAAATCTCAAGATTATGATATTGCAAAGAAGGATAATTGCATGCTTTTTGATTTCATAATAATTGAACTATTTCAACATAGCACAACCCACGTCCAATCACAAGTAGGTATCTTTTATACTTGTGTATGAGACCTACGCATTATTTGCCAAAATATCAACATTTTGCATGCAGAGTGAGCGGTCGGTTTACTACGGCGCGGCGGTACAATAGATAAAGTGGCAGGAATACTAAATACGAGTAAAAGTACCTCTTCGTGTATAATAATTATGTTTCCATCGTTTAAGTAAGTGCTGTGATGAAATAACTGCAGACGGTTGCCATTACGGTAGTTTTTTTATGTTGCTTTGAAAAAGTCAATATGACGGGCAAAAGCCATTGTCAAAACCGTATACCGTATACCGTATATGTTTTGATTTTGAATACCGCGCAAGAATTTGGACTTCGCTAAGTTTAGAGCATAGGTTCTCAACGTGGGTGATAACGCCCCCTTGTGGGCGTTTCAGACTTTCAGGGGGGCGGTGCGGTAGTCAGGGCCGGATCTGCCATACGTTCAAAAACGTGCAAAAAACCTGGCGCCAACTCCGAAGGGGCGCCGTGAGAAAATAAATTTGTATTAAAATTTTGTTATAATATTCCCTGAATCGTTTAAAAATTACCCATAGTACGAAATAATTATTACGCTCCAGCAACACTTTCCAAAGAAACAGAATGCGCACGCATCAGGTTGGTATCAACGGCTTACGAATTTATAGTCAGTTACAGAATGTTTTTACAAATTCCATATATTTAGTTTAAACGTAAGATCTAATTTTCCATATATAGAAAATTGGCAAAAAGATATCTTTTTTGGGAAGAATTCGGCCTAAAATTTCCAGAAAAACCGCCATCACCATTTACAATTCAATTATTGCTCCACACTTCAACTACTGTTCAAGTATCCTTTTCCTTTGTAATAAAAGAGAACAGAATAAATTTCAAATTCTCCAAAACAGAGCAATGCGAATAATACTCCGAAGAAATAGATTTTCAAAAATAATTAAAATGTTAAAGGAACTTAATTGGTTAACAGTGAAACAAATACTGACCTTGAACACGTTGATATTTATTCACAAAATACTAAACAACATGTTACCAAAATACTTCACAAATAAAATCGTATACAATAAGGACATTCACAGACATTACACAAGGACTTGCAAGGAAATAAGATTAAACAAAAAGGACAAAACGAATACGCAAAACAGTCTGCTGTACAAAGGAATTAAGTTATATAACACACTACCAGAAACTCTTAAGTCCTCACCAATTGAAAAGTTCAAGATGGATTGTAGGAGCTACATAAAACAAAAACAAAAAATTTTGTGATTTCAAAAAATTTTGTGAATTTAAAATATTATAATTAAAAAAAACTGCAATATGAAATATTATAATCAATTAGAAATTTGTAAACTTAAATGTACAAATTACTAAAATAAAATTCAAATAAAAAAAAATATATATATCTTTTACCGTCTTTTACGATGAATGGGTGCGATCCAAATTCAATAACCAATCACAGCGCCGTATTTTTGTTCTAGTGAATCAAACAAACCGACTTTCGCCTTTTAAAATGCTGACAATTTTAGTTAGCTTACGCTCGTTATTGTTTTATTTTGTACGATTTAAGTCTCTAGGAGAATGTAGGGGGGGCGCCATCGGTACCTATTGCACAGGGCGCCAGATTTCGTAGATCCGGCCCTGGGCGGTAGAAGACCTAAAGAAAATTAAGGGGCGTTTCAGACTTTTAGGGGGGCGGTATAAGACCCAGAGCAAATTTTGAGGGCGTTGAGATGCCACAGTGAGGGCTTGGGCAGGTAAAAAAAAATTGTCTAAAAAGACAAAAAAACACGCTAATCACGTACTAACTTGTATTATTATTATTATTGAGAATTGACATGAATATATATTATCAAGTACCGGGTTGCTACCTGTACGATAAATTAACTAAAGCAGAGGTTTCCAACCTTATTTGGTTCACCGCCCACTTTTCAAGTTTTTTTTTTTTTTTTTACATGAGCTCCACACAGGAGGCCCTTAGGAAAATAATTTCCCTCAGGGCCTATGTCATCTTAGGGGATGCTGTGCGGAGGGTCTTTTTAAGGAAAGGAAGGAGAGGATGTTCTGGGAAAGAAAAAGGTATGAGAGGTCGTCGCCCGAGTTCTTAATTGTGCAAACTACCATTTTATTGAAAATGAGTTTTAAATGCAACAATGTTAAGGATAAAATTTCGCGTCGTTAGATAAATAAAAAATTGTTTTACGAGCCATATACAATTAATTACAAGCTTTTTAAAATGTCAATGTCCACACCAATATTCTAAAAGTGAGTTCTTAATTAGTTAAACTCCTTCTTAGTTCAATCTCATTTGCCGCGAAATAAAATTTGCGGGCTAGATTAGTCAAACTCCACCAATCGACCAATCACAGCACGCCTATCTACGATACCGCGCCGCCATGTTGTTTGTTTACTGCACATTGTTTTTGTTATTGTGGTGTGTTACGCGGAAGCAAAAGGCATTTAATTGTATTACAAGTGAGTTTTTGAATAACGAAATTACAACAAAATGTCTAAAACTATTGACAAAAGATCATACATACGCAGCAGTGCTGAAATAGAGCGGTTAGTATTAGTTTTAAGTATCTTTATCAATGACGTTTCAGTTTTGTTTTATAAATGGCAAGGAATTTTGTAATACAGCGTGTTCATTTTTCGGTTTTAACTCAGATTCTCCTTTCCGAGAGTTTTTATTGTCGAAATCAGTTTTGTTGACTGTCATTTTATTTTAAAGTTACAAGTTCGATTCGAAATTGTCAGTTTATCCGTATTTGTATGAAGCCTTTGTTTGTCATTTAAGAATTAGTCCAGTCATTAGGCAGTTTGTTGATATAAATTCTGGTGCAGTTCTGATTTTTTCCTCGTTTATGTGTTGTGGGGTGCTGATTACGAATCCGAGTTTCGTCAACAAAAATATGGTTGGGATTTGAGTTTTAGCTAAAGAATATGAAAAAAGAAGAGTTTTTCCAGGATTTTTATTATAACTCAAAAACTTATTATTTATTATTTTTGAATCACGCCGCTTTTTTTACATGAATACCGCACAAGGGTCCCAACTGCTCCCGTCTAGAGCCAGTGCATGTTGTGAGGCTGAAGGTAGTGGGGAGGGGAAGGAGATAGGGAAGAGGAAGGTGGGGAAGTACCTGGCTATTCAGATCTGGTCACCAAACACGGCAGAAGCCATTTCTAGCAACGTTTCAATTCTGAATGGTGGTCTTACACCAGGGCGATACTGAGAGTATCTTCCACTCTGGAACGTGCCGCAATATACTATAAATTATTTTAAATGAATAAATTGTGAAATACAGAAATTAATTAATTAATTTATTTTTATTTTTCTCACAAAAAAAATCAATAAATTTATAATGTGTTTCATTATAGTTTTATTATTATTATTTTTTTAATTATCTTTGCATGACCTTTTCAAAGCGTTCCCGTTCCCGCCCTGTTCCCCTCAGGCGTTCCCTCTGCCTTATTCTCAGATTGTTTGTATTTTTTCACGAAAAAGCATTTCAATAAATTTTTAACAAATTTTAATGTGTTTCAATTATAGCTTTGGTATTTTTTTTAATAATTATCGCTGCACGTCCATTCCCATGCGTTCCCATTCCCGCCCCGTTCCCCTTCCACGGTCCCTTCAGCGTTCCCCTTACACCTTCCAACCCCTCCCTCTTCCACTTTCCCCATCGCCCCTCCCTTGTTTCACTCCCGCGACTCCCCCCACTTCATTCCTTCCTTCCTCCCTCCCGGATTCCCCACCCCCCCCCCCCTCTTCCCCCCTACCGCTTAACTTTGTAAAATACACACATTTTTCAATCTACTCGCGAGCCACCTAATGTATTTTTTTTATTAATATCATTATGTCAGAGCTCACCATTATACATAGAAACCTTCGCGGTTTCAGCTGACCAAAGTTTCACCACAATCGGTTAAATTGTGTAGGAAATAATAAGATAATTAATGCTAATTTCATAAAGCCAGAACTCAACATTACGTATGGAGACCTTCGCTGCCGTGCGTACAACAACTTACGTAGAGAATAATAAGGTAACTTTTATGCAAATTACAAAACGCCAGAGCTCACCATTATATATAGAAACTTTCGCAGGCGTGCGCACAATATCTCACCAAAGTTTCATCGCAATCTGATAAATGGTAATAATGCGGGATGCATTGATTTTACAACGCCAGAACTCACCATTATATATATATATATATATATATATATATATATACTCGTAGAAACCTTAGCGGGCGTGCGTAAAACAACTCACGAAAGTTTCATCGGAATCTGATGAATGGAATAGAAAATAAAAAGGGAATTTAAGTGCAAATTGCATAAAGCCAAAGCTCACTTTAATATGTAGAAACCTTCATGTGCATGCGCACAACGACTTACCAAAGTTTCATTACAATCGGTTCAATAGTACATGAAATAATAATGGAATTTTAAGCAAATTTCATAACCCCAGATCTGACCATTACATATAGAGACCTTCGCTGCCGTTCGTACAAAAACGCACCAAAGTTTCACCGGAAGCGCAGAAAATAATAAGGTAATTTTTATGAAAATTACATAACGCCAGAGCTCATCATTATATTTAGAAATTTTTGCAGGCGTGCGCACAATACCCCACCAAAGTTTCATCGCAATCGGATGAATAGTTTAGGAAATAATGAAAGAAAATTTAATAACATCAGAACTCACTTAATTGCAAATTTGATAACACCAGAACTCACCATTATATATTGAAACCTTCGCGGGCATGTGTAAAACATCTCATGAAAGTATCATCGGAATCGGATGAATGGTACAGAAAATAATAAGGGAATATGTGTGCAAATTTCATAAAGTCAGAGCTCACCATTACACATAGAAGTTTTAGCGTGCAAGCGCACAATAACTACCCAAAGTTTCATCACAATCGGTTAAATGGAATAGAAAATAATGAGGGACAGACAAGTTAGTTAATTAATAAGTTTTATATATATATCCCACCACGAATTGTCGATATCAAAAATAGATATATTGAAAATAAACTCATCCTGTATATAACTTGACATGGTCGTTTGCACAATTAAGCACGGAAAATATTTATGTAGAATTTGCTCTATCTCCATTTGAGTGTGGTCAATCTCCATAAGAATAATTTTGATTTTGCATTCTTGCTCAATCTCCATTTTAAAATTAAAAATAAAGTATCAAAAACTATAATAAGTCATCCTATTAAGAATTATTTGAACTTATGAGACCTTTACCTTTACGTAAATAGCTTCGTCTTACACACCTATCATAATGTTTTATTGAAATAATCAAAGAAAACCTCCTCTTGTAAAATACGCAAATGGTAGTTTGGACAATTAAGAACTCGGGCGACGAGGTGGGTAGGAATCTAGGGTTCAGTACGTCCAGATCCCGACAAACCTCACCCCATGAACCCGGGTACCCCTGCTAAGCCACCAAACGTAGCGAACCACTTGGGGTGACCTATGGCAGAGGTGTTAATTATCCAATAAATGGTTCCCGGACGGCGGTACCCATTCCCGCCTCCTAAATTGATACTTACGCTTTGAAAAAAAAAATCGTCTGCGTCGATTTCTCCGTCCATATTGATTTTTTTTGCGTGGAGAGATAGGGTATGTTTTTATCGGTTGAAGAAAATATTCCAATTTGGGAGGCGGGAATGGGTACCGCCGCCCCGGGATCCTTTATTGGATAACCAACACCTCTGCCATAGGTCACCCCAAGTGGTTCGCTACGTTTGGTGATTTAGCAGGAGTGCCCGGGGTTCATGGGGTAAGGTTTGTCTAGGTCTTGGAGGTGGTTGACCAGGACACACTGAACACCAATTCCTACCTACCCCTAAACCCTTTTCCTTCCCAGAATTCTCCTCTCCTTCCTTTCATTAAAAAAAACCCTCCACACAGCATCCCCAAAGATGACATAGGCCCTGAGAGAAATTATTTTCCTTAGGGCTTCCTGTGAAATTTTGAAAAGTGGGCGGTGAACCAAATAAGTTTGGAAACCTCTTCTTTAGTTAATTTATCGTACAGGTACCATTTATTAAGTTTACGCTATCGAAGAAAATCGTGACATTTCTTCAGAAGTGTTTGAATGGCGTTTCTAACTTCTCATGATAGGCTCACTAATTAAATATTCTGGACAAATATTTCATTATCGTAAAGGTTTTCCCGACGAAAACATAACCATTAATTTTTGTAGCTTTGCGCTAACAATAAAATAACTATTTCAAACTGCAGGTACTTCTCCTTTTCATTAAAAATGTTCCAAGACAATGTTAGAATTTTTAATTAAAAGTCCGTTAAAACCTTTTCTCAGCCGAAATAAAATGAAAATTAATTTCTATGAATTTACAACATTTTTGATGTTTGATTATGTTTACAGAACTTTTCCGTAATGAAATTTTATGATAGGTACTGGTTACTTTTACTGGTGCCTGGTTTTGTCCAAATTAGAACGGTTTTTTAAGATTGATTCTAAAATTTTATTAGTACCAAATACGGCCTCCGAAAAAAATTTCGATGAAGAAGAATTTTTAAAAAGATAAAACTGTGACAATTTTAGAGCACCACAGTTTGTCGTGCTTTTTTTAGGTGCTTCGAACAAACTGTGTTTCTTTTTTATTGTTCTGATTCAAATTACTTTGAAAACGGGGGACCATTTTTATTTTTATACAATAGTCTAAGATCCCTAGAACAACGACCTTCACCGAGATGTTTATTTGATGAAACGTATTTAATATTTAATTTAATATGTCAATAAATATATTGCATATGGGTTGCCTAACAAATTTTAGTCCAGGCTATGATAAATTAATAATTTAAATTATTTATTTTTTTTAATTCACCGGTTTGATTATTGAATTAAAATTAAAGATTATTTCATTATGAACACGATGGTATCAAAATAATACACACATAAATAATTAATTGATTTAAGAAATAATTTAATAACTATTCCTCTATTTTAATAATAAACTAGGGGAGACCCAGGCAAAGCGGATGTGTTAAGGGAGATATTAAATAAAACACACAATGTTTGCATAACATAAAAACTTTATAAACAGTAATGTTAAGAAAATATCTGTCTTCAGACGTAAAATAAATGAAAAGGTAAAATTAATTATAATTATAAAAATAATGCAAATTTAAAAAAAGTCTTCGTCTTGTTCACTTTGCCCGGGTACCCGGGCAAAGCGAATTTGAACTCCGGGCAAAGAGAATTAGGAATCACAATCGTAGCAGAAGTAAGAACCATATCCACTATATGACGTGCATGATTCGTGAACCCAACTTTTACACTGGCTGCATTGAATCCAATCCTCTGTGAATGGTTCAACATAATTTGGCAAAGCGAATGGTCCATCCGCTTTGCCCTATTCGCTTTGCCCAAGGCAGTATCAAATAACATTTTGTTAAAAAATACTATGTGGGTGCTGTATTTCATAACTAAACTAAGTTTTTTAAATAGGAAACAAATAAAAATTGGATGATATAAACTAATCTTCACATGAAATATAACCAAATAATAATAATCACAAATACCTTACCTTCGTTTATCGTAAGAAAATTCAAAAAAATTGTTTTTTTTATCAAAAAGAGCGTGCGTTCCTGCCAAACGACAAATATTCACTGTCATGGCGTCGGTAGCGCTGCGGTATACCGATTGTGAGACTATTAGCGCATTCTAGTGGTAATTTTCGGAAATATTCAAGTCATCCGCTATGCCTGGTCCATTCGCTTTGCCTGGGTCTCCCTTACTCCAAAATGATGCACAGCATATACGAGTCTATCGCTATCCTTTTCATTTTCAAGAACAAATAGCATGCGCACTCTCTTTCTTTAAATGGACGGACTTCTGCTATGCTGTGTCCTCTTCTGTCGCATGGGATGGCTGGTTGGGACCTCTCAGTCGCACACATTCACTCAAACCGGTGAAATGTTTGAAGTTTTTTTTTTACTTCTTCAAACTTCGCATATTTTTTTTTTTAATTATTAATTAATCATATCCTGGACTAAAATTTGTTGGGCAACCCATATGCAATATATTTATTGACATATTAAATTAAATATAAAATACGTTTCATCAAATAAACATCTCGGTGAAGGTCGTTGTTCCAGGGATCCTATACTACAAGTACTGGCACTTTCACGCCGTACTGTTAATTTTACGTTTCATTTCTCGGGTTATGCGGGATGGTAAAAACAGGAGCTACCTTCTTAATTCGTCAGGTATATGTCTGGTATACGTCATACATATGTCTGGTAATGTTGTATTATCGTGAAAACAATCTTATGGGTCGGATTGGTAAAAGTTAAAAGCAGTGGCGGCTCGAGCACTTTTTTAGTGGTGGGGATCGATATTTTTTTTACGTTCTCTACCGCAATCTCACCACCCGTAGAATATAATATAAAATCTCTCAAAAAAATATTTTATGGTCTAATCATGCTAGTCGGACATCTAAACACAAAATAATATAAAATATCCAAAGATATATTCCAATTTACAATATAGTATAATAAAAATAAAGCTTTATCTTGCAAGATTATTATCAAACTAATTTGAACGCGAGCGATTCCCGCCAGAAACTTCGCAAACAAATGTTTCTGTGGGGATCCAAAGAATTGTCCCCGCGGGTATTTGAATTCACATACGACTGCGCATGCGCAGTTGCATACGATCGCGAAACAACGCAAGGAAAGTATGGGGATACTTCGGATCGTCCCCCAAGTGCGCATTAGATTCTGCGCACTGAGAAATTGACCCGCTGTTTTGTGCTCTGTACATTGTTCGCTGTACGCGCGTAGAGTCTTATTAAAATCATCCGGAATAATTATTTGTATTTTATTTCTGCAAATGTTAATTACTTTTATGTTTAAAATTTTTATTCATTTTGGTGAAGACAACGCATCGACTGTTATTTCCTTTTCCTTTAGTAGGTTTTGAGTGTAACTGGTGGGGACCGTCCCCATTGTCCCCCTGTGAAGAACCGCCACTGGTTAAAAGGACAGTAGGGTAGTGCCAAAACGCAAAGTGCACACCTAATTACAGAGGTAATTGAAGTCCACCAAAACCAAATTAACATCAATAGTCGGGGCTTATACGTATCTGGTATTTGATTTATGGTTACACCAAAATTAAACACCAAAAATCACAATAATTACACAAATTATTATGCCTTCTGAAATATTGGTCCTAAGAGGATTAACGCTGGATACAAGGCATAATTTCTACCTGAATAAAATTTAAATGATTGGTCTTCGTCACCGTTGACTTTTTTGTATAAATACTTCTCAAGAGTTTCAACTGCTTCCGTCTGGAGCCAGTGAGCCTACGGCATCCACAATTAGGCGGGTTGTGAGGCTGAAGGTAAGTGGCGAGGGGAAGGAGATGGGGTAGAGGAAGGTGGGAAAGTACCTGGCTATTCAGATCTAGTCACCAAACATGGCTGAAGCCATTTCAAACAACGTTTCAATTCTAAATGGTGGTCTTACACCAGGACGATACTGAGGTATCTTCCACTCTGGAACGTGCGCCAAATATACCTAATATTAAATTATTAAATTGTGCAAACACAAGTCAATCAAAAAAAAATTATCTGCACATGCCGGGATTCGAACCCGCGACCTCCGGATCGCTATTCGAGAGCCTTGCCCCTCAACCACGGAGGCGGTCAACTAGACTAGTTATATTACAATGCCATATTAATATTTTTTGAAACTGAAAATTCATGATGAAATTCCATTATGATGACATAATAAAACAAATATAAAACGTATTTCCACTTTAATTTATTTGACCGTAACCGGTTTCAGCCTATAAAAGCCATCTTCAGATTGATACAAATTATTCTTAACCTACCGTTTATATATGTTCATATTATACATATACGGTTTATGTACATATTATACATATAAACCGTAGGTTAAGTATAATTTGTACCAGTCTGAAGATGGCATTAACAAGCACAAACCGGTTACGGTAAAAAAATTAAAATATTTTTTTTATTATATTACTAGCGGACCCGACCACACGATGCTGTGGTTAACGGAACACAACGCCACGCCATTAGATAACCTTTATAACCAAGGCCATCTGTTAAATCAAAAACCTCACCACCCGCTTGCCATCACGCTGCTCGCTGCCTGCTCCCTTAATTTATATATTTTAACCAATGTACACAAAACCTTGACGAATTATATTATACGTAAAAACCTTTCTAATGAATCATTCTATCTATTGATGAAAACCGCATGAAAATCGGTTGTGTAGTTTAAAAGATCTAAGCGCACAAACAGCGGGAGCGATTTCATTTTATACTATTTAAAGATTATACTACATAAATTATTATTATAAAATAATTTAGAAAATATATGTTATTTCCTCATGAGGAGACTTTCATGCTATCATCGAATCTCCCACATTTACAAAATCCAGCGGCTGCGTTCGTTAGTTGACTGCCGAACCGACAGAGCGCTACACTAATAAGAGCGCAAACACCTAATCTAATAAATGCAGAATAGAACCGGGATACAAGCGCTATTATTTATTGGGGCTGGGAGGTTGGGACCGCAAATACGGGCTAATTCACGCGCACCCATAAATACACGTATTACCCGGATTTATTGGGAGTTGGTAGCGATAGAGTGAATTGGGCCACGCAACTGTGGAGGATTCAGAATTCAATTAAATAATTTGGCAGGCTTTGAACTGAAACGGGAACATATTTAGTTGGTCAACTAGTTTAATACTGTTATTATTCTATTATATACACTGATATACCTCCCCAAGAGAACAAAGAGTTTTTCTGGTACGGGCCAATGGTTTTGGGGTTATTTCAAATCCTGTCTAAACAGAACGATGACAAAACCGAACACGTTTTACTTATTGACTGCCAACAGTATACATCACGTAATTATTACAGTAATAAACAGTTTCAACATCGTTGTACCCTCTGGAATCGCACCCTGAAGAAAACACTGAGTGCGATTCCAGAAGGCAGACGTCCAGTGGGCCGCCCCAGACATAGTTGGACGAGGCAACTCCAGAAACTGTGTGAGGAAAGGATGGGACTGCCATGGACGGAGGCCGCAAAGACAGGGACGTATAAGGAGGCGCCTTGCATGTGTGTATATGTATATCTACTCGTATGTGCATGCACACACATGCACATACGAGAAGATATATATATACACACATATTTCAGAGCCAACGCACACATAAGTAAGTACATGATACAATAATTACAATGTGGTCTAAATATCTCTTTATAATTATCATAATAATATTTATATTTGGATGACTTATTTTCAACATCCCCCACAAGTAGAGTAATTATTTATTTATCTACTTATCGTGTATTTATGTACCTACCTATTTTATTTAAGCGAAACCGCAGCCTACAATAAGAATAGTTTTTTTATTATTATATAAATATTATCTACTTAATTGATAAACCACTTAAAGTAGTCGTTGTTATACAAAAACATTGTACCTAACTAAACTACATAATATTAACCAATAACAATTCTTACATTTATATAATTATATATTCATAATTCGACTACCATAATACGGTCATGTGCCTAGTGTGGTAGTCAAACCACCTGTAAAAACTGTATAAAAATTTTATGATGAATAAAGAAGAGATTTTTTTTTATATATATGGGCATCATCAGGTATAGTTCCTTCTGAAGGTAGTGATTGAATTCGAAAATTTATCCAAGTATTCATGATCGCAGTGTTTATTATATAATCCAGTCATTCTTGTCGTTGGTTTGAAAAAAACTTGTATTTTTTCGATAAGTATCGATCGAAAAGGTTTCAGGGATTCTCGTAAATTTAAAAAAATACAAATTACTTGACAAGCTTTTGAAGGATTTCGCTGATCTTCAGACAGATCCTTCAAGCCTTTAAGCCGAATGCTTTTGAACTTAAAACTACTAAGGCAATAAATTTAAATAGATACTTTTGGAGATGAAACACCAACTGGTGCAAAATAATTAAATAAAAGTGTCACTTTCAGCAGATGTGCGGCATTTAAGGTTCCTTTGAATAAAGCAGCAAAACACGTTCCAAGATGATCAAATTATTTAATTTTTGTTAGATATACTTGTATGTATAGATGACGAAATAGACGAAGGAAGGTAACACTTTAAAAACGAGATATTCAAGAAAAATAACTGCTGTTTATAATGGCTTTTCAAAAATGATCTTTTTACAAACATCTGACAACCCCAGTATAACAACAATCTAAAAAAAATACAAGTGTGCAGTTCACACGCGGTATAAGTGAAAACTTCAGAACACTAAAGTAGACAAGAGTGAGGAGGCTGCGAAGCACTAAGAGGAGACCGATTATTCTATCTCATTCTCTTGCAGTCTATATCCTATAGATGTATGTGTTTGAATCTTTTTAATGACGCTTTTTCGTTTCATCGAGTTTCAAATCACAACGGTGCTAAAGAAATTTTCATTTCAAAAAGTAACATACGCGGATCTTTTAACTGAAGTACCTACATCAAAAGCAGTCATTTCTATGAAATCTTTTTTATATTTTCCTTCCGGAAAGAAGTTAGCATCTTGCGAGTTTAATTATTTCAGCACGGTAAATATTGCGAAGCGTATTTAGAGTCTACTTACATGATGAAAACTAAACTTTCTTCGCCTTCTGACGATGATAAGTTCAAGTGAAGTAAAACCATACAGGTGATAATATAATATTGGTATCTCAATAAAAGCAGACACGTATAATAAGGCTTTGATTAAACTCCAAAGAATTTGTTTTTAACTAATACGAATTTAAGGAATCCAAATCCCATGTAAATATGGCAGATATGAATACGCAGTTAAATAACACTGGTGCTGGCGTATTTGTTTGGTAACAAAAACAAACTTTATGAACTTTAATCCTCGAAGGGTTAATGTAGTTTCAAAATAATATTATAATCTGGTTACAATTAAAATCAGGAGAAATTAAATTTAGTTTGCTGGTTTCCCGCAAGAGGAATATAATTTTGTTCTCACTTCGAGCCCTTGATATTAAAAATAAAAAGTTTTGTCTCTACTTTTTAAACATTTATTTGGTATTATTTTTGTTAGAAATTTTACATTATAAATAGTTTTTACAGTACGCATTTTTGTGCAATTATTTTCTATTAATATAAGATGTGCTAGTGCTCGAAAATAGTGTTGGTAGTTCTTAGTCGAAGCACGATATAGTTAAAAATGACCTAATCGGATAGGGACGCTTAGCTCAGTTGGTACAGTCGCGGCCCGGAAAGCTGAAGGTCCTGGTTTCGAGTCCCAGAGGTATCAATACATTTTTCTTATTTTTCTGTTTCCAGATTTTCGATTGAGCTTCGTTAATATTATGTTCGTTTCATTAAGAGCGTTTGACCAGCCAGCGACCGAAAATCCACATTTCGTCGAAAGTTGTCCTTACGATCCTGCAGGGCGGTTACAATGAGAAAGATTAATTATTCTCTGTACCAGCTTTGTAAAATTATAACTCAATGTCGATTTTATTTCATTCCAAATTTGCTTTAATTTATACCTTCATCCAAAAATGCTGAAAGGCACGATAATAAAACTATTGCAATAATGTACTCTTTGTAATTATTTTTTGATTGTAAGTATTTCTCATTTTTCAATAATGTCTAAGTAAAATAAGAGTGTTAAATAAATCTGAAATATATTAGTTTGTTAGTGCGCAAATAAATACACAAACGGACCAATTTTTGTCAAGAAACACATGTACGTATATATTTTTTAATGATTTTATTTAAACAAAAATTAAAATTCTAAAACATGCGATATCCAGGTAATGTACTAATTTATTTTACTGCAAGATTATATGATTTGAAATGTGTGTGGTATAATACAAAATCTTTTTTTGAAAATTTAACATATCTGTCAACGACCTATGGTATAACCTTTTTATACTAAAAATAAACATTTTTTCTCAAAATTTAAAACGAATGCTAGATAAAAGAACAATCTTTCGAAATCCATTTATAATTTTTTGTGGAAAAGAGTCAATGCGTCTAAAATCTGATTTAAAAATGACATATTTCTGGTTTTCTCGGGTAATAAATACCATGTATCACAATTTGCAGTTTTATTTTATTTAAAGTTAAAAAAATATATCTACAAAAACGATAAAATTAAAGTGGATTAATATGAAGAAACATGAATAACCATTTAAAAACATATAAAAGTTGATACTTAATCAGTGCTTTAGAGATTTATTTAGTGTTTTATGCGTATGGTCATTAAAAAATACCTCAAAAGAAATTTTACGCGCATAGTTACATGCCATCCCCGTCGGTGCATAGTTATATTTAATTATATTTTTACAGAGCAGCTAAAAATAATACTTTCTAGATTGTATTTAATACAGATTAAATATGCTGTTAGGTCTGCGTAAAAGTTGGCAAGTTTATCTGTATTTTTATTGTAAGTTATTTACATAAACCTAGTATTTTGGACTTTTAAGTATTCTTGAAATCAAACAAATCAAAAATTAGCAATGTAAAAGAAAGACAGAAAAAACGAATATATTACGTTACTCAAAATTGCTGAACTGTGTTCTTCAATTTGTTGAACTGCAATCCACTGACAAAAACATATTTATCAGTCTGCATACTGCAATTAATTGCTGGATATCCGATCAAAATGGGTTGAACACAACGTGACATATTTATGTTTGTGATTTTAGATTAACATCTGTGTTACTATTTACCCTCATATTCTCGCAACACCGGCGAATATCGCTGTAAGGGTAGTGCAATATTACGACATACCTACTATCATACGCATCAAAACACACGAGATATTTGGTTGTACCATACGTACACATCGCAGAATCATTATCATCAAACAGTATTAACAGCCTACAGACTGTACAGTTGAAATTTAATAATCCGGCTTAGAATGCAACTCTGACGCCGCGCCTTACGCAAAACCATTTTCGTACGTGGAGTTTGTATACAAATCTCGTTTTGTAATAGTACCGAATTAAAGTATTAAAAATATCGTTTTTAACCTTATATAATATTATTTATTCTTAATTTTACGTAAATTCTAAATCTCTAATTTTTAAGTTTAATTTATCTTAATAGTACGTTTTTTATTTACTTTTTTCCTTTTTTTCACCAATATTATGTCTATATATATTTAAATGTATTGTGTATAATTTTGTATATGAAAAACACCCAGTGAGGCCAACATCATTGAATTATGTAAAAAATGTAAATAATATTGCATCAAATAAATACATAAGTAAATAATAAATAAAGCAATGCCAAACGATGGCGCCATTTTTGTTAACGGCTAGCGTGAGGAGCATCGCCTAGTGGGCGTAAGTACTGCTGAATTTGTAATTTCGTGAATCTCTCCGGATACGGGGAGATTGATGATAATATGATTATAACTGTAACTTTCAGTTGTGAGAGTCGTCTATATATTATATATGACGTCATTGCCTGTCGCGGTTACTTTGTTCCGGTGACTAGCTGTCACTGTATCCCAGTGGATTCGAGAAATCGGCTATTTTTGGAACCAATAAAATGGTCAGGTCACCAATACTCAAAATGGGCGAAATCGTAACAAATACCGCCCGCAGAGCCTAGCAGCAAAAATGAAAAAACCTGCCGAGTGGATTTCTGCTGTTTATTTTTAATATACCAAATTCTCGCACATATATCTGGGCTTAATGCTAGCCAGAAGTGCCTGCGTCAGTTTTGTTAATTTGATGTAGGTACGTTCCGAAAAATACTCGAAAACCACCCTTCTTTGAATGTTATGAATACTTATGTCAGGTACTCTAAATTGATGAAGTCGTGGGTCGTGGCATATCTAATGTAGAATTCAAAATTTTGGTTGAACGTTTTTTACGCCAAGAAATAGATAGACAATCTCCATCCCTCAGATATTTATCATAAGCACTTCCAGCATTGTCCCAATCCCAGATATAATAATGTACTATTCGGATATTAAGAAAACAACACATTTTTACAATAGATATTGCCAATAATCAAAAACCTATAAAAGTGAAGACGAAGCCTCTACTTGCGATGAAAAAATCATCTACATCTGCAAAGTAATATAATATCCGTCTGAACTTAACGTCAAGGTTATGAACCTGGTGTATTAATTACTAACTAGCAGTAATTTTGTTTAGATTTCAAAGATGCTGTGCGCCAATTCGCTTCAAATAGTTGGAAGGTGATTTTGACAAATACGTGTAAATGATATTTTGAGATTTGTGTTGTTTTATAAATATTTCGATTTGTTATTCATATAACTAATACAATTTTTCAAACACTAATTCTCGGTTAAGATAATATGTTTACGGTGGAACACTTGATATCTTCTTCTCTTATATATAAAAATGAATCGCTGAATGTGTTGCTAAGCGCGAATCTCGAGAGCAGCTAAACCGATTTTGCTAATTCTTTTTTTTAGAATATTCCTTGAAGTACGAGGATGGTTCTTACGGAGAGAAAAATTAAGAAAATTTCCCAAAAATTGGATAATTTCAGAAAACCTTTTTTTTACGTGAGTTCCACACAGGAGGCCCTGAGGAAAATAATTTCCCTGAGGGCCTATGTCATCTCTGGAGATGCTGTGTGGAGGGTTTTTTTTAGGGAAAGGAAGGAGAGGAGAGTTCTGGGAAGGAAAAGGTTTTAAGGGGTGGGTAGGAATCTGGGGTTTAGTGTATCCTGGTCATCCACCTCCAAGACCTAAACACACCTCATCCCATGAACCCGGGCACCCCTGCTAAATCACCAAACGTAGCGAACCACTTGAGGTGACCTATGGCAGAGGTGTTGGTTATCCAATTAAGGTTCCCGGAGCGGCGGTACCCATTCCCACCTCCCAAATTGATTTTGTATCAACCATTTTTAAGGGCGATTAACCTAACGACTATCGTACGTTTGACAGTTCGCGTGTTTGAGAATGACATTTTAAATCAGGATTCTATTTTTGAAAATCTTTAAGTTGATAAATTTATTTAAAGTAGGTACTCCCCTAATAGTTTGAATCGAATCAAGAAAAGATATTTTCAATAGGTATCTATGTTAGGTACCAAATTAAATATACATGAAAAATGGAAATTTGAATAAAAATTGTTAAAGGTGGCACGCAGGCTGTTTAAAAACTGAATGTACTGGGATTGAATATTAAGTATTATTGAGGGGAGGGGGGAGGGAGGGCGGTGAGAGGGGGAGGTGGAGGAGGCGGAGTGGGAACCCCCCTTACACCATGCGAGCGAAGCCGCGGGAAAAAGCTAGTAAGACAATAATAATACATACCGAGTTGGTCTTCGAGCGATTTATTTATTTATTCATTTACTTACTCATTCCGGAATCAACAGCATATGTACATTTTATCAGTTTGCTTGTGAATTTATCTCTAATAAGACAAAATATAAAAAATAATGGAACTTTTATAAAAATTATATGAAACACACCATTGCTAGAATTTTCGTTATTTGTTTTTGGAGTGGCCCCTTCTTTAGCCAACGTTTCGGACAGCGTTACAGTGTCCATCATCAGGGCTGTAAAGCTGTCCGAAACGTTGGCTAAAAAGAAGGTAGCGCAACACGGCATAATACCTCAAAACCAATAACGAAAATACTTTAGGCCGTGAAAATCTAAAATCGTAACCAATTGCTAGAATAGTAAAAAAACATCTATTTTTGGAGATTATTATGGTGGTATTTGAAGACGTCATATTAAAAAAAGATATAATTTAGAAAAATAAAACTGAATATTACATTAATTAAGATAAATACAGAATTAAACAAAAAAAACTCTCTAATGACAATAATAATTTAGAAAAATGTTTTTTCGGTGTACCTATTATCGTCATTTATTGGTAGCCTTAAGACGACAGGATGCACATAATGTAAGGCTCAATTGTCTCAAAAGTCTCCTAACCGCATTAAGACGGAATAACCAAAAATGTCGTTTTTAAATAAAATTATGACGGATTAATGTTTTTCCACAAAAAGCAAATCGAATTAGAAAGATTGTTCTTTTATCTAGTAAAGGTATGTTTGAAATTTAAAAAAATGTTAATATTTAGTACAATAAGGTTATACCTACCGTAGGTCGTTGGCACATTTGATAAATTTTCAAATAAAATTTTGTATTAAACAACACACGTTTCAAATCAGATGCAGTAAAATAAATCAATAAATCATATAGGAAAGCTACTTTTCAGAATTTTAAATTAAATAATTCTTTCGACGAAATTTGAATTCTCGGCCGCTGGTAATCGTCCACAATAATGGTTGGTACCAAATCAGAGATGTTTTACAAATCTAGAAATTAAAATAATAATATTCCATTTTTTCATTGTTATCCAACTTACTTATTAGAACTACATTTTAATTTAAAGTTTTTTGTTTATTAAAAAATGAATTGTGTAGTTTGATAATGCGTTCATAAGGCGAAACAGCTGTAGTGCGTAATAATAATTATATGTCGGAACTTGTTTACATATAAAAGTTAAAATAAAAACATCAAAGTTCATAAATTTTATCATTCTACCTTGAATTTCAGCGGTTTGCGATAGAGCGACAAAGAAAAAAAAGGCAATCGTATCACACTGTCAAATTAATTAAAGCAAATTTGATTTATAATATTAAAGTATAATTCTTCTTTAATAATATTAAAACTATGTACATATTTTATGATAATATTATTTAATATGCTTACAGGCTATTCACTGGTATATCACTATAAGCAAATGCGCGACAATCTAACTACGTAGTCTGCAAGTATAGGTACACAGATCTATGGTAAACCTGTTTGGGGTCGCGTAAATCTGTATCGCTCCCCTCCCAGCGACAACTACCCCTGTCAGACCCCAATAAACATCACATGTCACCACGCCATGGCACGGCTGGTACCTAAAATGTTGGCCACCGCTGCTACCAGCATCCGATAATGGACCCGATCATTTACAACAGATCTCCATTTGGCCGCGGTGACGCGACGATTCTGAAATACGGCCAACTGTGATCATAATTTCATGAAAGGGCACGATTAATGACGTCAGGGAGTTATGTTGTAGTTACCTATTAGGTTAAATAGGTTTTTTTATAATAAGGTCATTGGTTGGATTCTCACTTAAATACGAACAAAATATAAATGGCCAGTGCTGCGGAAAACAGTAACGCCGTTTTTAAATGTTTTTATTACATTTCAACTTACGAGTAAGCTGATTAAACTTTTGTTCGCGGTTATACGAATTAGTGACCAGATATATTCATAGCCCATAACTTTCTTGCCGGAATGACGGAATTGGTAAAAGCGCACGTCCCGGTTAGACGAGAGGTTCTGGGTTCGAGTCCCAGTTGCGACCATTATCTTTTTCTGTTTTTCTGTGTCTTTTTAATTTCATATTTTTGTTTATATTATTATTCGTTGTTTATATTATTATTGTTATCTTCTTCTTCAATGATTCTTCTTCTTCTTTCGTATGGTAAGGGGTCAGAGGGGGACATTTAGGTCTGCGAGCCAGTCTAGGGCCTCAGGCGTTGCCCTGTGGACCTCATCAATCCCGCCAGGGAATGAATGAAACGGGCATTCGTTGACCACATATTCGGTGGTCTGCACCGCACCGCATTCACACATCGCTGACTCTTTAAGGCTCTGCAACCGGGCCCGAAAAGAAGAAAATGGAGAGATACGAATGTTAGAGGAGAGCGCTAACATTTACAGCGACAAAATCGATGCGAAAATTACGAAAACGTTTAATAAAATACGATTCGTTTAAAATCGAGCAATAATCTCGCGGGCATTATCTTAAACAGCATTTAAAGAAACACTGTGAATTTTTTCATACATAAAACTTAAAAAACAACTCAAACAAACGTGTTTATAATGATTTTTGGAGCATACTTTGCGATTTTTTTCAATCGAGGGAATTTTATATAATTTGCGTTTCGGCACGGGCAAAGTCTGGATATTATCTATTAAGGGGCGACCGAGATCTCGGTTTCGGTCTCGGTCTCGGCATTCTCGGCTACAAATTCAACCGAGAACTCTGTCTCCCTTCTCGGCGAAAAATCGCCGAGATTCTCGGCCATAACCGAGACCGTTGTAAGTAGGTACGGTATAGGATAATGGGATTCAAATCTACCGCGCGTGTCCACATTCGTCACTTGTGTCAGTGCGTGAGAGAGCTGTCGATTGTGATTGGTCTCTTAGGGTTTGTTAGGGTGTGTTATTTCGATTTAATGTGTTTACTAAGTAGGTATAATGTTTTATTGTTGCTATACTATGAAAAAATAGCGCTTTTTCACTTTTTTCTCAATTTATCTATTCTCGGTCTCGGCTCTCGGTCTCGGCCGAGATTTTAATTTATTCTCAGTCTCGGTCTCGGTCTCGGCCGAGAACGAAAAACCTGTCTCGGTCGACCCTTATTATCTATTATCTTCATCTATATATTATTATATTATCTTCAAGAATAACATATATTTTTTAAGAGCTTTAAAACTTACCGTGTTTGAGGGAAATATGAAATAAATCGGTAGAAATCCGTTGCGGGCCCTTAAGGCCCCATCTATGCATCATGTGAACACAACGGCTATGGAAGGTAATATATCATCTTCAATGATATATTAAATTGATGAGAATAACCCCCAAAATTTTCGAAAAGAGAGTTTTCCTTACAAAAAATGAATTATTTTTTTGTTCAAAAGGTGTTGCAAATATCTAGTACGGGATATTGATACACTATTTATTTGTTTTTAATAATAAAATATAGGATATTAAAAAAATAGAGTATGCAATTCACATGGGGTAGACGTTAAACCTTCAGAAAACTAAAGTAGGCAAGAGCTACGAAGCACCGCACAAAGAGGAGACCGATTATAGATACTATCTCATTATCTCGCAGCCTAAATGCTTCATACATATTTTTTTTATTTTTTTTTGTGTTTCACAATGTTTGCTTAGTCAACAGAGAGAAATCATTATTTTTTTAAATAATTTTCACAGATCTCATGTAATTGCCACAATCGCCTCTAAAATCTTGAATAACTGCATTCTTTGATATCCCGTATTTCATAATTTAAAACAAATAAATAAAGTGGCACTAATCCATACATGATATTTTTGTACAAAAAAAAATCAGAGTGTGTACTTCACACGCGGTGGAAGTGAAACTAGAAAGTCGCTAGATGTCGCTTTCTTTTCTTTTGCCTGTTTATTTTAAAATGGTTTGAAGATTGGATATTGATTTCACAAAAATAAAAATATTTTTTTTTTGGATTTCGAAGGATTCGAACCTCCGTTCGCTTGATGTCTGTCTGCCTAGCCGCTGAAACTTGTCAGGCGCCTTGCCCACTGCGCTATCGAAAATCTGTGCCGAAAGTGCGAATATACATTACATTAGAATCAAGGACCCGCCAAATAATAAATTTGTGACGCATTTCCGTTTCATCCGAATTTCAAATCACTAACGGCGCTAAAAAAGTAGGTAACTATTCATTTTGGTTCGTTATTTCGGCCTCAAATCCAAATTTAAGTTTTGTACGATAAAGGCCTCGCAGCCGTTTCCCATAATAAAAGTTATTAATATCGTTTCCGGCAACTCGGCCGTTCATTGACATAAAATTTGAAATACATATTATATAATATATTATGCATGTACTAAACCCGACTCACTAGATGATGTCTGTTCTGGGATGGGTAAATATTTGTGTTTGTACATAAATATAAATACCCGTATAATATCAATAAAATGAGTAATTCGGGAACCTTAACATATTTGATGTTATAATTCCTTTTGAATGTGAATCTAGTCGATGGGCTACATTTATAAATATATCCTTCACTAGCAGACCTGGCCACACGTTGCTGTGGCTAACGAAATACAACTCCATTACCCAACCTTTATAAAATCCATACCACCCGCTTGCCAGCTGCCCGCTACCTGAATTGAATATTTGAATTTCTCGGCTTTCATCTAATATAATAAGCGTGTATCATACATATAAACCTTCTTCTCGCATCACTCTATCTATTGGTGAAAACCGCATGAAAATCCGTTGCGTAGCTTAAAAGATCTATGCGCATACATTTTGAGCGACTTCATTTTACACTATGTAATAATGATTACTTACTAAAATGGTATAAGTATTTAACAGCCAAATCTTCCGAGATACACATAATAAAATTATATAAACGTAATAACGAAACCTGTTGAAACTTTTTTATTGTTTAGTTATTTTAATTTTATTGTACTTTATTTTTATTACATTAGCTCAACACGGGAGGCCCTGAGGAAAATAATTCCCATCAGGACCTACGTCATCTTTGGGGATGCTGTGTGAAGAGTATGTTTAGGAAAGGAAGGAAAGGAAGTTCTGGGAAAGAAAAGGAGTGGGTTGGATTCTGGGGGTCAGTGTGTCCAGGAGTGATGGACGAATAAATCCATCCCTCCCATTGCGGCGCAAGGCGATGTTCCGAGAGTGTACGGCTGGAGAAGTCAAAGGAACTCCCTCAACCACTCTCTCCCGATCGGGCCTGCCATGCAGCTGGTGGGTAGACGCATCCGCCGCCAAGACCCGGACAAACCTCACCCCATGTACCGGGGCACCCCTGCTAAGTCATCAAACGTAGCGAACCTCTCGGGGTGACCTATGGTAGAGGTGTTTTAGAAGTTAAAAAACCATTTGGTATTTTAACTTCTGTACATTTGTTAATCACTTTTCGATTCCGGTTCAAGATGGTGGACGTGTGGATTCTACCTTTTTATCCTGCCAGAATTCGCAAGAACATGGTTCCTTCTACGAGCTGTCAAATCAGAATAATCTATATTATGGTTGTTTCTATAAATTAGAAATAAGAATTGTGATTGTGATGGTGATATTTCTTTGGAAAAATTGTACAATTCCTAACATGAAATTAAATAATACTGTACTTAAATATTTATGGGATAGGTAGGTACTTAAAAATCTTACGACTTTTGAAGAAATTTTGGTGTTGATTTATTAAATAAGACAAAATTAGAAACATTCTATTTTAAACGCGAGGTCTACTAACCGTTCACAGAACTAATAGTTAATTAATACTGTAGTGTGATAGATACAACTCTGTAGTGTGTAGAAATATGTACTTTGTTTTAATGTACTTCAACAGACGTCATTAGTATAGGTAGTTATATGTAGTTTTGAGGTGTCTCAACAGATGTCTGTAATGTAGTACATTCGGAGAGTGACAACTGTCGCAGTTTGTGTATAAAACAAGTGTCCGTCCGAAACAGGACTTTCCACCGAAACCGAATCTTCGGTGTCTGTCTCAGTCTGGCAGGTGACATATGAGCCACGAACTTATCCGAAGTCAGCCGAACGAGAAGTTCCAAGAAGTAGTTAACATGATATGTTATTTTTTTATAAATTTTGTTTGTTTTATAGAATTATCATAAAAAAATATTATTTTTTCACATACTTCAATTATTGTTTTATTTATTTAATTTAACACGTGTTGACTGTCTGAATAAGTGTAAAAAATAAGCCAAACAACAGTAAACAATCGATTTTTAACATGTCTAAAAAAGTTTCGGTTTTGGCAGATGATGCTGATGCCGAAATTAGATTTTTTTGCTGAAACTTGCCGAAACCGAACCTTCGGTCGGTCACTATATAAAACTCGAACGGTCACGGAAATGGTGCTACGTGTGTACTCATACTCTATGATGTCTATTTTGTTTTTGTCCCATTTTTTTGTTAGGTTAGGTTAAGTTTTAATAGATATTTTGGAGGGGAATGTTCTGTTCGTAGGTTTTTTGTCGCGCGGTGAAAAGTTGCAAAACCCACGGAAATACAGGGTGTCCGGGGGTAAAGTGCATTAACTTCGGGAGGTGATTCTACATGATAGAACAAGTAAAGAAGAATCGAAATTCGAAGAATTTCGTAAAAAGATAAAATTAGACCGGCGTGTGCGGTCAGATTTATTATTTTCCGCTTTTACGATGAGAGCCAATCACAATCGAGTCGGGCGCCCGGCAGGATCTTAGCAAGTAAGATCGTACCTCACACCAAGGATTTTAAGTAGGTACAACTTTTTGTACGGGAAAAAAATGTTGGAATTTCGGAAAAGTTGTTAATCTTTTTTACTCCTACCATCATGTAGAATCACCTCCCGAAGTTAAAGCCCTTTACCCCCGGACATCCTGTATACCGGATGATATCATCTTCAGTGCCGAGTTCTCTTGCTTCAGAATTACATAGAGCATCCATTGGAACAGAAGTTTGGTCAAATTAAATATTCATCTTAAAACACACATCAAAAATATTAATAAACAAGATTTGTAATCTCGCCATACAATATTCCCAAATATAAATCAAGTAATCCCAATCTCTGGGACTAAGGGCACTTAAGAACTCAAAACTCTAATATTGTGTTCACACTTCTCCAGTTAACTGGTAAAGTTAGTAGAATGTTGTGTTTGTTCTTGAAATGATAAGAAATAAATATGATGAAAAATAACGTTTTATTGATGTTTTTTGTAAGACATACTTCTTATTTTGTTTGCAGAGAAATGCAAACATAAAATGGAAAATAAGCAGATTTAATACCCATATCACATCGTTCAGGAAATTGAAACCTTATATGCCACACGTTTCATGGTATTATGTTATTTTTCATACGCTTATAAATAATAATAATGTTGTAAACAAGTATGCCAGAAAATCTTCCTCAGTGTAATCAATAGGGAAGAGCTTTTTTTACATTTTCAGAAATTAATGTTGTTTTGGACAACAACCAAAAACACATGTTAAAGATCAAACCCAAAAGTATTTAATGAAAAGGCCGTACTAACATGTACGTAATATTTCACTTCATTTTAACGGTTAGGAGTTGAGTCTTTTATATTTTGGTTTTTTAGATTGATGAAGGATTTCTTCGTCGATGTAAATTATACATAAAATTATGGACCGAATTTCTCTAATAATATTACTTTTTAAAAAAAATTTTAAGTAACCCCCGACACAAAAAAAGGGCTGATTAAAAAGACCTTAAAACGCCTTAACCGATTTTCATGAATTTTAGCTAAGAACCATCTCGATCACGTCAGTTTTCAAACCAAAAACGCGTCAAAATTGGTCCTTTCCAGGAGGAGGATTAGGAGCTACGATGCCACAGACAGACGCACAGAGGAGGCGTCTACTATATCTACAGGAATTCCAAAAACTGAAAAAATCGAATTAATATCTATGAGAATCAAAGTGTTGTCGAATATCTACAGCTCAAACTGTTGATTAATATCTATGAGAACCAAAGTGTTGACGAATATCTACAGCACTGGCAGAGGTTGGATTTGCAATTATGTATAGCATATTGGAATAACGTAATATTGCGTATGCAGTTTAAAAAACTTAATTTATGTAAGTGTGTACGTAAAAATCCCTAATATCGGACTATTGTACACATTTAGCTGATTAGTCCAACCTACGCTCTGTAGATATTAGTTCAACCTACGCTCTGTAGATATTAGTCAACACTCTGATGTTTGTAGATATTAATTCAACATATGAGCTGTAGATATTCGTCAGACATACAGGCTGTAGATATTAGTATCTGGAGTCCGCACAGATACACAGCCAAACTTATAACACCCCTCTTTTTGTGTCGGAGGTTAAAGCAATGAAGCGTTTATTTCAATTTTGAAAGATATACACATCAATGTAATACGCTATTGAAGAAGAAGATCACCAATCTGAATGAGAATATGAAAAAAACAAGAATTAGAAAAATATAAAGGCACCGATCGCAATTGGTCTTTCCAGGAAAAACGCCTTAGCCAACTCGGACATTATCTTATCGGCTCTTATTTCTGAGTAATTTTTGTCGAAAACGGGAAAAATAAATCGAAGATCATATTGTTAATTCTGACTTTGATAAATGAGATCGACAAAAATGACTTATTGAGAAATGATTATCATTTTATTTATCTGTGTCTGGTTTTGGTTCATATTTTTGTTTAGATTTACTATTATTATCTCCTTCTTCAATGATGTATTTAATTGAACGTTTACATTGTTCGCACAATTTATATGATTATTTTAGCAAGCATACACATTTCACGGTCATTATTTGAATTGGGAGAGCTTGTAAAAAAATAATTTCATCAAGTTATTAACGTAATTCTCGCAATTCGGGCGTAGAATAATTTCACGAAATGGAAATCCGTTAGGAAACTTCGTGGAAAAAAAAACTTGGAATAAAAGGTTCTAAATTTAATCGTGGCATATGTCACGCAACGGAAATATGATAGTGTAATTAAAATCCATCCAGCTAAAACCTTGCCAGAAAAAAAAAATTAACGGGTATAAAATGGGTAGCTACCTAGGACCGTCACGTTTCCGGTATAATGTTAGGTGTTTAAGAATGGGACGTTTTATTTTTTTATATAACCACAGTTAATATAAAATCATGCAAAACTTATGTAACCATATACCTACTAACCCTTAAACCTTACTTTGGCTTAATCCAGTTCCACCTAAATTATTTAATAGAAATATGGTGTAACACATGCATTACGTACTTAAACGACTTAAAAAAGTACAGAATAAAGTTATTAAAAAACTCTTCAACTCTTCTTCTTCAATTATAACCAATACACTTCCACAAAAAAACTATACCAGGAAATTAACCTTCTGAATCTTATATTCTGAATCTGCCTTTTAATCTACAAAATACAAAATGGACTCATACACACAAACCCAAAATTTATAAAAACGTCACTAGTAAACGAACCTTGTACTAGACAACATAAAAAAACTGTAGATATAAAAATACTGTCAAGACTGAAAGTGGCAAGAGAAGCATTGGCCACGAGGGCGTACACATGTATAATCTCCTCCCAGATAACCTAAAAATGGAGAAGAATATAAATACCTTTGAAAAAAACTGTTTAAACTTAAATTGTTAGAACAAAATTAAAAATATTACTACTATACTACTTTACTCTGTACTTAAGTTAAGAAAGCGAAATATTATATTTCTTTTAACTTAATAAAAAAAAAAAATAATTAAAAAACCCTACCGCAGAACCATGGATAATCTCAGGATGTCATAATTGTGGGATTTGTGAAACTGAGAGCAAGAATTTAAAAAATATTTGATCACAATGCCATGTCTAGGGAAAGAAATTTACAATAAAGGTCTAAGTGAAAAACATTATGAACCGTCGATGCGGGCTACTTTAGCCCTGGACGGTAGCATTAGACCAAATCGGAAAAGAGCTTGAAATTCTCGCCACTTCGCAGTCGCTTTAGCGAGTTTTGTGGTTCCAGCCGAAATGATAGATGACAGAATAGGCGCATGCCTAAGCGCCATTTTTTGGTTCACTTTGCGTACATCTGTGAGGGTTGCAAAGCTTAAGATGAAGCCATAGTAAATAATGCAAAATCATACAAAATCGTATGTTTTTGTTTTGAAAATTTGATCGCTTAGAAGTGTTGTAGATGCTTCAATTAAATACTGCGTGTAGAACATACCTTGGCCCTTAAAAATATCGGTCATTTTTTTTATAAAACTTTTAATAAGCCTATAAAAAAATAAAGTATAAGGTCTAAAAAACACACTTTCAAGTCCAAACTCTCCTATTTATAAACCCCTTTTCGGTTATGGTTTCATTGTATAATGTGGCAAATTCAGTTTATTTTAAAATGATCGCAAAAAAAGTTGATATTTACACCTAATCTTCCCAAAATAAAATAAAATATGCATTTTCGCGTTGTTATTTTACAATACGGCCGCTAGTCGACGAATTCGGTTTTTCAAAGTAAACCCTACGGCGCGGCGTCCACCGAAGAACTACTGTTGACGCCATAGTCGGTAAACCTCAGTCACGCCCCGAACTCAGCGGAAGATGGACGCGTCGCTTTGCGTCGCTTGATTTCGTGAAATCAATTTTAAATTTCCGTTTTATTACAATAAACAATGTGTAAAACAGGAATTAATATTTTTTACAGGCCTTTACGAAATCAACCTGTAAAACAAATCTCTCAAATACCTTTTCCAACCTTTCCAAAATCTTTTTCTCAAGTATTTTTAAACTCCTCCCATGAAGGGCGTGAATTCCGATTTCGATTTTTTCCTGAACTAGTGGATCGCCTTAAAGTATTTACGTTAAACTGCACCTTTTTACGCCTACAAACTTTGTCGAGTAACTGTGATTTTTGGAAAGTTTGTAATGATAACGATATATTTTTTTTGTTAGACATGTGCGGAACATTTATAAATTATGAAGGTTTTAAGTCATTTTAAATGCCTAAATTTAGGAAAAAAATATCGGTGTACTTTGGTTCATTTTTGGGTTACTTTAACCCACCGAGCAAAATGTCTGGAAAATAGAAGGTAATTGGAGATAACCTATCATCACATAATATTATACGTTTGAGTAGGGCCCTTGGATTTTTTTCACAAAAAGGGCGCTATAAAAATCATTCTTATTATTATTATATTAAAGAGTCTTATTATAATGGTTCCCCCCTAATGCAATTCATATTCCGCCCCTAGATTTTGCATATTTTCGGCGATTCTCAAATGCAAGTAGAGGTAAACTTTATATATTTATAGAACGGTTTCATTATATATTAAAAATCCGCAGAAGGGTTTAACTAAAATTAAGGAAAGTTTGAGTGCTCAAGAAAAAAATATACTTTCCTTCTTTGTTACCACTGTAGAATATCTGTAGGCCAAAGTTACCCTCTCCTAAGACCAATACTGGCTCAACATTATAAAAATATAGATATGTACTATATTTGTTTGACTTGCACTTGACTTATCATATATAATATAACTCTAAGTTGATACAAAAATCATTACAATACTGATATACCATTAACAAAATAAACCACAGAATGATTCGTGAAAAATGTCCCTATTTTACGACAAAGTAACCCGCATCGATGGTATCTAAAAGCACAAAATTGAATCGACCATCAATTAACCAAACGGGAGTACTTCCAAATAGTGAATTCCCGGGTTTGCTTGAGCACTTTTGAATCAATAGACTCAAAGACAGCCGGAAATTTGGCAGCCGGGTTCAAGGCATCAGGAATTTCTCCGTTCGATCCTGAATGAGTTCTTCGGAAAATTCCTCACACAACTCTGAAGTCAGACCAGTATTGGATAGAGCGTTTACATCTAGGGGATACCAGATAAACTAAATCAAGTAAAAAATACGACATCTTCTGTCAAAAAAATTAAAAAAGAAATACACATTTCAGATTCAGAAGTATGGTAATTATTGTCTGAACGTTCACTTTCATCATTGAAAATGATACTTTTAAAATCAAAGCAAATCCCATTTCTAGAGTTCATTGAGCAGGACTTATTGACAAACAGAATTACGAAGAGACAAAATTTGTATTTTTGTTGATCAAAGGTACTTTTTTTTATATGAATACCGCACAAGAGTCCTAACTGCTCCCGTCTGAAGCCAGGGAGATAACGGAATCCCCTATTGGGGTATGATGTGTGACTGAAGGTAGTGGAGAGGGGAAGGAGATAGGGAAAAAGAAGGTGGGGATGTACCTGGCTATTCAGATCTGGTCACCAAACACGGCTAATGCCATTTCAAGCAACGTTTCAATTCTGAATGGTGGTCTTACACCAGGGCGACACTGAGAATATCTTCTATACTATATATATACATTATTTAAAAATTATAAATTGTGAAATAACACAAATTAATCAAATAAAATTTATTTGCCACGCCGGGATTCGACCTTCGGTGTGCAAGTCAAGACCCTTACTGCTGTACTACGCCGGAGTACTAATGAGTAATAAGTAATATAAAGACAAGTATTCAATAAATAAATTGAACAAATTTCACAACAACACCTTGTTGGATGATTATAATTTGTGTTATTTCTCAATTAATTAATTTAACGATTTATGAATATGAATGAAGCAAGGGAGGTGTGCCTAGACCGAGTAGTTCAGCGGTCCACTCACAACCCCTACCCCTGAGGGTTCGGCACGAACTTACACTATGTACATTAAATTGAATAAACATATGTACATTTTAAAGAAGTTCAGACATTTGACACTAACTTGGTCTTCAAAATTTTTTACTTAAACTACCGTTTAACGTATCAGGCAACGACTGAAAACAATATCTTAATAATGCTTAATGAGGTGGAAAATGACTATTTTTCTTCAAATCAATACGAATAGCGTTAAATATACCTATACGCAAGGATGCACTCAATCACAAAATTCAACGTTGTATACATACTATATTTATATTGTTTCTCCAAGGTTTGATGGTTTTTATTTTGTGAGGCAAGACCAAACTTCGGTGTTTCATATCAGTGTTTGGTCCTTTGTTGAATTTTCATATCAGTGTTTAGTCCTTTATTGAATTTCCAAGCAGGAAGTAATATTGGTTATCTGTTATCAGTTAATACAATTACATGGCCAAAGTTTGGAAACATTTCTACTCCTATATTAAATATCATCGAAGAGCATGAATTTGAGGCGAGTTTAGCGTTAGCGAATCTTTGACGTGAAAATCATTCACCGTCCAAAAGTTATTTAATATTTCTTCTAACACAGCAAACTTATTTTGTGGCACCATTTTGATTTAAATTAATAAATTACTTCGTTTTTACCACTTTTATTGTTTACAACACCAACATGTTTCGTGAGCAATGCTCACTTCTTCAGGGTTTTTTATTGATACTAATTATAAATAATAGAAGTAGACAATGGTGTCAATTGAAAAAGTTGACTTATTCAATTGACACCATTGTCTACGTCTATTATTTATAATTAGTATCAATAAAAAACCCTGAAGAAGTGAGCATTGCTCAAGAAACATGTCGGTTTTGTAAACAATAAAAGTGGCAAAAACGAAGTAATTTATTAATTTAAATATTTAATTGAAATTAATAAATTACTTGGTTTTTACCACTTATATTGTTTATAAAACCGACATGTTTCGTCAGCAAAGCTGACTTCTTCAGCGTTTTGACAGAACTAATTTTAAATATAGACATATATATAGGTAATAGAGAAAAATAATCGACATAAACAATAATAAAATTAGAAAGAAAATAATGTTTAAGGGACGAGGGGCAATATAGAACAATTTAAAAAATTTTAAAAGGGGAATAGATTTAATAATGGGTCATTTAAAAACAACTTTTGATTATTAATAATATTTAATTTTGCATTAACACTCTTTCTAATCTCTAAAATTTCTAATTTATCTAACTGAATGCCATTGACATTACAATGAATTAATTCTATTCCACTGTTAAAATTAAAGGTATGACTAGTTTCTATTAAATGGTTGGCAAACTCCGAGAAACTATTAATTGTTTTTGTGTTTAATTCGTAGAACTCCATTTTAATTTTTAGAAATTTAATTAAAATTAAATTCGATTATGTTATTATCGAGTTCTGCAAGTTTTTTGGTTAGTGTTTTAGTTACAGCTGTTTCGACTTGTAAGGTCATTTTCAAACTGTGGTGAAGCCACGTACGGACGACTTATTTATAAGATTTTAAATGTCAATTTTTAAAGGTGTCTAAGTTGATTTATTACCGGTTAAACCAATTTGTAGAGACACTAATTGAGAGAGTGCTAATGTGGGATTCGGAGTATTTCCCTTTGGTTTGCCTTGCACTAAGTGTTAGGGTTTTCTTAATTGAATTAGAATGACGTTATTGCTATGACTCATTTAAGTGCATTATATTTCTTAGGTTTGGTAAACATACTAAGTAGTGGGGAATAAATAATTTTCCTTACTTTATTAATTAGCGTTATGTTGGGGTCATTCGTTCGTTTATTGATTTCTAATTGTTCAAGCAAATTTAATCTAAGACCCTTTCGTTCAATATGTAATGGTTTTGGCTGGTTATTTTTAAGTGGAACGTGATTATTCACTAAGAGATGTTCGGCGAATTTTGAAGAGGTGTTTTTATTTTTATAACAATTTATATGTTCTTTGAATCTAGTTGAGAATGCCCTACCTGTTTGTCCGATGTACGTAGCGTTACAGTCGGCGTGGTCACATTTTAATTCATATATGCCACCGTTATTGAGTTTAGGATTTCTACTTTTTGAGTTTTTAAGGCTTGTTCCCAAATTATTATTTGTTTTAAAAGCTATATTTAAACCACATTTTTTAATTTCTTTTGCAATTTTTAAAGATATTGGGCCGAGGAATTCGAGACATGCAAATTTTTCTATTTTTTTGTTATGTACCGGATATATTAAATTAATTTTATTTTTGTATTTCTTGTTTTTTATTATTTTCTCAATGTTTTTTGCCTCATAGCCGTTATTAATCGCGATTATTTTAATAGTTTCCTTTTCTTTTACGTATGCTTTATTATCTAAAGGAATGTTAATGAGTCGATGTACCATTGAATGGTAAGCTGATAATTTGTGGGACCAAGGATGAGTTGAATTTGCATTTATCGTAGTGTCTGTAAACGTTGGTTTTCTAAATATTTCGAAGGTATGTTTATTATTACTTCTACCAATTGTCAGATCTAAAAAAATTATTTTACCTTCGATCTCATGTTCAACTGTGAAGCAGATTTTATTATTAATGGTGTTGGCCCAGTTAGTAAAGATATCTAACTGTCGGTTGGTACCGTTCCAACAAATAAAGATGTCGTCTACATATCTGACATAATATATTATGTGTTTTGCTAAGGGAGATTTAAGCATTATGTTTTCAATATAATCCATAAATATCTCTGCGAGAAGTGGACTTAATGGTGACCCCATGGGGAGACCATCATTTTGTTCATAGAATGTATCATTAAAAAGGAAATAATTTGTTTTTACGCAAATTTTTATGAGCTGGAATAACTCTTTTCTTATTACCGGGTTGATGTTACATTTTTCCAAGATATTTTCGATTATTTTAAGGCATTCTTCAATGGGAATATTGCTAAATAAGGATTTTACGTCTAAAGAAAGGAATTGACAGTTATGCGGAAGATCAAAATTTTTAATTTTATTAACAAGTTCTATCGAGTTTTTTACGCTGTATCGTGGTGAAAAATTAGTATATTTTTTGAAGATGAAGTTAAGTCTTTTCGCTAAGTTTGTTGTAGGAGCATTAATAAAGGATACAACGGGTCTTACGGGAATATTAACTTTGTGAATTTTAGGTTGGCCATACAAAGCTGGGGCTCTTGGGTTCATAAAGGTAATTCTATAGTAATTCTTGATAGAATAGATTATATCAGTAAGGTGGAAGACTTCTTGTTACCAGAAGATTTTAAAATTCTAACTAAAGACCCATAACCCTGACATTTTTCTTGGACCATTCGGTGGGAAATATGGCGTTACAACTGTTTATAAGGATGTTGACATTATTGACAATTTTATTGGTTGGGTCTTTAGTTAGAATTTTAAAATCTTCTGGTAACAAGAAGTCTTCCACCTTACTGATATAATCTATTCTATCAAGAATTACTATAGAATTACCTTTATGAACCCAAGAGCCCCAGCTTTGTATGGCCAACCTAAAATTCACAAAGTTAATATTCCCGTAAGACCCGTTGTATCCTTTATTAATGCTCCTACAACAAACTTAGCGAAAAGACTTAACTTCATCTTCAAAAAATATACTAATTTTTCACCACGATACAGCGTAAAAAACTCGATAGAACTTGTTAATAAAATTAAAAATTTTGATCTTCCGCATAACTGTCAATTCCTTTCTTTAGACGTAAAATCCTTATTTAGCAATATTCCCATTGAAGAATGCCTTAAAATAATCGAAAATATCTTGGAAAAATGTAACATCAACCCGGTAATAAGAAAAGAGTTATTCCAGCTCATAAAAATTTGCGTAAAAACAAATTATTTCCTTTTTAATGATACATTCTATGAACAAAATGATGGTCTCCCCATGGAGTCAACATTAAGTCCACTTCTCGCAGAGATATTTATGGATTATATTGAAAACATAATGCTTAAATCTCCCTTAGCAAAACACATAATATATTATGTCAGATATGTAGACGACATCTTTATTTGTTGGAACGGCACCAACCGACAGTTAGATATCTTTACTAACTGGGCCAACACCATTAATAATAAAATCTGCTTCACAGTTGAACATGAGATCGAAGGTAAAATAATTTTTTTAGATCTGACAATTGGTAGAAGTAATAATAAACATACCTTCGAAATATTTAGAAAACCAACGTTTACAGACACTACGATAAATGCAAATTCAACTCATCCTTGGTCCCACAAATTATCAGCTTACCATTCAATGGTACATCGACTCATTAACATTCCTTTAGATAATAAAGCATACGTAAAAGAAAAGGAAACTATAAAAAAAATAGCGATTAATAACGGCTATGAGGCAAAAAACATTGAGAAAATAATAAAAAACAAGAAATACAAAAATAAAATTAATTTAATATATCCGGTACATAACAAAAAAATAGAAAAATTTGCATGTCTCGAATTCCTCGGCCCAATATCTTTAAAAATTGCAAAAGAAATTAAAAAATGTGGTTTAAATATAGCTTTTAGAACCAATAATAATTTGGGAACAAGCCTTAAAAACTCAAAAAGTAGAAATCCTAAACTCAATAACGGTGGCATATATGAATTAAAATGTGACCACGCCGACTGTAACGCTACGTACATCGGACAAACAGGTAGGGCATTCTCAACTAGATTCAAAGAACATATAAATTGTTATAAAAATAAAAACACCTCTTCAAAATTCGCCGAACATCTCTTAGTGAATAATCACGTTCCACTTAAAAATAACCAGCCAAAACCATTACATATTGAACGAAAGGGTCTTAGATTAAATTTGCTTGAACAATTAGAAATCAATAAACGAACGAATGACCCCAACATAACGCTAATTAATAAAGTAAGGAAAATTATTTATTCCCCACTACTTAGTATGTTTACCAAACCTAAGAAATATAATGCACTTAAATGAGTCATAGCAATAACGTCATTCTAATTCAATTAAGAAAACCCTAACACTTAGTGCAAGGCAAACCAAAGGGAAATACTCCGAATCCCACATTAGCACTCTCTCAATTAGTGTCTCTACAAATTGGTTTAACCGGTAATAAATCAACTTAGACACCTTTAAAAATTGACATTTAAAATCTTATAAATAAGTCGTCCGTACGTGGCTTCACCACAGTTTGAAAATGACCTTACAAGTCGAAACAGCTGTAACTAAAACACTAACCAAAAAACTTGCAGAACTCGATAATAACATAATCGAATTTAATTTTAATTAAATTTCTAAAAATCCGAGAAACTATTATTATTTAAAGCTTTCATGTGCTCTTTAATCCTTATTTCAAAGTTTCTCGAAGTTTTACCTATATAAAAGAAATCACAATCATTGCATTTCAATTTATAAATTCCAGATTTTTTCATTTTGGGATCTCTATTATTTACAATATAATTTTTAAGTTTATTATTTGCATAAAATACAGGAAGAATTTCATTCGGTACATTCTTTGTCAAGGCATTAGAGATTTTATATCATAGAATGGAAAGCTGACATTTTCAGCTTTCCATTCTATGATTCATAGATTAGTTAATGTACCCCTATCTCCCAATAATTTTTCAATAGAACTCAATGTTATTAAACGAATTGCTATTAATAATGGATACAACACCAATTTAATTGAAAACATTCTCAATAAAAAATATAAGAATAAATTCCTTAAATCATATATCTATCCTGTACAAAAGGATCAGGAAGGGAAAAAATGGAAGAAAATTATGTATTTCAATAATAAAATCTCTAATGCCTTGACAAAGAATGTACCGAATGAAATTCTTCCTGTATTTTATGCAAATAATAAACTTAAAAATTATATTGTAAATAATAAAGATAGCGATCCCGAAATGAAAAAATCTGGAATTTATAAATTGAAATGCAATGATTGTGATTTCTTTTATATAGGTAAAACTTCGAGAAACTTTGAAATAAGGATTAAAGAGCACATGAAAGCTTTAAATAATAATAGTTTCTCGGAGTTTGCCAACCATTTAATAGAAACTAGTCATACCTTTAATTTTAACAGTGGAATAGAATTAATTCATTGCAATGTCAATGGCATTCAGTTAGATAAATTAGAAATTATAGAGATTAGAAAGAGTGTTAATGCAAAATTAAATATTATTAATAATCAAAAGTTGTTTTTAAATGACCCATTATTAAATCTATTCCCCTTTTAAAATTTTTTAAATTGTTCTATATTGCCCCTCGTCCCTTAAACATTATTTTCTTTCTAATTTTATTATTGTTTATGTCGATTATTTTTCTCTATTACCTATATATATGTCTATATTTAAAATTAGTTCTGTCAAAACCCTGAAGAAGTCAGCTTTGCTGACGAAACATGTCGGTTTTATAAACAATATAAGTGGTAAAAACTAAGTAATTTATTAATTTCAATCATAATGGTGCCACAAAATAAGTTTGCTGTGTTAGAAGAAAATATTTAATATTTGTTTTCAGTTTGTGATGTTATTTGTCGTGTTTAGACACGTCAAAAAACGTTAACTCATTAGAAAGGGGGTATTTGCTATGGCTCTAGGCTAGGCGTAGAAGTCATGGGTTCGGAACTTGGGAAAATGAATACCAAATCAATTAAATTGATCGTAGCATAAAATAGACTTCACAGAAGTTCTCAGTATCACTTAGGTGAGAGTCCGTTTATTAATGTTAATAAGATGTTTGACAGACTTAGCTGAGCACCTATATCCAAGGTTAGAGTTTTGAAATGTCAAAGTGTTCTCAACCTTTCTTGTCCCCTTATATTTCCGTCCCTCTTTCTCCTCTCATAGCTTAAGGAATTATTTATAATCTCAAAATAAAACACTTTCTTCATTCTTCATCTCCGAAATAGCACAAATTTCTTTCAAAACTATAATCCGAAGATGTGAAAGTACGTTATCTATATTACGGATATCCGTCTCTCATACATAAGGAAGGATTTAAAATAATGAAACATTGTGTACGTTTCAAAACAAAATTAACAATTTATTCAGAAGGCTTAGTGACACTTATCGTGCTGTTGTATTTCTTTGAGGAAAGATGAATATTGATACTTGAAGGATTGTTTATATGAACAATGTAGGTACTCGGGAATCAAAAATTTTCCGAAATCAAAAACTATTAATTGAGAAATGGAAAAAATGCCAGATGATAGAAACCAAAAGTCCTTATTGAAAAATTGCACTAAGACTGAGACTGACTTTTTGGATTATGTTTGGAGGGAATGCCCAGGGACTGAAATTAGTGGAAAACATTGAGTGGCCATCTGTCGGTCAAAAATATAAAGTGCACAAAAGTTTAAATTATTTTAACAAATCATAATAAAATTCCCTCACGAATTGTCAGCATCAAACATAGACATATTGATTTTGAAGAATAACACTCAATAATTAATGAACGTAAAGAAAAACAATATAAAAATTACAACAACAACAAAAATACTATCTACTAATAAATATAAAAATAAATATAGTGAAAACGTGTCATAGAGGGTAGGAGAAGGATAAGGAGATGTTGCCGCACAAGTAAAATGAATATTAGTATGCACATACTGAACATTTAACATACTCTTCATGCAAAATAATATATGTAATTATTTTTTTTTTAAATATTCTTTATTCATAAAAAATATTTTAGGTATACGGTTTTTACAAGTTTTTCGAGTAACACAGTTCACACGCATTAGAAGCGAAACCTTCAGACAAGAGTGGAGAGGCAAAGAAGAAGCACCGCACAAAGAGGAGACTGATTATTCTATCTCAGGCTAAATCCTATAGATGAATGCGTTTGTCTCTTTTTAGTGTCACTTTTTCGTTTCATAGAGTTTCAAATCGCAACGGTGCTAAAAAAGTTTTCACTTCAATAAAAAGAAAAAAACATATTTGGTAAAAAACATATACGATCGTCCATTAGGGAGGTCGCTGGGCTAACAAGGTTTTCTAAATCACTTTGTAAGTTACGGAGCTCATTTTAACAAGGTATGCAAATCAGGTTGTTAAAATTTGGAAACAAGTTGGAACTTCAAGCGGTCTGGCTTAATTAGCGGCTGGCTCATCCAGTCTACTGCCCGCAGAGTCAATTCAATTAGGAACTGCATATAAGCCTCCAAATTGCAGAATTGCATTTTGGGGCGGTCGTAAAAATACATCGCCCCACAACTCTAATGCAAAGTAGTCCGATTTTTATATTTGAAAAAATTGGCTCTGCCGCTTTCATCGGTTGGTAGCTGCTCGGTGACAGTCGACACGAATCCGAGCCATATCCCCCATTGTTTCTATTTTCTATGATCCCACCCCTCAACTCATCAATATTTACTTACTAATTTGTACGTTATTTAATTTCCAGTTATTACAATAGTTTTTACAGTAGTAGTCCTGTTGATATGAAGTTAACCCCTTAGTCCTCGACCATACCCATCTTCAATAGGTAAGAATATTTCCGCTTTGAGTTAAAATCCAAATAAATGTAATACTTCTTTGTATACTCGTATGTATATCCAAAAATTAAAAAAAAATTGAAATGTGATGAAATACGCTTTTAAATGTTGTTATTAGGAATAATCAATTTGGGAGGCGGATATGGGTACCGCCGCCCCGGGAACCATTTATTGGATAACCAACACCGATGCCATAGGTAACCACAAATGGTTCGCTAGGTTTTAGGGTTTTAGGTTTTTCGCTAGGAATTAGCAGGGATGCCAGGGTTCATGGTGTGAGGTTTGTCCGGGCCTTGGCGGCGGATGCGTCTGCCCACTAGCTGCATGGCAGGCCGGATCGGGAGAAAATGGTTGAGAGAGTCCCTTTGACTTCTCTAGCAGCACTCTTTCAGAACATCGCCTTGCACAACAGTGGGAGGGTTGGATTTATATGTCCGTCACTCCTGGACACATTGACCCCCAGATCCTACCCACTCCTAATACCCTTTTCATTCTTAGAACTTCATCTCCTTCCTTTCCTAAAAAACCCTCCACACAGCATCCCCAAAGATGACACAGGCCATAAGGGGAATTATTTTCCTCAGGACCTCATAATTTTATTTCAAATTGCTGTCGGAAACTTTCATTTCATTAAAGTTTTAATTATTTTGTGGTTAACTTTTAGATTTGAATGCGTAGCGTTTTGTTTTATCATTACAATACCGTTTAGATTATATATATCATAATGCTAGTAAGGGAGATTCAACGATTTGTGAGACCTATGCAAGTTGTTCTGAAAAGCGAACAAATTTGCCTGACGGGATAAATGTATATATGTAGGTACTAAATTGCACTCTAAAAAATAATACATAATTGTTAAGTCACCCCAACCCGTAGACATAAAATCCTTTCCATCATATTTTCTTTTGAGAGATTTCTATTTCTTAGTTTACAGCCATATTCGTATAACATTTTCGGTTCTTTTTATGTTCAATTATGAGAACAGACTTTCAACCAAGAATATTCTGATTCCTGAAAGGTGCCGAGCACGGACTGCTAGTTGAATTAGTAATATAAACCTTCTTGAAAACTTTGTAAGGTTTTGTTTATAAACTTGTTTTTTTAAAGCTCATTATGTTCTCTAGACTCTAGCTAGCTGCTAGATGATCGCAATAGTTTTTGGTTAAGTTTAAAGAATATGAGTTTCGCAACTAAAAAGCAGACAAGATTTCGAAACTTAGAGGAACATGATGTTAATTTTTACAATATTTTTAAGGTAACTTTAAACTACAGAGAGATTACTTTATATTTTTCTTGACGCTGATTTCTTTCTAATAAACAATGAAATAGTGCTATTTATAATAAGATCTAACGAGTGTCAGAAGATCTAAAGAGCGGTTTTCAACGAGCTATTTATGTACTCCATCAACATGTAATCGTATGGCGCAGTGTTTTTCAACCTGTGGGTCACGAACCCCTGGGGGGTCGCGAAGCCTCTACAAGGGGGTCGCAGGGGGTCCAAAGTAAAATATTAGTAAATCCTAATTTTAAATAGTTGTCGTCATACAGGCGGTTGTTTTTTATAAATTTATCCATTTTTTATTATCACTACAAGTCACTTAAATAAATTCAAATACGTGAGTTCAACACAAAACAAACGCGCGCATATGACACCGAATCGCCGATTGACAGGGTCACGTTATTCCCGCCGTCCGACGTCCGTCATCGCCCTGTACCCCTGTACCTTTCGACAACCCCGCAACGCTCATTGCGCCCGCTCTTTAACTCAACCACATTCGTCGGCACGGCGCGCGCGGTCTCGCTCGCCTCAATCTTGAGTCGGCATCGGCCCGGCCTGTACGTTGTACGAATGGGCGATAGCTCTACCTACTATTCCTTTAAGACGTTTGGCGAATTAGATTGACAGCAATTTCCCTGACATGTCCAAAAATTTAGCGGTCTGTCAGAGAAATTGGAAATTGTTAGGAATTTTGTAAAATATTAGAAAAAAAATTATAGATTTTTCTGGGCAACGGAATTCATTTCATTCAATGAGTGATTCCTGAATTTCTCTAGCGACCCACCCCCCCCCCCCAGGAACCACCGTCGTCAAAAATTGCAGGCGAAGGGTAGGGGGTCGCGAAATATTTTTTACATAATAAGGGGGTCGTGCCATGAAAAAGGTTGAAAAACGCTGGTATAGCGTACTTAAAAAAGTACAGATCCTTAAAATAATATCACAGCGGTCGGCAAATAGAGATTCTTGCGCCAATATCTAGCGATTTGGGTAGATACGCATAACACTTAGAAAGTGATCAAAAATATTAAATAACTAGCAGGTTCCCGGCAGGCGTTGCAATGCAATATTCAAAGAAATACATTATTTCTCCCCAAATCACCTTTCTCGTGCATCCCCGTTCCCCTCCCGTATTCCCTTCCTAGCTAGCCCTATAAATTATAGCCTATATGTTATTCTGATGTATGAGCTATATTATTGTAAAGTTTTTTTTTTTAAATCCATTCAGTAGTTTTGGCGTGAAGGAGTAACAAACACACATACATCCATGCAAACTTTCACGTTATTAATATTAGTAAGATTAAAGATTTATTTTCAAAATTTATATAAGCCATCGGATAAAATTAATTTCTTTGAGATCTCGAGCACCGATTTTTTACATTAGCTCTACACAAGAGACCCTGAGGAAAAAATCCACCAACGGGCTATGTCATCTCCGGGGATGTTATATGGAGGGTCTTTTTAGGAAAGGAAGGAGAGGAAGTTCTTGGAAGGTAAAATACCAAGGGTGTGTAGGAATCTGGGGATCGGTGTGTCCAGGAGTGACGGTCCTTTGAATCCATCTCTACCGTTGCGGTGTAAGGCGATGTTCAGAGGGAGGCCTGCTGGAGAGATCAAAAAGATTACCTAACTCAATGTTTCGAAAGCAATTTATTAAGTTTTTTTAAAACCATACTCTTCGTTTTCCCTTGGTACTACACATGTTTATTTTAACCGAAACAAACCAATTTAAAAAAAAAAAATTTATCTATGAAAAGTAAACCACACATTTTGTTGATTCCTGTCTCAGTAGGAATTCCTGTGTCGAGACAGACGCATGAAGTTCGTAAATGCATCTGCTTTCTTTTATATTTATTTTATAAATAAAAATGAATCGCCGAAATGTATGTACGCACATAACTTCCGAACGACTGCACCAAATTGGATAATTCTTTTTTTTTGTGTTCGTTATTGTCAGGGCAAGGTTTATATCAAACTACCGGTGAGCTCTGGCATTATGAAATTTGTTTGAAAACTGAACGTACCGGGACTGAATGTATGGAATGTTGATGGGGGGAGGGGGGAGGGAAACTGGGGGGAGGGGGAGGGGGGTTCGCGGGATGGGGGAAGGGGGGAGTGGGGAGAGGGAAGATGGAGGAATCGGAAGGAGAACGAGGGAGGTGAATGAAGGGGAGGCAGAAGGGGAACGGAACGAATGGGAAAGGACACGCAGGGAGAAACAATTTCTCTATTAAATGGCATAACAACGCACGCCGGGAACCAGCTAGTAATTTATAAATACCAAGGTTAAATAAATTTTAATTTTTTTAAGGTTCCAAAGGAGGAAATGTAGGTTAATCCTAAAAATTAAAATAGTAGGTCTTACAAAAGTGCAAAGAAAAAATGAAATAAAAGAGTTAAATTAATAGAAGTAGCAATTATAGAAGTTAGGTTGAAAGTGTGTAAATTAATATTCACATCCACGTATATTTCGTTTTACAGTAGTAGCAAATATGAAACGAACTATTTTAGGAATCTCATTATTTATTTCGTGTTTGAATTTAGTCATTATTTCTATTTATTATTATCTACGTTGATTTTCTCTCCCACTCATTTCTAAAAGCAATATGTGTTATCAAACTACCGTATTAGATAATTAAAAAGTTTTAATATATTTAATACTGCAAAACTTTATTCAGTTGAAATTATGAACAATTGTATTAAACAAATAGTTATCCATTAAATATTATTCTTACACGTGCTTCCTTTCACAAAACCTCAACCCGATCGAGTTCCACCTAAATTATAATTTGGGAGACGAAAATTAGTACGCCGCCCCAGGAACTATTTATTGGATAACTAACTTCTCTGCCATAGGTCACCCTAAGTGGTTGGCTACATTTGGCAACTCTAAAGGGGTGCCCGGGTTCATAGATTGATTTTTGTTCAGGGTTTTAGCCGCGGATACGTCCGTCTACCATCTACGCGGAAAATCGGCTCAGGAGAGAATAGTTGAGAGATACCCTTTGACCTCTCCAGTAGGACTCTTTCGGAACAGCCTTGCGCTGCAGTGAGAGAGATGTATGCATATGTCCGTCACTCCTGGACACACTGACCGCCAGATTCATGCTTCTCACATATTTTCCTTTCCTTCCTAAAAAGACCTTCTAAAGAGCATGTAATGGTTTAAAAAAAAAATAATACTACATATAAGAATGTATAAAACAGAATATTTATAGTTAATAAATAAAAGAGTTGAGACAACAATCAAATTATATTATTAATTAAATAAAATAGAACATGAGACTCTTAATAAAATAATATTATAATTCTTCAGGGGCGTGTTTAGTCCTTAGAAGAAGAAACTAAATAGTTAAAATCTAATAAATGAATCGATAGTTTGTTATGACTTTAAAAATGATCTTAAGATGTTAAAATTATTATATGGGCGCCAGTTCAAGTAGAACAAAATATTAAATGGTAAATCAATTGAAATTAAACTAACAGAAGTTATAAGCTCACAGTAATTAAGATTTCACCGAAGTATGTGCTTTCCCACGTTGAGACAGACCTCCGAACCCTCTGGCCGCTAGCTTGGAACTGCTGAAGGAAAATTTTCTTGTTCCTAGTATGTTTTTGGGCAACAAACGAAAATCTCGATTCATTTTGCTCATAGAATCATTTCAATTAGGAATTCAAATTTCAATTTGAATTGATACGTAGCAACCTACTTATTAGGTGATTATTAATGGGTGTTTACTTCGAGTGAATATTTGGCCAGTATAAATCCAAACTGTTACAAGCATCATAGATATGACATTAGAGTGGAATTATTTTCTTCAGGGCCTCCCTTGTGAAGCTAATGAAAAAACTAAATAACTAATTAATAAACCATCACGTCGTTTCCCGGCAGAGTAGGCAGAGAGGACGGACCGCCAAACAACTCAGTCTTAGCACACACTCCTTGCCTCGTTCACATTCATACATCGTCTCATACATGCTCTTCTATTATTCTGACGCTTGACATGGTCCGACTTAAGTATCTGATTCACATGGTCTTCTTCTACCATTCACATTTGCGTCATATATTCTCCTTACACTCCTTTCCTCGTTCATTCGCTTAAAATGCCCAAACCATCGGAGCGTTCCTTTCTTGATCTTACTCATTACGCTTACATCAGCCTTGTATTCTTTGCGGATCTCCACTTTTCTCACATGATTATACTGATCATACAAGGTTTTACCACACATATGCCTTAGAGATCTCATTTCTACAGCATTCAGTCTACTTTCATCCTTCCTCTGCCAGTTTTATGCCTCACTGCCATATATCAGGGTAGGTACCAGTACTCCATCATAGAGGGCTAGCTTCGCTTCTTTGGACAGTTTTTTTGTTGGTGCCAACGGCGTTCAATCCTCCGTAAAAAAAACTGTGGTATAATCTTCTAATTTTCGTGACCGGAGAAAAACTTTTTGAAACTTCTAGCCATAGATACCCGATTGGTTTATTATATGTCTCATAAGTTTTCCGATCCCTCGTCTACCTAATCAGGATTACTGGTGTAAGAAGATCTCCCTAGTTCGGCGTAGGGCCATCACTAGTGTAATTTTATACTTCGTTGTCACTTTCGTTAGTGCGGACATTCCATCACACAACACCCCGCCCCGGCTCCGCCCGGGCGAAGTTTAGGCTTATTAGGGCTAAGTTTAGTTTCCAGTTGATTGATGAAAGAGGGAACTTTACATCATGCGGCCTGGCCTATTTTTCAAAGTGCCGCGCTAGTTCTGATGGACGAGAGGCGATCTAATGTCATAACATTGAACCAATGCTCGTTGATACCGCGGCGCGGTGCGTGGGACAGATTGGATTACACAGCACAAATAAACAACTTGAGCTGTATTCGACTTTGAAGATTTTGGGAGCTTTCGGAGCATTATATGCACTAGACGTAAAACTTCTTTAGCACCGTTGTGATTTGAAACGCGATGAAACGAAAACAAGTGACACTAAAAAGAGACAAACACGTACATCTATAGGATTTAGCTTGCGAGAGAATGAGATAGAATGAAACCGTACCTACGTACAGTACCTAAAAAGCGTCGCACTGTGCGCATTGGCCGCTTTGATTATGAGCTCACTTTTCAAGGCTCCTATTGGTTGGGGGTGAAGGTTTCACTTCTACCTTGTGTAAGCTGCACTCGTTTTTTAGACGTATTTATTGATAGTTACTTAAGACATAAATGCCTAGTATAACATCAACGCAAAGTTTGGAGGTGAAGCGTCTTTATATAAAAACGCGATTTTATATAAAAATTGTATAAATTATAAAAATTGTGCAAGCATCGCAATTTCGTGTTAAGTGGGTCATTTTTTATTTATATTATGCAAAAAAAATCCATTTGAAATTTTTTTTGTATTATTTAAGCACTGTTGGATTTGCATTTATATTAATCTCTCCAGTCTGGATACGGATGATAGCGTGTGAGTCGCCCGCGGGTTTTTAACTGCTAGTTGTACGTAATATGTTTGATAATAATAGTAATTACATAAAAAAATTCAGATTAAGTGATAAATATTTAATACCATAATTAAATTTGGAAAGTGAAATCTTCGCCTAAAGCGCAGTCTCTTATATTATTATTTGTTATTAAACTGAAAAATAGATTTTTTCTAGATACATTTCAAAAAAATGGTTTTCACGTTTTACTTAAATGCACAATGCTTTTATCGCAGTTAAGCGTTTGCAAGGAGCGTAAATGAATAAATATCCGTCTCTATAAATGTTGAAAATGCTCCGTCATCCAGGATTTTACAGTATATGACAGCAAAATTATGTTTTTTTAAAAGCAAGAGTAATTAACTGCAGGCCTCTTAGATAATACGTTGATTCTGCCTCGTGTCATCAAAAAATTCAAGTTCTGTGAAAATACTTTTCAAGTAATATTATTCATCATGGGTCGGTTGTTTCACAGAACTTGGATAATAGCATAATTTGATTAGAAATTACGCAGAACTTAAATATTTTCTTTTAAATTTAGTGACATGTTCAAATTCTGTGAAACAACTCTTCCTTAGTGTCGATCAGATTTACACAGTGTTATCACGTCGGGCTCACCACTTTGGGGGTTATGCGTTTATTGTGTTAGTGTGTAGATGGCAAAGCGAATAAGTAAGACGATTCAATACTTACAAGTTTATTAACACTATTTACAGACACATAAATCTCCAATTTAAATATATGCAATAATAAAGTAATGTGAAGGGCGAACAAATATTAAAGACCAGCGACTCCTGACCGAGAGTTAAAGCAGAATGAATCGTTAGTTTTTGATGCAAGCGAGGCCAGTTGCTTGAGGAAAAGTCTGCATCCAATTGGTGCCTGAGGGACCAATCGGGTGGCCGGACGATGCAGATCAGTGTCCTTTGTTCGTCTTCCACAGTATAAAATAAACGTACATAGGAGGAGTAATAATAAAATTTCAATTGGGTACTGGGCTGTACAAGTTTAATGAAATTAGAATGGAATATTTTCGTGAACAAAAATATACTACGTTTACCTACATAATACTAATTGTACAATATCGTATTTAAAAAACTGTATTTTTTTAGGTCTTAAAATTACGGAAACAGGGCTAACTATTATTGTGAGTTTCCTAAATTTTGGAGACAAACAAAATTTATGTACAATACAAAGTAATATTAAACTTAATTCATCTGCCTCTGTATTCAATAATAAGGAAATGTAATTATATATTTTTTTAACTTTTGTTTTGCATGTGTACCTTTTATACGTACAAATTTTTGGCCCGAAATTTTTACATCATTCTGAAAAGTGTTAGTCAAATGAGAGAAGTTGCTCTTATCGTATCTAATAATCTTGAATGGCAACCAAAAATATTGTTTCATTCATCTACATATGTACTAATGTTAACTGTTATTAATTGTCTTACCAACATGAACTACTTAACAGGGGTAGGCAGAAAGGACAAACCACCAAAGAACACGATCTTGGCACTCACACTTCTTGCTTAATTCACATTCATATACTCGCACTAGGATAATAATACATTTCTATGTGCTAAGTAACTAGCTAAAAACATGGCGTTTTTAGTAAAATCACCAAGGATAAGCGATTCCTGAGCATATTTGGAGTAAAAGATGTAGATGTCAATTTGCTGTCAGACGATTTTTTTTTCAATAAAAAAATATTTTTCCATCACACATCGCAACTGAGTAGTCGAGTATAGGCAAGTGGGTCAGGTGATAAGTACTCTGTCTCGTTCCAGCAGCACGGTAACACACGAAATATCACACTTTTCACGTTACCTCGTCGCAACGTGTAAGAGAGAGTATTGAAAGAAATGCCACCGGACAGCAAAAATTACATCTTCTTTTTGTACTCCAAATGTGTTCAGGAATCGCTGGTTAAAATTCTCCTGGTACGTGCCGTTATGCCCATTATAAAACGAGTAATAAATAGGTTTTTTTTTAATTTAGAAATTTTTAAAAATTTATTATAGTATTTAATTCATAGAACGCCATTTATTTTTTGTTTAAATTTAGTTAAATCAAATTTATAATCACATGTTAAGTTATTAATAAATTTATTCTTGCAGGTCTTAATAATGTCCAACTTTATTAAATTTTATTTAGACACCTACGCATATATTTTAAATTTAAAAAGTCGGTAATGCTTATTTATGTACGGACTTCCTTCTTCCAACAAGTTCAGGATCGGAGTAATAAATAACCCCGCAATCTTGCCAGTCATTTGACAAATTATTACCTTGAGTGCAGTTAGATGTTCACACGGGGTGAAGTACGTAGGTGGCAAATATACCACATTGTTTCGGGATGCGGATTATACCGCCCCTCAAAATGAATTAACCTTAGACATGATAATTTGATTGATGATTCAGTGCCTCTGACGACTGCTAAATGCAGCTTTATTATGTATATAATATAGTGATGTTGAGAAGTTAGTAGGCAAGCTTTTGACTCTACAAAATACAGTTAAATAAGGACATACTTTAAAATAACGCAATGACAAAAAGAGCTTTAAGTAACTTCTCTGAACATCTCTCTCTTCTTTACTAGTTGTAAGTAAGGATGTGTCAATTATTTCATCTTTTGAATTCAGAAGAAAGAATTCAGAGAATTTTTTAAATGACTGTTAGCTCGCTAAAATGCATTAAAACTAACCTTAAAAAAACCTAAAACATGTATTTTTTAATTATAGTAATAAATATATTTTTTACAATAATTTACATTTTAACGTTTGTTTATTATTAAAACTGCGTATGCACAGCTGAAAAAAATGAATAAAAAATCATTTTTATGAATTTAAGTAAGTCTACAAGAATGCTGATTTCATCCAGAAAAATAGTTATTTTGCCCTTTTATATTTTTAACAAACACATCAAATATGTTTAAAAAAACGTTCTTTGTACTGCAGTTATGGAATAAAAATTAAGTTTGCTACAAAGTATAAAATATGGACCCTGTTTTTATTTTTTTTCCCAAATTACGAAATCGAAATCGAAAATCGAACCAAATCACGATGATTGAAATAATTTTAGCCGTGTTTGGTGTCCAGATCTAAAGTGCTAGGCACTTCCCAATCTTCCTCCTCTACATATTCTTTCCCTCCCCACTTACTTCACCGCATAAGAAAATCTCTTGCGCGGTAATCCTATAAAAAAAGGTTTAAGCAAAGACTGCAATCTGTTACGAAAACTAACTTGTATGTAGGTATATACAAAGTAGACGAAATTCGAAACTGTTTGACCTACATTTTCCCAGTTGGCAGCTTTATTGATTATAATCGGAAGGTGCTTTAGAAGTTAAGTAAAGTAGTTTAAATTTATTCATTGACAAAAAATGTAGATCACGATCCGATCAACCTTCATTTATCCCTCTACTCGCGAGTAGCAATAAGGATAGAATAGGGAGAGTTGGTAGCTGAAGAAATTTGTATGCTGGAAACGTTGAGATCTCCTTGAGAATGCTGCTCTCCTGATTTATTTGTCGGAGTAATGTATTGCCTACAAGCAATTCTAAGAACTATTTATCTCAAAGGAATAAAAATAAAGCTCCAATTTGTTTTAGAAATTCGAAAAAATGCAGTAACCATTCAGAATACCTGTATTTTTTGGTTTTTTAAATATTGTTGAAATGGGCTGACAAATTGAAGAGATTTGCAGGTTTTGGATAAGATTGGTTAAACATGCAAAAAGGCTGATAGCTGCATTTGTTGAAAGTTAGTCACCCGGAGTTCTGGTCTATCGGATTGATAGATCGTGACTCGATCTAGATGATTTTGTATCGATATGCCAAGCACGGTTTCACTGTTGATAGCCGAACCGATAATAATAACAATAGTATTTGGCAAATTTATACAGCGCCATTTTTGTGAAAAATCACCTCAATGGCGCTGTACATATAAATATGTAAGCAAATTAATATTACTGGCTTACAACTATGATTTACAATTATAACTAGTGATTACATCTAAGACTTACAGCTAGTGACTTATATTACTGGCTTACAACTAAGATTAACAATTATAACTAGTGACTAACATCTAAGACTTATAGCTATTGACAGGGTATAAATAAAAAATCAAAGTACACTAGCAACACTGTTAATAAATTGACAATATTGAAATGAAGTAATGTATTGCCAGTCCGCATTTTGTTTTGGAGACTTTTAGTTTAGTTTTAATGAGGTCTTTAGCTATATTTCAACCATTTTCGTTTCTCCAAGATCGATCGGAATAAATTGAGCGCACCTAAGATGAATTATGTATGTCTATGGATCGTGTATACGATATCTTTCAATTCTAAGAGCTTCGTTAGTTCACCTTCATTCATTAATAAGCCAGTTATTTTGCATAGCTAATGACATTATTCAAAATATTTTGCATAATGTCAGCTTTTCTGACACTCAGGAGGCGGCGCTAAAATTTGTCAAAGGTCGGTGGGAACATCCTTTATCAATTGTTGATCGTGCTCGCAAATATTAATAACTGACCATAGATGACAGAGTTAGTCAATATTATATTGATATAGGGTTTTAATAATCGTCTGTGTCTCCAGAAGGCTAATGAACAAGACGAAGCAAAATGATCATGTAGAATAACCAAGTAGGGTCTAGATGCGAAATTTTGAAAATAGTGATAAAGGACTCCCCTTTAACAAGAATAAACGTAAAACAGTAAACATTGTATCACATCTTGAGACAACCACATAAAAAATATCAACCAACAGTATTAATATTACACGCCCACACAGGCATGTGATATACCTACGTGATAAATTAGTGGAACAGTAGTCGAGCAGTAACAATAGTGACAGAAGTTTTAAAATTGAACCAATGATGAAGAATAATTATAAGCCAATATTAGTGTTTATTTATGAGGTATTTATCATTAAATAGCCTTTTTGAAACTATATTCCGTACAATTGAACACGTCTAATATTTCTGAGAAAGAATTGCCAACTGAATGCAATCATGGTACGAGCGAGTATTTAAAAGACTCGGGTCTTGATATTGTTGTTGCAAATAAAAATAATTTATGCTCGAGTAGATATACACATAGATAGTGTTGGTAAATGGTAGTAATTAGGCTGAGTACATCAGAGATGTCTATAATAACAAATAAGATAATAATATAATCTATAAAACCATTATTATCAAGCACTTTCCCGCAGTCATAAAAGATGAAGTGTTTTATTATCTATCCTAGTTTTTTACCATCTTGATGGGGCGCTGTTACAGTCTTCTTCTACTTTCGTTCGATGGCTTGGATGGGGGAGAGGGGGGGGGGGCATTCTTTGACCACATGGTACAGTACTTCTGTAAAAAGCTTAGTTTTAGTTAATAAAGCAGACACGCCGCACATCATGGTTCAGAAATCTACGTGACTGGTACGAGTGCAACGCTGTTGTGTTGTTCCGTACTATAACTTGTAGGGTGAGTACTTTCGTGAAGGATTGGAGAAAGTATCAGAATAATAAGGAGTATAAGGGCCAGTTGTTTCACAGAAATTGAACAATTCATCAAATTTCAAGTTAATTTTCAAGTTTTGTTTTTGTATCATTGTGGATCAGTTGCTTCACGGGGTATAAATAACATCAGAACTTTAGTAGAAACTTAAAACTGATAACCAACTTCGAAATTTAATATATTGTTCGAATTTTGTGAAACAACCCGAAAAATATCAATAATAATAATAATAATAAATTTGGACAACTTATATAGCGCTGTTTTTGCGAAAAATCGCCTCAAGAGCGCTGTACAAATTAACAAGGATTTTACATTAGAATTTACTTAACTTAGGAGGCTAGATAACAACTCGTCTTGCAGCTATCAAGCGCATGGATTATTGAAATTCTAGCCCCCCGATAAATTAAATAAAATATCTTTTTATACGTACGTATTTCAATTTACTTAACTATGTAGGGGGCTAGATAACCACTCGTCTTGCAGCTATCAAGCGCATGGACTGTTGGAATTCTAGCCCCCCAATAAATTAAATAAAATATCTTTTTATACGTACGTATTCTAATTTACTTAACTATGTAGGAGGCTAGGTATCAACTCGTCTTGCAGCTATCAAGCGCATGGATTATTGGAATTCTTGCCCCCCAATAATACATTTACCTTCTGTATTTAATAATCTACTTTTAACATCCTTAGTCTAACTTAATCTAACTTAATCTACTTAATCTAACTTAACCTAACTTAGTCTTACTCACACATACTCAAAACATATATGTATTTAATAAATCTGCAGTTCATAAAAACAATTGCAAAGAAACCATAAAAATAACACGTAATCAACGCTAACGAAAATGTATATATACTCGTAATACACTGTGATAATAAATTGTCACTGTGAACTGTTAATTAATAAAGTTTTTTAATTTTTCATTTATCACTCCATACGTACGGCACAGGTAGAAACCGAAGGGCGCGGGCTCAGTCCCATGACTTCCTAGTCCATGTGCTTAGGGGCGGGGGGCAGGCGCGGGCGGTTGGCAGCGGGGGCAGCTAGGGATGCAGAGATTGCAGAGGTCATCAGTTGGTTTTCTTCTCTGGTGCGTTTCTTAGAAGGCCGCTTCGGTGGCCCACACATATGGTCCACAGTCGTAAATACAGCGACTGCGGGCGTAACAGCGAGCAGCGGGGTTGCAGTAAAGGTGCGGGGGGTGCGCAGGGGTACGGCTATGACACCCAACAACCGAACAAATGACCACATCTGGTAAATGTTCGCTACCGATCCTGGGTTTTAAACACTTCGCATCTAATGAATCACGATAATATCTGCACATATTCTTAAAACTCGTTATACGTCCACACTGCTTATTCCAATTCTCCCCACGAATAAAATAAAGTATGTAATAATGTAGAAATTCGAATTATTTCGAATAGATAATCTCGAATACGCATCTTTCTCGCATCCCTTCGCTCTTACAGGTTAGGGACGAGGGATGCTATTGGTTAGAGGATGCACCCCGCTGCTGAGGCTCGCAGATGGTCTGACCGATATAAAGTCGTCTGATACCTCGAGAAACTTAAGTTTGCCTTCCGAGTCTGTCCGCGTAGCTTCAGGTTTCTAGAGAGAAAAGCTACTCGTTATCCTTTTGTTATAAGTTTTATCGACCGGTTGAGGGAATAATTAGATTTCTTTGCGTTAAGTACCTACTCATAAAGTTATTGGTATAGTTTTGTACTATTTAATTACTACCGCTACCATAATCAGTGGTAGCAAGAGGGGGAGGATGCGCCCCGGGTGCTACCCGATGGGGGGTAACACCCTGTGTCTAACGGTCTCAGAAATTCTCTAGCCAACCCCCCCCCTGACCAATTTTTTACACAATTGACTAGGTAGTAATTGTTTTTATTTTTTTTTTATTAGGAAATAGGAATTAGCATTTTGAAATTCTCAGTCAACTTTAATGGGGGGGGGGGGGGGGGAGGGGACACCACGTAATCCGCCCCGGGTGCCACCCATGCTTACTACGCCACTGACCATAATATATTCGAAATCTAAATTCTCGAGATCTATAACTTCGTCGTAAGAATTTTCAATATTATTACTGGTCCTTAACGGTTATGAATTATTTATCACTCTATTTCATAATCAATTAAGTAGGTATTGTAACTCTGTTACGATTACAATTTAATACTGTCTTAACTATTGGTTGGTTTGGTATTATAATATCTTCAATTATTATTTATTTATTTATTGTGAAAAACAGTTAACATATATATCCAATTACATTTCACAATTTTTATGTAATAGTGTAATACATTAATTATATAGGTACATTAATAATGACAGGTGCTAAAGAATACCTTTATTTCGCTCTTGAAATGTTTGTATTTCGATTGAAAAATGTCAATTTCAGAAGAAAGGTTTAATAGTGAGGTCATTCTCCCCAGAGGCATAACTATTGGTAGGTTGGTCCTGCCACTAGGAAAAGTAAAAGTCTGTGTTGCCTAGCTCTGGTGAAGTTATCGGGGACATAAAGTGAAATCCTTTCCAGGACATCAGGATTACAAATGTGCCCGTTTAGCAGCTTGTGTGCTACTAGTACCATTGGAATTTTTCTCCTAACGTCGAGACGATTTAGTCCCAGCATTCCCAATATGTGCATCATTTAAAATTAAATAAAATTAACCATCGTTGTTTACAACACCATTTTACATACAAATTTTCGACATATTTCAAAACCAAATGTTTCTTCATCAAAACAGGAAACCAATTAAACTAAACATTAAGACACAAGCATACATAAATAAGCATAAACAAAGAATACCCGTAGACTGAAATAACAATGAAATTTTTATACTGATAAGTACTATTAAACCATTATGTATCAAATAACAAGGATACGAATGACTTTAAACAAATTAATATACAAATTTATATACAATTAGAACATGAGGTAGAACTTTCAGAAATTTGTATACAAGAGTTCAAGGTGTTCAAGCAAAAATAATTATTATTTTGGAAATCAATCATTTTTTTGCCGTAAATATAGGCCTAGCATTTTAAATACAAATACAATAGGATTCAAATAAGATAAAATTAAAATTTTATATATTAGAAACAGTGTTAACCACGGTTTTTGAAAAATTGTTGATAATTTTGATTAATTGTGAACAAAGTTGGTTATTTTCATTTAATATTATTATTCCTTACTTCGTAATGGCTATTCACGATGAACTGACTTGAGATGTTTTATCAACACCGCCTTCGATATCTCACAACAGCTAAGACAAGTTTCTTCATTTCACTATGGCAGGTATTTTTAATTGACCCTAACTTACGAAAGTTAAGTTTATTTGCAGGTTTCTATAATTGAAATGTAGAAGCCTCTAGGGAAGAGCCCAAGAAATTTATTGTAAAGTAAATAAATGAAATAATTGAGCAACTTGTTTAAAGTAATAACGCGATGATAGGGAGAGATCTTACTCAATCATTTGATTAAATTCCCGAAACATACCGAATACCTGGGCTTATTTAGGCCAAGGGACCCAATGAATTGATTAAGAACGCCTCTGGTATTGAGAAAGGAAGTTCTGTTAATAAAATCTAATTTTATCTTAAGTATTATGGGGATAAGAAAAGGTTAAAGCTGACTATTATTACTTCTAACAAAACCGAAATTAACCTCTTTTGATGTTGAAGGAACCGTAAGATGGGCAAAAATTAATAAGGTTCGCAGGAGGAATTTGCTGCTGGTTTTGAACGCGAAACAACAGAGGTTTTGGTCGCGAAAATGACTGTTATTAGTCGTAAAATTTACCTGAATTAAACTCATGGAGCGTAGAAGAATATATTTACTGAGCTAATTAATAAATTACGTATTGCTTCCAATGTATTATCAGATTTGACACAATGGATGGAAAAACGTCCAAAGCTAAAAATAAGTAGAAAAAAATTATTTTTGTTATTAGTTTTTGGGATATTATGCCGTGCTGCGCTACCTCCTTCTTTAGTCAACGTTTCGGACAGCGTTACAGTGTCCACCATCAGGGCAGATGTGAAATAGTTAGGGGTGATGTTTGTACTTATCTACTTAGGAGCGATACCGTGTCGCCAGCTCCACACAATATACTTCAACATGTTTTTGCGTTTAGCCTTGATGTAACCATCAATTACCGGTTACCAAGAACTATTGAGCTTAGTTCCGTCGTCTCTATTAATATTTATAGGATTTTTGTGAATTTCAATTGCCTCCGTAATCAGGCGTGCTCTATGAGTTTTGGGTCTTCCCAGGACCTCAGGGACAAATCCAAAGTAATGGCCGGTTTCGATTAAATGCTCGGCGATTGCCGATTTGTTAGGTTGGCCAAGTTTACAGGCACGAAAGTGTTCTGATATCCTTTTGGAGGACGACACTGATGATGGACACTGTAACGCTGTCCGAAACGTTGGCTTAAGAAGGAGGTAGCGCAACACGGCATAATATCCCAAAAACTAATAACAAAAATACTTTTGGCCGTGAAAATCTAAAATCGTACTCAACAAAAAAATTAGTCTATAACGTCATTTTAGTAGATAGGTAAAAGTTTTGAAAAAAACCTGATTAAAAAACGGCGAGTTGAAAAAATGTCGTTGAAATCAGTAATAAATAAAATAACAAATGTGAAGATCACACGCGGTAGAAGTGAAACCTTCAGGAAACTAAAGTAGACAAAAGTGGGAGGTTATGATGCACCGTACAAAGAGGCGACCGAATATTCTATCTCATCATCTCGCAGGCTAAATCTTAAAGATATAGTTTCTCTTTCTCAAGTCTACTATTGTATAAATCTTGCGTTCTTTCTTACATGTCCTTTACTTACTTATTACAATAATCTTTGTTACTAACTTACATGATTCTTATAATGATTTTTTAATTTATATTATGATTTTTTAAACTATTCATGATTTTTATTTTTAAATTTATACATGATTGGATAAGTTTTAAGATTTTCACGGCCAAAAGCATTTTCGTTATATGTTTTTGGGGTGTTGTGCCGTGTTGCGCTACCTCCTTCTTTAGCCAACGTTTCGGACATCGTTGCAGTGTCCATCATCAGGGCAGATCCGGCAGATCCGGTAGATGGACACACATCTACCGGATCTGCCGGATCTGCCCTGATGATGGACACTGCAACGATGTCCGAAACGTTGGCTAAAGAAGGAGGTAGCGCAACACGGCACAACACCCCAAAAACATATAATGAAAATTATACATGATTTTTTAAATTTATATTATGATTTTTTAAACCCTTCATGATTTTTATTTTTAAATTTATAATGATTTTTTAATTTGTATTATGATTTTTTAAACTCTTCATGATTTTTATTTTAAAATTTATACATGAATTTTTTAAATTAATATTATGATTTTTTAAACTCTTCATGATTTTTATTTTAAAATTTATACATGATTTTTTAAATTTATATTATGATTTTTTAGACTCTTCATGATTTTTATTTTAAAATTTATACATGATGATTTTTAATTTATATTATGATTTTTTAAACTCTTCATGATTTTTATTTTTAAATTTAAAATGATTTTTTAATTTATATTATGATTTTTTAAACTCTTCATGATTTTTATTTTTAAATTTATAATGATTTTTTAATTTATATTATGATTTTTTAAACTCTTCATGATTTTTATTTTTAAATTTATACATGATTTTTTAACCTACTTATTATTTACAATAGCCGTTATTACTAACTTACACGATCTTTTAATTTACTAATTGAGCAAGAACTCCCTCACCAAACACAAGAGTATTGTCTCATTATGGTGAGGAAAGGCAATTTTTTATTTCTTTATTAAAACCTTATATGTGTTTGTCTCTTTTTCGTTTCATCGCATTTTAAATCACAACGGTGCTAAAGAAGTTTTCACTTCAAAAATATTAAAAACTCGCCATGCTACTCAGTTTTGGTCTCGAGAAGTTTTTGACATAAAAACTTACATTACTTAAAAATAGAGTGCAGGTCACACGCGGTAGAAGTAAAACCTTAACCAGACAATACTAACCAATAGGAGCCTTGAAAAGTGAGCTCATAATCAAAGCGGCCAATGTGGCAAGGATTCATTCTATCTCATTCTCTCGCAGGCTAAATCCTATAGATGTATGTATTTGTCTCTTTTTAGTGTCGATTCCGTTTCATCGAGTTTCAAATCCCAACGGTGCTAAAGAAGCTTCATTTAAAAAAAAAAGAATATTTAAAAATACCAAAAAAACTTGTGAATGAAAGACGATGAGGTTTCAATTGTTGTTTCATATAACAAATTTCAGAATACAGATAATGGCTCACCACTTTTTAAAATTATTACGTCTCAATATGCATACACACCTTGCTCTGTATTATAATGTCAGTCTAATAATTTTTATTAAACTTTGACTGTGCTGGTCATTGAAATCCAAATTATTTTCATCAAATGCAAAAATGTCCAGTGTGCAAATAATAAAAGCTTCAAAACAAAACAATCAAGATGAGAAAAAAGCGGCAATTCCATCTAAGAAATATGGAACTGGGTTACTCATTTCCACTTCACCGCAGTTTCCTGACATTTGTATTAAAAATTCCTAATATTGATGCAGTTCGCAATCTCATTCAGCGCGTGACGTGAGCGATGGGGAGCCATCTGGCGGTGATGTTTAGAGTCGGGACGTAATATCCGCCCGCCTCGGTTGCTGTACGTTACACACGCGGTACGTCCATACACGTCATTTGGTGTGTTTTATCACCCGAAGGGTTAAAGGCGCCAATAAGGAACCTTCTATACACATGCTGCGGCTGGTTTAAATGGCGAGATTTGATAAAAGACGTTTTTGGTAAAAGTTTATTAGAAAATCGTAACTCTCCGACAAAATATACAGAACCACATAAAACTTGAAGAATTTGGCCTGTATTACACAGCAATGTACCTACGAAAAAGTAAATGAACTGAAAAATTCACAAAACTAGGGCAAAAGAGAATTATTTGCAACGTCTATTAACAGCAATGTAGGATTGTGGGGCGGGTACGGGTAACGTCGCCCCGGGAACAATTTATTCGATTACCAACACCTCTGCCATATTTCAACCTGACTTGCAGGAGTGCCCGGGTTGCGTTTGCTTACCTACTGCGTGGCAGCCGGATCGGGAAAGTGGTTGATGGAGACCTTTTGACCTCTCCAGTGGGACTCTCTCGGAACATCGCTTTGCACTGCAGTAGGAGTGATAGATTCCTACATCCATCAATCCTGAACATACTGACCCCCGGATTCCTACCTACTCTTGATACCTTTTTCTTTCCTTCCTCTTCTTCCTCTCCTTAAAAGACACTCCACACAGCAACCCCAAAGATGAAATAGGCCCTGGGGGGGAATATTTTCCTCAGGGCCTCCTGTGTGGAGCTGAATAAAAAAGTATGGTACAATCCAGTATGAAAGGGTAAAAAGACTGTTATACCCAGAAAGACATTATTATTAACCCGACATCAAATCTTAGCATAGCGTAATCAAGAACAATGTGTTAAAAGGTGGCAAGTACTCAGATGAAACTTATCTTTCCTAACCAAGTTTAAAATATCTTTTTCGTTTATTGTCATTGTGTTATCTAGAACGACAGTATAAAGGCGGTAATAATGAGACTTAAAATCTATTCTAATACGGCCTACCAAAATTCCATCATTATTTGGTTCATTTTATTTGCCTAACGTAATCTAGAACAAAAGGGCAAAAGTAGGCAAAAAGAAGAAATCTGAAACATATTAAATTGTATTTTTTGTTGAAGGCTCGTAAAAGTAAAACAGTCATTGTATCCTATTTTATTTGGCATTATCTAAAATGTTCAGTGTTTAAAATTAATGTAAAAAGAAACAAAAAGAAGCACAACAAGTGTTACAAATCTGTGTTGCCTAATTTAAGTACAATAAAACTTAATGAGTTTCCCAACGCGATGTTTCACATTCCAGGAAAGTGAAAAGCTTTATTTATGCACTCTAGTACGCTTTTTTAGTAAATAGGTAAATGAATAGGTTTTGGTGTAAATTCCCTCTAATGAAGATGTAATTCGTCGAAACTGTGAGTGAAATAATAATTTTATTGCTTTTAAATTTTGGATGTGTTTTTTTTTCAAATCTGCTAACACCATTATCGGAAGGCAAATACTCTCAAGTAAATAAGACTGTCAAATGACATAAAATGTTAAACGCAATTATCTCTCCATCCAATCATCAATCACCTTTCTACCAGATCAAAGGGTCCAGGAGATAAACAGAGGTGTCGAGACCCTTGTGAAAATCGAAATAATAATCCCTTGAAGTCTGCAGAAATCACCTAATAATAATAATATTTGGCTGATTTATATAGCAAAAAAATACCCGAAGGGCGCTGCACAACTATATATTTGTTATATTATTGATAATAATGGTTTACAAAACTAAGATTTATAATAATAACTAGTGACTTACATCCAATCATACTTACATATCGATTGACTTACGACTAAGACTTATAATTTGCAAATTGTAAATGTAACTGACTTAAAACTAAGAATTATAATAATAACTACTGACTTACATTTAAGATTTATATCTAGTTACTAACGACTAAGGCTTACAGCTACTGACTTAAAACTAGTTGGGCTCTGTGGAATTCCTAATTGAACCTATAATCCTACTGATCCGTCAATATAAATATTTAAAAAATCTTTTGTAATCCTGCATGTATATAAAATGACTGATTTTTGCATTTTTACATATAAATTCTTTGACAAATCTAATATGCCCAAATTTTGAATCAGAGACCTAGGTATGATGAATAATAATTATTATTTTCTACATATAATAATTATTATTTTTATACATATATATGTTATATTAAAACATGTATGTTATATTAAAACGTATTTTTTTTTTTTTTTTTTTTACAGTGAATACCGCACAAGAATCTCAACTGCTCCCGTCTGGAGCCAGTGAGACTATGGCATCCCCAATTGGGGTATGTTGTGAGGCTGAAGGTATCGGGGAGGGGAAGGAGGTGGGGAAGAGGAAGGTTGGGAAGTACCTGGCTATTCAGATCTGGTCACTAAACACGGCTAAAGCCATTTTCAAGCAACGTTTCAATTCTGAATGGTGGTCTTACACCAGGGCGATACTGATAGTATCTTCCACTCTGGAACATGCCGCAAATATACTATATATTATTTTAAATGAATTAATTGTGAAATAACACAAATTAATCAAATAAAATTTATTTGCGCATGCCGGGTTCGAACCCGCGACCTCCGGAATGTGAGTCAAGAGTCTTAGCCACTGGACTACATAATGTTATATTAAAACATAAACATATTTTAAAACATATATTTAGAAAAAAATGTAATTAACGCAGGAAGAAGAAGGAAGTTCTTAAATATGTTTATATTATTTATGTATTTTCATTATTAATTTAATTTTTTTAAGTTAACTTAATTATAAAAAGCAAAGCCATCTGAAATGAATGAAATAAGCATTGATCCCTTTACATTCCCTGGAAGAGCTAGAAGTAGAAGCTAGGACTTTGCCAGTTTGCGAATCGTGCAAATTTATTGGATGTCATTCGGATCGGGCAATAAAGTTTGATTAAACATACCTTTTGCGCAGTAACGCGTACCCTTTTGGATTGCCAATATATCGATGCGGTGTATCCTTTTTTCGAATTAAACGTGTTTCACAGCGGCGAAGGATAATTTTAGCGTTTGGTCAAAAGCTTTCCTTAATTTGAAGGGATGGGAATTGTAAATGATAAATTAAATAAAGAGCCTTGTTTATTTTTGACAGACCTCTGATATTGAAATGGAAAGATAAGCATAGTGGGTAAACTGGTGTTATAAATTTTTGAGTCCTAGTACGTTCATCCCTTTGGGAAATTTTTAGTTAACTTAAATAAATGAAATTATAACGGACTTTTTTACGTTCGCTCCACACAGGAGGCCTTTAGAAAAAAAGTCACCCAGGGCCTTTGTCACCATTGGGAATGCTGTGTGGAGGGTCTTTTTAGGGTAATGAAGGAGAGGATGTTCTGAGAAGGAAAAAGGAGTGAGGAATTGGTAGAAATCTGGAGATCAATGTGTCCAGATGTGACAGACATATCCATCTATCTCTCAGCCGATGGGTCGAAAGAGTCCAGCTGGATTAGATTAGTTCTCCCTCAATCAGTCTCTCCCAATCCGTCTGACCATATAGCAGGGAGGGGGGGGGGCAAACGCATTCGCCGCCAAGACCTTCATAAACCTCACCCCATGAACCCGGGCACCCCTGCTAAGTCACCAAACGTGGCGTTGTTTTTGTTTTCTTATTGTTTTTTTTTAACATTGTTTTTTTTTAAGATTTTTTTGTCATACTTGTCTAAACCATTGAAGATTTCCTTTATTGATCTTATTCCTAAGGTTCATCGATATTGCGTATAAAAAAAAATCAACAGTAAACTATACGATTTCAAGGTGTTTGTCACGAAGAAAAATAGACACCATTAGATTATTCACATTAATTTCCGTTATCTCCAGTTTCGCACTATCCTTTTTTTTCAGAAAATTGTTAAATAAAAGGCTTTAAACTTATTATTTCGCTTATTTCGTTCCCCACAGGATAGACGAAGAATTTGCTATTAAGTACTTTTTTCAGAAAATTGTTAAATAAAAAGCTACAAACAGTTTTACTAACGAACGTCAGTAACTCTATTGCCATAGCCACAATATCACTGTTCTTATTTCGTTCCCCACAGGATAGACGAAGAATTTGCTAATAAATACTTTTTTCAGAAAATTGTTAAATAAAAAGCTTTAAACAGTTTTACTAACGAACGTCAGTAACTCTATTGCCATAGCCACAATAACACTGTTCTTATTTCGTTCCCCACAGTATAGACGAAGAATTTGCTAATAAATACTTTTTTCAGAAAATTGTTAAATAAAAAGCTATAAACAGTTTTACTAACGAACGTCAGTAACTCTATTGCCGTAGCCACAATAACACTGTTCTTATTTCGTTCCCCACAGTATAGACGAAGAATTTGCTAATAAATACTTTTTTCAGAAAATTGTTAAATAAAAAGCTATAAACAGTTTTACTAAAGAACGTCAGTAACTCTATTGCCATAGCCACAATAACACTGTTCTTATTTCGTTCCCCACAGTATAGACGAAGAATTTGCTAATAAATACTTTTTTCAGAAAATTGTTAAATAAAAAGCTATAAACAGTTTTACTAACGAACGTCAGTAACTCTATTGCCGTAGCCACAATAACACTGTTCTTATTTCGTTCCCCACAGGATAAACGAAGAATTTGAAATTAAATACTTTCTTCGCATTCTTTTGGGTTATTCGTTCGTGATCACGAAATTATTATTCTCCAGAATCAAATCGGCTTTTCATCTCCAACAAGCTGTCCCCAGTGTATCTACCCGGATACAGTGGAACTACCACTTTTCCGATTCGGGGAATATTGAGAAGTAGAAGAAAATGGGAATGGGAAATGAAATAAGATGATAGGAAGTATCTACAGACACGGTTAGTAAAAATAGTTAAAGCCTTTTAAGCTAGAAATATTTTAATTTTCAATTGAACGTAGTTAAGCAGACAGCAAAAAAACTCGAACAGAGATAAAGGTACCTTTTCAAAAGATTGAATAATTAAATCTACAATTCTTTATAAGAAAAACTCTCTTTTTTATAACTTTTGAAGGTTATTCCCATCAATGTAATATATAATTGAAGAAGAAGATAACAATAATAATCTAAACTAAAAAGAGAACGAGAAACGGAAAAGATAAAAAAGACAATGGTCGCGAAATGACGGCTATCATGACGGCTTGACAGAAGGTTGCAATAGCGAAATTGGTTAACCGCGCACGTCCCGGTTAGACGAGAGGTCTGGGTTCGAATCCCAGTTTCGACCATTGTATTTTTTCTTTTTTCTGTGTCTTGTTCTCTTTCACATTTTCGTTTAGATTATTATTGTTATCTTCTTCTTCAATTAAATCTACGCCTACAATATTTTTTTCAAAACTATGCTGAGTATTGAAATAATGAGTGAAGCAATATTCAAATGCTCAACATAAAACATATTTTAAATACTTCCACACATGTCTGTGTTTTACATATTAAATACGCTATAAAATAACACTGGGAGGCATAACGGCTCGACACATTAACATGCTATTTTGAAATATTCTAAAAGTGACCAAAAAACGACAAAATTTTGTTTAAGAGGGCATTACCAGAGAAAACCGGAAATACGTCATTTTCATAAAAGATTTTAGACGTATTGACTCTTTTCCACAAAAAATTATAAATGGATTTCAAAAGATTGTTCTTTTATCTAGCATTCGTATGTAATAAATTTTGAGAATTTTTTAAAATTTTTTAGTATAATAAGGTTATTCCATAGGTCGTTGGCAGATTTGTTAAATTTTCAAAAAAGTTTTTGTATTATACCACACCCATTTCAAATAATATAATCATGCAGTAAAATAAATCAATACATTATCTAGCAAACGTATGTTTTAGAATTTTAATTTTAGTTTCAATAAAATCATTAAAAAATATGTACGAACATGTGTTTCTTGACGAAAATTGGTCCATTTGTGTATTTATTTGCGCACTTACAAACTAATATATTTCAGATTTTTTTAACATTCTTATTAAATTTAGACATTATTGAAAAAGATAAATACTTATAATCAAAAAATAACTACAAAAAGTACACTATTTTAATAGTTTTATCATCACGCCTTTCAGCATTTTTGGATGAAGGTATAAATAAAAGCTAATTTTGATTGAAATAAATTCGATATTGAGTTATAATTTAAAATAGCAGGTACGGAGAATGATAAATCTTTCTCATTGTAACCGCCCTGCACGATCGGAAGAACAACTTTCGACGAAATGTGGATTTTCGTCCGCTGGCTGGTTAAACGCTCTTAATTCATTACAAGATTTTCTGCATCGTGATTGATTTGGTGGTGTTTATGAGTAATCTGAGTATTACACTAGATAGAGAGTACACTTTTATATTTAACTGCTCATTCAACTCAATTTTTCACTTTACGGAGATGTCTTATTAATCAACTGGACGATCAATAGGTAGATACCAATTTCAAATAACTTTAGATTTGAAGACGTAGTGTTGTTTTTTAGTTTAGCTGTCTTCTGTACTTACAAAAAGGTCTAAATGGCGTGAAATTTTCCAAACCTCTTCTTTTCCTTCTCCTTTCTCTTCCCTTGTTTTATAGATTATACAACTAATATTATAGATTATACAACTTGCAAAAAAAAAAAAAAGAAGTTATTTCAAAGCTTATTTCAACATATGGTCACTCTACATGTTTTGCGTTATAATGTATTTGTTCCTATAGTGCAGTAGAGGCCCATTCTGTGAGAAATATTATTGTAACAATATTGTCTTTCAACACCTATATTATTTTGTGTACTTTTGTGTATTTTGTATAAAATTGTTAATCCCAAGTCAAAATGAAGTTCAAAATTTCAATTTAAACAATAACACCTAAATTAAAAAGGTAAATAAACAATAAATAAACAAATATATAGAGGTTATCGTATCCCATAACTTTGTAAAAACTAAAAGATCACACGGATGGCATTTCTAAGGTGTCACTTACACTATAAAATACAATCATATTTTAATGAAAACGGGCACTTAAATGGAATGAAAACAATAATGGTGTGATCAAAACGGTTTCTTTCATATTTATTTCATAATTATTTGATAGTCACTTTAATATTTCATAAGAAAGATTCGCTCTAATGTTATCGCTTATAAATCTTTGTTTTTATTTTTTACACATACTTAAAAAAAAAAACCTAAGGACATATATTTTTTTAATTTTATCTATTGTTGAAAATGGTATGAACTAATGATATAATGAATGATAACATTTTGTATGATCTCTTAACACTTTGTTGTTAATTCATATATTTTTATCACTTATTATTTTCTCTGTTTATCATTTTATTTTTAAATTTTATTATTTTGCTTTTACTTAACTGTTTTGCATGACCGATATTTGCGTGTGTTATTTTTATTAAATTGTAATTACATGCTAAAAATTTATGTTTACAAATTGTGAAGAAGCAATAAATAAATAAATAAATAAATTTGAAAAAAAGGCTCGAAAATTTTGCTTCCCGAATTTTGCTTAAATATCCATATAAATACGATAATGACCTGATGTTGTTATTTTTACATAAACCTGAATAGACATCCTACGTGAAAAAACACACTTCAAAGGTGATTGATAATAAATAAATACCTTTACATGCATTTGAAAAGGGAACAAAAATGCTAAAGCTCATGATTTTTCGGTTTTGACAGCGGGCTTAAGTCACAGATAAATTAATTACAAAAAACTAGAGTTGCCACCTGAATGAAATCTTTTTCCCTACCTAAGGCGCAAGCGATTTAGATCTTGTTTTCATACAGTTTCTTTATACATCAGGGTCAAAATCGAGTATAAAAAGTTTTTGTTTTTGAAATTTCAATGGGGACACCGGTGTCCCCTTGGCCTCCCAGGGGTACTTCTACCTCACAACAATTCCTAAAAGAGGATATACAGATCAATTTGTTCCTATCACTTTTGAGACTTCTTCGGAATCATATCAATATGAAAAAGTAAGCCACAAAAATGGTTGTTGGAATGAAAACCTTAAAAAGGGTAAAAAAGTTAATTATTTGAAGTCAGGTAATTAATTATAAGTATTGCTAAGGCAAATCTTGTCTAACCTATATCAGTGAAACAAACAACCCTTTAAAAGTTGTATTACATAGGTTTAGTTAACAAGTATAATGCGAAAACACGTTTTGACACTATCTCAGAGCATTTGGCGAAACCCAAATATCGCAGTTGGGAAACTTTTGTCATTATAAGGGTAAGGGTTAAATTTTATTTATGCTTGTGAAACAAATCCTGATTGTATTTCAGATTACACAGTATCCGCTGGACGAAGTTCAGACCTCAAAATTCAATCACATCAACTTTAGTAGGGAAACGCCCTTTTTGTAGGTTATTTTATCACGAAAATCATTGTTATATTTTTTTTACAACTTTTTCGTACAAAACCAAATATTGGATTTCAAGCAAAAACACCCAACTTTTATATTTAATTTTGAATATCCAGTTCGCGTATGCGCTATTTTATTTTTTTTTTCTAAATGATGTTATGTAGGTAAATAAGTTTATATTATATTTTGCTTCATTTTGGAGGCGACCATGGATTTTTGTGAGTTAAATAAATGAGTCTTATCTACTATCTTAATAACGAAAAAAAAATTAAAATTGGAATATTGTAAAAATGCTTGTTTTGGTCAGTAATTTAAATTTATGTCCATAAAATGCTTTTTCAATAATTTTATAATTAATATTTTATCATATTTTCAAAATAAATATAGTAAAATATTTAAAAAATATAAATTCACCTTTCCTTTCTCTGTAATTTTAAATGATGGCCATGAAAACCCTAAAAGGGTGAAAGCCAGAAATAATTGAAAAAAAAACATTTACTCACAAATAATCGCCCGAGTTGCCTTTAACATAATTAAATATGGAAATTTTGAATGGCCTATATTTTATAATTTAGAACATAAATAAATAAAGTAGGATATATCGATGCTGGATATTTAAAACACCTTTTGGTAACAAAAATAAATTTTCAGTTTGGTTGGGTATTTTAGCCACAGATCCACAATAATTAACATTTGTGGGACCGCGCCACTAACTCAGAAAAATATTCCATAAAGGCCGTATAATGCAAATAAATAAGAAAATATTTAAAAACCTAAAGATATTATTTTTTCTAAAGTTCACTTTGTTAATTTTACGATTACTAAAACATATTAGAAGTAAGCCATAATATACATAAGATATTCAAGCATTTTCAAAAAATCCTTGGGTCGCTGGAGATATGATTTTCTTCAATATATTTATTTATTACTAGAATAAAAGAAAACTGCATGACAGAACAATTAATACTACACTAGAATAAAAGAAAACAACATAGAAAATTATATTTCCTTCGTCTGGAGGACCCTGAGTAGCATCGTATAAAATGAGATATATTGTATCATTATTAAAGTACAACAAAGAGAAGAAAAATTTACAATATTAATGTTTAATAAGCTGCAAATGAAATAATAGTTCTGCAAAAGGACTTAATAAATTGCCAACGCGTATTTGCAGCTCATATAAAACAAATGGAAAGTTTTAAGTGGTACATAAAAATAACATAATAAGACTTATTATTCCCATTAAATTAATCATTATTAATATTAAATGGAATTGAAATTTGACGGAAAATTATTTATTTAATAGTTACTTCGTAATTTGTATGCCAAACTTATTATTAAATAACTATTTGATGAAGATTCTGAGGTATAAACGGTTCGTTTCGTTTATAGACACCTACAAAACTACTTGTAAAAGTTCAGGGGTCCTAGCATGGTCGATCGATATAACTCTATATCAATACGATATCGGCCAAATCCGTCACTCGTGGTCAGCTTTCAATATGTGCTAGCACGCTCAACAATTGGCAAGGGCTATTCCGACCGAAAATTGACAAAAGCCCGTCAAATCGTATGCGTTCTTAGCTACGACAGTACGCACGGTCGATCGGTAAAACCCTTATATAATTATTACGAAATATAATAAATCCGTTGTCTATGGTCAGTTAGCGATATTTGCGAGCACAGTGAACATACGATTCCGACAGTCGGTTGACAAAAGGTGCCGTTTTTACCGTGGCTTCCGGAGTGACAGATAAGCTGTCAATGTACAGATTTTTTTTAAATAATGTCGTTTGTTACGCAAAATAACTGGCTAATTAATGAATAGAGGTGAACTAACAAAACTCTTAGAATTTAAAGAAATTGTATACGAGACCCATAGACCCGTAGAGGCGATCAATTAATTGCTTTCAAATTCGAGAAACGAAATTTGTTAAAATGTCGTTTAGTCTCAAAAAGTACATGCGAAGCACCAACATGTATTTAACTTCATATTTCGAAAATTCTAAATTGTACGAGTATGAAACAATATTTAGCGTTTGAAAACTATTTTTCATGATTTTCAAGTATTTTTAATTAAAAATTGAAGTGAAAATAAATTTAACAATACCTTTAACTAATTAAATAGGTTTCACATGTTCGTTTAGTGTTAATTACAGTTTACACGGTGTAAACCATCGGTAAGCGACTCTAAAATCTTTATCCATGTGTGCGTTCAAAATATGCATTTTTGTAATAATAAAACCCAAAATAGCCTCTAATCTGCTTTCAAAAACAGAAATACGCTAAAAAACAGCGAATCTGGAATCAAATGTGATTCGAAAAATTTTCCCGCGGAGTCAGCATTTCGACAGTTCGATTCAGAGAAACTGAAAAATATCAGAGGCTCTAGGAGCTCATTTATCCTCTATAATAAAGGCTGCAATAATTGTAATAAAATAGTTCTGCAGTATGAAAATTTACTTAAAGCTGTATCTTTTTGACGATTATTTAGTTTCTTGAAATTTTACCTTGAATATAAAGATCGTCAGAGAAAAATGAGTAAAAATTTTCACAAAAAAAATTTCTCGAAATTTATACCATAAATTCTTTTTCCCACGGTAAAAAAGGGAAAAAAATTCTTACCAAAACATTTTTGATCGAAATGTAGAGAAATTTAAAAAAATCAAAATTTAAAAAACCCAGTCCTTTTATGTAATGAATTTGAAAGGAAACTGTCACCTCACTTTTTCCTCGTGCATACAATAAAAAAATAATAAAAATTTCGAAATTTGCTTTAATAAAAAAAAAACCTAAAAATAAACCGACATTTAAAACGGATTTCTTGCATCTCTAAAGCCGTTAATTTCTTTGATACATATAAGATTATATGTAATATATATTTTTATTTAAAAAAAACACAACTTAAAAAATTCTCATAAAATAAAGATCGTTAATTGTAAATTTGAATTTTCATGTATCGTATAAAATAATTATCTGACAATTTAACTTTACGTACGATCATTGTGCTTATAACTTGACTAGAACCACAAAAAACACGGTAAATACATTAATTACATGAACAGAAGAGTGAATTGGTCACTATAATAGAAATCATTTAGTAAAATCGCAATATTTACTTTTTCATTCGAAATTTACACACTAAATTCTTTTTCAGTCGTAATTTTAACTATAAATTATTTTTCATTCGAAAATTTCACTCTAAATGGTATATCGTTCGAAATTTTACATTAACGATTTTGGAAAATGCATTTTTTTAGTTTCGCTTTGAGTTCTGTGAAAAATGATTCAGGCCGGGTGTTTGAACCCTCGTCACAAATGACTGTTGATCAAATTGACGATAAGCGCCATTTCAAAATTTTCATAATTGAACGCTTACCCGTTAAATACTGAATCACGGCGTGCATCAGCTCTGATAAAATTTTGAGCTATAAAGCATTATTGTGTTCTTGTTGTCCTGGACGAATGATCACATTTTGACATTTTGATGAAATGCTGAAGCGGGCAGATGATCAACGCATAACGGGTACCGATAAAATGTCAACATTTCAGAATTAAGGTCATTAACGATTATTTTGAAGTGAAAATTTCTTCAGCACAGTTGTGGTTTGAAAATCGATGAAACGGAAGCTACCAACACTAAAAAGAGAAAAACACATACATAGGACTTAGCCTGCGATGGAATGAGAAAGCAATAAAATATTTATTTAATGAATAGGTAGGGGAGACCTAGGAGAGTTGTGACAATTTTTAATTTAAGGGACATATCTCGCTCAAGAGACATTTCACAGTTATGACTTATGTGAATTAAGGTAGCACCATTCCTTCCCTTTCCAAAACAATCATAAATAAAAACTACTCCCTCTGTCACAACTCCCCTATCACCGAGATAAGTTGTGATAGCTTTGAATTTAGACTGTTTGAGTATTTCGACACTAGCAGTGCCTTTGTCAGTCTTTTGTACATAGTTATTAGGCATTCTGAAACAAAAAAGTAGTCATCTAGCATGCAACATCACACCACAAGTCCAAATATTTTTTTTATCGAAAATGAATTTTTTGAGACAAGCTTTTATTTCGGACTGTACTAGCAAGATTTGACCCGTATAAAACAATGCACAAACACACATACAGACATCGAAAATTAATTTTAAAAAGTGTCGAAATAACCCAGCAGAAAAATTAAGTTAAGACAGCCTGTCACAACTCCCCTAGGTGCTCAAAATTACGACTTCGACAAAATTACGAAGTCCGAACTCATATTTTCTAAACACAATGGAAACGCAAAAGATTTACACTTATGAAAAAATAACACAACAACGCACATGTAATAAGTCATGATATAAATTCAATCAAAATTTTGAAGAAAAACTTACTTTTCGCGTTTTTTTGCACGCAGACGTCGTAATTACGCAACCGCTTCTCGTGCGCCGCCGGCGGGTACTGAGTGAAGTAGCGCGTCTTTAAAGCGATAAACGAGCGTTGTTACAATATCGCCAACTATTATAGGTAGGGAGAAATCGTCTTTGTCACAACTCTCCTCTGTCACAACTCTCCTACGTCTCTCGGTTCCAATATAATACAATAAATCCACAGTCCTGTGGGACTAGCCTTTGGTGTAGTGGTATAAAACGCCTGACGAACTTCAGCGGCCAGACATTTTTGGATCAAATCTTACGATATCAAAAAAAAAAATAAATGTGAGAAATAAATTAATTTTTAATCTTCGAACCACTCCAAAATGAACATGCAAAAAAGCGACATCTAGCCACTTCGAAGAAGAAAATACTAATAAAATTACCAAATATATTGGAAAAGGAAAAACACGACATCCAGCTTCCTAGTCAAGAGCCTTGCCCCTCCGTCACATTTGATTAATTTGACAGTTAATAAAATGAGATGCATTAGTAATCAGTTCGCATTATTTTAACTGAGTTCTGTGACCGCTAGTTATTATATTGTAACAAGAAAATATCGTAATAAAATAATAAATCTCAATTTGGGAGGCGGTTATGGGTACCGCCGCCCGGTTACATAATTGTTGTTGGATAATTAACACCCCTGCCATAGGTCACCTGAAACGTTCGGTGAATTAGCACGGGTGCATATCATGGGGTGTGGTTTGTCTAGGCCTTGGCGACTAAAGGCGTGACCATACCCCCTCCACCTTCCACATGGCCCACGCCGATCTGGCTGTGGCAGATCAACGTCGCGTAGGGGGCGTCGGTTTGCGTTGCGTGGAGCTAGTCTGATTCTAAAGCACCCTTTTCCATAGAAAATGTGTGGATGGTATGGTCCAGATATGGAAATGGTGACGTCTACCCACGTGGCGTGGCGTTGCGTGGGCTTAGTGTGGTTTTACCTTAATGCATTTGCCCACCTACTGTATAGCGGGCCAGATCGAGAGAGAATGGTTGAAGGAGATCTAGCCGAAAATTTTGATCTATCACTTTGCCCAGCGGTGGGATGTATGGATTCGTATCATCACTCCTGGACACACTCGCCGCCAGATTCCTACTCATCCCTCATATATTTTCGCAGCAATTCCCCTCCTTCCTTTGCCTAAAATGCCCTCCACACAGCATTCCCAAAGACGGCACAGAGCCGTGAAGGATTTTTTTTTCTCAGGGCCTCCTATGAGAAGCGAATGTAAAAAAAAATATAAATAAATGGGTGGATGGATGCTCAAAAATATGGGAATATTAAAAAATGTTGGAACATAAGGTACCTGCCGGAATAATCTTCACTTCAAAGTTCCATTTGAAAATACGTATAGGAAACAAACACAGAATATATTACCTTTTCCTTTGTTGTCGCTGTTTTTGTGTTTTTATTCATTTTACGATAACTTTTTGTAGGACTTCATTAAATCTTTTGCGAATACTTGGGTACTTCTGTTTATTTGAATAAAATAACCGGAGTGAAAAAGCTCTTTATAAGCACACTTCAGTACTTTAAATTAGTAGTTTTGTAATTTGTAGTTTTTTGTTCTTATAATTCGTTACTGAGAAGTGGAGATACAAAGTTAGCAGTCATTGAACTTAAATAACATTTTTTTTTTTAAATAACGCTTTGCGCACATATTAAACAATATGTGAAAATTCAAGGTTAAAGTCGTAATAATATCTTGTATACAAATTAAGATGAGCTGGCTTTGTGAATAAAAGAATGACACTTCAAAATTATGTGTGGAATTTGCGGGTACGGATACCACCGCCCCCGAAACCATTTATCGGCAACCAAAACTTCTGCTATAGGTCACCCCAAGTGGTTCGTTTTGTTTGGTGACTTAGCAGGGGTGCCCGGTGCCCGGGTTCATGGGGTGAGGTTTATCCAGGTCTTGGCGGCCGATGCATCCATGCAGATTGGTTGAGGGAGGTTTTTATCCTCTCCAGCCGGAATCTCTCGACCATTCGCCTTGCACCGAGGTCGAAGGGATGGATTCATACGTCCGTCACTCCTGGACACAGTGACCCCAGAATTCTAACCTTCATATATATTTCCTTCCCTGAACTTCCTCTCCTTCGTTTCCTTAAAATAAATAAATCTCCTGTGTGGAGCTAATGTAAAAACAAAGAAAAAATTGGGGAAAGTTCGTTGAGAAATCCAAATCCCTTTTTGAAAGACTGTGTGAAAAATCTTAACTCTAACTAAATCGAAAGACTATTTTTTAGTCAAATATTCATAATTTTATTGAATACCAAGGGTAAGTTGTTTCATAGAATTTTAACAATTAATAAAATGTCAAAGTAAATTTTTAAGTTCTGCTAAAGTTCTATTTAAGTTATGCGTTTATATAATAAGAAAGCTTTCGCATAGCTTTAATGCTGTCAAAATAAAAAGCAAATGAACGAAATTATTTGTAAGAAAATTACTAAAATATTAGAATAAAATTAGACGTGCAGAAAATTATCAAAATTTAAACCGGTAGAAAAATATACACGTTAAAACTACACAAGATGAAAATAAACCCATTACAATTATACCATGTTGTTTAATAAGTTTAATATTGGAGAAAAAGCACAAACTATCACGGTAAAGGAAAATTTTGGGGGTATTTATAAAGACCAACATCTATTATTAAAAAAATAGGCGTGAATTTAGCAGACCGTTAAACACACCACAAATTTTCAATGACAGAAACACAATACAAGATCTGGTGAAATCCGAAATCTTTGTTTTAATTATTTTAGTAAGCATTTAGTCCGATATTGTTTCAAAATGTGCAATAGTAACTCAACCAGACATAGCTATGAACTATTTGAATGTAGACTAAAATAAGTCGGATTTTCCACTGTCAAAATCGCAAACGCTTTTGAGACAATGTGGCAGAAGCTCTCCTATTATATTCGAAATGCCACGCTTAATATCCCGACGAATTTAATATCGTCCTAACAGTCGGTTTTAAAAGCGTTGAGGATGAACCAGGATCAGATTTAATGTAAAACATTGCTACCCATGGAGTACATTATGTATTTAACTTTTAAAATCACAGAAAAGGTTCAGTTAAAAATAAACCTCGTCTGGTGGTTTTTTCAACCTGTTAAAGACTGAGAATGTTTTTGAAGAGCGAGGTCAGCTTCTGAACAAAAAAGTTTTTTAACCCTGTATAGCTAACGTTCGTCAAAATGACGAGTATCAAATTCAAATAATCTGCCTGACTCTTTAGAATGCATCTAATAAAGTAAAGGTACTTAAACTAAAATAAAACCGTCATCTGCGAAGTTAGTGGATTTTAGAGCCGTGCGAATGGTGTTTTAGTATATACCATACAGCGCTGTATATCTTACAGTGCTACACGTATAAGTTGGCAAAAAAGGAGGGCGCTGTCATCTATGACAACAATAGGTGCGGTAGCCGGAAAAAAATTAAAGACATAGCTTTAGTTCACGTTTACGCCGCCGCCAACTTATACTTACTATGCAGCAATGTAAAGATCATCATTTTACTAATTCCAGGTGTGAATACTCAGGAAATTGAATATTTTGGAAGAATTTCAGAATTAGCTATTCATAAAGGGAAGGAACTATTTTAAATAATACTACATACCATTAAAATAAGTTATTTTGCTTAATTTTTCATTTTTTTAATTGATTGTAAAAAAATGTCTATTTTTGCATTCATTCAAATAGTAAAGGAATGATACTTTTTTAGATTTTCACGGCCAAAAGTATTTTCGTTAATTTTTTCTTCTATAGCCAACGTTTCGGACAGCGTTGCAGTGTCCATCATCAGGGCAGATCCGGCAGATTACATCTAGCGGATCTGCAGGATCTGCCCTGATGATGGACACTGCAACGCTGTCCGAAACGTTGGCTAAAAAAGGAGATAGCGCAACAAGGCATAAACCACAAAAACAAATAACGAAAGTAAAGAATTGTCTTTTTCGTACTATTTTTTAAAATTTAATAATATACACAAATTTCTACTGCTACACGCGCATAGTGCGGTAGTCGAAAAGCATGTAAAAAACTTAGTGAAAAAACTTATAATGAGTAAAGGAAAAAATATTTATTTCGCTTGCAGCATCTTTTCCACTATAGAGCTTTGATCCGTTTTTATACCAATACTTTAATAACAATAGTTTAATAACACCACAATCTTAATTCCACGTATTTCCTTTATTCAATCATTTGTAGAAATACTGAGCTAATCCGGTTAGTATTATGTAAGTAGCTGGTGATGTCATCAAAGCTATATCTTTTCTGAAAATATTGTATAAAAAAAAAAGTTATTGCATCCTTTTTGAACATCCATTCTATCCCTCACATTCTGATCATTTGAAGTTTAGGGTAAACTTACACCAATTTTTATTTATATTATATTTTCAATAGAGTTCTTACTTAATTTATAAAAACAGTTTATTATAGACACGTTCTGCTGTGTAATTATTATCAAACTTTGATAATGCCTTCAGAAGGCGAAACAGCTGTCATGCCTAATAATAATTATATGGCAGAACGTGTTTATAATAAACTGATTATATAAATTAAATAATAATATTATTCAATATATAAAGGAATAACATTTTTAATTAATTTCTTTAAAATAAATTTGATAACAATAAATTAAACCCATTCATAAACTGTTCTTTCATAAATGGTGGCAAATGAATTATTAAAGGAAAAATCCTTTTATACAAGTTATGCTGTAGAATTAATATTTAGAATAATTTTTTTGGTTTGTTTGTTTGTGCTCGTAAATACGCAATTTTAATATGAATAAATAGTTTTGTTTTTATAAGAACCCAATCCTTTGTAGAAAGGCATACGAATACAGTATTGTACCCATAGACATCCAAATGGATAGACAAGCAGTTACAGATGAGGGGTAAAACCAAACTATGGGGAGCGAAGAGGGGAAAGATGACTGTCATTCGTTGAACAATCAATCTGACAGTATATAGGCATCTCGCATTACAATATCACCATTTAGTTCTTAAAAGCAAAATCTGCTTTGAATGAATAGACCTTTTTACATGGGAGCGCGAATTACTTGCCACGTTCAAAACATATTTGCTAAGGCCAAAATCTCGCCCCAAAAAGACTCGCGCCAATACACATATCAATATTTTGTTTCCGTGTTTAGTTAAAACACTTTTACAAATGTTTCATAATTTACTTACCCCTGTAACCAGCGACGAGCACATTGGAGTACCGCCCACATTCGCTATGTGTACATTGATACGTAGATATATTGTATAGCACAAGCTGCCGTTATTTCGTTAAATGTATGGATGTCAGCTTCTCGCTGATTCAAGCGAGACTATATCCCCTCCCGATGGAGCGAGCCGGTTCCAAGGAGGAGCTACAGCCGGCGCCATGTGGAGGGGGAAATAATACGTTTTTATCACTTAGGGCAGGTCCAGATATATTCATATGTCCGTGATTGTACCGGTGATTTAATGCAATATTGTATTTTCATGCCTTTCTTGGAAGAATCAATTTTTTGTACGGACAAAATTATTTATTCATATTTACGTATATACAGGCGCAAATAAACAGTTCAACTAAATATTTTATAACGTAACTTGCAGAAAGGGTTTTTGTCTACAATTATGAAATTGCAGCCGTCTATGAGAGAGCAGATTATGAATTATTTTAAGTTAACCCTTAAATGTCCCGTAACTATTGTGTATTCTAAGCAATAATTAACACTAGAATCAGATTTAACTTTAACAATAGCTCAACGGGCTTTGTGATGTGTTACTTCTGGGGTATTGAGGCATGGCGCTTTCGTCATCATTGACAGATGCGTAAACAAATGCATGTTTATTTGTATGGCAATGCTTCCGTGTCACAGTAGGTAATCATCGTTAATTGGGTCATTCCTGGAAATAGCTTCAGCAGTCGGGTAGCAAGCAGCATTGAGTGTTGACCAAACGTTTCTACTGATTTGATTGGGTGTTTGTAAATATCAATTACTTCTGTAAATAGACGAGGTCCATAAGTTTTGGGTCTTCCTGGAAATTATGGCCTGAAATCCAAATTAACTATTTAGGAAATTCTCATCTTTCGCAAATTTGTTCGGATAGTGGAGTTCGGATGCCCGTGCAAGTTACGAGACCCGTTTCTGCCTTCTCGTGTTTATCTTTCCGTTTGGCCTACACATTACATACACATGAATTTACAAATTCTAAGCAAAGGCAAAAAAGTGATCCTATTAGCTGTAAAAAACTTAAAATATAATTTAGCTGTTGTTATATACCAATCTTTATTTTTTGTTAATAATTAAATGCTAATGTGGTTTGATCACCCTATGAATGCATTTGGTAAGCCACAACAGGTACCTTATATTTACATATTTAGTTTACAGTATAATGTCATTGTTGCCAACGATGAGCATTCTGCCCAGCTGTAATTATTAATAATCCATGTCTGAATAGTTGTACTCAGTGCTTCTTTTGTAGGTTTATAATTGTGTAATGGAGATGGAAAAGGCTGAAATCGCCACAAAGTAAAATTTTCAGTATTCAATAAAGACTTCATAAAACTTACATTGTATGCTTTAAAATTTTACAAAATTCATTAAAAATACAAAATATATTTTTATTTGATTTTCAAGGGTTGTTTTTTGATTGTATATAAATAACTTGATTTTTCACGTGAAAAGCTGAAAGTGCCATCATATATTTTTTGGGAAACGCTGTAAGTCCCATAGTTAGTTAAAAGGCTGGAAGTTTAGCCAAAAAAATTACTGCACCGCGGCAGGTGGCACTTTCAGCCTTTTACACTGATGGTCAGCGGGCGCTTTCACGGTGCTGCTCCTTGCGATTGCTCTAGGAACTAGAAATTTTTCTGGCACTTTTATCTTTCTCTAGGTTAATGGCGATGTCGCTTACAATACATTCCATGCGAAAAATTTGATTTTTATTTTTTGGCACTTTCAGTCTTTTCCATTTCTCCTACACAATTATATTTCTATTAAGTTTATATGTATGTTTTTTTGTAATTACATTGTAAAACTGCATATCTCGATACAGGAATGCCCTAGTGAGATGTGCAGCTTATGTTTTTTTATGTATTTCTTATTTTTCAATAAATAAATTGTCCAACATGTGAAACGTAATTTTTACTAAAATCAATATCTTCGTTTGGTCCCCTTTCCCATTGGAGGCAGGTTTGATATTTAACACATTAGTATATTTCTCTTCCCACTACTTCTTCCCTTGTTGTTCCCCTGAATTTTTAGATGAGCACCTAAGTAATCATTAATGTTTCTCTAACAAGACTACTCTAATAAAGTAGGTACCTACTGGATGCGCTTGGACATACATCCACATATCCAATGTTCCTATTTTCCCATCACCGCCTGGTTCGATGTCCAAGTTTCTAAGACACAATATGTAAGAAGTGAGAAAACCCAACAACAAAGAGTTCTGGTTTCTTTCTAAAACCAATCCTCTTTATTTATTTCATAATCGGAAGAGCGGGTTCTAAAAGAGTTTGATGGAGGGAGTGGTTTGAAACAAGTAGTATTGTTCACGGTTTGGACCATTACTCCGAAGACAAGAAAATGGGCGAACAGTGCTGGGGAAAAGTTGAGGGAAATGTCGGTTTTAGAGAAAAAGAAATGTGGCTATCCGTAATAAGGAAAATGTTTTATGGTGCGACTTTAAAACTCGGATTGTCTCTGGGCTTTTTTCCCGCCGAACAAATTTTTCGTAGAGCGCTTAAGGAAATCTTTCCCATTTTTTTATCCCGTACTTTACGAGAAGTTTGCGGAATATTGTGCGAGTTTTACAAGTCCATATTTCATGCATGAATATAGAAACAAAATGAAATATGGAAATAATTTGACAAAAAACTAAAACGTTGAATACACCACAAAGCATGGTACGTAAGATATGTGATTTCTCTTATTTCAAAAAATTAGGCTAATTAAATTTTTTTTTATCAAAATTCAAAATTGTATTTTTTGTATCGTATTTTCCATGTGTTGAAAGCAAACCTTAATGTTTTAAGCATTTATAAATATAAAATTTACGTTTCAATATCTAACAATTCTTTGTAAAAAGGTTTAAAGTTTCTAAGTTTCACAAACTTCTTTGAAACATCTCGTAATAGCAAAACAATTTTTGTACATATGAAGCAAATTGTTTGTGAAATTGTGACATTATAATTTAAAATAAAACAATAATTTTGTAAACACCACTTTTATTTTTTATTCTTTATGCCTACCGGGTTTCGCTACAATCATAGTTTCTTCAGGGAGGTATAATACTATACAAAAGTTTTTGTGTTATAAATAAACTAACTAACTAACCATCACGACGTTTCCCCGCAGGGGTAGGCAGGGAGGACGGACCGCAAAGAAACACGATCTTGGCACACACTCCTTGCCTCGTTCACATTCATATATCGTCTCATACATGCTCTTCTATTATTCCGACTCTTCACATGGCCCGACTCAAGTATCTGATTCACTTGGTCGTGCCATGTCTTCCTCGGGCGTCCTCGACTTCTACTATTCACGTTTGCGTCATATATTATCCTTAAACTCCTTTCCTCGTTCATTCGTTCAACATGCCCAAACCGTCTGAGCGTCCTTTTCTTAATCTTTCTCATTACACTTACATCAGCCTTGCATTCTTCGCGGATCTCCACATTATATATAATGCATGGTTTAAATCAAAATGGGCTGAACTCCTCCAGTGAAGGAAGAAGTAGGCATAAGCTTAGATGGAGAATTGGAAAGGGAAAAGGAATGTTCGTTGTCAATGGGGAATAACCTAAGTGTTGTTTTTTATTTATATTTATTTGATTGTCAATTACTTTACTATTAATGTTTTTGGCTTTCCTTAGTTCTAGTGCTTTTTAGTTATCCAATCTGATACCTATTTCATTTTAATGCATTAAGGCTCTGCAACCGGGTTCGAAAAGAAGAAGATGGAGAGATACGAAATTACGAATGTTGGAGGAGAGCGCTAACATTTATAGCGACAAAATCGAAGCGAAAATTGCGAAAATGTTTAATAAAACACGACTCCTTTAAAATAGAGCAAAAATCTCGCGGGCATTATCTTAAACAGCATTTAAAGAAACACTGAATTTTTCATACATATAACTTGTAAAATAACTGAAACAAACGTGTTTATAATAATTTTTGGAGCATACTTTGCGATTTTTTTCCATCGAGGGAATTTTATAAAATTTGCGTTTCGGCGCGGGCAAAGTCTAGATATTATCTTCAAGAATAACATATATTTTTTTAAGAGCTTTAAAACTTACCGTGTTTAAGGGAAATATGTAATAAATAGGTAGAAATCCGGGTTGCGGCCCTTAAGGTGACGCCTGTGTTTTCATCAAATTTATGATATGTATTATAAATATAATAATAATTATTGGTTTAAAATAACTTTATTTCCCCTCGTCTGCATCTCATTATTTGATATGCAACCACTGCAACGATAGTTGTGATCTTTTAAATTCATGCTGTAAGAGTGCAAAATTGCACCATTTATTACCCAGACAGAATGAATTTAATCTATCCGAATTTTTCTTCTTACATTTCCAATATAAGTTAAATATAATACACCGTTCTACTTTCTCTTACGATGAAAAAAAAACTCATTTCGTCAGGTCTCATTGCCCCCACATAACTTATAAAGATTTTTCTGGTTTTCTTAATGCCTCGGAATGTTAATGGCTGCGAGGAAGCCATAATTACCAAATACCGGTCAAACAATGCTGTGGGGATGGGAAGGCGATAGGGACTGGGGAAAAAGTGAAGTGGGTGGGGAAGGGGAGAGGAGTGAAGAAGTGGGGTTAGAACGGAAGGAGAAGCAACCAGGAAGACGACGAAATGTCAAGTTTTTTTTTTATTTCCGCACTAAATCTTCCGAGGGGTCATTAGTCGGCGAAATGAAGTCATAATAAAAAAGGTTACGTTACATTCGTAAAAGAGATATACAAATATTACATTTTTTTCAATTACCAACATTTTTTATGTCTTCTCATTTCAACGTCCCAATTAATACCGCCTCATAATATTCCTCAGCCTCCATGGTCGAGGGACAATGTAATCCGAAGGTTGCGATTTTAAATCCCAGCATCCCAAATTTTATTTATTTAATTTGCGTTTTCACATTTTAATCATTTAAAATGATATCTCTACATCTCCACGTATTATAAATTATAGACGCGTTTGTCTGTCTGTCTGTTCGCGATAAACTCAAAAACGACTGAACGGATTTTCATGCGGTATTCACCAATAGATAGAGTGATTCGTGAGGAAGGTTTAAGTGTATAATTTGTCAAGGTTTTGTGGAAATTGGTTTAAAAATATTATATAAACGAGAATGTCTGTATGGTGTGGATTTATTTGTATGCAAATTAATAGATGGCGGTGGTTATAAGGTTGGGTGACCGGGTCAGATAGTAAGTTATATTTTCGACGCGTTGGAACGTTTAAGATACTCTCAGTTTTGCACTAGTGTAAGACCACCATTTAGAATTGAAACGTTGCTTGAAATGACTTTCGATGTGTTTGGTGACCAGATCGGAATAACCAGGTACTTACCCACTTTCCTCTGCGTCATCTCGTTCCCCTCTTCACTACCTTCAGACTCACAAACATCCCAATGGGGGATGTCCATGACTCCAAACAGTTGGGAGTAGTTGGAAGTCTTACGTGGTATTCACACAAAAAAATAAAAATTAGGAAGATATCTGAATTATATAATCGAATTCCAATCTGTTAACTTCATCTGCCATAACAAAGAGACATCCATAGCATAGCGGGTGAAATAATACTAAAAAATGCACCTTTTTTGTGACATTCACAAATAAAAAAAATTATTAAAAAAAAAAAAATTACTGACACGCATTTTACTGCTGTTGTTTATCTTCAAATAAACGTAAAAAATTGTTTTCGATTATATTTAAAATCTTTCATAACAATTGAATAATAAATCAGTGTGGGTTCGTTAGGTAAAAACATTGCCTTCTTATTTTGATATATTCAAACTATAGGTTGGTGCAAAACTACCATTTTATTTTGAATCTTATTATAATGTGTAATAAGATTCAAACCATATCGGTAGTTTTGCGCCACCTTTAGAATGCTATATTGGTCGTTAAGTATGTAGTATACTATTGTGATTTTATGAATCTTTTTAACGTCGGGATTAACGGAATCGTAAACAGTATAAAACAGAATACTTTGAAGCAGCGTTTAGTAAAAAAATTCCCGGAAGTTTTTACGGATAAACTAGGAAAATTTAATAAGTACGAAGTGAATTTAACTTTAAAAGAGACCGCTATTCCGATATTTCGTAATCACAGAGTTATGCCGTTCGCTTTGAAAGAAAAAGTCGAAAGGGAGTTAGATAGTTTACTGTCAGACGGTATTATAGAACAAGTCCAGTTTAGTGAGTTTGCAAGTCCAATTGTTCCAGTAATTAAGAAAAACGGTAGTATTAGATTATGTGGTGATTATAAATCGACAGTGAATAATCAGTTATTAGTTGACAAATATCCATTACCTAGGATAGAGGAGCTATTAACGAAAGTAAATGGTGGGAAAGTTTTTGCAAAAATCGATCTTAAATCGGCGTATAGTCAATTTGTTTTAAAAAAGGAGTGTAGGCGTTTTACAACAATCAATACCCATTTAGGATTGTTTCAGTATAAGCGGTTAGTGTACGGGTTATCTCCCGCGCCAGCTATATTTGCAAAGGCAATGGCAAATTGTTTGTCAGGATTACAGAACATGACGTTTTATTTGGATGATATTATCGTGATAGGGGAAGACGAAGACGATTTAGAGAAAAACGTATGTGTCGTGTTAGAAAGGTTGAAACATTGTAATCTAACAGTGAATAGTGACAAGTGTGAATTCAATTTAAAAGTTATTGAGTTTTTAGGTTATAAAATAAGTGAACAAGGGATTCAACCGTGTGAACGGAATAAAGAAGCCATTTTAAATGCACCAGCACCTAGTGATTTAAATAATTTAAGAAGTTTATTAGGTATGATTAGTTATTATCGTAATTTTATTCCAAATATGGCAAATATATTGTCACCATTATACGAATTACTTAAAAAAGATGTTAAGTTTCAATGGGGTACGGAACAAGAAAATAGTTTTGCGATAATTAAAAGAATATTAACTTCGGATAGGATTTTAACGCATTTTGACGAAAATATACCTGTGAAACTTGTCACAGATGGTAGTTTTAATGGGGTAGCAGCAACATTACTTCATAGGTTTCAAAATGGCGTAGAAAGACCGATTGGGTTCGCAAGCAGAACTTTAACTAAAGCGGAAAAGAATTATTCTATTCTAGATATTGAAGCGACAGCAATTATTTTTGGAATTAAGAAGTTTTATCAATATTTGTACGGCAGAGAATTTATTTTAGCTGTGGATAATCAGCCGTTAGTGAGAATTTTAGGTGAAAATAAAGAAGTACCTAAGATTGCCGCGTCAAGGTTACAGAGATATGCTATTATGTTAGGTTCGTTTAATTTTAAAATTGAATATGTAAAATCGAAAAATAATTGTTCAGACTTTCTGAGCAGGTGTCCGATTGAAAAGGTTAGCTGTGAAGATGAGATAGAGTCTGATTACATTAATTATTTCGAGAATAATGGGTTTAATTTGTCTTTAGACGTGATAAAAAGCGAAACCGAAAAGGATGATGTGTTAGGTCAAGTGAAAAATTTTCTTATCGAAGGTTGGCCAGCATCAGTAAAAAGGCACAAAGTGGTAACTTTATTAGAATTTTTTGGGAAAAAAGGTTAGAATTGTCTTTGATAAATGGGTGTGTTTTATATCAACATAGGGTTGTTGTACCTGAGTCTTTAAGACAAGAGGTTTTAAAGATGTTACATAGATCTCATTTAGGGGTTTTTAAGACTAAAGGTATTGCAAAAAGCTTTGTCTGGTGGCCAAAAATTAATCAAGATTTGGAGAAAATAACGGAAAATTGTAGAGATTGTTTAGAAATTAAACCAGAATCACAAAAGAGTTCTTTAGCAGTGTGGCCATATGAACCTGAAGTATGGTTCAGGGTACATATTGATCATGGTAGTTTGTATAACAAAAATTTTTTAGTGGTGGTAGACTCTTCTTCAAAGTGGATTGAGTGTCTGGAAGTAAACAGTCTGTCTTCAAAAGAAAATATCGAAATACTTCATAGATTATTTTCGCAATTTGGTTTTCCTGCAACTTTAGTTAGTGATAATGGTACGTGTTTTTGTTCTGAGGATTTTGAAAATTTTTGTAAGAAAAATGGGATAGAACATATCACTAGTCCAGTCAATCACCCTAGTAGCAACGGGCAAGCTGAAGCTACAGTAAAGACTTGTAAAAATTTCCTTAAAAAAATTTGTAAACATAATGGATTTCCTTCAGATTATAAAGAAAAGTTAGGTAACTTTTTAGCAGACTATAGGAATACAGTTCACGCAACAACAGGATGTGAGCCATCTGTATTATTAATGGGTAGAAAAATTAGAACAGTATTTGACTCTCTGATTCCAAGGAAAATTGAGGATAGAACGGGTAGTTCAGGTTCTACTCGACGAAACAAAGTAATAAAAAAGGTTACTCAGAGCCAAAACAATCAGAAAAGACAATATAAGGGTAGAGTTAAATCAGGTTTTAATATAGGTCAGAAAGTAATGACTAGAGATTTCAGATCTCAGGGTAATAGGTTATGGGTCCCTGGGGTTATTGTGGATAAAAAAGGTAGTAAAATATATTTCATAAAAATTAACAAGTCTAATATGGTGTGGAAAAGACATTTAGACCAGCTAAAGGAATTACATGTTTCATGGCAGGAGGAAGATAACCAGGAATTCGCGTCTGACACGTTGGAATTGTCGACGGACGAATTAGATCTCTCCGGTATGTTACGTAATAGAAGTGTCTCTAATTCTGTTTCTCCATGTTTCAGGTCTAACCCATGGCAAGGAAGGCTTCGGCCCAGGTGACAGCACTTCGCAGTCGAAATGGACAGAAATGGACAGAAGGGAAACAGAAAGAACAAAAACAAATGTTTTGTTAATTTTTAATGTAATGTGTTAATTTTAAATGTGAAATATGAAATATAAAATATATTGTATGAAATATGTAGCTATAGGTATCACTTATGTAGCCAGGATTCTCCCGTTTAAGTAGGGGAGGATGTGAGAGAGGTTTTAGGGTGGCACACCTGTTTCCGGCCATACAAGAGCGAGACAGGTGATCCCGCATATAAAAGGAGATGCAGGCCTCTCCTCACGCTCTTTTTCCAACCGCCAACACGTTAGTTAGGACGTATTTATAGCCATTACTTATAATAAATATCCATATCGCCAATACGCGCATTATTTATAAATAACCTCGCCTACACTCGAGTCTGTATTTACCGATTTTATTTCATTCAAAATTTGCTTTGATAAAAGTATTAAAATTATATTATTTTTGTAATTATATTTTGATAATTAACATTTATAATTTTTCAATAATATCTAAGCAAAATAAGAATGTAATTTTTAAAAATATATTAGTTTGTAAGACCGTAAATAAATAGACAATCTGAAGTATTTTCGTTACTAAACGAGAGGGCGCGGATAGTTTTATTGATTTTAATTGAACTAAAATTAAAAATAATATTATTTCCCAAATAATTTATTGATGTATTTTACTGCATGATTATATGACTTGAAATGTAAGATGTATAATACAAAATTTTGTTTGAAAATTTAACAAATCTGCCAATGACCTGCGGTAAAACTTGTTATGCTAAAAACAAACACTTTTTTTTTTAATTTTAAACTTGCTTTACTAGATAAATACACAGTATTTCGAAATCAATTTATAATTTTTTGTAGAAAAGAGTCAAAACGTCTAAAATTTGATTTAAAAATGACATATTTCCGGTTTTGTCTGGTATTCCCTCTTAAGATTCAGTGTGACAATGCTTGAACTGTTATTAAAAAAGAGTTTTATTGTTCATGTATGCCAAGAATAAAAAAAAACAGTGGCTTGAAGTACAAATATTTAATCTCAGAATGACTCTTAAAAATCTTGATTTGAAAGTGTGGTAGACCGATCGTTATTCAATTTTTAAAAGGAAAATTCTCTTTTTATTACTTTTGAAGGTTATTCCCATCAATGAAATACATCATTGAAGAAGAAAATAATAATAATAATCTAAACGAAAATATGAAAAGGAACAAGACACAGAAAAAAGATATTGGTCGCAACTGGGACTCGAACGCAGAACCTCTCGTTCGCTGTTCTCTTTCATATTTTCGTTTAGATTATTATAATTTTCTTCTTCTTCAACCATCGCTATTCATTTGAAATTGCAAACAGCGGAATGTAGGTGATGTGATCCAGGAATTAATATTATTTAAACGAAAAAAGGGATGTTTGCAAACACACAAAGTTGAAAAATATTTGAATCAGGCGGCCGTACTATAAAAAATAACGATTCACGAACTCATTTCAAGAGTATAAACGTAAATGATAAGAGAAAGAAAACAAGAACAGAAGAGATATTCTCGTACGTTCCTTCTGTTCTGAATTTTCCAGTGAAAAACAGCTAAGAATTAATTTTTCAAAGGTTTAAAAATAGTTCGGAATCAGATGGCAGGATACACCAAATATAGAAAACAGTTAAAATTTTCTAACAAATAACAAAGATTCTTTTCCCAATATTTTATGGCGGACAATCTGAGTCAACGACATAACGAGTCACAGGGGATGAGAAGGGGATGGAAAGAGAACGGGAAACGACCAGACAAAGTGCGGATAGGAGTGGTGTGGGGGAGGGGGGGAAGGGAAGCAGTCGAAGTCACAGCTGTAATACAAAAATAATGAAACATTTAAAAACTTAGTCGCACAGTTTATGAGGACTGTGTGCACTGAATTGTAAATCAAGAAGAAATTGCTCCCCCTGGTTACATCAGTTCATTATTTATACTTGTCCCATTGTAAGAAAATAAATAAGTGTTTATGAAATCTTGTACTACAGTATTACACTTTATAACTATCTTTTATACACGGTTTCTTTCGAAATTTGGATTATAAAATTTGTGACAAGCGGTGTGACGTTTTATTTAAATAATAATATAATAATAATTTTTATTTTAGTAATTTGTACATTTAAGTTTACAAATTTCTAATTGATTATAATATTTCATATTCACTATATTTTTTCAAGTAATGTAGCTATATATGTAGCTCCTACAATACATCTTGAACTTTCCAATTGGTGTGGACTTTAGAGTTTCTGGTAGTGTGTTATACAACTTCATTCCCTTGTACAGTAGGCTGTTCTGCGTATTCGTTTTGTCCTTTTTTTGTAGCCTAATTTCCTTGCACGTCCTTGTGTTATATCTGTGAATGTCTTTATTGTATACAATTTTATTTGAGAAGTATTTTGGTAACGTGTTGTTCAATATTTTGTGGATAAATACCATCGTGTTCAAGGTCAGCATCTGTTTCACGGTCAACCAATTTAGTTCCTTAAACATTTTAATTATTTTTGAAAATCTGTTTCGTCGAATATAACACATTCATTGATATTTCTAACCTCTTCACTAAATAAATTACAAAATTAAAAATAAAATATCTATATTGAACTGTAAATTGTATTTTGAAATCTGTACAAATTTCATGTTGCTAAAGCTTTGTTTCTTCAAGGAGAGCCTTTCTGCTTTGGTCGATTGTTCACTACCTAATTGATTTAAAACTGTAATAATAATTATTTGTATTATAAAACATTGATATAAGAAGAACTCCGTAAAAAAGTGGTAATGCAAAGCTTCCAGATGGCAATTTTTCTGCAGGTTCTACCAATTTTCTTAATTAAATAAGCATTACACGTACTAATTTAATGCTGAAAACAGTTAACTTTAATTTCCCGACATTTTCAATATTATGTAACGCACAATTCATCACCGGATTGCCTTCTCCGTTCGAAGTTTGTATTCTATCAAAAGAACTCTGTAGAACAATTTAGGAGGCGGGTGTAGGTACCGCCATCCTGGGAGCCGTTTATTGCATAACCAACACCTCTGCCATAGGTCACCTCAAGAGTTTCGCGAAGTTTGGCGACTTAGTAGCGGTGCCCAGGTTCATGGGGTGAGGTTTGTCTAGATCTTGGCAGCGGATGCGTTTGCTAACGAGACTGGTTGACGGAGAAATTTTGATTTGGACTCTCTTGATCCATCACCTTGCAACGCAGTGGTACGAAAGGATCCATACGTCCGTCACTCCTGGACCCATCGATCCCCAGATTCCTACACACCCCGCACACCTTTTTTCCTTTCCAGAACTTTCCCTTCTTCCTTTCCTGAAAATACCCTCCACACAGCATCCCCAAAGATGACATAGGCCCCGAGGGATTTTTTTTTCCTCAGAGCCTCCTGTGTAAAAGCTATTGTAAAAAAAACTACCCAATTGCCTTTTTCTGAAATAATATTTTCTTTTGTTACGTTTTAAAAAAAATGACATTGAAACATAAATTAAAATGTCCGCAATATTTGTAAAGGAACAATGCCTTTATAACTTTATGCGAAAGAGTTTTCATAAAACATGATTTAAAATCCAAATTTCATGCGAAAAACCACTCACCAAAATAAAATAAAAGTTTCGTCAAATTTTTTGAAAATGATTACATATTGTGAATAACGTTTTAATCAGCAGAATTTTATATTAATATAGTGTGTTGTCATTACTCTGTACTCTGTATTCAGAGGGCGCTTAGTGAGTCTGCATGTTAAATTTTGTATCTAAAATGTGACTCAATTATGTACAAAACGTGTTATCTTTAATGAGATCTCACCCTGGTTCTCGTCGGGTTAAAGAATTATAAAGGATATGGCAAAAAAAATCATGAGTTTTTCGGATGTGAATACCTAAATTTCTAGTCTTGTGAATGACCTGCATCAGCAATTCATTACATTTTGTTTCTAATACCGCCGTCCCGGAAACCATTTGTTGGATAACCAACACCTATGCCATAGGTCATCCCAAGTGGTTAGCTACGTTTGGTGACTTAGCAGGGATGCCTGCGTTCAAGGGATGAGGCTTGTCTAGATTTTGGTGGCAAATGCGTAGGCCCACCTACTGCGTGGCGGGCCAGATCGGGAGAGACTGGTTGAGAGACAGACTCAGACAACTCCCTTACACCGCAGTGAGAGGGATGGACACATTGACCCCTGATTCCTACTCACTCCTTATTCATTTTTCCTTCCCAGCTAATGTAAAAAGTAGCTTTTTGTAATATGTGACGAGTCGCTGATCTGTCCGCACATAGACCACTTAAATGCAAGATATTGCAACTTCCCTGTTTAGTTGAAATGAGTTATGAACTGGTATCTACCAAGTAAAACTCAATTTTAAGGAGTACCTATAAATAGGGCATCTCCAAATCACCGTCAACCATATTTACAGTTTTCAACGCGACTCAAGTTTTCATAGACATCCATATATCAAATTGCGTTTATCCCGAAATAATGGTTTATGGATATATAATACACCATGTTGGCTTTAAATCATTAACATGGCGAGATGTTACAAAAAGGTTGCTGCTTTAAAGTAATAGCCTTAATTTTAAAATCATTTTGTGATCTTGACTTAGTGGAATATGTAATGTACTGAAGAATGATTTCCAAAGTTTCAATTTTTAACATTTGTCATTGAACTAAGAAATTATTTCGATCATCTCTTTTAACCCACAATTAATAATTATCAATTTAAAGTAGTAATGCGGAAGGTTGCATTTTAAACTGCCTTCTGATGAGCCTTTTCACGAATTTACGAGTTTATCAAACAACTCTGTAAAGTGCTGATATTTCACAAGGTCCTCTTGATAACTAACTTTGACCCTTGGCTTATCTGAAACTACTACCCATAAACAAGGTATGAAGATGAAGACACCAATTGTAAATAAATTCATCTATAGACAATGATCGTGTTTTATAGGAGAAAACTCGAGAATCTCATTAAAATATAATTAAGTATTTCTATTTATTTTACTGTCGTAACGAATGAAAAAAGAAGAGATTACGAGCACATGCCCCACACGAAAGGCGAGCACATGCCCAGGCATAAAGCAAAACATACATTAATTAAACATCTACAGACCTCAAAAAGTCTTAACTTAATCAGGTTAAAAATTGAAGTGTCAAAAAAATAACATCTAAAGAAACAATAAATGTAATAAATGGACGACAATGTCAAGTAAAAGCCTGAACAAGGTTTCGATAAAATTCAAGAATTGAGTATTAAAAATATATATATAATTATTTGCGTAACGACTTACAAAAATCACGTAGACTTGGGCATGTGAAAATATTCATCGCTTTCACTTTATTTGATACTTCTCGAATTTCTGGAAAAAGTAGAATGGCATCCATAATGCTGATTGAGGAGCCGCAATACATTATTTCGGACACTATGGAAAGGGAAGTTGAACTGGATAAGTTTAGTAACAAAGAGAATGAGCCAATAATACTGTTGATAAAATTCGAATATGTTAATTAGATCAAAGTCTTTTCAACCTTTTTCTGAAGAAGAAAGGTTTCAACTTTGTCCGAATTTCATCATTTCAATTCAATATGATTAGTTTGAGTATTTTTGAAAGATATGTCATTAGTGATTGTGATTATAATACCTGTAGGTATGGCTTGCTTCTAAAAGGGCCAATGTCAGATTTTCAAATTTTAAGAGGCCTTTGTGGAATTCGGAAGACAATCCAATTTTGAGACGAAATAACAAAAAAATCGTGAAACAGACATTGGCCCTCTTAGACATAAGTGTTATGATTTATTATTGCAAAAAGTACGCGTTTTCCTTTTGTTTGACGAATTTATCTAGAATTTCTAAATTAACTTATACAATATTAAAGAGAACTTTACAGGATGTACCTGACAGACCTTAATCAGCGATTCGTGGATTTCTTTGGAGTAAAACAGGTAGAAGTAATTTTTTTGCGGCCAAGTTTGTTTGTGGTTGAAAAATAAAACAAAAATAGCTTAATTAGCGGAATAATAATTGAAGCTAATACACATCAAATCGTTGAGGAAACGATAATATTAACAAATTAATAAAGTATGAAAACAAAATACAAAAAAGACACAGCAAATAAAAAGTAAACGGGAGCACCTGGGAAATTGTTTTTTTTTTATTTATTATCAAAATAAAACAGACATACAAATACAGATACAAATTAAGATAACATTAAATATGAACGGCAATAGGAAAAAAATAATAGTGCATTAGTTCCGATAGAATAATAGTAGCTATATTTAAATAGGACACAACCCGCCTCACTAGTCGTGCCGGCATTGAGGCAGAATTTTGTGCAAAATTAATGGAGATCGCTGAGTACTGTACGACCAGCATTGAATATCCACTGTTCAGTGACGATTCATTGTAGCTATTTATTTGTTATGTTTCGTCGGTTCATTTTAGCTATTTAATTGTAGAGTTTATATGCAAAATATCAGAAGTTTCTTTGTCCAAATACAGTTTTTGTTTTGAGCTTGAGTACAGATATTATTTTGATGGATGTTGCAATTTATTATTAATTAAACGCAGATCCTCTGTCAAAGAGAATAACACTCTCTCTCTCTCTACTTGAGTTACTAAGATCTAGTTATATTGGGTGAGTTTTAACGATCGCATATTTCAATCTAACAATTACTAGGAATATCTTTAATTTATTAAATCATTGAGATTTGTTAATATTATTTTTTTATTCAAAATAAAATTTCGCCGGAGACCCAAATACACTTCTTTATTATTTACTGCAAATAGGTTCACCCTAAGCATATTATATAATTCTTGAGAAATATTTTGGGTATTTTGGAAGAAAGTGTGGGTGTTGTACTATAATTACACGTTATTGAATACGTAAAAGCACGACCATTCAGAATTCCGAGAAATTAAACAGTATTATTATTGGCATTAGGATTTATAATCAGAACCATCAAAGACTTTGATTCACTAGAAGTTATAAAAATTGTATATTTGTCACTAGTACGCAGCTTGCTGGAATACAATTCCATAGTTTGGTCCCCATATTATCAAATTCATATAAAAAAATATTGAACGAGTGCAGCACAATTTTTTACGATTTATTCACTTCAAGTTACATATATCTATTCAACACATTAACAATACATTCTTACTAAATACACTTAAATTGCATTCCCTAGAAAACAGAAGAAAAATAATTGACCTAACTTTTTTGTTTAAAATTATTCACTCCGAATTAGACTGTTGTGAACTCCTGCATCTCATCGACTTTAAGGTACCAACTCGAGCGACAAGGCAAAACATAGTATTCGACAAGAATAATTCTAGAACCAACAACTTCCTCACACATGCACCTATTCCACGATTTCATACACTAGCAAACAAATTCACCTCAAGTATCGATGTATTTAATACAAAGTTACCATTATTTAAGAAACACTTGAACGATATTTTTATGTAGTATATTTTGATATTTGGGGAGAATCACATAGCACATTTTTATTTATTTATCTACAATATAAAAACCTGTTACCGTTTTCTTTTCTTTTTTATGTAATACTGTGACATTTGATTTGAGTTGTCAAGAATTGTTTTTATGTAAATTTTGTAAATACACAATGTATACTATTTTATGCCATCTGCAACTTTAAAAACTTTCTCTTGTTTAGTAATGCATTATTTTTACTAAAATGTATCTTTATATCTTCCATTCATGTGATGTTTACTTTTTTAAGTTCATCTTTTTTATTGTTCAACTTTGTCTCTGTATTATGAACTTATATGTAAAAGCCCATCAGGGCGTTGAAATATTAATAAATAAAAATAAATAAAAAAAATAAAAAAATGAAAATAATCAGCTTTGTTTTCATATTTTATTAGAGATTTTCACGGCCAAGAGTATTATCGTGATTTGTTTTTGGGGTACAATGCAGTGTTGCTCTTACTCCTTATTTAGCCAACATTTTGGACAGCATTACAATGTTTATCATCAGGGCAGATGAAAACATGGTTTACACCACTATTACTAAAAAAATATTAACGTGTTTCAAAATGTACAAAATTTTTTAATAGTACATAAGAATAGACAAATAAGTAGGTACTTACTAACCGGTGATTAATTATGCAAATGTTTAATTTGCGACCTGGAAAAAAGAGAAAATACAGCTTTTTTTTAAGTCGACGTTAATCCAATTTATTTAAATTGTGTGATTAATATTTTGAATAAGCATTTTTATAAATATATTCTTTATCATCCAACCCTGGTTGTGTGAGGTACGAAAATTATTTTTGTCCAATTATTCTGTAAAACGTTACGCTTTGAAGAAAAACACAATCTTGCTGATTTATCAAAATTTATAGCAAGGGAGGAGATTATGGTTTTACCTAGGTCAGGGCGATTGACGATTATGGTAATCCAAGAAATTAGGGTAAATTTGCCAGACTCTGAAATCGCTAGAGGGTTTTGCAGTCGCTAGCCAACTGGGTTTGGTAGGATGAATAAATTTGGAAAAAAATTGGTATCTGATAATATCTGGAATAAAGCAAGTTTATTGTCTCAGAAATTTAACTAAATGTTTTTGAGGAATAAATCAGTTTATCGTTACAAAATTCGATTTTTAAACTTAATAGTTTTACTTTTTGCTGTGGTTTAGATTTTTAAAATCTTCGCCTAATATAAAAAAAAGAAAAAACAACGAAATTTTTTCTTTGACTTGTTTGTGCGTTAATTGAAATAGGAAAATAAAATAGTTGCGTTAGCTCAGAAATCACAATATCCTTATTCTCGGGCTCAATTTGGAAGGCGGGTATGGGTACCGCCGCCCCGACAACTTTATTTTTTTTTACATGAATACCGCACAAGAGTCCCAACTGCTCCAGTCTGGAGCCAGTGGCACTATGGCATCCCCAATTGGGGTATGTTGTGAGGCTGAAGGCAGTGGGGAGGGGAAGGAGATAGGAAAGAGGAAGGTGGGGAATTACCTGGCTATTCAGATCTGGTCACCAAACACGTCAGAAGCCATTTCAAGCAACGTTTCAATTCTGAATGGCGGTTTTACACCATGGCGATACTGAGAGTATCTTCCACTCTGGAATGTGCCGCAAATGTACTACATATTATTTTAAATAAATAAATTGTGAAATACACAAATTAATCAAGTAAAACTTATTTGCCACGCCGGGATCGATCCCGTGACCTTCGGAATGCGAGTCAAGCGCCTTTTCGCGGCACTACGCCGGTCGTCATTTATTGGATAACCAACATCTCTTTCATAAGTCACCCCAAGTTGTTCTCTTCGTTCTCTATTTCTCGATTGAGAGAGACTGGTTGAGGGAGGCCTTTTGACCTCTCTCGATCCGCAGTTGCGGGGATGAATTCATACGTCCATAACTCTTGGACACGTTGACATCCAGATTCCTAACCATCCCTCTTAATTTTTCTTTTTCAGAACTTCTTCGCTTTTCTTTCCCTAAAAAACCCTCTACACAATAAATATGACATAGGCCCTGAAAGAAATTATTATCTTCAGGGGCTCCTACGAGGAGCTTGTATGTAAAAAAATGTGTTAGGTATTCGAATGTCTGGTAAGCCATTCATCTTTAATTTGAAATTTCATAGATTTTTTTGACAAACACGATTAAACACCGTCGACATTTTAGCATTAATTTTTATAAAATTTTTAATAAATTTATAATTAGAATACATATTAATGCTATTTAGTACAAATAAGTTATATTTATTTTGTTTGTTTTTATAAAAAAAGCTATTTAATCAACGAAATAACTGATATAACAGATGAAGGCAATAAATCCCCGAAACAATTCGCCTCCTCCCGTTAGCAAGATAAGATCCGTCTTGCCGTGTTTCTTGTTCGAGAAAATGGTTCTTAATTTATATCTGCTACGCATCATCTCTCACCGTATTAATGTACCCCAAACACAAACTATTATTCGATATATCACTTTTGAAAAAAGCCTGGAAGCTTGGTGCGACAGGCCTTACTGGCATTTATATGATAATGACTTAGCCAAAGAATGAGACATGGTCTGAATAATTACTCTCATGATATGTGGTTCCGTGCAAATCGAGACAAGTCCCGACTTAATTGTCTCCAGTGAGAGGCTCCTCTAATTAAATAAACCTTAGCGACGGCGACGCTTAGAAAGCGGTAAGCAGTAATTGCATTGGCATTGAGGTTATTACCATATTATTTGCTCCTTACAAATAACGTGCCGCTTATTATTTAATTTCATAATTGAGATTAGATTGGCTGACATTGTGACAGTGTAGAGAGTAACGTGCAACGGTAGTAATTAATAATGCTTCACTGGTTTTGCTTAGAATCCATTATAATAATCTTGGAAAAAGTGCATTTATATTCTTCGTCGATTCCTCGATGCTGAGGATCTTGACCCTTACTTTTTAACCCTTAACCGGAATCGAGGGTCCATTTGGACCCGAAAAAAACAAAAAAACGTTTATTTTTTAAACGCGCGCAGTTACACTTTTGCGCGCCAATCTAATCTCATTACGTCGCGAGTCGCGACGGGCGCCAGACGCGTGGTGCTTAAAATTTAATGGAAGTGGAGGTAATGAACTATCGAGGGTCCGATTGGACCCACAATTTTAAGTACGTAACTTTTATTATTGATGAAAACAGTGGAAAACCGGAAATAATTCTATTTTACAATAGTAAAAAAGGAGGTGTTGATGCACTAGATCAAAAATGCGCTAATTATTCAGTTTCCAGAAGAACTTCATTCTTCTATTTCCATAGACTTGAAGAACCGAATTGATAATTTCCTAAAGCCAGCTTTAGTCAAGACATGGGTCAAGAAAAAGAAACTTGCACTAAAAGTGGTGCACGAAAAAGAGGAAGATGTTATTTATGTGGTTCTAAGACTGACAATAAACAATTACAGAAGTCTGAAAAATGCTGCACCTATATATATAAGATTCACTTACAAAAAAGGATATTGTGTAGCAAGTGCCTTACATATTATGATAAAAAGGCTGAAATTTTTTAAATTTTTTCATATCTCACCATTTTTTTGTTTTTGAATGATCTCATAAAGAATGTTTGTTTTTGTTAATGGGAAGAGACGTAAAACCCTGTGCCTTGATTAGTTTTAAGTTTTTTTTTTGTTATTGTAATTTGACATGTTAAAAAAGAGACTGATAAAAACTTGTGCTAAACTTGGTTCTTAAGAAGATAAGCCAAAAAGATGTATAACTTAAAAATGTTGATTAATAAAACTACCTTACATACTAGAAACAACTAGTTTCAATACATGTATAACCCATTTAATGGTTAATAACGTCTATATTACAAAAAAAAAACTTTATTTTAAATAGCGGGTCTATCCGCGATTCCAGTAACGTTGACCGAAATAGCGATTCCGGTTAAGGGTTAAAACTTTTTATTTAATTTTATTATTTTTATTATACTAGCTGGAAACTGGAGAGAGCTGGCACAAAACCGTGATGAGTGGAGGAAGACTCTTGAAGAGGCCAAGACCCACCAGGGGTTGTAGAGCCAAGAGTAATGTAGTAATGATGATGATTATACTAGCTGGTACCCGGCATGAGTTGCAAAGCAATTCAATGAAATAAATTGATTTTCCCTACATATCCTTTCCCGTGCGTCCCCGTTTCCTTCCACCTTCCCCGCCTTCCCCCGCCCTCGTCTCTTCCCTCTCCGCGAACCCCACCTTTTTCCTGCCTTTCCCCCCTGCCGCTAAAGTACGTGAAATTCACATTTTCAATTATACAAATTTCATAACGCCAGAGCTTATCATTATATATAGCCTATGTTACTCACTGATAATGTAACTTTCCATTGGTGAAAGAATTTTTAAAATCGTTTAAGTGGTTTAGGCGTGAAAGCGTAACAAACAAACACACACACTTTCGAATTTATGATATCAGTATAGATGGATTACGTGTATTTAATTAGAGATTTGATTTATTATTGTTTTTAATTTATTTTAATTGTGTAAATTTCATTATTTATTTTGGGTTTTATATTAGAGGCACTGTTGAAAACCAGCTACATTCCAGGAGAAATCCTGAATGCATAGCTGAACATTGACCTTTTTGTCAATAATATCAATGATAAATAAACAAAATGTGTTAAATTATAAAAAATTATAAAAAATTATTACTCTAATGTCCACGGTAGACAAGGCTCGTCTACTTCTAGCGGATCTGCGCTGCGTGGACACCGACGTAAAGGACGCCAGTGATACTTATTCACCACAGCGCATTGGTGACCTTTTTCTGTTGCTTCTGCCTTCCATTTTGCCAATGACTATGAGTTTCTCCAAGTTGGAATCAGCAATTTGGCGAAAAACGTGTCCAAAGTATCTTAACATAAGTTATTGGCAGATAGTCTGTAGTGTCCAAAGTACGTATGCATGCATTTATTACAAGTGGGTGATTTATAAATATAAAATAATAAATACGGTAATTCGGCAATTCGGCAGATGTATCTATCGTTTACCGTGCAACCGTGTTTCTAATTCACCACCTTCGTCACCTCTTGTTAAATTTGAGATTATTTCTCTAATTCAAAATGTTGTTTGAAAATCTTTAAAATTGTTTATTTTTTTCCAATGGCGACGTCTATTTCAACTTACAAAATATATTATTGATTTAGCTCTGGTATGATTCTTCAATTATAATAAAAAAGATTGACTTGGACTTACAATCATTGATTGATTTATAATAAACAGAGCAACTTATTTCTGGCATTTTAAAACAAACTCATCCATTTTTTACAACTTACAAAGGCTTAAAATATTTATTCTACCTTTAATAATAGCACATATAAATTTAACATTAAAAATAACACACACAAATTTAACACACATAACCATTTGTTATTTCGGCTACTGTCATTATACCTAGGTCTCTCATTCAAAATTTAGGCATATCAGATTTGTCAAAGAATTTATATATAAAAATGCAAAAATCAGTCATTTTAAATACGTGTAGGATTACAAAAGATTTTTTAAATATTTATATTGAGGGATCAGTAGGGTTTATAGGTTCAATTAGGAATTTCACACAGCCGAACCCTCTGATATGAAAATATCTGGAGTCGGTGAATTATTTTCCCATTTGGTCTCTGGTTGGTTGACATGTTGTTCTTGTATTGTTTTGTATTTATAATACTTATATAGTGCAATTGCATAGCGTAGATTCACTAGATGATCACTTGGAAAGTGTGTGAAAGGGTTTAGTTTTTCCTGTGGGGAAAATTTAACCCGGACATTTAAACCTGGTGTGTAAAAAAGTATCTATAAACCAATACCAAATAATGCTATATATTATTCCTTTAAACCTAACAAATTGCTTATTCCTAATTTATAATACTAGTATCGTGTAAACAATTTCGAGCTAATGAAAACACGTTGAGTTTTCATAGAGACATTACGAGTAAATTTTTTTGCTAATGGACGGGAGTTAGCAAAATGGACATAAAGATTTATTGTTGTCATCACATTCATATTTTTTTAGAATGCTTACTAGCTAGTTGTCACTCTGGATATTTCACTGGCCGCAGAATAAGCCATTTAAAAACCGTCGAATACTGACAGTACCCTTCCGAAAAGTAAAAATGAAGTTATTCCTATTACGGGCATTTTTTCCAAGCGGCTTACCCGGTCAGCAACGTAAGCAGATATATGCGTTAAAAATACGATAGCGTCAAGTACAATAAGCGTGTTCATACGTCAACGCGTGTGTCTCCATAGAAATCGTTCTAACTCCGTTATTGTTTTAGTGACATCCTTAAAACAAAAAGTAAAAGGTCGATAGTGGATCAAGCTGTACATCCCTATCAAGTTGTCCATAGAAAAACATAACAAGAATATTCTGTCAGTCGCGCGGTTGACACATATTTTTACCCGCCAATATTAACACATATTTTTACGGGCCGCTCGACATTGTTAATTTTTATATATATAAATCAATGATTGCTTGCTTGCATGCATGCATGTTTGTATCTTATGCGTTGCTAAACCATTCATCCGATTACGATGAACCTTTGGGGATTTGATGTGTACATGCCGGACATGGTTTCCATATAATAATACCGAGCTCTGGAACTTTAGTGAGGTGATGTTCGCACGCCCGTGATGGTTTCTATATACAGGGTGTAACAGGACGTACCCGAGGGATTTTAACCATCGATTCCTTATCATATTTGGATTAACATTTTTTTAACATTTTTTTCTACATCTACAAAAAACATTAAAAAATGGTAGGTGTTGGACACGCCCGTGATGGTTTCTATATACAGGGTGTAACAGGACGTACCCGAGGGATTTTAACCATCGATTCCTTGTCATATTTGGATTTACATTTTTTAAACTTTTTTTTCTACATCTACAAAAACATTAAAAAATGGTAGGCGTTGGACAGTTGGAGGCGGGGTGAGGGGTAGGTCGGTTACTCGGCTGAGTGACCAATGACAACAAGTGGAAGAATTTTTTGTTGTTTGAATTCGAAGAAAAAAAATAAAAAATGTCATAAAAAAAGTCACCGGAGACCAAAATTTCATTTACATTTTTACTCCAAATTTGCTCAGGAATCGCTGGTTAAAATCCCTCGGGTACGTCCTGTTACACCCTGTATAGTGGTGAGGAACTTATATGTTAACTATTCACCAGACTGCAACGAATCTTTGGTGAGTTGTTGTAAGCCCGCGGAGGTTTGGTGAGCTCTAGCATCATGAAATTTGTATAAAAAAAAATTGCAATAGGTAGCACGCGAGCTGTTTGAAAATTGGATGTACCGGGACTGAATGTATGGCTCACGCCGCACACGGGAGGGGGAAGGGGAACGCGGTAGGGGGTTCGCGGGACGGGGGAAGCGGGAGAGGAGAGTGGGAAGAGGGAAAGCGGAGAAGTCGGAGTGGGAACGCATGAGCGGAAGGGGACGCAGAAGAGGAAGGGGAACGGTACGAATGGGAAAAGACCAGCAGGGAGAAACAATTTCTTTATTAAGTTTTTTATGAACGTTAACTGCTAACATCTTTGAATTTATTTTGTGAAAGTATCACACAATTTTATATCTACTGGTGGTCTTTGGTGGGCGTACAAAGACGAATTTTATAAAAGAAATCCAAGAGATTTTTTTTATACTTTTACAAATTTCAAATGACGCATTTCTACAAAACGTTCATGTGATGATATATTTTTAAAATCTTTCACCAATGTTACGGTTTTCATTATAAAACATATTTATATATTCCTTTTTTTTGGTTTGATAAAGGGTAGACAGCTTCCATAAATATAACGTGAGCGGCATTTTGTGTAAAATAATATGCCTTTGAAGCCAAAAGAAATGATAAATTATAATTATATTCCATTTGATTTGAAACAGGACCTTCTCCACCCTCCCATTTGTGAAACAGCCTCAAGTCTTTCGCTTGAATGAATTCTTTTAAAAGCAGTAGCTGGTACAAAAAATTTAAAACGTAAAAAATAATTAATATTGAAGGAAACATTTATGTGGCATGTATTTATTAATGTTTAAAAGACGAAATATATTATTTTCCCAAACAAGGTAGTTTGGACAAAAAATTAATCTGTAAAAATACAACTTTTCTGAAGCTTTTTCAGCAGCCATACCTAATATCTATTGAATTATATTTTTTTTACATTAGGGATATATACATCCCGTCTATATCCCAAACAAAAAGTATTAAATATCTTGGGATTGAAATTGATGAAAAACTACGGTGGAATTCACACATTGATTTTACCTCAAAAAAGCTAACAAAACTCATCTACTTCTTCAAAAAATTAAGAAACATCTTGTCGATGAGGGATCTAAAGAGAGTATATTATGCTTTATGCCACTCTCGATTGGAATATGGAGTAATAGGATGGGGCTCAGCAGCATGTAATCACTTAAAACAACTTAAGATAACTCAAAATTGCATCATAAAGACCATTCTAAAGGTCCCCATAAGGACGTCAACAACAGAAAATTTTAAACAGTTTGATGTTCCAAGCATACAGAAAATCTATGCCAAAAACATTCTAGTACATCACAACAAAAACGATTCAGAGGCAGACACCTCACATGCTCATAAAACCAGAGCCAAACAAACAGACATACTTAATATACCAAAGTGTAACTCTTCATTTGGTCAAAGAAGTTTTGAATTTTTAGCAGAAAAGTTGTATAACAAACTCCCACGTAGTATCAAACAAATTAAAACAAAAAATAGCAACATTAAGGACATTAAATGTTGGCTGAAGGAACTATCGGAAAATGACCTTACTAGTATACTTAAAACATCATAGAAGTTTCTAGAAAACCTTATCCAAAGTTAAACCATAGAAGTCGCTGAAAAACTTATCCAAAACATAGTCCCCCTCAGCACAGGATCTCCTAGTGAGGAGGACTACGAATATATTTTCTATTTTATATATACATCTAACTAACATGATTCATATAAAAATGTTAAAAATATTATATAGTTACTAAATAAAATAAAATAATAAAAAGTTCCACACAGGAGATCCTGAGAAAAATAATTTCCCTCAAGACCTATGTCATTTTTGTGAGTGGAGGGTATATTAGGTAGTAGGAGAAAATAAAGAAAAGGATGTTCTGGGAAGGAAAAGGTATTAGGGGTGGGGAGGAATCAGTGTGTCTTTTTTTATATTAATACCGCACAAAAGTCCCTAACTGCTCCCATCTGGAGCCAGTGAGACTATGGTAACCCCAATTAGGGTATGTTGAGAGGCTGAAAGTAGTGGGGAGGGGAAGGAGATGGGAAGAGGAAGGAGTATTCAGATCTGGTCATCAAACACGGCTAACGCCATTTCAGGCAACGTTTCAATTCTGAATGGTGGTCTTACACCAGGACGCTAGGTACTGAAAGTATGTTCCACTCTGGAACGTGCCGCAAATATTCTCCATATATTTTTTCAATTAATTAATTGTGAAATACCACAAATTAATTAAATACAATTTATTTGCGCACGCCGGATTCGAACCACCGACCTTCAGATTGTGAGTCGAGAGTCTTACCTCGGGACCATGGAGGCAGTCTTCACTTTACCACATGAACCCGGGCACCCTTGATAAGTCACCAAACGTAGCGGACCACTGGCGGATGGCAGAGATGTCGGTTATCCAATAAACCCAGTCCAGCCTCCCAAATCAAAATATTTGATCATATAGTATTTTGTTGAGCAGGGTTTTTTAGAGAATTTAAAGGCAAAAGAAAGCAAAAGTTTTATAATTTCTAAATTTAATGTGAAAACAAGAATAGTAGGTTTAATCCATTCCACAGTTGCATTGAACTAAAAAAGTGGAATTTAAAAATACGCATTTCAGATCCTATTGTAAAGGTTAGGTAGTTGTTATCACACGCCATTGCTATTGTTTTAATACATAATTATATTTGTAATAATTAATTAATCTTTTTAATCCTGCTTACATAGACAAAATTAAATTTTAAAATTTGAATTTGCGACGTCGGTAATGCGCGTTTTCATCCCGCTACAAAATGTTTCCGACAAAATATCCTCCGACAAAACATTCTTCGAACAAAACATCCCCCAACAAACTATCTTCTAAAACGTAACCTAACCTAACCTAACCTAACTTAACAAAAAAATATAGTAAAAACGTTCAAAAATAATACAGATAACAATAATTTATTGTCTTTACAGGATGTCTATATTATTTTTGTCACATATTTGTTAGGTTAGGTTAGATTGGGCTAGGTTAGGTTAGTTTAGTTTAGGTTAGGTTAGGTTAGGTTAGGTTTTAGCAGATATTTTGTTGGGGGATGTTTTGTTCGTTCGATATTTTGTCCGTAGGATATTTCCCGTAAAAGTTACCCGTTTTCTTGAAACAACACTGATCGAATACGAATCAAATAATTCATATTCTGCAATAATTGTCATAAACCATTATAATAATACGATGAAATCATCGTCTCACAAAATGGTCGTATACGAAAAAAACATATCACAACAACACATCACTTTAACAAAAGTTGCACCCCATTCCAACAAACAACCCCTAGACTTTTTAGTGCAATTATCACCTTTGAATATTGTTCATTTTAAAACTATTTCGCATGTGCCCGATGCAGGCGCCTTTTGATGTCAGGGGGTATTAACAGATTTCTATGACACATGGCAAAGGGATGAAATAAACAGAGGGGGAGGTTTGGAAGGGTGCATTAGTTGTAGCGAGATATAAATACACTTGAAATTGAGAGGTGCAGTGTAGATGAAAGCGGCGATTAAATTACTGTTTTGAAAGTGTGTATTACAAGCATGTATTGCGTTACATTTGAAAAATAACACGCTATTTGTAGATGTACGTACATCAAACAACTGCGCAGGACAAAACCGACGTTTTATTTAAATACTTGCTCAAGATCATTTTTGTACATGTTTGATTCATATTTGAAAATCTATTTAATTTTTTATATGAGTACCTCACAAGAGTCCCACCTGCTCCCGTGTGGTGCCAGTGAGTCTATTGCATCCCCAAATGGGGTATATTGTGAGGCTGAAGGTAGTGGGGAAGGGAAGGAAATGAGGAAGAGGAAGGTATCTATTAGTTTTTCAGATCTGATCACCAAACACGGCTAAAGCCATTTTAAGCAACGTTTCAGTTTTGTATTGTGGTCTTACACCAGGGCGATACCGTGAGTATTTTCCACTCTGGAACGTGCCGCAAATATATTATTATTTCAAATTAATTAATTGTGAAATGTGTGAATTAATTAGAAAATGTATTATTTTAAATTAATTAATTGTGAAGTAAGAAATAAATCAAATAAAATTTATTTTGCCCGGTATGCCGGGATTCGATCCCGCGACCTTCGATGGTGAGTCAAGAGCCTTACCCCTGGACCATACCGGCCTTCTTTGTATATTTATACTTGGGCGTAATTTTCCGAACAGGACCTCCATAAATATGCTTGGTGTAACTCTAAGTGACCAGCTCAGGTACGGGGGCTCCATTGAAACCAGAGTTAAGTGAGCCTCTCAGAAACTGGGCGTACTGTACAGGGTACACTACTGACTACTGCTAACCCTGTACAAATCGCGAGTGCGCCCCACGGTTGAATTTGGCAGCCACCTCTGGTCTGAAGCTCCAAAATACCTAAAAAAACCCTTGACTCTGTGCAGAAACGGGCGGTCCGTTTGATAGATTCTCCCATCTTAACAGACGGACTGCAATCTTTAGAGCACAGGCGTCAGGTGGGAATGCTGTCTGTATTACAATGAAAGATGCTCCGAGGAACTAGCGTTATTAATCCCCTCGGCACCGGTGCATAGTCGGAAAACACGCCAAACACGCGCCCAACATTTGTACACGGTTGACATTAGTCACAAGTGAACGGGTCGTTTCTATGGCTCAATCTTGAGTTCAACGGCTCGGCTGTGGAACGATTTGCCGGCCTCTGTGTTTCCTCCCTCCTACAACATGGGTCTCTTCAAGACCCGTGTTCACTTATTCCTTTCCTCAAAAAGACCCTCCACACCCACACAGCATCTTCAAAGATGACATAGGCCCCGAGGGAAGTTATTTTCCTGAGGGCCTCCTGTGTGGAGTTAATGTAAAAAAAAAAAAATTTCTTTGCCAAAAATAATTATTTTTAACATACAGGGACATATATTTTTAGTTCATAGCATAACATATCTAGATGTAGCTGCGTTGTGGATTTTCGATAATTGTGTAATTTTCCTAATGTAATTTACTAAATACAAAAATAGTTAATGCTTTTTTTTTTTTTTGTTTTACAGTGAATACCGCACAAGAATCTCAACTGCTCCCGTCTGGAGCCAGTGAGACTATGGCATCCCCAATTGGGGTATGTTGTGAGGCTGAAGGTAGTGGGGAGGGGAAGGAGGTAGGGAAGAGGAAAGTTGGAAAGTACCTGGCTATTCAGATCTGGTCACCAAACACGGCTAAAGCCATTTTCAAGCAACGTTTCAATTCTGAATGGTGGTCTTACACCAGGGCGATACTGATAGTATCTTCCACTCTGGAACATGCCGCAAATATACTATATATTATTTTAAATGAATTAATTGTGAAATAACACAAATTAATCAAATAAAATTTATTTGCGCATGCCGGGTTTGAACCCGCGACCTCCGGACTGTGAGTCAAGAGTCTTACCCACTGGACTGACTACGGAGGTCGTCAAATATTCTTCCTAGCATTATCAGTATGTGCAGCAAATTAAAGGTCACTTAGATGGTTTGGACACACATTGGACGGACGGTGAAATAAGTGCCAAGAGTGTTATATGACACGCAAGTCGAATGGAGAGGATATTTATTTTACGCCAGGAAGGCATGTCACAATCAGTAAATCAAACACTTGAGTCAGACTATGCCAAGAGCGGGAATAAGAAAGTATGTTTAAAAATGTGCATTGAAGTAAAATATGGAAGGTTTATATGTGATGTTCGATCCAAATTTATACCAGACCTATTAAAAGAAGTTGAGTAACGATGTTAAAGAAATGAAAACGATTTATTTTTTCAAATTTCTTCTTGAAAAATAAAATTTAAAAAACTAGAAAAAAATCACCGAACGGCCAAAGAATTTGAACTGGTGAAAGATAGACATTTGTATTATATAGTCTCCATCTCTTACCTTTGAGAGTAGGTACTAATATTATTAAAAAATCCATTGAAAACCTTATTGTTATAAACATCGATAAGAGTGACTTTGATAAAATAATTCGAGTGCAGTTAACACGCGGTAGAAACGAAACTCTTCCAAAACAATCTCCAAGAAGAAGAAGAACCTCGCGTCGTTTCCGTTTTATATCTCAAACAATAGGAGCCTTGATAGGAGTATAATGTTTCGCAGGTGCTGTATGCGTCATTTCCGTTTTATCCGATTTCCGAATCGCTAACGGGGCTAAGGATGTTTAAATTTAAAAAAGATCGTGAAAACACAGAACATGGAGAGTTTCTTGGAGAGTTCTGTCACTAAACGTGAACGGACATTTGCGCACAAATGACCAGCAGAAAACGCTCTCTACTTCTACACTTCACACCTGAGCGATAATAGTGGCACTAGTCAAAAAAATTGAGTTGAGTACGCAGAAATGTTTCTGGATATCTATTATACCTTCGATACAAATGGAACAATTCTTAAAAATATTATTGTGGGCCTTAAAAGCGAAAATTTCATTATTATATTATAATATTTTATTCGAATTCAAATAAAAATAGTGGCACAGTGATCATTAACAAGATTATATAACAGCTTCCCAACTTTTATAAAAAGATGTTTTTTAATTGGTTAATAAACTGATTTAATACACTCAAGCGAAATATTCAAACTGATCTCCTGAAAAAATAAGTTTTTTGCCATTGCTATTCCCCAGGTAAGACTTATTGGTGCATAGTATAAAGAATAAACTACATGTCTTGTGGGTGTGTTTCTTTTATAAATAGTCCAAATTGGACCTACAATTATTGTACAAGAATAGTCCAAATTGGACCTACAATTATTGTACAAGAATAGTCCAAATTGGACCTACAATTATTGTAGGTCCAATTTGGACTATTCTTCTTTCGTATGGTGGGGGGTCAGAGGAGGACATCTAGGTCTGCGAGCCAGCCTAGGGCCTCAGGCGTTGCCCTGTGGACCTCATCAATCCCGCCGGGGAATGAATGGAGCGGGTATTCGTTGACCACATGTTCGGTGGTCTGCACCGCACCGCATTCACACATCGCCGACTCTTTAAGGCCCCATCTGTGCATCATGTGAGCACATCGGCTATGGGAGCACCTTAACCTATTGATAGCAGTCCAGAGTTTGCGAGGCAGTGAGAACCCAGGCTGTCTCTCAGTGGGGTCTTGAACGAGATGGGCGTTTTTGACGTTGGCTGATTGTCACTCAAGCTTCCATCTATCTTCTGGGGTGAGAGGTGTTCGAAGGAGTCTTTCTCCTTCCGTCCAGAAGGGTTTGCGAGACTTTAAGCGGTATGCCTGGTGAGAAACGACATCATCGTGCAAGGGTATTTCGCTAATTTGGACTATTTCGGACTGTCATCAAGATGGTGTGTAATAACTAAACGTATCATCTCCCTCTAATATTTTCATTCTCAAAAAGGATCGTCTCTTTCGTTAAAATGGTTTCCAACAATAAGTACCGTTTTTTTTTACATAACCTCCATACAAGAGGCCCTGAGGAAAAAATCCATTCTGTGTGGAGGGTCCCTTTAGGGAAAGGAAGGAGAGGAAGTTCTAAGAAGGAAAAGGCTATAAGGTTTGGGTAGGAATCTGGGGGTCAATATGTCTAGGAGGGACGGACGTATGAATCCATCCCTCCCACTGCGGTGCAGGGCGATATGTAGAGAGAGTCGGGCTGGAGAATTCAAAAGGTCTTTCTCAAACAGTCTCTCCCGATCCGGCCCGCCACTTCGTAAGTGGGCAAATGCATTTCCGCCAAGAACTATTTCTCATCACTGTTACTACCGCTTATTTTGTTTAATATTCTGCAACTCGAATCAAAACAGCATGTTTATGGCATAAATTTGATTTTGTTTTTAATGAAAGCCACAAAACCGCGGGATCCAATAATGGAATTGCGGGATGTGGGATTACAAACCATACTACGGACATATATTTTACAAATAAATAAAATGAAAATAATAAACAAAATACCACGGCCAAACTTCAGAATTGCTATACCAATTCACACCTTCCCTGCTATTTTGTATTATGAGTTAAATAATTTGTTACGATGTTCGGTTCCTTTACTATGCAGAAATGGGAAACAAACACCATTCCGAGTTTCCTAATTACTTCGTAACACTCTCCTCCACTTTCCAAGTGAGTTTTTTTTTTGCTTAGAGAGCTTTTTAGCCCACTTTCACGCGTGCAGGAGGAAAGTTTTCGCCAACTTAAGTTTGAAAGCTCGCCGCTTCCACGAAACTGCTACTTGGTAATTTGCGTGTTCCGAGCACTTAGCAGCTAAACAAGCCAAGTTCGGCTAAGTAACACCACCCATCATTCAATTTCAGTGTGCGTTGAGCATTATCGAAACGAGAAATAAAAAAAAATAATGGGGTTGGAAGTTTCTTATTTGGCCGTTTTCATATTTTATTTCTGGATGCTCGGGGTAGGGGCTGACAAATTGACTCGCGATAATATCTCAGATCCTGAACGCTATCAATCATCTAGGAAAGTTTGGTGACAGCCCTATAATACACTATTATTATCTTTCATATTATAACGAAAATGGTAGATCATAATACTGTACGTGTAAGGTTTTGGTTCATCCGATATTCATTTTATTTCACGCTGAACAAAAAAAAGTTTTGTTTTAAAATTATTTATATTTGGTAGTTAGAAATTAAAACATGACTGACAAAGGCACATAACTAATTATAATTAACAAAGCGTGCTGAATTAAAGACGTAACAATATTTGCTATTGAAAAATTAATTTGGTACACATTAGATATTTTATACTAGTACGAAAGTGCGCATTAGGTGACATTATTTTCTTAATCCGAAAGACGAATACAATCGATGCCGATTTTAATACAGCAAAATTTAAACCTCTTAGCAAAGGTTTACTTGCTTTAATATTATACTTAATGCTAAAACAACTATTGGCCAAAGAAATTTTAGATACTTTGCAACAAAACTATACAATACACTTCCACTGGATATTAGACAAAACACAATGTATTTTAACCCATTGGCCACAGAATAAATGAACGAAAAAAATGGCCTTCACCGCTGAATTAATTTTGTACCAAAATTTGAAACCTGCATTGGTGTACTAAATCTATTGTAACTTTTGAACCATATATTTAAATGGATTAATTTTTTTAAATTTGTTTACATATTGAATTAAGGTATTGAAAAACATAAAAATAAAAATTTAAAAAATATTGAAAAATGTGTAAATAAGGATTCAAATATAATCTTCTCTTTTTTCGTAAGTTTTTGTCCAAATTTTTATTCAAAAATTATAAAAAAACATAATATTCATAAATTGAACAATAATAATTTTTGTTTTTTACATACATGTATACTAATAACTAATAAAATAATTCGGTTTGATAGTCCTCAACGCAATCAGGGACGTTCAGGGTCACTTCCAAAAGCGAAGAACCACTCGCAATTTAGAAGAAATTAAAGGCGACTGGCTGCATACAAAACTTAGGAACACAAATATCAGGGAAAAAACGTAGGAAACATATTATTTCCAATTCCACGAAATGAATGACTAATTTCCTACAGAGCTTTCGGCATTTAAAATTTTATTAAAAAATGTCACTGTCGTCCATATTTTCCGTTTTCTAACGGACTTATTCTAGCCCGTCAGCGTGCCGGGGTTTGTGGTTAAGTACCTGAGTTGCACACCCGGCAAGCTGTCGGGGTTTGTGGCCAATGGGTTAAGTGTAAATATGTCAAGTCCTGAATTACCAGCCAAAATAGATCCAACATCAATGATATTATCAAAACTATCTTTTAAGCATGTATTTTTTCAATGGCATATTGATGTGTGTCAACGCCTACAAAACCAATTAAAGTCCAGACTGCTGTCCAGAAACACGAAGATATTAGTGTACAAAACACTTATCAGACCATTACTTACGTACGCAGCTGAGACTTGGGTACTAACTAGAGGAATGAGCGAGCACTGGACGTTTTTGAAAGAAAAAATTTGAGGCGCATCTTCGGACCGGTTCTAGAAAATGGATTTTGGCGCAGACGTTATAAAAATGAGCTCTATACTTTGTTTAAGGAGCTAAACGTCGCAAAATTTATAAAACTGGGAAGACTTCGGTGGCTGGGTCATGTGGAGAGAATGACCGAGCATCAAGCACCAAAGTCCCTGCTGAACTCAAGGCCAATAGGGCGAAGGAGCCTGGGAAGACCAAGACTAAGATGGAGCGACAACATCCTCAAAGACATATCTATATTGGAGCTTCTAAACTGGAGAGAGCTGGCTCAAAACCGAGATGAGTGGAGGAAGACTCTTGAGGAGGCCAAGACCCACCAGGGGTTGTAGAGCCAATAGTGATGATTGATGTGTGTCTGTTATTTTAAATGTTACATTATGTTATTATTTTTGTATTATAAGACGCTCATGTTTCAAAGCGCCTGCTCTCAACACAGGTTTTTCAAGTGAGATAGGCATAGGATAACACATATCGTAAGTCTAGAATTAATAAAGATGAATTAATAAGAAGAAAAAAATCTAATGCTTTGTCTAAGTAAAATATGAAATTAATATGTCAAATTCAATTCAATTGATTTTTATTCTTTCAAAAGCATTAATAGAGGTTGCCTTTTAAAGGCAGCTTCACCAACGCTAAATATGTCGATATCCGAATTAATTCCGTTCAACATCAAGATTGCTCTCCCGACCGGTGGGAAACAACTTTAAACTTTTTTCCACTTAATTTATTTATGACCGTAACCGCTTTCAGTCTGTTAAGACCATCGTCAGACTGGTATTATTGTTTCTTAAACTACGGTTTACATATATGACACAAGGGGGAGGGGTCGGGGGTGGGGGGAGTTAACCGGAGTGATATGTGTAATGAAAATCCATATAATTTTATAAGAAAAAATTGTACGAGTCTGAAGATGGCCTCAAAAGGCTGAAATCGGTTACGGTCACACATAACTTTGTGGAAATGTTTAGAATTGTTTTAATATATTATTATTATGGAATTCCACTACGACTTGTCAGCCTCAAAAATGTGAAATAACAAATTCATAATTAAGTAGTTTTCATTGTTTATGGAAATATGAAAACATGAGTTTACTTGCTTACGATTATTATGTCGTTTTAATAAAATATTTCATTTATCTCATCACTTTTACGTACATTGTTAAATAAAAGGTTGGGTATTGCGTCATCCACCCAATTCTGTAAGAAAAAAAAAACAAATGTATTGATATGTATTTTTTAACTTAAGGTATTTTATCGCATTCATTTTATTTGTTGTGTACCTTTTATTTTTATAATAATAATAACAAACTTACGCACACTTATAATAGCAGAAAGAAAATTTTAAATTACATTTACAATTGCAGAAAATTAACTATTTTTTTTTAATATCAATTGCTAAAAAATGTTTTACAACACTGTCACCAGTATGTTTCTAGTACCTGAAGTGCATTGGAATCATGTTTGTGAGTAATATTGTGACTGTAAGCCTGCGCCAAAATACGAATCTGCTGTGGAACTCCTTTGTACGACTTAATTATTGAATTCTTATACCTACTTGTGATGTGGCTGTTTATGTCTTACATTCTCAGTTTATTATTTGTGTACTATATACTCGTTATGTATTTATGTACTATACACTCGATGCTCCTGTACAAGTTACCAATATTACATGTAAAAGCCTTCAAGGCTCAAATAAATAAATAACAACCATTTATAAAAGTTAACGTAGATTCGATTTTGACACTACCTTTATCCTGCGCACACTTACTCGTACCTATTGAGTTCTAGCACCGCCTGACTTTACGTAAGTTACCCACTAGAATCAGGTGTTTAAGAGCCAGGAAGAAGAAAGAGGAAAGAGAACCCCTTTCCACGCCGGGGCTGCCATAGACAAGACACGGCAGTGAGCGTAAATAAATAAACAGGAACTTTTAAACTAATTATTTCCCGCGCTTAAGTGTTGCCAACAGTGGCAGCTGCGCCCAGAGTAATGTGGCGCGAATCCATTAAAATAAAAGTGACGCGAATGTGGAAGCTACCTGTTGTAATCAAATGAATGTTGAAAGACGACGGAGCTTTCGGAAAATACGGGAGCTTTTAACATTGTACCAGAAAAGGTGTGATGATTTTTGTAAAGCTCTAAATAAATGGTACTAAGTGTGTTACACACGAGTCGTTCAACATTAAGTATTAAAAAAATTAGACCTGTTTATTTATAAATATAATAATAATAATAACGAACTATTTGTATAGTGCGGTTTTGTGATATTTCACTTCAAGTGAGACGGTTTACATATATACAGTTCCCGTGAGCACTTAGGCCATAGGTCCGTTGTACTATCCCCCAATTTCACCTCACTCCCTTGACAGTAACCCAGTCCCTTTTACAAAGTTCAACTGGATTGTCATTGGAAATGAAGCTATATCTTCTAGTTCGACAATATGTCTTCCAAGGTCTCATTTCTCCTCTTCACTCCTCCTTAGTTCCCTGAAGACCCCACGAGGGAAGAGGGATTCATTTCTCCTCTCCACTCCATAGTTCTCCGAAAGCTTCACGACGGAGAGTCCACCTCCCTTTGGTTCCCTAAAGGCCCCACAAGGGAAGGGGTCACTCCACCTTGTTTCTCCAAGGGTCCTGGAAGAGAGAAGGACTTCATCTCTCCTCTTCATTGCTCCTTGGTTCCCTAAAGGCCCCACAAGGGAAGAGTTCACAGAGATGGCCTCATTTCTCCTCTTCACTCCTACATGGTTCCTTGAAGACCCCATATGGGAAGAGGGCATCATTTCTCCACTTCACTCCTCCTTGATTCCCAAAGGCCCCGCGCTGGAAGAGTGCCCTTCCCCTTGATTCACTGAAGGCCCCACAAGGAAAGAGTTCATGGAGGTGACCTCAGCTCCCCTACCCACGGCTTCTCCTCTTGGTTCCTCCTATAGGCCCAGGAAGGAATGTTCCAATTTTTTTTTGTCCCACGAGTGACCAAGGAAATAGAAGGTTCCAGCAGAACCCCGAGTGCTGGAGTAAGGTTTAAATACTCCGAGATGCGACCTTGTTTCTCGGAGGCACCCTTCGTGACACTGTTCCTCAGGATATACAGCCTGAGCACGATAGCTCACACCTTGGCTTGAGATGGCTATTGCAAGTTTGTGTTTCCACTCCCTGAGCGATGGGTTCACAACATTCCCTACGCTAAATATTCTTGATTAAGAAAATTAGAGTTGAAAATTATTAAAAAATAGTCGTCATCGATAAATCTTAGAATTTTTATAAATTTAGTAATTTGTTATTAACGATTTAAAAAAAAATAAAAAGGGTTTTAATCATCAACATCATCTTCTTCACCTTGTCCTACTCGGGTTGGAGACCAACTGCATCGACAAGGCGCCTCCATTCATCCCTGTCTTGCGCTGATTGTGCGGCCACCGTCCATGGCAGTACCATCCTTTCCTCACACAGTTTCTGAAATTGTGTCGTCCAACTGTGTCTAGGGTGGCCCACTGGACGTCTTCCCTCTGGAATCGCACACATATTTTCGTAGAATTTCGGTCATCAGATATTCTTTGTACGTGCCCAAGCCACCTCAGTTGCGATTTTTCTATGAAGAGTAACAGTGGTTCAATGTTTAGATCGTCTCGGATCGTCGAGTTCCTCATTTGATCCCACTTCGTTGCCACACCTCTCAAGTACCTCATTTTGGCAGCTTGGACTTTAAGAGTCTCCTCATAGTGCCCAAGCTATTTTTAATCAATTAATATTATTATATCGGCCTCACTTCGAGCCCATGGGTAATAGAAATAGTCCATACTGTTTCTGTAACCTGTATCACTCCGCTTTGTTTTGGTCATAAAGTGGCACAGCCGAGTTTGATACGGGAACGAAAAAATGAAATATTTTATTTACGGTACTGAATTGTAATCTCGCTACCGGAAACTCAATTTTCTGCGTTCCGATTGAAACGACAGATTTTTTCAATCCACTCTACGAAATTTAAATTATCATTAAAAAAATAAAAACAACTTTTACAATTATATCTGCATATTTTACAATTTTCTTTGTATATTACCTACAGGTAGAGATAATGATATCATCACTGCGTCTTTCCGTGCTGAGGATATCAATTTAATTTTTAAATTCAATTATTTGAATTATGTTGGTATATTTAGTATTTTTATTAGCGAAGTGGTGCGGTTTCTGGTTTAGTCTGCAATAGTTACTGGATCCCTAGCACGGTCGATCGATGAGGATTGCATTGATAACTTTCGGTAACTTCTCATCGTTCCCTAGGACAACTGCAGATCGCTAATGTACAAACAACAGTAGACATCGAATATACTAAGAACAGTCATTGTGAACTGTTATTTATTTAATTCTTTATAAGAATAGCTATCTTTTTATAACCTTTGAAGGTTATTCCCATCAATGTAATATATCATTGAAGAAGAAGATGACACTAATAATCCAATAAACGAAAAAATGAAAGAGAACATGACACAGAAAAATAGAAAAAGAGAACGGTCGCAACTGGGACTCGAACCCAGTACCTCTTGTCTCACCGGGACGGGCGCCTTTACCAACTCGGCCATTGCCATCTTCCATAAAACCGTCGTTATTGTCAATCTCATATTTCAAATTTAAGAATTAACAAAATTATCTTCGACTATTTTTCCCATATTACAGGCAACTACCTCTGACGTCCCGGTTAGACGAAGACGAGAGGTTCTGGGTTCAAGTTCCAGTTGCGACCGTTCTCTTTTTCTATATTTCTGTGTCTTATTCTGTTTCGTATTTTCGTTAAGATTGTTATTAGTGTTATTTTATTCTTCAATGTTATTTACTTATTGGCGATCTGCAGCCATGCTAGGGAACGATGAGAAGTTACCGAGAGATATCGATACAATCCTTATCGATCGACCGTGCTCTGGATCCTGGTGTAATATTATATTATCTCTTTCCGATCTCCCTACGTTTTACACACAGCTTTTTATATTTGAAATTTAAAAATATGTTTTATGTGGTGTTGATTTTTGATGAGAGCGATATTTTGTGGAAGAGTTAGTATTCTGGTATTATGGTATCTATAAGAACATTTTTTGTCCAAATGTATGAATTAAGCTTAACACTGCTGCTTTGTAGTTACACCTCGCATTTGAAATGGGTACCAGGAACCATTTATTTAATAACTAACACCCCTACCGTAGGTCACCCCAAATGGTTCGCTACGTTTGTTAGCAGGGGTGCCCGGAGTCATGGGGAGAGGTTTGTCTAAATCTTGGCGGTGTATGCATTTGCCCACCTACTGCGTGGCGGGCCAGGTCGAGAGTGACTGGTTGAGGGAGACCTTTCGAACTCTCCAGCCGAACTCTCACGCTTCATCGCCTTTCACCACAGTTGGAGGAATGGATTCATACTTTGCAATTTGGGAGGCGGGAATGGGTACCGCCGCCCCGGGAACCTTAATTGGATAACCAACACCTCTGCCACAGGTCACCCCAAGTGGTTCGCTACGTTTGGTGATTTAGCAGGGGTGCCCGGGTTCATGGGGTGAGGTTTGTCTAGGTCTTGGAGGCGGATGACTAGGACACACTGAAACCCAGATACCTACCCACCCCTTAAACCGTTTTCCTTCCCAGAGCTCTCCTCTCCTTCCTTTCCTTAAAAAACCCTCCACACGGCATCCTCAAAGATGACATAGGCCCTGAGGGAAATTATTTTCCTCAGGACCTTCTGTGTGGAGCTCATGTAAAAAAAAATACTTCCGTCACTCTTGAAGACATTGATCTCCATATTCCTATCCACCCCCCATACCCTTTCCTACCAGAACTTACTTTCCTTCCTTTGCCTAAAAATACCCTCCACAGAGCATCTCCAAAGATGAGACAGACCCTGAGCGATTTTTTTCATCAGGGCTTCCTGAGTGGAAATAATGTAAAATAAAACTAATAGTAAAGAAAAGTGGGTGGAAGAATTGTTAGATAAGATGACGCATAGAATCTTACAAGAAAGACTGTGAAAGAAGCCAAAGACAATAACAACGAGTCCATACAAACGATTGACACAAGTACACAAATTACAGAAGAAAACGTTTTAGTCCAAGGCAAATCCTGCAAACCCTTACCAAAAATAAACGTGTCAAAAAGGTTTTCCATTTATATGTTTTTTAAAAAAAAGTATCTGTTTCTATTTTGTTTCGGTTATAGGTTTAATATGGCATCATGGGTGTAGCAATGATTTAAAAACTCGATTTTCATTTAAACTAATTAAAATTTGTGAAATTTAAAACATATCACAATGATATCAAATTTAATTATCCAACGTAATAAATCCTGGACATCAATATTTTTGCTGTTAAATTTGAGCGTAATTATCCGGTTTAAAACTAATTTTATTTTCGGATTGAAATTTGATAACAAGGGTTGGACCCACATGATTAAACAGATTAATTGGTTAAAATATATATAATCATGTTATCAGGGGGGGGGTTTTAATTATGTAGATTAAACTTTATATTTGAAAAATTTGCCTATGGCAATACATGGAATGTTCAGATGAATTATCACCAGGTGCCACACCCCTCGTTCCTCTGATTTTCCTTCACCTCTACCTAAATCACACGCATCTACTCCCATGGGGATATTCATCACTCTGTGGCGTGCATCGTAATTGATGTACGTAATATGAATGTGTGGTGCAATGTGTCTTGATATAGAGCAATATAGTGTTTAATTTGATCTCTAACACCATTACAAATTATGACATTTTCTCAATTGATATCTTTTTGAAAATTCTATTAATAACTCTATTCTTCAAACGCCTCTTTTATTTCTACATGACATTATGAATATCACTATTGAATTACATTTTTATTTAGAAAAATGAAAATGTAATTTAAAAATAACATTTTTATTTATTTAATAAGTCATTGAACATTTTTTACAGGTCACTATCATCTACTAAGCATTATTATACATTACGTTTGTAAATACTCTTCCCAAAACCTATTTATTTAATTGATGTTATTTGAAATTAGGAAGAAATATCGAATAAATAAAAAATTTCAACATTTACTAAAGTTTATTTTTTTAACAGAATACAGCACACGAGTTGCAAATGATCTCTTCTGGAGCCAGTGAGACTATGGCCTCCCTAATTGAGGCATGTTGTGAGGCTGAAGGTAGTGGAAGGAAGGAGATGGAAGAGGAAGGTGGGGAAGTACCTGGCTATTCAATCTAGTCACCGAACACGGTTAAAGCCATTTCAAGAAACGTTACAATTCAGAATGTTAGTCTTACACCAGAGCGACACTGGGAGTATCTTCTTTTTGTTAGAACGTGCCGCAAATATATTGTATACATATATTTTTAATTAGTTGATTGTGAACTACAAATTAAACAAATGACATTTTTTGTGCACACTGGGATTTGAACACACGACCTTCGGATTGCTTGTCGAGAGGCCGTCAACGTTTATACAGATAGTTAAGAGACTTACTTGACAAAGTTTAACCAGTGATTCCTGACAATATTAGGAGTAAAAAATGTACATAAAATTTTGGTCTCCGGTGACATTTTCGATGTTTTTTTTTTATTCTAGAAAAACATAAAAAAATGGTAAATGTTGGACAGTTGAAGGCGGGGTTAGGGGTTGGTCGGTTACTCGGCTGAGGGACCAGTAACGACATGCGGAAGATTTTTTTTGTTTGATTTTGAAAACCAAGTCACCGGAGACCAAAATTTCATTTACGTTTTTTATTCCAAATAATGTCAGGAATCGCTGGTTAAAGTACCTAAGCCAAGTACGTCCCTCAACACCCTGTATAAGGCAACGGAACTATAATATGCGGAATGTATTACCACATAATGTCATCGAATGTACATCTCGCATGACGTGAATAATGAAGACATAATTATTATTAAGTATCCACATGGAAGAAAGAAATGATTTGAAAATTTTGATCAATCACTGTTTTATTTTTTTTTTTGTCTGGTTTATTTGATAACTAATTATTTGGTTTCTGGTCTATTATGATATTTAATATTATGATTCTGCAAAACAATTCCATGAAAACAGATTTCTTTCATCTTATGAAATTGTAATATTGTGATCAATTATGTTCGTAATTTGATTATCGTGTTTATGAATCCTTTGAACATATTAATACATCTAACATAATATACACACGATACACAATCAAGCTAATACACGTTTATCCCGTAATGTTTTAAGTGGGATTAATTAATATGAAACAAGAAATAATTAATGAAAAACACTCCGACTTCTGGACTAGATATAACACATAAATATATTATTTCCGTAGTCTTTAAATAGAAATGTGCACGGATTATCTTAATTATTCAGTTAAAAGAGTATCTACTATTTTATTTTGTTTAAAAAAAAAAAAAAAACAATATTTAGTTACCTAAACCACCCTGTATAACGAGTAATAAGCATATAAATAGAACACAACACGGTTGCAACGAGCATAGAGCACCGTTAATTTTTTTGAAATGAAAACTTCTTTACAACCGTTGTGATTTGAAACTCGATCAAACGGAAGCTAGCGACACTAAAAAGAGCACAACCACATACGATTTAGACTGCGAGAGAATGAGCTAGCAATAACATATTTATTGATTTCACGGGTACTCGCTTCGAATATAATAACGATAAATCCACGGTTCCACGCAAGCCGCCTTTAGTCTAGTGGTATAAAGCGCCTTACGAATCTTGGCGGCCAGACATTCAGTTGACTAAGAATCGAATCCTAAGAAATGTATATATTTCGGCGAAGTTTGAAGAAATATTCTTATTTTTATAAAATCAATAGGCAATCTTTAAACCAAAAGCGACAACTAGCGACTCCGAAGAAGAAAACACGTATACTTACAAGATGACCAAATGTATGGGAAAAGGTGGAATGAAATTCGACCACAAAAATATGGAAAAAATCATTCTTCACATTGATAAAAAAGTGCTTCGTAGTCTCCCCATTCTTGCCTACTTTAGTTTGAAGGTTTCACTTCTACCGCGTGTGAATTGCACACTCTGATTTTTTTAAATAATATAGAACCGAATGCTTATTACGATTGTGCTTCCAAAAATACTTTGTGCCCGGTGGAATACTGCAAATTAAAGTACGTGCTTATATGACAGATTTCTCGAAATGCAATATTCATGATTCCATCGTATTATGGACCCAGTTGACCTAACCTTACCACTGAAAAAATAAAACATTTAAAATATACACGCAGACAAACATTAACCGTCGATTTTGATAATTGAAACTCGACGGATACGAGCGGAACAGCCGTTCAGAGTTGATGTTGTTGAACGGGTCGATGCATCAACTCGTTTTAAGTAAGTATCCTCCTCCTACTCCTTCACATAATCCAGGCTTCTTCAGAACCCGCATTAATAAATCCATTCCAACAGTCCCCACCTTAACCTGACTCACAACGCTGCTCAACTGGGTGGCGACACAGCTGTAAAGACAGAGACGCCCTTGTGAGGTGTCACAAAAAAGTTAAAAATTGGAATAAAAATATTCGATCATTCGTAAAAAAAAATGATTCGATTCTGAAAAATTGTTATAAAACCAATAATTTGAAATTCCTCCAATGATAAAATGTGATAAAATGATGATGTGGAGAAATGTAAAACTATTGTACAGTTTTCTGATTTTTCTATACACTTCAAATTTGGCCTATTTTCACCTGGTAATGGCGATATTACACACTTCGTCCACATTGATGAGATTTGGTTGAACGGCGTTTAATTGAAAGGGTGTGCTGTTTACACGTACTTTTCAGAAGTGGACCATTAAATCACATTGCTGTCATAGAGTTTAGAATGTCTTCGAAACAGGTCGTGCGCGCGGGAATTATATCCCTCTGATTTAATGTTCCACAGGCTTGGATAGTTCTTAAAGTGCTCTAAGAACAGAGGCGTATGCTCTTCCTTCCATTTAAAAACCATTTTCTATGTTGACAACTCACTACAAAATAAACAGTCACCGTTTGTCAATTCAATACGCGCGCACAGTGATGCGCGCGCATGCAACGCCGCATTCGCGCATGCGCACGAAGGACAACAGAACCAATCGCATTGAAAATATTAAACAAGTTGAATATTTCCAATGCGGTGGAAAGATGACGCGCAATGACATGGAAACATTCAATGTCTTGTTTACACGGTGCAATTTGGTATCTACAACCTAATGGCGAGGCAGAATTGAAACGTATAATATGCCCATAAAAAAATTGGAAAATGTGATACATTATTTGTAATAAGCACGTTTTTACAAATTGTATTCCAATATTGTTTAAAAAATGAGGTAGGTACTGGAGTTCCTTGTTAAACATCTTTGATGTTTAAAAAATAAGAACATATTTCATTGGCAGTCGATAACTGCCTTTTAGATCTAAATTCCAATCTCAATACAATAAATTACGAACAAACGATAAGAGAATAATAACGACCCTGAACCATGTCCTTCGTTAGTAATAAAATCAAATTTGCAGAAGAAATTTAGCTTGGATATAGGTATAATATAATGTAATGTGCTCGCCATTCAAATGGAATAATCAATTGATATTTATCTACAAAAGGCTGTTGGGAATATTTTTAAAAATAGATACGTAAGTAGGATCTAGGAATTCTTTTGATATGAAACCCGCCCTAGCGACAATAACCTTTTATCGGGGGTCCGATCCAAATGTTGTAGGGGTGGTTGCCAGTGTATTGAAAATAAAATGTCAAGCGTTTAATTCGAAGAAAGCGAATGATACCGTTTCTTTTCCCATGTACAATACACAAAGAAGCTCTTAGGGGTGTAGCGGGGACTTTAAAACGGGTTTAACCTTTTTTAAATAATGTATTGCGTTAATTATACTTTCTTAATACTAATTTATTACTTCTTCAAATTTGGCAAATTCACTTTGTGGCACCATTTTATTAATGAAATAATAAAAAAAAACACTTTGTTTTTACCATGATAATCTTTATTTAAAAGTCAACATGTTTCAAGAACGATGTTCACTTCATCAGGACATATAATGTACTAAAACTAAATGATCGAACATAGAAAGACAGGCGTGGGTAGACATGGAAGTATTGGGGGAGGAGAGACGTGGAGAGGGGAGGCGCTTAGAAGATCACCTCCCCTTAATAAAGATTATCGTGGTAAAAACGAAGTGTTTTTAATTAATAATACCTAATTTTGTATAAATTCTGTAACAAAAGAATGTCAATTGCCAGCCTGAAGATGTCCATAATAGGACGAAACCGGTACTGGTGAAATAAATAAGTGGAAAAAAGTTAAAAAGTGTTTCACTTTCAATTTTAATATCATATTTCTATTTTTGAGAGTGATATTTCATGGTGGAATTCCATTACAATATATTATAATAAAACGAATATAAAACTTTATTCCACTTAATAATTTCGATATTAAAATATGTAATTAGTTTAGACTCCAATGTAAACATGTATCCCTTCAAAAAGCAATTAAAAATACCATACTTCATAAATACAATAACGATTTGACAATAAAATTAGGTCATTAGTAACTCATATTACTTGTAAGGTTTTTCCCTAATCATCATTGAAGTGAGCTGCAAACCCAATGTAACCTGGGTTGCGTGGTCCCAAAAACTAACACCTCATTCGCTCAACGACAATTCTGGTTCATCGCTCCTAAAATATATAATGCTCTGAGTACTGACATAAAGTCAAGTAATTCTAATTCTCTTTTTATAACACGTGTACAACATTGGATTTTTGAAAGGGGACGAACGTACTTTAAAGAATTCATGAGTTCTAACATTACATTTTAATTATTAATTTTTGCATTACAAAATTTTAATTTCCATTTTTATTTCTATTTTTTTTTTAAATGTTGTTATTTTTTTCTCTTAGTTTTTCACTAAATTTATTTATGTTTTTAATTTTGATTTATATACTTATATGTTTTAATTTATACAGAGCACTTGAGTTCTTAACATTTAATCTTTATTATTAATTTTTGTATTTTAAATTTGAATTTGAATTTGAATTTTCATTTTTATTTCTACTTTTCTTAAAAATATGATCTTTATTTTTCTCTTTAGTTTTAAGTATTTCTAAATATTTTTTGAAATGTTAAAATATTAAATGTACGACTACCACAACACGGGCTTAGCCTAGTGTGGTAGCCAAAAAAAAAACCAATATCTGTTACTAATAAAAAATGTATAAAATAAAAAAAAAATAAAAAAAATTAGCTTACTGAAATTACCAAAATATTTAGAAATTCGATAGTCTAAAATGACTTAGCAACAAATATAATTATTGTAATTGATTAAAATCCTTGTAGACCACCCCTCTCCCCCTCCCCAATATGTTGTGTACGAGTATATAAACCGTAGACTAGGAAATATTTGTACCAGTCTGAAGATGGCTTTGACGAGCTGAAACCGGTTACGGTCGAATAAAATTAAGTGGAATAAAGTTTTATATTCGTTTTATAATAATAATTTATTTATCGTCACCCCGTTAAGACGGTTAGGTAGTCGTCAAATGATTAAAGAGATATCGAGTATTTGAATAATAAATAATTAATATATCATTGAAGAAGCAGATAGTAATAATAAATCTAGAGGAAAATATGAAAAAAGAAAAAGGTAAAGAAGAATAAAAAGGTAACGGTCGCAAAATTAAAATTTGGGAGGCGGGTATGGGTACCGTTTATTATCCAATAAATGGTTCCCGGGGAAAAGTTTAGTGACTTAGCAGGGGAGCCCGGGTTCATGAGGTGAGATTTGTGCGGGTCTTGGTGACAGATGCGTCTGATCGTCAGCTGCATGGCAGGCCGGATCGAATGAGAACGGGTCCCTTTGACTTCTCCAGCCGTATTCTCTTGCGGCATCGCCTTGCACCGTAGTGGGAGGGATGGATTCGTACGTCCGGGACTCTTAGATATACTGTCCCCCAGATTTTTACCCACCCCTAATACCATTTTCCTTCCCAGAACTTCGTCTCCTACCTTTCCTAAAAAGACCCTCCGCACAGCATCCACAAAGCTGACACAGGCCCTGAGGGGAATTATTTTCCCCAGAGCCTCCTGTGTAGAGCAAAAGCAAAAAAAAAAATAAAAAACTAGGACTCGAATCCAAAATCTCTGGTCTCACCGGCAAAGTCTCTCGATTAGCAACCAACTCGGCCATTCTTCAATGATATACCTATTACATGGGAATAATCTTCAAAGTTATTTTATTATAGAGAGATCTACGATTTCAAGCGATTGTAAAAGTGAGACAGAATTTTGGGCGGTTGAGTTAAATGGAATTTATCCATCCAAATTTGTAGTGAAGGCACTTTTAGTGTTAAATTCTTTATTCTATATTTTAAATGGTTACCGTCCTATTGTGACCTCTCCTTAAGTTGCAGAGAGGTAAGCTTCTAGCCACTTGGTCAAAAGACTGCAGTTCAAAACCCGAAGAGGGTGAAATAAAACACATCCAGGGTTTTAAATTTTACATAGCTTATCAATAACCATAAATGTATCGTAAATGGTTGTTTATCAGTTGTGTAAAATGAACAACATTTTTTTTTACTCGTAAGTACACCAACATGTATGTAATTTTCTCCCCATTTAGGGTATCTAGAAGATTATTTGGAAACGAATCATTGCGTTCCTTGAAATGGTTTTAACTAAGCTTATTAAGCAGATCTGAACAGTCAGGTACCTACCTGTCTCCGGCCGTCTCTTTTCTCCAGTTCTATTTACCCATTTCCACCAGCGTTGCCTTTACCACTTCACCACTGACTCTAGGTAGTTGTCACTCTTTTTAAAAAAAAAACATTTTTTTTAAATGTGCTTTTCAGAAAGAACGGAAAATACTCTCAGTATCGTCCTGGTGGAAGACCACTATTCAGAATAGAAACGTTGTTTAAAATAGATCTGAAAAGCCAAACCTGAAATCCCCTTCTTTCACACCCACTACATTCAGCCTTAGAGTCACGTGGGGTAACCGTACGCAGAGTGTAAGTGTTCGCAATGATGTTTTCGAAGTGGTCGTGCCTGTTTCGCGCCCGCACGTTCCTTAATTCAGTAGCGTTTTGGGTCTCATTGGAGCAGAATATGAGTACAGTGAATCTTAATTTGAAAATAAAAATTGGTGGGTAAATTACTGTTTTTCGTGCTTTTTCTTAAATTTTGTCATCTGCTATGGACATGTTTGCTTACCGATGTGTGCTATTGTGTAACCAACTGAGTCAGAGCGATGTAATCTATGATAATTTTTGGTAAAATATTGTTAGTTCCACGGGTGCAAAGTGATAATTCTATTAAAGATAACCACTAATCTGATTTGAACACTTCTCTACGGTATGCGAATACTTACCCCGCACGTAATCGACACGCATGTAAACGTTTTTATATAACTTTTTGATTTATGAACTACATAAGGTTTTTATGTTTGTTTGAGATGCCTTAATGATCAATCATATCAATAAACAAAAAATTAGCAAAATACCTACAGCGTTTTAATACAAAAATCCCAATGTAAAAACTGCGTACGGTTACCCCACGTGACTCTACAACATACCCGATTGGGGATGCAATAGTCTAACTGGCTCCAAAAGAGATCACTTACAAAAAATTATGCAATTAGGAATCTACACAAAATTCTTCGAGTAATATGTATGCAAACAAACTGCTTATTTTTAAGAAATAAATTTCGTGATATAGTTTTATTTGTAGCCATAAATGTCCCAGTGGCGCGCGGGTTTCCCTTTTTTACGAGGATATGATTGCAGCCGGTAATTTTATTTATGTTTTCCGTACCCCACCCTGCCTCATGCAAAGTAGGACGCCATGTTGGTTGTTGGTTTCTTTCGCTGGAAACTTTTGCGCATGAATTTGTGTCATTTTTCGTAAATTTCATACATGACTTTTATTTGACAACTATTTTGTGCAGATGCAGTGTCGCTTGGAAGATTCTTTTAATTCATTTCATTTTTTATCTCCTTGCTTCTAATTTACTACTCTCAATTTATATTATGGGTTTAATTATCTAGTTACTCTATTATTTTTCGAGCTTAGTTTTAAAAGCACAAAACACAAAACACCACACACTACTATCTTCAAATCATCCTATTATCAATATTAATCATGTTATGTAGGTGTTTGGTTTCAATACCGATTTCAACCTTTATAAAAAAAATATTTATTATTTTGCATCTTTACTAATAGGAAAAGGTTGCTATAATCATTTGATTGATATTTTTAATATTCAATTAGAAAAGGTGATTCAATTTATTTGGAAATAAACCTAATTGATAGAATCACTGGTCACTTTAAACTACCTGTCAGATTAGAAATATTCCCTGTTGACATTAATTTTTAAATGAACTCACCGTTTTCGAACAAGCCCCGATATATTATTTTTGGAAGCACATTAAAGACTTTTTAATGTTACAATCGCGCAAAAAAAAAAATTTAAATTGTGATTTAAAAAGTTGAGAAATATATTAACGATTGTTTTGTCGTTTGCCGATTGTTTTTTTTTCTGGTAAATTATATTTCTTGTAATATATCAATGTATACCAATCTAAATATAATTAACTACACAAAGGTTTACTTCATCTTGATTTCATATAATAAAAATGATAAAAAATCTCAAACCTAGGCACGTCTTTTGTAAATCCGCAGGCATTGGCGATCGACGATTTTTCAAAAATATATTTCAAATGTTTATGGTAAACTTTTAATTGCAAAAACAAAGCGTAACCTTGGTTGTTTCTAATACTGCTTAAATAATAATTATTAATATAATACTAAAGGAGATGGAACGACTATCGCGAGTTTCTGTCTGTCGCAGTTTTGTGCCACAAAGAGCACAAAAAAGACTACTGCTAATTGTCGTCGATGACATACTCGTACTGTGCACTAAAAGGCACAAAAATACCCGAGAGGTTAACTACATGAAGTGTAATAAAAGTTAAACTTTTTATATACATACTTGCTGAACCGGCCACGCGTTGCTGTGGCAATAAATGCCATCTACTGGATGGTTACCCAACCTAGGGAACCAAGTGTCGATAAATCAACTCACACCGTCATCTTTTAGAAACTTATGGAACTTACAAATAATTACAAAGCATTGTCCTATAATGACATTTAATTCGCATTAATAAATATTGAGGTCAATAAACGAGATAAAAACTATTCTATCTTTTAAGTTGGGACAAAATACACACAGTAAGCCAAATTTCTTCAAAATCGGTTTAGAAGTTTTGGAGTTAATCTCAAATAAACCTATCATGGATGATTTTATATATGTTGACTAATTTCTTGCTTGTTATTGCAATCAACTGGTTCCATGACAGTTGGTCCGGCGATAGTTGGTCCGGCGACAGTGGGTCCAGCGACAGTTGGTCCGGCCGACAGTTCGTACGGCTGACGTATGGTCCGGCGACAATTGGTCCGGCGATAGTTGGTCCGGCGACAGTGGGTCCTGCGACAGTTGGTCCGGCCGACAGTTCGTACGGCCGACGTATGGTCCGGCGACAATTGGTACGGCGACAATTGGTCCGGCCGAAAGTTTAGAAGATGTTTTCTTCAAGTAAGTATGCAAAGAGGATATACGGCATACAACCAAAGTCAATATACTTATATCTGATGGCATCTTGAATGAAAATCCGCTGTAAAAATATTTTTACTAATAATTTCGGCTCTCCAAAGTAGCATGCGGCAATCAAAAAATACGAATGCATTCAGAATTGCAACATTACTTGAAATGGCTTTAGTGGTGTTTGATGACTGTATCTGAATAGCCAGGTACATTTTCCACATCTTCTTCCCCTCCCCACTACCTTCAGCATCACACCATATTAAAATTGGGGATGCCATAGTCTCTCTGACTCGAGACGGTTGGGAGCAGTTAAGACTCTTGTGTTATATTCAGATATAAAAGTTATATTACATGCAAATAGGAATCTTTAGCGTTTTTTGCTAAGCCGACTGCATGTATAAGTGTGTCGTATTTTGTGATTGCCGCATGTTACTTCGGAGAGTCGAAATTATTAGTAAAAATAGTTTTACAGCGGATTTTCACTCAAGATGCCTTATTATAGATGCCTTATAGATGCATTTAAGTATATCGACTTTGGTTGTACGGCCTTATATCCTCTTTGAATACTTACTTGAAGAAAACATCTTCTAAACTTTCGGCCGGACCAACTGTCGCTTGACCAATTGTCGCCGGACCAATTGTCGCCAGACCAAATGTCGGCCGGACGAACTGTCGGCCGGACCAACTGTCGCTGGATCAACTGTCACCGGACCAACTGTCGCCAGACCAATTATTGTCGGGTCACCCATTCAACTACTTCAGCTTTAAAATGGGAATAAAAATAAACATACATAGCAAATGTTACCGCAGAATACAGATGTTTTTTTTATAAAATAAAATACTTGCAAAATGACTTCAAGTAGGTAAAGGATGGAAAGGGGAAATAAAACGAATTAAGTTGGATGGAAGCGGGGAATGAAGCTGTTGGGTTCAGAAAGTGGCTCTTTGATTTTGCCTTTCATTAATGACATTTACTAATGCAATGCAATTTTTTCATCGACTGAATGTTGAAAAAAGAAAAAATAATTTGATTTCTGCGAATTCAAAGAAAAGCTGATAGGTATGAATTATTTTTATGCTTTCCTTTAAATAACATAAAAAAAACTCTCTCGATGGTAGGTTTTAGGTAGACCCGTTTTCATACTTGTTTTGGCAAAATTTCAATTTAAGCTTCGGTATTGGAATTTTTATATTGATACTAGAAACCTATTCGAAATTTCGCGACAAAAACTTAATTAGTGAATTTATTTTTACGAGTTAACAAAATAAATTTTCTTTTTATGTGAGAAGCATTTTGGGAGGCGGGAATGAGTACCGCCACCCCAGGAACCTTTATTGGATAACCAACACCTCTACCACAGTGGTTCGCTACGTTTGGTGATTTAGCAGGGGTGCCCGGGTTCATGGGGTGAGGTTTGTCTAGGTCTAGGAGGCGGATGACCAGGACATACTGAACCTCAGATTCCTACCCACCCCTTAAACCCTTTTCCTTCCCAGAACTCTCCTCTCCTTCCGTTCCTTAAAAAGCATCCCCAAAGATGACATAGGCCCTGAGGTAATTTATTTTTCTCAGGGCCTCCTGTGCAGAGCTCATGTAAAAAAAAAATTATATTTAACAACAAACGGGTTCGAACCCATAAGCTTATTTTTAAGACAGTTTATTGTGTCAGACATACTTATGACATAGGAGGCGTACCTGACTTATAAAATCATAAAAATAGTTTGTTTTCGCGAAGAAATGTTAATTGACGACCCCTAAAACATCAACAAATGTTCCTTCATTAAAAAATACTTATTACTTATATAGTTGGAGTACTGAAATATCTTATATATCGAATACCCTCAAATTTCAGATAATCTCAAACTCACAATCTTCACTAGCTCAGATGTCCTAGAAGAATCCAGTTCAACCTCTGGTGGATGGTATTTAAGTCACTTATTATAATAGCTTCGGCTTACTTATCTGAATGGTGTATTCCTGAAAATGTCCATTAGGTCAGCAGCGTCAACAGCCATCGGAAAGTTGAAGGAACCAAAGCGCATACCATCCTATATGAATACTTATCTCGGTGAGCGTGCTTTTGGAGTGTCAGGACCAAAATCCTCGATTAAAATGGCACATGATTTAAGAATGATTACAAACTCAACAGAATTTGGAGCTAAACTTTACATTTTCAGACAATCGTATCCATAAATGGTAGAAATGCACGTCCAAATTGTATAGCTAAGCCAGCCAGTTAGTGGACACTTGTTAATGTTAATTGTAGAGAATGTTAATTTTATCTCATGCACTAGTGCACAAATGAGTCCAGCTATCGCTATATTAAAAGTCAGAAACCTCTCTTCTTTATGCGTAAGCTACTTAATGTGCAAAAAATGCAAATAATTATTAATTTCGTATTTAAATCAGAGTTGAATTTTTAAGCTTTTTGAAACCACATTCGTAAATGTATAAAAATGCAGAGGGTAGGGAAGACATATTTGTTCAGCGCGATTGAGGTGATCTTACATAAGAACGGTGCTACACAAATCATTCCAACATAATTATTATTAGAGCCACATGGGATAAGAGTGCGCGGACATGTTTGCGACAAATTCGTGCATGCTCGTCTGCGCTCATCCTGTATCGCTTTGGGTCGCGGTCTCCTTGAAGCCGGTCGTGTGTGTACTGTATTGAGTCCTGCGTAGAAAATTAATATTGACATGTAAATTACTTTTTTTTGCTTTCCTGTTATCAACGGAAGTTTTTTTTAAATCAATTACTCGTATGTCAGAATGGTGTGGTCCATAACCATTGTTGGAAAAATAATGTTAATTTCAAGTGTTCAAAGAGGCAATTCTCAATTCACCTGTTTATTTAATTTTTGTGTAACGGTGTAAAGTGTTCATGGTAAATTTAAATGGTTATATGAGTGTGTACATTTACCCATTTAAATAAAAAGTTGAAGTGAAAAATGAATGAAAGTTTGACAGTAGGTCATTTTGCGCCCATGGGTAGATCGAACTAATGCGTACACTTTCACTGCGGTATGCGAAATGGTCTGGCGTACGTAATTGACATGCATATGAACTTTTCTATGCGTGTACTTGATTAATTTTGTCAATTTAATCACTTTTGTTAACTTAATCAATTTGGGAGGCGGGAATGGGTACTGCCACCCCGGGAATATTTTTTTTTTTTTTTTTTTTTTTATTAGTAATAGAAGGTACATAAATTACAAATAAATTTTATACAGTAATTAATTACATAGTAGAATATTTGATGTACCAATGTAATATTTATTGGATAACCAACACCCCTCTCTAACCAACACTAACTAACTAACTAACTAACTAACCATCACGCCGTTTCCCCGCAGGGGTAGGCAGAGAGGATGGACCGCCAAACAACTCGATCTTGGAACACACTCCTTGCCTCGTTCACATTCATACATCGTCTCATACATGCTATTCTATTATTTCGACTCTTCACATGGCCCGACTCAAGTATCTGATTCACTTGGTCGTGCCATGTCTTCCTCGGGCGTCCCCGACTTCTACTTCCATTCACATTGCGTCATATATTCTCCTTACACTCCTTTCCTCGTTCATTCGCTCTACATGCCCAAACCATCTGAGCGTCCCTTTCTTTATCTTACTCATCACGCTTACATCAGCCTTGCATTCTTCGCGGATCTCCACATTTCTCACACGATCGTACACGGCTTTATCACACATACGCCTCAGGGATCTCATTTCTACGGCATTCAGTCTACTTTCATCCTTCCTCTGCCAGTTCCATCCCTCACTGCCATACATCAGGGTAGGTACCCGCACTAGGTTATGGATGGCTAACTTCGCTTCTTTGGACAGTTTTTTGTTGGCGCCAACGGCGTTCAGTCCTCTATTAATAGAGTTGCCTGCATTTACCTTTCTTTTGATATCTCTGTCAGCCCTTCCAACGCCAGTCACCCAAAGTGGTTCGCTACGTTTGGTGATTTAGCATGGGTGCCCGGGTTCAAGGGATGAAGTTTTTTTTTTTTTTTTTACATGAGCTCCACACAGGAGGCCCTGAGGAAAACAATTTCCCTCAGAGCCTATGTCATCTTTGGGGATGCTGTGTGGAGGGTTTTTTTAAGGAAAGGAAGGAGAGGAGAGTTCTGGGAAGGAAAGGGGTTTAAGGGGTGGGTAGGAATCTGGGGTTCAGTGTGTCTTAGTCATCCGCCTCCAAGACCTAGACAAACCTCACCCCATGAACCCGGGCACCCCTGCTAAATCACTAAACGTAGCGAACCACTTGGGGTGACCTATGGCAGAGGTGTTGGTTATCCAATAAAGGTTTCCGGGGCGGCGGTACCCATTCCCGCCTCCCAAATTGAAAGTTAAGTTAAGTTAAGTTAAGTTTGTCTAGGTCTTGGAGGTGTATGACCAGGACACACCGAACCCCAGATTCCCACCCATCCCTTAAACCGTTTTCCTTCCCAGAACTCTTCATTCTTTCCTTTTCCTTAAAAAACCCTCCACACAACATCCCCAAAGATGACACAGCCCTCAGGGAAATTATTTTTCTCAAGGCCTCCTGTGTGGAGCTTACGTAAATAAAAAATTAACCGTGTGAGGTTTTTGTGTTTATTTGAGATGATCAGTAATAAATTAAAAAAAATAAATGTATGTAATATATACGAGTTTAGTGCTTTAATACAACAGTCCTAAAGTAACAACTGCCCACGGATCCCCACCTGATTCCACGTGTATAATAAATAATTTAGTTCACTAAGACTTGTATTTTATAACCAACCCTTTTAACATGTTATACATTTAATGAACAACACGAACGAAACGCAAAAAAGTACATCTTACATTTTATGTGTGTACTATAATATGAATGAAAGTAATACACGTCGTTAAACCTTTTCAAACAGAATTCCTTCTGTCTCTTGGAATATCATAAGCTCTCTCCGCCTTCTTTTAGCCTACGACAGAACGGAGGAGGGAGTTATGATTATTTAAAGAGCTTTTCCTGAAATTGATACATTAGCGACAATAAGGAATGCTGAAACTCTCGTATCAAGATTTGCGAGAGTGAAATATTATCAAAACCTGCTGTGCGTGTCTGTGAATACATGACTGGAGCATTCAAATCTTGCTACGAGTATTAACCAACGACCGACAATTTTTAATTTCGTTGAAAGATGGTTTTGCGCTCGTACCCTTACAACTGTACAGGGCGGTATCGATGAGAAAGTTTGATTATTATTTGTATCAGCATTTTTAACTAATAACTCAATATCGATTTTATTTCATTCAAAATTTGCTTTGATATATTCCTACGTACAAGTTCCTACATACAATAAAAAGGCTGAAACATGTCATGGTAAAATAACGTACTTAAAAAAAATGTTTTTATTAATTATAAAAGTTAATAATTTTTCAATAATGTCCAAGCGAAATAAATGCGTAAAAAAATCTGAAATAAACTACTTAGTTTGAAAGACCGTAAATAAATAGACAAACTGAAGTATTTTCACCGCAAAACAAGAACGTGGATTTTTTTAAATGATTCATTTTAACTTAAATTTAAATTCTGGGTAGCTCTCCTAAATAATTTATTGATTTATTTTGCTATATGTATTTTGAAATATACAAATACATATACACATTCGCAGTTGAGACTTGGGTACTAACTAAGAGGAATCAGCGAGCACTGGATGTTTTTGAAAGGAAAATTTTGAGGCGTATCTTCGGCCCGGTTTCAGAAAATGGATGTTGGCGCAGACGTTATAACAATGAGCTATATACTCTGTTTAAGGATCTAAACGTCACAAAATTTATGAAACTGGGAAGACTTCGGTGGCTGGGTCATATAGAGAGAATGACCAAGCATCAAGCACCAAAGTCCCTGCTGAACTCAAGACCGACAGGGCGAAGGATCCTGAGAAGACCATGTTTAAGATGGTGCGACAACGTCCTCAAAGATATATACACCTTGGAGAATGTAAACTGGAGAGAACTGGCACAAAACCGTGATGAGTGGAGGAAGATTCTTGAGGAGGCCAAGGCCCACCAGGGGTTGTGGAGCCAAGAGTGATGATGATATGATTTGGAATGTGTATTGTATAATACAATATTTTGTTTAAAAATTTAACAAATCTGCCAACGACCTATAGTATAACCTTAATAATAATTAATAACAATAAACACATATTTTCAAAATACACTGGATAAAATATTTATATTTCGTAATCGACTTATATTTTATTGCAGAAAAGAGTCGATACTAGACATAGACATAATTCTGGTTGGGTCCGGATATTACCTTCTAAAATTTCGGATTGCAAATATGATTGACCATAAGGATGTAATCAGATTAGTACGAGTGATAGGATGATTGTAATTTGTTTAATGCACTTACAGTCGTTGTTCCAGATTTAACATACAGACCGTTTAGGGTTAAATTGGTCATTTAAAAACACTCAAAAGCACTCTAAGGCGGTATGGAAACCGCCGCCCGGGAACCATTTATTGAATAAAAAACACCCCTGTCATAGGACACCCCAAGTCTTTCGTTGTTCAGCAGGGGTGCCCGGGTTCATGGGGTGAGGTTTGCCTAGGTCTTAGACGTGAATGCGTTTGCCCAGCTACTGCGTGACAGGTCGAATCCTGAGAGACCGGTTGAGACACTTTGGACACCTAACCTAGACCTCTCCAGCCGGACTCTTTCGATCTATGTACAGTACATGAACCGCAGTGGAAGTGATGGATTCATATGACATTGTCCCCCAGATTCCTACTTACCCCAGATAACTTTTTTCTTCACAGAACTTCTTTTCCCTCCTTTCACCAAAAAACCTTCCACGCAGCATTCCCAAAGTTGACATATGACTTGAAAGGTTCTTTTCCTCAGGGCCTCATGTGTGGAGCTAATATTAAAAAAAAACAATGATTTCGCTGCGTCCAGAGGAACCCAGCTTAACGTAACTTTTTATGTGAATACTGCAAAAGGGTCCCTTGCTGCTGCTTCCATCTGCTCCCAACCACCTGGAGCCAGTGAGACTATGGCATCCCCGATGAAGTAACTGCATCCCCAAAAACGGTCCAAAGAAGCGAAGCGCTGATAAATGCTGTGAGGCATGGAACTGGCAGAGGAAGGATAAAAGTAGACTGAATGCTATAGAAATGAGATCCCTGAGGCACATGTGTTGTAAAACCATGTACGATCGTGTGAGAAATGTGGAGATCCGCAAAGAATGCAAGGCTGACGAAAGCGTGACGCTCGGATGGTTTGGGCATGTAGGGTGAGGTAAGGAGAATATGTCATGCAAAAGTGAATGACAGAAGAAATCAGGGGTGCCTGCCAGACATGGCACGACCAAGTGAATTAGATACTTGAGTCGGACCATGTCAAGAGTCAGAATAAAAAAAGAGGATGTATGAGACGATGTATAAGACAAAACAATTAATAAGAACAAAATACAATGTAGGTTTTGAAGTTTTTAATTCACTTTTAGTATGTTACACACCTATTATTTTTTCACATGAGCACCACACAGGAGGCCCTGAGGAAAATAATTTACCTCAGGGCCTATATCATCTTTGGGGATGCTGTGTGGGGGGTTTTTTAAGGAAAGGAAGGAGAGGAGAGTTCTGGGAAGGAAAAGGGTTTAAGGGGTGGGTAGGAATCTGACGTTCAGTACGTCCTGGTCATCCGCCTCCAAGACCTAGTCAAACCTCACCCCATGAACCCGGGCACCCCTGCTAAATCACCAAACGTAGCGAACCACTTGGGGTGACCTATGGCAGAGGTGTTGGTTATCCAATTAAGGTTCCCATCGGCGGTACCCATTCCCGCCTCCCAAATTTAAAATGCTGCCCAACAAATAATATGAGGAAATATTATTGCCTACCCAAAAACTTTTTTCAAACTACACCTTTACAACTTTCTACCCCCAATTTCCATCTGCTAAAACTATTATACAAAATGCAAAAAAAAAAAATTGTATAAAATACCCAAGCGCAATTATTTTGATATTAAACAGAAAAACAAGTTTTTCTGCAAAGAAAAAAAAAGAATTTATTTGTGATCTGTCACGCTGCTAAGTTAAGCTGATATGACAATAAATTGTCTCCTTAATGGATAAGGCTTCCCTTGAGCGTGATTTATGGGTGGCTTTGACAAAAAACGAATTCATAATACGAAAATTTTCTGGAATGAAAATAAATCAAAACACTCCGTAACCACTCTATTAAGTTTTTTTTTGTGTTTCGTGGAACCAACAACACGTTTATTTCAATTTCCGGGAGGATTTTAATGCGTTCAAGGTAATTACAATATAATATAATAATACGTATTCATGGGGTACTCCCAAGTGGTACGCTACGTTTGGTGACTTGGGTGAAATTTGTCTAGGTCCTGGCGGCTGATACATTTGCTCACCTACTGCGTGGCGGGCGAGACTAGTTGAGAAAGACATTTTGAGCACTCCAGTCGGTCTCTCTCGATCCGTGCCTTACACCGCAGTGAGAGGAATGGATTCATACGTCCGTCACTCCTGGACATTTTGAGCCCAGATTCCTAGTCACCCCCTCATTCCTTTTTCCTTTTCAGAACTTCCTCTCCTTCCTTACCCTAAAAATACCCTGAACACAGCATCTCCAAAGATGACAGGGGTCCTGAGGGGAGTTTTTTTTTTCCTTACGGCCTCCTGTGTGGAGCTAATAAAAAATATATGCATAAAATGTATAAAAACTTTACTGTGAAATATCGAGTTACGTGTGTTGATATATACTTTTATAAACAGTGTCTAAAAATGAAAGTTTTTCCTAATTATCTGAATGCAAAGTTTAAATATATGAATAATAATCCAGCCATAATAAAATCATCTTTATTTCAAGCAAAACTTGCATGGTTAAAAAAGATCTTAAAAGTACCTATAAAAAGCGAAATAATATCAAATTAACACTAAAAGTTTTACACATAGAGTTGGTGAATGAATTACACCCGGTTGAATGGGATTTGTTTGACGACAAAGTTCGAACCTTCGCCTCTATTAAAGCCTACAAGAAACGTGAAATTATGAACAAAAAACTGAAAAACCTGAATCTTACTCAACATACAAATAACAATGAAACAGTGAAATACACCCATCAGTTCTTCGATCGAGTCCAGAACCTTTCATCGGTTCAATTCCAACCAGAAGAGTTAACCCTGTTATCTAAAGGCCTCAAATATAATTTAGAATATAGTAAAAATAACATAATTAGTGCAGTAGAAAACGTTGCCGTGGACATTGAAACTGCGTTATACAATAAACCCGGACCACCCCTATATAAAAGTGCAGAAACAATAAAAAAGCTAGTTCCTAATCTTAAAGCTAGTTCTAACCGAGAAACTTGCACTATGATAAATATTCTTAAAAAATTAAAAAAATGAACAACTAATACTAACTAAGGCAGACAAAGGCAATACTGTAATAATATTAAATAAAAGTGATTATAATTCTAAAGTGCAAGAATTTATTAATACGGACAAATTTGACATTCTACCTAAGGACCCCACCACCAAATTCCAAGAAAATATAAAAAGTGCTCTAAGATCATGTAAATCCGTAATCTTTCAAGACAACTCATATCAACAAGTTAAATTTAAAAAAAAAATCCAAAAGCCCCTAAATTATATGGTTTTTTAAAACTCCATAAACTTCACAAACCAATAAGACCAGTCGTATCAAGTTGCAATTCCCCAAATTTCAAAATAGCTTCATTTATAACGAATGTATTGAATAACTAAATATTAATAAAATAAGAATAATAAAATATTAAATTCAAAATTGGATGGTTCCGTACTCCTGCAACTGGCAGAGCGAGGTACAGGAGATAGGTACCATCGATACATCTGCTTGACACTTAGCGAAACATACTTTACGTCAATGTACTTAGGTGTTAAAGACAATATGGTTGATGTTGCAATTTCGCAAACCTCTGATCACTTACTTTTAAATTTTTGTTGGTTGTATTTTTATACTAAATTTTTGTTGCTTATATTTATATTTCATTTATATACTTCTATTTCCATTCCTTTGTAATATTATGAACTAAATATACAATTTGGCTGTCCTGAAACGGGTATCCTTCCCAGTTGGACAGGCAAAGTTTCATTGTGTAATGTTTTGTAATATATATGCATGTATAAATAAATAAATAAATAAATAAAAAAGAACTCAAAAGTTTTTGCTCCAAATTACACCATTAGAAATTCCTTTGACTTGATTGATGAGCTTGAAAACTTACATATCCCCAATGGTGCAAAATTAGTCTCCTTCGATGTTGTTAACCTGTTTCCAAATATCCCCGTAGCCGAAAATAAAAATGTATTATCTAAATTGCTACAAAATTCAAAGTTACCAAATAATTTCTCTAAGGATTTATCTCACCTGTTTAATATATGTCTTAACCAAAACTATTTTCAATACAATGAATGTTTTTATCCACAAAAAGAAGGCCTGGCCATGGGGGCACCGACATCACCCCTCATCGCTGATTTATTCATGGACAATTTAGAAAATAATATTTTTAATAGTAAATCACCATTATTACAAAACTTGCTTTTATGGAAGAGATATGTGGACGATGTATTTTGTGTTTGGTTAGGAACCAAGAGAAAACTCAATTCCTTCCTGCTGCTAATAAACTCCTTCCATAAACAAATTAAATTCACCATAGAAATAGGAACCAATTCTACCTTAAACTTTTTAGATCTTACGCTATCAATAATAAATAATAAAATTGAATTTAAAATCTACCGCAAACCGACGTTCACTGACATAACGATTCACAATTCCTCTAACCATCCCAACTCCCATAAACATTCAGCGTTTCATTCCATGACACATAGATTAGTTACAGTCCCTTTATCAAATACCAACTTTGCAATAGAACTATCTACGATCAAACAAATCGCAATAAATAACGGTTACAACCCAAATATAGTCGACAACATTCTAAATAAAAAATTTAAAAAATTATCCACTAGTAAATTTTTATACAACAGTCCACCACATAATAATAATATACCAAGTAATAATAATCAACCTTATCAATGGCGTAGAATCCTGTACATCAATAATTTCTCTCAAAAAAGTGTTAAAAATCTCCCATAAGAAATCAAACCAGCATTTTACACTAATAATAATATAGGCAAACTTTTAATGAACGGTAAGGATAAGGAAGACAGTCTATCTCACTCGGGAGTTTATTCACTTCAATGCAGCAACTGCCCATTTTTTTATATTGGTAAAACAGCGCGCAACATAAACACCCGTGTCAAAGAACATCTTAGATGTTTACACAGCTCTGGATTTTCAGAATTTGCAAACCACTTGATCGAAAACGATCATAAATTTGACAAAAACGCTGGCGCCAAACTTATTCATAAAAACAATATAGGTATAAGGTTGGATAATTTAGAGGCACTTGAACTTAGGAAAGCCATAAACACTAATAGCAAGGTAGTTAATAACCAACTAAATTTAAATAAAAGTCCCATACTAAGATTGTTCCCTATTGATAAAGAACACGTCCGTTCCCTTCCCAATTCTCCATCTATGCCTCCTTCTTCTTCCTCCACTTGACGAGTCCAGCCTATTTTTGGTAAATTATATATTATAACACAAATGTAACCTAATGTTAGTAGAGTATTATACTGCCCTGATGAAGCTACGGTTGTAGCGAAACCCGGTCGGCATAAAGTATAAAAATAAAAGTGGTGTTTACAAAGTTATTGTTTTATTTTAAATTAATATTCATATAAGTTTTCAATTTTGGCAACGACTTGTATTCGAAAATATACAAAGTTGATTTTAGATTTTCACGACCAAAAGTATTAACGTTGTTTATTTTTGGGGTATTACGCCGTCAATCATCAGGACAGATATGTAATGGATACTATAACACTGTCCTAAACGTTGGCAAAAGAAGCAGGTTGCGCAACACGGCATAATACCCCAAAAATAAATCACGATAATAACAATGTTGTTAATTATTTACTTACAATACTTCTTATAAAAAAGAACATATCGGTAGAAACGAGAGAATCGATAAATTTGTGGTGTTTCTTAAATGCAATATAATGCCTACATCGACAGACCGAGCTCCCTGCTGGAATCAGAAGGGCCTGTTCATCGAATGTAGTTCCGAATCCTTCACATTCGTTTCCAGCCGCTGCCACTATGAATGGTAATGCAAACTCTTCAAAATATCCTCCGACAAAATATCCTGCAGACAAAACATCCCCCAACAAAATATCTACTAAAACTTTACTTAACCTAACCTAACAGACAAATGGGACAAAAATAATACAGACATCCTGTAAAGACAATTTACACAACACTGTGTAACTCTAGTTCAATGAACTCTTTAAATCGGATTTGCTTTGAATTTTTAAGGCCCTCCGCTCACGGAAAAACTGATAAAATCCAGTAGGCAACCAATCTCTATCCACCGGAAAGCAACTTGCGAACTTCATTGGCGGTCCACCCCTAGGCAAAATTGGCGGCGACTAGCAGTGCTAGGCGTCGCGCGTTTCAGTTTATCAGCCAGGTTAACAGGTTGTCTTGGTTACGCCTCACGACCTGTCAAGTTTTCGAGAAATTTGCGATATGTCAGCGAAGGAAAATATCGATTTTGATCAGGAGGTCGACAAATTATTATTATATACCTACTAAGGTTGATAATTGGTAAATTATTAATAAATTAAACAAGCTGACATAATTATTGAAATCGTAAAGTTGAACTGCCCCGTGAATTGAGTTGCCAACCAGTTTTCGATTTTTCCATGGGCGAAGGCCCTTAGTGTCATTTTAAATTATTTTTTTAAGAATTTGACTTTTTTTAAAGAATTCAGGCAGAGAATGTGCCACCTGACTATTACTTATGTAAGATTTTTAACACAAAATTATTGTTGTAAAACTTAGGACTGATTTGTCAAGAAACCAGAGTATCCCGTGATTTTTAACGGGTTTGCACAAATTTGAAAATATTTTTTGTTGGTGATTTGGATGACTATAGAAAAGGTTTTTGATAAAAATTTTGTTTCTTCAAAAGCAGTAGAAAAACCACTCTTGAAGTGATACGGTTTTTGATACAATTTTTGCATGATCGAAAAAGCTAAATAAAATGCAGATATTTTTTATTTTTCGGTCAGCATATTCATATGAGATCCGTAAAAATATACAAAGGGAGAAATCAATAGAGGTAATTCTTACCCACACGCAAACATGGACGCGAACACATTATTAAACCACGGAATAAAAATATTTCTTTTTACGTGGTGCACACAATAAACTGTCTCATCTCTTCTAGGTGAGTATTGACATAGTAAGGGGCGGATGTTGACATTTAAAACTACATAGATGACAAGCGTAACGATTGCTTGATTTATTTGTTAACGGTCGTTTCAACATCTGTAAAAAGAATTCAGATAATACTAATGAAGGTTTTTTAATTTTGTCTCTAATTCAACTGTCTACAGACGATTACAATCTAGATACATAATCATTATGTAGTAAGATGGTTTTACTATTTTCATCGAAGTTATCATAAATTGGTTCGAATATGAAACAACCATTTAGGGACCGAGCCCATTCCATAGAAAACTATTATAGAGGCAGTTTATTGGTTTCATTTTATTACCCGAATAATGCGAAATTGAAATCACCACAGAGATGTGGAGCGAAGGAGTCTACTAGAATTGAACTCCAATATTTTTTTCTGTATACAAAAACAATCAACATAGCAAAACGTTGTTGTTTGATATTAGAAAATGATTTTTTTAACATGAAGAATTTTAGGTGCCCATTGCCCACATACGCCAGAGTGTGAGATTTTTTTTGAGTGAGTGTTTTATAGAGGTGTAACAGCACGTACCCGATGGAATTTAACCAGCAATTTCTGAGCGTATTTGGGTAAAAAATGAATATATCATTTTGCTCCACGATGATACTTTTTGTTAATAAAAAAAAATATACATATATGTATATATGTTTCCTTCATACGCCGCAACTGAGTAGTTGGGTTCAGCCAGCATGATCAAGTGATGCACACTCCGTCTCATTCTAACATTCTAACCGCACGGTAACAGAGAAGAAAGAGCGCATGTCACTAAATAGGCCACTTGCATGGATTTCATAATGACTTGGAAAAAAATCGTGTGGATAGACTTTTTTACTAAGATTACGTAAATGTTAGTAAAATTTTTTAGAAATGTACAGTTTTTTTTTATTTTTAAATAAATATATCCATTATTTGGGCCCGTGACGTCACTACATGAAAATGTCCCGTCTCCAAAAATGTTCCTGTTAATTTTGTAAAATTCCACAATGACTTATTTTTTTTATATGGCATCACTTTGTTTTCAATGTTTGAATTTGACATTTAACGTTCACTATATTTATTGTTTGTTCTCTGCGAACTTATCAATTGGTTTGACTTTTTGACAGATGTTATGAAGGGAACCCCGTACATTTTACGCGGTCTGTATGTGTTTTAGAGGTATAATGATAGTGGTGCGGGGAGTCGAAGGGTTGGTAGGTCGTGGTGGGACACATCAAGCTGGATGGTGTGCGCCTCAAAAAATGCCACAAAGGACGTTGCTGCATCAGCAGCACTACCAACAAGTCCAACTCTCCGGCGTCCACGAGCGGTCGTCATGGCCCCGCGACCCCTGGGCAATGTGATCACCGGTGTGGGACGTCCCTCCCATCTTCGGGTTCATAGCCGACGGAGGGGGGGCGAATGGCGAAACTCTGGCGCCATAAAACCAGAACCTCCCAGCTAAGGGAAGGAAAACCCCTACAGAAAAACCCTCGCCTCCAGTAAGGGGTTGGGCTAGTGGCTAATAACCACTCCCTGTAAAAATAGCATTATTACGAAACCGGAAACTAAGCCTCGGACAGCGAAAATACCCGGCAGACAACATGGCAATCGAAATATGGACTTGAGAATGGCAACATGGAATGTAAGAACGATGTACAGAGGTGGGGCCCTCAGAGAAGTACTTGGTGAAATGGAAAAGTACAAAGTAGATATATTAGCAGTGCAGGAAACAAGATGGACAGGCACTGATACCTTTGATACTAGAACGCATACAATAATATACAGTGGCAACGAAAAATACCATGAGTTCGGAGTAGCCTTCATCGTTAACCAAAGATTAAAAAACCAAGTAATTGGTTTTAGGGCTGTAAACGAAAGAATATGTATACTTCGTATAAAAACTAAATTCTTTAACATTTCCATCGTAAATGTTCACGCTGAGACAGAAGACAAAGATGAAGTAACTAAGGATACTTTCTATCATAAACTGGAACAGATATATGACACCATATCATCCAATGATATAAAAATGGTAATTGGAGACCTTAATGCAAAAATTGGTCAGGATCCGGCACACCAACAGGTTACAGGAAAAAAACAGTCTTCATACGAAAAGCAATAACAATGGATCAAGAGTGATTGACTTTGCAGAATCAAGGAATATGATAATAGCATCAACACAGTTCCCACGGAAGAATATATATAAATGGACATGGACATCACCTGGCGGCAGATACCATAACCAAATAGACCATATCCTAATTGAAAGAAGAGGGGCGACCAGTACCACAAATGTAAGAAGCTACAGAGGAGCTAACTGTGATTCGGATCACTATTTGGTAGTAGCATCCTATAGATGCAGAATAGCAAGGGATAAAAGGTCTAATCAGCCAAGTATCCCAAAGCTAAACATCGATGCTCTTAAAACACCAGAAGGATTGGAAAGATATCATGACTCATTGTCAACAAACCTACCAAACCAACTGAGTGATCCGCTCTCCCCAAATGATTTAGAAGAGGATTGGACCAATCTGAGAAATGCACTGCTGACAGCGGCGGAATCAGGCATTGGAAATAGATCAAGACAGGCTAGTTATTAGGCTAGCTATTCCTGGTTTGATGAGGAGTGCATACAGAGCGTCTGCAAGAAAAATGTTCTAAAAAAAATATGTATAGAAAGAGGAACTAGAGCAAAAAGACAAGCCTACGAACAAGCACGAAGAGATGCTAACAATTTAATTAAAAGAAAGAAGAGATTGTATTTTAACAACATATTGTAGAAAATGGAACATGACTTTGCAAATAACAATCCACGTGAGGCATATAAAGGCGTCAATGTATTTAAAAAGGGCTTCAAACCCAACACATCTCTGTGCAGAGATAGTAATGTAGACATAATAGGAGATAAGGAAAAGATCAAGACTAGGTGGAAAGAATATTTTCAACAGCTCTTAAATCCCAATAACAACCTGACAGTCGAACCAACTCCAATTCCGGACGAGCTAAATAGTGATGAAACAACGAGAGCGCCATCAATGGCAGAAATAAGGGCTGCCCTAAAGAAACTGAAAAACAATAAAACTCTGGGAGGAGATAATATCCCTGCAGAGCTCTATAAATATGGAAACGAACAACTGAAGAACCTGCTACACAATCTCATTGTGAAAATATGGACCGCTGAAAGAGTACCAGAAGAATGGAAAACTAGCATATTATGCCCCATACATAAAAAGGGAGACAAATTGAAGTGTGAAAATCACAGAGGAATATCGTTACTTTGTACAGCGTATAAAATTTTCACAATGATTTTGAAAGAAAGACTAGAATATTACTCAGAAAACTTACTAGGAGAATATCAGGCAGGGTTCAGGAGGGGGAGATCCACCACTGATCAACTCTTCACTACTCGACAAATCCTGACAAAATGCTGGGAATTCGATATAGATATATATCAACTATTTGTTGACTTCAAACAGGCGTATGACAGTATAGATAGGGAGAAAATATATGAAATACTCCTCAATTTTGGAATACCGCCCAAAATAGTCAAGCTTGTAAAAGCAACAACGGTCGGATCACGGTGTCGAGTAAGGATAGGAGGTGAAACAACGGAGAATTTTAACGTTTCCCAGGGGCTGAAACAAGGTGATGGCTTAGCACCCACCCTTTTCAATACTGTACTGAAGCACGTCGTGAGGAAGACAATGATCAGTACCGACTCAAACATCTGCTACAGAAGCAATCAAATAGTTGGCTACGCAGATGACCTTAACATTGTCGGAAGATCCCTACAGGCTGTAAGAGAAGTGTTTGACCCTTTGGAGACTGCGGCAAGAGAGGTGGGTTTGCAAATCAATGAAAATAAAACAAAAATCATGATGCAAACCAGAACCCCTCACCGCAGAATAAAAGACAAAGTGAAATTCAAAGACAATTATAATTTCGAAGTGGTCGAAGAGTTTACCTACCAAGGGTCCTAGCACACTGAAATCGTTATCTTTACAATATCGAATCGGGAGTACACTTTGGGAGGTGGAAATGGGTACCGCCGCCCCGGGAACCTTTATTGGATAACCAACACCTCTGCCATAGGTCACCCCAAGTGGTTCGCTACGTTTGGTGATTTAGCAGGGGTGCCCGGGTTTATGGGGTGAGGTTTGTCTAGGTCTTGGAGGCGGATGACCAGGACATACTGAACCCCAGATTCCTACCCACCCCTTAAACCCTTTTCCTTCCCAGAACTCTCCTCTCCTTCCTTTCCTTAAAAAAAACCCTCCACACAGCATCCTCAAAGATGACATAGGCCCTGAGGGAAATTATTTTCCTCAGGGCCTCCTGTGTGGAGCTTATGTAAAAAAAATAAAAAAAAAAAAAAAATCGGCATGGCATATCAACCGACGATTTTGTACCGAACCGATATTGATAGCAATGTAAGGTAATCAAAAAGAAATTGTTATACGATGGCAACACTTGAGGTACTTTCTATGTAGCTGTCACAATGTCTATGGTATCGGAGTTATAGACCGGGAGCCGGTACACAAACCTTACGAGTACACGGATGAAACTACTTTGTGATGATAATGGACACTTAGAAAGCCTTAAAAAAGCTGGTGTGCCACTAGTGAAATTCTTTAATGGGATGGTTTAGAATCTAGACTACAATTCGTTGGTTTCATTCGTGTACTCGATGACGCAAAATTGACTAATTTCTATCCCAATTTAACACCGGCTGTGCCAGGCTGCCGGTTGGCAGACCTGCTAATTTTCTCATCTAATAATCGATCTTTATCATAATATATGAAACCATTCTCACTCGTGTACCCGATGACGTAATATTTTCGAAAAAAAACGAGTGTGCGACCACACGACTGTGAGACCACACGACTGAGACCACACGACTGAAGTAAAATTTCACTAACTTATGCCGAGTACCCGTTGTATATAATGTTATATAGGATGGAACCATTACAGTTTAGTTGACCCCGAGGTAACAGTGTTCTTTGCAACGCGTGCCGGGTACCCGTTGTATGTTATATAGTACAGGCGCTTGCATTATAATGTAGTTTCCCGGGACTTGCGATGGAAACATTACAGTTTAGTTGACCGCGAGGTTACAGGGGCCTTGCAACGCATGCCGGGTACCCATCCCCATCCCCATCCCCATCCCCATCCCCATCCCCATCCCCATCCCCATCCCCAAAAAAAGGCCCGTATCCTTTTTCGTAACGCATTCACCAGCTTACCCCCATGTCGAGCGTGAGTAAAGAAGTTTTACTTCAAAAATCGCTCACTATTTCCATGACTTCGTAGAACCTGCCAAGAGGTGCACCGGCAGGCTTACTAAATGTCCATTATCACTACAAAGTTGTTTCATCTGTGTACTCGATGACGTGAGTTTGTGTAGCCAGGCTCCCGGTCTATAATAACTGTCAAAATCATCGTAATCCATTAATGTAATAATATGACAACTAACTAATAATCTTCTCTTTTGAACATTTATAGATCCATTTACATCGAGATTTTGCTGAGATATCATAATAATATTAAATACACACACTTTAATATACGTTGGAAGTCCGCATGTATTTTTTGACAATAAAAAATGAGTTAATTTCGCAATGAGATCATTAGCCATAATACGAGATATATTCGTAAGTACGAAACTGTCAAAGAAAACGTCTGAATTCCGATTTAATTCAATCCTGCAATCTTCGATAATCTGCCTCCGTTCGTTAATAAACCAGTAATTATGCAGAAAGAATGTCATTATTAATAAAGTTGTGCAAATATATCGCCAGTTAAACAAAGGACAGGGTAATTTACAATCTCGTATCGATAACGAACCGATTGCCCTAGCACGCTTGTACCGTCGATAGGCAGACCGACGTCGAAGGGACATAAATAAGGAATCGACATACGATCTCACACGATGGCAACACTGGGGATCTGTGAATGAATTTTCGTTTCGTAATTTGAAATGTGCTTCGTAAAAATGAAAAATACCAATAAATTGACAATTTCGAATTGAAATACGAACTCAAATAAATATTGGCGTTTCGCATATAGATACTGTTTGAGACTTAACGACATTTTAACAAATTTCGTTTCTCGAAACTGAAAGCAATTAATTGATCGCCTTTTAAATGAATTAACTGAGTCTATGGGTCTCGTATACGATTTCTTTAAATTCTTAGAGTTTTTTTAGTTCACCTCTACTCATTAATTAGCCAGTTATTTTGCGTAACAAACGACATTATTTTAAAAAATTTGTACATTGACAGCTTATCTGTCACTCCGGAAGCCACGGTAAAAACGGCGTCTTTTGTCAACCGACTGTCGGAATCGTATGTTCACTGTGCTCGCAAATATCGCTAACTGACCATAGACGACGGATTTATTACATTTCGTATTAATATTGGGGTTTTATCAATCGATTGTGCTACGGTCGCAGCCAAGAATGTATACGAATTGGCAGGGTTTTGTCAATCGTCGGTCGGAATATCCCTTATCGATTGTTGAGCGTGCTAGCACATATTGTTACATGACTATAAATGACGGATTTTAAAGATATCGTATTGATATAGGATTATATCAATCGACCATGCTAGCACCCCTGGGCTCCATCATAACGCAGGACAATGAAGAACCAGTAGAAGTAAGAAAGCGCATTACAGCCGCTAACAAAACTTACTTCGCGTTGCTGCCAGTGTTCAAATCCCGAAACGTCCATAGGAAAACCAAAATAACCTTATTTTTTTTATTTTTTTTTTTTTTTTTTTATTATTTGTTTATCTTAGAATTGCTACATATTATAATTTTACTGGTCTTCCATTAAAAGCCTTAGCTTGTGGATGGAAGAAGAGTTGACATTTCATATATTATGTACAAATACAGTCACGTGTACAGTTAATACAATGCAGTTAATACAGTTAATACATTTCATATAAGTACAATCACTATTTACTATAGTCATGTATTTCAATATATATATATATATATATATATATATATATATGTAGATGCAGTTAATACAGACACATGGCAATCAGACCCGTTAACTAAAATATGCAAACATATAATATGTATTCAGTAAGAAGAAAAACAAGTATGATTATATATAAAACAAAATATAAAACAATTATATAAAACAATTATCAGAACGGTCTTGGCCTATGGATGAGAGGCGGGAACACTGACAGCAAAGTCAGCGGAACGGCTGGACATCTTCGAAAGAAAGGTACTTCGAAGAATCTTAGGAGCGGTGCGAGAGGGAGAGGCATGGAGAATCCGCCACAATAATGAGCTCTATGATATTTACCAAGCTCCCAGACTCTCCACCCATTTAAGACTCCAAAGATTAAGATGGGCCGGACATGTGCACCGAATGCCAAGCACACGAGTACCGAAGAAGGTTCTGACAGGACACCCGGGAGGTAAACGAAAGGCGGGCAGACCTTGACTGAGATGGGAGGATGATGTCAGGAAGGATGCAAAATGATTACTCCATGTTGCAGATTGGAAGAAGACGGCCGAGGACAGAGGGCGGTGGAGGCTTATTTTGAAAGAGGCCAAGGCTCGAAATGGGCTGTAGCGCCATTGAAGAAGAAGAAGAAGAAGAAGAATGATAGTGGTGCTGATTTAAAAAAAACAAATTTTATAATATTCATATAATTATTATAATTTACAAGTACAAGAATATTACATTGGATTTAGTAATATAGACGTTGAACATTATAATGATTTATGATCAATAAGATGGATCAAGGGAAAAATATTTATGAGATGTAATATTTTAGGTATGTCTCGTTATTCTCCTGTGTTCTTTCTTGTGGAAAACGTTCTTTTTTTTTAAATGATTTTCGGCTATGTAATTATCGTTTTTTCGCACCTATAAAATTATGTCCCGTCTTTCCGGTTTATAAAAAATGGTCTGATTTTTCGGATTGAAATTTTCAAAAACCTTACGAGTACACGGATGAAACTACTTTGAAGTGATAATGGACATTTAATAAGCCTTAAAAAAGCTGGCGTGCCGCGCCTCTTGGCAGATTCCGCGCAGTCATAGAACTAGAGAAATTCTTCAATGGGATGGTTTAGAATATAGACTACAGTTATTCATTGGTTTCATTCGTGTACTCGATGACGTAAAATTTACTAATTTCTATCCCAATTTAACACCGGCTGCCTGCGAACGTGCCAGGCTGCCGGTTGGCAGACCTGCTAATTTTCTCATCTACTAATCGACCTTTATCATATGAAACCATTCCCGTTCGTGCACCCGATGACGTAATTTTGTCGAATAAAAACGAGTGTGCTTTAGACCACACGACTTAAGTAAAACTTCACTAACTTATGCCGGGTACCCGTTGTATATAATGTTATATAGGATGGAACCATTACAGTTAAGTTGATCCCAAGGTTACAGTTTCCTTGCAACTCGTGCCGGGTACCCATCCCCATCCCAATCCCCATCCCAATCCCCATCCCCATCCCCATCCCCATCCCAATCCCCATCCCCTTTCCCATTCCCATCCCCCCAAAGGCCCAACCGTTCGCCCACCGTTCGCATCGATTACCGTTCGCATAAAATGTATATAATATCCTTTTTCGGAACGCATTCACCAGCTTTCCCCCCATGTCGAGCGTGCATAAAGAAGTTTTACTTCAAAAATCGCTCACTATTTCCATGACTGCGTGGAACCTTCCAAGATGTGCACCGGCAGACTAGCTTGTTTAAGGCTTACTAAATGTACATTATCACTACAGAGTAGTTTCATCTGTGTACTCGATGACGTGTGTTTGTGTAGCCAGGCTCCCGGTCTATAATACCTGTCAAAAACATCGTAATCCATTAATGTAATAATATGACAACTAACTAATAATCTTTTCTTTTGAACATTTAAAGATCCATTTACACCGAGATTTTTGCTGAGATATCATAATAATATTAAATACACACCCTTTAATGTACGTAGGAAGTCCGCATGTATTTTTTGACAATAAAAAGGAGTTAATTGGACAATGAGATCATTAGCCATAATACGAGATATATTCGTTAGTACGAAACTGTCAAACGAAAACGTCTGAATTCCGATTTAATTCAATCCTGCAATCTTCGATAATCTGCCTCCGTTCATTAATAAACCAGTAATTATGCAGAAAGAATGTCATTATTAATAAAGTTGCGTAGGTATATCGCCAGTCAAACAAAGGACAGGGTGACTTACAATCTCGTATCGATAACGAACCGATTGCCCTAGCACGCTTGCGCCATCGATAGACAGACCGACGTCGAAGGGAAATAAATAAGGAATCGACATACGATCTCACACGATGGCAACACTGGGGATCTTTTAATGAATTTTCGTTTCTTAATTTGAAAAATGAAAAATACCAATAAATTGACAATTTCGAATTGAAATTCAAACTCAAATAAATATTGGTGTTTCGCATGTAGATACTTTTTGAGACTAAACGACATTTTAACAAATTTCGTTTCTCGAATTTGAAAGCAATTAATTGATCGCCTCATGAATTAACTGAGTCTATGGGTCTCGTATACGATTTCTTTAAATTCTGAGAGTTTTTTTAGTTCACCTTTACTCATTAATTAGCCAGTTATTTTGCGTAACAAACGACATTATTTAAAAAAATCTGTACATTGACAGCTTATCTGTCACTCCGGAAGCCACGGTAAAAACGGCGTCTTTTGTCAACCGACTGTCGGAATCGTATGTTCACTGTGCTCGCAAATATCGCTAACTGACCATAGACGACGGATTTATTACATTTCGTATTAATATTGGGGTTTTATCAACCAAAAATGCATACGATTTGGCAGGCTTTTGTCAATCGTCGGTCGGAATATCCCTTAACAATTGTTGAGCGTGCTAGCACATATTGATAACTGACCATAAATGACGGATTTTACCGATATCGTATTGATATAGGGTTATATCGATCGACCATGCTAGGACCCCAGAACTGTTAAATATGCCAATGATGCCAATATGGCGCAGTAACTGTAGAGTAACTATCGGTTTTCGGAAAGTAAGTACAAAAGTTAAAAGTAACATACAACAAGCAGTCAAATTGTTGAAAAACGTTAAGTTAAACAAAAGGCTGTTAATATAGTTAAATTTCACCAAAATACGTTTTTCAACAATTTGACTGCTTGTTGTATGTTACTTTTAACTTTTGTACTTACTTTCCGAAAACCGATAGTTACTCTAGAGTTACTGCGCCATATTGGCATCATTGGCATATTTAACAGTTCTGGTCGAAGTAATGTACGGAAATGGGTGCTTCAACATTGATTATTAATCAGTAATAATGATAAATATTATAGAAGAGCATGATAATGCATTTAAGCATTAAAATGAATCATCAATACAAAAAAGTTTTTTTTTCAACTTTGAAGATTTTTAAAAAATAAATCGCACGTTGTGCCACAATACGAAGTATGTCAAAAAATACAAATAAATAGTAGTATATCTGTGTGTAAGGATGGAATGGCCAACCTTATGATTCCAGAGATATCCTCATTTTTAATGTCAGTGCCATACAAATTTTTCTTTAAAAAATGATAACTCCTTCATTTGTACACGTATTTGTTTCATACGAAATTTATAGCATAGTAATGATCAGCAGAATCCACTTCCAGCAAAAAAAAGACCCTTAAAAATTCAAGCCTCTACGTCTATGAAAGGCGGTTTTCAGCCCACTGTGTGCCGTTTTGTTTTACAATCTATATATTTTGTAGTGCTCCAGTATGATTAAAACGTATTCTTATTGTTAGCTAACCTCGGATCTTTTGTCAATTGCTCCACCACAGTTGTTATAGTTACCCACTGGAGCTCTTTTTACCACAATATGGCACTATTTAAAATACCTGGGAGTGCTTTGCTGCCAATTTTGGCAAATTTGTAAGTAATTAAGTAGAAGTTTACAATTTTTTTTTCTTTTTTTTTTTTTTTTAATGCCGGCAACCCGGGCGTTTATTGTAACAATAATCATATACAAACAAGTTAGTAGCCCGCATCACTAGACTAAGTCTGTTCCGAGGCGGGTACATATATATACACATTAACTTACACACATATACATTTACATATATGTACATACTTAAACATAGTTATGTTCATACACACATACACGCATATGCGCACATACATACACGCAGGCAATCGCATACGTGTATATAATCGAGCACATAGATACATATTAAAACATAAATACATATAATCAAATAAGAATTATTGGGAGTTGAAATACAGTTATCAAGGAATTTACAAATTAAAACCAAAAATTCCTCAGATACACATAGTAATGCTAGCATCTAAATCTAGAACTATTAAATATCAACAAAATGAATACACATAGTAATACTAGCGTCTAAATCTAGATCTATAAGATTTCAACAAAATAATATACATATGAGGTAATAATAATATAAGCATTCGTAAAACAAAAGCAGTATTAATAATTCAGATAAAATTTCTATAAGTTACCAATACATATATGTAAATAAAGAGTGAGGATTAGAGACTAAGATGAGATGAGAATTTATTTATATCTTTTTATAAATCCTATGATTATGATTATTAATCGACAAAAAATAGGTGAATTCACTGACTATATAGAACTATAATCAGTTTGTATGTCTTCATATTAAAATTAGGAGGTATGATTTTTTTTAAAATAATAATTATAACTTTATAATATATAACACAGTTTTGGGTCATTTATGGGCGGAAAATCTTCAAAACAGTCACCACAAAAATCTTGGGCAATCGGAGAAAAAAGTTTTAAATTGCGCTGTCGCTCCAATGGTTATTATGTAACTTCTGAAGGCAAAAGCAATCGTTAGCGCAAAGACATACGCACCCTTTTTGTCGGCCGGTGTTTGATATGCCGCATGCCGGGCCAGTTCTAATTTGTATAGAGTAACAATTAGTAACTCTAAGAACAATAAATCAAGAATCTTTTGGCTATAGAGTTTGTACAATGCGTGCTGTTTTTAAAGTCCCAATGCACCAATATATTTTATACCTGAATTGTGAAAAATAATGGTGACCACTTAAATTGTAATTCTGCAATATTTTGTGTTATCCCCTTGTTTCTCACATCTTTCCCGGAGGTCACCAATTGCAATAGAAAGGTGATGGTATAACACATCCATATCTTGCGGCAAACGTGCGTCATCCATTTATAGGGGAGGCTGGAGCGGAATGTGACAGGGGCAAGAGGGGGCGTGTAATTTATCGTTTATGCATTTTGTAAAAAAAAATGGGGAAAACGGAATGGAAATGAAATATGTCAGGGGATAATACTAAATCAGGGAATCTATGAAGAAGTGTTGTCCGCGTGTTTTTTTCGTGACAGGTGTTTTATTGGCTGGTATTTTTGAGCGATTTTTCATACAGCGTTTTACCGAAATCAAACCCATGAACGCAATGTTCATGTTTTACCGAACACCTTTATCACAGGTGTCGATACAGATTTATTCATGCTGTAATGACAGTTCATTTCAACGATTTATTACAACGACAACACTCTCCTCCAGTAGAAGTGTATTTATTGAAATACATCAATACAAAATCCTTCATTATCTAATCATAGTTTTTTTTAATGTTTCATGTTACTTAGATGAAGTGTTCATCTTGTATTTCTTCCCTTTCCCCGTCCCCCCGTCTCAAAACTCACAAAATTTCCGAATACGGGTATGAAATAGTTCGGTTTCCGGGCAGTTGCGTTGTCACATAAAATAAATATTACTGGGCAAATTGTTTCCCTGAGATGGAGAACCTAATGGGGGGGAAGAAAAATACAGGTAGAGGGAAGATTCTCTTACCATTACCATGGTGATTACAAGAGCGTATTGCAATCTGAAACGAAGTGAAAATATCTTATGTATAAAAATCTCGTGTCACGGTGTTTGTGATCGCACTCCTCCAAAACAACTTGACCGATGTTTACGAATTTTTTATGTATGTTTGGTAGGTATGAGAATAGGTTACCGCTAGGTAATTAGGATGTCCTTATCCAGAAAAAAATCTATTTTTTGGACAAACTTTTTTTTTGTATTTTTTTTATTTGGCATCAAAAAATACTTATAACACCAAATTTTAAGCCTTCTACCCCCATCCTCCCATTTTGTAATCGCGATTTTAGTATTTTTGTATGAACAAATTTAACCGTCTTTCGTATTTCAAACAGAACGAAATTATTTATGTTGTTGAATGACAGATGGAGCTACGTCCCCCTCATCGAAATTTCATCCAAACATGAGCAAGACATTCACGAGAATTTCATTTTGATATTTCATTCAGCATCATGTTCTCGCGTGGGCAAACCATCGAGCTTATTTGTGTTGGCTAAAAAATATCGTACAAATATGCTCTTCGAAATTCATATTGATTTTCATTTTCCTACTTTAGTTGGTATTTTTTGTTTTTATCGGCGGTCATCGTCTACAGTGCTCCATTCCTCTTTCTGTCATAGATACCATCCCCACACACTATTTAACAACCAAAATATTCACTAGAAATAATTTACGTGGCAGATCAACGTTTGTCGGGTCTGCTAGTAATTTATAACCGTCACTTTATAGTGCAAATAAATTTAACGGAAGCGGATTTCCAAAAACATTATGATATATAAATTCTAACGGCTCCATAAAAATGACCGGTTCGGAGATTTATATGACAAAATGCACCATCCTGATGTATGATAAAATATTCCCCTTTACCTTTGTGCTATCCAGCGCCCACCCTCTCAATGGCACCCTGTCCGGAGCGCCCCCTTGCGCGAAGTGTCCCAGAACCATTCTGTACCAAGTACCCCCGTGTTCCAAGTATCCCCCATTGTGCCATTAATTCGTCTCTAGAGATCGCCCCATTGTTGCCATATAAATTACACCTTTGTATTGTGTGCGTCTGTCTTCGATATAAAAATAAATAAAACCTTCATCCCCTATTGTTAGTTAGTGTAGATCTAGGGGGATGAAAAATTGATCTCGGTCGTTTGATCAGCCTGTTCATCAACGACTGAACATATTTAGTATGTGAATATTCCAACATACCTCATTTGATCCAAATAACATTAATATTAATCTTAGCGTGCATGATGTAGGTACATAATATTTCCACGCAAAGCAAACTTAAGGGATATAAATAGATTCCTATGTAGGATTCTACCTACGTTTACCAGAGGGACGAGGGCCAGGTGAAAACATATTTATGTAGGAGGATTGTATTGGTGATATATACAAGCAATACCTATACGACACATTATTAGCATGAAAATAATTATAACCATTAAATAATCATTTATAACTATGTAATTAAGGTATTGCCAGTTTTGTATTATATTATTTCATCTCAGCGACTCTTTTTGCCTCAGAAGATATCAAGTTGATATGAAGTTTAAGGGCCCGCAACCCGGATTTGTACCGATTTATTACATATTTCCCTTAAACCCTGTAAGTTTTAAAGCTTTTAAAAATATATGTTATTCTTGAAGATAATATTGATAATAATTGAAGCGCGCTTAGAGCAAATAGAAGGACAATTTGAAAATTTAGACAGGGAAAACAGGTCGAAAAATGCGGAAATACGCGGAATTCCGGAAGTAAGCGGAGAAAACTTAAAAAATATTGTTTTCAATATCCAAAAAATTACAAATGCCGGAACAGAACTGAAAAACGTGGAAGCAGCCTACCGTACTGGACAAAAAACCAACAAGGATTTACAACGGCCGATAATCCTCAGATTCAAAACAAACGATGACCGTGACATCTTCTTGAATGACATAAAAACATTTAACAAGCGATCTGCAAATCGGGAAGATAAACTTAACACAAATATCATAGGAATGGCAGGAAAGAGCTCCCAGATTTATATCAGTGAACACTTGACATTTCGAGCTAAACATCATTGGTTTCTTGCACGTAAGGCTGCACGAGACAATATTTTTAAGTTTGCCTGGATCAGAGGGGGTCAAATATATGTTCGCAAGGACGTTGGGACACCCGTTATACTTATCAATGAAAAAACAAAAAACCTTTTATCTCCCTCACCAAATAACTTATAATCAATTTTCGTCCTTTGGTATACTTTTATTTTACTTGTTTCTCTTGTATATTGTTGTATATTCATTTATATATTACTTGATACTCTCTGTTACAAAAAACATATTATTGAATTTTTCTAGCCCAAAGACATTTAACAAAAGCATATACCCCATCATTGTTTTTAATCGATCAAATAACTTAATACAATCACCTCTTTCCGGTAATCTAGTTTTCTTATTATGTAAAAAATGTGTTATTGTGATTACATCAAAACCATTGCAACTTACTATGCTTTATACAAACATTAAAAATGGTAGATACTTCTTTCTTCATATTTTTAGCAAGCTTATGGATGTATGTCTCTCATTTTTTATTTTATGTTTGCCACAATACTTTATGTTTTATTTTATTTATATGCTTATGTTTTATAATCTTGTTAAGCTTATCTTTTATTTTCTTTTCAAGCTTGTATTTTATTTTCTTTATATGCTTATGTTTAAAATTTATATGCTTATGTTACACATTCGCAGCAACTATAAGTACATTTTATACACCTATGCTTATGTCATATATTCATTATGTGCTTATATTATATATTCACAACAACTATATTTACACTTTATATATTTATGTATATTTTATATATTTATAACAACTAAATCTCTATCTCATAAACGTACCAATGTCCCTACAACTTGGTTGTTAATAATTTATGCAAAACAAAAAACCAGAAAATGGAAGACATAGCAGATTTAATAGATAACACAACACCAATCCCATGTATATCTACCAATGATTCCGAAGTAGTACGTCAATTATTATTAACTAATTCAACCCTTACGATATTCTCTATGAACATAAGAAGTATAAACAAAAATTTTGATGAACTTCTTATTCTCCTCACTGATCTTGTCTCAGATTTTGATATAATTGTCTTGAGTGAATGCTGGATTCAAGGAAATTTCATTCCTAAAACGATAAGAAACTACAATCACTATAATACTCTACACAACCAAACTCAGAACGACGGAGTCATTGTATACATTAAAAATCATATCTCTCACTCAGTAAAAGAGATCAAAATTAAATATGCAAACTGTCTACAAATTCAAATTGATAAACATATAACACTTCTTACAATGTACAGATCTCCGAATACACATAACATAGCCCCATTCATACATTCACTGCAAGAAATTTTATCAAACATTGAACACCGCCAAAACACCTTTATAATAGGTGATCTTAACATAAATATAATTAATAAAATGCACCCTCAAGCAAATGAATACCTAAACGCACTAACTTTATTAGGATATTTTCCAGCCGTTACAGCACCAACTAGAGAATCAGACTCAAACACTAGCAGTTGTATAGATCATGTATTTGTTAAGAGTGAATTAGACACCAAATCCATTGTCTATCAATCAACTGTTACAGATCACTATTCAATCATCACTTCTATCTCGCATAAAAATCATAAATCACCACAAAATACTTCCCCTCAAGAAAAGATCTCATATGAAACTCTCCTAAACAGTGTCTCTAAAGAAAACTGGGAACTTATCTATTCTTGTACCGATGTCACCTCTGCATGTGAATTATTTATTAATACCTTACGTAACCACTTAACCGATGCTACATCATACACAAAAAGTAAAAAAAAACGATCTGACACAAAACTCAAACCATGGATCACTGCAGGAATTCTCCACTGTATCAGAAAGCGCGATAAGATTCATAACTTCTGTAGAAAAAATCCCCACGATTATGAATCTCTCTTATTCTACAAACGTTATAGAAATAACTGCAAAAAAATAATTGACAGTGTTAAAAGAGATTACTACCATAAACAAATCAGTGAAGCTACCGGTGATAATAAAAAAATTTGGAATATCGTTAAAGATATAGCCAATATTAATAAAACCAATACACCCATTGTTAAGATTAACATCGAAGACCAAATATTACATGTCAATTCCGACCCCGAAAAAATTTCCGACCATTTCAATCAATTTTTCTCCAATATTGGATCTAACTTAGCAAAAAATATTTTAGACAGACACAACGTCTCGGACAAAGATCTTGCAAACAATATACCCCTCACTAATCTTAGCTATAACCCTTTCCACTTCACTCCCACTACTGACACAGAAATTTTAGAACTTATCTCATCCCTTAAAAACAGTAACTCTGTAGGTATAGATCACATTTCAACAAAAATCATCAAACATATCCAAAAATATATAGCCTCACCTCTGAAACATATAATCAATCTAAGCTTTAAAACTGGTGTATTTCCTAACTCCTTAAAACAGGCCACAATAATCCCAATATTCAAATCAGGAGACAAACTATCTGTAAATAACTATCGACCGATATCTTTACTTAGCACAATATCTAAAATCATAGAAAAAGCGGTGAAGAATAGACTCTACAAGTTCCTTGAAGATAACAAAATATTATCGGACAACCAATATGGTTTCCGCAAAAGTAGGAGTACCTCAGATGCAATAGCCGCCCTCACAAAAATTGTTTCTTTTAATCTCGACCTTGGTCGAAAACCGCTTGCTGTTTTCCTCGATCTCTCAAAAGCATTTGATACGGTCTCCCATCCCTTACTGCTTAAAAAACTTCAACAGATCGGAATAACTGGGATACCCTACACATGGTTCGAAAACTACCTAACAAACCGAACTCAACAAACTCTTATCCATTCTGACAAAATAAATAAAAGCAAAAAATTATCCATATCTTACGGTGTACCGCAAGGCAGTGTACTAGGACCACTCTTATTTCTTTTATACATCAACACACTATGTACCATGGATATTGGGGGTAAGATTTTATCATTTGCCGACGATACAGTCTTAATATTCGAAGATGAAACATGGCAAGCAGTTATTAATAAAACTAATAATGGCCTAATAAAAGTGAGGCATTGGCTTGACACAAATCTCCTTACACTCAATATTGACAAAACACAATATATGACGTTTTCCATACGCAAACATAATTTTCCCAACAACTGCCCTAAACCAATAATTCACTCGTGTTCACTAAACATGCACCCACACCCACCCGGAACCCCACCTATTACAAATTGCACGTGTCCTACCCTTAAATCATCTAAGGAAGTTAAATATCTGGGCATAATCATAGATGACCAACTACGTTGGGAAGCACACATAAGTGACACAGTGAAAAGACTCCGTAAGCTCTGCCATATATTCTGCTCTCTTAGATCCATCTTAGACCTAAAAACCCTTAGAAGCGTATATTTTGCCCTTTTTCAAGCCATTGCAACATACGGTATTTTGGGATGGGGTGGCTGCACAGAATCCGTCATTAATCCAATAATTACAGTTCAAAAACTAATACTGAGAATCATATTTAAATGCCAACCTACCCACCCCTCTAATGTGCTATTTACTAAATTTAGGGTCTTAGATATTCGCCAACTATTCACCAAGACAAGCCTATCCTACATACGGAAAAATAACCTACTGGTGGCTCCACAACATCAAGCCCAAACCCGCTTTTCATCAAACCTGGGATGCGTGGTCCCAAAAACTAGAACCACATTCGCTCACCGACAATTTTGGTTCATTGCCCCCAAAATATACAATGCATTGAGCACCGATATAAAATCAAATATTACCATACCTCTTTTTACTACTCATGTTCAAAATTGGATATTCGAAAGGGGACGAGATTTCTTTAAAGAATATATGACTTCCTAACCATTATAAAATAAAAGAAAATAATTAAATTAACTAAATAAAATATCATACTTCACATCTTTTTCCAACCTTGTGATAATCTCTCTCTCTTTTGATTCTGATTTTGTTTTCTTTTTCTACTCCTTTCATCCCTTCAAGTTTTCTTGAACTTTTCTTTTGGCTCTGATCGATATTTAAATTTTTAAGGCTTTGCATGTGTGTAGTAGGGATGGAAAATTCCTTCCCTACGTCACACAAGCCTTCATGAAAATTGGACCCTTATTTTCTTTGATAACTACAGAAAGCTACTTAAAGCTCCCTTGCACTATATACCTTTAGAGATATATGTACTTAACTAATTAATACGTTATTTACGACCTTGAACGTAAATATTTTCGTATTTATGTTGTAATTAAACTCCATCAAACGTTGTGTAATTTTTTTGATTTATGATATGGGACTTTAATTACTTTCATTCTTTGTGGTAACTTCTTGATTCTAGTCAGAGCGTTGAGTTTCAAACTGTATTGGTCTCTCTCTTGCAAATCTAACTTTAAATAGTTTCTCTAAATGAACTAACTTTCCTCCGTCGCTTATTATGCTTTCCTACATCCTAACGAACTCGTAAATAACCTGTACTAATCGAATTACGCATGTTTAATTGAACAAATAATTAAGTATGACTCAAATGGTTAATTGTTAGTAAATTTGATTATGATTGTTTTGTATCTGCTTGTCATCTCTCCAATCCGATTCAGCTGCTATAAGGTACATATAAAGATGGGTTTAGTAGGTTAATGTAATTAATAGATTGCATATTAGACGAACTCAGAATACCCTTTTCTGCCGAAAATTTGGCTCCTTCCTCCTACAAGTAAACCAGGTGATCAAATTCTAACTAGAAATTCGCACAATCTTCTGGCGCGGATCGGTTAATTGATACCTAAGTTATCGCGTCCTAACCGTCCTTCCTTATGCCATCATGCACTGCCTTCAGGTCGTCATCCGAGCCTAGATACCCCCAAATTCCTACTCCTCCAAGGTCTACTATTTACTTAGGGCGAACCGGTTTCGTCCTATATGCAATCATATACTCACGGTGTTGTGTAGAGTTACGGGTCGTGAATCCTCGCTCTACGTACAAGAAATGATGTGAGAGTAACTCTGTCGAGTCTAAAACGCTAATTGTAAGCGGGTCCACATCATCCAATGTACAGTACATAGAAAGATATATATGTAAACATACGTTTGGGTAGGATTATAACTCACAATATAAAACTAGCTAGTCTTATATTCCGAGCTCGGATCCCTCTCATAGAATTCTGCGAAATTCTAAGTTTGGTTAACCGAATATATACATATTAAAAATGGGAAATATTAATAAATACTAATATAATAAGCAATTATCTCGGTTTGTTCTGGAGTGCCGAAAATTCCAAGCTTTTGATTGATTTGGTTGACAATTTTCTTTAAGAGATTGCCATCTCTATTATGTGTTTGGTTAATGGTCCTTGATTTTTTTTTGGAGCGACCACTGCCTCCTATTGTTGAACTGTTTCTAAATTTTCCCCCAAGGTTCAACTTTTGGTAAAATTTTTACTCTCCCGTGATTTTTCAACTGCTTCATGTAAATTATTTATACCTATAAGAGCAATTATTTCATAATTTTTCCCCGATTTTTCATGTAGTTCTTCAATAATCTTTTATCTGACTATCCCGTGATTTTCAAATGTTCGATGTACCTATTAGCTACCTAGGAGAGTAGTTAATCCATAAAATTTTTCTCAAATGTTCAATGATACTCTTCAAGTTCTTTTATTTGACTATGCCGTGATTTTTCAAATGTTTGATGTACCTTTCATTTGTTTAGCTTATAATAAATCTAATTATTTTCAAATTGTTCAATCCTAAAATATCTCTTCAAGTTCAAATTAAAGATTGTGTTTAACCCCTTTTTATATATATAATTGCGCAACGTTATGGTGTTGCTCTATCCTAAGATTGACACCTTCCTAAAGCACTCAACACGGTGCCCTACTGACCGAGTTGTTTTATAAACAATTTTAGTTATGTCAACATTCCCACTGGCCTGGTGACCTAGATTCAACGAAAGACATTTGTTTACCTTTAACATTCCCGAATGTGAGATTTATGGTCCTAAATTTTTCTTTTGAATTTAATAGTGATAATTTCCTTTTCGCCGAGGTCTAACCTGTTCCCCGATAAATATAGTCATAATGCATACATATACTTTGTCTCGATACATAAATACACAGATATATATATATAATGTTATTATAGTTGAGGTAAATTCTAATATCATAACTCATTTTTTTTTGATCATTTTATATTAGCTGAAGTTATAATAAATAGTATATATATTAATAAAATAAGTATAAAATATGAACTTGAAATGTTTTCTAGCACACAGCTATTTTTTTAAATAGCATAGTGCGTTCTAAGTAGGTATTAGTAATCGATACCTTTTACTTTTATTTAAGTGTGTTTCTTTTTGATTAAAACTTTCTTGGAATAATATATATATATACATATATACATATAAATAGATATATCTATTTTATATATAATATTTTATATATAATATTTAATATATATACATATCACATATTAAGCAAGTAATATCTTGTTATAAAATTAATTCAAATACCAACTGTTTGCTGCATACCGCTTTCTCCTTGGAACCTGGAAATATTTATACTTTAATTTTTAATAAAACTTACCCCCTTAAGGTTTTATTTTATCCGACCGGGAGCTACACGGTAAAACCTTGTTATGTTTTCTTACCTAATACCTACTCCTGTGTCATCAACTAAATTCAAATAAAATTTTTTTTTATTTTTTTTTTTCCGACTTCAATTTTATTTTATTTCCGTTTAATCTATCTAATTTAAATGATGTTTATCGTTCTAACCGCATTTTATTTCAAATCTCGTTGGTTAACTTAACACCCTTTAAATTAGATTAACAATTGATTACTTATTTTATGTTCGTTTTCCTTCCATACTTTTATTTAGCAGAAGGAATTATACGATTAAATACCGAATAGATTATTTTCATGCTCATTTATTCATTATTTACTTTAACTTCCAGATTTATTATTATAATTATTTCATCGTTAAAATAATACTCCGCTTAAATTATAGTTTTAAACAATAACTACTTCACAATTATTTACGAAATAAGAGATTTATTATTTTTATTTTTGTTTGTCACCGAACTCTTCTATTTTGCAGTAAGATAACGTATTTCACTATTTATTTAAACTTTCCGAAATAATAATTATTATTAAGTTACCACAATCTCATTTAACAGCAATTTAATAATTTTAATTATTTATTCTAACGTCTATATTTATTATTATTATTTTATCTAACACTAGATTAATCCTGTGATAAATTATTACGTTCGATTTGCACTTTATTTAAGGGAACTATCACCGTTATGATAACTAACACTGGTTTTTATTTTTTATTTCGCTACACCAACAACACTTTGATTATAGTACTTTATTTAAAACACTCAGTTTAATTAAAGATTTTCATTGAACTTTCCCGTTTAATTGGATGCACTTAATTTTTTATAACTTCTTTTCACTTTTTATTATTATTACATCACTTTATTTAATTACCACACCGACACTTGTCGCGAGATTACTAAGTCCCAAAATATGATATTTATTGATTATAAAACCGAATTTTCCCCTAAACAAAATCACAGCACTTTTAACTTTTCACAAATAAATAGAACGTAAACTTTTATTTTTATTTTCACTGACTTGAATTTCTTTAAATCTTTATAAAACACTGGCTCGAATATGAAATTTTGCTAAGTCCTGTGATTCTAACTAATAGAATTTTTCCACCAGTAAATTACCCAACGTTTTCGTCGCGACTCACGAACCTTCAACTTTTCACAATCCCGCGATGACTAACGAAAATTCACTAAGTACTGTCTTTTAAACCCCTCTCAGGATTAGAATGGCCTATCTAAGCTATCTTTGATCCACGAATTTAACCTATAACAACTCGAGATTTCATATATCGATTCTGCCTTTTTTGTTTAACTGCTGTTAGCTCCACCTTTCATGATTTTCTTCATGCCCTCTCTCGTTTAAACATTTTTCCAGGATCGGACCGGCGATATTACGTCAAAATGCCCCTCATCCCTTTGTCTGTTGGTCATACAAAATTTAGCTCAAATATCATGATTTTCGTATCTCTTTTTTCCTCAAAATATAATAGGTACGTCTTCAATAAACTGTACATAATTCTCAATTTTGTTTATCGCTACCAGAACATGAACAAATTCAAGCCAAAACCTTTAATATGCGTTTTCCAATTTTCTTTTTCCTAAATTCCTTCTTATTCTTATGCCACCTATATGGATCAATTCAGTTTTAAACTGTATTGTCTCTACTTATGTCGTAGATTTGAATTTTCATATTTTCTCTTATTTCCCTTTTATTCACGATGTTCTTTTTTTGATTTTCCTCATTCATTCTCATGTAACTTTCCACATCCCTATAATTTTTTATATTTCCAGCCGTATTTATTTTATTAATTGTTAATTTAAGATTTTCTTTGCTTTCTTTGGCCGTATCAATTCACCCATAGTTTCACCGTACATTACTCTGATATCTGTATCGTTTTTCGATGTTTGCTGCCTCAATAGAAAATTTCATTTTCTATTTGTTACTAATTAATATATCATTTACCACATTTTTATAGGAGATACTCCCACTTCGGCCCTTAAATATATGTCAATTTTTATTACGTTATATGGTTCATCCCACAACTTCCGTCCCTTTCTCCTCGAAATCTACATTAATTTAAAATTTGACATCTGTTTATGTCTGGACTTCGATGTACTCACCAATAACTCAGCGTTTATTCGAGGGTACTAAAATATAATGGTTTTTACCTTGAGTAAACACTCCATAGGACCAATGATGATTTTTATCGTCCCAAAAGCCATTAAAATGGGTTTAATCGTCTAAAACCATGTTCGCTTTCTGGCTGTTTTAATAACAAAATCGCGTGTGGGGTCGTCAACTCAAATAATGTATCATTTTTCCTTACAGTCTGTCCTATTTCCCATAGAACTTTCGTCAAACAATTGACGTAAAACAATTCCTTTGTTTGCCTTATCTACTGTAATGTAACCAGAATGACCTCCCTATCCCAAATATATAACGATATCTATTTTAACTCGTCGGAAAACGCAAAATTAAGTCGAAATCTTATATTGTTCAATAAACACTTCCGTTTAAACGTCCAGTTTTTCCATTAGATTTCCTTTTCAAATCGTTTTCCCTGACGTTACAAGAGTGACATCCCTAATTTCCAGCGTTTTTCTTCCTTTTAAATGTAAAATGTACACTTTCCTTTCAATCTGGTCTCCCTGACTTTCTATGTACTCGTTATACGGCTGAATAACCCTACAGTAGCTTTTCTTACGTTTTACACGTCTTTTCTTTAACCTTCCTCTGATCATAATTTTCTTGCTATTTTCTTGCCTAGTTTTTCCAACATAATGTGGATTAATTTGCTCGTTAACGGCGGTTGCCAACACCTTCATTGTACTGATTGTATATCTTAAATCTGGGGTCATCGTATCTAATGCACCGAGCGTGAGACCCTGTTTACATTATAGTGTATTGATCTTTCGGTTGATGACGATATTTTTTCCAATAAATCTCAGGTTAATCGCTTAGTTCAAAGTCCATTTCTTTGTTCAAAATCTGAACACGCCCTCCATTCTGTGATTGGTGTCATTAGTTATTTATAGCTTTCTGTTTAGACCTGATTGGCTGTTGATTTCAACTATTTATTATTACGCTGATTAATGATGATTTCTAGCACCCTCTGTGTTCTTTTCATCAATACTTATCTCAATCTACTTAATCGTAGATCCCTATCGTCAACAAGAATTCAATTTACTTTGAACCGGTAGATGTCGCAGGTGTGTCTGTTTTATAATTAATTGGTATTTTCTTTTTGAATTAAAGTGGGAAGCTACAATATTTTCTTATTTTCACTGTTGATTAATGCAATTCATCACAGTTCCCTCCTCTGAACTCAATTTGCTGTGGCTAACGTTGTATTTTATTTAGGCGTCTTCTTCTTTTTTTTTTTTTTTTTTTTTTTTTTTTTTTCTTTTTTTTTTTTTTTTTTTTTTTTTTTTTTTTTTTTTTTTTTTTTTTCGTTAGACACCGAAATTGTGTTCAAATTTAGGCTAGCTACCTTCCCTCCTCATGTCGTTATTCCTTACCTCTTTTCCGTATCCTATTGCTCCCTATCTCCCCTCCTCATTTTGTTATCCCCTATCTCTTCTTCGTATCCTATTGCTCCATATCTCCCCTCCTCATTTTGTTATCCCCTATCTCTTCTTCGTATCCTATTACTCCCTATCTCCCCTCCTCATTCTGTTATCCCCTATCTCTTCTTCGTATCCTATTGCTCCCTATCTCCCCTCCTCATTTTGTTATCCCCTATCTCTTCTCTATATCCTATTTTCCCTATCTCTTCTCTGTTTTATCGGATTGTTAACAATCTTGAATTGAATCTCATTGTATTTTCTATTTTCTTTTCGCGTAGATTTTATTTTATGGAATTTTCTGTAATTTTGATAGACTCAAAATTAATCTCTTTTTCGCTGGAACACGCCCCTCGACTCGCGTGTTTTGGTGGTCCCCAACCAAATTGGACTAAGACCTCCCTTACAATGATTTAAGTAAAGATTGTTTACAATCTCGCGGCCTTTCGACCAACTGAAAAGCGGGCGGTCTCTTGGTGTGCAAATAATTGTTTTTGTTTGTAAGTATAAGTTTTTGTGAAATGTATATGTTTTCGCACGACCTCACCCGATCCGACAATCAGTGGTATACATGTTCTATATAAATTTTCCAGCATTTTTTTTTTTTTCTTTATTTAAACTTTATTGTCTAATCCTTAATTTCTAATTGTTATTTCATAGTTCATTCAAAATTGTCCTAACCTAAGTGTTACCCACTCTAATTTGTAATTTTCATAAATGTTCTTAATTATCCTCAATTGGTTCAGCGTTCCCGTTTTTCCCCGTTTTTTTTTTTTTCGAAATCTAACTATTTATATCGTAATTCTAATGTTACCTTCTTATATTTACCTAATTTCTACCACATCTCTACAGATAAACATTTTTATTTCAAGATTTCAAAACACATTTTTTTTTTTCTAACTCCTAAGCAATGTTTATTTAAAACTCTATTCTATAAAACGTACCATTATGTGTGTCATATAATATCTCTAATTCTTTTCCTCTTAAGTGTCCTTAATTACCTAACAAATTTTTTTTTTTTTTTTTTTTTTCTATTCACTAGCACATCAAAAAAAACCCCCTTTTTTTTTTTCTAAATAATAAATCAAAATTAACGAATATTTTTTTTTTTCTTACTCTATTTCTATATTTAAATATGATTGTCGCTTATTAAGAAACTTGTCCACTCACTCTTATAGACTCGAGACGACCCGCCCCTCGCAAGCAACTGATAGCCTAACATTTTAGTAAAGTTTCTTTCTTCCCCTACCCCAAGACGTATCCTAACATATTTTTATTTGTATTTCTCAGTCGTTTATTTATTTATTTATAAATATTTTCAAATATTTGCAAATTTCGCATTCTATTCGTTGACTTCCACTAACTTTAATCCTGATTGTTGTTCCTTGTTACTCGTGTAATATCTCGCTAAATGTATGGCGCTATAATCTCCTTTTATTTCCCGAGTTACCGGATCAATTAGGGTATACGTGTTACTGTAAACTACTGATCCGATGACGTACGGCCCTTCGTAAAGTAAGTTGAATTTCTTAATTTGTTTTCGCAATAAATTTGACTGTGTAATCTTTTTCAACTTGACCATGGCTCCGATTTCATAGGTTACTAGTCTTTTATTGAGATTATAATATTTTTGTCGATTTGTAGCGCTTTTCTCCAAATTCTTTTGTGCTGTCAATCTAATTTCATCTATTGTTTTCGTAGGTTTTCCACACCCTTGAGTATACTTGTCTAAACTATAAGTTGGTGATTTCCCGAAAGCTATCTCATTTGGTGAAAATCCTGTTGAACAGTGTATTGAATTATTGTAAGTCTGCTCTATTTCTTTAAGGAAAGCTGACCATTTTGTATGTTTTTCGTGACAATAAATACGAAAAATTCTTCCTAACTCTTTATTTACACGCTCAGTTATATTCGGTCCAGGATTTCGCACTGAAGTATGTACGATTCGTATACCCATCCTATTCATGTGGTTTTCCCATTTTTTCGATGTAAATTGAGATCCGTTATCAGTTAACAAGGCATCTATTTGTATGGTTTTATTAAAGTCCTCTACACAATTTAACACGGTCTTAGTACTTGCTATCCTCAATTTATATAATTTTACAAATCGGCTGAAAGAATCCTGGATAACAAATATGAATTTTACGCCACCCATTCCCCTCGGTAATGGTCCGTATAGATCTGCCATAGCTAATTGTCCTACTTCTTTGGTCATAATTGATTTACTTGGCCCTACAGTTGGTCGAATTTCGCGCTTCGCCATCTGACAAAGGTGACATCCTCTTACTATGCGTTTTATGTCTCGGCTCATACCTGGCCAGTAATACCTGTCTCCCATAGCTGATCCTGTTTTGAAAATTCCCCCGTGCCCAATTTCTAAATGTATCATTTTTATTAACTCCTCAGTCAATTCCTGTGGTACTGCTAAAACCGTTTTGTTTAGTCCTGTGGTGTAATACAAAGTTTTACCTATTTTCTTGTAATTTTTTAAATACCTATTAACATTTTTTGTCGGTGGTCCGAATTTTCCCTTGCGCAAGTACCCGAAAATTTCTCCCAAAAATGTGTCCTGTTTCTGTAATTCTGTTATATTTTCTAAGTGTTTTCGAATGTGTTGTCTACCTTTAACCGCAAAAGCTGCTATTTCTGGGCATGTGTTTTTCTCCTCCTGCACGTTTTCTGCATCACAAGAGTAACGAGATAAAATGTCAGGTCCTATATTTTCTTTTCCTTTAACGTACTCTACAGTGAAGTTAAATTGATTTAAATACAAAATCCACCGAGTTAGGCGACTACTGTACATCTTCCATGTCTTCAAAAACGTCAACGCTTGATGATCTGTTCTTATTATCAAATGTACTCCTCTTAAATACGTCTCAAATTTATGTAGAGCATATATTATCGCCCACAACTCTTGCTCCGATGTGGTCCACTTTAACTCTGGTCCCCTTAAAGCTTTGCTAATAAATCCAATAACGTGGTGGTTTCCTTCGTTATCTAGCTGGTATAACTCCCCCCCTATTGCAAATCCCGAACTGTCTGTCTGTAAATAATATGTACTATTTGGATCATGATGATGTAAAATAACTGTTTCTAAAAATAAAGTTTTCACCTTCTCGAATGCACGCTGTTCTAAGTCTCCCCACCTCCAAGTTCTATTTTTCTGAAGTAAATCGCATAAAACACGTGTTGATTCCCCATATTTATTCGCGAATCTACGGTAATAATTGCAAAGTCCAAGGAAAGCTCTAACTTGTTTGATTTTCTTGGGTACCGGAAAATTTTTAATCGCGTCTATTTTTTCCGGATCCATTTGAACTCCCAAAGGCGTTATAATATGTCCCAACATACGCACTTCTGTGAATAAAAATTGACATTTTTCGAGTTTACAAGTCATGTTTGCTGCCTCTAACCTCTCAAGTACCGCGTCTACATGTTCGAAATGATCTTCTTGGCTCCCACACGTATATATTATTAGATCATCCAAGTAATTAGCGCAGAATTCTCTCAGTCCTGGGCCGAGGATTTTGTCCATTCCCCTTGAGAAACTCCCAACTGATGTCTTTAACCCCTGCGGCAATACCTTGTATACATACGATTTCCCATTGTATACAAACCCGGTATATTTACGACTCTCTGGACTGATAGGTATCTGAAAATAGGCAGATTGTAGATCTATCGTGGTAATGAATTTTACGCCATGAAAACGCTGTATTATCTCAGAAGTTAATGGTGGTTTCTCTACTTCGGCGTGCATTCTAGTATTTAAAAACCTGGCATCCAAAAGAATCCTAACGGTTCCGTCCTTTTTTAAAGTAAACGTTAGAGGACTAGAAAACTGTGTGGCCTCCCTACTGATGATTCCTAGTAATTCCAATTCTCTAATTTTTTCGTCAACTTTATCTCTATAAGCAAAAGGTACAGGATAAGATCTCTTAACGAAGGGCGTCTCGTCCGTCATCTTTATTTCGTGAGTGTACAAAGTTGTGAGACCCGGCCTGTCTCTAAATACATTCTTATGTTTGATTAAAATCTTTTCCAACCCTTCTTTCCCTTTTAACTCCAAATCTAGCCCGGACACAAATGTCGTTATTTTACGCTCGAGACACGCCGTATCATTTATTTCGGGGTTTACTTCGATACTAATTATTTTTCCACTTGCGCAATTTTGATTGCTAATCTCACCTTTAGGTTTCCTATAAGTTATCGATGAATTTACCAATTCTATTTCCCTTTTACCAACTTCTGTTTTTATTTTCAACTTCCTATTTTCCCCACATTTAAACTCAGCTGTGTATTCGTCCAACCAATTGATACCTAATATAACGGGCCTAATCAACTTGGGTATTATTAAACATGGCGTATTTATTGTAACATTTTCAAATCGTAGTGGGACTAAAACCAACCTAGATATTCTCTGACTTTTGTGTCCTATAGCTACCTTAATCTGTATTGCTGTTACTGGCATAATCGGATAAAGCGTTTCATCAGTCAAATAGTTTTCGTAGAATTCTTGTGCTACACACGTGATCTGACTTCCGGTGTCTATTAAACAATGAACTTCCGTGTTATCTATATATGCTTTGGCTTCCGGTAATAACGGTAAAGTGCTACCCTTTTCTACTTCCTCATAATCTCGGTCCTCAAAAATATTGTTAAAACCCCTAACTTCCCTACCCAATTTTTCTTCAATCATTTCCAATTTATTCCATTCGTCAGTTATATGTTGCAGTGAATTGACGCATACTTCCACACGCATTTCCTCCTCTGTTCTCGTTTCTTCCGCTCCATCCTTCCGTCTTTTTACGTACTTTTCAGCTTTTACTGGGGCAGTCATTCCTTGTTCATCCTTTCCTAATCCTTTCGTCGGATTCCACCCCCATCTCATCATAATCTTCAATGCAGTGTTGTGTCTTGGCGCCGGCGTCCCTCCTCCTGTGTGAGTCGTATCCATGGAGACTAATGAATCAACCCCCGTCCGTTTCCCGAATTATCTGCGACCACTAGCTCCTTCCCGGTTGTAGGTATTGTAGGATTTCCTTTTGGTGAACTGCTAACTTCGGTGCATTTGCTGCAACTAACGCCTTGGCCCACACTTTCTATCGCGTGTATCCTCCTTTTTATGGCGTGGTAACGGTCACGGTATTTGTCCTTCTTGCTAACTTCCTCCCCACTCCTCTTCTTTAAGTTCCGTTCTTCTGGCGTACATACCATTGTATCTAGTTTTCGAAGAAACTCAGCGGCGACAATCTCGTCTCCTGATTGTCCCGAAAACCATAGCGATTGAATTTCCTTCGGATAATGCCTCATAATTTCGTCGACTATGCCCAACGGAGTGTCAGTAATCTTCAAAGCCTTAGCAAGTTCCCAATAGTTTGCGAAATGAGTGAGCATGGATATATTTTTCTTGGCATCATATACCCCCTCTGCAAGTCGGCGGCGAACTTCATTTTTCTTAATGTCTCCCCAATAGGTAGCTAAAAAATCTCGTTCGAAATCTGACATAGTCTCCCATCGCTTATTGTACAATTTCGCCCACGATTTGGCTTCCCCTTTTAAATTCTCTCGTACGACAATTAAAGGATCCGTACGTTTCACTTTTCTAGTGTATTTTTTTAAATCCTCGAGGAAACTAATTGGATTTTGATTTCCGCCGGAGAATGATGGTCGCTCCTGCTGCGGTAACATTTCCACGACTTGGAGAACGTTTTTCTGCGCATTATCCTCTCCTATCACCGCCACTGTTGCTGGTTTTTCCAACTGCTTCTCGAGTTCCTGCATCTTATTGACGAGCGGTGCTAACGCTGCCTGAATTATCGTAGTTATATCTCCTATGTTTACTGTTGAAGTCTCGGATGAGATATTCCCCCCGATTGCTGTCACTAAAGCCTGTGTTTTCCTTCCTGTTCCACGTTTCCCCACCATCTTCTTAAATTTTCCGAGTTTCGTCGGCTAATGTTTATATTTTCCTTACTAAGCGACAACCTTACAATCTCTATTTTAATATTCTTAATTATTTATGTAAATGTTGCCTTAGTTATTCTATTTTTTTTTTTTTTCAATTTTCTTGTTTTTCTTATATTTTTGTTAATTTTTTTAATTATTTTTTATTTTTATTTTCCTTTACTTCGTTAATTATCTTATTTATTTATCTTCGATTTCTTGTTCCTTTTCCTCGGGTTTTTCCTGTGAAATTATTGGTTTATCATTTTCATGTGGAAAATTTATTTTTCCACACTCCCTCTCAACCTTGCCTTGTTCCCCTTCTGGCCGAGCTCCCTCGTCTCCTCCCATATTCTCCACACGCAATGTAGAATATTTGGAACGCTTGAATATGTTTCTAAGCTCATCTTCCGTTGATATTTCTCCAACATCTCTTTCTGTCGCATCCGCCTTCCTCTTTTCGGCCATTCTCGTTTTAATGAATTTAAATTATCGAATTAAATATCGACTATATGTAATTGAAAAGTTTTTTTTTTTTTTTTTTTTTTGGAACCTGCCCCCCTATAGACACATTATTTTCAATTATATCATTTTTATTTGCACAACGATTGCAACCCGAATTAATCCAACTCTAAAACGCACACTTTATTTCAATTGAATGTAGGTAGTTGTTAAAAAAAACGGAATGAATATTGCAACCCTATTGTTAATAAATATCCCGTGATTTTCGTTCAAACAATAATTATTCATTGTTTAGAATGTCAACCACTCCTTCATGGTTTGCAGTACCTATTGATATTTTCGCAAAATCTGTTTTGAATTCGCAATCTCTATCAAAACATATTTTTGCACATCAATTTGCAATAAGTACCTACCTCAACATCCGTTTTGAATTCGCAATACCTACTGATTTTTCGCAAAATCTGCTTTTTTGTCGTCAATTTTAGAGTTAAACCCCTTTTTTCTCGAAGTCCGAATAATCAAATGTTCATTTAAATAGGTTATATACCTATCATAAACCTTTGTCTACGATATCAGAAGTTCTCAATTCGACGCTATCCCCAATCAAGTATTTAGGTATGTTATTCTATCTTTTTTTTTTTTTTTTCAATATTTACATTAAATTTGCAAAATCTATTTCGTTGTTCATAACAACTGTCATAGATCCCTTTGTATTCGTTGATTTCTACCCTCCTCAAAATAAACATATTTACTGCAATTTTAATAATCGAGTATTTTCAAATCGGTAAATACCTATTGACAACTGTTTAACACCGCCATATCTGATTTCAACTTCTCATTTCGATCCGATTGAATGAATGTATTTTTCCCATCAACATGAGCTCCACCAAACCCTTTTAAAATGTATTCTATATTTATGTTCCTTATATTTTATGTTATGTCTTTTTATGTGATAATGTTCACATACAAAACATAACATTATCTATAAACAATGGTCACATTATGTAGATAAGTTCCCCCTTTTTTCTCCGAAGTATGTTTCCTCTTTTATCGAAACCGACTGTTGATATAACGTTAATGGTTGTTTGTCTTAAAATGCCTCAAAGTGGTGCGTATTGTTTTCGATGTGCCCCACCTTTAAATTCTCGATGTTTTTTTTTTTTTTTTTTTTTTGTTATCAGTATTTCGATGTTTATTTTTATCAATCTTTTCGATGCTTACGAACACCGCGCGTTATCTCGAATCACATTGTTTACATTATGGTAATTAACATTCCTGACCCCGATATGTCAATCCTTAACTCATAATATTTGTTATTTATGGTCTGCCTTGACTATTTGTTTACATAGAGCATATTTGACCTAAATTCTTTTGTATACAATAACAAATGAAAGGGGTCTTTATTAACAAGTTCACGGTCACTCGATTTAACACTTTATATTGACACTTTTTAAAATTATTTTAAACTGTAGAGTTTATTCGTTAGCACTTTTTTTTTTTTTTTCTTTTTTGTTATGTTTATTTATTTCTTTACAAATAATTTTTCTGTGTTTGTTTAACGTCGCACTATTCTGATTTTTTTATTAAATTATTTTCACTTCAATTAAAATGAACTTTTTTTTTATTTTTTTTTTTTTTTCTATGATACGTCCTAATTATGTTATTATTATTTTTTTTTCCAGTTTTTACAATAGATTGACCAATAAAGTTTTTCAACGCAAACTTGTATAACTCTGACTCCTGGTCCACGGCTTTGCAGTGTGATAATCTCTCTCTCTTTTGATTCTGATTTTGTTTTCTTTTTCTACTCCTTTCATCCCTTCAAGTTTTCTTGAACTTTTCTTTTGGCTCTGATCGATATTTAAATTTTTAAGGCTTTGCATGTGTGTAGTAGGGATGGAAAATTCCTTCCCTACGTCACACAAGCCTTCATGAAAATTGGACCCTTATTTTCTTTGATAACTACAGAAAGCTACTTAAAGCTCCCTTGCACTATATACCTTTAGAGATATATGTACTTAACTAATTAATACGTTATTTACGACCTTGAACGTAAATATTTTCGTATTTATGTTGTAATTAAACTCCATCAAACGTTGTGTAATTTTTTTGATTTATGATATGGGACTTTAATTACTTTCATTCTTTGTGGTAACTTCTTGATTCTAGTCAGAGCGTTGAGTTTCAAACTGTATTGGTCTCTCTCTTGCAAATCTAACTTTAAATAGTTTCTCTAAATGAACTAACTTTCCTCCGTCGCTTATTATGCTTTCCTACATCCTAACGAACTCGTAAATAACCTGTACTAATCGAATTACGCATGTTTAATTGAACAAATAATTAAGTATGACTCAAATGGTTAATTGTTAGTAAATTTGATTATGATTGTTTTGTATCTGCTTGTCATCTCTCCAATCCGATTCAGCTGCTATAAGGTACATATAAAGATGGGTTTAGTAGGTTAATGTAATTAATAGATTGCATATTAGACGAACTCAGAATACCCTTTTCTGCCGAAAATTTGGCTCCTTCCTCCTACAAGTAAACCAGGTGATCAAATTCTAACTAGAAATTCGCACAATCTTCTGGCGCGGATCGGTTAATTGATACCTAAGTTATCGCGTCCTAACCGTCCTTCCTTATGCCATCATGCACTGCCTTCAGGTCGTCATCCGAGCCTAGATACCCCCAAATTCCTACTCCTCCAAGGTCTACTATTTACTTAGGGCGAACCGGTTTCGTCCTATATGCAATCATATACTCACGGTGTTGTGTAGAGTTACGGGTCGTGAATCCTCGCTCTACGTACAAGAAATGATGTGAGAGTAACTCTGTCGAGTCTAAAACGCTAATTGTAAGCGGGTCCACATCATCCAATGTACAGTACATAGAAAGATATATATGTAAACATACGTTTGGGTAGGATTATAACTCACAATATAAAACTAGCTAGTCTTATATTCCGAGCTCGGATCCCTCTCATAGAATTCTGCGAAATTCTAAGTTTGGTTAACCGAATATATACATATTAAAAATGGGAAATATTAATAAATACTAATATAATAAGCAATTATCTCGGTTTGTTCTGGAGTGCCGAAAATTCCAAGCTTTTGATTGATTTGGTTGACAATTTTCTTTAAGAGATTGCCATCTCTATTATGTGTTTGGTTAATGGTCCTTGATTTTTTTTTGGAGCGACCACTGCCTCCTATTGTTGAACTGTTTCTAAATTTTCCCCCAAGGTTCAACTTTTGGTAAAATTTTTACTCTCCCGTGATTTTTCAACTGCTTCATGTAAATTATTTATACCTATAAGAGCAATTATTTCATAATTTTTCCCCGATTTTTCATGTAGTTCTTCAATAATCTTTTATCTGACTATCCCGTGATTTTCAAATGTTCGATGTACCTATTAGCTACCTAGGAGAGTAGTTAATCCATAAAATTTTTCTCAAATGTTCAATGATACTCTTCAAGTTCTTTTATTTGACTATGCCGTGATTTTTCAAATGTTTGATGTACCTTTCATTTGTTTAGCTTATAATAAATCTAATTATTTTCAAATTGTTCAATCCTAAAATATCTCTTCAAGTTCAAATTAAAGATTGTGTTTAACCCCTTTTTATATATATAATTGCGCAACGTTATGGTGTTGCTCTATCCTAAGATTGACACCTTCCTAAAGCACTCAACACGGTGCCCTACTGACCGAGTTGTTTTATAAACAATTTTAGTTATGTCAACATTCCCACTGGCCTGGTGACCTAGATTCAACGAAAGACATTTGTTTACCTTTAACATTCCCGAATGTGAGATTTATGGTCCTAAATTTTTCTTTTGAATTTAATAGTGATAATTTCCTTTTCGCCGAGGTCTAACCTGTTCCCCGATAAATATAGTCATAATGCATACATATACTTTGTCTCGATACATAAATACACAGATATATATATATAATGTTATTATAGTTGAGGTAAATTCTAATATCATAACTCATTTTTTTTTGATCATTTTATATTAGCTGAAGTTATAATAAATAGTATATATATTAATAAAATAAGTATAAAATATGAACTTGAAATGTTTTCTAGCACACAGCTATTTTTTTAAATAGCATAGTGCGTTCTAAGTAGGTATTAGTAATCGATACCTTTTACTTTTATTTAAGTGTGTTTCTTTTTGATTAAAACTTTCTTGGAATAATATATATATATACATATATACATATAAATAGATATATCTATTTTATATATAATATTTTATATATAATATTTAATATATATACATATCACATATTAAGCAAGTAATATCTTGTTATAAAATTAATTCAAATACCAACTGTTTGCTGCATACCGCTTTCTCCTTGGAACCTGGAAATATTTATACTTTAATTTTTAATAAAACTTACCCCCTTAAGGTTTTATTTTATCCGACCGGGAGCTACACGGTAAAACCTTGTTATGTTTTCTTACCTAATACCTACTCCTGTGTCATCAACTAAATTCAAATAAAATTTTTTTTTATTTTTTTTTTTCCGACTTCAATTTTATTTTATTTCCGTTTAATCTATCTAATTTAAATGATGTTTATCGTTCTAACCGCATTTTATTTCAAATCTCGTTGGTTAACTTAACACCCTTTAAATTAGATTAACAATTGATTACTTATTTTATGTTCGTTTTCCTTCCATACTTTTATTTAGCAGAAGGAATTATACGATTAAATACCGAATAGATTATTTTCATGCTCATTTATTCATTATTTACTTTAACTTCCAGATTTATTATTATAATTATTTCATCGTTAAAATAATACTCCGCTTAAATTATAGTTTTAAACAATAACTACTTCACAATTATTTACGAAATAAGAGATTTATTATTTTTATTTTTGTTTGTCACCGAACTCTTCTATTTTGCAGTAAGATAACGTATTTCACTATTTATTTAAACTTTCCGAAATAATAATTATTATTAAGTTACCACAATCTCATTTAACAGCAATTTAATAATTTTAATTATTTATTCTAACGTCTATATTTATTATTATTATTTTATCTAACACTAGATTAATCCTGTGATAAATTATTACGTTCGATTTGCACTTTATTTAAGGGAACTATCACCGTTATGATAACTAACACTGGTTTTTATTTTTTATTTCGCTACACCAACAACACTTTGATTATAGTACTTTATTTAAAACACTCAGTTTAATTAAAGATTTTCATTGAACTTTCCCGTTTAATTGGATGCACTTAATTTTTTATAACTTCTTTTCACTTTTTATTATTATTACATCACTTTATTTAATTACCACACCGACACTTGTCGCGAGATTACTAAGTCCCAAAATATGATATTTATTGATTATAAAACCGAATTTTCCCCTAAACAAAATCACAGCACTTTTAACTTTTCACAAATAAATAGAACGTAAACTTTTATTTTTATTTTCACTGACTTGAATTTCTTTAAATCTTTATAAAACACTGGCTCGAATATGAAATTTTGCTAAGTCCTGTGATTCTAACTAATAGAATTTTTCCACCAGTAAATTACCCAACGTTTTCGTCGCGACTCACGAACCTTCAACTTTTCACAATCCCGCGATGACTAACGAAAATTCACTAAGTACTGTCTTTTAAACCCCTCTCAGGATTAGAATGGCCTATCTAAGCTATCTTTGATCCACGAATTTAACCTATAACAACTCGAGATTTCATATATCGATTCTGCCTTTTTTGTTTAACTGCTGTTAGCTCCACCTTTCATGATTTTCTTCATGCCCTCTCTCGTTTAAACATTTTTCCAGGATCGGACCGGCGATATTACGTCAAAATGCCCCTCATCCCTTTGTCTGTTGGTCATACAAAATTTAGCTCAAATATCATGATTTTCGTATCTCTTTTTTCCTCAAAATATAATAGGTACGTCTTCAATAAACTGTACATAATTCTCAATTTTGTTTATCGCTACCAGAACATGAACAAATTCAAGCCAAAACCTTTAATATGCGTTTTCCAATTTTCTTTTTCCTAAATTCCTTCTTATTCTTATGCCACCTATATGGATCAATTCAGTTTTAAACTGTATTGTCTCTACTTATGTCGTAGATTTGAATTTTCATATTTTCTCTTATTTCCCTTTTATTCACGATGTTCTTTTTTTGATTTTCCTCATTCATTCTCATGTAACTTTCCACATCCCTATAATTTTTTATATTTCCAGCCGTATTTATTTTATTAATTGTTAATTTAAGATTTTCTTTGCTTTCTTTGGCCGTATCAATTCACCCATAGTTTCACCGTACATTACTCTGATATCTGTATCGTTTTTCGATGTTTGCTGCCTCAATAGAAAATTTCATTTTCTATTTGTTACTAATTAATATATCATTTACCACATTTTTATAGGAGATACTCCCACTTCGGCCCTTAAATATATGTCAATTTTTATTACGTTATATGGTTCATCCCACAACTTCCGTCCCTTTCTCCTCGAAATCTACATTAATTTAAAATTTGACATCTGTTTATGTCTGGACTTCGATGTACTCACCAATAACTCAGCGTTTATTCGAGGGTACTAAAATATAATGGTTTTTACCTTGAGTAAACACTCCATAGGACCAATGATGATTTTTATCGTCCCAAAAGCCATTAAAATGGGTTTAATCGTCTAAAACCATGTTCGCTTTCTGGCTGTTTTAATAACAAAATCGCGTGTGGGGTCGTCAACTCAAATAATGTATCATTTTTCCTTACAGTCTGTCCTATTTCCCATAGAACTTTCGTCAAACAATTGACGTAAAACAATTCCTTTGTTTGCCTTATCTACTGTAATGTAACCAGAATGACCTCCCTATCCCAAATATATAACGATATCTATTTTAACTCGTCGGAAAACGCAAAATTAAGTCGAAATCTTATATTGTTCAATAAACACTTCCGTTTAAACGTCCAGTTTTTCCATTAGATTTCCTTTTCAAATCGTTTTCCCTGACGTTACAAGAGTGACATCCCTAATTTCCAGCGTTTTTCTTCCTTTTAAATGTAAAATGTACACTTTCCTTTCAATCTGGTCTCCCTGACTTTCTATGTACTCGTTATACGGCTGAATAACCCTACAGTAGCTTTTCTTACGTTTTACACGTCTTTTCTTTAACCTTCCTCTGATCATAATTTTCTTGCTATTTTCTTGCCTAGTTTTTCCAACATAATGTGGATTAATTTGCTCGTTAACGGCGGTTGCCAACACCTTCATTGTACTGATTGTATATCTTAAATCTGGGGTCATCGTATCTAATGCACCGAGCGTGAGACCCTGTTTACATTATAGTGTATTGATCTTTCGGTTGATGACGATATTTTTTCCAATAAATCTCAGGTTAATCGCTTAGTTCAAAGTCCATTTCTTTGTTCAAAATCTGAACACGCCCTCCATTCTGTGATTGGTGTCATTAGTTATTTATAGCTTTCTGTTTAGACCTGATTGGCTGTTGATTTCAACTATTTATTATTACGCTGATTAATGATGATTTCTAGCACCCTCTGTGTTCTTTTCATCAATACTTATCTCAATCTACTTAATCGTAGATCCCTATCGTCAACAAGAATTCAATTTACTTTGAACCGGTAGATGTCGCAGGTGTGTCTGTTTTATAATTAATTGGTATTTTCTTTTTGAATTAAAGTGGGAAGCTACAATATTTTCTTATTTTCACTGTTGATTAATGCAATTCATCACAACCTGACTTCACTGAAATCTAATCTTACCTAAATATATACTCTTCTAGACGATTATTTACCTACCTTGACAAATCTCCAGTAAAAATTTTAGCTTTCATAAAAAAATACCATATAAATAAAAAAAAAACACATATTTAAATCTTACTTCTTAGTATTTTATATTTTATAGTATTTTATTTTTAACTTCTTTAAAACATCTTCTTCTTTATAATCCTTTATATACATGTACGTATATATATATATACATATGTGTGTTTGTATGTATTTATGTGTGTATGTATGTGTATATATATATATATTTGTGTATGTGTATGCATATGTATGTGTATGTGCTTACGTATACATATATCTTGTTATATTTTACCTTAAATATTTTATCTTTTTTCTTTCTCTTGTTTCTAATATCTTATAATTTTTATTTCAAACCTATATTTTGTTCTAGTTCTCACACTGCATAACTTATATCATGTATGATTACCTTAACACGGGCATTAGCCTAGTATGGTAATCAAAAAAAAAACATAAAAGTGTACTTTTAAAAATTGTATGAAATTAAAAAAAAAAAAAAAAAAAAAAAAAAAAAAAAAAAAAAAAATATCTAGACTTTGCCCGCGCCGAAACGCAAATTATATAAAATTCCCTCGATAGAAAAATTCGCAAAGTATGCTCCAAAAATTATTATTAACACGTTTGTTTCAGTTATTTTACGAGTTATATGTATGAAAATTCACAGTGTTTCTTTAAATGCTATTTAAGATAATGCCCGTGAGATTTTTGCTCTATTTTAAACGAGTCGTGTTTTATTAAACATTTTCGCATCGATTTTGTCGCTGTAAATGTTAGCGCTCTCCTCTAACATTCGTAATTTCGTATCTCTCTATCTTCTTCTTTTCGGGTCCAGTTGCAGAGCCTTAAGAAAGTACAATAACCCAGCAAAAAGTCGTCGTATGATAATAATAAATTCTTAACTTAAAATCAAATACTCAAATGTGAAACACGTAAGTTAAAAATTACGAAAAAAACAAATATCTACCCGGCATGAAATAACTCATTAACTAAACCTTAAAAAATGTTAATATATACCTACATAATATATACCTGCATGTATAATAAATTATGGACGATTATAACATTCACTTGGAGCAGGTGGATAAGTTTGTGTCTCTGGGTAGTATGTTTAAGAGAAATGGGAAGGCTATAATTGAGAGAAGGGTATAATGCATGTAATGGTGGACTGCATGTCGCTGGCGCTATTAAAAAACTGTCAAAAGAAGAGAAGCTAACAGTCCACAATGGAGTCCTCGTACTTACCCTGATGTATGGCAGTGACGCATGGAACTGGCAGAGGAAGGATGAAAGTAAACTGAACGCTGTTGAAATGAGATCCCTGAGGCGTATATGTGCTAAAACCATGTATGATCGTGTGAGAAATGTGGATATTCGCAAATAATGTGATGATGTAAGCATAATGAGTAAGATTAATAAAGGGACCTTCTGATGGTTTGGACATGTAGAACGAATGAACGAAGAAAGTAGATTGAGAACAATATACGACGCAAATGTGAATGATAGAAGTCGGGGACGCCCGAGGAAGACATGACACCATAAAGTGAATCAGATACTTGAGTCGGGCCATGTCAAAAGTCAGAATAATAGAAGCGTATGTACGAGACGATGTTTGCATGTGATTGAGGTGTGTGCCAAGACCGAGTTGTTTGGCGGTCCGTCCTCTCTGCCTACCTACTAGTTAGTTACAACATTCACTTTGAATTAAAACGTATTTAATTTTTAAACAAGATGTTTAAAAAAGAAGCGGATAATTATAACGACTATTTGAGAGAATTCAGGTTCAAGTTGACTACACACACGCCTAATTGGAATAAGATCCTTACGGTACGGCACATTAATAATATACACCCATAAAATGAGTGTTTATCTTTCCGGAATTTTCCGTTTGTGTAGGTTAAGAAGATCTGAGATTTCACACGCCTCCGGATGTTGACAGGAGCCAATTGGAATAAGTACGACACACCCGTGCCAAGTGCGCCCCTGTGCCGTATTGTAAGCAGATTAAAAATAAATAGGGTTCCGTACACAACGTTACGGGGTAGGTACTCTAACTCGCAGCAGTGGGAGTGAGCAGATTAAATCTGAAGCCGTTCCGATTAAATTATTTAAATGACGATCATTATTGCTATGTAGAAAAACGTTTTATTGTGACAATAATCCACATACAATGAATATACTGTCACAATTTGATTATTTAAATTCACTAAACTGTTATACAACCGATAGTTATTTACTCGTGTAAAATTAAGGAATGCAACATGACTTGCCAATATTTTTGAATAGCACCGTTGTGATTTGAAACTCAATGAAACGGAAACGACACTAAAAAGAGACAAACACATACATCTACAAGATTTAGCCTGCGAGGGAATGAGAGAGAATTAAACCTTATCATACAATATTTCAGATTTCAAATACAGAACAGAAATGATCTGTTATGAGAGGATTATAATATAACAGTTAGGTACTTTATGGCTTGTCCGGATTATAAAGATTTTTTCTTAACACATTCCCAATTTTGCACAAAACATTTTCTTTTTAAATCTTTTTTTTACATTAGCTCCACAAAAGAGGCCTTGAGAAAAAAAATCCCTCGGGGCCTATGTCATCTGTGGGAATGCCGTATGGAGGGTATTTTCAGTGAAAGGAAGGAGAGGAAGTTCTGGGAAAGAAAAGGGTATGAGGGATTGGTTGGAATCTGGGGGTTAATGCGTCCAGGAGTGATTGACGTATGAATCCATCCCTCCCACAGACGATGGTTTCAGAGTCCGACTGGAAAGGTCTAAATTAGGTCTCGTTTAACCAAACTCTCCCGATCTGGCCTCGTTTGCCGCAAAGACCTAGACAAACTTCACCCCCATGCCCCGGGCATACCTACTACACTGCGAACCACTTGGGGTAACCTTCGGCTTGACCAATAAATGCTTCCCGAGACGGCGGTATAACGCCCTCCCAAAATGCAAAACCCATAATTTCCCCCTAAATCTATTTCAATAATTTTTTTAATTTCAAGAGCTATGTCGCATGAGTTGTTACTGAAATATAAAATAACGTAGAAGCAAAAAATTTGTTGAATTTCTATAAATCTCTTGATCTGAATCACCAATCGTTGAGATAGTTTTAAGTACTTTAACTGTTTAGTGGTCGTTTTAAATAAATATTTAATTCAACCTCCTTGTCAAAACTCTTTTTATAAATCGTGCGTCGTGTTGGCACTATTTATAGCACGTGAGTTTTACATCTCAGACGAGCAAAATATAAACAAATCGATATTACGCCCTCATAATAAAATCATTCACTTATACTTGTGATCACACTAAATAGGTATTAGGTCATTACATATGAAATTGGCGTTTTGCCGTACTGGCAAGGTTGATCTCAAATATCTTCTCTTTGGTTAGGAATTCCAAATTCAAATTTATATAGCTGTTTACTCATGTATTTTTGATTCAAAAATTATAATTCATTTGTTTTTTCCTTAATTATTTTTTTTCTTTGCGTTACTTAGTTTACAAAATGGAAAACTTGAAATATCGCGTTATTTACGAGTTCGAGTTCCACCGTGGCACCAGTGCTGGAGAAACGAAGGATTAATGATGTGTATGGCGACGGTGCCGCAAAAGAAAACACAGTGCGTTTTTGGTTTACCATTTTTTTCGAAATTTGGATAACTTCTTGCAAGGGAAAAAATTCAACTCCGATGGGGCAGTCCAAACCGCCTTCAAAGATGATGAGATTATAATTTATTTTTATTAAGGTTTATTTAGGAAACATATTTATACAAACTCATTTTGCATTTGATGGTGAATATAATATAAACCAGTATACACCAAAACAAACAAAATGATTAACTATAACTACAAAATGTGTTATTCATCTCTCAAGCGCATTGCTTTTTCGAGAGATTTCGGAGTTAATAAGCGCCTAACATTTCAAGTTCACATATAAACGATATGTAGCAAAGCTTAAAAAATGCTGGGATTTGTGAATGCTGGGACAACTCAAGGCATTTTTGCAGCTTTGCCGCGATTTGTGTGTTATATTATACATAGTTTAGTAAATAGTATTTCTGAAAGCGGCTCAATAATATTGGGACCAGTGGATTTAACTTGATCTCTAATGGTAGAGAAAGTACAAAAGAAATTTCTGAGATATTTATATCTTAGAGACGCGGGTATTCTCCCTGCTCATATCCGTCGGCCTTTCTGTCCGGTATGCTGGGTATAAATGGCCTCGCCGATAGAAGGAAAACTGCTTTGCTGATAATAGCATATAATCTTCTGAACGATAACATCGGTGTTCTTGATGTGTATTACACAAACATTTGAGTTTTATTTTCCCGACAACTTCACAAGAGCGCGCAGTCACAAAACTTTTGTTGTTCCGAGATACAGAACTAACCTACCATTGGTAACGCCGCGCCGCTCGGAAAAATTATTCAGTTCGATTGAATAATTCAAGATTCAAGAATTCAAAAATCAAGAATTCAAGAATTCAAGAATTAAAGAATTCAAGAATTCAAGAATTCAAGAATTCATCAAAAGATTCAAGAAAGAAGAAAACAGAAAAGTTTACAAAAATCGTCAAAGGATGGCGCCACTTACGTTAGCAGGTCGCATGAGGACGTGCCCCCCGTAGGTACTACGGATACTAGTACTAGTACTATTTTTATAGAATTTTCGAGAGCGATGGTCTCTTCCTCAGGGTTTACTAAAAACTAGTTATAAATTAACTCAATATTGTCAATGGAAAGGTAGGAGAGGGAAGGGTTGTGGTAATTGAAGGGACAATTACAATTTATAAATTGGTGCCACAATTTTTTTTTTTTTGTATTTGAAGAAATTTTTTTTTAGTTTTTATTTATGCACAATAGATTAATTGTAATAAAAATGGTATTCAATAAATATTGACAATATTACAGAATTTGTCAATAATAATAGTATCTACTTACTTGTTAGCATTATAATGCACCCGTTAGATTTCTAACGATATTCTAATATTGGCAATTATTGTCGTAGAAACACGTGTGTATAACGACGGCGTATACAATAATACTGTTATCGCGATGTTTTATTAATGCAAAACGTGATTAATGTTCGAAAGGGTGCGGGGATTATACATTCACGAAGTAATGTGTGTTTTATTTAATTCGACATAGAAAGTTTGAGACCCCAAGGACTTCTCTCATCTGCATACTAAATACTTCAGTGATTCGATGGCTTTTGCATATTGTTAACTGTTATTTTATCTTATAATCCGATCAAGGTAAATTGCAGAGATGGAGCATTTTATAATATTATGGAAGAAGAAAAGAAACCAACAATATAGGATTTTTTTCATTAGCATCTTTGCGAAGATCTCTAAATTTAAGAAGAGTGGTGTTATGTGTTTTTTCATTATTTTTAAAAAAAAATTTTCTTTAATTTTATTATTTTTGGCAATGCTGATTAAAATTCATATAAAGTTACATCAGTTACATAGTTAAATAAGGTTTTAACAAGGAAACAAAAAATTGCCTTTCCTCATCATAAAGAGACAATGCTCTTGTGTTTGGTGAGGGAATTCTAGCTCAATTAGTAAATTAAAAGATCGTGTAAGTTAGTAATAACGGCTATTGTAAATAATAAGTAAGGTTAGAAAATCATGTATAAATTTAAAAATAAAAATCACGATAAGTAAAAAAATTATAATATATATTAAAAAATCATTATAAATTAATAAATTATGTAAAGGGTATGTAAGAAATATATAGTATATGTGGTAAGTAAAGGATATGTAAGAAAGAACGCAAGATTAATACAATAGTATACTTAAAGATATAGAAACTAAGAAATGAGAGAGAAAGAAGGAATGAACGATTTATAAAATAGCAGACTTTAAGATATAAAAAGTAAACATATTTGGGACTTTTATAGCAGTTTATGGTATTTTTTAATTTGGGCTTAAATTCCTGCATATTTACGATAGTTTTTAATTTTAATGGGAGGTTGTTGTAAAAGATTATGCCTACATAAGAATTTTGAATGTGCTTAGTATTAGATTTTGGGATTTTAATAGTTTTCTGGTATCTTGCTGATGTATTGAATTGTAAGTTAAGAGTATTTAACTGTATTTCTTTGTAAATTTGAAGTATTGAATAATTTTTATGCATTTTGTCTATTGAAGTATTGAAAAAAGAATTTCAGTAGAAAATTTAGATAGTGTTTTCAAGATTACCTTAATTATCAACCTTTGAACTATTTTGAGTGGATTTAAAATACTGTCATATGTTCCTCCCCAGCCAATAATACCGTATTGTAATATAGATTAAACAATTGCATAGTACACTCTTTTTAGGTTTTCTAAGCTAAGAATTTGTACGTCAATTTTAACCAAATTACTAGGTTAGAATTATTTTTTCGTCTTGTTAACTGCCCTTACACCAATGACGCAATTTACAATCAATTCTAATCTTAATTATAATATTAGGTTAGCATTTCTCATCTAACTATGTCTTTTAAGCTTAATAATGTATCATTTGGCAGCTTTATTTGATTATGCGTGCTGGAAACGACGTTGCAAGCTAAAACAATTGCGTTGATCTAGAAATTTCAGGCAGTAAATTGGTACTTATAATTTTTTGCTTTCTTTAGTAATATTGTACCTATTGGTTTTTGTACTTTTCCTCTATGCTCTATGTTTTTTTTTCGCCCGAAGAAAGTTGCTGTACGGTGTGTACAATGTAAAAAGAAAAGAACCATATTACCTATAGCGTTGTGAGGCGGGTCAAGGTAGGGGCTGAACGAAGGGATTTATTAATGCGGGTCTTGAAGAGGCCACGATTTTATTACGAAAGACGAATTTGACAATTTGGGAGGCGGGTACCACGCGCCGCCCCGTAAAGGGCCTTTAACCAGCCAGCGGCCGAAAATCCACATTTTGTCGAAAGATGTTCTTACGATCGTACAGGGCGGTTCCAACGAGAAAGATTAATTATTCTCCGTAGCAGCTTTTTAAAATTGTAACTCAATATCGATTTTATTTCATTCCAAATTACATCCAAAAATTCTGAAAGGCGTGAAGATAAAACTATTAAAATTATGTACTTTTTGTAATTATTTTTTGATCATAAGTACCTATTTATCATTTTTCAATTATGTCTAAGCAAAATAAGAATGCAAAAAAAACTTAAATATATTAATTTGTAAGACAGTAAATAGATGGACAAAATATAGAAATTTTCGTCATAAATAAGTGTTCGAACATTTTTTTTAAGGATTTTATTTGAACTAAAATTAATATTTTGAAAAATGATTTTACTAGATAATGTATTGATTTATAATAATGTATGATTACATGGTATGAAATATATCATGCAAAATAAGATTTTTCGTTTGAAAATTTAACAAATCTGCCAACGACCTATGGTATAACCTTATTATGCTAAAAATAAAAAAAATTCTCAAAATTTAAAACATGATTTTACTAGATAAAAGAACGATCATTCGAAATCAATTTATAATTTTTTGGTGGAAAAGAGTCAATACCTCTAAAATTTGATTTAAAAATGATATATTTCCTGTTTTCTCTGGTTATACCCTCTTAACCATGTATTGGATAACCAACACCCCAGCCACAGGTCACCTCAAGTAGTTCGCCGCGTTTGGTGATTTAGCAGGGGTGCCCGTGATCTTGGGGTGAGTTTTTTTCTAGGACTTGGTGGCGAATGATGCATTTGCTCACCTACTGCGTGGCGGACCGGATCGGGAGAGACAAACATAATTTAGACCTCTCCAGCCGGACTCTCTCCACCCATCGCCTTATACCGCAGTGAGAGGGATGGATTAATACGTCTCTCTCCTGGACACATTAACCCCCAGATCCTTACATATCTATCATACCTTTTTCCTTCCCTGAACTCTCCTTCCTTTCTATGTGTGGGGGTACACAGCATCCCCGAAGATGACCTAAGCCCTGAGGGAATTTGTTTTACTAAGGGCCTCCTGTGTGTAGCTTTTGTAAAAAAGAGGATTATCAAATGCCAGTAGCTCGTTATACAGTATTGTGGCGTTGTTTGAAAACAAAAACATCAAAAATGTCACCGGAGTCCAAAATTTTATTTACATTTTTAATTTAAATAATGCCAGGAATCATTGAGAAAGTCAGTCAAGTTAGTCCCTTAACATTCTGTATAAATTTTATTACTCGGAAATTTAAATTTAAACCCGGTGTTTTAATATCTCATTATTTTAACTTGTATTCTGGAATAATTTTTCTGATGATAAAGTCCGGAATAAACTAACTTGTCGGGCAATATGTCAGCAAAGTTTATTTCCAGAAACCATCATGTTTTGTGGGTCTATTTTAAGATTAGTTTGAGGTTCCTAAACACATTACCATTTTGGATGCCATAAAAATAGGAACACAATTAGTTCCGCGGCATTGGGATACGAATTCTTGAAATGACATCGCTGACGGAAGGAATGCCTATCCCAAATAACTTCAACGGCTGTTGAAACGCTAATTAGCATAAGAAATTCAGGGATATTGAAAAATTTCAGGTTTCAATACTCGGCATTTGTATTTATAAATATTAAGATATAAATAGATGAGTTTTATATAACACTCCAAGGCACGCAAGATATTTGGTGATATAATAATAATAATAAAAATATCTTTGGAAAACAAACAGCTTTACAAAGATACATAAAAAAGAGTGTTAAAATAAGACAGTAAGCCTAAAAACATGTTTTGCTGATTTTTTTTTTTAGTAGCTAGACAAGAAAAACTAAGAAAAAAATAGTTAAGAGAGGATAAATACTTAAATACGCACGATAAGAATATAGAAAAAAAACAATAAAGGGTAAGCTTATGATCTTATAGGAGTATAAGGATGATATGTATGTAATTAGGGAATATGTAAATATATTGCAAATTAGGAAATGAAATCTGATAAATAAGACAATAAATATAAACATGGATGTTAAGTGGTGTGTTGCGATGCATTACATTTATCTAATAGTATTGCTTTGAATTTGTTGAAAGTTATATTGAAGATGTCTGTATATATGAGGTGTGTGATACGATAGTGGAAGGCTCGATGTATGAATTCATTTTGTAAGTAGTTGGTGTTGGAGCGGCTGTTATAAAAAAGGGATACGTTTCTGCCATTCGACCAGGAACTCTAATGTCTATTTTTTGTAAAAGATACCGGGAAGATTTCGTATTATTTAGGATTCTGTACAATAACAATTGATCAGAAATAATTCTCCTACAATTTAATTTTGGGATTTTAAAGAATTGACGGATATCTTCATTTGATTGGAATGCATAAAACGACCGAAAATTTATGTAGTAGAGAAATTTTTCCTGAACACGTTCTATTCTATGAACATATGTTATATATCTTGGATTCCAAATTTGTAAGGCGTGTTCTGGGTGCTGACGAACATAGGTATAATATAGCAAAATAAATGTATCGAGATAATAAAATAGTTTTGATGTTCGTAGTATAAATCCTAACATTTGGGTGGCTTTAGTGACAATATTATTAACATGTAATTCGAATGTAAGTAATATAAATTCTATGCGGTAATATTGCAAGCATTAAAATCAAAGAAATATTTTATTTATTTATTTGTAAGAAACAAACAGCTTTTACATAATATACAGTGATAAATATATATATATATATATATATATATATATATATATATATGTGAACAACTGTAGTCAATAACTGTAGTCAGTAACAGTAATAACTGAAGTCAAGCCTTAGAACTTTCTTATGCTAAAGTTCTATGAAAATGAAGTTTTAATATCTTAAAATTAATTTTGGGTTTAAGAAGGGGAGAGGAAGCGGAATATAGGAAAAGGATAGGAGGTGCTCCCGATACATTTCATACTCTCATTTTAATAATCGATCGTACGCGTTACTTCATATCGATGTTTCTTTAGTTTAATTACTAAAAATGTCTCAAATGTGAAATTTTGTATAATGTTGTGCACATGCACTTGGAATTGGGATTTTTTTTTCTAATATTTGTTCTACACGAGGGCAAAAAAAATAAATCGGATTGTCGGGTTGATCTTGACGGAATATGAAAATTTATTAAGTTGGTAAGCTATGGCGAGTCCAGGCCATTATTTAAAAATTTAAACAATAGGATTTGATCAAAATTAAACGTCGTGTTTGGAGGGAGTAGAAGTGGGAATGGAAATAATACTATACTACCGTTCATTCGAATATCGATGTCATTCCAGTACTTCTAGAATATACATAAACGTACAATTGAGGATCGACGAAGGATAAGCATGGTAATCTATTTTTTTAATGATACCAAGATTACTCTAATGTAGAGATACAGTAATAAGACGTGGGTAATCTTATTTCGGTTTATTACGAGAGCCCTACAATATTGTTTTGACGACAAACGCACCCATTTATGCATTACTAATGCTATCTCACTCATACATGCATTTCGCTTTCATATCTAACACATACGTTCACTACAATAAGCGACGTACTTATTTTTTTCAATAGTAAATTCGGTGTTCGACTGTTACGAACTTTTGAGTATATATAGTTAATATAAGAGTACCTACTCGGCACACCAGGCATTAGGGGCCATCCATAAATTACGTCACACGAATTTCATGATTTTTTGACCACCCCCGTCTCGTCATCTAAAAATAAGCGTGTAGAAAGAGTAGGTATTATTTTCAAGTTTTTCGAACCGAATTGAGACTAGTTGAGGGAGGCCTTTTGACCTCTCCAGCCGGATTCCCTCAACCCATGGCCTTACACTACAGTTGGAGGGATGGATTCATATGTCCGTCACTCCTGGACGCACTGACCCCCGGATTCCTACCTACCCCTCATACATTTTTTCGTTCCCAGAATTACCTCCCCTTCTTTTCCTTAAAATGCTCCTTCACACAGCATTACTCTATGACATAGGCCCTGATGAAAATTATTTTCGTCAGATTCTCCTGTGTGAAGCTAATATAAAAAAAGAGATTTAGGCAGAGCCACTTTTGGCATATTGACCCTAATAAAATGTCAAACGCGTCTAGATTAATATTCTTATAGATAGGTTCCTTTCCGGAGTATTATATTTTCCAAATACAATTTATTTTTACTGCAGATTTAAAAAAAACTCATTACATTAATTTCTTTTATGCCTTTGAGTTCAGTTTTGCCAGGCTGTATTTTTATTTTTGGAATAAAAACTCCTTTAAAAAAATCCGAATCCTCTCAACGATACGGCAGGTATTATGCTCCTTTATATTGGAGAGTCAGCATCCTCCTTCGACATCAGGTAGGACGTACAGATATTGATTACATATGGACCATTCCCTCGGATGGAGAAGACTTAATAAAACTCAATTTGTTCCTTGGATTCTTTGAATTTCAAAGTATGAATGATGGAATTCTTAGTACTAATATCGCTCATAAGCCGAATACGAAGTTTTTCTATATTTTTCGTTAAATTTTTTTTAACGAAAAATATAGATCCCCACAGAAGACCCTGAGGAAAACAATTTCCCTTGGGGCCTATATCATATTTGGGGATGCTGTGTGGAGGGTCCTTTTAGAGAAAGTCCCAACAATCCATGCGCTTGATAGCTGCAAGACGAGTGGTTATCTAGCCCCCTACATAGTTAAGTAAATTGAAATACGTACATATAAAAAGATATTTTATTTAATTTATCCGGGGGCTAGAATTCCAATAATCCATGCGCTTGATTGCTGCAAGATGAGTTGTTATCTAGCCACCTAAGTTAAGTAAATTCTAATGTAAAATCCATGCTAATTTGTACAGCGCTCTTGAGGCGATTTTTCGCAAAAACAGCGCTATATAAGTTGTCCAAATTTATTTATTATTATTATTATAAAGGAAGGAGAGGAAATTCTGGAAAGGAAAAGGTATGAGGGGTTGGTAGTAATCTAGGGTGGTAGTGTATCCGCTTATGGTGGTGGTAGTAGGAGATTTTTAAATACTGTCAGATTATTCGTAACCCTGGAATGTTTGTCTTTCTTTTAAAAAACAAAACAAAAATCTAGGAATGACCTAGATTTTACCAGCCTATCCCGACCCGGCCCGCTTCGTAGTAGATGGGAAAGCATCCGCCGCTAAGACCTAGACAAACCTCACGCAAAGACCCCGGGCACCTGATTGAGTCTGGCTGGAGAGGTCAAAAGGTCTCCCCAACCAGTACGGCGGCGTCAGGCGGGTAAACGCATCAGCTCCCAAGACCTAGACAAACCTCACGCAATTAACCTGGGCACCTCTGCTAAGCCACCAAACGTAATGAACCACTTGAGATGTCTTGTTGTAGGGGTGCTGGTTTATCTAATAAATGGTTCCCGGGTAGTAGTACCTCCCAAGAGTTCCAAATGGACATATTTTGGAGGCGTCTACTAATATCTACAGGAATTCCAAAAACTGAAAAAATCGAACTAATATCTATGAGAATCAAAGTGTTGACGAATATCTACAGCTCAAACTGTTGATTAATATCTATGAGAACCAAAGTGTTGACGAATATCTACAGCACTGGCAGAGGTTGGATTTGCAATTATGTATAGCATATTGGAATAACGTAATATTGCGTATGCAGTTTAAAAAACTTAATTTATGTAAGTATGTATGTAAAAATCCCTAATATCGGACTATGGGCACATTTAGCTGATTAGTCCAACCTACGCTCTGTAGATATTAGTTCAACCTACGCTCTGTAGATATTAATCAACACTCTGAAGTTCGTAGATATTAGTTAAACATATGCGCTGTAGATATTCGTCAGACATACAGGTTGTAGATATTCGTATCTGGAGTCCATATTTTTACATATTTAACATTATCTCCATTGTGTATCTACCATGATCAAAGATATCAAACTTATATTTTAATATCTTTGACCACGATAAACGATATTTAATAAATGGTTTGCCGATTTCTTGTAGTCTATAGATTATAACTGGAATTTGTACGAATGCTCGATATAATATCATCTTTTTTAAATTACAGATTATTATACGTGTCAGAAAAGTAATGGCGAAACTCAAGTTATGTAAGTTTCGAGAAAAACAGCATTTTGTCAAATTCTCTACAATTAGATAGACCCTTAATATAATCGGCTAAAGATTAAAATTTTACAAATGTATATAAACCAATAAAGCACTGATACTTTCAAATCGTCACTTTGATTGTGCTTGGGGGGTTTGGGGTTCTAACTTCACTTTACCTTGTTTTGAGGTATAGGATTTCAAAATAAAAACTAATTTTGAAGATAAGTTTCAAACAAATTATGAAGATTATATTAAAACTACCAGTCATAAGCAATTTGGATGAAATTTTCGGGAGAATCTGTGTCTTGGACATTAGGCAACTTTATGCCAAAAACATTCTAGCATACCTGTTTAGTTCTGAAGCAGCTCATAAATTGAAACCCATTTTCCCAAAGTCCCTGCATTGCTATTTTCTCCCATTCTTAGTAGTACATTTATTCTTAGTACATTTACATTACAAAGGTATAATATATTGTCCTCCACACTAGGAGTTCACCTGTGTTGTGGAGGACATTTTTCAGATTAAATTATAAATTATAAATTGTGAATTGTAAAACAAAAGAATGTTAATAGCTAATATAAAAAAGAGAAACAATAAAAATCAAAACATAAAATCGACTTCAATTCGACACAAATTATAAATTAAAAGTTAGAAAGATTGTAGCCAGTGTCTTATGTTTTTTTGTATTCAATAATATTAGTTGTTTTATATTGTGTAGGAAGAGAATTGTATAGTTTTATAGCCTGGTATCTGTAGTGTTTTTGTCCAAAGGATGTGTTTGTTTTTGGTATTTGTAGTTGGAGAGCATGTCTTGTTCTAGTATTGCGAGAGTTTTGTGAAATGTTAAATGTGGATAAGTTCTTGTAAAGGAAAGTTAGTATTTGTTTTGAATGTAATTTTTGAATTTTCAGCACTGGGAATTTTTCGAATATGATTGATGTGGGTGTTATTGGTAACTTAAGTATTACTTTTATTAGGGTTTTCTGAGCTTTAAACAGTGTATTAATGTATTTTTTACTGGCACAGCCCCAGGCAATAATGCCGTATTCCATTATGGATTATGCAAGTGCGAGGTATATATTTTTTATATCACATATGTTTAAAATATTTCTCAAGTTTTTAAAAAAGTAAATCAACTTGTTTAGTTTTCCTATTACCGAATCTATATGTTTATCCCATTTTATATAACGGTCGAAGTATATACCAAGATATTTAATATTTTCCGTTTGTATAATTGGGGGACAGTCGCATGGAGTTTGTGTTGATATATCAATGGTTGATTGACAGGAATGTATTTTAAGGTGGATGTTATTGGAGGGTTGGCCTCTCGAATTTATGCTGAAAGTTATGAATTTTGTTTTATCTATATTTAAAGTTAATAAGTTAGAGTCGAGCCATTTTTTAGTAATATTTAAACCAAGTTCTGCTTTTGGGGTTAATGTTTTCCAGTCTTTGGCCTTAAAGAGTAACACAGTGTCATCAGCAAAACTTATAATTTCTCCGTCTATTTGGAGGTGACACAGGTCATTAATATATATAAGGAATAGGATTGGACCAAGTACGCTGCCTTGGGGTACTCCGTAGGACACTTGTTCCTTGTCACTACATGTGTTTTCTATAGAGGTATACTGTGTGCGATTTCCCATATAGCTTTTAATTAATTTGAGTTCTATTCCTGTGATTCCGATGTTTTTTAGTTTATCAAATAGGTTTTGATGATGATTTGTGTCAAACGCTTTTGCCAGATCTAGGAATATTCCAAGGCATTTTTTGCCCTGGTCTATATTTGTTTTGAGGAAGTCTGTTACAGAGGCTATCGCATATGAGGTACTCATATTTTCCCTGAATCCATATTGATTGGGTGATAGTATATTATTTTTGTTAAGAAAAGTTAACAGATTGTTTTTGATATGTTTCTCAAGAATTTTTGAAAGTGTGTTTAAAATTGTAATTGGTCTGTAGTTATTTATTTCTTCCTTGTTTCCGTTTTTGTGGATTGGAATCACTTTGCCCGTTTTTAAAATTGTTGGGAAAATGCCTTCTTTAATGGACCGATTTATGAGTATAGTTAGGGGGATATGAAGTGCGGAGTTTAATATTTTTAGTGTTATCGGTGAAATTCTGTCACTGCCTTGTGAGTTTGTATTTTTTAGGTCATTTATAAGTTTAAGTGTTTCTTTTCGGGTAATGTATGGTATTTTAAATGGAGCAATACCTGTGTGTGTGTGGTGGTTTGCGGATTTAGAGGTATCGTAGTTTGTTGTGATTTTACTCGCTAAGACCTTGCCTACATTAGCGAAATAATTGTTTACATAATTACAAACTTTTTGTGGTTGATCTGATATCTTAATAATTTCTTTATCTATTTTAATCTCAGTTATGGCATTGTCCCTCTTCTTCCTTGAAAGGCCCTACTTACTTACTTAAGAAAAGGAAGATATTGACTACCTACCTGGCACACATGCCCAGTATTATTGGAAAAAATTGAAAATTACTCACACTCATGTCAGTTGAAAAATCGTAGTGAAACCGTACATACCTCGCGCTAAAATACTAACTAATGCAAAAGTGACGGTAAACAGTAACCATCATTTGTGCTATCATCGTGGAAGAGCAGCCACCACCAAGATCGGACCATCACAGAATATGAACCCAGCAAAGGTAGGGGCTTTCTCCTTTCCAATTGCCATTACCTGTGATTTGACATTGAAAACAAATACAAATAAAGATTTACAGTTCATCCCCCCACATGTCAAGATATTGTTCGTTGACAATACCTCTTAAAACACAGAACTACTTTTGAAAATGTCCAAACTGCTGGAGATACTTGAACCAAAGGATCCCTTTTGCAAAAACAACTTTTGACAAAGAAATTTTAGATGCTTTGCAACAAAACTATGCAATGCATTTCTACTGGCCATTAAACAAAATATGTATAATGTAGGTGGTGACCCGACAATTCGTCCTGCGACAATTATTCATCCGGCGACAGTTCATCCTGCGACAGTTCATCCGGCCGACAGTTCATCCTGCCGACAGTTCATCCTGCCGACAGTTCATCCCGCCGACAATTCATCCGGCGACAATTCATCCTGCCTGATCATTTAGAAGATTTTTATTAAGTAAATGTGCAAAGAGGATATACGGCCGTACAACCAAAATCGATATACTTATATCTGAAGGCATCTTGAGTGGAAATCCGCTGAAAAATATTTTTACTAACAATAATTTCGACTCTCCGAAGAAGCATGCGTGAATAACAAAATACGACATACTTATACTTATAGGTTAGGTTAGGTTAGGTTAGGTTGAATTATCAGGATGAATTGTCGCCGGATGAATTGTCGGCGGGATGAACTGTCGGCAGGATGAACTGTCGGCAGGATGAACTGTCGGCCGGATGAACTATCGCAGGATGAACTGTCGCCGGATGAATTGTCGCAGGATGAACTGTCATGGAACCAATGTAGGTATCTTAAATATAAATCAGATACCAAGTCCTGGATTACCAGCGAAAACAGATCCAACATGAAAGATATTATCAAAACCAACCTATAAGTACCTTTGTATTTTTTCAATGATGATTGATTGATGATGATGATGATGATGATAATTGTAAGTTACTTTAAATGTTTTTTTTTGTGATTTTGTTTTGTTTTTTTTTATGTGTAATAACTTTTATTATAAACGGCTCATGTTTTATGGCGCCCACTCTCAACACAGATTTTCTTAATGAGACAGGCATAGGACATCACAAAAGTGTGAGTCTATAATGAATAAAAATGAATTAATTAAAAAAATATATGTATATAATAACCTATTAACCGATTGTTGATTTTGAGGTTAGTTCTTGTGTGAAGTATTTTAGTTTAACATATTTTTAAGGAAAACATTTGAATTATTGTATCTATTTATTTATTAATTTATTTATTATTTAAATAGGGCATAGGGCTATTACATACATAATACAGGTGTATCGAACATTTACAAACATTATATATATATAGAATAACATACAATACATACAAACGATGCATATTAGTACAACAAATATTTATCCTGCACTTATCATAATAACATGAGAATGTAAAACATTTAAAAGTAACCTACACTTATCGTAATAAAAATAGAACCCTATGCAACAAGTGGGGGCATAAAAAATCATTGCATAAGGTTCAACTAAATTCCCCTAATGCCTTTCTAAGATAAAGCTTCAGTAAATTTAAATATTTTCATTTCAAATATGTTAAACTAAAATACTTACACGAGATTGAATCTCAAAATCGAATTCGTTTTTTCAAACTTTGATATGCCAAAAGGTGGTATGGCAAAGTTAGAACCCTGTCCAACTAAAGTTTACCTCGTAACAACGATCAGCTGTCAGAAGCAAACAAAATGGAAATTTCATAAGGTCCAAAGTGATGTTAGAACCATCCACATAAATAAAAATGAATCGCCGAAATGTACTCGTATGTATGAGCATAACTTCCGAACGACTACATCAAATTGGATTTTTTTTTGTGTTCGTTTTCGTCAAGACAAGGTTTGTATAAAACTACTGCTGAACTCTGACATTGTGAAAATTGTATAAAAAAAATTCAATAGGTGGCACGCGAGCTGTTTGAAAACTGAATGTACCGGGACTGAATGCATGAAATGCGGGAGGGGGGAGGGGTACTCGGATAGGGAGTTCGCGGGAGGGGGGGGAGAACCTGGGGGGGACGGGGATCTCGGGAGGGGGGTTCGCGGGCTGGGGGAAGGGGGGAGTGGAGTGGAAAGAGGGAAGGAGGAGTAGGCAGTGTGGGAACGCGAGAGGAGAATGGTGCGCGGGAGAGGAAGGGGAGGTGGAAGGGGAACGGACGAATGGGAAAGGACACGCAGGGAGAATCAATTTCTTTATTAAATGGCATAGCAACGCTATGGGAACATGGCATAACAATGCCGGGAACCAGCTAGTTTAAAATAAATGAAAGTTTTAAAAACTCGATGTCAGAACTTCATCACACAAACGGAAAGAAAACACAGATGGATATATGGACTATAATATGAAATGCAAACCCCAGTTACCACCTTATATTGTAATCATTTGCTTGTAAATAAATTTTTATTTATTATTATTACCATATCAACAACTATGCTAAACAATCCACGACTATTTTATGTTTTAATTGGTTATTTCATTTTTATTTTACTCTTTCTCTTCTCTTCTTTTTTCTTTTGCTATGCTAAACAAATAACAGTTAGGTACTATGTTTTAAACTTTTTTTTAATTATTTTATTTTATATCCTTTTTTTTATTTCCTCTTTTTATCCACATGTTCATACCCATAATTATTTGACTGTCCTAAAACGGGATAATACTCCTAGTTGGGCAGTCAAAATTTGATAAATTATGTATGTAAAATGTATATTACTGTGCTAAATAAACAAATAAAATAAATAAATAAATTAATAAATATTTAAGTTATATTGGTTAAAGAAATCAAACGTCATTTTTGAAGAAAATGTCAGACCATGTCTAAATAAGGTGAGGAAATTTAGAACATGTTTAATGAATAAATTGATTTTTTCCCAGAATTGGGGTTATTATTTTAAATTGTACTGTCGAAGATAAGTTCAAGGACATAATATTATCTAATAGCAGGAATGGAACGCTCTTTTATACAGTTTGTATTTTAGATTTATTTTGAATGGAGTTAGAGCTAATACATCAAACAATATAAATATTCTTCGTTTTCCTGAATTTCTGTTTTCATTGTTCCGTTCCATATACGGGGAAATATTAACTTTACAAAGCATTTTCCTTCGTAAATGCTGTGTATTATTTCAGGGATCTCGATAAAATGTAGAAAGGAAGCACTAAAAAACTTGACGGACATCAGTGCGGAAGAGATATCATATTTCCGAGTTTTTGGAATTTTGTAGAAACTGATGTCGAGGAGTTGTTTAGACTTTTATTAAAATTAACTGAACTGTAACCTAAATCATACTCGTATTCGGAAAGACTTACCTTGAAAAATATCGACAAAAGCGTGGGTATTTTAGTTTGTTTTGTAAAGCTCAAGCCTGATTTAAACAATGTTTTCCCATCAGATAAAAATTAAATAAATTTTCACCGTTCATTGACACCAACTGAAATATTTTTTATGAGTGGGAATTTCAATATCTAAAACCATTTTAAACCTTAGATAAATTATCATTTTATGGACTTCTAATAAGTCATAAAAATATATATTGGGTGTTAATGGATACACGACTTATAACTAGTGATTCCTGATATTATTTGGAGGAAAACATGTTGATGAAATTTTGGTCAAGTGACATTTTTCAATTGAAAAAAAAAGGTAACAAACAGTTAGGGGGGATTGAGGGGTCGATCGGTTACTCGGTTGAGTGACCAGTGTCAATACGTGGAAGCATTTTTTTGTTTGTTTAATTTTGAAGGAAAAAACTGAAATAAAAAAAATTAGAGTGTGTAATTCACAAGCAACAGAAGTGAAACTAGAAAGTCGCCAGATGTCTTTCTTTTGCCTGTTTATTTTAAAGTGGTTTGAAGATTGGATATTGATTTACAAAAACAAAAATGTTTATTATTTTTGGCTTTCGTTGGATTCGAACCTCCGTCCGCTGGATTTCTCTGGCCGCTGAGATTTGCGGCGCACTATACCGCTGCGCTATGGGACGCGCTCGGCGAGGCGCGTATTTACGCATTATATTCCGACGACCAGTAAAAAAACATAGCGGCCAATGAGCGCATACCTATCGTCGTTTCCGTTTTATATCTCAACTAATTGGAGCCTTAGGCGAAGTTTGATGCTTCGCCGGTGCTGTAGTGCGTCATTTCCGTTTCATCCGAATTTCAAAGACATATAAAGTCACCGAAAACCACAATTTTATTTACTACTTTTGCTCCAAATAATGTCTGGAATCACAATTTAAAGTGAATCAAGTACGTCCCTTAACATTCCGTATTACCTAGGTTAGAATTTTGGCGAAGGTACCTTAAACTCGCAGTGTTTTTTTGCAGAATATAAAAATTAAATTATGCGAAATTTGGACTTACCGTTAGCAGAACGCACGAAGTATCCACCACCAGCGTAGCACAGAAACAGTTCGATCGCCCAGATCAACCCCAGCATTCTTTTCTGCCTCGACCGGCCGCAGTACATCTTGCACTTGGGCGAGATAAAAACCTTAGAACGCGGATTTGGCTCCATGCCCCCGCTCATATTGACACGGCACAACCTAACGACTCGGCAAACGGAAGGGAATCCTCAGTAAACATGACGACTAACTAAATGTTGACGCAATCCCCTTTTAAAATTCCATCAAACTTTGTTATTCTAATGTGATCGAACGCAGAACGACGCGAATCTTACCAACCTTATAGAAACAGCTTATAATATTATTTATGTATGAATTTAAATGTTATTCAGGAAACTTTTAAGCCAACCTCTCTCGCTTTATCGCGTGCCTACTTCTTGTTGTTTATGCTCACTTTTGTTTTCACTTTGTTAAATTTATCACTCACAATTTTTGTTTGGGGTTTTAACTCCTGAATTAAATTACGTGTAAATTTAGACACTGTTTTTCAACCACTGCGCAAGTTCACCTTGGGTTTATCAGCTTTTGAGGTGGTTCACTTATTAAAAAACTTTTCACCTTTGAATTGACTTAAATACTACATTGATAAAGCGTGGCTAAACTGTTGTGGGAAGTACCAATCTTGCACGGGATCTGAAACAAAAACAAAACACTTTTATAAATTTTTCATAAGTATTTAAGTTTACATTGGGCGTGAGTTCTAACTGATCGGAGCCAGGAGAACTCTGGCATCTTCTGTTCGACATCTCATTTAATGATTACGGGAGAGGCAGGCAGTCGGGAAAGCAAAGCAAATGAAGACGGAGAAGGTTGGAAAGAATCAGCAAATAATATCAACTTGGGAGGCAAGTATATACTCGTACATACTGTCGCTCCAAGAACCATTTATTGAATAACAAACACTTCGCCATAGGTCCACCCAAATGGTTCGTTACGTTTGGTGACTTAGCAGAGGTGCCCGTATTCATCAGGTGAGGTGTGTGCAGGTCACGGCGGTGGATGCGCCTGCCCACCAGATTGGGAGAGGGAGGTTTTGTGAGATACTTTGACCTCTTCGCTGGTATCACTCAACCCATCGTCTGGCGCCGCAACGGGAGGGATGGATTCATACTTTCGTTATTCCTGGACACACTGACCTCTAAATTTGCACCCAATCCTCATACGTTTTTCCTTCCAAGAACTTCTTCTCTTTCCTTTCCCTTAAAATATCCCCTACACAGCATTCCCAAAAATGGCCACCAAGGAAATTATTTTCACAGGGCCTTCTGTGTGGGGTTAATGAATAAAAAAAAATGTAAAATAACATTTTGGTTTATCTTACATTCGGATGAGTCAGTTTAGATTTTAAACATGCTGTAGTAATCATCACGCATCTGCCCTGATGATGGACACCGTAACGACGCTATCCGAAACGTTGGCTAAAGAAGGAGGTAGCACGGCGTAACACCCCAAAATAAATAACAAAAAAAATGGCTGTGATCATTTAACTTGCCACAATTCTATAAATTAAAAATCCATAAAAAATATATTTAACCTGGTACGTACCTAAATATTAGGTCCTTACATATGAAATCGGAGTTTTGCCGTTCTGGAAACTTTGATCTCAAATATCTTCTCTTTGGTTAGGAATTCCAAATCCAAATTTATACAGCTATTTACTCATGTACTTGTGTTTCGAAAATTATAATTCATTTGTTTTTTCCTAAATTGTTTTTTTTCTTTGCGTCGCTTAGTTTACAAAATGGAAAACTTGAAATATCACGTTATTTACGATAAGGAGTTCCATCGTGGCACCAGTGCTGCAGAAACGGCTCGAAGGATTAATGATGTGTATGGCGACGGTGCCTCAAAAGAAAACACAGTGCGTTTTTGGTTCCAACGTTTTCGTTCTGGTAATTTCGACCTGCAGAACAAGCCCCATGGACGGCCGGAGACCAAAGTTGATAATGAAGAATTGAAGGCTATTTATTGTGGAAGCGGATCCATCGTAAACCACGTCCGAGTTAGCTGCAGGCTGCGGATCCATCGTAAACCACGTCCGAGTTAGCTGCAGGCTGCGGTATTAGTGATAAAACTGTTTTAATCCACTTGAAGCAAATTGGGAAGGTGAAAAAGCTTGAAAGGTGGGTACCTCACGAATTGAGTGAAGCAAATCAACAAACGCGCGTTAGAACGCTAGACCACACACTGCACAACAGACGGCTACCAAATTAGAGGAGCTTCAATTAATATGTCTAAGACATCCACCGTACTCTCCGGACCTTGCCCCAATAGATTACCATTTTTTTCGAAATTTGGATAACTTCTTGCAAGGGAAAAAATTCAACTCCGATGGGGCAGTCCAAACCGCCTTCAAAGATTTTATTGATTCCCGTCCGAATGGTTTTTTTAGTAAAGGGATCGATGAACTACCCATGAGATGGCAAAAGTGCATAGATAGCAATGGTATATACTTTGATTAAATAAATATATTATATAAAAAAAAATCGACCTTATGTTCCTACCATACAAAACGCCAATTTCATGTGTAAGGACCTAAAATCATGAATTGAAAGTGTAAGGTTTACCACTCAGCCACGGATCACCAACTTTAATATTGGTTAATCACAAACCGATTTTTCATTGTATCAGATTCCGACATTACGGACCTTAAGGCCCATTAACCAGCAGCCGGGAAATCAAATTTCGTCGAATGATGCTCTTACAATCGGACCCTTGCAAGTAAAGAGTTGGTTCCGATGAGAAACATTGATTGTGCTACGTACCAGCGTTTTTAACTAATAACTCAATGTCGATTTTATTTCATTCAAAATTTGTTTTAATGCACATCAAAATTATGTCCTTTTTGAAGTTATTTTTTCGTAATTTGAAGTATTTATAATTTTTCAATGATGTCTAAACAAAATAAATGGATTAAAACAATCTGAAATACATTAGTTTTTAAGACCGTAAATAAATAGATAAACTGATGTTTTTTCCTCACAAAACAAGTGCGCGAATTTTTTTAATGTATATATTCTAATTAAAATAAAAAATCCATAAAGTGGCTTTCCTAGACAATTTTATGATTTATTTTACCGCAAGATTATATGATTTGAAATATGTGTTGTATATTTAAAAAAAATATTTGAACATTTATTAAATCTGCCAATGACCAACTTTATAACTTTATATTAATATTAAAAATTAACATATTTTTTTCAAAATTTAAAACATAAATTTACTAACAACCTACCTAAAATAAAAATCTTTCCAAATTGTATTATATTTTTTTGTAGAAAATTCGATAAGTGTAGAATTTGGTTTTTTTTTACATTAGCTCCACACAGGAGGCCCTGAGGAAAATAATTCCCCTCAGGACCTATGTCATCTTACGGGATGCTTTGTGGAGGGTCTTTTTAGGAAAGAAAGGAGAGGAAGTTCTGAGAGGGTACGGCTGGAGAAGTCAAAGGGACTCCCTCAACCGCACTCTCTCTCGATCCGGCATGCCATGCACCTGGTGCTCAGACGCATCCGCCGCCAAGACCTAGACAAATCTCACCCCATGAACCCGGGCACTCCTGTTAAGTCACCAAACGTAGCGAACCACTTGGGATGACCTATGGCAGAGGTGTTGGTTATCCAATAAAATGTTCCCGGGAAGGCGGTACCTATACCCACCAAATTGATTTAAATAAAAAAATAAAAAAATCGTTATTTGTTTTTGGGGTGTTATGCCGTGTTGCGCTACCTCCTTCTTTAGCCAACGTTTCGGACATCGTTGCAGTGTCCAGTGCAGTGCAGATTAATCCGGATCTGCCCTGATGATGGACACTGCAACGATGTCCGAAACGTTGGCTAAAGAAGGAGGTAGCGCAACACGGCATAACACCCCAAAAACAAATAACGAAAATGCTTTTGGCCGTGAAAATCTTAAAGCTTAACCAAAAATAAAAATATTTTCGGTGTGTCTGGTTATTCCCTCTTAATATGAAATACAATATTAAAAATATGAAAATACTTTTTAACGAGATAAAAAAGTTGAAATATTTATTTTTTATATTTAGTTTGCAGACGACAAGTCAACAAAATATCTGAATTTTCAATGTGATCATTTACTTGGTGAGAATTTAAAATCAATGTCTGCCTTTATGTTCATTTTGAGTCCTTTAGCAACCCCATCGTAATTGTGAAACTTAATAGTTTTTCGTTCATATTGTCAAGTAAAGCGTTCTCATTATAGAGCTTTAAACTTAAAATTATTTCGTTTTAATGAGAATATAATTTTATGAAAAGATTCTCTCAAGGGCAGAAAGAAAGTTTTGTTCTTCAGATTAGAGACAGATGGTTCGGACGCGACGCGACGTTTGGATTTTAGACTTTTTATTGCGACGATGACAGTTTTAAAATAGAAGCGACGGAGAAATGCCCCAAGAACGTCGCCACATTTATTTCAATAATTATTTGTAGTAAGTACCGAAATAGCTGTCATTTAAAGTTGTTTTTGTTTTTGACACCTTGAAAAACAGGACATATTCAAGGGTAACTCTGAGTGATTAATAGATATTCTTTGTACTTAGCTAGATATTTTAGGTTCAAAATTAATAATAATAATAATAATATCTGGATGTTTATATACAGCCGTTTTAGTGAAAAATCATCTTTGAGGAGCTGTAAAATGTATATAACATTTCAATAATGCTCCATCTTTTTACTTAGACAAACTATTACAACAACTAGATTGCTTCCACCGGTTCTTTGATCACTCATACAATAGCACTCTTTTTAGGGTGAATTGCCTTAAACAAAAAAAAGCTATGATATTTACAATTCATTTGCCAATGAACGTGATGCTAAGTTAAAATGTACATGTATTAAACTACGTATGACCATATTTGCCTGAGAGGTCACTTGAGATTAACACTTAATTGATAATTTCAGAAATTAAGATACGTTCGAACGCACCGAATATATTGGGAAAGCTATTATTTAAGCCTTATATTTACTTTAAAAATATATATTTTATTTAATGAACGCCTTCAGAAAAGCAAAAGCAAATTTTATGATGGGTGGTACGCTGGTACAAAGATAGATTGAATTATGCCTCAGTAAGAAACAGATTAAGGCGTGAGGCTTCGAATAATATAATACATTCAATAAGAAGTGTGAAACTATTATAAAAATCTTCTATTATAAAAATCTTAAAAATAAAGATAAACTTTCATTCTAGGAATCGTGTGTTTAAGAATATTCCACAGAACACCAAATTACCAAATTGCATCGTTCGATCGATATTTTTTTTTAAATTTTCTTTATTCATTTTGTTTATTACAGGTTAGTTTTACATGGCTTTTTGACTACCAAGCTAGGTAAATGCCCGTATTATGGTAGTCGAGATTCATAAGATGTTATATTAAGTATGGAATATTAAGTATAATCATCCATATATGTAGATGAAAGTACAAACATATAGCAGACATATTAAGGAAAATATTCATACTAGTATTAGGTACATGATTATGATGACATACACATTGACAGTATTTTGTTGGCTGAAAGAAAAATAAACTATTTCGGATTTTTTGTATTTTGTACCTACATCCTGTGTGGTTCAAATTCAATACCTAATATTTTTACTTTGTATTTATTTTTGTGCAAGTGTTTTAATCAGTAGTTTCCTGCACTATTTACTAGTATAATTTCGTTAATATTGTTATATGTTTGTATGTAAAAGCCTAAATAGGCGTAAATAAATAAATAAATGATCACATACAGGAAAGGAGTTAAACTAAGTGAATCTTGTATAAATAAAAATAAAATAGAATAACAAATAAAAATAAAAGTAACAAATAATAATATTTTAAGGATAATAGAAATAAAAGTAAGAATAAATATATAAATCATCTATACAGATGAACAATGGAAGTCTTAGACCCCAAAAAACAAAATCAGGTATTCCTAGGCAGCGTATATTAACGGGCAATTTCGTGTAAATACGAGTGAATTTGTGTATTTTATGTCATTGGGGCTTTCGGTTCGTTACGATCAGCGCCGGATCTGCCATACGTTCAAAAACGTGCAAAAAACCTGGCGCCAACTCCGAAGGGGCGCCGTGAGAAAATAAATATTGTATTAAAAATTTGTTATAATATTCCCTGAATCGTTTAAAAATTACCCATAGTACGAAATAATTATTACGCTCTAGCAACACTTTCCAAAGATACAGACTGCGCACGCGTCTGGTTTTAATTCAACGATTTACGAATTTATAGTCAGTTACAGAATTTTTTTACAAATTCCATATATTTAGTTTAAACGTAAGATCTATTTTTCCATATATATTTTACTGTCTTTTACGACGAATGAGTGCAATCCAAATTCATTAACCAATCACAGCGCCGTACTTTTATTCAACAGAACAAACAAACCGACGGCGCCTTTCAAAGTGCTTTTGCACGATTTAAGTCTCTAGGAGAATGTGGTTAAAGACCATTTTCTTATGAAATCTTCAGTAAATTCAAAATTCCATTAGCATAAACATCGCACGGTTTGCAAGGTTGCAACTTGTTAACAGTTTCATCATTGTTTTGACAGTTGAAGTTCCTTAAATGTACCTATAATTAATTTCTATTAGATTTGTTATTTTACAGTCAGTAATAATCAGTGTAAGCGTCTTTCGTAAGCCGTTGATACCATAGATACGTTTGTGTTTGTTCGCTCAACACAGAACACAGGGGAAATGGAAATGCAAGGTACAAATTTGAGGTTATATTATTAGATTTTTTAATTTATAACTACATTTCTATTGGTTGTTAGAGGTTGTGGATTGTGGATTACAATGAATAGAACAATGATTAAAAAAAACTTTCAGGCTCGCAGAATCTAAAACTTAGAATTAAAGAGCATAATGACATAAAAAAACTCGTTTCCATTGGGAATTTTTTAATTCCAATTTCTCCAACACCGATAAAAAAATGATGTCCCGCGCAATGACGTTACAATGGTCCCGAGCACATCTAAACAGATATCTATCGCACAAATTCATCCGGTCGAATTATAAGAAGATAAAAATAACGTTACTGATACCAGTTTAAATTTAATTCTGTTTTCAGAGCTTGAATTGAAAGATCCCGGATGCTGGCCAAAGTTATCTCAAAATTCCATTAGTTTTTTAGTTCAGGAAGGTCCTGTACAATTGAAAGGTTTTGATTTTCCTATTACAAACAAGCGTAAATTTAATACTAAGTATTATTACAAGAAACTGCCTAATGGAGAAGAATTACATAGATCGTGGCTTATTTATTCGAAAACTTTAGATGGGGTTACACCCTTTATATGTCTTGATTTTATTTGATAAATTAGTGCAAAAAAAAAAATATAATTAAAAAAAAAAATTGGGGTAAACGAATTTTTAATCAAAATAAAAATGTGGGGGGGGGCGCCATCGGTACCTACTGCACAGGGCGCTAGATTTCGTAGATCCGGCCCTGGTTACGATTGTAACAATTGCGTTCGTTCGTTACGTATTAAGATTGATTATGCGATCGGACGACTGAAGTTTACCATTGGCAAAGAAAAGTTTTTTTTAAATAAAGTTGACAGTGGCTAAGCTTTTACGTAATGCCAGAGACCAGAATGATATCTAGTGCTAGAATGTCGTAGCCATTTTTGGTTTATATTTTATTTATCATTTACGTCGTTTTCACATAAACAGACGTAATGAAATTTATATTTCTAAATCCCAAGACAGCAATAAGGAATATCAACAAATAAACCGGCAACAAAAAGCAATCGAAATAAAAGGAAAGTGCTCGATTCCCTTTTCTTTTCGATAGCCAAAATAAATACTTGGCGACTTCTCATTCTCTTACCACTGGTACGTTATTAATAGCTTGATTTTGCGGAACCTAGTCAATATAGCAGAACCAAGCAAGGAATACGCACTGAAGAAACCATTAGAGGATATTAAGGAGGGAGACTGTCGACAAATGTTACATCCGAAGTGATAGATATATTTACTGACGGCTCTTCCCATGCGGAACTGGTAATGGATCGCATAGGATGGCAAAAGATTTGTGATCACTTACCGGCGAACATGATTAGGGCTAAATTATACACGGACACATTATCGTGGATTTCTTACGATTTCGAGAAATAGGAAAATGGCACTGACAAAATTACAATTGAATAGAGCACCTTTATTATTGATGTAATATAATGTTACGAACCGAGTGATTAATTAGACGAGCATTATTTCTAAAATACCTTGAGATGATGGAATGATTTTTTCTAAATCATTGGGGATAATATATTGACGACCTCCGTAGTCCAGTGGCTAAGACTCTTGACTCACATTCCGGAGGTCGCGGGTTCGAACCCGGCATGCGCAAATAAATTTTATTTGATTAATTTGTGTTATTTCACAATTAATTAATTTAAAATAATATATAGTATATTTGCGGCATGTTCCAGAGTGGAAGATACTATCAGTATCGCCCTGGTGTAAGACCACCATTCAGAATTGAAACGTTGCTTGAAAATGGCTTAAGCCGTGTTTAGTGACCAGATCTGAATAGCCAGGTACTTCCCAACCTTCCTCTTTCCCACCTCCTTCCCCTCCCCACTACCTTCAGCCTCACAACATACCCCAATTGGGGATGCCATAGTCTCACTGGCTCCAGACGGGAGCAGTTGAGATTCTTGTGCGGTATTCACTGTAAAAAAAAAAAAAAAAAAAATATTATCTATAAAAGCACTGTATTTTTCGTATCACTGGACGCCTTCGTGGTAGAGGGATAAGGCTCTGGATTAGCGATCCACAGGTCGCGGGTTCAAATTTAGGCATGTGCACGAAAATTTTATTTGAGTGATTTGTGTAATTTCACAATTTAAAATTATATGAGGTTTAATTGCAGCACTTTCCGGAGTAGAAGATACTCTCAGTATTGCTGTGGGGTAATGCAGATTTGATATGTTGGTTGAAATGACTGCAGCCTTACTTAACCTAACCAGATCTGAATAGCCAGGTACTTCCCCACCTTCCTCTTCCCCATCTAATTCCCTTTCTTACTACAGACCCCAATTGAAGATGCCTTAGACTTACTGACTTCAGGCGGCTGGAAGCAGTTAGTTCTCTTGTGCGGTGTTCATATAAAAAAAGATATTATTAATAAATAAATAACAAAAGTTTAGCAATACTTAGGTATTCTATCATCGCCATAGCTGATATTTAGATAGAAGTGTTGTATCAGATTTACATGACGTTCATTCACTTGTATCCAAGTCACATTAGTATCCAAGGTCTGGGTAAACGTTAACAATACAATTTTGACTCTCACCATCAGGTGACTAACTTTTAAAAACTTTAATGTTTTAATGTGTATACATAGCTTACAAAATATTTAACCAACTTATTTCAGAAAGTATGTAGGGATATAATAGATAGCTCAATATGATATCTTTTATTCGTCTTCTAATATAGGAGAATATACCAGAAGGGCAACTTGGATTAATTTTTATACAGATCTACAATTTAATTCTGAGACTGATGAAATTTTGGTCACTTGATCTTCGATAGGAGGAGGGTGACTTTTTTATTTTGTATATACGTATTTATAAACGCAAGACATCCTTAACACAAGGAATTTGTATCCGTTCATAAAAAAAACTTAATAACTTTTTTAAATTTTAGCATTCACCTCCCCCATTCAATTAGCCGCATAAAATTATACTGCATGGAAGATTTTCTACTTTAGGCTATGGTAGTTGTATAGATGAAATATAATAACTTAAAAAAAACACAATACATTTTCCTAGCATGCCAGCCAAATTTTCCATCCTCACATCCTGTGTCAAAGACAGGAAACCAATTTTGAAAAAAACTAATTGATTGAGTACCCATTTAATTTGCATAATAACGTAAGATGCCGGTCTTGAAAGTCAAAGTGTTTGAAAAAGCTTGCGGATACAAAAAAAGCTTCGTCGTCCAAGGCGAGGCAGGAATGCTCTCAGCTTTGTTTTCTATATGTATCTATACCATTAATTATCCTCTCTGTCTTCCACTCATAAATCTATCTGACCGCATTTCCGCTTGCAAATTATTATTAAATCAAAGTCTCCAACCTTTACTTTAATATTTCCGAAGCACGGGACTACTTAGAGATGGAAGATTATTAAACTTCAGGGGAATAAGAATTCAAACTTACTCTTGTATACGCCCATGGGGCTTTTACATTGGGTATACAATATTAACATACACGCACCTGTTCCTAACCTTCATACACATAATAATAATAATAATAATAATAATTGTTGGATGATTTTTATAGCGCCATTTTCGTGAGAAAATCACCTCAAGGGCGCTTTACGAATCATTTACAAATTTAAGGGCCCGCAACCCGGATTTGTACCGATTTATTACATATTTCCCTTAAACACGGTAAGTTTTAAAGCTCTTAAAAAAATATATGTTATTCTTGAAGATAATATCTAGACCTTGCCCGCGCCGAAACGCAAATTATATAAAATTCCCTCGATAGAAAAAAATCGCTAAGTACGCTCCAAAAAATATTATTAACACGTTTGTTTCAGTTATTTTACAAGTTATATGTATGAAAAAATTCACAGTGTTTCTTTAAATGCTGTTTAAGATAATGCTTGCGAGAATTTTGCTATATTTTAAACGAGTCGTGTTTTATTAAACATTTTCGCAATTTTCGCATCGATTTTGTCGCTGTAAATGTTAGCGCTCTCCTCTAACATTCGTAATTTCGTATCTCTCCATCTACTTCTTTTCAGGCCCGGTTGCAGAGCCTTAATCTATACATGTATATCACAAGTGGCTTATTACTAAGATTGGTAACTAATGACTTACAACTAAGACCAATATGACTAGTAACTTAAAACTATATTTTTTTTATAATCGAGTACAAAACTGCTCTAATCGTGTTATTACTTATGTATTATTTATTATATGTCTTAAAAATAATTATTAAATACTATTTCCCATATTTACATTTACAAACACACATTTACATTTACAAACATATATTGTTATGATTACTGCCCGTGCTATAAGTGTAAGTTATGAAAAATATTTCAAAACAATCTAAGTAAATCATGGACTGTGTAATGACAAACTACTTAAGAAATGCAGTTATTTTTCTGGATATGACAATTTGATAAGATGAGTTTTTAGCTTTGCTCTGAACTCTGATTTGCTGTCGATCTGTCGCAAATATGAAGGGAGTTTGTTCCAAGCTGTTGGTCTTGCCACTGCAAAAGCCCGGTCTCCGAAATTGGTATTGGGATTGCGCGTAGGTACTGAGAGTCTACCTATGGCTGTTGAAGATGCTGATCGAAGGGTTGCTTGCCTGGTATTGACATCGTTTTGGATGCACAGTTCCGACAGGTAGGGCGGCGCCATGTCGTGTGTTGCTTTAAAAACCATCCAGCAGAGTTTGAATTGGATTCTCTCAGGACACTTAAGCCAATGAAGATTACCAAGGAAATGTGGGAATATTTGGAAACGCCGGTTATCAGTCTTGCTGCAGCATTGAAAACTGACTGAAGTCTGTCAGCGTAAATTTAAGGGAGATTTGCATGTATGCCATTGCAATAGTCAAGTCGTGATACGACATAAGAGTTTACCAGCATCTTTGTGGCGTTAGTCGGAATATTTCTCCTTATAGATTTGATTTGGCGCAGGTGAAAAAAACCTGCGCTTGCTGTTTTATTAATTTGGGATTTAAGAGAAAAATCTTGGTCTAGATATACACCTAGGAGTTTAACGCCATTTTTAGGGATAATGTTATAGCCAAAGTGGAGATTTATCTAATATTGACTGTCGCTTTTTTGTTGCTGTCCATAGAAATTCTGTTTTGGTTGGATTTAGTTTTAATTTGTTCGAAAACATCCATTTTGTTATGGCAGTGATGCATTTAAGAGTGATATCTTTTAATCTATCTCACTCGTTCGGTGCACAGTAGAAATAGATTTAAGGATCGTCAGCGTAGCAATGAGAAAGAAGTCCGAATAATTATATTATTTTGGCAACATCGTTGATGAACAAAATGAAAATTAGGGGTCCCAGCACTGAACCCTGGGGGACTCCAGAAGTGAGGGTTACAAAGGGAGAGTTTTTACCACCAGCGAGTACGGATTGTGTTCGGCCACAAAGGTAGGATTTTATCAATGGTATCCATTTATCAAAGGTAGGATTTTATACATGGAAACAAATGCACCTCATATATCGAAATACATACTCAAATTTAACATTATTTTCTGAATAATATTTTTACGAATAATATTTTTATGTACCGAATTTTTATATCTAATGATTCTCACATGGGAGATATTGCATATTATTCAAAACAATCTTTCATATTCATAGATTAAAATAATTACTTACAACTTCTTTGAAACTCTTCCATCATAGCGAGAGATTCAATAAAGCAACTTGATAAATGAAGGTCGTAAAGCTAAGACCACTAATTCGTAAAGCATATTTTTGTGTAAGTCTGAGAAATCGCTTGCGGTCTTTCCAAATTAATAAGGGTCTACCAGCGGTAAGAAACGCTCGGTTCCCGACTCAATTAAGCTGTCTTTGATCTCTAAGGTATCCGGGACAGATTTAATTTAAAGATCCTTACTTTCAGGACTAACTACTAACTACCCATCCTATTAATAGCCCTTAAGAAGACGACGCTTTCGAAGGAATTTTCAAATAAGGCATCAACCTAACCTTTGATTTAAGATAAGTGAGTTTTTTGTTAGAGTATTGTTATGTTTATTTTTACTTACTCTTTTAAGCATCAGTAATGGAAGTGGATATGTTAGATTCGATAACACTTATCTTTTACATACCTATATAATATCACGTTACATACGAATTATATAAATTAGATATCCACTTAGATTTATTGGACTACACGATGGAAATTCTTTTATTATTGCACTTTTACACAAAATTCTAGTCGAATTTGTATTTCGTTAAGAGGGATTGGTATTTTGGTTAGAGTGAAAATGTTCTAACTGATCCAACCAAAGTTTTTAGATGTGAGAGCTGAAACTTTTGAATTAATTTATTTTATAATTTGACAAATTTTTTGTATAGTTTTGGCTATTGCAAATTGTTAGACATTTAGTTTTTTATGTATTAGGCCAACTAAAACAAATAATATATTGTAGACAACCACTTATATGCTTTACCTAACATAACAGTTGGAACCTTTTTGCTGCGAAACTAGTACTTTCTAATTACTGTTCAATTACAGAACAATGTACTATTTTGATTATTAAACTGATGACTGACGGAGAGAGAGGGCGCTACTGTACCAAGTTCAACATTAGCTCCGTGGATTTTGTGAATTTAAAAATAAAATCAGTGCTTAAAAACCAGTGCAATAGAATATAACGGACATATAAACAACTGATTTACAACATTAATTGTAGTCACAGTGAAATGTTAACTTGATTGCCTATAAATAGTGAATAACTTTAATAGTGAAGCTACCGGATTTTGTGACAAACGAACAATAACTACCGGAAAACTATTACCAAAACGAACAAAATCCAGTTAGGAAGCAACTAAATGTGAATATCAGTGAACCTTTTGTGGTCTATTTACAATTAACAGGTGAAAATAACCTAAATCAGCACTTGTTGACTCGGCAATTTATTGTCAGTAAACTAATTGAAGCGCCATCTGTTGAAACTTAACTGTACTACGTTCTACATGCAGCACACAAAATACGAAACACCATCGATAGATAGCCACACCAACTAATCCAAAGTAAACCAACAGAGAATACCACTCGGAGGAAATTAATAGTTCAGAAAAAGACCACTAGAGGACACTACCAGTACTATAAATAAAATTGTACACTTTTTAATTAAAAACCATCTCACAAATCATGGAGGAAATTATGAATGCTCTTCGTCACATCCAAAAAGAGTTAGATGAACAAAAATTCACCATACAAAAAAGCGGAGAAAAAGTCACAGAACAAGTAACACAAAATATAAATAACATTATGGAAGAAAAATTTAGAACATTAGAAGAAAAATATGACAACCTCCAAATAAAAGTAGAAAATCAAGAGAAACGTCTTTATTTCTTGGAAAAACAAGTAAGACAAAGAAATATTGTATTTTTCGGAATAGAAGAGAAGGAGTCATCATACTTAAACTTGGAAAATACTTTGGTTGAATTTATTAAAAAATACTTTGATTTAAACATTGAACGAAGGGACATACAAGAAATAAAGAGAATTGGAAAAAAGGGAGAAAGACCTAGACCAATTGTTGTCACTTTTTCTAATCTAGGATTGAAAATCGATATATATAAACAAAAAATTACACTGAAAGACACAACATATTACATAAAAGAAGACTATCCGCGTTATATATTAAATAAAAGAAAAGAATTACAAGAGCAAATAATGAATGAGAGAGAAAAAGGAAACACTGCCATAATAAAATACGATAAACTTATAATACTGGACAAAATCGGGAACACAGCGAATAAGAGAAATCTCTCAATATCCCCTGAAAATATTCATATTCAAGAAAATAAAACAAAAAAGAATAAGCAACAACAGTCTGGCCCGAAAACAAGGTCACAAGGTCAAATAGTGTCACCGAAGGAGCTAAAAAACCAAAAAACCAAGCCTGTTGAACTTCTTGACAAATACAAATACAACGAATAAAAATGCATAGCAACTAATCCCTCTCTTCACACCGATATCACAAATAAAAAAAAAATAAATAAAAAAAAAAACACACACAAAAAATCTTCCAACCCGGCTGGTCACCGTGGAAGATGATGACCAAAACCCTCCAAAGATACAAAACTCAAGCTCAACCTCAAAAACTACAAAAAATCACACAAAGTTAAGCCGTCAATTAAAAATTATAACATACAACGTCAACACCCTGTCATCGTACGACCGAATATATAACTGAAAGAATGTTTAAGTAAAATTAACTATGTAAGATATTATGGATATTTACGAAGTTAGACGACAGGGCAACAAAAATAGAAGAACACAACACCTTTAACTTTGCTACAGAAAGGATCAACTGGCATAAACTGGTACTCCATAGCACAAGACAGACAAAAATGGACATCTTCGGAGGAGGCCTTTACCCAAAGCAGGGTTCTTGTTAATTCATAAATATTTTTTAAAACATATATATATACTTATATTACTAACATGATCTAAGCAAACTTACTAATAAAAATTAAATCTGTTACTAGCAACTATTGTAATAACTATTGTTTTTTTTTTTTTTTTTTACGCACCAGATTTAAATGTCCGGGTTAAATTTTCCCCCAAAAAAAAAAAAAAAAAAAAAAAAAGAAGGAAAAACTAAACCCTTTCATACACTTCCCCAAATGATCATCTAGTGAATCCACGTTTATGCAATTGCACTATATAAGTATTATAAATACAAAACAATACAAGAACAACATGTCAACCTACTAGAGACCAAATGGGAATATAATTCACCGACTCCAGATATTTTCATATCAGAGGGTTCGGCTCTGTGGCATTTCTAATTGAACCTATAAATCCTACTGATCCCTCAATATAAATATTTAAAAAATCTTTTGTAATCCTACATGTATTTAAAATTACTGCTTTTTGCATTTTTATATACAAATTCTTTGACAAATCTAATATGCTTAAATTTTGAATCAGATTCCTAGGTATTATGCCAGTGGCCGAAATAACAAATGGTAATATTTTTATAGTCCGAGAATGCCAAATTCTTTTAATCTCATTTCCTAAATCTGTGTATTTTCTAATTTTTTCAGAAACAGTTTTTTGAATATTACAGGAATTTGGAATAGCTACATCAATGATATAAGTTATTTTTTTAATTTTGTCATGTAAAACTATATCAGGTCTATTATGACTAATTGTTCTGTCTGTTAGTATAGTTTTATCATAATATATTTTATAAAATTCATTTTCTATAAATGAATTTGGTTCATATTCATAATAAGGTACTACATTACGGCAATCAATCAAGTTATGTTTAATTACCAAACTTTGGTGAATTATTTTTAAAACCTGATTGTGCCTAAATGTATACTCGGAAGGCGCTAATATAGAACATCCCGATATAATATGTTCTATAGTTTCGGGAAAAGCCAAACATTTTCTACATAAATCATCAATTTGATTTATATCTTTGATTATAGGCTTTCTATAATTTTTAGTATTAATGACTCTATCTTGAATTGCAAGCATAAATCCTTCTATTTCTGCGCTCAACTATCCAATACTCAACCATTTGTTTGACGAAAGTTTGTCAACATACGTTTGGTTGAGATAATTGAAGTGTTTTGCGTGAATAATTTTATTTGACCAGGAATCTAATAATTCCTGGTTAGTATTTATAAGAATGTTGGCATTCTCGTCATATAAATTTAAAGGTGTAATATTTCTATCTGCCTTGCAAATTATTTTGTACATTTCTGAGCTATTAGCTTTCCTATGGAAAAAATTTCTAAGCATTTCTACCTGATTGTGTTTCAAAGATGTTATTTTGACTACACCTCTACCTCCTAAATTTCTAGGTAAATTAATTCGTTCTATAGCTGAATTTGGATGATGGCAATTAAATTTTGTTAACGTAGTTCTAATTAATCGTTCTAAACTATCTAAATCTGTATAGGACCATTTAATTATGCCAAATGAGTACGTTAGCAGAGGTATTGCCCAAGTATTTATTGCTTTTACTAAATTTTTAGCAGATAGATTGCATTTTAAAATTTTTCTGATCCTAGTTTGAAATTTAATCCTAATATCATTTTTAATACTAGTGTGATCTAATCTATTCGATTGCGGGTATCCTAAATATTTATAAACCTCATATTATATTTTATTTTTACGCACCAGATTTAAATGTCCGGGTTAAATTTTCCCCCCAAAAAAAAAAAAAAAAAAAAAAAAAGAAGGAAAAACTAAACCCTTTCATACACTTCCCCAAATGATCATCTAGTGAATCCACGTTATGCAATTGCACTATATAAGTATTATAAATACAAAACAATACAAGAACAACATGTCAACCCACTAGAGACCAAATGGGAATATAATTCACCGACTCCAGATATTTTCATATCAGAGGGTTCGGCTCTGTGGCATTTCTAATTGAACCTATAAATCCTTCTGATCCCTCAATATAAATATTTAAAAAATCTTTTGTAATCCTACATGTATTTAAAATTACTGCTTTTTGCATTTTTATATACAAATTCTTTGACAAATCTAATATGCTTAAATTTTGAATCAGATTCCTAGGTATTATGCCAGTGGCCGAAATAACAAATGGTAATATTTTTATAGTCCGAGAATGCCAAATTCTTTTAATCTCATTTCCTAAATCTGTGTATTTTCTAATTTTTTCAGAAACAGTTTTTTGAATATTACAGGAATTTTGGAATAGCTACATCAATGATATAAGTTATTTTTTTAATTTTGTCATGTAAAACTATATCAGGTCTATTATGACTAATTGTTCTGTCTGTTAGTATAGTTTTATCATAATATATTTTATAAAATTCATTTTCTATAAATGAATTTGGTTCATATTCATAATAAGGTACTACATTACGGCAATCAATCAAGTTATGTTTAATTACCAAACTTTGGTGAATTATTTTTAAAACCTGATTGTGCCTAAATGTATACTCGGAAGGCGCTAATATAGAACATCCCGATATAATATGTTCTATAGTTTCGGGAAAAGCCAAACATTTTCTACATAAATCATCAATTTGATTTATATCTTTGATTATATGCTTTCTATAATTTTTAGTATTAATGACTCTATCTTGAATGGCAAGCATAAATCCTTCTATTTCTGCGCTCAACTCTCCAATACTCAACCATTTGTTTGACGAAAGTTTGTCAACATACGTTTGGTTGAGATAATTGAAGTGTTTTGCGTGAATAATTTTATTTGACCAGGAATCTAAATATAAAAGTACGCACCAGATTTAAATGTCCGGGTTAAATTTTCCCCCCAAAAAAAAAAAAAAAAAAAAAAAAAAAAAAAAGAAGAAGGAAAAACTAAACCCTTTCATACACTTCCCCAAATGATCATCTAGTGAATCCACGTTATGCAATTGCACTATATAAGTATTATAAATACAAAACAATACAAGAACAACATGTCAACCCACTAGAGACCAAATGGGAATATAATTCACCGACTCCAGATATTTTCATATCAGAGGGTTCGGCTCTGTGGCATTTCTAATTGAACCTATAAATCCTACTGATCCCTCAATATAAATATTTAAAAAATCTTTTGTAATCCTACATGTATTTAAAATTACTGCTTTTTGCATTTTTATATACAAATTCTTTGACAAATCTAATATGCTTAAATTTTGAATCAGATTCCTAGGTATTATGCCAGTGGCCGAAATAACAAATGGTAATATTTTTATAGTCCGAGAATGCCAAATTCTTTTAATCTCATTTCCTAAATCTGTGTATTTTCTAATTTTTTCAGAAACAGTTTTTTGAATATTACAGGAATTTGGAATAGCTACATCAATGATATAAGTTATTTTTTTAATTTTGTCATGTAAAACTATATCAGGTCTATTATGACTAATTGTTCTGTCTGTTAGTATAGTTTTATCATAATATATTTTATAAAATTCATTTTCTAATAAATGAATTTGGTTCATATTCATAATAAGGTACTACATTACGGCAATCAATCAAGTTATGTTTAATTACCAAACTTTGGTGAATTATTTTTAAAACCTGATTGTGCCTAAATGTGTACTCGGAAGGCGCTAATATAGAACATCCCGATATAATATGTTCTATAGTTTCGGGAAAAGCCAAACATTTTCTACATAAATCATCAATTTGATTTATATCTTTGATTATATGCTTTCTATAATTTTTAGTATTAATGACTCTATCTTGAATGGCAAGCATAAATCCTTCTATTTCTGCGCTCAACTCTCCAATACTCAACCATTTGTTTGACGAAAGTTTGTCAACATACGTTTGGTTGAGATAATTGAAGTGTTTTGCGTGAATAATTTTATTTGACCAGGAATCTAATAATTCCTGGTTAGTATTTATAAGAATGTTGGCATTCTCGTCATATAAATTTAAAGGTGTAATATTTCTATCTGCCTTGCAAATTATTTTGTACATTTCTGAGCTATTAGCTTTCCTATGGAAAAAATTTCTAAGCATTTCTACCTGATTGTGTTTCAAAGATGTTATTTTGACTACACCTCTACCTCCTAAATTTCTAGGTAAATTAATTCGTTCTATAGCTGAATTTGGATGATGGCAATTAAATTTTGTTAACGTAGTTCTAATTAATCGTTCTAAACTATCTAAATCTGTATTGGACCATTTAATTATGCCAAATGAGTACGTTAGTAGAGGTATTGCCCAAGTATTTATTGCTTTTACTAAATTTTTAGCAGATAGATTGCATTTTAAAATTTTTCTGATCCTAGTTTCAAATTTAATCCTAATATCATTTTTAATACTAGTGTGATCTAATCTATTCGATTGCGGGTATCCTAAATATTTATAAACCTCATCCCCTTTCATACTTTGAATTTTGAAATTTCTAAATATACCCTCGTCTCCATCTACAATTTTGCCTTTCTCTATATGGATAGTTTTACATTTATCTAAACCAAAAGTCATTTTAATATCATCTGAAAAAATTTTAACTACCTTAATCATTTTCTCTAAATTTGATTCAGAATTTGAAAATAATTTTATATCATCCATATATAATAGATGTGAAACTATACTACTCTCTCTTGTATTACCCTTAATTTTTATTCCAAACTTGCTTTTAATTAACATTTTAGAAAGGGGATTCAATGCTAAGCAAAACCAAAGAGGGCTCAATGAGTCTCCTTGAAAAATCCCTCTTTTTATTGAAATGCCCGGTACTACTATTTTCTTACCTTTTAAATTAACTAGCAAATCTGTATTCCAAAAGGACATAATATTTTTCAAAAAACTAATTATAATTGGGTTAACTTATTATTATTATTATTATTATTATTATTATTATTAATACCGCTAAACTACCAAAACCAGCAAATAAATATTGCATTACTAGAGTGCATTATTTTGTTACCAATACAAAACGAATATCAAGAGAATGGCAAATATTACAAAAATAATCTTGGTCGACTTTTATGTCAATGTGATGAAATAATAAATAAAAAATAAAACATGGTGCAAGAAGAGATATTTTGGGTTGAACTGAAAATTTTATATGATACATATGCGTTAGGAATTAAATCGGTAGTTTGTAATTTGAATTTTAGCCTAACAAAATGCTTTTTGTTATTTTTTTTAATATTGCGTATATTGTGTTATATTTACATAGTAGATAAGGAAAAAATGATTATTTTTGTAGGTTATATTTACATAGTAGATAAGGAAAAAATGATTATTTTTGTAGATGAAATGAAATAGCAAATAATGCCACAGTTGCCCCTAAATTTACGATAAATCGTATTATTATATGGACTGTATAGTGTATATGTTAGGATTTAAAATTTAAATAAACAAAACAGGTGCAAGGCGTAAAATAAATTAGTAAGTTCCTTTTAATTTACAAAAAGATAATAATATTAGTTTTGAATTATGTTAGTTAGGACATTATCGAACAAAATTTTCGGTTATTTGAAATGTACCATATAAAGATTCCAACTGTTACTGAACCCTTATCAACCCAATCCAATCTAAATTAGGGTGCAGTTGGAACCTTACTTTTTTAAATCGGTTAATACATAGACTCGGATGGCGGTGATTTTTTTTCAGTATATGTAGTTTAATGGAAAATAAACTCCCTGGTGACCAAATATAATTTTTCTAAAAACAGCAGTTGGATCCTTTTTACTCTCACGTTAATCCTTTTTACTCTAAGTTGTTGGAAGCGAAATTTTGTCAAAATTTATATTTATTTTAGTTACATGAGTAACTACCGCACAAGAGTCCCAACTGCTCCCAACCACCGGAGTCATCTTCAATTATTGGAGTATGTAATGAGAAAAGAGGCAGAGGAGATGGGAAAAAATAATGGTGAACTTTCGCAAGGGAGATACTGAAAGTATCCACCACATGGAAAGTCATAGCTATACCATGGGTTTGTTTACGAATTCACAAATTTCAGGATTTTCTCGAAGAGTTTTATGTATTACTTACACGCCATTTATTTGGAAAAAGACAATTTATCGTTTTCCAGAAGCAGGAATCTCCAGAAAACATGGTCGAAAAAGATTGAGAAATGAAAAACAAAATCGTTGGAAATTCCAATAAAACTACTCATGGGAAACATTTTGGAGGGTGGATTATTCTGTTTACACTCGTATCTGAACAATCTCTAATTTTCGACCTAGGTAGGTTTCAAAAGCGTTCTGAGAATCTTTTTTGGATTCTCGAGATTCTCAAATTTTATTTTTATTTGACACAGTTTTTTATTTAAGAATTAACATTGTTTTCCAAGTAAACATATTTAAGAAAAATCATATAATTTCATACTCCACAATAAAAATCGCAGTACTACCATGGTGAACTTTTACCTATTGACTACCAACCTTCGAAAGGATAGGGCACAAGTTGAGGAAAAATTATAACAATTTTTGTTACAGCTTTCATCCGATGTTTTCGTTTATCTGAATACGGTTGAAAGCGTACCTACCCGGAGGTGGTTCTTTGGTTTGTGCACTAGTGCTTTGCACTGCTTGACTTCAGACTTCACATAACTTACGACGACATTTGTGCGCCAGTCATCGATATACTCATCCCGTATAACTCATCCAGAGCAATATAGATGCATGCGCGAAGTGTTTTGAGAGCAATTGAATTTTTCATCACTTTGATCGTACGTAATACTGGCATATCCACTGTACCATGAATTTTTTTTTTTTTTTTTACATTAACACCACACAGGAGGCCCTGAGGAAAATAATTTCCCTCAGGGCCTATGTCATCTTTGTAGATGCTGTGTGGTGGGTCTTTTTGAGGAAAGGAAGGAGTGAACATGGGTCTTGAAGAGACCCATGTTGTAGGAGGGAGGAAACACAGAGGCCGGCAAATCGTTCCACAGCCGAGCCGTTGAACTCAAGAACGAGTCATAGAAACGACCCGTTCTCATGTGAGTAATGTCAACCGTGTACAAATGTTGGGCGCGTGTTTGGCGTGTTTCCCGACTATGCACCGGTGCCGAGGGGATCAATGATGCTAGTTCCTCGGAGCATCTTCCATTGTAATACCGGTAGAACAAGGACAGCATTCCCACCTGACGCCTATGCTCTAAAGATTGCAGTCCGTTTGTTAAGATGGGAGAATCTATCAAACGGACCGCCAAATCAAATGGAATCAAATGGATTCGTTTACGAAAACTAATGTTCAGTGTTATGCGTGGATCACACAGACCGAGTAGATGGGCGAGACAGTGCCCTCGGCCGAGTACTCGGTACGTGTAAACATATCACCGAGTACTGGGCCGTGCGCTCGGCCCAGTAGAAGGGCGAGACAGTCACTCGGACCCTCTACTTACTGGGCCGAGTGCCCACCCCCGCACTTCCCCGCACTGACTCGCTTGTCCGCTCGGCTGGTATAAACATTCACTCGCTGCATAATCGCCACTGTCGGTCGCACCACGTTACCCGTCGCAACTGAATAGGCCAGTTGCATGGATTTCATAATGGAAAAAATCGCGTGGATAGATTTTTTTACTAAGATTACGAAAATGTTACCAATTTTTTTTATAAATTTACCATGTTTTTATTTTAAATAAATAAATCCGTTATTTGGGCTCGTGACGTCACTACGTGAAAATTTTCCGTCTCCGATAATATTAAATTAATTTTGTAAAATTCCACACTGATTTATTTTTTTTTATATTGCAACACTTTCATTTCAGGCGAATTTTTGAATCTGACATTTAACATTCACTAGATTTATTAAAATGAAATACGGAATGTCTTAGAATATTTATCTAAACCGAAAAAAAAAATTTAAATGTGATGCAAGTGGCCTATTGACTGACTTACTCGGTGCCAAATTAAAAATTGCATGTAAACACCTACTCGTCCATCCAACTGTCTAGGCCTTGTATCATTTTACTGTCTCGCCACTCTACTCGGTGCTTGTGATCCAGGCTTTAGCGCTACATTCGTACATTGGCACTCGTGCGAGGTGAATTTACACGGTTTCGCGAGATTTTCAGCGATCAATTGCTTGTCTTTTACTCACGAGATGATTTTGCGAACTCTGACGGAGCTGTATTATTTATTAAGTTATTTTACTAATGCAACTGAGTGAAGAGAATGAAATGAAGACCTTATTAATTAAGTTACAACACCTGTACTTTTTATTTTATTTTTTTATATGAATACCGCACAACTGCTCCCGTCTGAAGCCGGTGAGACTATGGCATCCCCAATTGGGGTATGTTGTGAGGTTGAAGGTAGTGGGGAGGGGAAGGAGATAGAGAGGAGGAAGGTAGGGATATATCTGGTTATTCAGATCTGGTCACCAAACACGGCTAATACTATTTCAAGCAACGTTTCAATTCTGATTGGTAGTCTTACACCAGGGCGATACTGAGAGTATCTTCCACTCTGGAACGTGCCGCAAATATACTTTATATTATTTTAAATGAATAAATTGTGAAATTACACAAATTAATGAAATAAAATTTATTTGCCACGCCGGGATTCGATCCCGCGACCCGGTGTGCGAGTCAAGAGCCTTACCGCTGGACTATGCCGGCCGTCAAACTGCAGTGGCAGTCCGTGAGTTTTCAGTGAGCTAGAGTGCTAAGATTGAAAAAAACGACGTTATTGATGTTGTTGTAGCTGAAAAGGTTTTTTTTTTAAATTTTAACTACTTGTATGAAGATCTTATAGTTGTTAGTGGATGCTGCGCATAATGGTTTTCAGCTACAACAACATCAATAAGGTCGTATTTTTCAATCTTAGCACTCCAGCTCACTGAAAACTCACGGACCATCACTGTTGTACTGCCGTCAAAAGTAAAAACGCAGTATCCTCCTTGAGAGTCTAAAGGAAGATACTGTGTTTTTACTTATGACTGCAGTATATTACGCACTAGCATCATTTTAAAAGTGATACGCCACTGCTGGCAATTTCAGTTACGAGCCGCCTCTGAACCTACCCATAATATAGATTTGAAGAAAAAATATATATATATCCCATAATATTACGAAAATATAATTCAATACGATATTAGAGTACGTATATGAAATATTGATTCACAAATTGTTCTTTATCACTGTGTCAGACAGTGGAGGTTATCCACCTCTTACCCGCCCTGGTATAAATAAGTAACTGATGGTTACTTTTTCAAAGCTCTCGCAAGATTCTAATGTTTTTTTGTTAAACGAAGCTACATTTATTTATTTTGAACGAATCTAGACCTCCAGTGTCCTTGCATACGTTGTTAGTAAGCAGTATGCAAGTGCTTCACAGGAAATGCAAAATGCAAAAAATAGGTTAGTAAGACAAAGATAAATTAAACAGGGCAAAAGAAAAACTCATTCATGAGGCGGCATTGCATCTGTAAAAACCTGCAAGCACCTGCATAAAATAGAGAACATAAGTAATACAATAAATCTCAAATCAATTGGCAAGTACCAACAAAAAATGTGAAAGGCTTTTGGTCTGACCATAAACTACACTTAGCTTCCGTGTCCCTTAGCCAACCACTCAGTGAAGCCTCAAAGAATGTTAACTGAATATTTAGGGTAAAATACCCGATGACTAAAAGAAAATTCAGCGTTGGGTAATCAGAGGCAGGACAAAAGACAGTCAAGGTCAGATAGATTTGAGAAGGACCTGCAAAATGAATAATGTAACTAATGATGAATCAGGGACGAGGTCCAGCACACCCCCATATGGGGATAGGGGAAAAAAAAAAATTGGAGTTCAGTTCATCCAGAAAAACATTGAAACAGTTAAAGACAAACAAAACAAAACAAGGAACATGGCATAAATTAACAGGTAGTATAGTAATTATAAACAAAACAAATCGCAAGGCAATTATATACAAACTGTGTCAGACAGACATAAAGAAACCAATATAATTCTGTAATGGAACGAAGTCAACTTAATAATGCCAACATGGTTATTTTTAACCCTCCATATTCGCCAAACAACAAATAAGATATTCACCTCGTTTGACAAAATAATATACGAGTGCTATTCTCGTCGGGTTGTTATCATTTGCACGGAATTATGCAAATGTTTGTTTGATAAATTTTCGTGATAATGTTGTCGTTGTGAATAATTAATTAGTCCCAGTGAATACAGTATGTGCATATTATCTGAGGAGAAATATTTTTCAGAAACAGTAATAAAAATGTGATTTCGTGATAAAGAAAGTATCAAATGAAATAATTTTTCATTATTCAGTAAAAAGTTTATCAATGATTGCACATTAAAATTTTTCATATTCTTTCATAGCCAACTCACTATTTTAGTAAATTCATTTATGAAACGGAGAAAGATTCTTTATTGACATTTTTTTTTTATCTTTTAATGGCTTGATTTACCTAGTGAATAAAACGTTTTTTCTGAAATGTGAGAATACTCATATTTTTCAAATGGAGTAAGCACGGGTAAGCATGCAGTGAAGCTCACATTGCCAAATCTTCTCTATAAATAAAAATGAATCCCGAAATGTATGTACGCGCATAACTTCCGAACGATTGCACCAAATTGGATAATTCTTTTATTTTTGTGTTTGTTATTGTCAGGACAAGGTTTGTTTAAAACTACTGGTGAGCTCTGGCATAATGAAATTTGTATAAGAAAATTGTAATCGATGGCAAGCAAGCTGTTTGAAAACTGAATGTACGGAAGGCGAGAGCTGGTAACTCGAGAGGGGGTCCACGGGAAAGGGGAGTGCAGTGGGGAGAGGGAAGGTTGAGGAGGCGGAGTGGGAACGCGAGAGGGGAAGGGGACGCGGGAGAGGAATGGAAGGCGGAATGGGAATGGGACAAATGGGAAAGGACACGCAGGGAGAAACAATTGCAGGGAGAAAGCCCACGCATCCACTCTTAAATGTAGTATCCCAGAAGGACGACACTGAATATATTTTCCGTTTTAAAAGTTTCTGCAAGCATTGGTCCTGTAATATTAAAATTATTTTGTTAATATTTAATTTCGAAAAACTTACAAACTTGTATCATATATTCGCCCACGCCAATAAATTCGACAGAATTTAATCTACCAAAAAAAGTTTTCCAGTAATCCAAGAGGGTAATTTCAAGGCAAATACACTATTTTTTCTAAAGATTTCAGTCACTACCATTTACAAGTACACTATACATTAAGACTTTCAAAATATTCTCACTAATAATTCGTTCAGCATTCCCAAAGAATATGCCGCACCAATTAGCGTCCAACCGGATATAACTCAGCGCGATAAAATGCATGTTATCTCAACACCGCTGCATGCATTTGTTTTAAAGCGAAAGCACCAACAGACCAATGAAAATGCCACGAATTCCACATCCGTTTTCTCCTGCACCTTTTTCATTACGATCGTGAATAGATCACAAGCTCTTTTTACGGGGTTGTAAATATTTAAGTACACGGAGAATTAAAACAAATGTTCTATCTTAGGACAGAATTTAGAGGTAAGAGTTTTTCTCTTCTTTGTTATTAAGAAACCACGTATAAATTGCTAAACAGACATAATAAAGCTAAACGATTGTCTTTAAAGTTGAAAATTTTCTAATTTGTGACAACACAATTGGTTTAGATTTGAAACAAAAAACTTAACGGCCGATGGCTATCTAGTAACTGCAATTCTCATTATTAGTTGGAATCTAGTTTTGTTTGGCAATATTAATGGCTATTTAAATGGCATAGTTTCGAGATAAAATTACATTGATTTTGAGCAAAAATAACTATTGTATTCGTAAATAATTATTTATTAATATTTACTACCTTCCACAAGCGTAGCGGTATTTTTTTCCTTTAAAAGAAAGATAAACATTTCCGGGTCACGAATAATCGGACAATATTTGAAAATCTCCTATTACCACCACAGTACTTGGAAAATATTGCCCGTGTCGTAATGAAGGACTTAGCCAGTGGAGGAATTAAACACACGAAGCCTGGGTGGGATCCAAACGATAGGGACCCAAGGCGACGCCAACTCGGCAATGACCGGTCATTAAATACCTGCACACGGTGGATGATCAAGATATTTTTACGTCTGAATTGTTTCCTATTGACCAACAACAGAGTTTTACGATAACAATGGCCACTGTTTTAGTGGGTTGTAAAATATGGTAGACTGGACTTACCCATCACAATATGAACATGAACGTTTTTGAACATTTATGAAGAAATTAAAAAAAAATCCAAAAGATTTGTAAGCACCTAAACACAAGGTGTAAGGTTTCAATAACAGGTAGCACGTATTGTTTGCTTGCATTTATTTGGCTGGATCCTTAATAATAATAATAATAATGGGATAATTTGTAGAGTGCCGTTTTTGTGAAAAATCACCTCAAGGGCGCTTAAGTGCCGTCGAAAGACAAAGGGATGGGGGCGGACACCCGGTGATTCTAAGGCTCGGTTGCTTATATTTTTAAGAGAAATTGTGGAAACAAGGCTTATTTTAGATACTAATACGTGGACCAAAATAAATACGCAGATTAAATTTATTTACGATTAACCCTATACGTATTAGATTAACCTTCAGGATTTAAACGAAGGTGACATTTCACGCGCTGAAAATCTAAAAAAACGTAATTTTGTAATACGTTTAAGTGGTTGAATTTTACCTTTACATATACATTTATTTTCCCTGATGTTTTACCAATATCAATTATAAGATACTATAGCCCAACTGTGTATAAACAAACAAAAGATACAGTGTAGGTCGTAATATGATTTTCATTTGTGTATGTAGATGTGTTTAGAGGAAATCTGAAAAACAAAGAAAAAAACAAAACAAAAAAAAGCAATGAAGTTTTAAATATTCTTACATTACAAAAGGAATCTTTACATAGCATAAAATGAAGTCGCTTTATGATTACGCTGTATGTGCGCTTAGATTTTCGTGCGGTTTTCACCAATAGATAGAGTGATTTATGACGAAGGTTTTCAGATATATGATTTGTCAAGGTTTTGTGTAAATTGGTTGAAATACATAATATATCAATACATGGTATGGATTTGATTTAACAGATGCCGTTGGTTATAAAGATTTCGTTAGCCACAGCAACGTGTGGCCGGATCTGCTAGTATTTATATGTATTATCAAATTACCAATTGAGATGTTTACTTTTTATTATGATCTTGGTTTTCGACACGTGCCGATCCTTCTGTGATCGATAGCAGATCAACACTCCAGTGCTATAACAAATTCGAAATTTTTACCTGAGCTAAAATTATGTTACAAAATTTAAATACCTATGATGACAACTAAACAACATAGGTATAATATTATGTAAAAACTGAAGAATAACACGCTCCCTAAAAATGTTCACAATTATCCCACGAGAAGTTGTCGAGATTTTAGGCTTCCCAAAACTAAACTTTAAGTGCAAATCTTTTTAATTGCCTTCCCAAAGCCGTAAAGAAAGCCGCAAGTCTTAGTACTTTTCACGGGATATGTCGTGAATAAGTGAAAAAAGGGTAGCTGCCTATAATATCGAAAAAAAGTTGGAGATAATATTGTTAATTTTAAAATTTGAAATATGAGATTGACAAAAATGATGGTTTGACAGAAGGTGGCAATGTCGGAATTGGTAAACGTGCACGTCTTAGACGAGAGGTTCTAGACGTTCGAGTCCCCGTTGCGACCATTATATTTTTTATTTGTCTTTGTCTCGTTTTCTTTCATATTTTCGTTAAGATCATTATTGTTATCTTCTTCTTCAATAAAAAAAAGATTTGTATACTTTCCAAGACTATTTTAAGTTACATTTAAATCAATTTACATGTATGCAGCCGATACAATTACATAGTTACTTTTAGGCTACTTTTAAACCAATTTATATCCATGCAATCTATGCATATCTTCTTTTTAGTTTGTATTTCTGCCCACGATTCTTTTCTATTATTGTGTTCCTCATGTACATCTAAATAATCGTTCCAAAAAATAAATATGTATAAATCAGAAAATCTGTTGGTTTGTTGTCTGAAGTGGAATAAAACAAAATGTATTTGACGAAGATTTTACCCATTGGAATTTCTAGGTAAACATTTATTGAAATACTAGCTGACCCGGCAACGCGATGTATCTAGTGGATACCCAACCTTTATATCCACGATAAATTATCTCACACGGATATCTGTTAAATCAAATCCACACCGCCCTCTCGCCAGCCCGCTCGCCTGTTCTGGATAGGAACACTCTTATCACCTAGCGGTATGAAAAAATGAAATATACTCTACGACCTATTCTCATACCTACCAAATGTACATAAAAAAATCATAAAAATCGGTCGAGCAGTTTCAGAGGAGTGAGACCACAAACACCGTGACACGAGATTTTTACATACGAGTATATAGATCAATTGTCTAATAGAAATAAGACATGACGCGAAATTGAATATGTTTCATATGTTTTAAGAATGTCAACTAAAAAATCTGATTTAATTCTGCGTTTTAACATATAAAAATATAATATCGTGATTTATTTTTGGGGTTTCACGCCGTGTTACGCTGCTAACAGCAGCGTTAAAAGATGCATCATCAGCGCAACATGTAGTGTCTTGTATGGGTACAAAATTATAAAACCTGGATATTATAATGGAGTGATGAATACTCCAATTTTGCCCTGGTGAAAAACCGTAGGTACTTTCCAACCATTCTCACCTCCTTAACCATCCTTAATTACCAGAGAAAACCAGAAATATGTCATTTTTAAATCAGATTTTAGACGTATTGACTCTTTTCTCCAAAAATTTATAAATGGATTTCGAAAGATTGTTCTTTTATCTAGCATTCACATGTTTTAAATTTTGAGAAAAAATGTTTTTGTTTAGAATAATGAGGATATGCCGTAGGTCATTGGCAGATTTGTAAAATTTTCAATGAAGATATTATACCACACCCATTTCAAATCACATAAGCATGCAGAAAAATAAATCAACACATTTTCTGGGTATCGCATGTTTTAGTTTAAATAACATCATTAAAAAATACATACGTACATGGGTTTCTTGACGAAAATTGGTCCGTTTGGGTATTTATTTGTGCACGTACAAACTAATATATTTCCGATTTATTATTTATTATTATTATTATTATTTAACGTAGACATTATTAAAAAAATGATAAATATTTTCGACGAAATGTGGATTTTCGGCCGCGACTGGTTAAACGCTCTTAACTCAATTAAAAGCTTTTCAACCTAACCCAATAACAGAGATTTTTTTAACATGAGCTCCACACAAGAGGCCCAGAGGAAAATCATTTCCCTCAGGGCCTATGTCATCTTTGGGGATGCTATGTGGAGGGTTTTTTTAAAGGAAAGGAAGGAGAGGAGAGTTCTGGGAATGAAAAGGGTTTAAGGGGTGGGTAGGAATATGGGGTTCAGTGTTCAGTGTGTCCAGGTCATCCGCCTCCAAGACCTAGACAAACCTCACCCCATGGACCCGGGCACCCCTGCTAAATCACCAAACGTAGCGAACCACTTGGGGTGACCTGTGGCAAAGGTGTTGGTTATTCAATAAAGGCTCCCGGGGCGGTGGTACCCATTCCCTCCTCCCAAATTGTAAGAAGCCGATGATGTAGTTTCTCTGGATCCGAGCCGATAGAACTCCCATAAAAAATACATTATTTAACAATTCACCAGTCAGTAATTAAACTAACCTTCCTAACGTAAGAGAAAATGTGCATTTTGATATTATGGCTTCGTGTTGAACTCTGAAAGCTCCGCTTTCGAGAAAGGTCGCAAATAAAATTAGCGTTCACATTTTTTCAATAACGCTGCTCGAGTGGGTCTCGAAAAATAAGTGTTTTAAGCTGCAAGATAAATATGGGAATTGATGGCGTAAGGGATTTGCAAATAAACGTATTTTAGGTATTAGAGAAAGTAAATTCTGGCCTCGACGACTTAGGGTATTAATCCACAGCTCTTTCGTCTGTGAATAAAGCTTTAAAAATATTTTATGGCCTGGCTATGGTCACATTACGTATGTTCAAATAAATTAATTCGAGCGCTAATGACATTATGTTTGCGGCTCACAAATTAGCAGGGAATTTAAATTTTTCCTATTGGGTAATTAACCGGCCTTAATAATAATTATTGTTATAGATAACGGATAACATTGAACAGATGAAATTAAATGACATTAGAAAAAAATTCGATCGCATATTTTTACATAAAATTATCAGTTGGATAGCCCTGCCGAGCGATTTTGTATTTTTTGTGGTATCGTTATTGGATAACGGACATTATTTCCTGTCAGATTTGTGTGATTTTTACATATTTACTGTTACATATTTTAGTTTAGATCGATTGAAACACGAATTCCTGCAAGTATGCATGATTATTTTTTAGATATATATTTAATACATATATTAAAGTTGATTCACTTTTATGTTCCTACCACTAGTTCATGGTTCTTTAGTATGTATTCTTGTGACAATTATACTACGGTCTCAGGCTGTAATTCTGTTATAAATAGATTGGTTCCATGACAGTTCATCCTGCGACAATTCATCCGGCGACAGTTCATCCTGCGACAGTTCATCCTGCCGACAGTTCATCCTGCCGACAGTTCATCCTGCCGACAATTCGTCCGGCGACAATTCATCCTGCCTGATCATTTAGAAGATTTTTTCTTCAAGTAAGTATGCAAAGAGGATATACGGTCGTACAACCTAACCTAACCTAACCTAACCTAACCTAACCTAACCTAACCTGACCTAACCTTACCTAACCTAACCTAACCTAACCTAACCTAACCTAACCTAACCTAACCTAGCCGTGTTTGGTGACTAGATCTGAATAGCCAGGAAGATACGTTTTCCACATCTCCTTCCCCTCACCACTACCTTCAGCATCACACCATACCAAAATTGGGGATGCCATTGGCACTCACTGGCTCGAGACAGTTGGGACTCTTGTGTTTTTTTTTTAAATCAGTTAATTCACCCTAAAAAGATGGTGTTAATTTCAGATAAAAAAAGTTATATTAGATGCAAGTAGGAATCTTTACCGTTCTTTGCTAAGCCGACTGCACGTATAAGTATGTCGTATTTTGATATTCACGCATGCTTCTTCGGAGAGTCGAAATTGTGGTTAGTAAAATATTTTTACAGCGGATTTCCACTCAAGATGCCTTCAGATATAAGTATATCGATTTTGGTTGTACGGCAGTATATCCTCTTTGCATACTTACTTAATAAAAATCTTCTAAATGATCAGGCAGGATGAATTGTCGCCGGATGAATTGTCGGCGGGATGAACTGTCGGCAGGATGAACTGTCGGCAGGATGAACTGTCGCAGGATGAACTGTCGCCGGATGAATTGTCGCAGGACGAATTGTCGGGTCACCAAATAGATTACACATCATTGGTAACTTTGATACCAAGTTGCTGATATTTTTAATATGCCTCTATTGAAGTATAAAGATGCACTAATTAAACATTTTACCAGTACATATTTTAATAAAGCGCATCACTGTGACCTGACCGACTAACATACTGTTAAACAAAAACGTGTATGTAAATGGAATTTGTGCCCATAATTATTAATAAATAAACAAGATTTTTTCTGGCAAGTGTAATTGTCATCATAACGCTTAGTCAATTGTTGTGCGTATGTATGTAGATTCCCACAAGATTACATAGAGTTTTTAGTTAATAAAAGAAAGATACAATCACTCAAAAATGCATTGTATATGTTTAAATTCGTAGGGTCCGAACATAAAGATTTCCTACTCGGAATACCAAGAAACTTTATAGTTAACTTCAAAGTATTTATAACTAGCTGGTTCCCGGCATGCGTTGCTATGCCATATAATAAAGAAATTGTTTCTCCCTGCAAGTCCTTTCCCATTCATCCCATTCCCGTTCCCCTTCCTCCTCCCCTTCCTCTCCCGCGTCACCTTCCCCTCTTGCGTTCACACTTCGTCTCCTCCACCTTTCCTCTCCTTAGTTCACTCTCCCCCTTCCCCCGTCCCGCGAACCCCCCTCCACCCTCCACCTCCCGCATTCCATACATTCAGTCCCGGTACATTCAGTTTTCAAGCTCGCGTGCTCCTATTGTATTTTTTTTACATATTTCATAATGCCAGAGCTCACCAGTAGTTTTATATAAACCTTGTCCTGACAATAACGAACACACAAAAAAAGAATTATCCGATTTGGTGCAGTCGTTCGGAAGTTATGTGCGTACATACATTTCGGCGATTCATTTTTATTTATATAGAAGATAGAAGATAGAAGCTAGAAGCTAGAAGCTAGAAGATAAAAGATAGAAGATAGAAGATAGAAGATAGAAGATAGAAGATAGAAGATAGAAGATAGAAGATAGAAGATAGAAGATAGAAGATAGAAGATAGAAGATAGAAGATAGAAGATAGAAGATAGAAGATAGAAGATAGAAGATAGAAGATAGAAGATAGAAGATAGAAGATAGAAGATAGAAGATAGAAGATAGAAGATAGAAGATAGAAGATAGAAGATAGAAGATAGAAGATAGAAGATAGAAGATAGAAGATAGAAGATAGAAGATAGAAGATAGAAGATAGAAGATAGAAGATAGAAGATAGAAGATAGAAGATAGAAGATAGAAGATAGAAGATAGAAGATAGAAGATAGAAGATAGAAGATAGAAGATAGAAGATAGATAGATAGATTTAACGTTTTTAAACAAAGCCTGACTGTTTTCGCGATGCTTACACACAGTGTTCAATCTTTTATCATTATTAGTTGGGCAAGAAAAAAATGACTGCTTGAAAATTTCTAAGCGTCAAAATAATATGGCAGGCGAAGATTGTATTTTTAATAGAGGAAAATCGTGCTCCACAGCTCTGGTAAAGGTCAAAATAAAGGGCCTAACGACAACATTGCGTAGTTTTTTTGCGTAATTTTCGTTACGCAAAATACAACATAATATTTTGATATGTATTCAAGTAGCTCCGAAAATATAACAATATTACCATCTTTCTAAATATTAAGCATTGCTAATTTTATTTCGGCGTAACGTCATATCACAAAATCTTAATTGTTCACTCATCTGTACAAAATACTGGAAAGCCCTACATAGCGCATAAATTGGAGCAAATTACTTAACAAAAGGCATTAAGAACATAATAATTTTATAAACTATTTAGGTATCTCTCTGTGAGAAGATATTGAGCAAATTGTTTCACTGAATCCCGTTATGCGAAATCTATGCTAATTTTCCAGCAGAATAAACTTCTACAGCGAGTTGAGTGTCTTGCTTTAATGAATAACAGATTACGTGAGTAACGCAATATACCATAAATGGATTATAATGTACGTTATTAACGAGGATGTTGAATATTCAGTATATTACTGAAGTGTTCTTTCCAGACATTCAATATTTTTGAGGAAATTTGAAAGATATTCACCTTCCTTCCATTATTCAGTCAATTCCTTCAGTCCTTAAATTATTATAGAATTTTAAAAAAACCTATAACAAAACGAATATAGTTATATGCATCCACAAGGCTGGTTGCAATTCGAAGTAAATCCTACTTATGTTATTTCTCGTAGCGGAGTGTGGATCTAATATATATTTATAGAAATAACGTTTTTAAATACCCACCATTTTCTAAAAGAAGCGGCAAAGCACACACTTCACCACAATCTTCAATTTCACATCTGCCCTGATAATCGACTCTGTAACGCTATCGGAAACGTTTGCTAGAGAAGGAGGCAGAACAAGACGGTGTATAACCAAATAAATCATGAAATTCGCTCATGCATTCCCTTGTGTTTCATTATAATACACAATAATTTGCAAATCGATCGAACGCTTTTCTTCTTTCGAAAAGATTTGTGAGGCGTGTATGGGTAAAAAAAACCCTTCACGCAGCATCCTCAAAGATGACGTAAGCCCTGTGGAATTTTTTTTCTCTGTTTTGCAGACATTGCCGATTTTAGGCCTCTTTTCGAAAACAGTAACTACTAAAAAACTTACTTCCGTAAATATACTACATTAAAACACCTCTACGAGAAATTGCATTCTGCCTAGGATTCACTGCGACCATGAAAATGAATATAATATTATCTTTGTCTAGTTGTTTTTATGTATACGTTTGTTGGAAAATTGAAATATTTATAATTTCTTTGTACATTTTTGTTGATTACGGACTTGCATGTCTGGTCATTTTATTGCATAGCGAACTGCGTACCGACAGCACATCTGAGTTGTGGGGAGTTCAGACCATGACTGACAAATCTCAGCACCCCCCTGTTACCAGCAAATTTCTCTCCAACCGCACGAAGGTGTTCAAAGTGCCACGGAAGATTAATAGATCGTCGGCACCCTATGCAGTAGCATTTAGTGGTAAATACAAGTGAATCCTCTCACGAAGAGCCGTGCGTAATTCAAAAGAAAATGTCATTAAATTTTGTAAAGAAATGAATCATTGAAGCTGTGGGACTTTGAGTGGTAGAGACATTCAAAGAGGTTACCTAAATATAATCGAGGAATTTACTCACTAAAGTTACAAACATGTGACAGAGAGAATGAAACTTAGTGGATCTTGGTGATCGAGGCCGGAGACGCAAGTGGCTCTGAGACGGCGGGCGCGGAGTTTATATTGAGTTTCCGAGCGATTTAAAGTGCAGTCCCGATGGTTTTGGAAGCCATCAAAGACCGGTGAGGATTGCTGATAAGATAACGTGGCCTACAGTGATTGGACGCCGGGTTATCACTTAGTTGTCAGTGTAGAGCAGGGTGGGCGCGGAGTCTGCGGGTCTGCACAAGGGTTGCACAAAACCTTTTACATATATTGGAAGTGCGTAGGCTGGCCTTTTTGATATCTGAGTAGTTACATTCTTCATTGATAATTTCTTAAAACCTTGTGTTTTAAAACGATTTACTGAAAAATCATTTTAAGGAGCGCTCGTTTAAATGTATTCGTGCACACCGACAGTATCGCGAGAAAGTGTCAAACTAGTTTGGGACACTCACCCGCAATCCCCTCGTAACCCGTAATAGCTCCACAATGTGTGCCAATACGTCGCCTTAGTTCGTATTTGTCCAACAGACCATTAGAAAATTTTAAACGAGGAGAAGGTTTTCTTTCATTATTTCAATGAAACATTATGATAGGTGTAAGATAAAGCCATTTCCGTGAAGGTAAAGGTTTCTTTAGTTTAAATAATTCTTAGTTAATGATAAACTATCATTTTTTATACCGGGTTCAAGTCCCGTTGGCGTCATGTAACTTTTCTCGGAAGGTTTTTTTCAATGTAGATGAGTATTTCAGGCTGATAATTATTGCTTATAATAATTGTTACCCCTTATTTTTTAGTTTAAAGTGGAGATTGAACCAAAACTAAAATGGTCTGTTGGACAAAAAAGAACTGAGGCGACGACTACACAATCAAAAATCTATTCTGATTTATCTGTAGACCTACCCGTAGGTACATTTGGAACCGACCGAAATGATATTTCTATAATGCAGTTAATTAAAACGCGCTGATTTTTTAATAATGATGACTCTTTCGTGAATGATTTGTTGATAATATTGTCTATCATCACAAGGGTCACATTTCCACTTCTTCCAAAGTAGTAGATACTTTTAGCCACGCTCTTGCGAAACACATTCAGAGCGTTTAACCAGCCAGCGGACGAAAATCCACATTTTGTCGAAAGTTGTTCTTACGACCGTGCAGGGCGGTTACAATGAGAAAGATTAATTATTCTCCGTACCAGCTTTTTTAAATTATAACTCAATATCGAATTTATTTCAATTCAAATTAGCTTTAATTTATACCTTCATCCAAAAATGCTGAAAGACGTGATGATAAAACTATTAAAATAATGTACTTCTTGTAGTTATTTTTTGATTATAAGTATTTATCATTTTTCAATAATGTCTAAATTTAATAAGAATGTTAAAAAAATCTGAAATATATTAGTTTGTAAGTGCGCAAATAAATACACAAACGGACCAATTTTCGCCAAGAAACACATGTACGTACATATTTTTTAATGATTTTATTGATACTAAAATTAAAATTCTAAAACATACGTTTGTATTGATTTATTTTATTGCATGATTTTATTATTTGAAATGGGTGTGGTATAATACAAAAACTTTTTTGAAAATTGAGGAAATCTGCCAACGACCTATGGAATAACCTTATTATATTAAAAATTAAAAAATTTTCTCAAAATTTATTACATACGAATGCTAGATAAAAGAACAATCTTTCGAAATCCATTTATAATTTTTTGTGGAAAAGAGTCAATACGTCTAAAAACTTTTTTGAAAATGACGTATTTCCGGTTTTCTCTGGTAGTGCCCTCTTCAATAAGATTCCTCCAGATGTCTAAATTGCATTAACCCTTCGATATGCCCTCATTGTGTTGGTGATCTCATTTACGCCGAGTGCCCTGCGAGGGAAGAAACACCGATTTGTGCAAATTGCACAACACAAAATGAGAAATATGGCGAACAAAATAACACGGACCACAAGCCTTTCAGCATCTCGTGTTCCTACAAAAATAAAATGCTCAAAGTAGCAAGAGAAAGAATCGAATATGAATAAAAATGGCAGACTTTTATGTAATGAACTAGGCAAAATAATAATATTGACGAGAAAATATATAACAGTTACAAGAATACTAACGATCTCTACCTCAGCCCCATATGTGAACATCGAAGTATGGAATGGAACATGGATGAATTTTTAGAAAAAAATAATAATGATTTATAAAGAATCAAAGCATGTTTGGTAAGAAATTCTTTAAAGTAGTGAGGTATATACTTAACCTGGATATAAATAGTAAAAATTTAGTGCGTATATTATTTAAACAAAAAATAAAAAAAAACATTTTTCTTTTCTTTTTCTTTTTTTTGTTACAGAATAAATTTTCTGGCATTTTTATTAATGTATATTTAATTTAAAAAATTAAAATGAACATTTTGTTAATTTTTTTTTTTTTTTTTTTGCATTCTCACCAGCATTTGGTTCCTTAGAACGGGCAATCTGCCTAGCTAGGAACTAATATCGATCCACAAGACATAATAACACTTGTACACATTTTATAGTTATTTTTCAATGTTATTATTATGTTATTTTTGCCATACAAATGTATCAAATGTAATGTTATAAATAAAATAAATCAACGACAAATAAACAAGCACAGTGATATCGCTATGTTAATGCAAAATAATTGTGACATGTTGTGTGAGAAAGAAATTAAAATTAAAGGTACATACTGGCTATATGCATAAATAAGGTATTATTACTAAAAATAAAATTATCCCTCCGTTTAGAACACACTCAATTTCTATTTTTTATAGAATCGTAAGTAGGTACTTACAATAGTTTTAGATGACAAAAATTTAAATATATAAAGGTTTCACGCGATCGTATGTCAAACAATAAAGATATAACTATAATTGGGCTTTATTATCAACCAATCAGAAAAAAATGAATAAAATTAAACAAAAAAAACCTACAATAAAAAACACATAAATATGTTTAATGGTCTTAAACTTTTATTTTAAAACACTCTACCGGTTTCAGAAGCACCCTTCCTTCGTCAGGAGAATATTATAACTATATAGAAGTTTGAAGAATAGAATAGAATGTTGAAATATTATAAGAAGCTGACGAGGAAGGGTGCTTCTGAAACCGGTAGTGTTTTAAAATAAAAGTGGTCTTAAACAAATTTATGTGTTTTTTATTGTAAATTATGGCGAGCCACAAAGTTAGTGCTTTTTACAAATATGAAAAAAAACCTGCTTTAAAAAATATTTATATTGTACAAATCATATTATAATATACAACCTAAGTAAGAATCGTGACTTGCTTAGCAGGCACAATACTCTCTTTTCTGATAAGATGTGCATGAATAATGATGATCTTCAATATAATATTTATGTGGGTATACCATAAATAAAATTATTCAAAACGTTGCATACGCTACTCCGTGTCAAGAATCAAAACTAAGTACCGAAGTATCATGTAAACTTCGTCTTCGTCACTTCTTTACCCTATACACTCTCAACATACTCAAACTAAGAATACCATTTTTCCACTGGCTTCAAACAGTTGAGACTCTTGTGCGGAATACAAAAAATAGATTTATTTAGATTTATATATAGAACATAATATTATCTAAGAATACCATACTAAGTTGAAATAATAAGATAGTTCCATATATGGTTACATAGCTGCTTTATTATAAACAATGTTAAACGTGTTACGAGTATCTTCGTTAAAAATAGTACCCTCAAACCCACGTTGAGTAATAACTATTAACTACGTACATAACTATTTTTAGGCAAAATTCCAACCATAACCCCTAAAGCATAAAACCCAATACACACAAAAAAAACAACATCAAATAACATGTAAAAGTAATAATTCCTGATTCGCATTAAAATAATATCACAAAAATGTTTAATTAAATAAATTTGTGAATTTCTAATTAAGTATTTGTAAAAAGCATTAACTTTGTGGCTCGCCATAATTTACAATAAAAAACACATAAATTTGTTTAAGACCACTTTTATTTTAAAACACTCTACCGGTTTCGGAAGCACCCCTCCTTCGTCAGGAGAATATCAAATATATAAAATTCTCGAGTCACGGTGTTTGTTACCATACTCCTCCGAAACGGCTGGACCAATTTTGATGAAATTTTGTGTGCTTATCTGGTAGGTCTGAGAATCGACCAACATCTATTTTTCATACCCCTAAAAGTAAAGGGTGTTCCACTCCGAAGAAAATTATTTTCCCCATACATTTTGTATGGAACGAATTCTCCTATTTTGAAAGAACTGCAGCAATATTGTATGGGGTATAATATTGAACTGTGAACCGGGGGGGGAGGGAAGGGAGGGGGGATAGGGGGAGGGAGGGGGGAGGGGGGAGGGGGGAAAGGAAGGGGGGTTAGCGGGACGGGGGAAGGGGAGAAGTGGAGAGGGAGAGGGAACGCGAGAGGGGAATGGATACGCAGGGAGAAACAATTTAGATCAATTCAGCTAATCAGTTGACAACAGTTTTTGATTCTGAGGCGGTACGAAGTTCGCCGGATCAGCTAGTAAAGCTATAATATTCTCCCGACGAAGAAAGGGTGCTTCCGAAACCGGTAGAGCGTTTTAAAATAAAAGTGGCCTTAAACAAATTTATGTGTATTTTATTCTAATTAAGTATTTACGAGGGTTAAATATAAGTTTTAAAATCGTTTGTTGTTAGGTTCCTCATGTGCTTATGCCAAAACTTTATAAAATACTCTATTCTTATAACTGTCAACATTTTTTTTCATTTTCAAAACCCTTCTGCAATATTCAACTTCCCAAAGAACCAACTCATTTTTTTAATCCCCCTGATTTACGCCTTTTTTATGAAATATTTTACGCCAAGGGTGGCTTAAAATATTTCACTCTTTTGGAGTATAAAAGAATTCACAAGTTCACAGTGAAAGTGTAAAGCATCTGCAAAATTATTGCAAAAATTAAAGGCTTTTTAAGATTAATAATTTGCAAACTTTAAATCGGAGAAAATGTGTCCATGGTTTGAAAAACGGAGAGACTTTTTAAAAAAAGCTTTATAGGACAAAACAAAAGTACGTTTTCCGAAGTGGAAGATTCTTTCAATATAGTCCGACAATTGAATAATGTTGCTTGAATGTGAAAATACTTTAACAGCCAGGTACTTTCCAACCTTCTCCTTTCCTCCCCACATCTTTGAGCCATAGGACATTTCCAAAAAACTGACGATGTAAAGGCCCACTTACTCCTGGCTAACTTGAGTGGCCTCACATAAAAATGCAATAAGTTATTGAATTGTAGAGAACACGTCATCTTAAATTGTGGATATTAAAGACAATGGGGTTTAGCGAGGATACAAATTCTATCTCCACACTGACAGTTTCATCATTTAAAATAGACTAAAGAATTGGTAATGAGAAAAAAAAAGTTTTAAAATATGTAGAAAATCCTGTGAGGTGTGACTCGGGCGCATCAAAAAAGGAGCAGAATTCCCATCCAACGCAAATAAATAATAAAATATTTCAGGCGTGAAAAACAGTTATTTTAATCCTGGGCTCATTAGTACGTATTAAGGGATAATATTGGTCCTCATTATTAATTTCTCTAGACGTACCCTAATTATTCAAATCCCTCCGCCGCACCGTCTGTTTCCTCTCAACAACTTAACCACGCTCCATATCCGTTTAACTTTCCAAGCGTTACGCGGTCCAATTATGGTTCGATTCGGATTCAAAATTATGAACCGGCCAGTGTGAATTATTTTAAATAATTTATTGTTTCTGATGGAACTTTAACACTTTTCCATGGCGAAAGGTTTCAGTAATCCATTCTATGCGAATGGTTGGTCATTATTTAAGCGAAGTTAGGTACGTTTATTTGGCCAATAGGGACCGGACGAATTGACGAAGTTTGAAGGGTCTATTAATTTAATCGTGTAGCTTACGACAACGCGAAGGACTCATTCCAATATTGAAAGGCTTTAAAGCGTGAATTGAAACCTTTTATTATAGTCACCATTTTGCTCGGTTTTATTTTACGTTAATTTTGTGTTCATCGATTAACGACTAACTTACTTATTCTGAGATTATTTGTTTAAGCTTTTATTTACTATTTAACATTTTTAGATCATATTGTTTGTGAATAATATTCACGTTAGATGCATATTTTGACATACGAATTTATTTAAGTCACTTTAAAAAAAGTTATTTGAATCAACGGAAAAATCCCTTTCCGTAGATTAAATAACATATTTGTTAAAATTATCATTATTTATTACTAGCTTTTGCCCCCGGCGTAGCTCGCATAGTATTAGGGGGGTACCCACAGCGCCTCCTCCATCTTCCCCATCCCCACTCCAATCCCCCCCTCCTCCTCTCCCCCGCCCCCTCTCAGCCCTCTCCCCGCCACCCCCTCCCCTCACAAATCCCCCTCACCCTCTACCACCACCCTCCGCCCACCCCATCCCCCTCTCCCCCTCCGCCCTGCCCCCACATCCTATCCCCCCTCATCCCCCTCCATACCCGTTACATTCATTTTTCAAACAGCTCGCGTGCCACCTATTGCAATTTTTGTATATAAATTTCATAATGCCAGAGCTCTAACCTATAGCCTATTTTGATGTATGAGCTATATTATTGTAAAGTTTCATTAAAATCCATTCAGTGGTTTTCGCGTGAAAGAGTAACAAACATACATCCATAGAAACTTTCGCCTTTATAATTTCGCCTTTACGCACCAGATTTAAATGTCCGGGTTAAATTTTCCCCACAGGAAAAACTAAACCCATTCACACACTTCCCCAAATGATCATCTAGTCAACCCACGCTATGCAATTGCACTATATAAGTATTATAAATACAAAATAATACAAGAACAACATGTCAACCTACTAGAGATCAAATGGGAATATAATTCACCGACTCCAGATATTTTCATATCAGAGGGTTCGGCTCTGTGGCATTTCTAATTGAACCTATAAATCCTACTGATCCCTCAATATAAATACTTAAAAAATCTTTTGTAATATATAATCCTACATGTATTTAAAATTACTGATTTTTGCATTTTTATATACAAATATAAGTAGGATTGTTTTGGAGTAATTACTATTTTACATTATTTATATTTCCTTTTTTAAGTACATGCTTTTGTAGTTGGACTCGAGATTTAAATAAAGAAGACAGTACTTTACAAACGGAAAAAAATTATAATATTTTTAGAGTACGGTTTAAAACACACAAAAAAGCAGTTATTCTAAATTTCTTGAATAAAAAATAACTTATGTATAAATTTAATAAAGTTTTATGTATTTTTTAGTCGATTCAAATCAATGTCTTTATTATACATTACATTATATATCTGCTTTTAAACGCAAAAATCATGCAATAAATATTCCCTTTGTAGATTTTGTTAAAATCAGAAAAAAAAGAAAAAGAGTGTTAAAATATATATAAACTAAATTAATACACGAATGAGAGAACATATTATTAATAATAAACTAGCAAATATTACGAAGTCAGTGTAAAGACAACTAAAGGATTATACTTGTATATATTATGTAATAAGAAGAAGAGTGTAAAAAAAAAAAATTAAATTAAAATATGACTGAGAGAACATAATGATAATCAACTTGAAAACATTACAAAGTCAGTGTAAAGACAACTAAAGGATTATACTTGTATAATAAGAAGATGACTGTAAAAAAATAAATAAACTGGCTAAATTAAAATACGACTGAGAGAATATATTGAAAATCAACTTGCAAATATTACGAAGTCAGTGTAAAGACAACTAAAGGGTTATACTTGTATATAATAAGAAGACTAGGGTAAAAATATAAATAAACTGACTAAATTAAAATATGACTGAGAGAACATAAAGATAATGAACTCGCAAATATTATGAAGTCAGTGTAATGACAACTACAAAGAAAAACTACAAGCCGCCTCAGAACAGGTAATCTTAGCGAGAAGTGCTGTGAAAACTAAAACATTATTATAAAATAAATTTGGTTGTTTTCAGGTGGAAAAAATATAATAAGCCGTAATTGTTGAATGAAACACTAGTATATATTGAATTATTTGGCGGGTATTTGATAAGCCGCCATAGCTCAGTGGTCAGAGCATCCGACCGGCAATCAGAAGGACACGGGTTCATGTCCCGTTGGCGGCAAGTATTTTTTCTCGGAAGATTTTTCAATGTAAATGAGTGTTTCAGGCTGACAATTATAATAATTGTTACATTATTATAATATTTATTACCTATGCTCTTTCCTTATCTCTTCTGCAAACCTTACCGTAGATAACAATATAAAAATGTATTCCGATTTATTTGTATAGATCTTTCTTGCTAAGAAAGTAGGGCAGTTTTTATCAAATGGAAATGTATTGATGTCATACTATTTCTCAAAACAATTGCATTTTCCACTGTCTTTTACCTGTCAAATTTATAAATGCGCTGTCAACTCATGTTTCATGTGCCATTTGCATTTTTCATAAAGGTGGGAATATAATAAAAACTTGCACTATCCACAACAATAAATATGTCGACAGAGGGAGGAACAAGAGTAGATTCCTTCGTGCCTCGTCTTCTTTATTAGGTACCTACACGTTTACTTTTTATTTACTTTTTTACATTAACTCCACACGAGAGGCTCTGAGGAAACATAAATCCGTCAGGGCCTATGTCATTTTTGGGGATGCTGTGTGGGGGTTCTTTTTAGGTAAAGAAAGGAGACGAAGTTCTGGGACGGAAAAAGGTGTGAGGGGTCGCTCGAAATCTGGGGTTCAATGTGTCCAGTAGTGACGTATTAATCCATCCCTACCTCCCACTGCAATACAATACCATGGATCGAGAGATTCCGGCTGGAGAGTTAAAAGGTCTCCCAGATCCGACCCGCCATGCAATAGGTAGGCAAAACCGCACCCCATGAACTCGGAAACCCCATCTAAGTCAGCAAAGATAGCGAAGCACTTGGGGTGACCAATGGTTGGGGTGTTTATTATCTAATAAATGGTTCCCGGGGCGTGCGTTACCCATACCCGCCACCAAAATTAATTATCCCTTATTACATTAGTTTCTTTTATTAAAAAAAAAACTAATGGTTGTTGATAGGCTTCGCCCCAATTTAAATATCCTTTTTTAGATTTTTATATAATAAACTAGCTGGTTCCCGGCATGCGTTGCTATGCCATTTAATAAAGAAATTGTTTCTCTCTGCGTGTCCTTTCCCATTCGTCCCGTTCCCCTTTCGCCTCCCATTCCTCTTCCGCGTCCCCTCCCCTCTCGCGTCCCCACTCCGATTTCTCCACCTTCCCTCTCCCCACTCCACTCCCCCCTTCCCCATCCCGTGAATCCCCCTCCTGAGTTACCCTCCCCTCCCGGGTTCCCCTCCCCCCCCCTCCCTCGAACCACCTACCCGAGTTCCCCTCCCCGAGTTCCCCTCCCCCTCCCGCATTCCATACATTCAGTCCCGGTACATTCTGTTTTCAAACAGCTTGCGTGCCACATACTGCATTTTTTTACTACAAATTTCATAACGCCAGAGATCACCAGTAGCTTTACACAAACCTTGTTCTGACAATAACGAACATAAATTAAAAAGAATTATCCAATTTGGTGCAGTCGTTCGGAAGTTATGCGCGCACTTACATTTCGGCGATTCATTTTTATTTATATAGATAGATTGGAATAAACTGTTCGGTGCCTTGTTTCAAGTTTTTTAAGTCAAAAAGTTTACAGGCAGCTGTGTCACACGTCTGCACTACGGCATAACACCCCAAAAACAAATATTGAAAATACTTTTGTCTATGAAAATCTAAAAAACGTATCATATGTAGGTTTATTATTTTTGCTGATTAAATTGACATCATGTTTTATTTTTATATTTGTTACTTAGTTTGTCCTTTTTATATTTCAGAATTTTATTATTAGTTTTTTATTTCTAAACCAACCTATCTGTGAACATTAATGATTGATCCGTTTGTTTGTCAATCTATTCTGCATTTTATTAATATTCAAAGAAATGCATTGTTTCTCCCCGAATCACCTTTCCCGTGCGTCCCCGTTCCCCTCTGCGTCCCTTCCTAGCTAGCTTTTTTAATTATAGCCTATATGTTATTCTGCTGTACAAGCTATATTATTGTAAAGTTTCATTAAAATCCATTCAATATTTTTTACGAAAAAGAGTAAAAAAAAACACACATACATCTATATAAACTTTCGCGTTTATAATATTAGTAAGATAAGATATCTGTTTTAAGACTGTTTATGTTTATGTTCTTTAAAAAAATAAAAAAGGTACTCTTATTGGGGATATAGTAAACTCAATGACTTTGGGGAATCTTGTACTGCATTCACAATAAAGCAACATTTTGATGGAAAATGGTTTGTAAGTTCAGTTTGTAAGTTGCTGCTGTTTCAGAAAACATGTATCAAAGTTTTTCAGTTAGGTACATTTTAATTTTGCAACATTAACAAAAATTGGTTACAATATTACAAACATAATACCAAATAAAATATATTATGTTTATTTAGGGCAATTATTTATGATTTATTAACAAAAGTTGCGAAAATGTCACAAAGGCTTACTTAATTTTTATGTAGTAAAATAAACAAGCTGTAATTTATAGCCCTTAATATCACTACTTTTAAATTAGCGGTTTCTAATGTACTTCATCTTTATTCACATTAAAATGAAATATCTTACCCCGTTTTCACTTTAATATTCCACACTTAATATTATTCAGATTAATGGCAACATTGAACAGTTTGGAACCGCTATTCCAGGGAAATTCCTGGGATATAAAATTATTTTCGGGTAAAGGGATTCATGGTTCTACACTGAATATGAGACAAAAGAAAAATTTTATTCGACGGAATATTTCATATATCGGCACAGTCATTTTTACCATGCGAATAATTTTTTTTGGGTTTTAGCTGTTGGGTGGATGAATTCACGTGTGTCTTTTTCCTTTATTTTATTTTTGTATTCAACTATTTATGTACGTGTATGACGTGTTTAAGTATTTATTTTTTATCTAATTCACTAGAAAATACATGTATAAAATACCTTTAGGTGGTATTTAAATGCGTACATACATAAATTAAATAAAATTTATTAAATCCTTTCTTTAAGGTTGACGTGATGATTTAAAAAAATTAAATGTAGGTTAATCCTATGAATGAGATTAATTATATCTACATTTATTTTTAACTTGATTAGTAAAACCTCAAATTGCAATATTTAATTACTGAAGACAATATCAGTGAAACCCAATCGAAAATCTGAAACAGAAAAATCATAAAAGTATACAGTCACATCTGGGACTCAAACCCAGGACCTCTGACTTTCCGTAATTCAAAGGTTTGTATTCTGAAATGAAAATAATTAAAAAATTTGTATTGTCTTATTCAGTACGGTAAATTAAATATGTGACAGCTGGCTTTGTATTTCAGCTCATAATTGTATGAATCAATAATATATTTTTTTAATTAAATGAAGACAATATTAGCGAAACTCAATCAAAAATCTGATAACTCGAACCCAGGACATACGCCTTACCGGAGCGGAGCTCTACTAACTGAGCTAATAGTCCAGTCAACCTGTGTCGTAGAACACCAGTTGAAGGAAATAAATAGTATAAAGCTAATTTTTTCCCCATCGACTACAACCATTTAGACAAGTGTTTAGTCAAAAGTCCCCGCCCCTACCCCCCTTGCATCCGCCCCTGTAGCCACCCAAACATGAAAAGTGTATGGGTTTCATAAATTGCGTCTATCTCGATTATTAAACAACATATCGGATTACAATTTTTTTAATTCTCTTTACTATCATATTTTCTACAATTAATGTACAGTTAACTTTTGTCGTAACTTTTACCATTTGTTTGTAATTCGTATGAAAAGGTAAAGAATTGTATATTTTTTGGCACGTAATTTTACTTTTTGTCACAGAACTTTTCAGGCCGACATTTTATGAAAAAATATTTCCTACAAAGATTATAGCCCTTTCCATGAGCTATAAAATAATAATATTTTAATGTGTACTTTATGGCAAGGAAACGCCAGATATCAACCGTGAATGCTTGGTGCGCACAATCTCTGCGGCGCTCCGCGGCAGCTGATTCATTGCCGCACTACTCAATCCGATATGTTGTTTAATAATCGAGATAGACGCGATTTACAAAATCCTTACACTTTTCATGTTTGGGGAGCACAGGGGGGGAAGCAAGGGGGGTAGGGGCGGGGATTTTTGACAAAACACTTGTCTAAATGGTAGTAGTCGATGGGAAAAAAATTAGCTTTATACTATTTTTTTCCATCTAAAAACACAGGTTGACTGGGCTATAACTGTACCGTTCTTCGATCAAGTACTACCAACATTATCTTTATTTTCTATTTTTATAGGCTGCTTCTTTATGTACGAGGCAAGATTCAACCAGAACTAAATGCTGTCTGGATAGTGTCTTGAATAAATTTAACAATTTTTTTATTAAATATGCAACATCTATTGACTTTTATGCAAGTCAAGGATGAATAATTATTTTTTAACTCAGTAAGTAAAACCTCAAATTATTATAAATGCAATAAAAATGCAATCACACATAAATATAGCAGTCAATAAAAATAAAAATATGCCTTAAAATCCCAGGAGACCATATTTGTCCCAACGCACATAGGTCTCATATAAAACGCTGTAACTCCCTTACTATCATAGTTAGAAATATGTTCTAATCGGTTATAGAAAGAAAAAACACCACGCTTTATATTCCAATCTAAAAAATAGCCACATAAAGAGTAAAATGTACACTTTTATGTACACAAATTTTGATTCGCAAGTTAAAAAAAAAAATTGGAAATTCGGGAATTTTTTATAAATTAATTATTTTTACATTGTGCGACAAAAAAATGAGGTTACAATATGTGTCTGTTGTACATTATTTGTCTAATAAAATATTTTTTTTTAAATTTTTTTATCAGTAACTTTAGTTAGAAAAAAACGTAAGGTGAGCCATTTTGAAACCTTTTTTATGTTTGTATGCAAAATTTCTATAATAAAAAATATATGTCTATTTCCATTTCTATAATTTGAAAGCGTATTTCATCACCTTTATAAAACAGTTTTTTGTTTTTTGAATGTGCTCAGAAATATTCCAAATATTTGCATTTTATTGTGAAGCGAAAATATTTTGACCATCTGAAAAAAATGCCAAATTTTTGAAGGGATATTGTCTTCATTAATTCAATAATATTACATGGACAGAGAATGTGAAATAAAATAGATATACTAAAATTTATGAGTTGTATATTAAAATGTTCTTTTTATCCCTTCAAATAATAAGAAAATAATTTTCTGTCAAATTTTGGCTATCAAGGTTTGTGCGCAAAATTCCTGGTTCTTCCCATGCATTTTAATGTTCCTATTTATTGGTTTTTTTAACGCTTTTGCAAAAACAAAAATTTAGATAAAATAATCTTTCCGGTGTCTTTATTAGAAATCAACATTTTTGTTTCTAAATATTAAAATTTTAATATTGAAAATTTAAATTGGCTAAAAAATGCATACCTGCGAATATTCGAATTAAAGTAATTAAAATAGAATAAACTTAAAATTTAAAATACAGACTCCTTTTCTAAATAAAAATTGTAATAAAACTGTCACTTCAGTTTTTATCACTTTCATACAATTTTATTTTAAAATTAAATGTATGATACGTCCACAAATTGGCGAAAAATTAAACCGTCACTTTTGATCGGGTTTGTAAAATATCTGAAAAACCTAGCTCATATAAATACTAAGACAATGAGAAGCATTATTTCATTCCGTTTCTAACATAAAAGAAATCACAAATATTCGCATGATAGGAAGAGAGATATCTAACTTTTAATAATGCACTGTCGCACTGGGACAATCTGGGTCTCCTGTTATTATAACGGCATATGATGTTTTGGGACAACTTGGGTCTCCTGTGATTAGACGGGTTAACAGAATATTACACAGAATTTGGTTTTAAAATGTTAAATCTGGTAGAACGAAGGAATGAAAAATACACAAACAAACATTTCGAAATAGGCACCGAAAACTTTTCATTTGTTCTCCTATAATAAGCAGGTAACATTATTCACAACAAAGCGAACCCAAAATATCTCACAGATGAAATGTTTATCGGGGTATTTATGAAACACGATACTCCAGAGATTCAGTTATTAACAATGTCTTCAAATTAACAACGCCCGCCGTGGTATTCATAACACGCAGTTGAAAATGGGAATACATTTCTAAATCGGAGCTTCACATAAATATTTTCGCAATTCGGTATTGGAAAAAATAAAAGCTTTGCTCAAAGGTTATTGAGAAATGAAATGGATAAAGTCAAAATGAAATTGTTTTGAAGTAATCAAAAGCAAAGGCTTTAAATGGAACACACACCCATCAATCTACATATTTTTGTGAGGTAGACAAAACACTACTCGAAGAAATTGCGATAAACTGTTTTATAAATTTAATTTTTTTTATGTGAATGTCCCAGCTGCTCCCGTCTGGAGCCAGTGAGACATGGCATCCCTAATTAGGGCATGTTGTGAAGGTAGTGGGGAGGGGAAGGAGATGGGGAGAGGAAGGTAGGGAAGTACCTGGCTATTCAGATCTGGTCATCAAACGCGGCTAAAGCCATCTCAAGCAACGTTTCAATTCTGAATGGTGGTCACTGAGAGTATCTTCCACTCTGAAACGTGCCGCAAAAATACTATATATTAGTTTTAATGAATTAATTGTGAAATAATCCAAATTAATCAAATAAACTTTATTCGCCCATGCCGGTATTCGATCCCGCGACTTTTGGATTGTGAGTCAAGGGCCTGGACGAGCTGTAAGGTAACGGTGTTTAAAAATATTTTTATTACCCATCTTTAACTAAAATGTTTTATAATAAAAACATCGTGTAGGCAGTTCTTTTTTCACAGGAATCCCAACTGCCCGTGGTCAGTGGGACTGTAGCAACACTAATCATTAATCTGGGGTTATTGTGAGTTTCAATTTTCAATTCTGAAAGTTGGTCTTTCACTAAGGTGATACTCTGAAATGCAAATATATATATAACAATTATAACATAACATAACATATATATAACAATTAGCTAATGAAACACTGAATGAAAATTTGTCAGTAAAAGTTTAATTTTCAACTATGTCTGTATGCGAAGGTTTCCTGAAAATATGAGCTGTAATTTAAAGGTTTGTATTCTGTAACGATAATAATTTGGAAATTAGTACGCTCTCTTCCGTCTAGTACATTTAAGAAGTATGATAGCTGGCGTTGTATTCCAGCTAGTGTCCGACCGAATCAAGACTTTCTGCCGAAACCGAAACGAATCTTCGGTATCTGTCTCAGTTTCGGCCGAAACCGAAACATGTCTAAAAAAGTTTCGGTTTCGGCCGAAACTTTTTTATTTTTTAGACATGTTTCAAATCGATTGTTTACTGTTATATGTCTTATTTTTTACACTTATTCAGACAGTTAATGTGATGACCGTGGCCGGTTATCTACATTACCACCTGGACTCCGTTGTATGGATCCAGATCTTCTTGGGATGGTGATCTCCGTACAGGGTGAGGTTGCCAATAATAATAGTGGGTAGACTATTTATGTTTATTCCGAGATTGTGTACAGGTGTGCTTCGTAGGAAGCGTAAATGCAAAGAGGACGGTAGACAGCAATCACACCCTTTTATACGTTCCTCATGCTGTCTCACTCATACACGCATGTCTCTTTCATACCGCAAGACATACGTTCACCACATCCCTCCACACTTAAATCCGAAGACAGTTACACAACATGAACTGATAATTTTTTACAATACATAAAATATTCCAATATTTACAATGTAAGTAATTCATGTTGAGTCGAGAGCTGAGTGCTGCCTTCATTGACTCATCTGTGTGTTCGTGGTCGTAGTCGGTCCTTCCAATTTCCCGACGTTGACGCCACTGGATCACTGGGGCTGGAATGAGAAGGAGAAAAACCCATTAGACTGTCATCCAGGCCAAAGCTGGAGACATCGTATTCATCATACGACAGTCTCTTCGTCTCAGACGCGACATAAGGATTGCTGTGTTTCTTTTCCCATGACACACATAATTTAGACAACTGATCAAAATGCCTTTTCCAAAACATAATTTTACCATTTAAATTTACCTCAATTATATAAAGTTTTTTTCCTAATTGTTTATACACTTTCCCTGGTACCCATTTATCATTGTTTTGGTCTCTGAAATCTCTAACCATTACCTTTTGATTAATCGAAAAACCCACCGATTCTTTATTATTTCTTTTATAATAATATTTTTGATTTTCCTGACATTTAGACATTTTAATTTTTGTTTCTTTCTTAATTCTATTATCCTTATCTCTCCCCCCTCTCGGTACAAAACTGTTTAAGTTTGACCTTAGTTTCCTTCCAAACATTACAACTGCAGGTTCTAAGCCAGTTGTACAGTGTGGTGCATTTCTGTAATCAATTAAAAAATTTCTTAATTTTTCCTCATAACCTGACTGAAACTTATTTCTTATCATCATTTTTTTTAAAAAATTTTTACACGTTCGAACCGCGTTTTCTGCTAGACCATTTGATTGTGGATGATTTACCGGAGTAGTTAAATGTTTGATGTTATTCATCTCACAAAACTCTTTGAAGTCCGCTGACATGAAAGCGGCTCCATTATCTGAAACTATTGTCTGTACACTCCCGAAATAACTAAATAAACCCTTTAATATTTTAATAGTGTTATACGAATTTGGAGACTTTACTTCTACACAGTCTAACCATTTTGAGGTTGAGTCAATAATTACAAGAAAATATTTATTTGCAATTGGGCCCGCATAATTAATATGCACCCTACTCCATATTTCTTCCGTTATAGGTAAACCTCTGTTATTTTTAAATAAACTTAGAATTTGAGTATCCAAGTCATTCTCTACGTGAACTGGTTCCTCATTCCGAATTAAATTATAAATTACACTAGTATTATTCTCAACCATATTGTGAGAAACATTTTCACTTCCCTCCTGGGATAAAGTAGATTGTAAGCCCGTAAATCCAATATTAAACTTTTTAATGAAATCACGCCCTAGAACCGTAATTGTTCCCTGTTTTACTACGCAAAATTCTAACATTTCCCTATAACCGTTAAATTCAACTGTTAATAAGATATAACCCAATAAATTTAACTTACAGTTAGCGTAACCCATTAAGGTTAAATCCTTTGGTTTTAACATCAAATGTTTGAAATGTTTAACATAATCTTCGTCCGTTAAAATCGAAATTGCCGCCCCTGTGTCCAATAAACCGTTTAGTTCCACATTATTCACTAAAACTTTGCACAATATTGGTTCACAATATACTGCGTTTATCCGCAACATGTTTTTATGTTCCTGCGTATTTACGAACACTGAAGAAATGTTATTATATTTTAAACCGCGACATATCTTCCCAATATGCCCTTTCACTCTGCATTTATAACAAAACACGTCTTTAAATTTACAGTTTACTGAATCGTGATAATTCCCACAATGTTTACACTTTGTTCGGTCCGCTGACCTCGCTCTGTACGATGTAACATTCTTGTCCGAAGTTCTAAAAAAATGTTTACCTACCGAATTTTGTTTTTGTGACAAATTATTCGATGTATTTTTAAATTTATTTACTAAATCAACACTTTCCGTTTTAATTTGCTTATTCATTACCTCGAATGAATCCATAGCAATAGCACATTCTATAACCTTTTTTAATGAAAAGTTTTCAGCCTCTACAAATAATTTCTCCTTAATACGCCCCACTCGAAGACCGGTGACAAAAACATCTTTTAAATTATATTCAAGTCTGTCCTCGAATTTGCAAAATCTAACGAGATTTCTTAACCGTGCTATATAATCATTAACCGATTCTGAACTTTTTTGTTTCGTAGCAAAAAAAATTTCGCGCTCTTTGAACACATTTCGTTTGATACCTACATGATTCTCTAGTAATAACAATAAATTTTCGACCGTAATATCTGTAATTTTTTTAGGAAAACACAAATCAATCAATAAATCTATTGTCTCTGTGTGTAAATGAGATATTAAAACCGCTCTCTTTTTTTCTACCGAATTTAACTTGTCATCATTGACGAGGATGAACTGTTCGTATTGCAACACGAACGTCTCCAGTTTGTCCCTCAAATGACAAAACCTGGGCAGTTCTCCCCCTTCCATCTTCACACAGATACAATCAATCAAAGCAGAAAATTTTACAAACAGCACTCAACTCACGACTCTGTTGACTTGATGCTGCTGCTCCGATCTCGCCCTTCCGCGGACCGTCTCCTGGCTCCTGAACCCTGGTCGTCCTTCTAATGCGCCGGCACGCCTTCCGTGAGGTCTGCACCTGGTCTCTGATCTTCTCCTGAAGACCCGGACTTCTCCATCCACGCCTTACGTGTATGCTCCTCCAGGTTCTCGGCACTGAATAAACCTATCCAGCGCCTTGCTATTCCTCGGATGCCAATTTCTGCTGCTCTTGCTCTTCCTGAATGTGATCTGGCCTGATGCTGCCTGATCACCTATTGTCCACTGTAGCCTCAATCTCGTGATGTTTGCTGCCAAATGTGATTTTGGCTGCTGCGTAAATCTTCTTCCTTTATAGGCTGCGCCAAATGTGATGACCGTGGCCGGTATCAACATTACTTTCTGGACTCCTTTGTATGGATCCAGATTCCTCTATATTGTGCTCTCAGTTCAGGGAGATTGAACAATAAATACTCGTAGGTAGACTTAGCGAGTTTATTCCGAGATATGGTACAGGTAGTGCTTCTTACGAAGCGATAATCCAAAGAGGACGGTAGACAGCAATCACACCCTTTTATACGTTCCTCATGCTGTCTCACTCATACACGCATGTCTCTTTCATACCGCAAGACATACGTTCACCACAGTTAACACGTGTTAAATTAAATAAATAAAATACGATAGTGGATGTATTTGAATTTTTTTTTTTATAAAACAAACAAAAATTATGAAATTACCAAACGTGTTAACCGTATGTAACAAACATATTGTATGCGTGAGAAATAACACATAACCTACAACACAATCACGCCCGACCGGCCGGTGAAATCAGCTGATGATGGCGGGTAACACACGAGCTACGAACTCACCCGAAGTCAGCCGAACGACGCGCGATAATTCACGAACGCAGAGTTTCGGTGCGACCGAAGGTTCGGCAGAAAAACTGATGCCGAAACTAGATTTTTTTGCCGAACCTTGCTGAAACCGAAACCAAAACCGAACCTTCAGTCGGTCACTAATTCCAGCTCATAATATTGTATGAAACCATAATTAATTAAACGAAGACAATATTAGCGAAACTCAATCGAAAATCTGAAAACCGAAAATTCAGAAAAAAGATTGGGTTACATCTAGGAATCGAACCCAGGACCTAAGCCTTGCCGAGGCGGAGCTCTACCAAATGAGCTAATGTGTCCCTATCCGATTCAGTCATATGTACCAACTGTATCATACTTCGACTGAGAACTACCAACATTATCTTCATTAATGCATATTTTTATTGGCTGCTATGTTTATGCACGATTGCAAGATTCAAACCCAAATTAAACGTTATCTAGCTATTGTATTGGGTTAATTTTATCCATTATTATTTTTAATGTGCGACATCTGTTGCCTTTTATGTCTTATACCTACACCTGAAAAAAATACTGTCTCAGTATTTTTCTTCACAAAATAAAACGATGTCTTTTTCACCATTTCATTCGTTTATCTTTCTCTCTGGAAAAATCAAATTAGCTTATTTTCGTAATATTGAAAGACGAACCGATATCTCTTATTCGAGGGTTATATTGGTGTATCCACCAACATGAATTGTTTTTATCCTTCCCAACTCCTGTTTTCACCCTTCCTAACAAAACAAAGACTTACAAAATAATATATGTATTGTAATAAAACAATCTCTTTTCTATTGCGTGAGAAGAAATATATAAAGAATTCAGCAGATGTTCTTACGAACATTATACACAGTACCGTCAATAAGTATTGAAATAATATTATCTTCAATTTGGGACGCGGGTATGGGTACCACCGCCCCAGGAACCATTTAGTGGATAATCATAGGTCACCTCAAATAGTTCGCTACGTTTGGTGACTTAGCAGTCCTTGTCTAGCGAATTGGCGGCGAATACGTTTGCCCACTTACAGTGCGACTGGCCAGATTGGGAAGTTTGAAGGAGACCTTACCTAGAACACTCCAGCGGACTCTCTCGACCCATCGCCTTGCACCGCTGTGAGAGGAGTAGATTCATGCATCTGTCACTCCTGGACACATTGACCCCCAGATTCCTATCCACCCCTCGTACCTTTTTCCTGCTCAGAACTTCTTCCCCTTTCTTTCCATTAAAAGAACTTCCACGAAGCATCTCCAAAGATGATATAGGCCCTGAGGATTTTTTTTTCCTCAGTGCCTAGTAGAAGTTTATATTAAAAAAATACTTGATGTTTTTTTAATTTACTTTCGACGATAATTTCCCTACATAAAATCAAATTTGTTCCATCCTTATATGTATCAAAATATGGTTTTTGTTGTTAATGCTTTTTAAAAGCTTTTTGTGTGAGGTGGCTATGGCTAAATTATCTAGATATACGAGTCACGGGTGCCTCAAGAAGTCATTTGGAACCATACAAATATTTAATAGGCAAATATGTAATTGGTTAGGACGGGGTATATCAAGAGTCTGATTAGTGAACAATATTAAGGGTGGATTTGGATGGACGTGAATGAGCGAAGATAAAAGAAAAATACATGTGGTTGAACGCTGGTGAAATTTTTTTAAATGAAAAGCGCGAACGATTATGGACAACCAACATATTTTGATTCGTTGATTAGTTTTCCAAAAATTCGAGAAGGACGGAGATATTTTTAAAAAGACTTTTTTTATGATTACGACCACATTTTGAAAGTTTTATAATAGGAAGAAAAAAATCTCTCTGAAATAATACGACGTTAAACAGGTTTATTTAATAAATTTGAACCCCCAAATTCCGTATGTAGTGGAAAACGAAAAATGGTGAATTATTCTTTTTTGGCGTCTTTCTGGGAAGAGCTAATCAGGAAAGAGGGTAGGCGGCATACTGAGAGGGGAGGGATGGGTATTGCAAATTGTCAGGGTAACCGCACAACAAAAGACTTTTTTCAATTTAGGATGATCATTGACTGACGCAGCAGTTTGATCATTCTTCATACGCATTGAATGTTTTGTTGAACACATTTACCCAAATCCATCAAGGGTTAAGCCACTGTATTATTTATGTTCAAATTTCATCAGCATTTGGCGATACGTAAGTTATTTGTGAATGATGTTATGAATGTATTGAAAAACTGCCAGCCTTGGAATAGGAAGCGAAAGGACGAAACCAACCTACAGAATTCGGTAGATACGATTTTCCTGCGGGGTAGTGAAACAGCGTACAATCGAAATACAAATAAAACACTTCGTATTTAATGCCGATTGCAAACATAATGTACAAGTTTTACCAAGTTTAGATCATAATAATAATTGGATAATTTGTAGAGCATTGTTTTTATGAAATATCACCACGAGGACGATGTACAATGTATTATGATATCTTAGGCTCTGTCTAACTTTTTTTATTTACAAACAGATACATAAATTATATTTACATAGCAGGTCACTTCCGATGAACACACTATAATTAAAAACTTTACGATTGGAGAAGACATGACTTTGCACGCGGAGGACACCATATTTAAAACAATGGACATAACATGATTTTACATTTGTTACCCCCCATTATTGTTGGTATTACATTTATGAGAAGATTGGTTCCAAAAGTGGAGTTGATGTTTATTTCGAAAGACTGGAGAATTTAGAACTCTTTAGGACTGGAGAATTTTCAGGAAATGACATTACAAAGCTTGCAAGTTCTTATTTACTAATATATTTATACATTAGTTATTTAAAATGTCGCGGGCTGTGAAGATGAAGGTGGAAGGTTTTTAACTTTACTATACGACTGTCTGAAAAGGTGAGTTTTAAGTTTATCTCTAAATTCTGACGAGTCTGTGATTATTCTAAAATCATGAACTGAGCATTAGTGTATACCTATATGTGGCAGTCCATTCCAGATTCTAAGGTATTAGGTATTCCTTAGTCCTGACACTCCGAAAGCACGCTCACCAAACCTAGTATCTGGTGTGCGCTTTGGTGCCTTAACTGATTATTTTAATGGTTCCTTAACTGGCGATTTGGTTCTCTTCATTTGATAGTTCAACAAATGCGTTGATAACAGAAGTTGAGTGCCAGAAAAATATGTGGCGCAAGCGCTTACGGAAGAAAAAATCGATAATGCCTCAGAAAACCCACAAAAATTTAATTAATTACCTACACGAGAATAACAGAGAAGCATGTTTTCACAAAAATAACTGTGAAAGAATCATGGATTGTTTACCAAATATATTTATTTATGTGCGTCGTTTTATCCTATTTGCCAACCTCAACGGGGATTGCTGTACACAAAGATTTGTAAAGCTTGCTGAAATAAAACGAAAAAAAATCTGCAGAAATAAGCCAAGATTTATTTATATGAACATTCAATACTGTTTTATAAAGACTCTGTAATTCCATAAATATTTTCACTTACAACAAAACAGTTTTTTTTTATCTTATCCCTTTTTGGTCCAAAAAAGATTACTGGTCTCCATTTGCAACAATGGAATGCTTTATTTGAACTGGACACAACAAAATATTATTGGCCTTTTCGTTTAACCTTACTCAAAGCAACAAAGAAATAAGTCACACATGTGTTCATTTTAGCGATTACTCACCAACATCAATAGACCGGTGTGATGAATGCCAACCTTCAACCTACGAGAAGCCTACAAGAAAAAATTTTTTCCTCTAAATATTATGTAGAGAAAATGGTACATTCGGCGACATCTGTCCGAGCAGTTGGAAACTATACAGAAATCTGCATAGAGACTGGAGCGAGGGAACCCCCATATCATAGCTATCTCGAGGACAAAGGAAGTTTGGATTCTGCCAATGAGGGAGTAAATAAGGCGATTAAAAATAATTTGAACCAATCAGAGAAATTATAGGCGTGTATCGTTTTAGTGGGCTTTGATCAGATTGAGCGGCCTTGAATTCTTTCCCACAGGAACGAAAGTTCAACGAACGGAATAGTAAACAGAACTAAAGACAAAGAGTTGAAGGATTATTGACCCGGGTCGTGTTTATTTAAGGCGCGATCGAGAACTGCAGGTTTTGGGCACCTAACGTTTCAAATGGAAACAAGAAAATCTTAGGCGGAAATGTTGAAAATAAGTAAATGAAAAATCATCAATAAGGGCACGGAAAACGTAACATGAATGGTCCCAGGGGTCGATTTAATTAAAACCGATCTGGAATGATCACAAAAAACGGGTAGAATCTCGAAAATTTTCACAAACTGAATATAATAACCTGAAAAAGTGGGAAAATCTATTGATATGGAAATGGAATGGTGAAACGAAGTTATTAGAGCCAAATATCTCAAAAGAAAACTGATTGGAACTACTTAAATTGACTTTAATAGGTACCGATATAAGGATTACTCTGATCTGACAACACTATTCACGATAAACAGGATATTGAAAATATTGCATATCAAAGGCCACGGTACATTTTGGTCACTCTACAATTAAATCAAATCACAGGAAAAGATGCTTAACGTAGCCTGACACTGGGAAATGCGTGAGAACCGTCGAAGGAATCGCTAACCGTTTGACTAGAGAAAAAAGGTTGGCTATCACTTTGTTGATATGACTTTATCCAAATAAAATTATAGAACATGATTTCAAGCAATTAAGGGTATCATTAACACGAAACGACCTAAACAAAATTATACAAGTTAAATACGAATATTTACTCTAAAATAAAAACATTACTTTTATGGTGTAGGCATTAAAAAAATGAATTACGAGCAAGTACATGAAATTTTTAATATAAATACCTGTCAATGAGAAAATTTATGTGATTTTTTACGAGAGAGAGACACTAAACTAATTTGGTTCTAAGACATGAGATAGGGAATTAGCAGAGATTTGACAAAAGGTCATATACGGAGGAACCGAATTTGGTCCTTTTCCTATGAAAGTCTGGGCGATCAGGGGTGATTTTTCTATGAAAGGAGAGCTCTAAAAAGTTTTTAAAAGACCATGGTTTGATAAAGAAAGGGAATTCGTTGGGAGATTGAGGGAGAGTTCGGATGAAATAACGGGAAGTGCGCGATCAAGAAAAATGTAAAGGTGCGCGAAGAAGACTAGTAAACTAGTGCTTCTAGTAGAGTTGAAAAATGTCTACAAGTGTTTGCAAAAAAAATAATTAATTCAGTGTTTTATTTTCCCTTTAAAATTGAGGAATAAAAATTTCAAAGACGATCAACGGAGAGTCCGGAAAAGTGCCTAAATAATACTTCGTGAAAGTTCGGGTGTTTTATAATGAAAGTGTTTAAAGTCAGTAAATAAGAATTAAATGACATTCGGGGTTCTTTCTTACAACTTATATTTAGTGGTTTTATAACATTTAACAAAAATCCAGTGTCTTAAAATAAATCAAATTACCGGATAAAAGAAAATATAACACGCGATTTTAAAATTAACTATAGGTGATATAATAATTAAAACTTTAACCTTACTTTAAATAACATGACATATGTAAAATAAATAACAATAACGAATTGTTCGAGTCACGTTTAAACTACAGTGGTTCAATAATAAAGCGGTTAAAAATCCTTTGTGAATTGAATAACGAAATTGTAATAAACAGTAGTGATAATAATTCGTACACTTGGAAAACGTGCGTATCTACGGTTATTAATTCTAAAGTGATATTAAAATATTGAGAATAAATAATAATTTACCTAATTTCGGACAATAAAATTAAACATCTGATTTGTTATTTGATGAATCACCTCTCGAAGGCGAATGAAATAAAACAGTAATTAATACGAGGTTGAGGAACTAAGCGAAATACCGAAGTGAATTTTAAATAGACAGATATTTGAAGAGTTTTTTTTCATCATCAGAGTCTTTTCTCAAAAAGGGCCGATAGGAATCCATTAGCTAGGAAACGAAAAAAAAGGAAAACCTCGATCACAATGTCAAAGTTATGAAAGTTCCGACTGGGAAAAATTGTAATCGATCGAGGGCGGTAAGATAAAACCAATTATTAATTATTTTCAGAGACAAAGAAGAAAGGGACGAGCGTGCATCACCAATAAATCAATCGGACCTTTGAAGTTTGTCACTAACACACTAATAACAATTTTCACTTGCTCGAAAGTGGGTCAAACAGGAAATACCTGCTTTAGAGTTAGGATACATATGTAGGTATTTACTTCAGTTAGGTAAATACGCTAATTTATTATAACTCATATAAAACGAATCGAGGCGCGTAGAACGTAATAAATGACTATCGTGGAAGCTCTTTATTCTATATTTCGTGTGCGGGAGTATACAAGCGTCTCAAAATTAGGTCAAACAAACAAATACCTACTTATAAATTAGGTCATACAAGTACTTGTTTTAGTTAGGTAGGTGTAATGTTTATTTAAGCGCGTATAAGGAATGCGACGTAAGATATCAGTTCGATTCGTAACCGAAATACCTATATTTCTCAGAACTATGTAGGTCAAGCAAATTATACCTTAGTTGAAACTAGGTCATCCAGATACCTCTAGGTTAGCAAGGTACCTATTTAAATGATCAGTGTTTAAGCAAATCTAGGTCAAATAAATAAGAAAGAATTAGTTAAACGATGAATTGTGCTTCAAAAGGACAATGACCGTAGAAATAAACAATCTCCAAAGTAGGTCAGTATACCGAAGGTCAACTATGTGAAGTGTAAACAAATAAACCATAACAAATGACGTACCTATTTAATATCGTTCATTGGAGGTAATCATTTATTGGTTCAATGTAATTAGGTATTTATTACACGATGTGAATAGAAATATGCCTCTCAAACAACTTAGGGTATAATAATAATAAAAATAATAATTTATCCCAGAATATATGCAGGGAAAGTGCGATACAATACGTTCCATATTTTAAAATTACAAATAATAATAATAATAAGACGAGGGAAAATAATTAACGACAACACATAAATTAAATAAACAAATAACCATGAGAAATGAAATACGTAACGCTAAAATCAATGGAAATAGCCAATTGGTAGGTATAACTAATACCTACCGAATCCTTTCACCAGCGTGATTAGGGTATGTTATATGACCTTCGATAGTGTATCTAAAAATTCGATTAGAGTTCAATGACACGGTCACCTAGATTCCATCAACGAATAAACAAAACAAAAGCACAAATGTCAAGGGGCAGGTTTATCAATCATAGCTTACGACGGAAACTTCGCCCAATATGTGAAGGTAAAATCGACGTTAAATTCAATCAATTCTAAACGACTTGATTTTACTACAGCGATCGCCAATAGGTAGCATTGATTCAGCGCGAAAAATTTCGCAAAGTAAAGTACTGCGACTAGCTTCAAACTCAAAGAGAGCTCATCACAATTATTCAGGAGGTCATTAATTCAATGACAACTTGACTTATCTCGTTTTAAATCTTTCTTATAGCAAGTAGGTATCCAAGAACCCATAAATACCCATAATCCTAAAACCTAATACACGAGGATCTAGTGACCTCATTTAAAAAACACTGGTGTTCAAATACTCATACAGTCCTGAATCCTAACTTGTCTTCGAATGTAAGCTTCAAGGCTTCTGTATGTAGGTATGAGCCATCTGGAAATGTAAGTGTCAACCTTTCTCGAACGGACGGCTTTGATCTTGTGGCGGTATTGTCGAGGTGGGCATGCGGGGAAGAGGAAGGACGTATGCGGACAGTACGCTGACGCGGCATTAAAGCCACAGGTTATTTGCATACCGTGAGTCTTGTCGAACCTGAAAGCAAACATAAGGTTCACGAGGTGAGTTTTATGTCAGCTAGTCAGAGGTGGAGTGTAACGCTGGGTCGGTCACGTGGGAGGAAGGATCTGCCCGTCACAAGCTTACGCCACATTTAACGGATAGAGGCATGATAAGGGAAGACATGAAATACCCCTTCTAGACTCAGTAGAGTTAAATTCAACCCGGAGGCGTCGGAAGTCGGAGTGGGACAGAAAAACGGCATGAAGACTTGGTATTCCCCCTGCTGGCGTGAAGGGCCCCTTTCATAGCATGAGACGCTCGTCGAAGAGAGTAAAACTCGGATCTAAGGACAAGCCTAGCAAACGTACTGGGAGAATTCGAGTTTGTAATTGTTGTTCATCGGTTTTCACTTGGTTAGCGGAGGAGCCGACTTTTCAGCAAACATATTATCCCCCTCCCCATATCCATCCATTCCTGCTCTTTCAACAATTTTGCGAATACTAACCAATAACACTAACTATGACTACAAACACATTATGTTAGGGGAAGCTGCAGACAAGAACTCCAATTGAGAAAACCGGACTCTCGAATATGAACATTCTACACTGGTAAGATAAGGTTTTTATTTTTTTGAAATGATGAAATTTGTTAACTGTTGTTTATGTTATCGATGTATCAGCGGTGATAGGAAGAATTAAATAAACACACTAAATTCCTACGGAAATCAAATAGACACAAAGTCTAAGGCGGGGTTAGTTTATCAAACTCGGTAAAAGATACTCAAATAATAATAATTAATAAATCGGAAAATTCTCACCCTTTCTCTAAAAGAATCTAGGGGTTACCACACGTAATACATTATCTTCTCTACATATGTGTGCATATTAAGTATGCAAACAGATGTAAAATCTAAAATAAAAAATCACACAACGCAGATTATAGAAATAATGTGAACTAAAATCTTAAATCTTGATTACTGTGAGAAAATCGCAGGGATTTAAGAAGATAGGGTAGGTTTAGCTAGACTACAAGGTATAGGGGTTTAGAAATCACGAGCCTGAGGTAGAAATAAACCGAAAGGAGGGTTGAGTCAGGCCATCATACCTAGTGGTGTGATCAGTAGGACATAAGGGTAGAATCATGAGCGTGGCTACGAGACAGGAGCTACGAGATTTAAACTACGAGGTAGAAGCTTAGAAAAGTAAATCAGCTAGGTAGGGTTCATCACAATTGGTGTCAAAAGCCAAGGGTGGCGGACCATTACACCGGTAAAACTCTGAAAATGTTTTAATTTTTTAAAACTTTTTTATTGTGACACTGAACCCAACATCCAACATACAGTAAAACTATAGGAAATGGAATGAAGCTGGTCAGGAAGAGGTAAAATAAAAAGGGTACATGAAGGATTGGAAGTATTTGTATGAAGAATGTCTAATGAAAAAAATAACAAAGAATATCAAGAAATATACAAAGTAATGACAAATGAAAATACTTTTATTATACCTAATTTAACACCACAAATGCAAAACCATTATAATATTTACCAACCCATTAAAAACTACAATAATCTCCCTTCAGAATAGAGCTGTATTATAAAGCAATCAGAACAAATAATAAACGGCGTAGTCCAGTGGTAAGGCTCTTGACTCGCACTCTGAAGGTCGCGGGATCGAACCCCGGCGCGCGGCGTGGCAAATAAATTTTATTTTGATTAATTTGTGTTATTTCACAATTTATTCATTTAAAATAATATATAGTATATTTGCGGTACGTTCCAGAGTGGAAGATACTCTCAGTATCGCCCTGGTGGAAGACCACCATTCGGAATTGAAACGTTGTTTGAAATGGCTTTTGTCGTGTTTGGTGACCATATCTGAATAGTCAGATACTTCCCCACCTTCCTCTTCCCTATCTCCTTCCTCTCCCCACTATCTTTAGCCTCACAATATATCCCAATTGGGGATGCCATAGTCCCACTGGCTCCAAACGGGAGCAGTTGGGACTCTTGTGCGGTATTCACGTAAAAAAAAAACAATGAAGCATTATGTTATTGTATTATAAGCAAATTTTATTTATTTTAATGGCACATGTTGTAACGTATGTGTTGAAAATACCATTATATAAATATCATTATATCACCAACATTCAAAATTAGTATGTTTAGCAGTAAATTCACTGATTGACGCAACCAAGTAAATTATCAATACGTCAAAATGTGTATGCAATATGGCAACTGTAAATTTTCTCAAATAAAAAATAATAATTAAAAAGCTTTACAGGTAGGTACTTCCTTTCTCGAGCTTCAAAAAAATATTAATAAACCTGAAATACATGGAGTTAGAAACGAGGCATTCCTGATTTTTTTGTAGTAGCCCTCTCTTAAAAAATACACAAATAAAGAAATTCAAAATATCCTCAGAGTTTAATACCAAATTGGAAACTGAAGTACGGCTCGGAGCAGACGATAACAAGTACCACTTCTCTCATAAGACCAGCAGCAGCTGTGCGGGAAATATCAGCGCAAAGCGCCTGACGTTTCGCAGAGCTTTTATCGTCTGGGAATTTCTTTGATGGCGTTTCACAGCATCTTTGTTCACAAACGCGTGAAAATTGACCACATTCTGTCGGGTCCAAACGAGAAGACTGCTTGACTTTATCTTGTGTTTATTTTGTTTCCCAGTCCCGAGATGATCTCGTTATTTTGCGGCTTAATTTTAATGAAAAGACTTTTATAAGGGGGTTTCTGACGTCCTTGTTGCAGAAACACATTCTATAGCAATTGGTTTTTCTTTTCATCGAAATTTACAAAAATATCTTCCACCCTGCCAAATCCTCATATTTTAGTAATGTCGAGCCTTTACTCACAACAGCAATTTAGTAAATTCCTCAGTTTCTTCGCTTCTTCTTTTTTATGGTTTATTAAACTTATTTACAGTTTTTAACTTATTTATAGTTGTACATAGGGAAGTTCTGATGTCAATCCTATCATAAAATGACAGGAATTTATCATGGGAAGGACGAAAGCGGAATAAATACAGTAGACATAGGTTCTCAACAACAATACTACGAGTGATCCGATTAACCATTTAATGCACCGGAAAAAGAAAACACGCCTAGATGATATGAATACGCTGAGTGAATAGATGGAAAAAAGAAAATTTTCGATTAGAAAAAGGTTGAAAGAAGCTGTCGGAAACATCCCAGGAACATGCCACGATCAAGTAAATTATGTACTTGTAACGAGTCCAAATCCCATTTTCTCCTAATCATCGAACAAACTCAATTTAATAACCGTAGTAAAACATTTAAATTTCTCCTCTGAAACATTTTATGAAGAAAATCCTTTTTTTTACATGAATACCGAACAAGAGTCCCAACTGATCCCGTCTGGAGACAGTGGGACTATGGCATCCCCATTTGGGGTATCTTGTGAGGCTGGAGGTAGTGGGGAGGGGAAGGAGGTAGGGAACAGGAAGGTGGGGATAGTACCTGGCTATCAAGCAACGTTTCAATTCTGAATGGTGGTCTTACACCAAGGCGATACTGAAAGTATCTTCCGCTCTTCCGGAACGTGCCGCAAATATACTACATATTATTTTAAATTAATAAATTGTGAAATAACACAAATTAATCAAATAAAATTTATTTGCCACACCAGGATTCGATCCCGAGACCTTCGGAGTGCTAGTCAAGAGCCTTACCGCAGGACTATCCTTTGCTGTAGGTAGCGTACAGGGTGTGATTTACGAACCAGTGAGTCCTCATTTGGAATAAAAAAAATGGAGATGGCAATTTCGTTTCCAATGACAATATTTCCAACAACACAAGAAATCAGAGGGTCAGTAGAATACATACTCGAAAAAAATTCTAATATTTCGCCGAAAAATTTCCGGGAATCACCGGAGACAAAAATGTGATTTGTCCTTTTAATAAATGGTAAAAGTAGATGTCTCTTAACACCACCCTGTATATAAAAAAGGAACGCACTCAAATATTCTGGTAATTCTAAAACGTGTTTTCGTCAAATTTAAATTTGAAATTCTCATTCATAAATTTCGAAACGTTCACTCATTTCAGATCGTACTTTATTCCAAATAACGAGAAGATCATTTGTGGAAAGTTCTAGGGATTCATAAATATTATTCGTCATCTTTTTACAAGGCAAGCGTTCTAAAAATAAACAAATTAATAATAGCCCTTCAAAAATTTGGCATTTTTTTTAGATGGTCAAAATATTTTCGCTTTACAATAAAATGCAAATATTTGGATATTTCTGAGCACATTCAAAAACCAAAAACTGTTTTAGAAAGGTGATAAAATACGCTTTCAAATTATAGAATTTGAAATAAACATATTTTTTTTATTATAAAATTTTTGCATACAAACATAAAAAAGTTTTCAAAATGGCTCACTTTACGTTTTTTCTACTAAAGTTACTGATAATAAAAAAACATACATATTTTATTAGAAAAATATACAACAAACACATAAAAAAACATAAACATAAAAAAAAACATAAACACATAAACCTCACTTTTTTGTCGCTCTATGTAAAAATAATTATTAAAAAAATTCCAGAAGTTTCAAATTATTTTTTCAATTTGCGATTCAAAACATGTGTACATAAAAGTGTACATTTTACTTTTTTGGTAGCTATTTTTAGATTGGAATATAAAGCGTGGTGTTTTTCCTTTTTAACACCGATTAGAACATAATTCTAACTATGATAGTAAGGAAGTTAGAGCATTTTATATCATATCTATGTGCGTTGGGACAAATATGGTCTCCTGTGATTAAACGGGATAGGCAATGTAGTTGATTGAGAAACGTATTTCGTCGTAACAATACAGGGTCGGAACTTTTGTATTTGAATATCTTTGATCGGAACTATTACGATGAAGAGCACCGCTTGATTATTTCCTACGCCTTTTTCATTTCATAATATGTAAAAATTGGTATTAGACAAAGAAAGTACGTTCAGAGACTGTTCATAACGGAAACAAAGGAATTCTATTTTATTTCATAATATGATCAATATAACATCAGATCTGCTGTTTAACTATTTATTTATTTATAAATTGAAATTATATAAATTGTAATAATAACAAAAAACAGCCACGCAAAGCTGCCGGCCGTAAGGCGGCTTGTCTGCAGGTGCTACCGTTTTTCTTTTATTTAATAAACATAACATCCGCTATATCCATATTATTTGTGGAAATTACATGTACATAAAAAAGAAATTAATTTTTTGTAATTATATTATTCCAGTGCATTATTAAAAGAGATGTGACAGTACTTTGCGGTTTTCTCCAAATCAATGAAATTTAATATAGCGGACATAGACATTACATGACTCAACTCGTCTCTTCTTCTGATTGCAACTACTTCCTTTATCACGAACCCACTATTCGTCCCCTGGATTATCATTTGGGTAAGATTTGTAGCTGTCTTAAATTCAAACATACTTCGGCGAGTCCCTTTTTATTGACGTTGTGCAGAACATGGAGTCGACTTGTCGGTGCAATGAGTCCCCGACCCGAATATAAGAAGATGAAGGCATGTAAAAAAATAAATTGTTCAGTGTATTATTTGATTTTATTTAGAAAAAAAAATACTGACATAAAAAAGGCAGCCAAGAACATTAAAAAAATTATGATATTAAAAAAATAATTGAAAATACTATAATTTTGTTTTGTAGCTATCGTTTTATGCCTCATGGTAAGTTGTGAAAATTACAAGAAACGGAAGTAAAAGCAGCTACCGTTGTTCATCGGAAAAACTTTCTCAATGACTAGCTTAGGTGTTGTTTCCAGTATTATATTATATTCCCTGTGGAAAGAAGCGATGATGGATGGAGCATTCATGATTTAATTTCGCCCCCTGTACTCTATGGTTGATATGATGAAGTTTTTCCGCTGAAGTACAATGTAGAAAGATTTCCGCTGAAGTACAGTATATGATTTTATAATCAATCAATGATTATTTGTTTATGAAGATAGTTAATATCAAGACGTGTGAATTTTTTTATGCCCGCCAGTGTAGTTTTATATGACCTTCATTACATTCCTCTACGGCCTTCGAGGTCGAGGAGTAAGGCTATTGGCTCACAATCCGAAGATCGCGGGATCGAGCTTGAAATAGCTTTAGCCGTGTTTAGTGACCAGATTTAAATAGTCAGGTACTTCAACAACTTTCTCTTTCCCATCTCCTTCCTATACCCACTATCTTCAGCCTTACAACATACCCCAATTGGGGATGCAATATTCTGACTGGCTCCAGACGGAAGCAGCTGTCCTCTTGTTAAGTATTAAAAAAAATATATTAAAAAAAATCCTTAACCCAGTAGTGAATAAAATTAGCTGGCGGCTTTTTACAGCCTGAAAATTGCTGTATTGGTAGAGAATGAGATTTTCAACCAAAAACGCTTTAGAGGAAGCCACAAGCCAAAAATGTGCATTTTCTTAGGGTGCCTTATGTTATCACGAATTTAGATAACAGGGATAAAAATCGCTTGGCTAACGGAGTCTAGAAACGGTCGATTCCAGTGCTAAAGCGGTTTTTATATATTTTTGTGAATAATTTTAGAAGCAAGATAAAAAAGTTTATCAGTTAATCAAGGGAAACTGTTCAACGATTCGTGGTAAAGATTAATCGAAAACATTGATTTCACATAAACCTTCGCCAAAAACGTCGAATAATGGCTCTTTAAAAAACTATCTTTTTGTCGTTCGAGCTTATTCAACACGGAGCTGTCGATTAAAGCATACTCGAATCAGTTCGGCGGATCCGCCCGTGTATTCCTCACGGATCGGCTCTGGCCGTAGCGTCAGTTCGCTGTCTGTCCGTCATGAGCTGATCCATGTGTGAATGTACGCAACGAATTGGCTCGCCGAGCATGACCTCATTCGCAGTCGGTTGTCCTGCAGAGCGGTTAAAATATTGGTTTTTTCCTAGATTTCAGATCAAAACTTCCCTAGATTTCAGAATGATTTTGTATGAGGTACTCAAGTTCTGATTTCCCCCTGAATATCCTGGGGGGAGGGGGTTAGTTTAATGTTCTAGAGAATTTAAAATTTTCCAGATATTTTTCCAAAATATAAATATTCGCTAATCAAACAGACTAATACGCAACTAATTCATCTACATTTTCTTTTAAGATACATTTTAAGATGACTCTCAGAGAACAACAATATTAAGCGAGGTAAAGAAGACCCTGGGAAAGCATTGTCACATTTATTTATCAAGTGCAATCACCGACACAATACGTTCCTTCTCCGGAGAAGAATTTAAAAGAATGAAGAATTTTAACAACCGCCCTGGAAAACATTTTCCTATCTTATACAATCGGAACTATTCAACCATTTCATCGCCCATTGACAGACAATACCTATGTATGTGAAGAAAACATCCTACATCCTGCACCCTATAAGCTTTCCAATTCTCTTTTCACGACCAATTTTAGTTCGTGACACTTGTTGCTCCTTTGCATGTATTGTGACCGAAGAATGCCAATTTTTCTGTCCTTAAAGTTTTTCATCAAGTGACAGAGACGATAACTCGAAGTATGAATATAATTAATTGGATAAGGGCCTCTAATAGACATCCAGCCAAATTAAAATCGGCATACGACAGGAATGAACGGGAATAGTGCCAAGAAATTAAATGACTCGCAAGTGAACCGAAGAATAAGTCAGGAAAACCAGAAAAAAGAGAAACCCTATGATTGACCGGTCGCTGACCGAGTTGGCATCGCGTTTGGGTCCCACCCAGACGTCCCGCGTTCGATTCCTCGGCTGGCTAAGTCCTCCATTACGATACAAGCAACATTTTCCGCTTTCTGTGATGGTAAGAGTCAGGTATGTGTAACCCGGAAATGTTAGTCTTTCTTTTTAAAAATTATAAAGCAAAAGGTATAACAGTGCAAGAAAAACAGAATATTGTGCAATGCGCACGGATGGTGTATGAATAATTTAGAATAAAGAATTAGTTCGTGCCAAGAAAGCTGTATGACATTTCTACCCCACTGCACATCACTGCAGAGAAACGGCATCATGGTAAGTTAGTTACATATACATGTACAATTTAAATTTTATCCTGACGAAGAAACCATTTGTTTGGAAACATGTTGATAATTGTGATTAAATAAGTGGTGTTTTACAGAGTGATTTTTTTAATTCAATTAAAATTATGCCATAAGATGATTTTGAAAAGATTAATTTTATACTTTTGAATGTAGGTATAACTTTGTGGTTATCCATTATAGATAAATGAAACAATTTAACTTTGCTTGAACCACTTATATATTTGAGTAAAGCCGACCGGTTTCGGATCGACCGTTCCTTCTTCAGGGCATACTAATTTGACAGTTATGAAATATGGATGGCGATATTATTTCTTGTATAAAAAGCTGGTTTAATGTTAGAAGGGAGATTTTTGCAACATTGAACTGAAAAATTATTAATGTTCAAAATTTTACGCCAGCCTTTATCAAATTATATATTATTAATTTATCAAATTATCCTTTATCTTGGTCTATTACCCAACACTTATTAGAATTATATAGATATTCATTTTTTGAAATTTTTTGAAGTATTTTATTTAAGATGTTATCAATTAAACTTGGTTAATATCCGTTATTTACAGCAATTTGTTGAATAACTGTCAAATCAATTTGTTGAAAAACTGAAGAAGGAAAGGTCGTTCCGAAACCGGTCGGCTTTACTCAAATATATAAGTGGTTCAAACAAAGTAAAATTGTTTCATTTATCTAGATTAATTTTACGTTGATACTTTTATTACCTTTCAAATAAGTATACTTCGTTAATGTCGTGCCCCAAAACTAAACAACTACCCAGATTACCTAGATGGTCACCTGATCACCGGTAATATATCTGATATAAACAACGTAAATGTTGATATTTTCCCAGAAACTCGTATGATAAGAATAACAATGAGGGTAGGCGGTGATTGAACAATGGAGTTTGCCTCTCGGCTGAGAAACCCCGTCTCTGCGCCAATATGTGAGGAACGAATAGGCGTCTTTATATTCCTATGCATTCCTTGGTAAAATATATCAGAGGAAATTAAGTTAAAACCTCAGCACGAGGAGGCAGTGCGCCTTAGGGGTATAAACTTGTAGAGGCTCAGGAAAAAGGGAAATTAAATCTATTACGAAACAAAACATTACTAATAATAAGGACATGAAAAGATCAAAAACAATGTCTTACTTTGCAACCATTGTCCAAAACTGGATATAATAAAAGGAACGAGATTTATAAATTATATACCTTACTAGGTATTATTTAGCTATAAGTTTTGAATCAGTTTATTTTCTCATTGTCTACGATCGGTCTATTACCCAACACTTATCTTTACACATTTTTTTGTGAAAATTGAAGAAACTTATCTTTTCTTTTATTTTGTTTAAGTTTACATAACATATGAGACCTTACTTTACATTTTCATTTCGATTTCTTTTTTATAGGACCGACCTACATATTTGACTATTATATAAAAATAGTAATGGTGCGTTTCTTCATTTACCGAGATTGCTTAATGCAATGCTAATTGTAAAAGTAAACGGTCAAATGCATAGAAATTTCGTTTAAATTTTAAATTTCGATCGTTTACTTTCGCAATTAGCATTGCATTTACCGAGAATGCTAAATGCAATGCTAATTGTAAAAGTAAACGGTCAAATGCATAGAAATTTTAAATTTCGATCGTTTACTTTTACAATTAGCATTGCATTTAGCATTCTCGGTAAATGCAATGCTAATTGTAAAAGTAAACGATCGAAATTTAAAATTTAAACGAAATTTCTATGCATTTGACCGTTTACTTTTACAATTAGCATTGCTCGTGATGTTGTGGTCAGTACCTAAATTTCGATCGTTTACTTTTACAATTAGCATTGCATTTAGCATTCTTGGTAAATGAAGAAACCGACCATAAGTGTAATTGTCTTGTATGGAAGCAGGTACTGACCACAACATCACGAGCCCATGTCTAGTAGGTATAGTGGTCGAAAAATAATAAAAAATGTAATAAATAACTGAATAAAGAAAAATAGTAAAACTATTTTTTTGAAAAAGGTAAGTGAACTAGGATAATTTTGTGCTATTGGTTTTGTGTGAATTATTTTTCCAATGATTTTAAAATACTGTAACAAGTCACGAAAACTATCATAATTAAAGAAAAATGAAATAATTTAACTTTGTATAAACCACTTATTTGATGCGCAAATCCGACCGGTTTCGGAACAAACGTTCCTTCGTCAGGGAAAGCTTATACTAATTTGACAGTTTCGAACAATGTTTTATTATGGTAGGGGTGGAGCTGTTGCTAGATAATAATGTAGATTGGGTAGGTAGGTATTAGTGTAGAGTGGGTGGGTAGGGGAACAAATCCATGATTGGGCTATATGACAATATTTTTTGTTTGTTAATAATAGATTCATTATTTTTAAGGGATTTTTTAATTTCCAAGGCTTCTAAGTTATCTAAACATTTTCCTTTATTATTAATATGAAGAATATTTATCCCTGTATTTTTTTCAAAACTATGGTTATTTTCAATGATATGGTTAGCAAACTCAGAAAAATTATTATTATTAAGACATCTTAAATGTTCTTTGATTCTGATTTCAAAATTACGAGTGGTTTTTCCAATATAAAATGAGGGACAATCATTGCATTTGAGTTTATATATTCCGGAATTAGTCAATTTATGGTCTTTATCTTTAGTATTTCTCAAAAAATTACCGATATTATTTCTTGTATAAAACGCTGGTTTAATATTAATCTATTTCCTAATGTGCCTATTACTGAAAGTAAAGCAATTATTTCCAAATTATTGAAAGATTCTAAATTACCTAGAAATCTGTCTAGTGACCTAACTCGTTTATTTAACTTAGTTTTAAATCAAAATTATTTTCAATACAATAATGTCATATACCAACAAAAAGAAGGCCTTCCAATGGGAGCCCCCACCAGTCCTCTTATTGCTGATATATTTATGAATGATTTGGAAACAACTGTTTTTAATTCAAAATCACCTCTTTTAAACAATGTTTTACTATGGAAGAGATATGTGGATGATATCTTCGTCATTTGGACAGGATCTGAACGTCAACTCAACAACTTTCTTAACCTTTTAAATTCCTTTCATAACCAAATAAAATTTACGATAGAAATAGGCAATGAAAAATTAAACTTTTTGGATTTAACTTTATCTATTATAAATAATAAAATCGATTTTAGAATATATCGCAAGCCAACATACACTGACATAGTAATTCATAGGACCTCCAACCACCCTGTCTCACAAAAACACTCCACCTTCCATTCCATGATACACCGCTTAGTAAATGTCCCAATGTCTAATAATAATTTCCTTTCTGAACTTTCAATAATAAAACAAATTGCTATAAATAACGGATATGAACCAAAATTAATTGATAACATCCTAAATAAAAAACTTATCAAAATTTCAAAAAATAAATATCTATACAATTCTAATAATATTAATGATAAAGAATGGCGTAAAATTTTGTATATTAATAATTTTTCAGTTCAATGTTGCAAAAATCTTCCTTCTAATATTAAACCAGCGTTTTATACAAGAAATAATATCGGTAATTTTTTGAGAAATACTAAAGATAAAGACCATAAATTGACTAATTCCGGAATATATAAACTCAAATGCAATGATTGTCCCTCATTTTATATTGGAAAAACCACTCGTAATTTTGAAATCAGAATCAAAGAACATTTAAGATGTCTTAATAATAATAATTTTTCTGAGTTTGCTAACCATATCATTGAAAATAACCATAGTTTTGAAAAAAATACAGGGATAAATATTCTTCATATTAATAATAAAGGAAAACGTTTAGATAACTTAGAAGCCTTGGAAATTAAAAAATCCCTTAAAAATAATGAATCTATTATTAACAAACAAAAAATATTGTCATATAGCCCAATCATGGATTTGTTCCCCTACCCACCCACTCTACACTAATACCTACCTACCCAATCTACATTATTATCTAGCAACAGCTCCACCCCTACCATAATAAAACATTGTTCGAAACTGTCAAATTAGTATAAGCTTTCCCTGACGAAGGAACGTTTGTTCCGAAACCGGTCGGATTTGCGCATCAAATAAGTGGTTTATACAAAGTTAAATTATTTCATTTTTCTATAATGGATAACCACAAAGTAATAGCTACATTCAAAAATATATATATCATAATTAACTTCATTAATCGTATGATTCTGACATTTCCCGGTATAATATTCTTCTTCACAAGTAATTTAGAAAAATATTTCTCATTGTAAGTACACCTACTTAACGAAATTATAAATGAGCCTTATAATCTTATAATCGTTTAATTTATCAACTATTCTGACGATAGTAGTTGTACTGCAATTTTTGTAGGGTTTATGAAACCCGACTATCGACACCAAGACCTGTGATGCAGGATTACATTAATTGAATTTTACATAATACTCGAGAGCAGCACCCGACATGCTTTGCAACGCCACTAATAAAGAAATTGTTTTTCCCTGCGTGTCTTTTCCCATTCGTCCCGTTTCTCTCCGTCTTCCCTTCCCCTCCCACGTCCTCTTCCCCTAACGCATTCCTCCTCCAACATCCCCGCCTTCCCTCTCCAGCGAACCCCCGTCCCACGATCACCTCCTATCTTCCGCGTTCAATATATTCAGTCCTGGTACATTTGGATTTTCAAACAGCTCGCGTGTCACCTATTGCAATTTTTTTTTCATATATAACGAACATTCATTGTTTATATTACATGAACGAACAATCTATCGCATTTGGTACCTAACTTGGGTACCTATTTAAAATAAATATAATTTTTGATTAGATTCAAAGTATTCGATTTTGGTTAGTACCATAGGTGAGTTCTTCGATTAAATTCATTAATTTAAAGAGTTTATTAAAAAATTGAATTTTGATTTAATCGATGGTTTGCAAAATGTCATTCTCAAATTGTGACATTTTTAACAGTTTTGTAAGAGTTTTGTAATGATTAAAAAAGGTTTCAGATGTATTAATTGTCGTGTTGTGTTTATAATTCAGAAACCTTTGCGAAGGTGGAAAGCAAGTATTTTGAAAGTTTCAAACATTTCCCATACTTAATATAGTAATGCATAGTTAACTCACGTACACAGAAACATATATATATTTTATATACATAGATATTTATTTAATGTTAACACAGGACGCCCAAGAGCGTCCGTTTCCGGCAATGCCTTTAGAGGGTATATTTGGTGTTTCTATGAGGAGAGTACTTACAATATCATAGTTTTTTTAAATATCTGTGGTGGAAAATAAATCCATTATTAACTGAAAGGGAAGAACCTTAGCCTCTACGTTACTAAAGCAACATTTACCAAATAAATATAAGTAACTGCCTGCTTCCTTAAATGGAATGTTGGTTCTAGCCCGTTGGGTTGAAAACCATCTACTGGAAGTTTGGCAGATCAAGTAGGAATACAAAATCCGGTACCCTCATAGTCCATTTTCAAAAGAAGTTATTGTTTGCTATAAAATTTTATGAATGCCATAGATTTTGAGTTGTGTAAACTTGAAATCGTTTCGGATCCGATAAAAAAATAATAATCCACGCTTTTTGTGAGAAGCATTATAGCTTTATTACATTCCCCGCGGCAAAATATTAAAATTGAACAAACAGGCAGTATCCCTCAAGATTCGCTACGTTCATCACAGTAAGATAAAATTAATAAGTTTAGCCCCCAGAAATCGTCTCTTAATAATTGCAATATGAGGAAGCGCCCTTTCAGAAAGTAATAACAGATGACCTTTTTCATATCTATGTGTTGATTTTATCCACATTTCCTAACGGTTGATTCTGTATTATTTGCGTTAGATTAACGCAGGCGGTGTTAAATCAGTAGCATGTAACGTACATCATCTCAACTTCAACGTCGCATGTAACGTGAATAACAGGAGTGTTGATATTTCTCCATCAACACTCCTGTTATTCACGTTTATAAATATATTCACGTGAATAACAGGAGTGTTTATATTTCTCCATCAACACTCCTGTAATTCACGTTTATAAATATATTCACGTGAATAACAGGAGTGTTGATATTTCTCCATCAACACTCCTGTTATTCACGTTTATAAATATATTCACGTGAATAACAGGAGTTATTTGTTGATATTTCTCCATCAACACTCCTGTTATTCACGTTTACATGCGATTCATTTAACACCGATTGACCTGCGTTAGTTTAACGCAACAGATACCGAATCACCCTTCCTGTAATCGAGCTATATAACAATTATTGCGTCAGCAGAAAATTAAGGCTTTTATTGTCAATTTTCTTACTGTCTCTTTAAATTTTTATTACAAGTATAGGCACCAAACCTGCATTTCAAGAATCTGTTGAATTATAAGGGAATAATGTCCTTGGACCTAAAATATTTTTCAATAACCCTTTGATGTCCATTCAGAGTAGAAGCTATTCTCTGGAAGACTCTGCATTGATAGATGATAAATTCAAAATCAAAACGATGCTTTACTCGAAAGGGTTATAATCGTACTTTGTTTCGAGATCTGAGAAGCCAATCTTATATATTTTCTCTTTTTCACTAAAACGTTCAGCTTCCCAACATTCTTCAAATAAAATGGGTCTCAGTCAATAATTCACGAAGAACAAAGATGGAAACTTGGTTAGTAGGAGTTGCAAAAAAAGAATTAAATGTTTTAAATTGTTTTAACGCGGAAAAGATCGGATGTTCCCGAAATAAGAAAATATAAACCTTGTGCCTTTGTAACATATTCTTAATAGTTATTCGTTCACAGAGCTTGTGCAATTCTGCCCCAAGCTTACCTCGTGTAATGACGTGCTTTATCTTTTAGGTATTCTTCTTGTTATCCAACTTTATTAAATGCTCTTTGAGATAATTTTGCATTATGAAATATTCGTATTCGAGGCAGCGTGAAATTGCGAATTCGGAGTTTTCGAAACGGAGAAACTCAGTCTTATTTATTCTGATAAACTTAATTTCGCGTTAAAAAATACATCACTAAAAGTTCGGTTGGGAAGAGAAAAACTTAACGAGCTTTGTTAAATGCGACGTACCGCATTTGATGTTTGTTATTTTGTATCGCCGTTCACGCGGTTCAAAATCGTTTTCATTCTGTTTTTTCTACTAATTGGAAACTGGAGATTTTTATCATTGTATGTATAAAAATTACCATTAATTACCAACTGAAACATCGTCACACCTAAAAATATTATTTATTTTCCTTATTTTAAACCTGATGAATAAAGTGATTTCAAGTCCTTAAGTTTATTTAATTAGAAAAACTAGCTTGATATTTTGGCTATAAAAAAGTATTTGGAACTACTAATACGCCGAGATCTACGATACTGAAATATTTTAAATTCGACATCATTTAAATTAAATTTAAAACAATTTCGAAATTTTTATGGCTAATTTCAAGATCGTTAAGGCTTTCGACTGCAAACATGAATATTCCGAACTAAAAATGAAGTATCCGTAATTGTTTAGAATCAAATTGTGAAAACAGCTGATACACCTTTTATTGTATACACCCTGTTTACAGTTGGCTTTCCTGTTGGCATTCCTGTTTCCAGTTGACGAAATGTAAAATGTCGTAATAGTTATATGATGTTAATACTTTTCGACACCTTGGAGATACGCAAAAACCAAACTTCATATTTTAAATCGGAGTACACAAACTGCCATATTTCACTCTAAAAACATGATTTTTTTTAATCATAAAACAATGCTTTTAACTCATAATGCAATTTTTTTTTAATTAGCTTACTTTAACTCTAAGCAATCAAAGAGTTATCGTTGAATATCCAAGTGTGTACAGAAATGGATTAAATTTATATAATAATATTTTTTATATATACTCATATAGGTACTCCTACACTAAACGTAAATTTAAAAGAATAAATTATGAAAAATAGATATCCAACAAATGTAAGGATAATAATTAGTGAAAACATAATAATGATTAACCAAATAGATGTCATTATAAATTACAGTAAAAACTAGATTTGGAAGTAGATACTTACAGAAAAAAAAACGGGATGTGCAATTCACACGCGGTAGAAAGGAAACCTTCAGTAAACCAAAGTGGATAAGAGTGGGGAGGCTACGAAGCACTGCACAAAGAGGAGACTGATAGGCTACGAAGCACCGCACAAAGAGGAGAACGGTTATACTATCTCTTTCTCTCGCAGGCTAAATGTGTTTGTCTCTTTTTAGTGTCGCTATTTTTCGTTTCATCGAGTTTACGCACGCTTGACTTGGGGAGTAAGCTGGCGAATGCGCGACGAGAGCGTTACGAAAAACGAAAATCTCTTTCTCTCAAAGCCAGTTACGTTACACAGTCCAGGCCTATTGTCTGTATCACACTGTAGGAGCAAGAGAGAGCAGTGTGCGCGCATATTTTCTTTCTATCATACCTTTAGATGGAGCAGAAGTTTTACTTCAGTTGTGTGGTCTAAAGCATACTCGTTTTTTTTTAAATGTAATGTTTTGCAATGATTTTATAAATGTGTAAGATTTAAAAAAAAAAATCGTTTTTCAAGTAATTCAATTTGTTAATTTCAACGCGGCATTAATCACTTACAAAATCAGTACAATCTTTTTAATTCAATTTGCAACTTCCAAATCACATTCATAAATGATAAATTAAAATCTATAGATCACAGTGATTGAGTCAAACCAAGTTACGTCATAAATTTGTCGTTTCAGTTAAAATTGTCAACGTAAATTAATTTCGCGGAGTATCGCGCCAAAAGCATGTCGATGACGTTTCAAATTAAAACGTATATTTGAACACTCATAACAACAAGGCCATTATTTTTATTTATTGATCGTGTTACCGATAATTTCTACCATATCAAGATGAGAAATGTGAGTTTTTTGAAGTGAAAATTCTTTAGCGCCGCTAGTGACTTGAAATTCGGGTGAAACGGAAACGCGTCACAACTCAGTTCTACACAAATTCTCGGTTCTAATACAATGCGGTAAATTCGCCCCTTGACAGCGCAGTGGGCAAGGCACCTGGCAAGTCTCAGCGGCCAGAGAGACAGACATCAAGTAAACGGAGGTTCAAATCCTATGTTATCCAAAAAAAAAAAAATTTTATTTTTGTGAAATCAATACCCAATCTTCAAACCACTTTAAAATAAACAGGTAAAAAGAAAAGAAAGCGACATCTAGTGACTCAGGGTCTATTTCATCTTTGGGGATGCTGTGTGGAGGATATTTTTTGGGAAAGTATGGAAAGAAATTCTGGGAAGGAAAATGGTGTGAAGGAATCTCGTCGTCAATGTGTCTAGGAGTGACGGTCGTATGAATCCTTCCCTCCCACTGCGATGGGTCGAGAGAATCCGGCTGGAGAAGTTAAAAGGTCTCTCACAACCAGACTCTGCCGATCCGTCCCGCCATGCAGGAGTTGGGCAGACGCCTCCGCCAACAAGACATTGACAAACCTCACCCCATGAACACGGGCACCCCTGTAGCTAATCACTCGGGGTGACCTATGACAGACCTTTGTTTATGTTATCCAATAAATGATTCTCAGGGTTGCAGTACCTATATCCGCCTCACATTCTGAATTCTTGAGTAAGAGAAATATTTAAACAAAATAATCAGATACCAACATATTTTTAAAATTTAGCAAATTTATTAATCAGGATTGCAAGAAAACAAATCAATCTACGAGTAATTGAAAATACACATCACGTGTTCTCCATGGCATTAAAAAAAAGTGAAACCGCACTGCTTCCAACAGATCCCAGCCGTCTGGAGCCAATGAGACTATAACATCCCCAATTGGGGTATGTTATAATCTCATTTTGAATTTCTCGCTCGGCCGGGCTTTTACATGTTTTTTTTTTACACAAAATAAATACAATAAGTACAACAAAAACAAAATACTCCACCATACAAGATGGAAAAACAGTAAACTAGGAAAAGTACAATATATATAAATGAAATAAGTCGAAGTAGAGTTAGGAAGTTTGTTTAATTAGGTTTGTTGTTCTGCTTTCCTACGTAAATTCTACAATGACCTATTTGTATTTAGTGATTCATGAGTCAAATATGTCAACAACATCCTTATAATCATTACCCAAATTTTGTACACGGCAAACGGGAGCATACAATTCTGATTCCGTGTTGGAGTAGATTTTGCTTCGATGCTGGTTAGTGAAGTACATGGAAAAAAATCAAGTATAATAAATTGTTCAGGGCTGTCAATTACTGAATATATAATTATGTAAACGTTAACTATTTTACGGTAGGATAATTTTAGTAAAATTAGTTTACACAGTGGATAATCATAATTGAAGTTCTTGTAATATTTGATTCTGAAAACAATAAATCTTAAAAAATTATTTTGATTTTTTTCAATCGAGAGAGAACGAATAGCATAACTTGGTGCCCACAATGTTTATTTTATTTATTTGTTTGTTTACGCCTTGATGGCTTTTACATATAAAATAAATTGTACAGGAGCATTATAACAAGTATGCAGTATCATAAGTAGTACTTGTACATAACATGATAAACAGAGCTAGAAAGGTATAAGTAGGCCTAACAAGTAGGTATCAGTATTCGAATAATTGTTTACAAAGGAGTTCAACCAGCGAATTCGTAGGTATTCGGGCTCACGCTACATTAGATTCAATAATTATTGTCACAATATCACACAAAATGTGATTCCAAATATACTCGAAGCATACTGGTATTGCAGTGTACTCGATATGACTCCTACGTCGACTTCTACTCCTCGATGTTGTGAGGCTGAAGGTAGTGGCGAGGGAAAGGAGTCAGGGAAGATGAAAGTGGGGAAGTAGCTGGATTTTCAGATCTGGTAATCAAACACGGCCAAAGCCATTTCAAGCAACGTTTCAATTCTGAATGGTGATATTACACCACTGTGATGCTGAGAATATCTTTCACTCTGGAATGTGCCGCAAATATATCAAACATTATCGTCATTTAGCTGTGGGTATTGCCTCTCTCTAATGCACATTTATTTTGCGTGATCTGTCTATCTCACCCATCAATGGGCCGAGATGGCCGAGCCTGTTTTTCCTTCCCAACTTACTGTCAACTGGAAAATTAAGTTTGAATGCAAACGGTTTTCCGTTAGCCGTGGTACGCGTCCTGCGTGGTTCCATGCTGACCATCTTCATCTTGTTTCTACTTCATTCACTATTTGTTCTCAGTTTTGAATAGACATTACGTCGCCTTAGTTCTTAGTTGTCCTAACGATTTTTAATTTTTAGTTTTTGTTCAATTTCCACTTTAAAATAAAAAATAAAGTATAAAAATAATAGTCAATCACTTAACTAACAATTGCGAGTATTTAAACTTATGAGGCCTTTACCTTTACGGAAATAGCTTTATCTTAAATACCTGTCATAATGTTCCATTGAAATAATGAAAGAAAACCTTCTCCTCCTGTAAAATTTCTAATGGTCGTTTGAACAATTAAGAACTAAGACGACGATCGTTGACTAAAAAATGATTATTGACTTATTGATTGTAGTTCTTAATAATAATAAAAAATATATTGATACTTGGTATACCGCAATTTTTGTGAAAAATCATCTCGAGGATGCTGTACAAATTTATAATATATTTCTTCAATACACTAACAATAACAACAAGCTAGACATTTTAATATAACAACTTATGGCTAACAGAATGCATCCACCGGCACCGGTTCGTCGATCACTATTACAAAACTATGATACGTACAATGCATTTGACCAGTGAACGTGATACTGTGTTAAAACGTACATACATTGTTATTGATCATATTCTGTTCTGACAAAATATACAGGACTGTACTCACCTGGGAGGTCATTTGAGATCAACATTGTTTATTGTTTATTAGAGAGTTTTATGTACAATTTGCACGCAGAGGATATTATTGGAAACAGATATTATTGGAAATGCTATTATTTAAGACTGGTATCATTATCATCATCACTATTGGCTCTACACTCTACAACCCCTGGTGGGTCTTGGCCTCCTCAAGAGTCTTCCTCCACTCATCTCAGTTTTGTGGCAGCTCTCTCCAGTTTAGATAGATATGTCTTTAAGGACGTTGTCGCTCCATCTAAGTCTTGGTCTTCCCAGGCTCCTTCGCCCTATTGGTCTTGAGTTCAGCAGGGACTTTGGTGCTTGATGCTTGTTCATTTTCTCTACATGACCCAGCCACCAAAGTCTTCCCAGTTTTATAAATTTTGCGACGTTTAGCTCCTTAAAATAAGACTGGTATATACTTTATTAAAGAACGTGTTTGGGGAAAGCCAAAGGAAATTTTATGTTCATACAACGATTTGATTCTTCGTGTGGTGGTCATATATTATTCGTCACAAGGTTTTAGTTGAAAGTCCTTGTTAGTTAGTACCAAATCCAACCTGACCTGGGATATATTATTTCCCTTTTTCTGGTTAATACGTTATAAATAATCATCATCATCATCACTATTGGCTCTACAACCCCTGGTGGGTCTTGGCCTCCTCAAGAGTCTTTCTCCACTCATCTCGGTTTTGTGCCAGCTCTCTCCAGTTTGGAAGTTCCAAGATAGATATGTCTTTGAGGACGTTGTCGCTCCATCTTAGTCTTGGCCTTCCCAGGCTCCTTCGCCCTATTGGTCTTGAGTTCAGCAGGGACTTTGGTGCTTGATGCTCGGTCATTCTCGGTCATTCGTTATAAATAATAGACGTATTTTATAATTATTAAAGTAGATATCACAGATAATTAACGCGCAGTGATCGATTTACAATTTATTGAATGAAAGGATCCAAAATTTAGAAATGATATTAACAATTTACCTCCTTATACGTCAGAGTAAAATAATGAAATATTGGCTACATACTGATTTGTGTGTTTTTGTTCTGAGCAGAAAAAATACATAAATCTGGACTGGTATCCTTTTTGATTGTTTCGGAACAATGGAAGTGCGAGACTTCAACATGATTGATGGATATTCGTATATTGTTTCATCAATTTGAACACAAAATCTTTTTTAATGAATGTATTCAATGCGCGCAGAGTAAATTTCGATGTTAAATCCGATCCAATTTATCCACTCTGACGATACGCGCGACCAGGGCAACTGTATAGGTAAAAAGTTTTTGTGTACAGATATGGAAGGGAATAGCAATCAGTCAATTAGTATTGCCTCCATTGTGTGTGTGCTACTGATATTGTGTTTGAACCAGGGTGGTTAGAGTTCGATTCTCTGAGGAAATGAAAAAAATAAATGTTTCGAAGTATATAGGTACTAAAAGTAACATGTTGATGTGATAATAAAAATACGCTACATAATATACAATATTTCATATACTAGTGGGCAAATGCGTTGATTTACTGCTATAAATAATTTGTTCTTACAGTGTTATTATGTACTTTTTTATGCTCCGAAAGCGAGAACTTCTTCCTTTCAGAATGCCCCATTAAACAGAGCAATTCAACTGCTTGACGATTCTGCATTGAGCATTGACATCTTCAATGTTACCTATAGAGAGTTCAGTAACTATCTTTTGACATACGTCTCAATATAGTGAAACTGCCCCTTGGACTTTTTTTTTCTCTAAAATTTTGTAATCTTCTCCTAATAATTTGGTGTATAACTGTTTTATGGAGAACCTGAAAAAATAAGTGAATAAATAATTTTGAAATTACTATTACTCTGTATGTTAGGACAACTTGTAAAATCGTATGAATATTTGTCTTAGCACATTGTCTGTATTATTTGCTGATATGATTTATCTATTCCATGTAATCTGTATTTAAAAAAAGTGTAACTTTTTTTTTAAAAACATCAAACTAACTTAAGATGGCCAATATCACCCTTAATGGGTGAAAGCCAAGTAAATGAATTAAAAATAAATAAATAAATATTCGTATAAAACCTGAAGCTTCTCACAGTCCACTACATTGTGGATAAATTTGAAGAATTATTATTTAAGCACGATTTGCGATATTCTCGGTCAATAGATTTATTTTTGAGGTATTATGTCGTTTTCCGCTACCTCCGTCTTTAACCAACGTTTCGGATAGCGTAAATAAATCATAATACTTCGACGAAACAGATTTTCAAAAATAATTAAAATGTTAAAGGAACTAAATTGGTTAACCATAAAACAAATGTTGACCTTGAACACGATGGTATTTATCCACAAAATATTGAACAACATGTTACCAAAATACTTCTCATATAAAATTGTATACAACAAGGACATTCACAGATATAACACAAGGACGTGCAAGGAAATTAGGCTACAAAAAAAGGACAAAGCGAATTCGTAGAACAGTTTACTGTACAAGGGAATGAAGTTATATAACACACTACCAGAAACTTTAAAATCCACACCAATTGGAAAGTTCAAGATGCATTGTAGGAGCTACATAAAACTCGAAAAAATATAGTGAATATGAAATATTATAATTAATTAGCTGCAATATGAAATATTATAAATAATTAGAAATTTGTAAACTTAAATGTACAAATTACTAAAATAAATTATTATTATTATTATTATTTGTACCATAGAATAAATAATATAACAAGACGTGCCTTATGGACGTGTTTCGTGATCCATTTACAGGCCTAAACGCGGCCTATAATTCAAGAGTGGAAATTCGACCCCTTTACAATAATTCAACGTAATGCTTGCTCTATCGTGTAGCCCACATATTTTATAAAAATACCACACTGTTCTATGACTTTTTTGCAAAAATAGTAGCACGCAAGAGACCTTTAACCCATTGGCCACAGAATTAATGAGCAAAAAAATTGGCTTTCACCACTGAATTAATTTTGTACCAAAAATTGAAAACCTGCTAAATCCATTGTAACTTTTAAACCATATATTGAAATGAATTAATTTCTTTAAATTTATTTACATATTCGATTAAGGTAAAGAAAAACATTAAAATAAAAATTTAAAAAATATTAAAATGTGTGTAAATAAGGATACAAACATAACCTTCTCGTTTTTTTCAACATTTAAATTCAAAAAGTTACAAGAATACATAATATTCATAAATCGAACAATAATATTTTTTATTTTTTACGTACATGTATACTAATAACTAATAAAATAATTTGGTATGATAGTCCTCAAAGCAATCAGGGACGTTCAGGGTCACTACCAAAAGTCTAAAAGTCTAGAACCACTCGCAATTTTGAAGAAATTAAATGGCGGCTGGCAGCATACAAAACTTGGAACACAAATATCAGGGAAAAAACATAAGAAACATTTTATTGCCAAGTCTACTAAATGAATGATTAATAACCTACAGAATGTTCGGCATTTAAAATTTTATTAAAAAATGTCATTGTTGAGCTCGTTTTTCGTTTTTTGGCGGACCTACTCTAGCCCGTCAGCGTGTCGGGGTTTGTGGTTAAGTACCTGAGATGCACACCCGGCAGGCTGCCGGGGTTTGTGGCCAATGGGTTAAGAAAACCGAACTCTTAATATCATAATATGTAAGTTGAAGACATATTGTGTATTCGATAGCTAAATTAGATAGGTAGCACACGCAAACAAAAACTAATTGACAGGTCGGTGGAACGCTGAATACTGATGGGCCACTGTTTTAATCGATATTTTTTGTTGTTGGCTGCAGTTAACATCTTGATGATTTGTTTTCGGAATATTTTTCTCGAAACAAAATTAACCCAGTTGTCCACAATTTATAGTGCATAATTAATATCATAGTATATCATCGTTTTTTTCTCAGCAGTCAAAATACAAAATAAGTTGTTCCTTAATGATACGCTAATAAAATTATTAACGAGAGGAAGAAAAAAAATTACAATTTTTTGCTTCTATTCTCGAAAAACTCAGAAACAAGATTAAAAATGGATCGATGCCATTTTTTTTTTTTTTTACAGTGAATACCACACAAGAATCTCAACTGCTCCGTCTGGAGCCAGTGAGACTATGGCATCCCCAATTGGGGTATGTTGTGAGGCTGAAGGTAGTGGGGAGGGGAAGGAGGTGGGGAAGAGGAAGGTTGGGAAGTGCCTGGCTATTCAGATCTGGTCACTAAACACGGCTAAAGCCATTTTCAAGCAACTTTTCAATTCTGAATGGTGGTCTTACACCAGGGCGATACTGATAGTATCTTCCACTCTGGAACATGCCTCAAATATACTATATATTATTTTAAATGAATTAATTGTGAAATAACACAAATTAATCAAATAAAATTTATTTGCGCATGCCGGGTTCGAACCCGCGACCTCCGGATTGTGAGTCAAGAATCTTACCCACTGGACTACGGAGGTCATTGGGAAAAACAACTGGTTTCCAACAGTTAATGTTTACTCATGCTATTCACACTCAGTAACTACGTATGGTATTTGCTTCGGTAAGCATGTAAATGAAAACGGGTCATTTTTGACTTGAACTGAACCCTTACATTTAAGTTTGCATATTAAAATTACATCCGTAAAAAAATTGTAAATTTAATAAAAGTTATTTTAAAACTTCAGCGCCAAAAACCCAAGAATCGAACAGCCAACAGTTCAATGAATTGCCAAAAATTCAACTGAATCAGTATGTACTTAGAATGATAAGATATCATTTCGTGTTATATATTATTTAATTTACGTGCCCGAATCAATTTTAGTTAGGCATCCAAAGAGATTATGTAAATATCTTCCTTAGTTGTGAATTAGTTTTTAATTTTGTGGGGTGAAAAGCGTAGAGTTTTTCAACCGATAATTTCAACCCTACATAATAAATTAAAAATGTGAAAGTATATTACCTAGCGTAAGGTTACTTTCCCATTTCTCGAGGCGTCAACATATACCTACTCGTATCTGGTCATACTGGTGATAAAATGTGGAAACAAGAAAATAATATGATTCTAAAATAGTAGGTAAATATCTACCCAACGGTACATAAAATATCGAGAAAATTATGCCCCTTCATTAATTTTTCATGTTAACGTTAGATCGAATAGAAAATAATATACCAAGTCTGGCGGTGTAAGAGAGACAAAGAACAGATGAAATGCGGTATTTTCAGGGCTAGAACCAAAAGGTACTAAGACGAGAGGTGCATTTAGTTCCTTTGAAAATGACATGGAAGGCACTTCTTGATGTATTCTTCAATCTATGGTTTGTAAAATTTATGATATCTTCTAGCAAGTCATATTTGAAATGATTTGAAACAGAAACGGTGCTACATAGATTATCCATTATTTATTCATTATTGAAATATTTTATACCGAAAGTTGCACCTCATCTGCCAAGATCTATTTGTGACCCCCGCATCGTGGAAATTATTTTGAGGATGTAAAAGGTGGCAAAATAAGAAGTGATGGATATAGCCTAATAATCAGTTAAGTAACTTACTAAACATAGTTAAACCCATTAGTTTCTAGTATGAATTATTATATTATCTTACAAGGACGATACTAAGAGTACCACCTCTCACCTCAGTTTTTCTTGGAATGTTTTTTAGAACTCTCAACCTCTGGGTCGAGAGCATTTTCAGCAGCAGTCTCAATTTGGGAGATAGGAATGGGTATCGCCGCCCCGGGAACCATGTGTTGAATAACCAACACCCCTGCCATAGGTCACCGCAAGTGGTACGCTACGTTTGGTGGCTTAGCAGGGGTGCCCGAGTTTACGGGTTGTCTAGGTCTGTCTAGGGAGGGTTTGTCTAGGTCTTGGTGGCGTTTTCCCACCTGCGTGGCGGGTAAGATCGCGAGAGACGGTTGAGGGAGACTTAACCTACACCTCTCCGGCCGGGCTCTCTCGAATCATCGCCTTGCACCGCAGTTTGAGGGATGAATTCATACGTCCATCATTCCTTCTGTTGACCCTCAGATTCCTACCCACCCCTCATTCTTTTTCCTTTCCAGATCTTCCTTTACATCCTTTTCCTAGAAAAACTCTCCATACAGCATCCACAAAGAAGCCATAGGCCCCGAGGGGTGTTTTTTCCTCAGGGCCTTCAGTGTGGCGCTAATGTAAAATAAAAAAAGGGAGACAATTTAGTTTATCTACAGAATGTTTTTGAAGTTCAGTTATGGCTGCCTCGGTGAAGTCTACCAAGAAATTTTATTACTAATAACCGCTGTAATCACGAACTTCAACGACAAAATTAAATGATCGCTAAGTAGGTTATCACTCCTTTGATAGATTCATGCAAAAAAAAACTTTTTTTTTACAGACCGTTAATTTCCTTGAAGTTTCGCCAAGAAGCAAAAGAAGAAAACGGAGATAAAGGAAGGAAGGTTATTGAGATTGAGAATCTTACATGAGCGATATTTTCTCGATAATCGTCTGAGTTCGAAATGAGCAACTAAACTCAAGATGAGGAAAGTTTCAGACGCTGATTTTTCCGAACATTCCCAACATTTTTTGCCATCTCATATAATTTAGTTCGTCTACTCTCATCATGGTTTGTGATTTTTATTATGTAGAAGGTGTCATTCAGACAGATAGATTGATGGGAAATTTATTGCTTGGGCTCTGGCAGGGATTGACAATAATTATTTCGATATAACTGTCATTGCTAATATACGAACAGAGATTCAGATACTGTACCAAGAATACGTGAAAACATTAGATAAACATCGTTGTGAAAGCAAAGATATTTGAAAACTAAATAATTCAGTTGGTAGAGCTGTTGCCATGTAAGCAGAAAGCAACGATATTTGAAAACTAAATAATGATTCAGTTGGTAGAGCTGTTTCCATGTAAGCAGAGGGTCCTGGGTTCGTGTCCCAGAGGTGCCAATTTCTTTTTTCTGATTTTTCTGTCTCCAGATTTTCGATCGAGTTTCGCTAATATTGTCTTCAATTAATGAAATATTACAATTTGAGATTTTACTCATAAAGTTAAAAATAAATATTCATCCTAGACTTGCAGAAAAGTTAAATAAGATGTCGCATATTAAAAATAAAATTGTATCCAGACACTATCTAGATAGAATTTAGTTCGGGTTTGAATCTTGCAATCATATATAAACATAGCAGCTAATAATATGATCGTTAAGGAAATGTAATAATGTTGGTAGTTCTTATTCGAAGTATGATACAGTTAAAAGTGACCGAATTAGATATACGAGTAGACACATTAGCCCAATTGGTAGCTCTGTTGCCATGTAAGCAGATGGTCCTGGGTTCGTGTCCCAGAGGTGCCAATATCTTTTTCTGATTTTTTTGTCTCCAGATTTTCGATTGAGTTTCGCTAATATTGTCTTCATTTAATTAAATAATTTAAGCTAAAGAATTCACTCGTTTGGCAGCAGAGGCGTGCGTCGTGCAGTCACATTGAAAAATAATTTCGAATCAATTTTTTTTAAATTCAATCAAATTACAAAAACTGGCCTAAACATCTTATCCTGCTTTCTGTGTATTGGAAAAATAATGTATGCAATATTAAAGTAAAGTACAGGCAGTTGTAGATTGATATGCCCGAGACTTGGAACATATCAAAGAGGTATTGACAGGAATGAAGTTCATTTGCATTTTCAGTTGTGGGATCAAAGAAATAAATATCCAACAAAGGAAGAATGCAATGGAGACGTAAATAAAGCATCCAGCGTAAATGATGCAAGGTAAGTGAAGAAAAACAAATGAAAAGAAAATGTCAAGGGACAGATGATGAGAAATAGTATAGTAAATGAGGGTGAGAAGGGTACGATGAATATAAAGATTAAGGAAAAGTTAAATCACATTTTAAAGAAAAAATGTAGGAGTTTCAAAACGGAGTATTTTTTATTTAAGTGTGGGATTTCAGCCATTTCAGGGAAAGTTTCAAACTGTTAGAACTATTGAATGGAAAATAATTTAGAACTTCGTAGTTTAGAGAATATTTTAAAAATTCAACCAAAACTTTAAGGACGGGTTGTTTCAAAAAATTTAAAAAATATTTTAAATTAATTTTCACGTTCTGCGTAAGTTCTATTCAAGTTCTGTGATTATTTCAGTTTCATGCAGCAACATAATGGTATAATAACAGAACTTGAATAGAACCTCCACACAACCTGAAAATTAACTTCAAATATTTGATGAATTCATCAAATTTTTTTAAACAACCCGTCCTAAGTAATTACTTATTAGAAGTAAAATTTTAACACGCAGAGGCTTTACACAACCCTTACATAAACCATTAGAACTGTTTTCTTTACACAGCAAAAACTTTTTTCTCTATAAAATGTGTTCTTTTTTTTCTATAGCAAACCCAAAAAACACTTTGTGTGTAGGACACGACCCAAAACATGCAAAAACTTATAAAATCTATACATTAACAAAGAAATAATGTAATAAGTTTATTCAGATATGGGTTTCAAATCAATTCCAAGGAAAACACAAAGCAAAGTAGCATTTCTTCAAAAATAGTTTCTACGATTAATTTCGCGGCGCCAAAGTTTGCTGAAAGGGCCTGTGGGAAATGAAAAAAGTTTTTTTTGTCTACACATAAAAAAATGTACGCTACTGAATAGTGTCGCCCGGCAAACTTTTTAAACAGGTAATGGATTTTCGAATTCCCAAGTTGGGTCTCTGACCAAAAGGCAGTGGCGGCCGGTGTCGAGGGGTAGAATAATGTGACAAGGGTTGATAGTTCCATACTTAAGTGTTTTCACAGCGTCAAATACAGTTCTAGTTTATCAAACTGTCGGCTTGCGGTGTGCCCCCCGGCCCCGGGGAGTACGACGTTATTAGTCATGGGCCGCTAACTTATTCGGTTATTGATACGGTATCGGCCGAGGTGTGAAAAGGTTGAACTTTAAACTCACTTTTGGTCTACTTCTTGCTTTGATTACCATACCACCAACGAACGGAAGTTGCACGGTGAGAATTTTAACAGTGTGCCTCTGAAAGTATTATAGAGATAAAATCTGATATTTAAAAGTCATAAAAATCAATTTGAATACAGACATAGGATTAGGTATCAAATCAAAGTATAGATGGATTTCATATTAAACCTTGTTTCATCGTTTTAGTTGGAAAAAGGTCTAGACGTTTACGCGAATGCTCATTGTGAACACGTTGCCTTAAATATATTAACTCTTGAAAATCTTTTATGATAATTTAATGTGTTTTTTTTACAACCTTTTCTTTTTCATATCATCTTGACTTTCGTAGTATTTAATTCTATCTTATGAGTTTTGGGCCGACTGACTTAAAACCGGCGTCGAATTTGAATATACAATTTTCCATTTTTATTACAGAAATGATATTAACGCATTAACGTATTTTTGATTATTATTCGAGTACTGGGGTGGAAACACATGCCAAATCTCAGAAAAATACCATGTGTATGAAAGAAGTTTCAATTTGTTTTCAATATAATAATTATGAATAAAGTGCCATCCATCAATAAAACTAAAGACAAAAATTTTAATTTAAAAATTAAACATGTCTGTTGTCATCATTAAAAGCTTTTAATTGAATAGGTATACTTAAATTTAAAAAAAAAGTTTTTCTACATGAGAATGTTAAGGGCCCGCAACCCTGATTGTACCGATTTATTACATATTTCCCTTAAACACGGTAAATTTTAAAGCTCTTAAAAAAATATATGTTATTCTTGAAGATAATATCTAGACTTTGCCCGCGCCGAAAGGCAAATTATATAAAATTCCCTCTATAGAAAAAAATCGCAAAGTATGTTTATCGCAATTAGAAAATAATCCAAAAATTATTATTAACGCGTTTGTTTCAGTTATTTTACAAGTTATATGTATGAAAAAATTCACAGTGTTTCTTTAAATGCTGTTTGAGATAATGCCCGCGAGATTTTTGCTCTATTTTAAACGAATCGTGTTTTATTAAACATTTTCGCAATTTTCGCATCGATTTTGTTGCTGTAAATGTGAGCGCTCTCCTCTAACATTCGTAATTTCGTATCCCTCCATCTTCTTCTTTTCGGGCCCGGTTGCTGAGCCTTAAAGATGAATAATTAAATAAACTTTGTAACGTTATGATTAAAATATATTTTGAATAAATTATTATCATTAATATTTAAGATTTCGTCGGGTAATTTATTAACATAACATTTTAATTGGTTTGGATAATAGTGTTGTGACAAAGCAATGTTTAGCTTTGTTTGTGAAAATTATACATTTATATCTAGCAATATTTTAATTTCAGATTGTGTGGGAATTTATCTTTTACTTTTATAAATAAATTACACACAGTAGCCTGGGTGTCACAGACATAAATAGTAAGCTGGAGGAACGATAGTTGAGATGGTATGGACACATAAGACGGAGACCATCAGACCACACAGTGAGGCAGGCAATGTCTATGGAGCTTCATCGACAGTCATCCAGAGGAAGACCGAAGAACTCGTGGATGACTCAATGCTCCAAAATTCTTCAGAAAAACGGCCTGGATGAAGGCGATACCCAGAACATAAGAAATTACAACCTGAGAACGAGAAGAGCCGACCCCAACAGCCTACCTAGGCAATGAATTGGGACAGCGCAAGGAAGAAGAAGAAGAAATAAATTACACACAAAACTTCAAAAGTGGAAACATTGAATTCTTCGAATAAGCATTCAGGAGACACTTTTAGTATTTTTTTAACTACGCCAATGGAAATCAATCTAGTTTTGTAAGCTATTATATATATATACCCCCAACTATTTACCGCATTTTGTAGAACAAACTGAACCATCCATGGTTAATATGATTTTATAATTTTAATTTTTTCATGGTTAGTATAATTTTATCTAATCGAAAAATCATCTTGTTTGTAAACGGAAAATTAAACCCGCAGACCAGAGCTGCCATGTGGGAGTTTGCACAGTTTTTGAAAACACCGCAATCATGAACAATACAGAATTTAATTTAAGAAAAGAGTTTTTAAGAAAACATCTAGGCTCAAAAATTGCTTCATAGGTTTTACAAATATTAAGCATGGTGAATTAAAAAAAATGGTTATGACGTCAATTATATTATAGCCTCTTTTATATGTACATAGCTTAGTTATTCTTTGTCTAAAAAACAAGTAAAATGCAGCTGGACGTGAAATGCAAAACAAAGGAATAATTCTCTGATAATCACTGAGTATTTTCTTGCTTCACTACTGACATAATACTATAAAACAAATTTTAAATATTACATTTACTGACTAATTGATGTTTACATTAAACAACACCGTGGCCTAAAAACGAGGTTTCCTAGTAGAGCTATTCTTTTCATTCCATTTTGTAAACTGTACACTGATAAATAAATAAATATTTTGAAAACTGCTCGTATCTCAAGAAACGATTTTTTTTTATGGCACAATTGAACAAAACTAATCGATTTATGAAAAAAATTACAACTTTTTCGTTTTATGTGAATACCTACCTGGAACCAAATAGACTATGGTATCCCTAATTGGTAAATGTTGTTAGGTTGAAGGTAATTGGGAAGGGACGGAGATGGGGTGGATGAAGGTAGGGAAGTACTATCTATTCAGATATAGTTACCAAACTCAGCTAAAGCCATTTCAAGCAACGATTCAATTCTAAATGGACTTACTACCAGGGGAAAACTGAGAATCTTACATTATTATTTAATGATTAAATTGTTATTAACACAAACCAATCAAATAATATTTTCTCGTGCCGGGATTTGAACCGGTGAACTCTGCTAATCGGGAGCCTCACCCCTCGACCACGAGGCCAGATTTTTTACCATAGCTCCACATAGGAGGCCCTGAAGAAATAACTCCTCTCAGGGCCTGTGTCTTTGTTTTGTTATATCTTAGGGAATGCTGTGTGGAGGGTATTTGTAGAAAATGAAGTAGAGGATGTTCTGGGAAGGAAAAAAGTATGAGAGGTGGGTAGGAATCTGGGGGTCAGTGTGTCCAAGAGTGATGGACAAATGATTACATCCCTCCCACTGCGGTGCAAGGTGATGTTCTGAGAAAGCCCTGCGGGAGAAGTCAAAAGGTCTTCCTCAACCAGTCTCCCGATCTGGCATGAAACGCAGTTAGTGGGCAAACGCATTCGCTGCCAAGACCTGGACAAACCTCACCCCATGAACCCGGGCACCACTGTTAAGTCACCAAACGTAGCGAAGCACTTGGGGTGACCTATGGCAGAGGTGTTGGTTTTCCAAGAAATGGTTCCCGGTGCGGCGGTATATCCGGGCGGCCCATACCCGCCTCCCAAATTGTGAATTATGAATTCTGTCGAGTATTTTTTTTTTTAAGAAAGACAAACATTTCCGGGTTACGATTAATCCAACAATGTTTGAAAATCTCCTACTACCACCACAGAAAGCCGAAAATGTTGCTTATGTTGGGATGGAGGACTTAGCCAGCCGAGGAATCGAACACGCGACGCTCGGGTGGGACCCAAGCGCTTTGCCCATTCAACCACTGACCGGTCCTCTATAAAATCATATTAATAATAAAAATCATCAAGTCTAGTATAAAATCAGGTCGAATTGAAATGAATTACCAGAACCATTACTTCATAAGTACCCGTATGTAGCTTCACAGGATCAGATATTCTATAAAAACCTCACCAGAGTGAAAGCTGTTTGTCTTTAAAAATTTAGAAAGGTGAGAAGCAAAGGTGACACTTGCTAATAGCTTTATTGTGTTTCTTTTCACCCATTGCGCATCGAAAGAGGTAGTTGTGGGTGCTGTTTTGCCTCTTCCAAGCTGTTTACGTGGGAACTATCACCCACGCCTGATTGGTTATAAGATAGGTGCTACGCATTTTAAATCTTTCTATTCATTGTTCTATGTCTTTTAAATCGCCTTTGAATATTTTTTAAGCCGTGATAGATAGTGCTATTCGAAAAAACATCTTTATGATTTGGAATTCGGATGAAACGGAAATGACGCATTACAGCACCTGCAAAGCATCAAACTCATATCAAGGCTCCTATTGGTTGAGATAAAAAACGGAAATGACGCTAAGGACTGCGCTCATTGGCCACTTTGATTTTTTATTTCATAATATTTTATTTGTTACTGATTTTTGGTTTTTTTTTGGCTACCACCCTAGGCTGATGCCCGTGTTGTGGTAGTCATACATTGAATATTTTATGTAGGAATTAAAAAGTACTATTCTATTGAAATATATAATAAACATACTAAATTAAAAAAATAATAATACCGCAGTATTATTTATACCAGTGGCGAGTGGTCCATAAAAAAAAAATTCCTACCTATTTACCACAACTACTATTTATCCTAAACATAAACTAGATGCTATGAATAACTGTATATGTAGATCCTAACTGCAACTAATCTTTAATTTATGTATTCGATACTGCCGCCAAGGGTCGACCCACAGTGTCCTTCTTGACAATATCAAGGAGGACACGGTGTTTCTACTTATGTTGACAGCATAGCATTTACTCCCAAACATGGGAACACCTCAGCACAGGTTCGCCTAGTGAGGTGTTCCCAAAATACTACTAGATACTTACATACATACAGTTACGGATGATTAACACTTTTTTCTTATTACTAAACTTAATGTCTATGTAAACTGATGTAATAATTTGTATTGTGTATGTTCAAGAATAGAAATAAAAAAATAAATAAATACTAAATAAAAATTAAGAAATACATAAAGTAAGTGAAAAATAAAGAAAAAAAATTGAATGTTAAGAACTCATGTATTCTATACAAATACTCGTATGTAAAACATATATATTTTCGTTATTTGTTTTTGGGGTGTTATGCCGTGTTGCGGGGGTAGCGCAAAACAAATAACGAAAATACTTTTAGCCGTGAAAATCTTACAACGTATCTAACATATACAGGGTGTTAAGGGACGTACTTGACTTATTTTAACCAGTGGTTCCTGACATTATTTGGAGTAAAAAATGTAAAGGAAATTTTGTTCTCCGGTGACTTTTTTTGACCACTTTTTTTTTCAAATTTTTTTTCTTCAAATCAAACAAAAAAAATTCTTCCCCATGTCGTCACTGGTCACTCAGTCGGGTGTCCGACAAACCCCTTACCCCGCCTCCAACTGTTCAACAACTACAATTTTTTTATGTTTTTGTGGAAAAAAAAAACATCAAAAATGTCACCGGAGACTAAAATTTCATTTACATTTTTTAATCCAAATAATGCCAGGAATCACTGGTTAAAGTGGGTGGTCAAGTACGTCCCTTAACACCCCGTATATAAATTAAAACATAAATAAAATTAGGTTGAAAAATTTAGAGAGGGAAAAAAATAATAATATTTTAAAGAAAATTAGAAAGAAAAATTGAAATAAAAAATTTTAAATGCAAAAATTAATAATTAAAATGAAGTATTAAGAACTCGTGTATTCTTTGAAGTTCGCTCGAATTATGACCTTGGCTCGAATTATGACCTGAGGGAGCGTTTTTCTATACTCTTTGTGGTAGAATTCCGATATAGCGGGTTTTGATAGTAACTTCTTGAATGACAATATAGACTCATTTCTTGACACCAAAAACAGTAAGAATGCAAAAAATGGAACTTGAAAAAGCTCTACTGCAAGAATACGAAATCACACATCCGACATTGTTTTTCGGGACCGTCGCGGCGTCGATTTAAAACATTATTCCAAAAACAATGTTTGCGAGAATAGAACTAATCTATTAATTTCATCATCATGAACTTGAATCAGAACATAAAGAATAACGTACTTTATTAGTCAAACATATTTAATGGAAAAGCCGAATTGTGGTTTGAGGTAAATTTGGAATATGTATGTTAAATATTGAGGAGGGCTTAAACATAGAGCAAACAAATATTCACTAGTTTAATTCGCTTATTATAATATGGCGCGGATTTTGTGTTATTTTGATAATTACGCGCAATTTAAATTGTTTGAACTGTTTTCTTGATTTAAAGTCAATATGTACGCCGTTTAATTGGTTTTGTTTTACTAAGCTGTGGTTATCACAAGACAAAAACTTTATGCGTTTTATTGTGCTGAATTAATTAACGTTATCACTTATTATTCTAGTAGGTTTCATCGAGTATTTGATTTTCTCAGTATTGCCCTGGTGAAAGAGTACCATTTAGGATCGAAAAGTTGCATTGCTTGAAATGGTTTTAAGACGATTAAAATAGCGAGTAGGTTCTTCCCAGCTTTCATCTTACCCACCCAATTCCCTTCCCCACTCAGCCCCACATTTAACCTCACAACATTCTTCAATAGAGAACTCCAGTCCAATTTTTTAATTTTTTTAAATGAATAATGACCTAAAACCACTGTATGTATGGTGAATCGTGTGACGTCATCATTCCTGAAAAATTAATATAGGATCGGCAATCAGCTGATCTACTGCCGCCATTTTGAATTCCGTTGTTCGAACTATTCTCCCTAGAAATAGCATTACTATTTTTTTTTTGTGTAGTAGTTTTTGAATATTTACAATAATAGAGATAAACTAATAAGAGGTACCTTTATTTTTGAAACATTATTTAGGCCTAAATAATGTTTCAATAAACACAACAACTAAATTTATATAAGCAGTATGTTAATAAACGAATAATTTACGACCCGATTAAAAATGGACTTTTTAATAATTTTTTAAAAACTCACCTTTTAAAATTATTAAATAAAACTTACATATTCAGAATCAGCGTTTATTGGTCTATTTGAACATATTTTTTTTAAAGCCAGTATATTTTTCGCAGGAGTTACTTATTGCATGTCCTTCATCATTGCGCAAGCACATAGAGAGTTGAAAATACTGCCCTGACAACAATATCAAATAAATGGATCAGGGATAAAATAAAATATATTATTCTTTGCTTTTTTCATAAAATTTCAAATTTAATTTAATTTTAATTGCCGGCAACCCGGGCGTTTATTGAGATAAAATAATCTTAAATAAGCAAGTAAGTTACCCGCCTCACTAAACGTCTGTTTTGATACAGGTAATAACGTAAAATAGAAAAGTCAAAAAGGAGTACATAAAAGTTAACATAAAATGTACACAAAAATACAAATTGTATAATTCAAGAAGAAAAAGTGAATAAAGTATATGAAATATCTCCTTAAAAAATAGACATGTTGAAATAAACATTTGTGTATTTACACATTTGTAAATTTTTATTTACCGTTAAAAGGTTCGAAAAGGTTAAAAAATCATGAAATACACATAATTTCATAAAACCAAAAATTTTGTTAAGAACTTTAAAAATACATTAAATAGCATCTAAATCTAAAACTTCAAAAATGTTAACAAAATATTCTCAAAAAGATACGAAGGGTTAAGTCATTTGTGACAAGAACTGACAAACCCTCCGAACAAAACCCCAAAGAATTAGTACTGCGGTCTAGAGTTAAACGATACATGCACTGATATTTATACGCATAAAATATACGATTATGGTTAACCCGTGCAATTCCTAGTCTGGTGAAGGTAAACTTGAAAACCTGTAATAAGCTATTATACACTTCTCAATCAACAATCAGAAGAATGTGCGAATCACTTAATCAGAATCAAAAGCTCAAGGATTCTGACTTATTTTTTGATACACGCAGTACTTTTAGTAGAAAAATGAAGGCTGTTTTCCTACAAAGTTCAAAGTAAACAACTTAGACATACATTCGTTTATATATATATATTTTTTTTTTAAATTTCTGTATAACATTGTTGATCTATATTTATATTTTTTTGTTTCAAAAATAATTTGTAAATTCTTATAAGGATATTGCGCATTTATTTCATATCTCTATTTGTAAAATAATATTCTTATGTACTTATATATTTTTTCCCCTATTTATAAGACAAAATATTTGTATATGTTTTTAACTGCTGTTTAAGTCAATTCGTGAGAAATAGTTTGGATGCAGGTGAATTCTCTAGTTGATGTTTTGTATATTCTTGCCAATTAATATCTGTATCTGTATTTTCTCCTAAATAAATAATAAAAAAATAAATAAACAAACTAAAAACACTCCCCAACACTAAAATAATTATCCACAATAACAAATGTAATAAAATCACATGTATCCAAGGCTGTTCAACATTGAAATCAGTACCAGAAATTAAATATCTCGGAGTGATAATAGAACAACATATGAAGTGGAAGAGCCATATCTGTGAATTGGTTAAGCGTATCAGAAAGTGTATATATATATTCATAAGATTAAGAAATATTTTAAAACTCAACAATCTAAAAAGAGTATACTATGCACTAATCCAGTCTTTAATTCAATATGGAATAATTAGATGGGGGGGGGGTCATACAACAATATTCTATCCCCTGTCAAAGTGATCCAGAAACTAATCATTAAAGTAATCCTAAAGAAACCCTCCACTTATCCAACAGAAACGCTTTTCGCAGATTTCACGATGCCTCGAGTAGAGAATATCTTCAAGAAAAATGCAATTATCCAAATTTACAAAGATAATATCATCAAGAAATTTGAAACTCACCAATCAAAAAGATATGAAGACAACATCAAAACACCAAAATTTAATACCAAACTAATGCAAAACAAAATTATACATTACAAAATTATATCTATTTAGGAATAAAGTTTTTCAACAACCTTCCCATTGAAATAAAAAAAAACCAAAGACATCAATAAACTGAAACTCAAACTAAAGCTACACTTCATCAGGAATAATTAACTAAATAATTACCTGTTTTTCTCTTTCTTACTATTTATTTTTAATACATATTCATCTCTATTTTATTTAGATTTTTAGAATTTCTCCTAAGTGCACAATATCTTAGTATGTAACCGTATCCTATGTATGTACACCTACCCATATAGATGATCCAGAAATCTCAATTTATCCTATTATATACCTACTTATTACATAATGTTGTTCTATTTCAGTTATAGTTAGTGTAACTCGCTCATCAAGCACAAGAACTAGCTTCTTCTTTGGTGAGATTGCAATGTTTAAATAATTTCTGTACCGCTATGTAATTTCTAAAACTCCACTGTACAATTATATAACTATATTAAATAAGTAAATAAAAAATATTCTAGGTACTGAATTACGAAAAAAATGGTTTCAAAAGTATCACAAACCTTCCTAATTATTTCTTCGACATAGTGGTGTAAAATCAAAAGATTTTGTTTTACAATATTCCAACACATCACAAAACAAGGTATAGCGATGTATTTCTATATTAGACCTCTTTAAAAATAGATATAAAATAAAGAAAAATACTTCACGACCTTCCTGGTCTTTTTTGTAGAACACGGTGTAAGATTTCATTCAAACCGTAATATTATTATTATGTTTATTTTATTATGGCAACCCTAAAAAAACATTTTTGTTCCTCTGTCCGGCCTTAGGACCAAGAAAAGGAGAGTTCTTTGAAATAATATAATGAAAGAATATAATAAAGAGTGGCTTAGTGGACATGCACTTGCTTCTCAGACGAAAGATCAAAAGTTAAACCCCTCCAAGATGCTTGTCCGCCATGTTATTACGTATTTTATTGTATCTACCGACTCAAGTCATTTCAGATTTATTAAAAACACACACATATACACCAATAATTTTAAAAGTTTCTGGAACTTTTCGGTTATGGTCCCGTCTTATATTTTGTGTCAAAAATCGTTTTACATTTAATAAGAATTGAAAAAAAAAAACAAATTTATTTGACACTACTGAACAAACGCAGGTACTTACCTACTTTGAAATACTTATTTAGTTTACCGTTGAATGTTGCCAATTATGAACTTGCTGCCAGGCTGAAATTTTAGTTATAATAACTGTAGTGTTTATTTTTGTAGGTTATCTTTTATTTTAAATTAAGTTAAGACGCGTTTTTTTATATTCTATAATGATCGGAGAGCTGTATATCTCGATACAAAAAATCCCGCGTGAGAAAAGGGGCCTCTGATTTTATTGTAATACACTTTTTTTTTAAATAAATAAATTAATTAACGTTGATTTTGGAGGTTAAACCAATCAATGTAATATATCATTAAAGGTGAAGAAAATACTTATAAACCGAAACGAATCATAAAACAGAACAAGACACAGAAAATTCAGAATTTGTTTGTTGAAATTATTATTAGTTATGTTTCATGTTAAGTTTAGATTTATTACTACATAATGTCTTCTTCTTCAATGAAATTTTATTTATTTATTTATTTAAGGAACAAAAACAGTCTTAATAACATAATATACATAAGAAGATAACAAAAAACAGACCAATTATTAATGTTCACAGATAGGAATTTAGAAACATAAAAGTAACTGAATGTAAACTAGAATATTTAAGAAAAGAAAAAAAAACAGGACAAAGCAGCAATAAAAAAATATATATATATATAATACACGTGTAGATTCAACAAGTGATAAACCTAAATATAAAAACACAACAATAAAATAAATGCGATTATAAATGTAAAGAAAATAGGGTGCAAAACAGGTATTTGGATTGGGACAGGTAAGGGGAGGACAGGGATAAGGGAAAGTTGCCACGCAGGTAATTTAAAAATATTAGGTACAATTAATTTAATCATCATGAATATGTGTTATGTATTATTCGCACGTAGTATGTTATACAATGAAATTCTGTAGCGAAAGTAACTAGCAGTGAATATGTCAGCAAATGTTTCTAAACGTGCAAATTTAATGTTATAGTAGTTACATGTCCTTTGCATAAATTCATTTTGGTTGGAATTGGTGTTGCATCTATCAATGTAGAAAAAAATGTAATTTGAATTTATTAAAAAAAAAAAATTAATAAAATAAAATAATTAACGACGAAATAGTTTGAAAACTTTAACAGATTGTAAAGGAGGTACCGACGTAAAATGGAGTTACTCGCATTTTCATCGTCTCCGTGCTTAAATTTGAATACCAGTCATAACTTTTAGCTCACTCCTTCGTCATTGTTATGTTCTTCCTTCAGCATTTTGATGAGAATTTCTTACCCCCAAAACATATTTTTCTTCCCATGTCTCCCCCTTGCACAACTCATATTTCTGTGTCAAAGAAAGTTATGGTGATAGGACTAAATAGCATATTTTTACATTTATCACAAAACAGAAGCATGTTTTGGGGGGTTATATTTTTAGATGAGGGCCAATCTAACATATAAAATTCTGCGATTAAGTCTAAAGAATAAGGAAGACACGAGAAAAAATGTTCAGGCGTACCATACACAATAACTGTAAAAGAAATGTCGTTTGGAATTTTACTGCTTGTACCTACAATGCATTTTTATGGCACCATGCAACAGTTCCATGACCTTGAATCTTTTGATAGATATACGTTGGTGATTGTGAAATACAGATATTGGGAAGTAGACAAGCGCCGATTCGTTTTTTCCTCGGTACAGCAATGAGAACGAATGATTACGCTTCTGTACTAAGGTACTGTTAAAATTAGTTCAAACATATTTCATCCTTTGTTACCTTATTGTTTTTATCCTTATCTTTTGGCTTAATAATGACGATAAGTTCATGTTTTTTACATTTAGTTGGTTCTTCATTAGTTTTACCATATTTCGTTATGTCAGCATACGATTTAGGTATAATATTTAATTTAAGATCTTCAATGTTCCTATCTATTTTACATAATGACTGATACAATCTGTTGATCCCGCATCTTCTTTGGTTGTTGGTGACTTGTGTTCTTGGACCTTGGCCTCAATCTGTTTCAACATTTCACACATTGTCTCAGGTAGTCTCATTAATTTTATTATTGCGTGTAAGTATTTACTGCCATCTAGACTAAGAGTATCCCAGTCGTTAAAAATCTCAGTTATTTGACTATTTAAAATGAGTTTCTCTTATGAATATGGTTCAATACGTACATAATATCAGGTCCGTACATATGAAATTGGCGTTTTGTATGGGAGGAACATAAAGTCGATTTTTTTTTAAATATAATATATTTATTTAATCAAAGTATGTACCATGCATCTATGCACTTTTGCCATCTCATAGGTAGTTCATCGACCCCTTTACTAAAAAAACCATTCGGACGGGAATCAATAAAATATTTGAAGGCGGTTTGGACTGCCCCATCGGATTAAAAAAATTTTCCTTGCAAGAAGTTATCCAAATTTCGAAAAAAATGGTAAACTGTTGGGGCAAGGTCCGGAGAGTACCTACGGTGGATGTCTTAGAAATTCCAATTGAAGCTCCTCTAATTTGTTAGCCGTCTGTTGTGCAGTGTGTGGTCCAGCGTTCTAACGCGCGTTTGTTGATTTGCTTCACTCAATTCGTGAGGTACCCACCTTTCAAGCTTTTTCACCTTCCCAATTTACTTCAAGTGGATTAAAACAGTTTTATCACTAACACCGCAGCCTGAAGCTAACTCCGACGTGGTTTGCGATGGATCCGATTCCACAATAGCCTTCAATTCTTCATCATCAACATTGGTCTCTGGCCGTCCACAGGGCTTGTTCTGCAGGTCGAAATTTCCAGAACGAAAACGTTGGAACCAAAAACGCACTGTGTTTTCTTTTGCAGCACCGTCGCCATACACCTCATTAATCCTTTGAGCCGTTTCTGCAGCACTGGTGCCACGGTGGAACTCGTACTCGTAAATAACGCGATATTTCAAGTTTTCCATTTTGTGAACTAAGTGACGCTAAGAAAAAAAAACAATTAAGGAAAAAAAAATTATAATTTTCGAAACACAAAGACAGGAGTAAATAGCTGTATAAATTTGAATTTGGAATTCCTAACCAAAGAGAAGATATTTGAGATCAAAGTTGCCAGTACGGCAAAACGCCAATTTCATATGTAAGGACCTAATATTAGCTCCAGAATTACCGCAGCACTGAGATGCACTAATACACAAGTTTTTACTGATGAAAATAAACTTTTTGTGCTATTTCACTATTTTATATGGAGCAAAATTATACGTCTGTCACTGACTTTGTTATTGTCATCCCAATGACTAATTAATATGATCTCAGTGTGCACTAAAAAACCATCAATATTTTTTTTAAAGTCAGAATGTTTTTCGCTGGAGTTCCTTATTGCATGTCCTTCATCATTGCACAAGCACATAGAGAGTTAAAAATACTGTCCTGACAACAATATCAAATACATGGATAACTACAAATGGATAAAATAAAAAAAATATTTTCCTTTTTTTTTTTATAAAACTTTAAATTTAATTTAATTTTAATTAAATTCGGGCGTTTACTGAGATCAAATAATCTTAAATAAGCAAGTAAGTTACCCGCCTCACTAGACGATGTCTGTTTTGAGACAGGTAATAACGTAAAATAGAAAAGTAAAAAAGGAACATAAAAGTTTACATAAAATTTACATAAAAATACAAATTGTATAAATCAAGAAGAAAAAGTTATAAAGGTATATGAAATATTTCCTTATAAAATAGACATGTTGAAATAAACATTCGTGTATTTACACATTTGAATATGTTTATTTACCGGCAAAAGGTTCGAAAAGTATAAAACATCATACAATACACATAATTTCATAAAACCAAAATTTTTGTTTAGAACTTAACTTAAAGAGACAATGACTAATTAATATGATCTCAGTGTGCACTAAAAAAAAATCAATGCTTTTAAGTGCTTTTGAGTATTTCACGCGCTAAAGCGTAAAGCGTAGAGCATAAAAGCATTTCACCTTGTTCTACCAATATTTCATTGGAAGATGCTGCGAGGAACTAGCTCCATAAATTCCGGGAAAGACGCCAAAAGCACGCCCAACATTTGTACGCGGTGGACATTGAACAGATAGCTTCTTCTACTCGATACTAAGTATAGCTGCTCGGCTGTGAAATGCTTTTGCCAGCCTTTGTGATTCCTCCCTACTAAAACATGGGTCTTCGAGAAGAGATCCTTCAGACAGCATCCCCAAAGATGACTTATATATATTCTGTTCAAGCAGATATTATTCAGGACCATGCTTACCCGGGAGTTTATTTTAAATTATATTCAAACATTATGATTTAGAAAACACTCAGAAAAAAATTAAGATCAATTCAAGATTCAATTAATCTCGGAATCTTCCTTTTGCTGGAAATGACTTTTCTTTATTTAAATAATTATTATTTTTGTTCCAATTGGTTGGAAATATAATCCAAGGGCTAGGCAAAAATACTCTTAAGATTAATTATAGAGTTTTGGAAGAGTAAACAGATTTTGTTTTAAAAATACTCTTAAGATTAATTATAGAGTTTTGGAAGAGTAAACAGATTTTGTTTTAAAAATACTCTTAAGATTAATTATAGAGTTTTGGAAGAGTAAACAGATTTTGTTTTAAAAATACTCTTAAGATTAATTATAGAGTTTTGGAAGAGTAAACAGATTTTGTTTTAAAAATACTCTTAAGATTAATTATAGAGTTTTGGAAGAGTAAACAGATTTTGTTTTAAAAATACTCTTAAGATTAATTATAGAGTTTTGGAAGAGTAAACAGATTTTGTTTTAAAAATACTCTTAAGATTAATTATAGAGTTTTGGAAGAGTAAACAGATTTTGTTTTAAAAATACTCTTAAGATTAATTATAGAGTTTTGGAAGAGTAAACAGATTTTGTTTTAAAAATACTCTTAAGATTAATTATAGAGTTTTGGAAGAGTAAACAGATTTTGTTTTAAAAATACTCTTAAGATTAATTATAGAGTTTTGGAAGAGTAAACAGATTTTATTTTAAAAATATATACCTATTAATGTAAGCGTACACATTCTTCGGATATTTGAGAGTTAAACAAGACTGTTCTGTATTTACAACAATAATCAATGAAGTAATTATTATTTATGGGAAATCAAAGATATTTTAAAAAGCTTGAAGCTTGTCCAAAGCGATGAACTGTGAACAAGAAAGTAGCGGTCGCGATATGTTTATCTAGTATTCAGCAATAGCACCAGTAGCAATCAATCTTGCATTTTATGTCTTACAGTTAAATCAAAATTATAATCACACCCATAGAACAACAAGAAAGAACAAATATGTGTATTACCAGTAGCGTAGCTACCGCCGTATCAGCCGTATCAATGATACGGGGCCCCGGGGCTACAGGGGCCCCCAACGTGTTTAAGCAAAAATTTGTAAAATGTTATCCACAATGTCACTTAATCTCGTGCTTCCCGTGAAAAAAACATACAAAAAAAATTGTCATACGTGCCTGTAGTTTTCATTTCAGAAATGACAAAAGTAAAAAAAAGCCATCTCCTTTTTCCCCGGGTTAAGCGTGCGTACCAAAGTTGCAACATTCTACATCGATTATTGCGGTATTCCCCGTTTATAATGACAAACAACGAAGTTAGCGGAGTGCAATATTTACGCGTTTTATTACATTCCGGTTCAAACGTTATTTATTACATTGTAATACAATACAATCTTGATCTTCTGATTATGTATTGGTTAAAATTAGTTTGATTTGTGAAAATAATGAGTGAAATGAAATGAGATTATCCCAGTGGAGCTATGAAAAAAAAAAGTAAACAGAAAAGTGAGGAGGTTATAAAAAAATGCCCAAAATTTATTCATTTTTTCAGCAATCAGCTTTTGTGAGTGATTTAGATTGCAATGGTTAGTACCTACCACCTATTTATCTACCAGTAGCGAAGGGTGAATTATTTTTTGAAAGAACAATGACAACCTTCAATACATGAAAATACGTGATAGTGATCACGTATTTTCACGTCTTGAGTTATAATAAGAATTTTGTTTTGATATTCTTCATTAGTAATTAATAATGCTGTGAGAATAGATATTTTAGCACTTTAAGATTTTTAGGTTATGTCGCCTACAAAAAAATATAAATTCCGAATTATTGACCAAATAGTCGTAACCTTACGTATCGTACGTTATTTAACGTATATATTTTTATTAATTTATCTAAACATTATTTTATAAATAAGTTGGGGGGCCCCCAACTAATTTTGATACGGAGCCCCTCCAAGGCACGCTACGCCACTGTGTATTACGTCAAAAATATTGAATAATATGACAAAAAAAATGATAAGATTAAAAAAAAAAATTGAGTTTTTTTGGTATAAATTTTAATTTATACGAGTACAAGGCAAATTTTATTTCCACAGTAATGTAATGTGTAACTTCATGTTTTTAAATAATTATCATTAATATAAATAACTGCCAAAGTAAAACCCAAAATAATGAAAAATTAAATTCTTTAAAATGGCATTTAATTTAAAACACTAATCAATGAAGTATCACATGTCTTTACTAAATAAGGGCATTACCTTTCTATTAAAAAATCACTACACCGTTTGGTTTGGTATTTTGGCATCAAATCGACATTTAAGTTTTGCAAGAAAAAAATTCATACATGACCTATTCTTGGATTTTAGATCAAAATACCGAACCAAACTAAATATTATTTCTACACATATTAGATACCCACATTTTTTAATAAAAATGTATTTAATATTTCATACGCATCTGAGCTATTTTATTTATTTGGGTTCTAAATTATATAATATAAGGCATTAAACGGTTCGATTTTTCGTGATTTCAGAGACAACTTTGGTTTTATATTAATAATTAAATATAATCATGTCCAATCTCTTTTGCGAATGAAATATAATATGACCCATCGTAACAAAGGCGTTTTTTGGGACAAAATTTTAATTTACATTTGACAAATTTGCGTTCCAGTGTAATTCGGTCGTTAGTAATTTTAATTTAATCCAGTCAAAATGTTTTATGTTTTTAAACCTATTTACTTTCTTTAAAGTAGGGCCTTCGCTCACTAAGAAACCGAAAACTGATTGGCAACTCAATTCACGGTACAACTCAATTTATCAACCTCCTGAACAAAATCGATATTTTTCTGATTGACATATCGCAAATTACTCGATAACTTGACAGGTCGTGAGGCGTTAACATGGCAACCTGTCAATATGGCAACTGAAACGCAACGGCCGTGGCGACCAGCACGTCGCCCTTGTCTACTGGTCTTTAACAAGTTGCCTGTATGCGGACCGTCAATAAAATTCACAATCCTTTCCTGTGGATAGTGATTGAGTCGCCAACTACTGGGTTTTTTCAGTTTCTCCGTGAGCGGATGGCCTTATTTTTATTTTTTTATTTATAACATTACATTTGATACATTTGTATGGCAAAAATAACATAATAATAACATTGAAAAATAACTATAAAATGTGTACAAGTGTTATTATGTCTTGTGGGTCGATATTAGTTCCTAGCTAGGCAGATTGCCCGTTCTAAGGAACCAAATACTGGTGAGAATGCAAAAAATATATATATTTTTTTTTACAAAATGTTCATTTTAATTTTTTAAATAAAATATACATTAATAAAGATGCCAGAATATTTATTCTGTAACAAAAAAAGAAAAAGAAAAGAAAAATGTTTTTATTTTTTTTATTTAAATAATATACGTACAAATTTTTTTTTTAACTAAATATATATATTGTCATATTTTCGTAGAGGGTGGCGTACAATTTTTTTTTTACATAATTGTTTAAAACTCACCAATTATTCCCAATGTTGCTTCTAAAATCATGAATAATTATTATAATAATGAATTATGTAATGGCATATATATTTTTTAAAATTTGAAATATAAAAAAAAAAAAACTGCATTTTACTGCATATTTGTTATACCTTTTGATAACAAAAAAAAATAGTTCCAAAAATGGCCACAGTTCCTAACATATGTAAATGTAAATTACTTTGAAGGAAACTACAAAGTGCCCTTTGGTGGTGAAACGCGTATTTTTACCATCACAGTTAGATGTAGAATTATTAAGTTTTTATTTATTTTTCAGGAAATGTGTTTCATTGAAGATTTACTTTTGCGTAGGTTTAGAATATCAGAGTTAAGTTAAGTGGCGTACAAAATTTTCAGCCCACCGTTTCATGGAAAAGTGTTTTTTTTATTAAAATTCATTAGATACCATTTTTAAATAAAATAAACTTCTTAAAATTTATAATTTATATTGTTGTTAAGTTAAAAATACAAAAAAAATTAACCCAATTAAAAATTTCTGAGTCTCACGGAGGGGTGAAACTATATTTTTTTAGTTAAAAATTATATAGGTACTACAGATATGTTAACCGTTATTGCATTTTTTTTAATTCGCATAGTCATTTATTTCAACATAATAATAAATATTATGCATAATTTAGCAATTAGCTAAGCTTGGTAGAGAAATGGTATAAATGTTTTACTATTTTACGTAATTTATTTTTTTAAGAAATGCACAGAATGTATGATACCTGTAGCTAATATCGTAAAGGGAAATATTTTTTACCCTCATTCTAAAAGCATTTGAAAACTTAATAAAAAGCCTTGCTCCTAATGGGCGAGCATTCCGATGCGAGAAGATTTTACTGTCGAGAGTTGGTCTCTCCCAGTAAAATCTTATTATTATGATTAAATAAAGTCCCTAGAATAAATGAGGCCGTTGATTTCATTTGCCATAACTGCCACAGCTTCAAACTAAGAATACAAAAAAACTAATGAAATAAAAAGGAGTAAAAGTTTTTTTTGAGAAAAATAATAAAATTATCTCACATTTCTATGCTCCATCATCCATGTCATGAGAATCCATTGTACTTTTGAATAATTCATACACTGCCTAAAAAGTTGACTCAATTATTCAAATAAGTCCGTTAAAAGTAAACGATTATTAACAGTCGTAACTCCCGGCCGTAAACAACACTGCCGGCCAATTCAAATACAAACTGTTATGACATAGAAGTGTAGCGATATTACATAGATCGCGTCGATTTGGAATCGAGAAAGCTCCGAGCGCGGAAAAGTAACCGAACTCACATCCAACCGCGTCAAAAGCCGTCGGCGTACTAAAAAGCTCCCCCAATGTCTGCTTTGTTTGGAATGGACGCCGCGCGCATGCGTCCGATTTTCAACGTTAAAATTAAAAGGGTATAAAAGTTATTATAATTTTATTATTAGCGCCATAAATGTTAGATAATGGCTATATTAATGAAGCTTACTCATAAAACTCTTCATTAAAATGGCAATTTTGTGAAATTAATATTTGCATTTCTATTTTAGTGGCGTACGATACTTAAATAATCGAGATAATAAGGTACGAATCGAATTCGGTGGAGATATTTTCTCCCCGGTATGACTTTTAGTACGGTGCGCAGTGGTCGCATGTCCAGAACCTGTATTTTGTATAGTACTACGTATTTGTATTTTTTATTTTACATGAGCTTTACACAGGAAGCCCAGAGGAAATAATTTCCCTCAGGGCCTATGTCATCTTTGGGGATGTTGGGTGGAGGGTTTTTTTAAGGAAAGGAAGAAGAGGAGAGTTCTGGGAATAAAAAGGGTTTAAGGGAAGGGTAGGAATATGGGATTCAGTGTGTCCAGGTCATCCGCCTCCAAGACCTAGACAAACCTCACCCCATGGACCCGGGCACCCCTGCTAAATCACCAAACGTAGCAAACCTCTTGGGGTGACCTGTGGCAGAGGCGTTGGTTATCCAATAAAGGTTCTCGGGGCGGCGGTACCCATTCCCGCCTCCCAAATCGGAGATTATATAAGTTAAGTTCATTTCGTATCTCGTATATACACTCGATAATCGGTTTAATTGCACTATTCCGAATAGGTACTACCTACTATTGCGTAATTCTAAATTAATTCAATAAATTCTTCCAATTTTACCTTTTTTATACACAAACTCCATATAGGAATTTGTCAGGAAAATACTTAGATTTTCATAGTATGATGGATGGGTAGGAATCCATCCCTCTCACCGTAGAAGGCTACTGCCATCTACTCTTGTCGAGAGAGTCTACTGGAGAGGTCAAAGAATCTCCCTCAAGTAGCCTCTCCTGATCCATTTCACCACGCAGTTCGTGGACATACGCATCCGCCGGCTAGAACAGGACGGACAGACCCCGTGAACCCCGTGAGGTGACCAAAGATAGAGGTATTGATAAACCAATGAATGGTTCGCAGGTCGGCGGTACCCATACCAGTCTTCCAAATAATAGGTTGTTATTAAAACTAAATATAAGCAGATCAAGTACGTGTTACCAATGTGATCGAAAATAATTTTCTATTAGTGTCAGAAATCATAATGAAAACGAGCGTGATCTGATTTAGTAAATCAGATAAAAGCGACTAAAAATTTTCTTAACTAGAGAAAAATAATTCTCCTTTATTCTTATTAGTTCAGAAAATAATAATTACTTAATCATATTTTATTTTCCTTAGGTATTTTTAACCCTTTGTGAAAAGAGCTGTACAACTTCATCGGAGTCACGTGGGATTATTGAAATTCTGAAATTATAATGGATTAATCACAAACTTTCGCTAGAATTATATTATCTATTATGTATTCTTCCACAAAAAACGTCTCTTAAAAGATTAAATCTAACTTTTATTCACCTTTTCACTTTGTAGGGAACTTCTGAAAGTGGGGAATGAGGAAGGCGTAAACTCACTGGATTGATGTAGCAGACTGGATTGATGATTTGTCTCCATAAGAATCACTTTCCACATAAAATGTTCCAAACTGTGCACATATTATACGGACACCAACAAGAAGTTTTTAGTGAATTGGTAATTTGCACTTGCATTCAGGAATACGAAAATAATAGAACTTAATCATGGAAACAATGTTCGCGCGTTGAAACTTGTCACTGCACTGCTTTGCAATGTCACTAAGTAGGTAGGAGAAGGTATGTAGGTGGGTGTATAGGAAGTATGTAGGAAAGGACAAGAATATTCACAAACACTACCATAACAATATTTTCCACTTGGTTTTTGAGTACAGCTGAACAAAAAAAAATACAAGTGTACACGCGGTAGAAGTAAACCTTCAGAAAACTAGTCTAGACAAGAGTGGGGAGACTACGAAGCACCGCACAAAGAGGAGACCGATTATTCTATCTTATACTCTCGCAAGCTAAATATTATAGATGAATGTGTTAGTCTCTTTAGAATTTCGTCGAGTTTCAAATCACCACGATGCTAAAGAAGTTTTCACTTCAATAATTAATTGACGAAAACCAAAATCATTGAGAAGGAATTGATAAAGGAAAGGGAAGGATTTCAAAATTCCTTTTTGTGTAATCATTGACCCTATACCACAGAGAAAAAAACGTCAAAATTGATTGACTTGCGATGATAGCTTCAGGTGGCACAAGTTGACCGCAAATTAACAAAAAAAAATAATGCTACTAGAGCTTGGCATTATTTATTGACGCACGTATTGAAATTTTGTTTTTCGCTCTTACAACACTTTTTAGTGATTTGTTTTGCAACAAACAGTCGCCAATTTTCTTAGATTCAAAGCGCATGAAACTCAACAGCACTCCCGCGCATCGGTTTCAAGATGCCATACTTATTTGGTAAAAAGTACCCGATACATGAAAATACTTTACATCTCAATTTGGTGAACCAAAATAGTTTAAATACATGTTTTATTTACATTGATCTATCATTGACTTATTGTGATAATATAAAGAACCTTTATTTGTTGGTGAAAAAGGATTTATTATTTTTGAGTTTAAGTAGGTAGTTCTTAGTCGAAGTATGATACAGTTAAAAGTGACCAAATTGAATATAGATACCATAGCTTAGTTGGTAGAGCTGTTGCCATTAAAGCAGAACTGGGTTCCTGGGTTCGAGTCCCAGAGGTGCCAATATCTTTTTCTGATTTTCCGATCTCCAGATTTTCGATTGAATTTCGCTAATACTGTCATCAAAAAATGTTTTTGACATCAATTACGAAATTCACAGAAAAACAGTTATGATCAGAGGGGACTTTAAAAAGCTACAAATAATTCACATCTACTTTTTCATCAGAAGAAATGCTTACTAAAATGTCAAAGTAAAAAGGTCTGTTACATTATTTTTCAATTGTATTCATTTATCGATTTGCAGGGAGAAAAAAACCGTCCCAAATCCAGGATTAAAAACCGGACTCTTTACTATCCAAGTAATTGCTTTACTAATCTGTTTTATTTGCCATTTATAAACAGACTTTTTAGTCGATTGAATTTCTCATTGTATTTGATTAATTTTCTGAACACGCTTTAGATTTTGTCCTTCGAGACAACAAAGTAAGAGGTTGAAAGAAAGAAACAATTCACCATCAGAATTAATACAAATGGCTCCAAACTTTACTTATTAATTGCTTCTTTTGTCGGTTCTTTTGTGAAGAAAATCCGGCGATTTGCACGTTTCCGGAACAAATTGTTCAGAAAATGTCCCGCTACGAAATAAGCGATGTTACCAAAAAAATTAAAACTTATTTTGAATAATTTCTTTTGATGAACGACTGCGACTGTTACAAATACGACAGTTAAAATGCTAATAGTTTTCATGATAATAATTAGCTTCTTCAAAATGATAAATATATCATCTTCTTCTTCTTGTGCCTTTATGGGATGCAGGATCTCATACTTCTCTGGATGTCTCATTACATGTCCAAGATATTGAAGTTTTCGGATTTTTATAGTTTTAATTACTTCGTTTTCTTTATTCATCCGAACCATAACGTCTTCATTTGTAACCCTGTCCATCCAGCTTATTTTAAGTATTCTTCCGTAGATCTACATCTCGAATGCCTCAAGTCGCCAAATTAGTTCTTCAATAAGCGTCCATGCTTCTATTCCATAAAATAATATCGAAAACGCGTAGTAAATTCGTATTCGTATTCGTAATCCAAGGTTTAGCTCATGACTGCAAAGCTTTTTTTTTCATGCGGATAAAGGTTATCGAGCAATAAAAATGAAAAAGTTGACACTTTGTATCATCTAAGCTCTAAACCCATAAACCCGATTATTAAGTATAAATTACATAGTTTTCGAGGACCGTTTCTCTAAGCATACATCTCATGTTGAAAAGGAAGAAAGACAGTGCACGCTTTGGGTATCGTACTCGATCTATCCGGCTGCTAGCCGAACTCCTAACCCTAAGGGCTATCGTCCATCTCCATTTAAATTGTATCTTATATTGTTATATCTATATAAATTTGATAACGGTAATCCTTTGAATTTATAATGTTAACCATTTCCCGAAACACGCCTTGAAGCATTTACATATTCCTTTGGAAATCTGCTACAAGACAGGAAACCAATAGCTCTCGAGCACAGTATCCTCAAGCCAGAATTTTACTTAAACCTTTGTCCTATGACTGGGATTAAGGCTAGTCTGAGGTCCAATTAGAGACGGAATCTGAGGGAATTAAAGTTTAGGGTATCAGTTGGAATTAGAATGTTATCTTACTAACACCTGTCCATTGGCTAAGACCCCAGACGTCTAAGGATCTTAGCATCCCTTATCAAGAGCCTTATTTCACCCCTTTGCAACTCTTGAAACGGAGAAGGTAGGATCCTACGACCGGGGTGGAAAATCCCTTTTCAGAATAGCGAAGAGGATTGACAGGAGGTAAATCTTTGGCTCGCTTGAATTTGGCTCTACTGTGGCCTCCATGTTTCATGTATTATTTGCCTGCACAAAGGGATTTTACAATTACCAGAGAGTTAAAATTATTATGATAATATTAGACTGCCTTATAAAAATAATGTTAAGTGTCAATACACAATTACCGAGCTGGGTTCGCGGGGAAGGAAAACAGTAATTAATACCGTTTGGTGTGTTATTCGTGTAAAATGTTTTTGTATTAATGTACAATAAGATTGCATCTCTTTTAATATACGCAATTTTATCAGCTTTAATGAGCTTCAGAAGCTCGTACGAAAACAATGTGTTTGTTAAATTATATAATTTAATTATGTTGAAAGAAAAAATAATATCAAAAGCGGAACTTCTTCCAATGTATTTCATTAACGCATTCTCCTACGCGGTTGTACAACAATACGTTGAAAGTACTCTATGTTCTTTGCAAATTTCTCTTTGATAATTTACACGTGAAAGTATCAAAAGCATAAAGTTAGGAAATTCTTTCGGAAACAGAATTGCGAATGGTAGGGGCCACGAATAGGTAAGCAGAAATGTAGACAGTAATATAAAAGCGTTGCCATTTTAATATGGAAAACATTTCAAGTATTCTCCGGAGCTGGTGAATTCACTGCATCTATTTACCAAGTACCTATTTATAAATTTCTCACAAAAATAATTTAATGAAAGTTCTAAGAAGCGCATACAAATTCAGCATCGAATATTCTGTTGAACTTTTAAACATATGCTCATGCTTACAAAATCATATTTAGGCACCATTATTTTCTTACGTACATGGTAGAATTTTTGTAATAAAAACTTCTATGGCGCGTTTGTGATTTGAAACTCGATTAAACGAAAAATGACGACACTAAAAAGAGTCATCTATACGAATTAGCCTGCAAGAGAATGAGATAGTATAGTCGGTCTCCTCTTTGTGCGGCACGTCATGGCCTCCCCATTCTTGTCTATTTTAGTTTTCTTAAGGTTATATTTCAACCGCGTGGGAATTGCATACTCTGACTTTTTTTCCTGTCAAATATCGCACCTTATTTTATTATGAGATGTAAAGTTTTGAAACACCAATTTAGATGCACTTAGGTTCAATTTTTAATAACTTTTGTCTTACATATAAGGTCAGATTCAATTTTTATTTTTTTATTTATGTGAATTCTTTATAAGAATCCAAACTACTCCCGGCCGTTTGGAGCCGGTGTGACCGTAGTATTCCCAATTGGGGTATGTTGTGAGGCTTAAGGTAGGAGGGAGCGTAAGAGATGGGGAAGAGGGAGGTGAGGAAATACCTGCCAGACCATTCGAATCGGGTCACCAAATATGGCTAAAGCCGTACAGCAACGTTTCAAGTCTGAAAAGTGGTCATACAAATGGGCGATACTGAGAATATATTATTCACTGAATTGTGCCGCAAATATGCTACATACCATTGTTAATGTATCAATTTATTGTGAAATAACTCAAATTTATCAAATAAAATAGGCTTTCTGAGATTTGAACTTGAGATCTCCGAATTGCTAGCAGAGAGTCTTACCTCTTTGAACACGGAAGCCGATTTTTGGAGCTTCGAAATAATCTCGGTTTAAGTAGCTGTGAAAAAACAAAGTAAGTCACCAATTAAGTTTCCGAAAAAGTGTGTTGTGATTATCGGTCAGTGGCTGGTTTGGCATCTCGTTGGGGTCTCACCCAGGCGTCGTGAGTTTCATTCTAAGTCCTTTATTACGACACAATCAACGATTTTCGCTTAAAGTGGTGGTGGTAGGAAAATTTCAAATATTGTCTGCTTATTCGTAACCCGGGAATGTTAGTCTCTCTTTTTAAAAAAAATAATAAGGATCTATCGCGCTGTTCACGTGAATTCCAGGAGAAATTTGAATTACTTGATATCACGAAGATTCCCGTTTTCTTAAGTTTTATTTCAACAAATTAATATTTGCATTGCACTTGCGCTGTTACCATTATAAAGGAAGTAATTTTAAAATTCTCTAAAGTTTTCTTGAAGAATTCATCAAAAATGCGAACACGAACTCAAATAAAGGTAGCATTTATCATGAAACTTCTTTAACACCGTTAGTGATTTTAAATTCGGATGAAACGGAAATGTATCACAACTCAGTTCTACATAAATACTCGTTTCTAATATAATGCGGTAAATTCGCGCTGCTGCGCGTGCCTTCGATAGCGCAGTGGGCAAGGTGCCTGAAAAGTCTCAGCGGCCAGAGAGACAGAAATCAAGTGAACGGAGGTTCGAATCCTCCGAAATCCAAAAAAAAATAATTTTATTTTGTGAAATCAATATCCAATTTACAAATCACTTAAAAACAGACAATAGAAAAGAAAGGGACATCTAGCGACTTTACAGTTTCACTTCGCACCAAAGATATTCAAATAGAGAAGAGATATGCTATGGTGTCCGCGCAACTGTCGCCGGACTACGCGCTAATTAGCGTAGTTTTCATAAAAAAAGAATTTGTTCATTTCGTTGATTTTTTGAAAATGTGCATTAATATTGGTTAACAATATATTTTGAATAAGGAAAGAATTCGTTCATTTAGTTTAACGTTCGTTTGGTTTATTCGTTAATTATTTGTTCTTTTAGTTTATTTGTTAATTGGTAAACAATATCGGCGACACCCGGAAGCGCAGACCCACATAGTAAAAACAGCAGATAGCACATCTACTTATATTTCAAATATCTTTGCTTCGCACTCTGTTTTTTTTTTTAATTTTAACATTAGCTCCATACATGCCCTGAGAAATAAATATCAGCACCTTTTATCTTTTGGGATGCTGTGTGGAGGGTTTTTTTAAGGGAAAAGTTGGGGGTTGGGGGTGGTTTTAAAGTCTGGGGGTCAATGTGTCCATGAGTGACGGACGAATTAGTCTATCCCTCTCGATGCAGTGCAAGGTGTTGGATCGAGAGGGTCTGGCTGGAGAATTCTAAGTTAGGTCTCCCTCAACCACTATCTACCGTTCCGGCCCACCACGCAACAGGTAGACAAACTTTTTCGGTACTAAGACCTGAAAAATCTCACCCCATTAAACCGGTCACCAAACACAGCGAACCCCTTGGGGTGACCTACGGCAGAAGTGTTGGTTATCCAATAAATGATTCCCGGGGCGACGGTACCCATACCCGCCTGCCAATTTTAATAATATTTTCTTATATTCTGCCAAAATGTGTTTTGTTATCATCCATTATTTTTTTATTAAATAAGGTAAAAATATGTTTTCTACGATAACGCATTTGATTCAAAATAAGGAACTCCGGTAAAAAATATTCTGGCTTTAAAAAAATATGTTCATATTGACCAATGAACGGTTATTTTGAATATATTAGTTACATTTAGTAATATTAAACACAGAGTTTTAAAAAAATTATTAAAAAGTTAATTTTTAATCGGGTCGTAAAAACACGCCGTCAAGGTGACGTCACTGTTCGACGTGTCGTGACGTCACCGTAAAGTCATTGTATGGGAATGCATGGTATGACACAAGCCATCGTAGATATTAATTTATTCGTTTATTTACACACTGTTTATAGAGATTTAGTTGTTGTGTTTATTGAAACATTATTTAGGCCTAAATAATGTTTAAAAAATAAAGGTATTTCTTATTAGTTTATATCTATTATAGAAAATATTCAAAAACTACTGCACAAAAAAAAAATAGTAATGCTATTTCTAGGGAGAATACATCGAACAACGGAATTCAAAATGGCGGCAGTAGATCAGGTGATTGCCCGATCCTATACTAATTTTTCAGGAGTGATGACGTCACAGGATTCACCATACATACGGTGGTGTTCGGTGGGTCTTGAAAAATTAAAACTTTGAAAATTATTTTAACTATTAAAACTAACTCTAAAAATAAAAATAAAAATGCAGTTATTTAAGTTAGAAGGTGGAATTCATTAAAAAAGAAAAGAAAAAATTGGACTGGAGTTCTCTATTGTTCATATTACTCGTATTTTAATGTGTAAATTTAATAATGCCAGATTTAACCATTTGATGGTTCTTACTGTTGATTCAATCAATTTACAGCTGTATAGTAAAACCTAAGTTTAATTATATTATAATAATATTAGGTTGATTTTTATAACGACGTTTTTGTGAAAAATCACCTCAAGAACGCCAAAGTTAAATTAAGGTAGAAAATTACATTTTTATTATTACCTAAGTAAATTTGAAATACATTGCACATTGCATTATGTAATCTAATGAATAAAAAATAAAGTTTGATCCTCAGAAAATTTCCATATGGTAGAAATTTTATAATTGTATTTATGTTATTCTATAGCAGCGGAGAATTTAATTTTGGTCGAAAGTTTGTTTAATATTTACCTTTATTCAAATTAACAAAAAATATGTTCAAACGCACGATGATTAAATTTAAAAATAAATGTGCCTTTTGTAATTATTTATTGATTATAAATAATTATTATTTATTGATCAGAAATATTTATAATTTTTCAATAATGTCGAAGCAAAATAAGTGTCTAAAAAACCTGAAAAATATTAGTTTGTAAGACCCTCAATAAATAGACACCATGACGTATTTTCGTAACAGAATACGTGCGCGGATTTTTTTAATGTAATTTTTTGAACTTGAATTAAAATTCTGAAATGTGGCTTCCCTTGATAATTTATTGATTTATTTTACAGTATGATTTATGATTTGAAATGTATGTTATACAAAATAACACTTCGTTTGGAAAATCTGCCAACGACCAACGATATAACCTTTGAATACTCACTTTAATATTGTGTCTAACATTGTTTAACGTGTAGACTTTATAAGTCATTGTTTTTTTTTATTATGTTATTTTTAACTTATATTTTTATAAACTATAAGGATATATATTTTTTAATTTTCTCTATTTTTGAAAATGGTATGAACCAATGACAAAATGAATAATAACATTTTGTATGATCTCTCAATAATTTGTTGTTAATTCATATATTAATTTTCTTGCACTTATAATTGTTCTTTAAATTATATTATTTTGCTTTTACACTCCTTGGTAACGAGCGATATTTATGTGTGTTATTTTTATTGAATTGTGAAATTATTAACCCTGATACAGGTGAACCCTAGTGGGGTTAATAATTACAATGCTAAACATGAAATTAAATTGTGAAGAAGCTTTAGATAAATAAATTTTAAAAATAAACATATTTTTTCGCAATCAATTAATATTTTTTTCTGGAAAAGAGTCGATTCGTCTAGAATTTGATTTAAAAATGATATATTTCCGGTTGTGTATGGTTATTCCCTCTCAATGAACCAAAACATTTCTCTTTCATGCGAATACTCAAGCTTTCATTATGCGCATAAAATAATTCTCCACAGTTCATTCAATGAGCATTTCTGAATAAATATTATGTCTATGGAAAGAAATTCAAAGGAGAAGTCATGATTTTAGTAATTAATTTTATTGATCCACCTTAGGGGTGGGGATGAGAGGGGAGAGGTGGGAGACTGAGGAACTAGGTAGTTTTTTGTGAAAATTGAACATTTGCGATATTTTTCACACACCTTAATTTCGGATTTGAAACCAAAATGCCCCAACCAAACTGAATAATTCTTTTTTAATCAAAAGGTACAGAAAATATCTAATAATGGATTTGAACTATTTTATATGTTTGGATTTCAAATTATAAAACAAAGGCCATTAAAGAATTCTCTTTTTTAATGATTTTAGAGGCAATTTTTTGCGAGTTAACCGCTTGTTCGCCGGCATATTATCCATAACATACTTTCTTTTCATAGGATTTCTAATATCTATCTTTCACTGGAACTAAAATAAATCGTATTCGATTGGCAACAAAATAAACGGTGAGATAAGAATTCTTACTTTTCATTTCATAAAGAGCAGCCATATAAATATAATAACAAAGTCACTGCTGCGTCATTTTCAATGCGTTTGTTGTATGTTATGTTTATTTTTTATTGCGAATAAGATGTATTTAGCTTCATGAATGTAATAAAACTTCAACCAAATTTTGGTAGTTCTTTATTATTACGCAAGAGCGAAAAAAAAATTCTTTATTTAGTATTGAAAAAGCTTTGGAACTTACCCACATATCCCAAGGTCCTAGTCAATATTGTCTTCTGGCTTGTTCCTCTCCTTCCTCAAAGCCCTACTTGGTAGAAGAAAGAAGAAGACAAAAAAACGCTACCCACCGTTGCCTTTGGTTATCACATTTCACATTCTGTGGTAAGAAAAAAAATACAAATCACTCGAAATATTGTCGCGCTTCTGATAACAGCAATTATTGAATCTCTAGAAAACACGCGTTCATATAAATTTTGTATGATATATATTTTTACGGTGTAATTGTGATGCGTGGATGGATCCGCAGATCGCCACATTAAAAATAAGGGGTTTTTTCCTGTCATTCTTGTCGTAATCGCGTAAAAGCGCAATCAAATGTTCAATAACTTAAGTATTTACAATCTGTTCAGAATGTTTGCCATCAGGCTTTGACATAACCTATTCTAGGTAACTACTTATGGTAGATTATTATCATTCTTATAATAAATCATTTTATAAATAATATATAAACAAGTTTGGTGACAGAGAACAATAAAGAACAATATCATTTTACACAAAATAAGTAAGTTATTACAAAAAAATATCAGCTGGCGTACGGCGAGAAACTCGGCGTTCCAGAGGTTAATAGTAATTTTTAAAAAAAAATCTTGTCGAATTTAAATATTAACTTTGAAATTTAATGATTTGCTCAAATTCTGTGAAACAGCCCTACCTAAGTCTCTTATCCGTCAATCCCGGCTGTCGGACCCCGTGCCTACATACGCCGTAAATTCACTAGAGAACATTTACAAACCACGCTTACAATGAAGATACATTTCACATGCTCGACGGATGAACTAACTTGGCAAACGAAACTGATTTGGTAATGCCTCAATAATGGGCTGATGTATGACGGGAAGCTGATAAAGCGGATTTAGACGAACAAGCAGTGTTTAACGTTTCTACTTGTTATTGATACATTATTTTTGATTGAGCTGATTGATAGCGCTCAAATAAATTCCTTTCTATTCCGCTATATCTGTTAGTACGAGTATAAGAATTTTGTAGTAACTAAGACAAATAATGCTAGCTATAATTTTTAAGTTTGGAGGCGGGATGGGTACCGCCAAAGTACCATTTATTGGATAACCAACACATGGGCCTTAGGCCACCTCAAGCGGTTCGCCACGTTTGGTGAATTAGCAGGGGTGCCCGGGTTCATGGGGGGGAGTTTCGTTCGAATCTTGGTGGCGGATGTGTCTGCATACCTACAACTACAACTGCGTGGTAGATGGGATCGGGAGAGACTGGTTGAGATTTTTAAACTCTCCAGCAGGATTCTCTCTGAACATCGCCTTACTGCAGTGGGAGGGATGGGATCATATGTTCGTCTCTCCTGGACACACGGGGTCTCAGATACCTACATACCCCTCGTACCTTTTTCCTTTCAGAACTTCCTCTGCGTCCTTTCTTAAAAAGACCCTCCACACAGTATCCCCAAAGATGACATAGGCCTCGTGCGTGGAGCTAATGTAAAAAAAGCCAATGGACTTAGCTAAGACATCTTTGGCTGCTTGGTAGAATTTTTGAATTCCAAGTTTCAAAGAGTAAGTAAACCATAAGTCCCATTGTGTCAGTAAGGATAAGGAAAATCCTGCGCAGACAAGTAAAGTTCGCTGCGGAACTTTTCTGCGCAGGGTCTTTGCGCTAACCACTGGAGGGCTTTTTGCCACAATGTGGCACTATTTAAACTGCCTCGGATTGCTTTGCTGATAATTTTGGCAAATTTTCCCTTATTCGTAAGTAATTAAGTAGAAGTTTACGATTTTATAATATTTTTTTTTGTAATTCCTACGAATATGTGATAATCGACAAAAGATTGATGAATTCATTGGCTTCATAGAACTATAATCAGTTTGTATGTCTTAATATTAAAATTGTGAGTTGTGATTTTTTTTATGTGGGCGGTAGAAATTCAAAATGAGCTCAAAAAAATCGCAAGCAATCCGAGACAAAAGTTTTTATAAGGACTGTCGCTCGACTGGCTAAAACGAACTTCATGGCAGAGCTGTTCATAGTTATTTTTTTTAAATACATTTGTGACGTAGAGCAAAGAATTTTAACACATCTTATTCGGTCTTTTTCTATTCCAAGGTAAGGGTGGGTACCTGCTTTGAAAACACGCTTGATATCAATCTCTATGTTATGTGGCTCTTTCTTTAGACGGAAATATTTTTTTAAGGTGTTATTACTAGTTCTACAGTGTGACGCAACTATGCATATCTACCTTCTTCCATCCAATCTACTTTCCATGAACATTCAGTCAGTCTATTGAACTAACCCATGCAGTTATTACCCCCAACAATATCTCGGTCACCTTCATGTCTTTTTTTACGGAAACTTGTCTTCGGTGCCGTAATATTGAACTTCAAAATTACGTGCTGTGTGAAATTCCACTGTTCACCAATCTATTCCCATAGTTACGTCATTTTGAAAACCTTTAATTTTATTGATTAGAGTCCAATTGATTCGCAAGCCTCCGACTAACTACAGTGTCTAGATTGGGAGGCCGGAGGAAATGGGGAGAGGAAAGAGAAGGGTTAGAGGAAGGTGGAAGTACCTAGATTGCTAAACACGGATAATACCATTTCACAAGCAATGTTTTGACTCTGAATGGTGGTATCTGTATTCTAGAATCTACCACTTTGGATTCAAGATCTGCTGTAACAAATCATTTCTTTCAGCCCCTGCCTTAAGCTGGTTCGTAAACTGCCATAAAGCCAGGTCTGATCTTATAAAGAAGATCAACCTTGCTTAAATTAATTGTTACCTAATATTCCAAAATAATCAAATTCGATAGGAGAAATAATTATCTTCTTCCATAATCGCAAATTCACTTTGTGGCGACATTTTTAATCAAATGAAAAAAAAACACTGTTCACACCACTTACTTAAATCTATGGTTTCTTCGTTTGGATAAAATTAAAACTATCAAAAAATAACAATAGAAGGAAGACGAACAGACGAATAAATTAAATTAAATTTAGATTTTTCTATTTTCTCTTAAGTGCACAATATTTTAGTATGTAACCGTATCCTATGTATGTACACCTACACATATAGATGATCCAGAATTCTCAATTGGTCCTTTTATATACTTACCTATTGTATAATGTTATTCTATTTCAGTTATAATCACTCAAAGAATTTACGGTCCGATTCAAAATAAATCACATTTGCCATTAACTTATGTCCGATTGCCCCTAAAAGTCCCCCGCCAGCCCGGCCCGGCCCGCACAGGCAAATCACTTTTGCGCCACTTGCCCTCGAATCGCATCAGGGGCTTTGTGCCTCCTTTGTGCTGTCATCTTATTGCACGCCACTGGATCGCGGGCGCCGGGTTTGTCGCTGTCGGGGTGTTGTGCCGCGTGTATTGTGTACAGAGGGATGCGAAAATATTTTATAAACTGATAATAAAATTTCTTACGCAGGCATCTTTAAACCAACATTTTTTTCGGTTTAGAACCGTTGCGCGTTGATTGTAGTTTTTTTTTAGTTCGGAAATACAATTTTATAGAAACTATTTTTTTCTTTTGTTTTCTTTAAATACGGACATAACCGTCCAATTATTAACTGATAATATTACAAAAAATAATATAAAGAACCCACCTTTCATTATAATCTCATTCCTACAAATTTACTATTTAATTTGGTATCCGTAGGCATACAGATATTTTGCTTTTCTTAATTACATAGGATTAAAAATCTTAACAAGAGATTCTCGTTAAATGATTTCGCAAGGTCAAATAAGAGAACTTTTTCCTCATGATTTATTTCATTAAAATAGAGTATACCCATTATTTATCACTAGTGCAGACCCGTGAAAATCATGGAATTTCCAGGCGCAATTGAAAATGACAATTAAAATGGCTATCTGTGAAAAATATAATATTACATGCGCGGATAGGTACTTTATTAATTGTCTGAATACTTCATACAAAACATTTAAATTTTAAAAATTAAAATAAAATTTATAGCAAATACGAGTTCCAGAGTTCATTGAACCAGAGTTACGCAGGATAGACGCACAATAAGGAACTCCAGTGAAAAATATTATGGCTTTAAAAAAAATATGTTCATATAGACCAATAAACGCTGATTCTGAATATACAAGTTTTATTTAATAATATTAAACGCAGAGTTTTTAAAAAATGGTTAAAAATCCATTTTTAATTGGGTCGCAAAAACACGCCGTCAAGTTGGCTTTATTGAAATTTTAGTGGTGACGTCACTATTTGACGTGACGCGATGTCACCGTAAAGTCATTGTATGGGAATGTATGATATGACACAACCCATCGTATTAATTTATTCGTTTATTTACATACTGTTTATTGAGATTTAGTTGTTGTGTTTATTGAAACATTATTTAGGCCTAAATAATGTTTCAAATAAAAGGTATCTCGTATTAGTTTACCACTATTATTGAAAATATTCGAAAACTACTTCACAAACAAAAATAATAATGCTACTTCTAGGGAGAATACTTCGAACAACGGAATTCAAAATGGCGGCAGTTGATCAGCTGATTGTCCGATCCTATAGTAATTTTTCAGGAGTGATGACATCACACGATTCATCATACATACGGTGGTTTTCGGGGGGTCTTGAAAAATCAAAGCCATTATTAATTTTTTTTTAAATTAAAAAATGGACTGGAGTTCTCTATTGAAATTCTTTGATTGTAAGACAACTTGCAATTTATTCTTCACATACATAGGTACTTGACAGCGTCATAATTTTAATATAACGTTTTTTAAAAATTTATTGTATAATTAAAGAAATAATTTGGGTTATTACTCCAGAAATTATTTAAAGGAATTGATCTCCTTAACTACTTCGCCAGGATGAAAAGGATTTACTTGGCTTTATGATTAACGATTGGAAACGTTGTTTATTTATTTACTTAGGGCAGTTCCAAGAGTGGCTTGTTTTGCATTCTTAATTACGAAGTTGGTATTTCTGCAAACAATATCGTTGAAATCTATCTTTGTCTAGTAATACAATATTTACATAGTTAAAACATAGGTTTCTCTTCTCTGTGAACTAATTTTATAACCATCCGGTGCAAAAACTTCCCGGAATTGCGATGAAAACTTTAAATTGAGCAGAACAAAGAAATATTGTTGCTCACAGTACAACGATGTAATAAAAATCCTCTTTGAAAATACATATTTCATAAATCACTTCCCGGGTTTTGCTATTCACAAAAAAGAATCTTATAATTTTTGCAGCCAATTTGGAATTGTTTGATATTGAGACGTTTATAATTGTCAAATTAGGTGATATTTAAATTTATTAAAACAAGGATAATAATTTGTATACCCATTTAGGGACGATTTTTATTAACCAACTTTGCCAGTTTCAATTATAAAGCAGTATAAAAAGTAAGCATCTCTACTTGCCATGTTCATTTACGAGTTGCGTTTTGCAAAATTTCTTCACTTCAAACAAAGATAATATTTTCTTCTTTACTCACAAGATTTATTACTTGATATATATTGCATTTCAGTAATGTTTGTTTAGCTATTTTTAATAATTCAGTTATGGTATTCAAGATCACATGCGTATTTTTTTCTCTCATGAATAATATTCCGTAATATATGACTTAATTATTCCAGTTAAATTATTATACTTAAGAGAGCACAATTATTATGCTGAGAGTATAATTATTATATTTAAGAGAGCACAATTATCATGCTTAAAATAATATAATAAAGTGCTGCGAATTTGGGAACACACACGTAATTTCTGGACACTTTGAAAAATTTCTGGAACCACTTGTATATTTTTGAAAGCCACAAATTTCTTAATGTCACTATATCTTGTCACGTATTTTGTACGAAAACATCTTGTATTAGGTCTGTATAATTTTGAACCCGTACCTTTTATTGTATTTTCCTGATTTTATTTTTTTATGCATTTCTATAGTCCATCATGGAGGATACTTTATTTTAACTTTTTGACACCAACAGTACATAAATCAAACGAGTGGTTATAATAATCATAAAACGTTGTAAGATATATTTCTGTGAAATATTTGTAAAATGATTCTTCATATTGTTGTGTCTGTGTTGCTTCCGTTCTGAGAAATGTTTTGTAAAATTTTTCTTCATATATTGTGTCTGCATATTGGGTTGCGTTGGGTTTAACTTTTCAAAAGTACCAATTGGCGATCCCTTATATGAGTTTTAATAAATCATGGGAGTGCAACTTCGTTGTATGTTTTATTTAATAATAATAAATAACATTTAATCTAAGTCTCTCCTACTTACAAAGTAAACCGTACTTTTTTTTTCTTTTTTTGGAAGGAAATATGTTTTGTATTTTTTTTTTAAATTAGTTCCACACAGGAGGAAGAAAATAATTCTCCTCAGTCATATTTGGGGATGCTGTGTGGAGGGTCTTTGTAGGAAAGGAAGGGAAAGAAGTTCTGGGAAGGAAAATTATATTTGCGGTAGGTAAGAATCTGATTAGTCTGTCCAGGAGTGACGGACGAAGAATCCATCCCTCCCACTGCTGTGCAAGGGTATGTTCCGAGAGAGTATGACTAGAGAAGTCAAAGGGACTCCTTCAACCATTCTCTCCCGATTCGGCCTTCCATGCAGCTGGTGGGCAGACGCATCCATCTGCTAAGTCACCAAACATAGCGAATCACTTGGGGTGATCTATGGCGGAGGTGTAGGCTATAAAATAAATGGTTCTCGGGGTGGCGGTACCCATATCAGGAACAAACAACAAAATATTTTACATTGTATTAAACTTTTAATTTTTTTTTTTTTTTTTTAAATAATCGGAGACGGTTTACATATATATAGTTCCCGAGAGCACTTAGGCCATAGACCCATTGTACTATCTCCCATTTTACCTCATTCCTTTGACAGTAACCCAGTCCCTTTTATAAAGTTCACCAGGATTCCCCGAAGGCTCCACGACGGAGAGTCCACCTCCCCTTGGTTTCCTAAAGGCCCCACAAGGGAAGAGTCCACTCCACCTTGGCTCTCCGAGGGCCCCAGGAGGGAAGAGAACTTCATCTCTCTTCCTTGGTTCCTCTAAGGCCACACAGAGGAAGAGTTCACCAAGATGGCCTCATTTCTCCTCTTCACTCCTACATGGTTCCTCGAAGGCCCCACATGGGAAGAGGACATTATCTCTCCACTTCACTCCTCCTTGGTTCCACAAAGGCCCCGCGCTGGAAGGGTGCCCTTCCCCTTGGTTCCTTGAAGGCCCCACAAGGGAAGAGTTCATGGAGGTGGCCTCAGCTCACCTCTCCACGGTTTCTCCTCTTAGTTCCTCCTACGGCCCCAAGAAGGAAATCTACAGAGGTGGCCTCAGCATTCCTAGGTTCCCAAAAGGCCCCTAGTTTTCGAATGGTCCAATTTTTTTTTTTTGCCCCACGAGTTACCAGGGAAATAGAAGGTCCACTCCAGCAGAGCCCTGAGTGCTGGCCTCATTTCTCCTCTTCACTCCTACATGGTTTTACTTTTAATTTAGTATGATAGTATATTATTTTCATTAAGTTTTCTAAGCCATCTTTACCTTAAATAAATTGAGCTGGAATGTTGAGGTATAAATTGGCGTTGGTAAACAGTGAAACAATATTTTCGAAGTTGGTCTAATCGCCATGCAATCTCAAACTTGTGTTTAATGGTTGATTAACAAGATGAGAAGTTAGTGGTCCATGCAGTTGAGAGGTTTGAGAGCACCCCAAGGCATTTTGGCTAAGAAAGGCTTTGGTTCAGGGACGAAAATTCTAAAGAGGTTGTGTTACGTGGTCAATTTGAGTATGTTTTGTTTCGAACACCATAACATGGGCATGTGCCTAGTATAGTGGTCGAAAAATCCACAAATAGTAACCATCAAACTTTTTAGTGTCGCTTAATAAACCTGCATTTTCAAGTACGTTTTTTTTAAAGTAAGTAAGTGTTTATTTTATTTAATCGCATAAAGAGCTTATAGTAATGTAGTGCTCTTTTTTTTTTAAATTACAATACAAATAAAGATAACATAAAATATAAATAAGTAGCACAAAATAGATGATCTGTTATTATCCTCCAAATCAACGATAATATTAATTAAAACATATAAAATTGTAGTTACAATCTTACATACAAAATTCAATATATGTTTTTTTGTTCGTATTTTATGCGCTGACATACCGTTCATCCGATTGCGATGAAACTTTGGTGATTTGTTGTGCGCAAGGCCGCAAAGATTTTTATATACAATGGTAAGCTCTGGCGTTATGAAATTTGCAAAAATGAAAATTTGTGTATTTCTTACATTTTAGCTGCAGAGAGGGAAGGAAGTAAGCGGAGGGTAACGAAGGAGGTGGTGTTCGCGGAAGTGGAAGAGGACGCGGGAGGGGAACGGGAATGCATGGGAAAGGAAATGAAGGGAGATTTTTTTTATTTGAATGTCATTGCAACGCATGCCAAGTACCAGCTAGTCGTTTATAAAATAGGTGGAAACAGTTCAGTCACACGGTGTTTGAAGTTTGCCATGTTAAAATTATTATAATTATAAATTATTAAAAGACTATGTTAACGAAACATTGTAGAATTTAAACCGTAGTTGAAATGAGGTGTACCAAAAAATGTTAACGTTTGTTTAGTTGATCGTGGAGGTACATGTGGCTTTATATCCAGCAAATTTAGAATTTTTTATAAAAAGGTTAGGTCGTTAGTTTTTCGTCCGTTTACTAATATTGGAAAATTAAAAATATTCATCAACGACTGGTAATTTTAAATTTACAATTTTCCAGCGTAGATTTTTTTTAAATCTTTCAACAGTATGAATTTTAATGTTGTAGAAGGGCGATCGAACTACAGAGTAATGTTCTATTAGGCTTCTGGCTAGGGATATGTACTCGTACAACAGTTTTATGATTCAAAGTTTTGTTGTTCATTATAAATGCTAATGTTTTCACACATTTATTCGCAATTTGTTGAATGTGGTCCGTGAATGATAAATTAATTTATTGGCTCTCTTACAACTATCAAGATTGTCACAGTTAAAGGAATTCCCTAACGAATAATTTCATGTCGGGAAAACACGAAAGGTCATCGCATACCTACACACTTTTGAGTTGGCTGATAAAAGTAATTCAAAACAAACACCGTATTTTTTATATGAGCACCGCACAAGGATAGAGATAAGGTCACTGCCCGAGGCTGGTAAAATTTTGGCATCCCCCTTTAGGGAATGATTTGTGGCTGAGCGAATCTAGCCATTAATATGTTTAAAATCAAATTAAGCAAAGTTTTGACTCTGAATGGTGTTATATCATCAGAACTATACTGAGAGTATCTTCAAATCCACATAAAGAAGTCAAGTGTGAAATGATCTGATATATAATAATAGGTACTAGGAAAAAACTAGGGCAAAAAATTGGGTGGTACTGTTGAGAAAAGATGGGTGGTCAGTGGTCATTCGTGGTGTTACTAGTGCATCGCAAAAATTTTTGAAAACTTAATTTTTCAGCATTATAACTCCACTAAAATGCTGTACTTAAATTGAAAGGCAAAAGTACCTACTTTATCACCACCACACCAAAACTTCAGTTCAAATCTACAGAACACCCCAACATAAATGACTTATTTTGACCAGAAATCACCAGAAAAAAAAAGTGTATTTTCAAAAATTGTATGAAAAAAAAAAAAAAAAAAAAAAAAAAAAAAAAAAAAAAAAAAAAAAAAACCTCGGAGCAAGACCGGGTTAGGTGAAATTGTTACTCAGCATGGTGGGTTAATCGCGCGCATGCGCGTGTTCCCCCAGCGTCATTACAGCGTACTCCACTAAATTTCTAATAATTGTTTACTTGCTCCAGCATTTGCTCTTCTAGTTATCTAATTATGGACCAAAATCGACCTCTTTATTTTCTTTTTTCTTTCGCCAAATTTTTTTAAATAATTGCATTGCAAGCAATAATATTATTTTGTTTATTTCTGGGCGAATGGAACTGACTCCATTTATAACTGACACTTTAATTACTTTTGTTTTAATTACTGATAGTTTCTTGTAAAGCTTCTGTTTTGGCTGGGAACATGCTTGTAAATAGCAAATGGGTTCACTTGTTTGCTTTGAGCACGCTTATTCATGAGTATGTTTAAAACAAGGACGCTATATTATACGAGCAAATTTGTACATTTGAAGAGCATTCTTATTGCATACTCACAAGAATGTGCGTCAGAACCTTGACGCTATATCGTAGAAATTGAGAAAAAAATGCATAGCAACGTTCATAGAGGTTCCAAGTCCAAGTCTTTTTCTGTGTATTTATCAATTTTGTATTTATTTAAAAAATTGATATTGCTTCAATACTCATTACACATTTGATTTGATTGAAAATAATAATAAAAAACATTTAGTTGACATTAGATGATTAATGATTACTTACTTAAAAAAAAAAAAAAAGAAATGCCACTAATTTCATGTCACAAAATTAAATAATCAAAATATGGCTAAGTAAACATGAACATAAGGAAAGCAACAAACATAGACAACAAAAATGAAGCTGAGGAAATCAACAAACCAGAAGATGAAGAAACAAACAAACACGAAGTTGAGGAAATCTTGATGTAACACCAACACAATAGCATAGAGTCAGGCTCGAAACAGAATTCCCTAGTGGGTAGGACTCTTAATAAAGTACTCCACTTTGCATTTGAAAATTATGTACTTTTATCTAATTTTTTACAACCTCCGCAGTTACGTAACCCTGTGTCCCTAAGGTTGAATAATGTGCTCTAGCTCACCACGATAAACTGCAACGCTCACAAACCCGTCTGAGTAGAGTTTAGCAGAGCCTATAAAGTCCCAACGGTGACGCTGCGCCAGCCGTTTTGCAAATGTTACCAAATTGAAAGTCAACACTGGCCGATGAGAGCTAATTAGACTACGATCAACAACCGAGTTGCCTCATTATAATGTTGCGAGTCTAAAATGGACGGAATTCAAACATAACATAATATTTGATATAATACATAATATGTCAGTATTATCTGTCTAGGTAACAACTATCTATTCTCTGTGACTATCAGTATGTTCTTTGACTGATATTGTGCGGTGTGGAAATGAAACGTACCATAATTATTTATACGTATACAAACACGATGCCACCCGAAATCCAAATATTTATTGAAGTGAAACTTAATTCTTAAATTTATTATTTGACGAGTCCTTGGTTCTAATATAATGCGGTAAATTCAAATGAAAAAATTCTTTATTATTAAATCCCAAAGATTTCACACATACATATTTTAAGTGAAAATAATGATTATATCAACTCTGACCGCTTTTATGTTGAATTACATAACACGCCCTTTCACGAGATATGAAATGAAACATTCTTATAATTAGATTTGTGGAAAATACAAATATGGTTTTGAAACGTGAAATTGGTAATTCCAGTCATAATAAAATATACATTAGGTATCATCCTTTGTTTGGAGGCACTAACGAGTGATTAGGTCTCGTTTTTGGCCGGTTTTGTTTAAATTATAATTAGTATTCACGTCCAATTTTATTTTTGTTGTGCTGATGGCATCATAGTATAATCCCTTCTTTTTTCATACAAAAATTAAGTGAGCATACTTCATAAAAAAATATAAGATAAAAATGTAACTACATTGAATATCGTGCACACGTTATTGTAAAACCTAATTCAACTTGCAACATTACTAGATTTACATGAATGATGGGACTATTTTTGTATTTTTATAGTAAGAAGTTAATGTGTGACGAACCAGCTTCGTTTTTCGGAATAAACTGGAAAACCTAGGCTCAGATTTTGAAAAAATGTGTTGCAGTGCGGGAAAAGGTCATTGCAAATTCTAGCATGGATAAGTACCGTAAAATGTAGATTGTGAGGATGCTTGTCTTTGAAATTATAAAACATAGGCAATTAAAGAATTCAATTTGTCATTGTATTACAAGCAAATTCGACAATTTTTTGTGAGTATGATAATTATAAAAAAAAACATCTTCATCACCCACGATTTAAATACAATGAAAAATGAAATAAAAATAACAAAACATCGTAAAAAAGCGTTTTTGACAATTTGTCATTTTATGACAAATTGGTGTTCCAACGTAAATCAGTTGATTGTAATTTTAATTTTTGCCCTTCAAAATGCTTTTTAACGATTTATATTTTTTATTTAATATTTTATTATATTTACGAAACAGGCAAAATTATTTTTTTGCCCCTAGAGCCTCGGAAGGACATTATTTATTTTTTTTTTTTTTTATTTTATTTATTTATTATTACATTTATTACATACAAGATATAACAATATGAAAGGAAGCTTTGACTGTCCAACTAGGAAGGTTTCCCGTTTTAGGACAGTCAAATTGGCAGGTTGCGTGTACATAATTTCACATTAATGGATTAAATAATAATTAACAATAATGGTACATATTGGGGGAGTTACTTAGATATTAGGTACAATATCAGATATAAGTTGTGTTATTCTAGGTATACATCAGTAATAAACAATAAAATCCAGGTAGGTACATGTAAAATATAAATAAAATAAAAATATAACATATAAATGTAAGAAAGAAAAAAAAAATAAAATAAAAAAAGTATTTTTTTTAGGAAAATACAAATTAGCAGTAATAAAAAATAAAATCCAGATATTATAAATATCCAGATATTGTAAAATATAAAATTAAAATATAATATATAAATGTAAGAAAGAAAAATAAAAAAAAATATTTTTTAGGAAAATACAAAATACAAAATCGAAGAAATCAACTCAGACTACGTTTTTTAATAATTTTTCGGAATCTGTCCTACCTAAGTCTAATAACCATTTTGTAATTTTATTACCGAAGGATGATAATTCACACAGTTTAAATTGAGAGGGGATTTTGTTGTATATTTTTGGTCCCAGGTATGAGAAAACTTTTTGATAAGCCGCAGTATTGCTTGTAGGAATAGAAAGGTCGTTTCTGCTCTTACTTCTGGTTTGATGATTATGATCGACTGTTATTGTTTTGTTTATATTTTTGTGGACGCAGATTGTTATTTTTTTTATGTAACACTGTCGAACATCAAGCACATTAAACTCCTTGAAGAGAGCGTCGCTCGAGTATCTGAAGGGTTTCTTCATAATGACGCGTAGAATGGATTTCTGTGCCTTCAGTAGCGGGTATAATATTGTTAATCCTGTTCCACCCCATCCAATGCAACCGTAGGTTATGACGGAGTTACAGTTACAGACGGAGTTACTAACCACAGTTATCCTATTCCGTCAGACTTGACGCTCTGAAGGATAGATCTGACCGTACATTATATAGCGTATAGATCGGGGTGTCCACACATTATAAACGTATTTTTATACCCTTTATATAACGCAGAGAAACGTGATTTCTTCGCCATTGGAAAGAGAATGCCATTCTTCTCAATTTGTCCCCAACATTTAAACTTGATTCCATGAATAAATCCAAACAATTGTTATAGTATATGATTACAAATTGTCGGGATTTTTTTTCGTTCGCAAAAAAGTTACAGTCTTCTTTTTAAACACCTGTACAAAAGGAATGTGTTTTTCAAATATCGAATTCTTTCAGAATTATGGATGTCTCGAGAAGAAAATGTTTCGAATAGGTTTTTTTGTACACATTTTCATGTTAGATATTAAAATATTATTCGGAAATGTCAAAGTTTATTTCAAATTCCAATATCTCCAAGCTAATTTTATTTTGTATCTAAAATATTATTTCTTTTTACGACACCTTCATAAATAAGAATTATATAGCACTCTTAAAATTCCCCAAAAGCATTCCAAAATTCCATGAAATTTCACCGAGTCGTTTCACGTTTTTTGAAGTCGTTTAATCATGTGAGGCTCGAAAGGGGGGTGGGGGTTTCGGAAAAAATCACCAAATATCACAAGGCGGGGGGGGGGGGGGTATAATGAGATATCACGTGTATTTATTTTTCGTGATAATATTCTGAAAATATCAAAATACTCTGTACTAAAAAAAATAAACGTGATTTTGGGTATGGGGGGTAGTTTAAAACCTCACCACATATCACCAGGGGGGGGGAAACATCACGTGATTAATGGACGACCCCTAGGTAAAAATATTTTGAAGACTGAAGGGTTAAATTATTATCTTTTTCTCACAATTAATTGCCAAAGTTGCCTGTAAAATATTTTTAAACGATTTCTTTAATTGACATAAAAATAAACTAGCACACATCTGTATAACACATTTGCTAAACCTTTTGATTTAAAAAAAATATATATTCAGTTTGACGGGTATTTTGACCTCTATTCGTAATTTATGATTTCTATGAAAAAAGCCGTGCAGCCATTCCTCTTAACAACCAAATATGTAAGTATTCGACCATCTGTAATGTAAACTCCAGTTTGTAGATGCAATGCACGAGAATAAGTGTAAAGTGATAAATCAATTATAATTAATTAAACAGAATAAAATGCTTGCGTAATGTACACTCCTCTTCCATCCACAAGCAAATACTTCTAATGGAAGAGTGGTGTAGTCTTCATAATTATGTAAAATAACTAATCGTAAAACGGCCACTTGAAAGTTAATGTGTATTTAACTAAAAAAAATAATTTTAAAAAATTAATAAAAAAGAACACACAATAATAATCTTAAAATTGTCAATCTGAGGTTGCTTAGCAACGCAAGCCTTGACGTTTGCTTGTATTTTAGCTCTCTGATTTTTTTATTGTATCAGATAGAAAAGAATTAGCTTTGATCTCAAAACATATAAATATTTGAAAATAAGTATATTAGATAACGTAATAAATAAACTGCCAGTGGACCGTAGGATATTTAGGTAAATAAATACAATATAAATTTTTCCTTTTGTGAGGACTTCAGTAACCAAGGTAAACAACTATATTTTGAGATTACGTTGAAATATATTTTGTAGGTAAATTTAATTATATATTTTATTTTGATAACATTATTCTACAATATAATATATATTATAGATTTGTAGTATTGAAGGGTAGTTTACATTAAAATATTTAATTTAGAGATATTGAAAACTATTTGTTGACACTAGGTAACGACGACAGTTGCTTGGTTACTGGAATGTAGGAATTAATAATAATTAATAAATCATTTCCAAGTTGTTTTGAAAGGTGACACAATGTCATTTTCAACCAACGGAAATGAAAATGGGTTTATTATGTCATCTATACAGATGAACATTGATAATCTGAGACCCCAAAAAACAAAAGCAGGTATTCCTAGGCAGCGTATGAAATGGACGAACGATGTCAATATGTTCATCGTTCGTTCATATTTTTATGTAACTAAACTAGAAACAGATATGTTATTGTATAGGAAAAAATTACATTTACTTTTCTCACAAAATTATCCGGTTGCCCAAGTAAACGAACAAAGATTAGCTGACCAAAAAAGGTCAATTTTCAAAAATAATTTAATTCCTGTAGTAACATTAAATGAGATAAGAAAAGAAGTAGCAGATAGATTGCAATTGGAGAATAATTTAGATCAAATTAATACGAGTAGTAATGTTATATTAGATGCATTGAATGAAGATAGTTTAGCTAATATTCTAGTAGAAGAATCCAATGATATTAGAGTAGATTCAAATAACTTAGACATTATTCATAATCTTAGGGAAATCAATATTGCAAATTTAAACTTACTAGATGATAATGTAATAGAATTAGCTAACTTGCTTCAAAATAATATAAATAGATATATAGATATAGAGCCCACAGTTAGACCAAAATTACCAAAATTGCATACGTCAAAGAAATTATCTAAATTAATTTCTGAATTAAATAATTTAATTTTACCAAAAATAATTTTTGACGATATTAGTTTTTTAGATCTTCATACAATAGTGTACGCTAGTGCTATCACTATATGTAATAAGTTAGGAGTTAAATTAATATCCTCTGATGATAGATCATATAGTTATAGTAAACCAGAATGGCAGATTAGATTAGAAAATGATGTAGTATTTTTAAGAAGTAGTATAGCTAGAGTAATTGAATATAAAAATGGAAATAGAAGTAGGAATATTTTGAGATATGTAGATGAAATTGGGAGAAAATTTGGTTATAGCATTGGTAGTAATAATAATGAAAATATAATCAATGATTTATTAGATTTATTAAAACAAAAATTAGGTGTAAAAGCTAGTAGATTAAAAAGATATAATTATACGTATAATAAAAGAAATAATAATAGATTATTTCAGAAAAATGAGAAAATATTTTATTCCAAACTTGACGATAAACAGAATATTATTTCGAATAATAATATTCCGTTGCCATCTGAATCAGATATGCGCGATTTTTGGACAAACATTTGGAGTAAAGATATAAAACATAATGAGGCAGGTAACTGGATAGAAAATGAAGAACTCAATTGTTCAGACATTGAACAAATGAGTTTTTCTGATATATCGGTTGAATTGTTAGCCAAAATTATAAAAAATACTCATAATTGGAAAGCCACGGGTTGCGATTGGATACATAATTTTTGGTACAAACGTCTAACTACTTTACATCCTCTTTTTGCAAAAAATCTTTCAAAACTTGTCAGAGAACCTCAAAATTTTCCTAATTTTCTAACTAGGGGCATTACTTATATGTTGCCTAAAAGCGAACATATTAATAATCCCTCTCAATATAGACCCATTACATGTCTACCGACAATATACAAAATTTTAACCTCTTGCTTGACAGATTTAATATATACTCATTTGGATGAAAAAAATATTTTATCTGATGACACGTACCTTTCTCAGTTAGCAGAGAAGTTCCGTATGCATGAGCTCTTATCATCATCTCAGGGTCCTGCGTGGGATAAAAGAAAGCTACTATCTGATGTAAATAAAAGAACTCACATTAAACAAAATGTACTTGTTATTATTGACAAGCAAAAACATAATCTACATAAATACCTTTGTAAACTCAAAAAAATGAAGATAGAGAGAGAGAGAGAGATAATTCAGTTATTTTAGTAGAATCCACTCCAAATGATCATTCGTAGCTTGCGATAGTTAATATGGCGCACCTCATCCAGCCTCAGCGACAAGGGCTCCAGATAGCTGAAAAAAAGCCCCAGAGCTGCCGCTTCGCACACCCATGACTCCGTGAAGCAGTCCACCCACAGATTCCAGTCCATCCACAAAGGCGTCACAATGCGTCCGATGGCCATCTCTGAGCATTGAAAGGATATAAACCGCAGTTCTAGACTGTAAATGTGATTTAAGAAGTGCCTGCAGTCTTCACCAAAGTTGTCCTCGGTGATATTGGATTGTACGTGGCACAAGAATCTCAGTTCTAAGCACAAGAACACCAACCTTAGGTACCAGGCACACAGACATCATAAACACTTCCATTAGATTGTAATATTACATAGGTAACTCGATATCTCGTGATCATCACAATAAAAGTTTTCCTCGCCTCGAAAAAACAATCAACATCCTGCGTGTACCGCGACCCGGTACTATTTAACAGTCTCGTAAAGGCATCACGTCTGTTACACGCATAATATTGCAAATTTACACAATCATTTAGGAGTATCAAAACTCCTTACAAAATAAAACTTCCGACCAATCCATCGTTATGTCATGACGTCGCCCTTCTAATCGTTTTTTTTTCAAACAAAAAAACAAACGAACAACGTTCCGGCAATTTGAATTTGTTATCAATCGTTTCAACGGCACCCGAAATTAATAATACTCCTTCCGAGCAAGTAGGTACCGATTGAGTAACTACCATGAAAATAATTACGTTACAATTCCCCGCTTCCCCCAGAAATTTTACGCCGCAGAGTGAAGTAAAATTATACCAAAACATGAATATGAAATATCTCTCTACTCCTGCACTTGTACATAAGGAAAAAAAAAAATTAAAACATTAAAGAAAATGACACAGAGAATAACAAAAAAAAAACAAAACAATTATACATATATATTCACAATAACAAGGAAACCCCAAAAAGAAAACCAATACGCAGATTGGAATTACACAACCTATTTGTTTATATATTGTATTTTATAATTTTATATTTATTATTATAACTTTTTTATTTTATTTTAATGAGAATGGAATCTCCACTTTTTCATCTCCAAAATGAGATTGTAAAACACTTACTCACACAAAAGGAGTCAATCTCTCAGAAACACTTGTGAGTACGGAGGACTCAAGCTCTCACTTTTGAGATCTTTGAAGAAGATGAGAAAAAAAAATCACATGGATATTATTAATGGAAAAAATAAAGAACCAAATAAAAATTACCGAATTTTTTCTCTTTTCTCTCTTCTCCCTTTATTTATATTAAACTAAATGTCTGACTAAGCTAAAGACCTAAAACAATACATTTCAACAACTAACAATATAGCTAGACTTAAATATGTCTATTATTATTTTTTATTATTTCGTTAATGATTATATGGGCTTGACAAATAATTGGCTCTTTTTATGAGTCTAATATAATATAATGTATAGGATTGGATTATGTCTAATATAATATAATGTATAGGTTTTGACTTGTTTTTTTTTTTTGAGAATGTTCTAGTGATTTAATTATCACTTGTAGTAAGTTCAATGATGATCAGCGTGACAACGGCCCTTCTGTCTTCTGCAGGGAAAACATCCGCAGACAACAGATCCTCCGTCTTCACTCTGGTCGGTTCCGAAACGTCAGGCAACGGCCCTGCTATGGCACAGACTCTCATATCAATCTGTCCATAGTTACTCCGTCTCCTGGAATGAAGATGAACGATCGAAGAATTCGCAACGTTACGAGTAGGTAGCGGCATACACTACTCTCATCTCTTCGGAACTTGTAAACAAAACATGGAAAAGTATTATTAAAAGTATTAACACTGTATTAGCACAGCACTGGTATTAGCAGTGAAATACTTAGGCATATATTACTGTTTAAAATTAACAAATTATACTTATGACTAACAAAAACTGTACAAGAAAAACTACACTCTCCTGTATTAAAGGTAGAGTGTCAATTTCCAGATCGGAATTATTTAATAGTGGTGCACGCCGAAGCAGTACTTCCCTTTATTTGTGACAAAACCAATTTCCTAATGAATAATGTCTTAATTACTTAACTTAATATTAACAGATTGTCAGATTCAACATTTAATTAGGTATATTAAACAATAAAACAGATTTAGTTATAAACTAAACTAATTTTTTGGGCGCCACTGATCACTAAGATCAGAGAAACGTCTCTTGTGGAGATGTTCCTATTCTAGTCCAACGAGGATAAATAAATGAAGTCTATCATCAGTACACTAGAATGTAGTGCTCACTCCGAGCACATGCCTTGGAGGTACCAAGCTTCAAGACACGTGAGCAAAGTGTCACAAAAGAAAAAAAATAAATGAAGCAGTATGAAGGCTTGGTATTCCTTCATGCCACCGCATAAAAAGAAAAAATATTAAAAAAACAATAGTTTTTTAATAAACCTAATTATGTAAAACTAGTATTAATTATTCTAATAATATTCCCAAATTACTATTTATAAATTTATGTATACCTATAACCAAATATAGCTAATTATATATAAACGTCTACCTATAAATATGTACAAGTAACATAAGATTTTAATCAATATAAAAACATGAGGGCTAATATTCTCACCAAAAATTGTCATCAAAATATACGCGTCCGTATTTAATTTAATGAGCGGTGATCTTCTGCGATTCTCGCATGCAGAATGCAGAGGACCACGATGTAATTTTGTATATAACGCCATTTTTTTTTCTCAAAAAAAATAAAATAATGAAATATTAAAAAAAAAAAAAAAATATTTTATAACTTGTAATACAAGTTCCCAAGCACACTGCATTCAAAGAAAAGTCATTAATTATGATAGCTTAAAAACAATTAATAAAATTCAACGTAAATAACAGTAATTCGATAGTAAATAACAGATAGTAACGATAGTAAATAACAGATAGTAGCCTCTTATCGTGCACCAAGAGAGTAATCTACCCTCTTTAAAACGTTGGGCGTCAAAAATGACAAAAAAGAACTCACATTAAACAAAATAAACTAGTTATTATTGACAAGCAAAAACATAATCTACATAAATACCTTTGTAAACTCAAAAAAATGAAGATAGAGAGAGAGAGAGAGATAATTCAGTTATTTTAGTAGAATCCACTCCAAATGATCATTCGTAGCTTGCGATAGTTAATATGGCGCACCTCATCCAGCCTCAGCGACAAGGGCTCCAGATAGCTGAAAAAAAGCCCCAGAGCTGCCGCTTCGCACACCCATGACTCCGTGAAGCAGTCCACCCACAGATTCCAGTCCATCCACAAAGGCGTCACAATGCGTCCGATGGCCATCTCTGAGCATTGAAAGGATATAAACCGCAGTTCTAGACTGTAAATGTGATTTAAGAAGTGCCTGCAGTCTTCACCAAAGTTGTCCTCGGTGATATTGGATTGTACGTGGCACAAGAATCTCAGTTCTAAGCACAAGAACACCAACCTTAGGTACCAGGCACACAGACATCATAAACACTTCCATTAGATTGTAATATTACATAGGTAACTCGATATCTCGTGATCATCACAATAAAAGTTTTCCTCGCCTCGAAAAAACAATCAACATCCTGCGTGTACCGCGACCCGGTACTATTTAACAGTCTCGTAAAGGCATCACGTCTGTTACACGCATAATATTGCAAATTTACACAATCATTTAGGAGTATCAAAACTCCTTACAAAATAAAACTTCCGACCAATCCATCGTTATGTCATGACGTCGCCCTTCTAATCGTTTTTTTTTCAAACAAAAAAACAAACGAACAACGTTCCGGCAATTTGAATTTGTTATCAATCGTTTCAACGGCACCCGAAATTAATAATACTCCTTCCGAGCAAGTAGGTACCGATTGAGTAACTACCATGAAAATAATTACGTTACACTGAACAACAAAAAGGTTGTCGCAGAAAACATATAGGATGTAAAGAACAGTTAGTTATTGATTCTGTAATTTTAAAACAAATTCAAAATCAAAAGCGTAATTTACATACTTGTTATATAGATTATCAAAAAGCTTTTGATAGTGTCCCGCACTCGTGGCTAATCAAAATATTAAAAATATATAAAGTTAACCCAATTATAATTAGCTTTTTGAAAAATACTATGTCCTTTTGGAATACAGATTTGCTAGTTAATTTAAAAGGTAAGAAAATAGTAGTACCGGGCATTTCAATAAAAAGAGGGATTTTTCAAGGAGACTCATTGAGCCCTCTTTGGTTTTGCTTAGCATTGAATCCCCTTTCTAAAATGTTAATTAAAAGCAAGTTTGGAATAAAAATTAAGGGTAATACAAGAGAGAGTAGTATAGTTTCACATCTATTATATATGGATGATATAAAATTATTTTCAAATTCTGAATCAAATTTAGAGAAAATGATTAAGGTAGTTAAAATTTTTTCAGATGATATTAAAATGACTTTTGGTTTAGATAAATGTAAAACTATCCATATAGAGAAAGGCAAAATTGTAGATGGAGACGAGGGTATATTTAGAAATTTCAAAATTCAAAGTATGAAAGGGGATGAGGTTTATAAATATTTAGGATACCCGCAATCGAATAGATTAGATCACACTAGTATTAAAAATGATATTAGGATTAAATTTCAAACTAGGATCAGAAAAATTTTAAAATGCAATCTATCTGCTAAAAATTTAGTAAAAGCAATAAATACTTGGGCAATACCTCTACTAACGTACTCATTTGGCATAATTAAATGGTCCAATACAGATTTAGATAGTTTAGAACGATTAATTAGAACTACGTTAACAAAATTTAATTGCCATCATCCAAATTCAGCTATAGAACGAATTAATTTACCTAGAAATTTAGGAGGTAGAGGTGTAGTCAAAATAACATCTTTGAAACACAATCAGGTAGAAATGCTTAGAAATTTTTTCCATAGGAAAGCTAATAGCTCAGAAATGCACAAAATAATTTGCAAGGCAGATAGAAATATTACACCTTTAAATTTATATGACGAGAATGCCAACATTCTTATAAATACTAACCAGGAATTATTAGATTCCTGGTCAAATAAAATTATTCACGCAAAACACTTCAATTATCTCAACCAAACGTATGTTGACAAACTTTCGTCAAACAAATGGTTGAGTATTGGAGAGTTGAGCGCAGAAATAGAAGGATTTATGCTTGCCATTCAAGATAGAGTCATTAATACTAAAAATTATAGAAAGCATATAATCAAAGATATAAATCAAATTGATGATTTATGTAGAAAATGTTTGGCTTTTCCCGAAACTATAGAACATATTATATCGGGATGTTCTATATTAGCGCCTTCCGAGTATACATTTAGGCACAATCAGGTTTTAAAAATAATTCACCAAAGTTTGGTAATTAAACATAACTTGATTGATTGCCGTAATGTGGTACCTTATTATGAATATGAACCAAATTCATTTATAGAAAATGAATTTTATAAAATATATTATGATAAAACTATACTAACAGACAGAACAATTAGTCATAATAGACCTGATATAGTTTTACATGACAAAATTAAAAAAATAACTTATATCATTGATGTAGCTATCCCAAATTCCTGTAATATTCAAAAAACTGTTTCTGAAAAAATTAGAAAATACACAGATTTAGGAAATGAGATTAAAAGAATTTGGCATTCTCGGACTATAAAAATATTACCATTTGTTATTTCGGCCACTGGCATAATACCTAGGAATCTGATTCAAAATGTAAGCATATTAGATTTGTCAAAGAATTTGTATATAAAAATGCAAAAAGCAGTAATTTTAAATACATGTAGGATTACAAAAGATTTTTTAAATATTTATATTGAGGGATCAGTAGGATTTATAGGTTCAATTAGAAGTGCCACAGAGCCGAACCCTCTGATATGAAAATATCTGGAGTCGGTGAATTATATTCCCATTTGGTCTCTAGTAGGTTGACATGTTGTTCTTGTATTGTTTTGTATTTATAATACTTATATAGTGCAATTGCATAACATGGATTCACTAGATGATCATTTGGGGAAGTGTATGAAAGGGTTTAGTTTTTCCTTCTTTTTTTTTTTTTTTTTTTTTTTTTTTTTTTTTTTTTTTTTTTTTTTTTTTTTTTTTTTTTTTTTTTTGTGGGGAAAATTTAACCCGGACATTTAAATCTGGTGCGTAAATATGGAATGAATACGATATGGTCAAAAATAGTAGATGGTGTTAAAACTTGAAATCAATCAACAGGGAGATTTCTTTTAGTAGAATTCGTGTTTCTCTATACCTACGTGAGATCCCTTATTCATGGACACTTTGAACTTGAAGTGCTTAGAAAAGATGTGAATTATCGGTACATGTGAAGAAATTATTGCATTTATTCCAAAATCCCTACAAGAAAGAGAAAATGCACTTACCAGCTGGTACTTTTAATTGAAATTGTTTCTCCCTGTGTGTCCTTTCCCATTCGTCCCGTTCCCCTTCCGCCTCCCCTACCTCTCCCGCGTCCGCTTTCCCTCAAGCGTTCCCACTCCGCCTCCTCCACCTTCCCTCTGTCTCCTCTCCACTCCTCCCCCTTCCCCTCTCCCCTACCGCATTTCATTCATTCAGTTTTCAAACAGCTCGAGTGACACCTATTGCAGATTTCATAATGCCACAGCTCACCTGTAGTTTTATACAAACCTTGTCCTGACAATAACGCACACAAAAAAATCCAATTCTGTGCAGTCGTTCGGAAATTATGCACGTAATGCATTTCTGCGATTTATTTTTATTTATGTAGATAGATAGATATTAACTACAACGCCTGAAATAAATTTTTCCGCATATATATTAACATCGTTTCCAAGTCTACGATTGGTTTTGTTTTTCTTCTGACGTTAGCAATAACTCGCTTTTGTTAGGAGACAGAAAACGTATAATAAATATAATATTTATAAGTTCATAACACCACAGCTAACCATTATATAAAGCCTATTTTACTCGCATAGATATAATGTAGCTTTCTACTGTTGAAAGAATTTATAAAATCGGTTTAGTGGTTTAGGCGTGAAAGCGTAACAAACAAACACTCGCAGTTGCGCATTCATAATATTAATAGTATAGATGTAATCACCTACATACTCATACTTATTTTGATTTGAGGGGAACGAAATTACACAAATTTCAACAATATTGGCGTGTCAACTAACACATACATAAACTCGTAATGATTCTATCGTGCAAGGAGCCTGGATTCGGATGTTGACGGTAAAAGCCTTACTAGTGCATGCAATGGGCTGATATGCCAGACTAGGCTTCGCTTTTGTCATTCGTTTGTGAGAAATATGCAGTGGAAGAAGTTGCACGGTTAAATCAGTTTCGTGAACCCGTTGGAAAGGTCACGAATATTTTTTATTTGAAATATACATACATTCAACAGATTTACATAAGGAAAATATATGGTTCTTAAAAATAATAAAAAATAAAGTAATTTCTTGTTAATGAATTTACCCAATTTAAAAGAGAAAAACATTTCTCGTGTTTGAATTGGGGAGTCGTGTCATTACAGAAAAAGATAAAGAAATAAACCATACTTATTTTTTTATTGAATTTAGAAACAAATAAACTTATGTATGATAACAAATATTGATAAAGAAATTTACTAACATAGCAGTTACTAAATTAGATATACATGTAGTATAGATATTTAAAAGTAGTAAAAATAAAAAAAATAATATTATTGCATTTCTCTTAATAGTTAGGTGTTAGACAGTAAGTACATATAGTTGATTCTAACAATTGGATTAGCTGATAATATTGCTAGAGTAGGTACATAATATTATTTTATTTATTTATTTAAACGCCCATAGGGCTTTTACATAGAATGCAGTACATTTTTTATTATTAATTTTTTAAACTTTATGAGTAAAATCTCAAATTATAATATTTAATTAAATGAAGACAATATTAGCGAAACTCAATCGAAATCTGGAGACAGAAAAATCAGAAAAGATATTGGCTCCGCTGGGACTCGAACCCAGAACCCTTTTCTTACATGGAAACAGCTCTACCGATTAAGCTACGGAACCCACATTAATTCGGTCACTTTTAACTGTATCGAGGTTTGAGGATTGAGTTTCGCTAATATTGTCTTCATTTAATTAAATAGTACATTTTTTTTAATTACAGTGAAAAGAATGGGTTTACAAAATACAATACACAATACAAGTAACATAATAATTTGTTTAAAACAAAATAAAGGTTACATAGAAAAGGGTTAAAAAAATATAAAAAATTTAGGTTACATAAAATAGAAGCGTTAACAAAAAACAGGTATAGTCCGTAAAATATAGGAGTTGACATAAAGTAGGTAATGTTTAAAATTGTTGTTCTCATTAGTTTATGGCAGTGTTTTTCAACCTTTTTCATGGCACGACCCCCTTATTATGTAAAAAATATTTCGCCACCCCCTACCCTTCGCCTGCAATTTACCTTTGACGACTTTGGTTCCTAGGGGGGGGTGGCTAGAGAAATTCAGGAATCACAAATTGAATGAAATGAAATCTGCCAGGAAATCCGTAATCCTGTGAATTCCGTTGCCCACAAAATTCAATAAATTTTTTTCTAATATTTTTCAAAATTCCTGAAAATTTCCAATTTCTCTGACAGACCGCTAAATTTTCGGACATGTCAGGGAAATTGCTGTCAAACTAATTCGCCAAACGTCTCCAAGGAATAGTAGGTAGAGCTACAGGCCGGGCCGATGCCGACTCAAGATTGAGGCGAGCGAGGCCGCGCCGTGCCGACGAATGTGGTTGAGTTAAAGAGCGAGACACAATGAGCGTTGCGGGGTTGTCGAAGGGTACAGGGTTACAGGGCGACGCGGGCTATGACGGACGTCGGACGGCGGGAATAACGTGACCCTGTCAATCGGCGATTCGATGTCATATGCGCGCGTTTGTTTTGTGTTGAACTCACGTATTTGAATTTATTTAAGTAACTTGTAGTGATAATAAAAATGGATACATTTATAAAAAGATCAACACAACCGTCAACTTCTAGTTGTAGTGAGAGTACTGAAACGAAACCAAAGAAAAAACGCCTGTATGACGACAACTATTTAAAATTCGGATTTACTAATATTATACTTTGGACCCGCTGCGACCCCCTTGTAGAGGCTTTGCGACCCCCCAGGGGGTCGCGACCCACAGGTTGAAAAACAGTGGTTTATGGGATAGGTAGAAATAAATAGTTGGCACATATGGCGTTTGAAGTTTGCTAAGTTCAAATTATTGTCAAATACATCCAGAATGTTTAAGTATTTGTTACCAAGACTATGTATTGGAGAATATAAATCATAGTTCGAATAAGATGTACATATAAAAAATGTCAATGTTTGTCTAGTTGTTCGTGTAGGTACATGTGGACTTGATGGGAAAAAATATATTATTCGACTTTAAATCGAATAAAAGAAGAAAATAAGATATATAATGTGAAAGTCTCTGCAAATGAGAATGAAACCAAACATTTTCAAAATAGGGCAAAGATCATTCATTTCATTGACGTAGATGAGGGATAAATAATATTTTTTTAGTTAAAGGGTTGATTTAACTGAAAAATCTATTTATGTAGCATTTACTTACGTTACGGCAAAGTATGTTAAAGATATATATATCAATCTTGTAATTTATTTCAACATCTGTAGTTTTTGTAAGATTAAACTGATTTAGATCGTCGCGTCGGCAGAAAGAAAAACTTTAACACTATTATCAAATGCAGTAACAATGTCAATAATAAATAGTAAAAAAAGTATTGGGACTAAAATTGACCTCTGAAGAACACTACTGGTATCCAGGAATTTGTAAGAAAGTCAAGAAACAGTTATTTCTTGAAAAATTCTATTAGTTAATCTGTTCTCACGATTTACCCTCTATTACAAATTTGTAAAGGTAACTAATATGAATTTAATAGTTTGGAAGTACATATTATGTCGACTTATGTTTTATTTTGAAGTGAACTTGATATACATTTTTTATGAAAAGATAAAGTAGTCAGAGTGGATCGGTCAAGTAAAAGTTTATTAAACGATTTGGAGATTTTAGAGTGCCTTCAAATGGGTCGATAAATAATTTGTGACATCGTGAATATCTTCTATTTGGGTATTAGATAACAGCTTTACCATAGATCAGGGAAGCAGCCATAATTCAGTAATTGGCAAATAAATTGACGGCGGTTTGGATTTTGAAAAACGTTAAAATTTAAAATGTAACCAGTTCCGAATGGTAACCAGGGCGATACTGAGAGTTTCTTCCACTCTGGAACGTGCTGCAAAACTGCTTAACCCTTTAAAAATTTGGCATTTTTTCAGATGGTCAAAATATTTTAGCTTTACAATAAAATGCAAATATTTGAAATATTTCTGAGCACATTCAAAAACAAAACTGTTTTAGAATGGTAATAAAATATGCTTTCAAATTATCGAATTCGAAATAAACATATTTTTTTAATTATAAAAATTTTGCATACAAACCTAAAAAAGTTTGCAAAATGACTCACCTTACGTTTTTTCTAACTAAAGTTACTGATAATAAAAAAATATAAAAACACATACATATTTTATTAGACAAATGTACAATAAATACATATTGTAACCTCGCTTTTTTGTCGCAATATGTAAAAATAATTTTACAAAAATTCCCGAAGTTTCAAATTTTTTTTTTAAATTTGCGATTTAAAACTTTGTGTACATAAAAGTGTATATTTTTCTTTTTTGGTGGATATTTTTTAGATTGGAATATAAAGCGTGGTGTTTTTCCTTTCTAACACAGATTAGAACATATTTCTAACAATGATAGTAAGGGAATTACAGCGTTTTATATGAGACCTATGTGCGTTGGGAAAAATATGGTCTACTGTGATTAAACGGGCATATTTGAAATCAATTAATTGTAAAATAACACCAATTAATCCAAAACAATTTATTTGCGCATGCATGGGGGGGTGTAAAAGTATTAATATTAAAAGCGGTCAATCAAATTTTAATTATTAAATAGGTACAGTTAGAAAAAAATAAAAAAAAGTTCTATCCGTTGTAGAAGTCATCCATATTTACAATATTTATTTACGTGCAATATCATTTTTATACGCGTATTTTAAAGCAAGTACCACACCGATTTACGCTTGATGTGCTGCATGATGGACGAATACGTGGTAATGGTAATCTGTTCTAATTGGGACAACTATTGTTTTGACGTACCGTCCGGTATAAATTTGGAATTAGACTTGGACACGGTCACGCTAACAGCCCGGTGACGTATTCTGCGGTCTATAGTGATTTAGCTTCGCCGGCATGGGAATTATTGGTCACCCGATTCATGATTAGTCCACGCGGCACATAATAATATTAAAACTTAAAATAATAATAAATGCCGTAAAATAAAATTGTGAAATAATATACATATATCATGTATGTGCATGCACTGTTGCGTTTGCCGGAGTCCTTTTAATCTCTCCAGCCGTAATGTCTTGACACATCGACTTGCAACGCAGTGGGAGGGATGGACTCAAAGACCGTCACTTCTGGATTCATTGACCCCAGATTCCTACCGGATTCACTCCTTCCTCCCCTCCCTTCCTCTCAGAAAGACTCTCCACACCGCATCCCCAAACATGACAATTTTCTTTTCCTCTTTTCTTCCAATGTGGCAAGGCAATGCGAAATAAGAATTTTATCGTTTACTAGCAGACCCGGCCACACGTCTATCTATTGGTGAAAACCGCATGAATATCCATTGCGTAGTTTAAAATATCTATGCGCACATACATTTTGAGCGACTTCATCAAATAAAATAATTCAAAACAAATACCTACTTACTCTAGGACATCTATTTTCCAATTTCTTCCGTAGAACGAATTTCAAAAGTGACTATAGTACGGCCCGCTAGCCGTTTTAAATCACACAAAAATATGTTTTCTTTAAATTTCTCGTCTTTTCTCTAATATAATTTACATATATCATACATATAAATATTCCTCTTCAATCACTCTCCGCATGAAAATCGGTTGCGTAGTTTAAAAGATTAACGCGCACATACATTTTGAGCGACTTCATTTTATACTATGTAATGATGATGATGATGATGATGATGATGATTTTATTTGCACGTATTAATATAGATAAATCAAGTTATTTTCGCTATGGATATTTAAAAGGAATAGATTACATGAATTTATAAATGGCAGGGTAACTTCAAGCGATTACAAGGATCCTATGAAATTTTAAGTTTTTCTTTTATGTATTTAAGTGTGGTATTATAATGTCTTCAAAAGGAAAAACAGCTGTAACAGAGCTGTTGTAATTATTACAAACGTAAGGTTGGGTTAGATTATTTTTGGTTTGGATAGGTTATGTCAGGCTTAGTCAGATTAGACTAGCTTCTGGATTTTATTTTTTCCCGAATGTTCTTTTTTTTTTTGACTTTCCTTATTATTTATAAAGGTTTATATTTTCAACTGTGCGTTTAACTTGTTGATTGTGATTTTACTTTGTCTGCTTATATGCAGGAGGGGGGGCGGGGGTGTTTAGAAAGCATGAGGTGCTTTAGGATTTGGGATGGTCGTAGGTTGGGTTGGAATTGTTTCGTGATCTTTTCTTAGTGAAGAAATAATAAGGCATCATGCATTAAAGTATCAAAAAAATAAAAATTATTATTAATACCTACCTTTCCAATCTACATTAATAACTGGCAACGGCTCCCCCCCTACCATAATAAAACATTGTTCGAAACTGTCAAATTAGTATAAGTTTTCTCTGAAGAAGGAACGTTTGTTCCGAAACCGGTCGGATTTACGCATTATACAAGTGGTTTATATTAAAGTTGAATTGTTTCATTTTTCTTTGATGGATAACCACAAAGTCATAGCTATATTCAAAAATATTAAAGTTTCAATTTGCAAGCATACAAATATGAATTTTCATTTGGAAAAAAATAATAAAACTCTGGTTAATCAAACCGCTTCACTTTTAAGTACATTAAACATTACATTGGGTACATTACACAAAAAACTTTTAACTTTCTTGACTTAACTCTTTCTTAGTATTAACTTTTTTAGTCCGAATACAACACAAGAGTTTCAACTGCTCCCGTCTGAAGCCAGTGCGACCATGGCATCTCCAATTGGGGTATGTTGTGAGCCTGGTGGTTGTGGGGAAGGGAAGGAGATAGAGAAGAAAAAGATGGAAAAATTCCTGGCTAATCAGATCTGGTCACCGAACACTGCTAAAGCCATTTCAAGCAATTTTTCAATTCTGATCAGTGGTCTTACACCAGAGTGATTTTTAGGTTATCTTCCATTCTGTAACGTGCCGCAAATATAGGTACTTTATATATTTTTTAAATTAATTAAATGTGAAATATTCCATATCACATTCCTTGGATTTGAACCCGCGACATTCGGATTGCTAGTTGAGAGGTCATCAACACTACCTACACAACAAATCATGATTTAAAATTAGCGAAAAATAAATTCAAGTATCAATAATTTATAAATTCATATTTAAAATAATAATTATTATTATTAATATATGTTGAATCTTTTAGGTTACCGCAAATTCATCGCTTACTATGAAAATAAGACAATTCACAAAAAATAAAGCAAACCAATTTCTCAAGTTCCACGGAAAATGTGCATTTGTCAGTTTTAAATAAACTCGCATTATTCTGCCTGGGGCTCCATTGCCTTATAAAGTCGGCAAATTGAATTTCCCCCTATAATACACTTACAGCCCTTGCGACTTTAGTTCAAACGTTCCTCACAATGCACAATGGTAATACGCCCTGAAATTCAAATATTACATTAAATCATTTTTATAAAAGATATTGTAGATCTGTTCGCAGAATCATGTTGAATGCTTTGTTTTGAAATTTATATTTAGATCTCCATTTCTGCATATGGATTTGTTGACATTAAATTTTTATGTTTTTTTCTGATCATTTTTATTGACAAAATAATTTTATTTATTATAAAACATTGTATAATAATGTGGGCCTCACTCGGTACTTTGCCCGTGCTGTGGTCCACATTTTACAATTTAATAAAATTCAATAAAAATATAGTATGAAATAATAACTAAATTGAAATAAAATTAGATGAAATAAAAAAAAAAAAAACAGTAGTAAGGGCGTTGTACGTTTTATTCGCGTAAATTAAAGCAAATCACTTTTTGCACACCACTTATTAATTCAAAATCCTCAACATGTGTCGAGACCAATAGTTTCTTGGTCAGGATAAAATGAAAATTATTTGATATCGGAACGTGTTGATAATTAAGTAGTGATTGAATTAAAATGACGCTTTAGAGGAAATTTGAATTATTGAAAAAATATTTCATTATTTTACGTAATGCATAATTTTTTTAAAATCTGCCTTTTGTGTTTTATCCATCTTTTAATTTTGTATGTGAAAGATTTTCTGTTTCCCTCGTTTTTTGAATCGAGCGAAATATTGTGATTGTTTTTGTTGTCTGGTATTGTAGTGTCTTTGTCCAAAGCTTATGCTCACTGGTCTGTCTAACTGGTCTATTAGTGTTCGTTTGTCTTTGCTGAAATCTGTTTTTTCTGGCCATGTAGGTAGTTTAGTAGTAGTTTTTAGGTAAGAATATTTACTGGTAGAGATTGTTTATAAAAAAAGTTATTTGTAATAAGTCCAGCATTCTCTTTTTGTATTTACAATCTTCAATTTTTAAAGTGAGAACCTCACTAGAGTTCCAACTACCCTAAGCCAGTGGGAGTAAAGCATCGTAAATTGTAGCATTTTATCTTTGGAAGAGATGTTGTTCGGTAAGATGAAGGTTGAGAACTACCAACCTGGCTGAGATTTGTTGTCGAACATTAAAAAAATTATGTCCTACCTAATTGTCGCATATTTTGACGATAAACTTTGCAGTAAGTTGGATTGTTACCATTCCAGTAGCACCATGGGAATAATTTGAAGTGGTAAAACCGCTCCTGGAAATCGGACCTAGAAAAATAATGTACCTAACTTTTAGTTGTTTAACTAAATGAATTTCTGGTGAAATGTCACTAAATCATGCTTCTTTACGCACCAGATTTAAATGTCCGGGTTAAATTTTCCCCCCAAAAAAAAAAAAAAAAAAAAAAGAAGGAAAAACTAAACCCTTTCATACACTTCCCCAAATGATCATCTAGTGAATCCACGTTATGCAATTGCACTATATAAGTATTATAAATACAAAACAATACAAGAACAACATGTCAACCTACTAGAGACCAAATGGGAATACAATTCACCGACTCCAGATATTTTCATATCAGAGGGTTCGGCTCTGTGGCATTTCTAATTGAACCTATAAATCCTACCGATCCCTCAATATAAATATTTAAAAAATCTTTTGTAATCCTACATGTATTTAAAATTACTGCTTTTTGCATTTTTATATACAAATTCTTTGACAAATCTAATATGCTTAAATTTTGAATCAGATTCCTAGGTATTATGCCAGTGGCCGAAATAACAAATGGTAATATTTTTATAGTCCGAGAATGCCAAATTCTTTTAATCTCATTTCCTAAATCTGTGTATTTTCTAATTTTTTCAGAAACAGTTTTTTGAATATTACAGGAATTTGGAATAGCTACATCAATGATATAAGTTATTTTTTTAATTTTGTCATGTAAAACTATATCAGGTCTATTATGACTAATTGTTCTGTCTGTTAGTATAGTTTTATCATAATATATTTTATAAAATTCATTTTCTATAAATGAATTTGGTTCATATTCATAATAAGGTACTACATTACGACAATCAATCAAGTTATGTTTAATTACCAAACTTTGGTGAATTATTTTTAAAACCTGATTGTGCCTAAATGTATACTCGGAAGGCGCTAATATAGAACATCCCGATATAATATGTTCTATAGTTTCGGGAAAAGCCAAACATTTTCTACATAAATCATCAATTTGATTTATATCTTTGATTATATGCTTTCTATAATTTTTAGTATTAATGACTCTATCTTGAATGGCAAGCATAAATCCTTCTATTTCTGCGCTCAACTCTCCAATACTCAACCATTTGTTTGACGAAAGTTTGTCAACATACGTTTGGTTGAGATAATTGAAGTGTTTTGCGTGAATAATTTTATTTGACCAGGAATCTAATAATTCCTGGTTAGTATTTATAAGAATGTTGGCATTCTCGTCATATAAATTTAAAGGTGTAATATTTCTATCTGCCTTGCAAATTATTTTGTGCATTTCTGAGCTATTAGCTTTCCTATGGAAAAAATTTCTAAGCATTTCTACCTGATTGTGTTTCAAAGATGTTATTTTGAATACACCTCTACCTCCTAAATTTCTAGGTAAATTAATTCGTTCTATAGCTGAATTTGGATGATGGCAATTAAATTTTGTTAACGTAGTTCTAATTAATCGTTCTAAACTATCTAAATCTGTATTGGACCATTTAATTATGCCAAATGAGTACGTTAGTAGAGGTATTGCCCAAGTATTTATTGCTTTTACTAAATTTTTAGCAGATAGATTGCATTTTAAAATTTTTCTGATCCTAGTTTGAAATTTAATCCTAATATCATTTTTAATACTGGTGTGATCTAATCTATTCGATTGCGGGTATCCTAAATATTTATAAACCTCATCCCCTTTCATACTTTGAATTTTGAAATTTCTAAATATACCCTCGTCTCCATCTACAATTTTGCCTTTCTCTATATGGATAGTTTTACATTTATCTAAACCAAAAGTCATTTTAATATCATCTGAAAAAATTTTAACTACCTTAATCATTTTCTCTAAATTTGATTCAGAATTTGAAAATAATTTTATATCATCCATATATAATAGATGTGAAACTATACTACTCTCTCTTGTATTACCCTTAATTTTTATTCCAAACTTGCTTTTAATTAACATTTTAGAAAGGGGATTCAATGCTAAGCAAAACCAAAGAGGGCTCAATGAGTCTCCTTGAAAAATCCCTCTTTTTATTGAAATGCCCGGTACTACTATTTTCTTACCTTTTAAATTAACTAGCAAATCTGTATTCCAAAAGGACATAATATTTTTCAAAAAGCTAATTATAATTGGGTTAACTTTATATATTTTTAATATTTTGATTAGCCACGAGTGCGGGACACTATCAAAAGCTTTTTGATAATCTATATAACAAGTATGTAAATTACGCTTTTGATTTTGAATTTGTTTTAAAATTACAGAATCAATAACTAACTGTTCTTTACATCCCATATGTTTTCTGCGACAACCTTTTTGTTGTTCAGATAAAATATTTTTTTCATCCAAATGAGTATATATTAAATCTGTCAAGCAAGAGGTTAAAATTTTGTATATTGTCGGTAGACATGTAATGGGTCTATATTGAGAGGGATTATTAATATGTTCGCTTTTAGGTAACATATAAGTAATGCCCTTAGTTAGAAAATTAGGAAAATTTTGAGGTTCTCTGACAAGTTTTGAAAGATTTTTTGCAAAAAGAGGATGTAAAGTAGTTAGACGTTTGTACCAAAAATTATGTATCCAATCGCAACCCGTGGCTTTCCAATTATGAGTATTTTTTTATAATTTTTGCTAACAATTCAACCGATATATCAGAAAAACTCATTTGTTCAATGTCTGAACAATTGAGTTCTTCATTTTCTATCCAGTTACCTGCCTCATTATGTTTTATATCTTTACTCCAAATGTTTGTCCAAAAATCGCGCATATCTGATTCAGATAAAATAAATAATTTAATATTATTATTATAATTTATTTTATTTCCATATCCTAAAAGATACAATTATGTGGGCATTTTAATTAACAGAGAGAGTTCTCACTTTAAAACTTATAGTTGAACAATGTTATTTAATTCCCAAAGCAATATGTTTTAATTGAATTCAATGAGATGTAAATACTGTAAACGTGTTTCCATTTGGAAAACTTTACACTTATGCAAACCACAGCTTTCTGAATTCCCAGAATGCATTGTTCATTGAACATGAATAGTGAAATAATAAACATACAAGGAAACTAAAACAAATTTATCAGAGTGTAACGAGTTGAAAACATCACTTTATGAGGAAACCGGGCGGCGTATTTTCAGTGCAAACGTGTTTCCCAATTTCTTCTCTGGCTTTTGACACAAGTGCAAATATTTTTAATACAATATAGATTTCGACCACTAGCGTGTCGGTAAGTTTTTCTTTTGTGGATGAGATCCATTTTATAGGAGCTAGGACCCTCCAAAAATCCGTTAAAATTGCTTTGTTGAACGCCACCAAAAGACGTTCATTATTCAAACAACGTATTTAAAAAAAAGCAAAAACACAGGCATAGAATATTTTCCTCCAATACAGTTGATATTTTTTTTTTTAAATTCGGTCCAGTTTTGAGGAGAAATAAAGGGAATAAAAAACCTTAATTTTGACGATTTAATTTAGTTAGTAGGGAGGGTGACAGTGAACCGAAATTATTCCCGGCCGGCGTAGTGCAGCGGTAAGGCGCTTGACTCGCATTCCGAAGATCGCGGGATCGAATCCCGACGTCGCAAATAAAATTTTTATTTGATTAAATTGTGTATTTCTCAATTTATTCGTTTAAGATAATATATAGTATATTTGCGGCACGTTCCAGAGTGGAAGATACTTTCAGTATCGCCCTGGTGTAAGACCACCATTCAGAATTGAAACGTTGCCTGAAATGGCTTTAGCCGTGTTTGGTGACCAGATCTGAATAGCCAGGTACTTCCCCACCTTCCTCTTCCCTATCTCCTTCCCTCCCCATTACCTTCAGCCTCACAATATACCCCAATTGCTCCAGACTGGAGCAGTTGGGCCTCTTGTGCGGTATTCATGTAAAAAAAAAATTCCCGTAAAAATAAATAGTAGTACCTAATAGTAACATTTTACTAAAATACCTATTATTAAAATTTCTCGTTGACCGCACTTTTTCTTTAGGGGTCGTCCATTAATCACGTGAGGCTCCAAAATATCACGACGGGGGGGGGGGGGGGGGGTAAAATGAGATATCACGTGTATTTATTTTTCGTGATAATATTCTGAAAGTTCCAAAATACTTTGTACTAAAAAAAAATACACGTGATTTGGGGGGGGGTTAGTCTAAAACCTCACCACATATCACCAGGGGGGGGTGGTTAAAAAGTTGCTAAAAAAACATCACGTGATTAATAGACGACCCCTAAGGTACTGTCATGATGGAGTATGCCAGTGGTGTGTGGACTCCGCACCAAGCGAAATATATTAATATGCTAGAACAAATTCAAAAAAAATTCCTTAGGTATGTCTATATGCGGATGCATGGAACGTACCCGAGATTCATGCACCATATGGAATTACTTGAGGCAACAAATAGATTTAGCTTGGAAACTAGACGTCATGCAAATCTTGCAATTCTTAGTTTTAACATAATCCATAACCGTATTGACAGCCCATTCCTCTTGGAATGTTATGGCTTATACGTGCCTGAAAATTTCAGCCGTAGTCGTCGACACGACTTGTTCAAAATACCATACGGCAGAACAGATGTTCTAGCACAGCATAGCATGACAAGAGGAATGGTGCTGATGAACGAAATATCGGAAACACTAGATATATATAACTCTTCTTTAGATAGCCTTAAGATTTTTTTGTATAATAATCATCTTTCTAGGTGTTAAGACTGTCAAAATGAGAATATTGTACAGTAATTGGATAAAAATCTGTTGTACAATTTAAAAAAAAAAAAAAAAAAAAAAAATGATATGTAGCAAGCGACGAGAGATGCGCTGAAATAGGCCAAATCACAAAAGTCTAAGTCAAATATTAAGTATCTGCTTACCTCATCGAAAAAAGAATATCAACTATATAATAAAAAATTATTTTGAGATGTAAGAGTCTTTGCTCTTTGACATATTATTCACCTAAAAACAAAACTCTTCAAAAATTGGCACGCAGTGGCGCTTGAAAATATTTAAAAAGTAGATATTTATATGATTGTCATATCCGAAGATACATTTACTTTCGTTTTTAAATTATTTTTTAACCTGGAGTCTTTTTATTTTGGAGAAAAAATATAATTTATGGGATGAGAAATGCTAAGCATTGTCTTTGGTAAGAATTTGTCTCTAAAACTAATGCTTGCGCAATTTTCGAGATAAAAAATAAGATAGAAAAGGCAACTAACTTAATCTAAAATTTGACAAAAAATGACAATAATGGCCGTTATATTTTTACCCAATAATAAACAAAATATTTGGAAAACAGCTAATTTCAGGCAAAAAACACATGTCACCGATTCCGATATGCAAAAAACTTTTGGTCAACAGAACTTTAAATACAACGAATATATTTCTTATAAAAATTGCCAGAAAATATAAGATCCTTAAAAATAGCTTTAAAGTATTCAAACCACAATAAAAAATTTGATACTTCAACAACAACAAAAAGATTAACCTCTCAAATTAAAAATCCTTCTTATATAAAGAACAGTAATGTAAAAATATGTATTTAATAAATAAAACCTTTATCCTATACACAAAAGCACAAAAGCATATATAAATACATACTTTATCCTATACACAAAAGCACATATTTTTATGGGATATTTATCACTAATCGCAAGTATTATGTTTATATTTATATTTTGTAGGAATGAATTTCTTTAAAAAAAATTAATCATTTTTCTAAATTTATGCACTAAGTCGACGCCTTCACAATTTTTACATAAAACTCACACATTTATCTTTCTGTCGCGTGTAACATAATCTCCAGTTACATAATCCAAGATTTGCAACGAAAACAAGAATGCGCTACGCTTGTTTAAAAATATGGAGAAAACCCTGCTACGTGTTTTTAGCCCTAATCCTGAGCGCACGTGAGGGTTGAGTGTGCGCTAAAACCTTCTTGTTCCACGCTTCTGGTGCACTTACATGAATTTCCTGAGCGGATAGCTCAACCTACACTATGACAACTCGTTGTTGTGGTGGGTACATTGAAAGACATGAGAATTAAACAAATGTATAATATTGTGCAGTATGCCGATTTTGGATTTTTACTTAGTCACACATTTTTAGATAACTATATGAATTTGGTTGGATTTCATGAATGCATACAGATCTCGGAAGCGGGAATTAACCCATTTCCTGACACAAAACGGAGCTGAAACTCGGCTCTCATTGTCGATGATTTTTGGTGGCACTCACGCGCACACACAGAAATTGGCTGCTATCCGGTCCAAGAGATGACGAAACTAGGTCGAAAATTGAAAATAGATGTATTTTAGTAAAAAAAACTTAGTTTTTACGGGATGATTTTAAGAATTGGTTGTTATATTTTATTTTTAATGTATGTTCTGCGCAAGGTTCCAACTGCTCCTAACCATCTCGAGCCGTGAGATTATCTCTTTATTTGTGAGGCTAATGGTGGTGCGTAGGTGATAGAGATGGGAAAGAGGAAGGTGAAATAGACCTGGCCATTCAGATCTAGTCACCAAACACGGCTAAATCCATTTCAGCAAACAAACAAGTGTTCTTTTAGCAGAGCGATACTCAAAGTGTCTACCATTCTGAAATATGGTACAAGTATATCTATTTTGTATTAGTTTTAATGAATAACGTTGTGAAATAACACTTATATAAATAAAATTTTCTTTTGCACGCCGGGATTTTAACGCGACCTCCGGATTTGTAGCCAGGGGTCGTAACCCCTCAACCGTGGACTCCTCTTGAATGATATTTATGACATGGTTCTTGTATGCTTGCATAAGTACATAAGTGGACATAAGTCCACTATCAGCATCTTGCAGGTATGACTCAGAGTTTTCCGAAAATTAATCAAGGGCAGGTAATCTGGAATGTTTGACACAGATGGCGCTGGTGTGGTTGGATATCATTTGCATGATGTGACAGCTATGTGAAGCGATTTAAAAGATTTTGTTATAAGGATTCAAAGGAATTTATTTTAAAGGTTAATAAATACATTGTCACGGAGTAAATATAAAGAAATTAACAATATTAAACGAAAAAGTTCTTAATTGGGAATGTGAAGGACTTGGTCTCTTTATAACCGAAAACACTTTCAGATTGATTTCCTATGAACGTATGTATACGTTTATGCGAAGTCAATCTGAAAGTGAACTACGCCAAACACAAATAAACATGAGAAATGAAACCGAAAAAATATTAAACACTAATATGAATGCAAGCAGCCGATTACGGAGGGTATTTCACCATCTCCCGTCTCCAAAGGGCCATCAGGAGTTAGGGTTGCCATACGTCCGGAATTTTCCGGACGTTTATACAGGTCTTTATCCGGAATGCGGGGGGAATTCTAAACAGTCCGAAATTTCTACAATTAAGTGGAGATTAATATAAAAAATGAAATAAACCAAATTATTTTTATTACAAATGAAATAAAAGCATCACTTCTGATATTTAATGCTCCCAGAAATATTGTTCAATACTTCCGAATCTTTAAAAATAGTTTTGTAGAACATTTCGCAAGTCTTATTTTTTAAATTATACTGTGTTAAGAGAATCGACTTGACAGACTCCACAGAAAGTCTGTTAATTTCTTTTGACCATTGGGTCCCCCCCCCCGACGCGGGTTTTGACATGCCACGATGCATAACAACATTCATATTATGTGTACAAGAAAGTCCTGAATTTTTATCAAATGTCAGGAATTTTCTCCGTGGTTTTGATTTTTTGATCTGGGAACCCTAATCAAGAGGGACTCCGTCCAGGCAACCATGCCGGTGATGATCGCATTATTCGATTGGCGCAGTCTGCACCATAAACTTCCCATGCGGTGGCAGAGAAGTGCTCGGAAAGTGTGCACTCGTCCCTCCAGGAACATTTCAGTAGCACTGCGGTATTTCGGTAGGCGGAAAAGTTGGCGATAAGCGTTATTTTAGGCGACTTTTAGCTTATGCCATTGGGATGCAGTATAGTCAACCCATAATTCTGACGTGTACAGCGATGTGCAGAAAGCGTTGAATCAGTACCTGGCCATTCAAATCTAGTCACCAAACACGGCTAAAACCATTCTCAGTAACCTTTTGATTCTTTTTACGTTTGGACCGCAGAAGTGAAAACGTCTTGACAGCATACTTGCTCCAACGGATATCGCTCTTCTCTGCCTTTCCATATCCTCGATGTCTTTAAGGTCGTCTGTGATTATGCTGCGGACTAACATCCATTTTCCTTCCATCTAGCTGTACTGAGGGTGTTCGGATGATTTCTTTTTTATATTTGAGAAACCATAACGATTGAGTTGCACGTATTATATAGAAGGTTACGATTTTTTGCAAAGTCTTCACGTATTTTGAGAAATTTCTTTCTAAACAACGGTGCAAGAGGAACCATGTCATCTGCGTAATCAATTAACATTTTTATATTGGCAGCTTGCGACAGGAATAACAGTATACAGACGATATTTTTAACTAAAATATTGAAAATTCAGGTTAACTCAAGTTTTGAAATAGTGCTTATTTATATTCAGATCGCAATAATAATCGCAAAATAACTTTTTCTTCAAAACAGACTATACTTAACATTGTAACAGATTCCAGAGACATCACATACACTTTTTTCTTAACTGTTAATCAATTAGAAACGACCATCTCGAGGAACATAAAGGTACAAAATAACATTGTGGCATTTTAATAACTAATTTTATGTAACTTTTGTAAAAAAACTTTCGCCAATGCATAGAAATATTGGCTTACATGATATCCAACTACACCAGCGCCAACGGCTGATTCGAGAATTTCAGATTACCTGCCATTATATTTGTACTTATTCCTACTTGAAACCACCGATGCCACGCCGAAGCGGATAGATATAATATTTTTTTATGATGTTTTCCAAAAATTAATTAAGGGGTTGTGGTGAAATCGATAGGGTGAGCGAGGGTTGATTGCTTGATTCAATGATTAATTGCTTCGCTCACCAATTACGAATTTTCCCGCTGCGTTCGATGAGTGGAGTTATTGCGTTGTCTGTGGTACGGCTGCGTTTTAAATTTATTTACACTCTTGGTCAAATGGTGAAGCGTTCATCAAATAATACTACGTAACTAGCGCAGGCACGTGAAAAATTAGGGAATATTTCAATTGTAGAATTTGGGAAATTGAAAGTCTATATTATAAAGCACACGTAAGAACAAGGTCTAGAATTATTGCTGCCTACTAGTTACGTACTAATTTATAGGCGGGCACTTTATCGCTTGACTGAATTCTATAAACAATCGGTTGGCGGTTGAGTTGACTAATGCCTCGGGTTCCCATCCAAGCGTCTTGGGTTCAATTATTCTAATGTTTGTCTTTCTTTAAAAACGATAAATGAAAATCTAATTTTAGCCAGAATTACAAGAACACACAACCGGAATTAGTATGTTTGATGATTCAGAGATTCAACGGAGTGTCGGTGACCGGATTACTCGGTATGAAATCAACTCGAAACGTGCTTTGAAAAAGAGTCATTAAATGTGATGAAAAATATTTAAAAACAACGGTTTAATACGTTACGTTAGGTTAGGGTTACGGGCTATTTGAAAATTATTTTTTTCATAGCTTTTAATTACTTTTCGAAGAGGTGTTGAGTTGACTTGATTCTTAGTTGGCATTGAACCATCAAATTAATACATAAATAAATACAATCATGCTTAATCAATTTTCTGTTCAATAGACGGCCTCATGACGACCTCGGCTAAAGCTCTTGGCTAGCAATCCAAAGGTTGCAGGTTAAGTTGCCAGTGTGGAAGATACTCTTAGTATCTTCCAGGTATAAGACCACCATTCGCATGGAAAAGTTACTTAAATTTATTTTTTTTAACATTAATTCCATACAGGAGTCCCTGAGGAAAATAATTTCCCTCAGGGTCTATGTCATCTGAGATGGTGTGTGGAGGGTCTTTTTGGGGAGAGGAAGGAATGAACATTGGTTTTGAAGAGACCGATGTTGTAGGAAGGAGGAAACACAGAGGCCGGCAAATCATTCCACAGCCGAGCTGTTTGAACACAAGAAGGAGTCGAAGAAGTGACCCATTCTCATATGACAAATGTCAACCGTGTACAAATGTTGGGCACGCGATTGGCGTATTTCCCGATTATGTACCGGTGCCGAAGGGATCAAAGACGCTATTTCCTCGGAGCATCTTCCATTGTAATACCGGTAGAACAAGGATAGCATGCCCACCCGACTCCTGTGTTCTAAAGATTGCAATCCGTCTGTTAAGATGGGAGAATCAATCAAAAGAACCGCCCGTTTCTGCACAGAGTCGAGGGTAGTTTTCAGGTATTTTGGAGCACCAGACCAGAGGTGGCTGCCAAATTCAACCGTGGGGCGCACTTGTGATTTTTTCAGGGTTAGAAGTTGTGTAATATTAAAGTAGATGCGGGCCCTGTACTGTACGCCAAGTTTTTGGGAGGTTAAGTTTACTCTGGCTTCGATGGAGCCTCCATATCTGAGCTGGCAAGGGCTTTAGCCGTGTTTTGTGACCAGATCAGAATAGCCAGGTACATTCCCACCTTCCTCTCCCACGTATCCTACCCTTCCCTACAACCTTCAGCCTCACAACATATCCCAATTGGCGATGCCATAGTCTCACTAGCTTCGGACAGGAACACGCGGTGTTCACACAAAAAAATAATAACAAAACAGGAAATTAAAGATACATCCGTATCGTTTTCTGATTTTTCCCGTTTCAAATTTTCGTTTCAAAGTTTGAGAGTCGCTAATGTAAAAATTTCGTCTTCAATGATAAAAAAAAGTGTTGAAACTCGTTCGAAGCAGTAAAACTAGTGACCATAAGACTTAACAGACTAACAAGGCTAATGCAATGCTAATTGGTAGAAGCGCACGGTGGCAGCAAATCTGTCTCCATAATGAAACAAGCGCGGTCAGTCTCATCTGTTCCTTGTTTTATCTCTGTAAACATTTCTCCGGTTTTACGGCCGAATCCCACATTGTATCTGATCTTATCCGATTGTCGTTAACTGCTTATTCGAATGGGAAAAACAAAGGCGTAAAAATAAAGTCTTTTCGTTATTTTACGATAAGTTCTTCCCTGAAGTGTTATGCTAGGATGAAACAAACGCAAAACAAATGGCAGATCATTGTAACCATTGAAATACAATAATGCAATATGTCACGACCGATGCCGCGACAGGAGAAGATGTGAACTGTAAATCTGATTTTGACTAGTAAAAGACAATCGACTGCGTTTTAAAATATCGATCACAGGAATTGGGCGGTGAAAGGAATAGTCCCTACCTTTAAGGGCCCGCAACCTGGATTTGTACCGATTTATTACACATTTCCCTTAAACACGGTAAGTTTTAAAGCTCTTAAAAAATATATATGTTATTCTTGAAGATAATATCTAGACTTTGCCCGCGCCGAAACGCAAATTACATAAAATTCCCTCGATAGAAAAAAATCGCAAAATATGCACCAAAAATTATTATTAACACGTTTGTATCAGTTATTTTACAAGTTATATGTATGAAAAAATTCACAGTGTTTCTTTAAATGCTGTTTAAGATAATGCCCCCGAGATTTTTGCTCTATTTTAAACGAGTCGTGTTTTATTAAACATTTTCGCAATTTTCGCATCGATTTTGTCGCTGTAAATGTTAGCGCTCTCCTCTAACATTCGTAATTTCGTATCTCTCCATCTTCTTCTTTTCGGGCCCGGTTGCAGAGCCTTAATGGCTTCATCCACTGCTTCAGGGTCGATCCTGGTGCTGGCAGCTTCCCACAATAACGGCACAACACAAGGTCTCAAATACCGACACTTTGGAGTGCATAAAATTAGGAAATTTTGCGATTAATTGAGATAATATCTATTGCGAGCTTTGACCGATGTCACTTCGATTTTGCTACTGCCCAAGTAGGTAATTTAAAAAAAATTTTGGTGGCAATATTGTTTATTTTTTCCATGCAGGTAGGAAAACATCTTCTTTTTTATCAGAGATTTTATTATACTTTTTGTTTTCCAATAAGACTGTTCGACGAGTGTCAATTTTTATTCTGTGAGGGGTAATCTGATGTGTTTTATATTAAACTTTAACACGCTAAGAACTGCAGTAGAGACAGCATCTCGAATGAGATGAAAGAAGAGTTAAGCCGTTCAGCTTCTCATCTTAAATGATTAAAGTTTATGTGTTGTTAATTTGCATTTCAACCGCAAGCCACAAATTGTTTTGGAGCCATTTACATGGTTAATTCAATTTTTTTTAGTTTTGACACGTTCTCTAGTTTTTATAACTGGGGTATATGAGAACTTTGTCGTGGAATATTGTACATAGAAGGCATATTTATTTATAGTTTGATAACATAAAGTCAAAAACTGTTGGGAAAATTATTTACACAATCGGTCAATTATAATTATAACACAAAATATTGAAAGACACTCTTTAGAGGTAATTGATTAATATGAATTGATGAAATTTTATTTTGGGAGGCGGGTATGGGCCGTATCAGGAACCAGTTATTGGATAACGGATAACCAATACCTCGGCCATAGGTCACCCCAAGAGATTCGATTTGAAGGGTTATTTTTTTTTAATCCTTTATTTTTCGAAAACTTTACATTTTATATATAATATAAATCATTTAAATAATGGGACCCACTAAGGCGCAGCCTGTGCGTGGGTAATATAGTTAAATATATTTTGTTGTACCTAGGAAAAACAAAACAGTGGGCATATTAAGCAAAAACATGATTAAAATTTGTCTAAACAGTTTGTACAAAAAGTGAATAACAAGAGTGAACAGTGTAATAATATTTAAAAAATGTTACTATTCAAAAAAATAATGGTTATATTACTTTTTGAGATTAATTTATAAAGATTATATCTAAGTATTTAAATTTTAAAATTTAGTAAGAAGGTTTGTCTAGATATTTGCGGCGGATGCGTTTGCTCACCTATTGTGTGACGGGCCGGATCGGGAGAAACTGGTTGAGGGAGACCTTTTGCCTCTCCAGTCGGAATCTCCCGACCCATCGCCTTGCACCGCAGTGGGAGGGATAGATTGGTCCGTCACTCCTGGACACCTTGACCCCCAGATTCTTACTCACCCCTCATATGTTTTACTTTCCCAGAACTTTCTCTCATTACTTTCCCTAAAACGACCATCCACACAGCTTTCCCAAAAATGACATAGGCCCTAAAGGATTTTTTTTTCTTCAGTGCGACTTGCCTGGAAATAATGATAAATAAAATTGAATGTGAAAAAGGTGACCTTAATTTAACGCTGGAACCGTACCCATACTGGCAAGTACTTAAACAGTACCAAGAGGTACAGGAGTCCCCTGTGAAATAAAAGTACCTAATTGTTTAAAAAAAGAAACATTTATTACAAATTCCATTTGGATATTTTTATAGAAATATTTAATTGCTTTCGGAAATTATATTTTACGTGTCGGTTTCCCTCAGGGAACACGAAGTTGGGGTGATTTAAAAAAAGTAAAGAAACTTGCAAACTAAAAAGAAACAAAAACGAAAAAAAAATGTTATAATATATAGGTAAACTTGCAAGCTTCAGGAAAATCTTTAAAGTATCATTTATGCAACAAAACTAAAACATTTTACTAAGTTTCATAAAAAAATATAAACAAGCAGCAAAACGTGAAATTCATGTAGTTTCAGAAAGCATCAAGCAAACAAAAAATCTGTATCCCGGGGTGCAGGCGTACCCCACGTGCTTGGTTTTTCTCGAAGTTAAAAAGTAAGGGCGATTTTTATTGTTCTTGTGCCCGGGTACGGTCCTAGGGTAAAAAAATCTATCTTCTTGTCTTCATTCGTTAAATACTTCAATGTCGAGACAACTTCCACCCATAATTTAATTTATCGGATAACGATAAATTTGTCCTTCTGTGCGTATAAAGACTTTTTTTAACCACCAACTCTTTTGGGTAACAAAAACACAAACTTTAAAAAAGGATGTGATAAATAATGAGGCTCTTGTTATACACGTACATGGGTCTCTTCAAGACCAATGTTCATTCCTATCCTCAAAAAGACCCTCCACAGATGACACAGGCCCTGATGGAAATTATTTTCCTTAGGGCCTCCTGCGTGGAGTTAATGTAACGTTTATAATTTATATCATATTGGTAGGATTGCAGAAGTTTGAATACGAGAGAAATATCTACATAAGGTGTTTGAACAACAATAATTATTCTGAATTTGCCAAAGGAATAATTTTTTAATCAATTTTTTTTGACATACATAAACGTTAATTTTTTATATACAAATACTATGGGATTACAATAAATCGATAAAAATATGATATCATATGAATTAGAAGAAGTGTTAATAGTTAATTAAATATTACTTATAAATATATTTTTTAAATAAATATTTGTATATTCCAAAAATTGGAATAATTTTGTATTTCAGGGTTTTATATCTAATTTGATCAGCGCACAAAGTAAGCATATTTTGACTATTATTAGAACGATTTGGAATTGCCAAAATGAGAGTTTCGTTCGGGAGTTTCCTCACTGACGGTATCTGACCCCGATAATGAGTATTAACGACCCCTGACCCCAGCGAAAAGTAACTTTTATGCTGTCCCGGACTTATGCAACAAAAAGCACTCGTAATAATAAATTAGTGGGAATGATAAGGCTATTACGACCAGTGGTCCACATGAATAACGAAACTTTATTCACATGCATCTCCATAAAGGTAGGTAGGGTGATTTTCTAACATTTATGGGTCGATCGTTTCCGGCTCATTTGCCATCGCGAAATGCCAATTTCTTGTTCCGTCTCAAAATTTTAAATCGTGTTCCGAATCGTTCCTCCCATGGAATTGTTACTTTTCTCCGGAAACGCTCCTTCCACGAAACGGTTCTTCCCGCGATCTTCTGCGTCCCGGGACAGAAATTGATTCGGAATCGGGTTTGTTCTTAAGCTGAAATAAAGAATGTTCCCTTGAGTCATTTGTGAATAAGCGACTGTGACATTTTACCGGCTAAATTCCACCATTCCCCGTTTAAAATCTCGCTGTTTGCCGGCTTTATGCCGTCGTAAATTCCTCGGCTTGGTTTATGTTTGTTACGAGAATCGGCAAAGTTGCTTCTCGGGACATTTTAGATGTTTAAATTGAACTCTTCTCGTAGGTATGTGTCTCTGAAGAAACTAAATTTTAATACTTACAAATCTCATTGTTTGTTTATTTCATACTACCACATATATAATGTGTAACCTAATTGGTAAATTGTCTAATTTTAAACAAGGCAAAGGAGATCATCCATGAATAAAATTTTAAATTTTAATAATAATAATATTTGTCTGATTTATAAAGCGCCGTTTTCGTGAAATATCTCCTCAAGGGTACATATTATAATATATTAATTGTTTTTGTGTTTAATTCGTAGATACGTAAAAGAAAACGTAAAAGAAAAGGAAACTATTAAAATAATCGCGATTAATAACGGCTATGAGGCAAAAAACATTGAGAAAATAATAAAAAACAAGAAATACAAAAATAAAATTAATTTAATATATCCGGTACATAACAAAAAAATAGAAAAATTTGCATGTCTCGAATTCCTCGGCCCAATATCTTTAAAAATTGAAAAAGAAATTAAAAAGTGTGGTTTAAATATAGCTTTTAGAACCAATAATAATATGGGAACAAGCCTTAAAAACTCAAAAAGTAAAAATCCTAAACTCAATAACGGTGGCATATATGAATTAAAATGTGACCACGCCGACTGTAATGCTACGTACATCGGACAAACAGGTAGGGCATTCTCAACTAGATTCAAAGAACATATAAATTGTTATAAAAATAAAAACACCTCTTCAAAATTCGCCGAACATTTCTTAGTGAATAATCACGTTCCACTTAAAAATAACCAGCCAAAACCATTACATATTGAACGAAAGGGTCTTAGATTAAATTTGCTTGAACAATTAGAAATCAATAAACGAACGAATGACCCCAACATAACGCTAATTAATAAAGTAAGGAAAATTATTTATTCCCCACTACTTAGTATGTTTACCAAACCTAAGAAATATAATGCACTTAAATGAGTCATAGCAATAACGTCATTCTAAATCAATTAAGAAAACCCTTACACTTAGTGCAAGGCAAACCAAAGGGAAATACTCCGAATCCCACATTAGCACTCTCTCAATTAGTGTCTCTACAAATTGGTTTAACCGGTAATAAATCAACTTAGACACTAAAAATTGACATTTAAAATCTTATAAATAAGTCGTCCGTACGTGGCTTCACCACAGTTTGAAAATGACCTTACAAGTCGAAACAGCTGTAACTAAAACACTAACCAAAAAACTTGCAGAACTCGATAATAACATTATCGAATTTAATTTTAATTAAATTTCTAAAAAAAAAAAAAAAAAAAATACATATTATAAGCATATAATAAAATAAAATTATTACGATAGGCTTACAACTAAGATTCAAAATTATAACTAGGAACTTACATCTAAGACTTATATGTAGCTAGTGACTTACGACAAAGACTTATTACTACTGGCTTAAAACTAGTGCCACACATACGAGTAAATATTTGCAATCGTGACCTTAAATTAGAGATTTACAACTAAAATAGGTTTTTATTTTCGGTTTTGCGAGGTATCTAATTATAATGTATAATATATAATGTATAAAATGTGTAATTCTACACATTTTACAAATTATTATACACCCTTTTTAATATTAATATTGTTATCGCCAGAAGAAGAAGGAAGTTCGTACATAATATTAAAATTTTATAACGCAGTTGTGAAAATGATTTTAATGTTTTAACTGTTTTTAAAGGAAAGCATAGATTTATTTAACTCTAAGGTGAAAATGGTATCAGCTCCAACAAGAGTCAAAATAGAAAAACTACAAAACGATTATGTCGGAAGTGAGTATGAGAAGTGTGCAGAAATGAGATTGAATGAGAAGGAAATGAACGGTCTAAGCATAGAGGAAACATGGAACCACATTAAGGTGAGTCTATGCGAATCTGCTAGAGACGTGTGCGGAATAAGTAAGCAAGGTAGGAAAAAAGGTGATGCATGGTGGGATGATGAGATCAAAGCACTGGTCTCAGAGAAGAAGAAAGCATGGTTACATCTGATAGCGACTGGCAGTGTTTCAAGCGAAGAAAGAGAGCGAGCGAAAGAAGTGTATAAGGCATGCAAGAAAAGAGTAAGTGTTGGGGTGAAAGAACGGAAAAAACGCCTGGAAGAAGAAGAGGGAATCAAAATGACAAAGCACTTCCAAGAAAACATAAAACTGTTTTGGAAGGAGGTCAAAAGATCCCGGAGTGGACCAGAGAACGGAAGCATGAAAGTGATAAAATCGAAAGATGGACAAATGTTGACGAATGAGAATGAAATTAAAGAGAGATGGATGAAATATTTCGAGGAAGTCTTCGAAAGTAGCCCGAGTGACTGTGATCCAAGCGGTGAATCGGTTATGAACGATGATGGAGTGAATGTTACCAAAATCAGCATGGATGAAATAAAAAAATCTATTAAATGTATGAAAAATGGTAAGGCTGTGGGTTTCGACAATATTGCTGCCGAATACTTTAAAGGAGATAGCCGTATTATTCTCACATGGTTGTGCAGACTTTTTAACCAATGTTTAGAGGAGGGTTACACGCCATTAGATTGGAGAAGGGCTGTAATCATGCCATTGTACAAAGGTAAAGGGTCACGTATGGAATGTGGGAATCATAGGGCTATTAGCCTTCTTAGTACAGTGGGCAAGTTGTATGGTAGAATATTGATTGAAAGGGTAAGAATGGAAACAAAAGATAAAATATGCGATGTGCAAGGTGCTTTTATGAGTGGAAGGGGGTGCATGGACCAAATTTTCTCCTTGCGTATGCTCACTGAGAAGTTTCTTGCAAAAAAACAGAAACTCTTCTGTGCCTTTGTAGATCTACAAAAAGCATACGACCGAGTTGACAGGAAAAAGCTATGGAAGGTATTGTCCAAGTATGGAGTGAATAAGTATCTCATACAGGCAATTGCGTCTCTGTATGAGGGAAGCGTTGCATATGTTAGGGTGAACGGCGATTTTACGGGGTGGTTTGACATCACAAAAGGTGTTAAACAAGGCTGCGTAATGTCGCCGTGGTTATTCAATCTACATATGGATAATTGCATGCAAGAATTGAAAGAGATGGGACTGGGCGCGAAATTGAGTAATCTGGAAGTATGTTGCCTGTTGTATGCTGATGATGCGGTGCTGATATCTAACAGTATGGAAGATCTACAGTCTCTCGTGTCAAGGATGAACGAAGTATGTATGAAGAATGAGTTAATGATGAATGTAAGTAAGTCTAAAGTCATGGTGTTTGAAAGAGAGAGTACGAAATCAGTATGCAATATAGTTGTGAATGATGAATACTTGGAGCAGGTGGATGAGTTTGTTTATTTGGGAAGTATGTTTACGAGAGATGGGAAGGCTGATAGAGATATTGAAAGAAGGGTGAATGCTGGTAACTCTATTAATGGAGGACTGAACGCCGTTGGCACCAACAAAAAACTGTCCAAAGACGTCCATAATGGAGTACTGGTACCTACCCTGATGTATGGCAGTGAGGCATGGAACTGGCAGAGGAAGAATGAAAGTAGACTGAACGCTGTAGAAATGAGATCCCTGAGGCGTATGTGTGGTAAAACCATGTATGATCGTGTGAGAAATGTGGAAATCCGCAAAGAATGCAAGGCTGATGTAAGCGTAATGAGTAAGATCAAGAAAGGAACGCTCCGATGGTTTGGGCATGTAGAGCGAATGAACGAGGAAAGGAGTGTAAGGAGAATATATGACGCAAATGTGAATGGTAGAGGAAGTCGAGGACGCCCAAGAAAGACATGGCACGACCAAGTGAATCAGATACTTGAGTCGGGCCATGTCAAGAGTCAGAATAATAGAAGAGAATGTATGAGACGTTGTATGAATGTAAACGAGGCAAGGAATGTGTGCCAAGACCGGGATGTTTGGCGGTCCGTCCTCTCTGCCTACCCCTGCGGGGAAACGGCGTGATGGTTAGTTAGTTAGTTAGTTATGAATGAAATTAATCGTCGATCTCAATTGCAATAAGATTGCAATGAAATTGCGCTCAACAACTGTTTGGATAGCAATGTTTGAATGGAATAGCGAATTTATGGAAATAAGTGTTTGAATAGGTGAGTTTAAAGTTTGGATCTACATTCTGTTGGGCTGGTTAGTGGTTATGCATCTTAATTCCATAGAAAGATAATTCCAAGCCTCAGGGCCGGATACTCCGAATGCACGATCACCAAACTTAGCGTTCGGATTTCGCTTAGGTTCTTTCAACTTTCTTTTAGGTTCCATGATATCAGAAAAAACGGGTTTTTATTGTTATCTAGCCTTGTTTGAGCAAATCTACTCTGTGGTACCTTGGATTCGAACCAACACCTGTAACATGAATTGGGAGATCTCCGTCCGAATATGTTGCTGAGTTTCGAGCTATTGGCAGACATTTACCTTTTTTTTTTTCTTTGCTCCTACTAAGAGAATTACATAAATTTTACAACATTAAAAATATTATATTTTATATGCATTTATTTTTATACTGATTTAGTTATTTTTTTTTTTTTTTTACTTAAAACTTTTAATTAATTACCACTTTTTACTAATACTTATTACCTAATACTTTTCGCATTTCGCTTTTTGAAGTGAAAACTTCTTTAGCACTGCTGTGATTTGAGACTCTATCAAACGAAAAAAAACGGCACTTAAAAATACAAACACATACATCTATAGCAGCGGTCGTCATACTTTTGGTTGTCACACACTGGTCAAGGGCCACATAAGACAACGTGAGGCATCACTGCTGACCGCACACTAATGAATTGGATATTTTGCACATACATTAGCAACGCAGGCCTATGGGTGTGGATATATATGTATGTAAATTGAATATAATAGTATTCACGATTTTTATTAGAACTACAAATATATTGTGTAATATTATACTTTCGTATTATTTAGGTACTTTATTACTTAGTTACTTTTAAAAACTATTTCTTTTATATCGGCGTCTTTGGGACACAATGCAATCCTCGCTGCGTCTTCTAACCGAGTGGAAAGGCGATTGCGGTATTTGTTCGTTAAGAAGCTCATTTTCGAACATAAGCTTCACAGAGATATGTTGAAGAAAATATAGTGAAAAAAAATTGTACGAAGTCTCGTAAATATTTAAAGTTGAATGGCACATTTCTCTCCGAAATTCGATGTATTTCTTCTTTTTCTTATATGCTTATTCATTTTTGAGGATGCTGTGAGGTGGGTTCTTGTAGGAAAAGGGAGAGGAAGTTCTGGGAAGGAAAAATAATGAGGGGTGGTTAGTAATATGGGGGTTAATGTGTCCAGTGTCCAGGAGTGAGAATCCATCTTCTACTGCAGTGTAAGGCGATGAGTCTAGGAAATCCAGCTGGAGAGCTCAAGATTTTATATCTGCATTAAGTAGTCTCTCCCGGTCCGGCCCGCCATGCAGTGGGTCAGTAAATGCATTTGCCACCAAGACCTAAACAAACCCCAATCACCCCAAGAACACGGGCACCCCTGCTAAATCACCAAACGCAGCAAATTCCTTGGGGTGACCTATGACAGTAATGTTGGTTATTCAATAAATGGTTCCTGGGACGGCGGTACCCACGCCCCCCTCCCAAATTGTAGGTTAATTTAAAATTGAAAAGAAATACATATTTTAACGAAAAGACAAATAACTTTGTTTACATCACTTTTATTTATACACAATCTACATGTTTCGTGAACGATGTTTACATCATCAGGATCAAATGTATACTCAATCACAATGCTATCACAAAGTGAAAACCTTTCCGAAGAAGTTTTCTTCGAAAAAAAAAATACATAGTTTAAAATTCTTAAATATTTTATTCAAGTTTTTACAAAACGGCGCTCAATTAATTTGTCTTATTTATACAGATACACTATATTAAACAAAATAATATAGGAATAATACTGAGGTTAAATAAACGGATATTTCTTTTTTCTAGTAGCTATTTCAAGAGACAAAAATGGTGGAAAATGTTTGTGGAATTTTAATGAAGAGAGAAAATATTTGATGTACAGAGTCAAGTTCCACATATTAAATATATATTTAGACAAATGTCTTGTTGAATAATATGAGAACGTGCAATATGTAATAAGTAGTGTGAATATTTGGATGAAATGTAATCGGGAATTCAAACAACGAAAGTGCGGAGCTTAGTGTTCACTGAATTTAGTTATTTCTGTTCAGAAATTTATACAATTTTGTAATGAAAATTCTTGCCGCCGATGAATATGTTTGCCACAGTTATTTCTGATACCTCGTTTAACTAGATACCTCATAGAAATACGCGGGAAATTATTACAGCTGCTGAAAGATTATTATTAAAGACTAGCAGGTCCCGGCATGCGTTGCTACCCCATTTAAAAAAGAATTTTTTTGTTATCATTCGTCACCTCCACCTTCCCTCTCCCCACTCCACTCCCCCCCCCTTCCCCCGTCCCGCGAACCCCCCTCCCGAGTTCCCCTCCCCCTACACACGTCACCTTCCCCTCCCGCGTCCCCCTTCCACCTTCCCCGCCACCCCTCTTCCCTTTCCCGCTCCATCGTCCCGCCAACCCTCGTTCCATATATTCAATCCCAGTACATTCAGTTTTTAAACAGCCCGCGTGCCACCTTTTACAATTTTTATTCAAATTTCCATTTTTCATGTATATTAAATAATTTGGTACCTAACATAGGGTACCTATTTAAAATATCTAAAATTCTTGATTCGATTCAATCTATTAGGGGAGTACCTAATTTAAATAAATTTATCAACTTAAAGATTTTCAAAAATAGAATCCCGATTTAATAATCATTGTTTTGCAAAATGTCATTCTCAAACACGCGAACTATCAAACGTGCAATAGTCGTTGGGTTTTCTGAAATTATCCAATTTCCTGCGCAATTTTCTTAATTTTTCTCTCCGTAAGAACCATTTTCGTACTTTAAAGAATTTTCTAAAAAAAGAATTAGCGAAATCGGTTCAGGTGTTCTCGAGATTTGCGCTTAGCAACAAATTCAGCGATTCATTTTTATATATAAGAAGACTAGCTGGTCCCGGCATGCGTTGCTATGCCATTTAATAAAGAAATTGTTTGCTATCATTCGTCCCGTTCCCCTTCCGCCTCCCCTTTTTTTCTCCCGTTCCCACTCCGTCACCTCCACCTTCCCTCTCCCCACTCCACTCCCCTCCCCCTTCCCTGGTCCCGCGAACCCCTCTCCCAGGTTCCCCTCCCCCATCTCTCCCTCCCTCCCGCTTTCCATAGCAATAGCCGCTTCCTCGCGTGCCACCAATAGGAATTTTTTTATACAAATTTCATAATGCCAGAGCTCACCGGAAGTTTTATAAAAACCTTATCCCGACAATAACGAACACACGAAAAAAAGAATTATCTAATTTGGTGCAGTCGTTCGAAAGTTATGCGCTTAGCAACACATTCAATTCATCGATTCATTTTTATACTATAGATTTTTTGTAATTTGATGTATTTATGATTTGATTATAATATGTCGAAGCACCATCGATTTTTGTAAAAAAATATGTACGAATAAACCACTGCACCAAAGTGAATATGTTGTATAGGAAAGCCGAAAAGACTTGCCGCGTATTTTGTAACACAATTATCTTCTCGGTACCGGTTTTGGTTTCACATCCATTATCGCGGATTGCGAGGATTATTGGCAGCTCAGCACACACAAAAATGGTTTACACGTTTTTTAGCACCTTGAGACCACATGAACAGAAGGGTCCGTGATAGTTTTTGATTCTTCGGAAGCGGGCAGCGAACCACAGCAGCGCGCGCGTTCAGTGAGAGATAGCCAGGGGGGCGAGGTAGGTTTTAGGAATTTAGAGAAAGCAATAATCTTCCCCTAAGTACAGCGGTATTGCGTGTATGTGTTAATGAGTGTAAAGAGCGTAACATATATTTTATGAGCTTTTGATATTATCAAGACCTAATAGTTACGAGCCTGATAAAAGAATAGAAACCATATTTTAGACTTGTGTGAAACCAGCTTGGCCCGGAAGATATCTTGCAGTAGTTATTGACAAATATATAAAAATGTATTTTAAATCATTTATACCGAGTTAAAAACTAAGGCTCTTGGGTTGTTTTCTTTTAATGAGGTGCTGTGACGAGAGAAAACTCGCGAGCTCGATTTTCTTTCTCGCTTACACGTAATACGGTATCTTTGTCTAAGAACGCAGGACATCGTAGCGACCTTATTGGTTACCCAATTTATACATATAAGCTAATCAGCGGGCGGCTCCGCGCTACCTATCGAAGGATGTACCACCACTGGCCCTTTATAAACCGCTGCCTGCTCTTGAACCAGCAGAGATCCAGAACTGTTCCAAGGGCTTGGTACGTGAAACTGAGAGTGAGATATTATGTTGTCCACTTTAGTAAGGACGGAAGAGTAACCATTAGAATTCCTTATCTCTCGGGGATATCCAGATTAAGTCCAAGGATTCAGTATCTGAGATCAATGGTGAGATATTGTTTTGTCTACTTTGGTAAGGCGAAGGAACCTCTAGATATTTTCTGTCTCCAGATTAGTCAGAGATTACGCGCCGTCGCGAAGTATAGTTATAGTTATGTTATTTTTTTATTTTTTATTTTATTTATTTTGGAGAAAGTTGACAGCAAATCAGAAATTATAATATAATAAAATAATAGGATGTTATTTATGCCAATTATGAACTTTCCACTGATGATAGTTATAATAATAAAGTGTGATATGTAAGTTTTATTTTTTAGTTACAAAATATAAAAAGGGGGGGGGGAGGGAGGAGGAACATAGGAATAGGATTAAGAGGCAAAGGACGGGAATATATATAGGGATTGAACTTTCTAGTTTGAGTCATGGTGCTTGCTGAGTTTTCGTTTTATGTCACGTAAAGTTGAGTTAAAAATGTCAATGTGGTAATAATTTGAGTTAAATGAGTGTGTGGATCTGTAGATAAATGAGTTCTGTTTGGAATTGGTCTTGCAAATAGGGAGATTAAAGGTAAGTGACTGCCTGCTGTTGCGATTTGGAACATGGAATGATAGGCGTTGAAGAAGATCAGGACAATCGATTAAGTTATGTGTAATTTTAAATAACATTACCGAATCTGCTATGTTTCTTCGACAAGTTAGCGTTTGTATTTTGAAGAACTTTGCAGAGTCTTCATTACTAACATGAGATCGAAAAGAGCGGAAATTGAGGTATCTTAAAAATCTATTTTGAACGCTTTCAATTCTATTTTTGTGCACTGCATAGCCTGGGTTCCACACCTGAGATGCGTATTCAAGGATACTACGAACATATGAGAAATACAGTGTTTTGAAAGTATTAAGGTCTTTAAATTGTTTACAGGAGCGGATTATGAAACCAAGCATAGAAGATGCATTAGTGACTATATGGTCGATATGTTTGTTGAAATTCAGTTTACTATCAAGTATAACCCCAAGGTCCTTACTTTCGAATTTGATAGACAACGGTACATGATTAATTGAGTATTCATGGATTAATACGTTTTTATTTCTAGTAAAGCGCACGATGAAGCACTTAGAAATATTTATTTCCAGGCAATGGGCATTACAATACGTGCTCAAGCGTAGCAAATCATCTTGCAGCTTCTGACAGTCCTCGATTGAGTTTATAGGTGAAAATATTTTCATGTCATCTGCATACAGGATAGTTTGGGAGTTTAGAAAACAGTTACCAACATCATTGATATAGATGTTAAATAATAATGGTCCCAACAGGCTGCCTTGAGGAACTCCTGGTGTAACAGCAACAGAATCTGATTTAAATCCAGCAACCACTACTATTTGGCTACGATTGGAGATATACGAAGAGAGCCAACGATAAAGATTGCCGTGAATACCAATCTCTAAGAGCTTGTTTAATAAGATAGAGTGATCGACCCTGTCAAACGCCTTACTAAAGTCGGTATAGATAGTGTCCACTTGTATTCGGTTATCCAAATTATCCTGGAGGTACTCTGTGAAAGTTAAAAGATTTGTGCTTGTTGATTTACCACTAATGAAACCGTGCTGGTTTATATTCAGGCTAGGTTTAAGAGCAGCATATAGTTGATCATAGATTATTTTTTCAAAAATTTTGTTGAATATGCAAAGTTTGGAGATTGGCCTGTAGTTTTTGACATCAGTTTTTTTACCATTCTTGAAGATAGGAGACACAAACGCGGATTTCCATATAACTGGGACAGTGCATTCGGTAAGAGAACGATTGAAAATCAAAGAGAGGGGTAAGGCTAGATTGTTTGCACATCGTTTAATAAGGATTGAAGGTATTTCGTCAGGACCAGCACCTTTGCAAGTATCTATTTGCTTAAGGTATTTTAAGACGATTTCTCGCGTCACCTCAATATTGCTTATATTGGATGTATGGTTTCCGACGTCAGTTTGATTACGGGCAGGTGGATTGGAGGGTTTACTAAAAACCGAACTGAAATATTCTGAGAATAAATTTGCAATGGCTGTTCCATTATCGGCTCTCAGCTCTCCAAGATACATACATTTAGGAACACCCTGAGATTTGTTAGAGGATTTAACGTGGCTCCAGAAGTTTTTCGGGTTTGAGGATATATTATTTTCGATTTTACTTAAGTAGCGAGATTTGCTTTCCCGGCATAAATCTTTGTGCCGTTTACGAAGGAGAGAAAATGCGTCATAATCAGCCTGATTTTTGTATTTTTTATATTTGTTAAAATATTTCGATTTTTCCTTCATTACCTTTATAAGGGCAGCATTGTACCAGGGAGGATATTTCAAATTCCACGAAAATTTATGAGGAATGTGAAGGTTTATGAGGGATTTCAAAAACGTATAGAAAGCATCAAGCGCTGGTTCTACTTGGGAGGTAGAGAAAATGGATGCCCAGTCAGCTTGTTCTAGGGCGAGATTAATTGATTCGTAGTCTCCGCGATTATATAGAAAAACTTTCCTTTTCGCATTTGTCAATGAAGGGGTTTCCTGAAATGGCACACTAATGGACAAAGCTTTATGATGTGCATCCTCGGGGACTAGCGGGTCGTCATTAGATTCGACAGAGATTAATAGATTTGACAGTATCAAATCTAGGATATGGCCGCTTGAGTTTAGTTCACCGTTGTATTGTGAGAGGTCCAAAAATGCATACAGTCTACGAAATGATTACTTATATGAGTAGAGTAATTACTAGCTGTATAGTGAGCAGATGACGTAGTTAGGGTCCATGAAATTTCAGCAAGATTAAGGTCACTTAAGATAATAAAAGAATCCATGGGATTATTTGTTACCACATCTGATAACATGTTTAGGAAATTTTCAATTAAATATTGATGTTGAGTCCCTCCGGGGATGTATACGCAGCATATATGGATTAAACGGTGAGGTGTACTATTAGTGCGAATGGTGACCCAAATGTCTTCAGCACAAGAGGTCCATTCAGGTCGCGCGATGCTGATCAGCTCCTGTTTAATAGCTAATACTACACCACCGCCAAGACGTTGACCGGTGGAAGCATAGTCGCGATCTCTACGATATACATAGTACCGAGAGTCGAAAAGTTCTTCGTCTCTGAAGCCTTTGGTGAGCCATGATTCTGTAAGAGCGATTATATCGTAATCGTTTGAAAAGGTATTTTGAAGGAACGTCGTTGTTTTGGTTCGAAGACCTCTAACATTCTGATAATATATTGCTAAAGACATGGGAGAGTATTAAAGTAAATGCTAGTGAGAAAGCGGTAAGTTATACATACACGTGATAAGTGTAATAAGTAAATTCGGTTATAGTGCATACAATTTAAAAGAATAAATACATCTAACACAATGCATGTGTTAGATGTACCTGCGTAAATTAAGTACCTACGAACGTGCATTAATGAACGAGTATTTACGTAAGATAAGTAAATTCGGTTGTAGGGCACGCAATTTAACAGAGTAAGTACATCTAACACAATGCATGTGGGTGCATCACAGAGTTTAAAATAATAATAATGTATATGTCTTGTAATACGCATCTCAGGTCCGGCTATTGATACTATTGTTCTGATGTTGATATAATTAGATATAGGTAGGTACCCATATTTAAGGTAAGAACTATTCATAATATTATTTAGTAGGTATTTTAGTGAAATTATTGTGGACAAATGAGTATATAATAATTTGCTTACCACAGCAGCAGAAAAGGTAATTGGTGTAAGCGAGACCGCGATAGTTCGTCGAGTAGGTCTGAGTGTAAAGCGTGTAGCAGGTAGTGGTCGCCAACAGGCGGTTACATGGTTTTCAAATTGGTTCTTGAAAAGTTGACTTGATTGGGTTAGAAGTGAATTAAGAATTTTAAGGGAGAGGGCAAAATAGGAGAGGGAGGGTAGGTGTAATAGGAGTGGATGATGGGAGTAGGGGAATGTGTGGGGAGATACATGACAGAATAAAAAATCTATTTTACGACGCGAAGAGGATGCAGGAGAACTTAGGAAATTTTCTTGAGGTCCTCTTCCTTGGTAATTAGTATGGGGGGTGAAGTAGGATTTTTCCTTACAAATATCATGCTGTTTTTCAGCCACGTGAATTTGTACCCCTTCTCCTTCGCCAACCCCTTTGCCCGAAAAAGGAGGTTTTTGTTGAAGCTGGTCAGATGGTCGTTGACATAGATTTTTCTTTCGTCACCGGGGTAATTTAAGTCCTTCGTGCTTATTCCTTTTCTTCGTCGAATTTCCGAGATGAATTCATTTTTACGTGAGCGGGAGGTGAATTTTACAATTATTGGTTTGATTAATTTAGAATGATGTGGGTCTTTCGCTGAGACTCTGGTAGCGAACTCGATTTCACTGGTTTTAAAGTTGTGAATACCAATTTGGTTTGCTATTTCTGATAGGATGTTTGGAATGTTTTCATTTTTATCTTGAGGTATTCCTTTTATTTCAATATTCTGAAGCCTCATCCATTGTTCCCTTTTGTTTGAATCTTCTTGCATTGATTTTATTGTTAATTGAAGAGAGGAAACGTCTCGTTCCAGATTGTCTACTTTGCTCATCGATTGTTCAAATGCTTGGAATCGTTTAGTAAAATCATCTAATTTTGAATTATTGAAGTCGACAGATTTTTTAAGTTCAGACATGTCTTCCTTTACTTGGTTATTAAGGGTTTTGAGGGAGGCAAGTTCCGAGAATATTTTTTTTATTTCAACCATCACATCTTCTATGGGGTTGGTTGACGTAGCTGTTGATTGGGGTGAAGTTTTGCAGGTAGTGCAGCGCCAGGTTCTTCTTTTCTCATTGTTAGCCTTTCGAAATGTAGTTTCAGATGTGCCTCCGCATTCGTAGTGAAACTGCTTACTGCAGGAGTTACAAGTGATGCCATCTGTCATAGTTAGTTGGCACTTAAAACAGAACATGTTAAAAGGTTGGTCGCCTCTGGCTTGTCAGGCGAACAGCGATGTGGATATAAAGTAGGTATTGTATGTCTGTGAGGCAACGGAGCACGGGACGGCCGCGGCACTGCCCGGCGCGGATACACTTATTACACGTAGGTAGTCCTAAATTCTAATGTATGGCAACGCAGAACTGCACTTTATAATTTTGGTTTCAACAATGAATTACCATCAACACTTTAGAGAAAATATGAAAACTAATTTTGTACGAATTCACCGAAGAATTGTGCAAAGTTTGAATGTATAATTTGATGTTTTAACTGTAGGAAAGCAATAACTTTGAGAGAGCAAAAAATGACGTGTGTCACACTTGATTGATCTTTGTATATAAGTATAAGTATAATAAGTAAAGTTATGTTTGCATATATATAAGTATAAGTATAGTATAAGTATATTCGAAGTATAAGTATAGTTATGTTCGCATATATATAATTTAAAATTGTTTACTTATTATCTTTATCTTTAACTTCACTAAGCATAAAATGAAGTCGCTTACGCTGTGTGTGCGCTTAGATCTTTTAAACTATGCAACGGATTTTCATGGGGTTTTCACTAATAGATATAGTGATTCACGAGGTAGATTTTTAGGTATATGATTTATCCAGATTTTATATAAATTGGTTGAAATACATAATATATCTGGCCAAGCGGCAGCGGGCAGCGGGCATTGGGCATCGTCGTGTGGATTTCATTTAACAGATGGCGTTGGTTATAAAGGTTTCGTTAGCCACAGCAACGCGTGGACGGGTCTGCTAGTTTTGTTATATTTTTCTACAATAAAAGCCTCTTATACGAACTCACGCATTGTTAAATATAATTTATTTCATAAATTGGCGCTCAACGGCTGTGATAAAAACCGTTTTCATGCTTATTTTTAAACTAGCCTCACACGAGAGAAATACGCCAAGTCCACATATATTACGAGAGTATATTAAATGTAAGACTAGTATTATTCTGAAACAATTAAGGAACAAAGAAATAATAATTTCTTCATCACAAAAGAGAAAATCTAAAGAAACTAGTTGATTATAAAGTCTGAAAATCGGCTGTCTGTAGTTATTGATACTTTATTTAGACCTACTAAACTAAACTAAAACTAAATTTAAGTTTTCTACTCATATATGGAATATTGCCTCCTGGCAAACTTCCATCCTCGGCCCTAAAATGCCTAGGGTAGACCGAGGCTATTCGGATCAGGTGGGTTATTCGGATCAAGCTAAGCAATATGGATATATCTCAGCTATTGTAACGAAATGTTAATGAAAAAAATTGGACATAGCGTCGCCATCTACCGGATGCCATAATAGTAAAATTACCGATATTGCAGATTGCGTGGTTTGACTGCTAAAAATCGATATGTGTGACGATTTCACATGTCACACGAAGTCACGTGTCAAATAAATGCCCGATGTAATATTGTTCTCTGCGTTCTTAGTGTTTTTTCTGAAAAGATAAGCTATTTAGTCATGTTCATTTGTTATAAATTTATCAATCAAATGCTCAGTAAACAGAATAAAAGCGCAATAAATTGCTTTTTTATGTTTTTGTAATTTACTTTGAGTAAATATCATATTAATAAAGTGAGGTTAAACGGACCGATGGTGGGGGGGCTATTTGGATCATATTTTAATGCTTTTAAAATTCGATGCGTTAATTGTTTTATATTTTTATTTGAAGCAGATGGTACGCAACTATGTGAAAAAGACGACTGATCAATCATGGTCGAAAATTGCAATGGATGAAGCCGTTTGTACATCCTCCAAAGAAAGATTGGATTCAATGTTCTTCTTGCGAAGAATCGTGCCACGAAAAATGTTACGACAAGAAAGTGTTTTAATAAAGTTTTTATTTGTGCGGTGTGTAAGCCAATAAGAGTGTAAATAAGTGTCATAATACTTTCATATAAGTTATGGGTTCTAAAACCTATTTTTGTTTTTGTTTTTTTTTTATACTTAACAATTTTTCGGGTTTGATCCGAGTAGCCCCACCACTGATCCGAATCACCACATATATATGGGGTGATTCGGATCAGTGGAGAGGTCTACAGTAATAGTCATATGTTTTTTTATAGTTACTTTATGTTATGATCATTAAAATTAAAACATATAAAAATGTCAAATGCTTAATATTAAATAATAAAAAAATTCTAAAATGCATTAGTTTTCATTTTTTTCAAGAAAACATAAAAAATGATCCGAATAGCCTCGGTCTACCCTATATTGGGTATAGCAAAAATTCTAGAAATGTTATTTGTAGCAGACGTGTTGTTGTCCCTACAAGACTGTAAGAGGGCACCGGCGTCTCGTGCACGATGGTCCGGATGTCTTCCAAATTATGAGGGTGGTAACCCTGAATTGTTGAGGGTGGCAACCCTTGATCTGCCTCCCTGCACCCAGAGCTTGGTGATGGCGGCTCTGGATGTCCTGGTCGCTGCCTGAACCTGGCGCCTTGCGGTGTCCTAAGTAGGGCCGGCTGGTCTGGAGAAGGTAGGCACCAGGCTTGGTAATCAGGCAGGGCTTCAGCAGGAGGCAGTCGGAGAGAGGTCTTCCAGAGGAAGTATTTAATAAAACACTTTGTTGAGTAGAAAGTTGAAATGATTTATTTTCAAAAAGGTCGCAGTATTTATTCAATTCGGCGAACCCGATTTGGGGCCGGAAGAAACCGCAGAAAAGTGGTGGGGGGAGTCATTCCGCGCCACCACTAGTATATAATGGGCAGAGAAATGCTCATTATCTATTTTGCCTGTTTAAGTTAAAAAGGCGCTCGCTTAAATTTAGAACTTTACAGGATTTTGTAGCCTAAACTACTGCGAAAAACATAAATTTATAATTGAAAACAAATAAAGAAAAGTACAATGTATAACAAGAATTTTTGTTTGGGGAAATTTGATGCATTTTGAGATTTTTTGATTGTAAATTTAGGTAATCTGATTTTGATTAATTGATTTCACAATGAAATGCAATTATATTATTTTTCCCCGGTTCCCCGTAAGATAATCTATCGAAATCTGTTTATTTCAATATCCCACGAGGTCCCGGGATTTTTAAAATGGAAAAAATGTAAAAATTTCATCTGCGAAATTTTCTAAGTCTTTAACAAGAACAAAATGTGACTCTATTTTCTGTAGGTTTTTACCTAGAGGCAAAGTTTTATGTTTTGGTGGAGGCCTTGCAGGCCCTACAATGAAAACTGATTATTTCATTGTCCTGCAAGGCTCACAGACTTTTAAAATTGAAAAGTAAAAAATTAATAGTACAACATAAAAATTAAAAAGGTAAAAATAATGAGTTTACAATCTCCCCAGTGACAACCTGAAAGTAATCGTTTATTTGTTGCACTGGGGAAATGTACATTGTTAATAAAAAAGCCTTAAAATATTTTATTTAATTAAGTTATAGCATAAAATATACAAGAATGAAAATTTGACAAGAAAATGAACAAGAGAAATCCTTTTCATCAACATTATCGTCGGCGGCACGGTATTTTTGCATTTTGTGGCCAGGTCATTTTTTACTAATTTCCAAGAAATGACCACAAAACTGCAGAGGACCGGGCCAACGATGAACATTGATGAAAAAGATTCCGAGGGTATGAACAACGTCGGTTACACTCCCCTCGTGTAGCTTGCTGCACTAATCATCTCGACGTGTTTACGAAGGACGAGTAGGTGAAGTTGCGTCGGTGGGCGGGGCTGGCAGGATCACAGCGAGTTTCACGGCAGGTCTGACGTAGACTCCGGTGCTGGTCTGGATCCGGGCAGTCCTCACTTGTCCGTCTGCAGCAGGGGTAGCGTCGAGGACTCGTCCGCGCGGCCAGGTGTTGCGGGGCATCGCAGGGTCCATGATGATCACCAGGTCATCCTTCTTGATGGGGTCGACGGTCTGGTGCCATTTTTGACGAGCCGCCAAGGTGGGGAGGTATTCGCGGAGCCACCGCCTCCAGAACATGTCAGCTAGTCTCTGACTGATGCGCCACTGGCGGCGGAGGCATACCTCCTCATCCTGTTGGTCATACAGTGACAACTGGGGCCGGCTGCCTGCTGCTCCCAGTAGAAAGTGATTGGGAGTGAGGGGCTCTTCGTCTCTTGGATCCGCTGAGATGTGTGTGAGAGGACGGTTGTTTACGGTCCACTCCGCTTCGGCCAGGGCTGTCCGTAGGGTCTCCTCTCTTGGGGCTCTCTCCTTCAGGATGGCTTGCAGGGCGTGTTTTACTGAACGCACCAAGCGCTCCCAGGCTCCCCCCCATATGAGGAGCCATAGGCGGGATGAATTTCCAGTCAATTCCTTCTGTGGTGAGATGATCCCTCATCCGGGCGTCATCCTTGAGTGAATTCAGGGCGTCCTTTATCTCGTTGTCCGCTCCGTGAAAGTTGGTGCCATTGTCCGAGTACATTGTTTTCGGTTGGCCTCGGCGCGCCGTCATGCGTTGGAGGGCCATGATTGCTGAGTCTGCGGACAGGGAGTTGGCCAGCTCAAGGTGGATGGCGCGTGTGGACAGGCAGGTGAAGAGGGCTCCGTACCGCTTCTCACGATGTCTTCCGACAGTGATCTCCATGGGCCCGAAGTAGTCCAACCCGCAGTGTGTGAAGGGGGGGACGTGGTGGGCGAGTCGTGATGGGGGCAAGGGCCCCATTAGTGGTGGAGCCGGCTTGCTTCTCCTCATCTTGCAGGTGGGGCAGTTGTGGGCGATCTTGCGGATATTTGTGCGCAGTCGCAGCACAAAGTAGCTTCCCCGTACCTCCGCCATGGTCCTCTCTGTACTCAGGTGGTCGGCCTTTTGGTGGTGATGGCTCACCAGGAGGCGGGCGTATGCGTGGTCTCCATCCAGTATTATTGGGGTCCGTGCATCTCGGGATATTCTGTTGAGGGCCCGTATCCTTGAGTTCATCCTCAGCAGTCCATCAGGTCCCAGGAAGGGGTTCAGCGCCCGCAGCCGACTGCCACTTGGTAATGGCGTTCCTTGGCGAAGGGCATTCATCTCGGGCCCGAATGCATCTTCTTGGGCTGCTTTGACCCACCGGGTCTCCGCTTCTCAGGTCTCTTCGAGCCGTAGGTATCCGCCTGGTAGTTTTGTGTGTCCCTCCCGGCATCGATTTATGAAGCGGTGGACCCAGGTGGTGGTTCTGATTAGGCGGCGCCAAGAAGAGAATCGGCCGATCTCAGGCAGTGCGTCCGCCATGGTTGAAGTGAGCCCGACATATTGGGCCCTCACTTCTAGGGTGTTGTCATCAGGCTGGGGTAGTCTGGACCTCTCGTGTGGCCATTCTGCCTCAGTTGCGGTGAGAAAGGCCGGACCGCTGAACCATCTTCCTGTCGGTGTGAGGTCGGGAGTCTCGGCGTCTCGGGTTCCAATGTCAGCCGGGTTCATCTTGGTGGGGACCCATCTCCAATCTCCAATGTGTGAGAGTTCGTCAATCTCTCCAAGCCGGTTGGCCACAAAGGCGGAGTAGGTGCGCGGGTCGGTGCGCAGCCAGCACAGAACTGTCGTTGAATCCGTCCAGAATACTGTCCGCGTGATATGGCTGCGACATTCCTTTTTCAGGGTTGCTGCCAGCCTGGCCGCCATGAGTGCTGATTGAAGCTCGAGGCGGGGTATCGAGAGTGGCTTCAGGGGTGCCACCTTGCATTTACTGGCCAAGAAGGTTGCTGTGATGTTTCCGTCCCTCTCCTCTGTGTGGTAGGCGACTGCGCAGCATGCTTGTTCGGAGGCGTCGCAGAACAGGTGGAGCGTGACATTGCTTTGCTTGTTCTGCAAACAACGTCTCGGTATGGCGACTCTGCAATTTCGGAGGAGTCCCAGCCAGTCCAGCCATCTCTCGTTGTGTTCTGGTCTGATGATCTCGTCCCATCTCGTGTTTGATCGCCAGACAGCTTGCAGGAGCATCTTTGATCGGACTGTGAGGCAGGCAAGGAACCCCACAGGATCAAATATCTTCATCACGATACTGAGCAGCTGCCGTTTGGTAGGTTGGCTGATCAGTTCTGGGTCTGCGGCGTCCGTGAAGGAGTACAGGAAGCTGTCGGTCACAGGATCCCACAGTAGGCCAAGGATTCTCTCGGTCTCAGCCTCTCCGCTGCTGATGCGTATGGCTGACCTGGCGCGGTCTCCTAGCGGGACGGAGGCCATCCCTGCTGGATTGTTGGAGGCCCAATTTGTAAGGTGGAAGCCTCCTGAAGATAGTACTGTGGCCACGTCCTTCACAAGGCTAGTGGCTTCGCTGACGGTGTCCACCGCATCCAGGTAGTCGTCTATATAAAACTTCGTCTGGATAGCATCTGCAGCGGCTGGGAAGTTCTCTGCATTCTCCGGGGCCACTCGGTTTCGCACGTACTAGGCGCTGCTAGGGGAGCAGGTAGCGCCAAACATCATCGAGGTCATCATGAAGGTATGAGGCTCTTGTTGAAGTGTTGGTCGCCACAGGAACAGTTGTGACAGTTGGTCCTCCGCCTTGATTTTCACTTGTAGGAACATCTCTTTTATGTCGGCGGCGAGAGCTATTTTTCCCTCTCGAAACCGGAGAATGTTCCCAAGGAGGGAAGTCAGCAGGTCAGGTCCCGTCAGCAGCTGGTCATTCAGGGAGGTCCCTCGGCAGCAGCTTGCAGCGTCAAACACCACGCGGATCTTGCCTGGTTTGTTGGGATTCACCACGGCGAAGTGCGGCAGGTACCATTTTCGGGCAGAGTGTTGCGCCGCCTCTCGTTCTGTGAGCTGCCGCGCGTGGCCTTGTGTGATAAGTTGGTTGATCTTATCTTTGTATGCAGCTGCCAGGCCATCCTCCCTTGATAACATTCTTTCGAGGGCGCACAATCTCTGCATGGCACACTTCTTGTTGTCAGGCAGCGTAATGTTGTCGTCTCTCCACAGTAGGCCGGTCTCCCATCTGCCGGTTGTCATCTGGCGGGTGGTGTCCTCCATCAGTTGGTTGGCTCGTACCACGTGCGCAGTCACACGGGAGGCTGACGTGACTCCCAGTGAGTCGATGGCGAAGTTCGCTTTTATGAGGTCGCTCAGCTGGTCGTCTCTCTGGCTCTCGGCGTTCAGGGCGAGAGTGGTGACGGGGTCTTCACTGGTGGCCGTCCCTCCTCCGTGAGCAATCCATCCCAGGGCAGTCCGTGATATTATTCGTGAACAATCACGGGCTTCATGCACTTCCCTCGAGACAATGAGGTGCGCATTGTCCTGTCCGATGAGGAGTGTAGGGGTGACGTATCTGCCAGGGACCCTTTGTTGTGGTAGACTGAGGCCCTTCACGGTGCTTGCTTTGATATTGTAGCTGGTACTTATCCCGGCGCCACGTAGTGTGATGTGTACGCGGCGCGATAAGTTGTCTGAAGAGCACATGCCTTTTGCCCCATGCAGCCGTAGTCCATGTACAGGTCCGGTAGCGCCGACTTGTTCTGCTGTGGTGGCGTCAATTAGTGTGATTGTTGATCCCTCGTCCAGCAGCGTAAATGTGGAGATCTGCTGCGCGGGACCCGTCAAAACCACCGGCACCACCTTTAGCACGGCGCCGTCGACCTGGCGTCACATGTGATGGATCTCAGCTGTTGTGGTGCGCCTCGCAAACGATGGGTCGTGGAGCAACTTATGATGGGGGAAGTGACACTCACCGACACCGCACCAGTCACGGAACTTGCACATTTTGGTGGCATGTTTGCCTTCCATACACAAACGGCACAAACCGGCACTTTTTACTGTTTCGTAACGTAACTTTACGTCTTTCGCGGCGAACTCACGACAGTCACGTAGCAAGTGACCTCTTTCACCGCACTGTATGCACCCGTCGCGATTGTTAAACTCACTTGAGGGCGGCACTTGGTCACTTCGACCCACATTTCGCGAACTGTTAACTGGCAACTTTCGCGAACTATCACTTGATAAATTCCGAGCACTTCCATTCGGTAACTTTCGCGAACTGTCACTTGATAACTTCCGAGAACTTTCATGCGGTAACTTTCGCGAACTGTCACTTTTGCGTGGCCCGTACTGTTTGGTAGTAGAAAATGTTTGCTCGCGACGTGGTCTAGACCTCGCGGGGTCGACCATACCCGATTTGGAGATGGCGTTCGCGACGGTCTTCAAGAAGGCTGCAAACTGGCAGATGGTGGCAGGCGCTTCGTAGTACCGCACTTCCATTAGCCACGCCAACCGCATCGTGCACGGCATCTTCCCCGCGATGTCGCTGAGGAGCGCCGGGTTGGTGAGGTATCCCTCGTTGTTCAGCGAGCGAAGTGAAGCCACCAAGTTCTGCACGGTTCCGGAAAAATCAGCAATGTCCTCCAGTGATGCCTCCGCCGTCAAGTGTGGTAGCTTCTTGGCCTTGTCCAACATCAGGGCAGCCAGCGAAGTTGTTCCACCGTAGCGCTGCTCCAGTACTGCAAGTATCTCCTGCACTTGAGTGGGGTCCATAAGGAGGGGACCCACGGCTTCCCGGGCCTTTCCTTTGAGGGCCCGCTGTAGTCGGATGAGGTTTTCGCTTGGGGTCATCCGGCAGGTTGAAGTCGATTGGGCGAACTGGGCCTTCCAGGTGGGCCACTCCAGCGGGTCACCCGAGAAGGGAGGCAGATCCTTAGCCATTGACTGCCTGGCGATGAGTGCAGCCATCCGGGGGTCTTCCTCGATCGTTGGATGGGGGCTGTCTTGAGCCCTTGAAGCTCTGATGGCTTCTGTGAGTGCACTTGTCAGCTGAGCCATCGGGTTGTCTGCATGTTGGATCCAAGCCCTGGTATGTTGGGCTGTCTCGTCCGCACTTGGTTGTGGCGGAAACACCGGCAGGCCGGAGCTCGGACTAGCAGCAGGCGGCAACTGGTCATCTGGCTGCCTCAGGTTGAGCAGAGGCACGGTCGGTACAGGGCCAGCAGGTCCGGGCTGCATCCAGGTTGAGCCCCCGTTGTAGTGAGAGGGCAGTGGCACCGGGCCCGCTGGGCCGGGTTGCGCCGGTGATGCGTACCTCTGGTCCACCAGAGGCACAGGTCCAGCAGGTTCTCCATGCACGGCATCGCGTTGCCTAGGGTTGAGCGGAGGCACGGGCGGTACAGGGCCAGCAGGTCCAGGCTGCATCCAGGTTAAGCCCCCATTGTAGTGAGAGGGCAGCGGCACCGGGCCCGCTGGGCCGGGTTGCGCCGGTGATGCGTACCTCTGGTCCACCAGAGGCACAGGTCCAGCAGGTTCTCCATGCACGGCATCGCGTTGCCTCGGGTTGAGCGGAGGCACGGGCGGTACAGGGCCAGCAGGTCCAGGCTGCATCCAGGTTAAGCCCCCATTGTAGTGAGAGGGCAGCGGCACCGGGCCCGCTGGGCCGGGTTGCGCCGGTGATGCGTACCTCTGGTCCACCAGAGGCACAGGTCCAGCAGGTTCTCCATGCACGGCATCGCGTTGCCTCGGGTTGAGCGGAGGCACGGGCGGTACAGGGCCAGCAGGTCCAGGCTGCATCCAGGTTGAGCCCCCATTGTAGTGAGAGGGTGGTAGCGCCGGGTACCCACTGGGTACGCCGGGTTGCGCCACCGATGCGTGCCACTGCGCAGGCCCTGTCCCGCTGGGATGTGGAGGTTCTGCTGCGCCTTGATGTTGTGCAGGTCCTGCTCCGCTGGGATGTGCAGGCCCTGTCGCATCGGGTTGTGCCGGCCATAATCCGCTCGGATGGGATGGCCCTGTCGCACTGGGTTGTGCCGGCCATAATCCGCTTGGATGTGATGGCCCTGTCGCACTGGGTTGTGCCGGCCATAATCCGCTTGGATGTGATGACCCTGTCGCACTGGGTGGCTTCGGTCCCGCCTGGATCGGCTGCTCCGGCTCCGTCGCAATGGGTGGCGTCGGTCCCGCCTGGATCGGCTGCTCCGGCTCCCTCGCACCAGCTTGTAATTGAAGAGCTGTCATTAGCCGGTCAATCTGCTTTTTCTGGCTCCGCAGCTGTCGCCGCAGAAATCGCACCATGTCCTCGCTAGATGTGGAGGGCTGTGACGCATCGCTTTCGTCTGCGGAGCTCGCCTCAGGAGTAGTGCTGGGTGAGGGCTGCGGCGTGGCATCAGGTGAGGCAGCTCCGGGCCCTGGAAGGGGCCATTGCGCAGCTCCGGCTGAGGGCCCTTGAAGGGGCCGTTGCGCAGCTCCGGCTGAGGGCCCTTGAAGGGGCCATGGCGCAGCTCCGGCATCCGGGGCAGTAGGTGGCTCCGCCGGTGGTGGCGGCGGCGGCCCGTCTTCTTGGTTCGTCTTCTTTGAACGTAGTGAGGGTGGAGACATCTCGGCGTGCAGCTTATCCGGCTCGAAGGACCACTTGTAGCAGACGTGTTGTTGTCCCTACAAGACTGTAAGAGGGCACCGGCGTCTCGTGCACGATGGTCCGGATGTCTTCCAAATTATGAGGGTGGTAACCCTGAATTGTTGAGGGTGGCAACCCTTGATCTGCCTCCCTGCACCCAGAGCTTGGTGATGGCGGCTCTGGATGTCCTGGTCGCTGCCTGAACCTGGCGCCTTGCGGTGTCCTAAGTAGGGCCGGCTGGTCTGGAGAAGGTAGGCACCAGGCTTGGTAATCAGGCAGGGCTTCAGCAGGAGGCAGTCGGAGAGAGGTCTTCCAGAGGAAGTATTTAATAAAACACTTTGTTGAGTAGAAAGTTGAACTGATTTATTTTCAAAAAGGTCGCAGTATTTATTCAATTCGGCGAACCCGATTTGGGGCCGGAAGAAACCACAGAAAAGTGGTGGGGGGAGTCATTCTGCGCCACCACTAGTATATAATGGGCAGAGAAATGCTCATTATCTATTTTGCCTGTTTAAGTTAAAAAGGCGCTCGCTTAAATTTAGAACTTTACAGGATTTTGTAGCCTAAACTACTGCGAAAAACATAAATTTATAATTGAAAACAAATAAAGAAAAGTACAATGTATAACAGGAATTTTTGTTTGGGGAAATTTGATGCATTTTGAGATTTTTTGATTGTAAATTTAGGTTATCTGATTTTGATTAATTGATTTCACAATGAAATGCAATTATATTATTTTTCCCCGGTTCCCCGTAAGATAATCTATCGAAATCTGTTTATTTCAATATCCCACGAGGTCCCGGGATTTTTAAAATGGAAAAAATGTAAAAATTTCATCTGCGAAATTTTTTAAGTCTTTGACAAGAACAAAATGTGACTCTATTTTCTGTAAGTTTTTACCTAGAGGCAAAGTTTTATGTTTTGCTGGAGGCCTTACAGGCCCTACAATGAAAACTGATTATTTCATTGTCCTGCAAGGCTCACAGACTTTTTAAATTGAAAAGTAAAAAATTAATAGTACAACATAAAAATTAAAAAGGTAAAAATAATGAGTTTACAATCTCCCCAGTGACAACCTGAAAGTAATCGTTTATTTGTTGCACTGGGGAAATGTACATTGTTAATAAAAAGCCTTAAAATATTTTATTTAATTAAGTTATAGCATAAAATATACAAGAATGAAAATTTGACAAGAAAATGAACAAGAGAAATCCTTTTCATCAACATTATCGTCGGCGGCACGGTATTTTTGCATTTTGTGGCCAGGTCATTTTTTACTAATTTCCTAGAAATGACCACAAAACTGTAGAGGACCGGGCCAACGATGAACATTGATGAAAAAGATTCCGAGGGTATGAACACGTCGGTTACAGTTATTATTTAACTGATTATCTCTGAAATATAATTTGAGGGACACAATTAAAAAAACGTGAATAAGAGGATTTTTACAATAAACTGCTTTTTACCCTTATTTTGGCAAAAATGACAATATTTCAATTTTAAAGCTATAACGGTTTTATTCGGGTCAAATATTTGTCCAAGAAAAATAGAAAAAAATCTGCCATTCTAAGATTTTCTAAAAACAATGTTTACCCCAGTGGACATTCCCAAAGTAACTTAATACAGCATCTGAGTTGAAATGTTCATTACGGTAAACCCATGCCGAATGTAAAATGTCAAATTAAATATAAATGGAGAATTGTAAAAAATAATAATTATTTTTTTTTATTTCTAATAATCACAAAAATTCGAATGTAACGTTTTTAATTTTGGCTAAAAGCGTAAAATGATGTTTTTTTTTTATGTATTCAATAATATTATTATTTAATTTATAAAAACCGTGTATTTATAAACAAGTTCAATACGTGACAGAGTTTTACTATTATTACGTGTTCAGAGCTGTTTCGCCATGTGAAGACATTTTGAAAATGTAATTATTGTTACGCGTGACAGCTGTCACGTTCTTAAGGTATTTTGAAAATACCATCAGAAGGCGAAACAGCTGTCACGCGTAATAATAGTACACTAGTAGAACTTGTTCATCAATAAACTGTTTTTATAAATTAAATAATATTATTATTGAAAGTACGTACCCTTATAAAATAATTAAGATTACGTTTTAGAAATTAAACTAGATAACAATAAAAAAAAAAACTAAATAAAAGATCATCCCAGAAATCACGGCTCTTACATAATTTTTAAACTCCCACATGTTCGGTTTGTTTGTTTGTTTCTTGTTACCTGCTTCTCTTCCCTTATATGGGATCATCATTTTGTCAAAGCTAAATTTATTTTCGTTATCGTACTGCTGACTGGTGCTACTATTTTTCGTAAGTCTTACTTCACAGTAACTATAAGTTTCATCTAAAATTGGTCAAAGACTGGCAAAGAGTCAACATTTTTAAATTTGTCGATAGGACTATAACGGCACCACATCTGTTCTTTGCACATAAGAAAATCTGTCACTCTAGTAGTTCAGGTATGGAGACATTTTTACACTACCAATAGTTATATGGATGACTACAAAATCACATGTCTTCAGTCAATTGAATTGAATGTATAATGTTTTGGGCGGAATTGGGAATTATCTGTTAATAATCGCTGTTAAACAAAATTTAGCCCTTTCCCATTCGTAATTTAGCACAAACTTATTAATTCTCTTTTTTCGTTTGATAGTATAAATGGCAGTGTGTAGTAATCGGTTCTGATTTTTAGGTTCATTTTGCACCTTATAATAATGAATTTCATCATCTGAAACACCATCAGAGTCGGAACTGCTGAGTAGATGTACTATAAAATATTCAAAAAAAGATAAAGTAGATGAAACGTTAACCGGAAACGAGGTCCTTGCAATCTATACTCATTGTCAACATCGGAAACGTCCCTAGTTTCGGATGTAACAAACTCTGATCCTTGTAACAAACATGCGCATTGCGCATGTATGTTTGTTACAAGGGCTAATATTTTCACGGCTTGATCTGTTGTCATAATGCCGAGTTTGCAAAAAAAAAACTATGCACCCCTTTGTACCCAGTTTGGCAATATTGTTCACTGTGAACATATCGAGTAGAAGTTTATATTTTAAACGATTTGACTATATTCACCATGATGAACAAACAACTTTGTACGTTGTACAAACTCTAAAATCGCATAAAGATATGAGAAATTATTTACAATCCTAAATAAACATTATTTTAATTTTAATTTTTTTATTATTTGTTAAAAATTAAAATGGAGTCCTACAAATTAAACTTGATAACAATAAATAAACATTATTTTTTTCTTTCAGAAGTTCACCACATCAAAATGAGGGTTAATTGATTAGGGGTAATCCTCGTCTCATTACATGAAAAAAAATACATTCATTTAGGAAGAAAAAAAAATACATTCATTAAATGAAAAAAATACATTCAATTAGAAAGAAAAAAAATACATTCGTTACATGAAAAAAATACATTCATTTCGAAAAGAAAAAAAATGTTACGTGTAGGTACAATCAGCTTCCACGAAAACTTTATTGACTACAGGGTACCAATGTACATAAATAAATGCATTCTGCGTAGAGATGATGATTGTTTAAAACCGATCTTAAACAGTCGGTGAAGAATACATTTACAAAAGTGGTAGTGTTTTAAAACTACACTGGGTCTTTTAAAATTTTCTGGAAAATTTTCTCGTGAAATCGATGACGTAAGATACCGGCAACTTTCGTTTATTGAATTACTCGTTGACATATCCTTTGAGAGCACTGGAAATGGGAGAACCTAGTTTATCCTACCCTGGTACCCTAGGTATTTGGGTTAATTAGGTGTTTTGAAAACGTTAATACGAGTAACCTCTTTGATAGATGATCCGTTTAATGAGATTAAGAGGAAGGCGTAGTGATTGGGAGCTTGGGACTTGGAGGCTCGGTGGATGGAGGGCAAGTAGAGCTTTTAATTTATATCCAATAAATCAATGATTGACGCAAATTATTTCCGGCTTCCGTTATAACATTGGCTTAAACTTTGAGAGGAGTTTCTATTTCAAGAGAAGAAAGTTATTTGATATATTGCTGTCTTCAAAAGTAGGTATATTATAAGTTATAAGACTGGAAGTTCAAGTGGTACTTATGAAAAAAAAAATCAGAAAGAAATTCACAATCATTAGAAAAAAAACGTTTTTAAATTATGATCTATTTTGATTAATTTTTGTTATTTCACAAATAATTCATTAAAAATAATATATAGTAAACATATTTGTGGTGTGTTCCAGAGTCAATGATAGTCTTACACCAGAGAAGATAAAATCAGTATCGCTCTGGTGTAAGACTACCATTCAGAATTAAAGTGTTGCTTGAAATAGTTTTTGCCTTATTTGGTGACCAGAGCTGAATAGCCAGGTATTTCTCCACTTTCCTTTTTCCCATTTCCCTCCCCTCCCCGCTACCTTCAGCCTCACAAAATACCCCAATTGTGGATGCCATAGTCTCACTGGCTTCAGACGGGAGCAGCTGGGACTCTGGGAGGTATTCATGTAAAAAAAATCGTGAAACCATGTTCATTTATAAGAAATGTACTTTAAACTTTGTCATAACGCCAATGTCCGAAGTTACTTAAATTTATTGTCAGATATATTATGAGAGTAAGAATATAAATATTTAACTGTATTTAAGTTTATTTTATGAAGCCATAGGTACCAACGTAAATCACAATAACATTTATAATGCGTTTGCATGGAAGGTATATTATTTTTTTTCCTGGTGTTGCCTTCCTAAGGCATTGCAAAACCGTCTTTAAAACATCTGTATAATATTTTGAATTTAAATGAAAAAGATATTTTGTATTATTTTTGTAGAATTGAATGAAAAGCATTTTTCTTTCATATCTTAAAACATTTTTTGGAAATCCTACTACTATTATAAAGGTGAAAGTTTGTATGGATGCATGGATGTATGTTTGTTACTCTTTCACGCAAAATATATAGAATCAACTTTAAAAATTCTTTCACTAATAGAAAGCTACACTATTTGCGAGAAATATAGGCTGTAAGCTCTAGCGTTATGAATAAGCTCTAGCTTTATGAAATTATTTATTATTCATTTATTGTCCAGACGAAAAGCAAAGCGTTGCTCGGTGAATATAAGTAATTATTTGACATGCGCTGTCATTTTGTTATTTGTTTAGGTTACTATGGAGATGCCTTTCTTAGTTAAAATTATAGTAATCTATATTAATACTAGCTGGTACCCGGCATGCGTTGCACTGCTATTAAAAGAAATAAATTATTTCCATAATGCAAGAGCTTAACATTATATATTGAAACATTTTTCTGCTAAAATGCAATACTCCGTAAAAAAATTGAGTAAATTCATTGATTACTTTCCGAGATTTGCGGACACAAACAAATGGAATCTATTTTTTTATATATAAGAGACACCCTAATCACCTAGCGGCACGAAGCATACTTAACGACCTATTCTCATATCTACCTGCTCATACATAAAAAATTATTATTAATTAAAATTCTCATACATAAAAAAAATCATAAAAATCGGTAAAGCCGTTTCGGAGGAGTGCGACCACAAACACCGTGACACGAGATTTTTTAATATTATTATAAGATAATAAATGCGTGCAATGATTGTTACGCTTTAATAGGTGGCACGCGAGCTGTTTGAAAAATGAATGTAACGGGTATGGAGGGGGCTTAGGGGGGGAGTGGAGTGGGGATAGGAAAGGTGGAGGAGGCGGTGTGGGAACCCCCCTAATACTATGCGAGCGCGGCCGGGGGCAAATGCTAGTCTATAATAATTTTTCCTTTTGTTTTGCAAACTTTGGTGGTAGATTTTATTTTTCTTATTAAGTACTCATTTTAAATAAAAACTTTAATGATTAGTATTTCGATCCGACAGTTACCGTTTACCTTGAGTAGGTTTCTTATTTTCTGAGGTAGTGTTGGAAGGCCTTTAGCCTTGGATATAGTTATAAAGGTGAGCTTGATTGATTAGTATACCCATAATTATCTATGAGCCTTTTTCGTGAGGTGAGCCATTTTTAAAACTTTTTTGTATTTTCATTCAAAATTTTTATATTTCAAAAATTATATGTTTATTTTGGATGATAAAATTTAAAATCATATTTTATCACCTTTCTAAAAACGTTTCATATTTCAATATGCGACTTATTTGGATTTTATTACAAAGCGGAAACATTTTAAACCTCCGACAAAATAAACTGAGGCCTGAGGGATTATCATGTGGTGTCTAGAAAATAAAATGGAGCTGAACATTAAAAAAAGTCAAGCCATAAGTTTTACTCATAACTCATCACTAACAGAGTCGAAATTGAATACTATTATTGAATGTGCTGTATAACTTTAGATATGCAAATATCAATCGGGATATGTCTTTCAATTCTAAGCATACGTTTGATTTATACACCCAAGAAAAGGTGATCAAAACAAATAAATTACTTTGTTTTTTAACTGAAACTAGCTGGGGTACCCGGCTTCGTTCAGGAAGTTAATGTGAAATTGAACTGATGTTCGAGAGTGTTCTGGAATGTTCCACAATGATCTGGGATTTCCGAACATTTCACAACATTCCAGAATGTTCCGGGATGTTCTGGAATTGTGGATTGCTCTCGAATACTCTTTAATATTCTGGATTGTTCTAGAGGGCGAAACTTTCAGCCCGTATAACTTCAAAAGCACGCCCTTTAGGTAAAACTGGAACCTTTCATGGATGGAGGATAGATGGCTACGACACCATATAACTCCCTTTATGGTACCGGGACTTATTTCTGAGTTTTAAGCGGCACGCACATTATACTCTTCCTTTTTTGATATATAATGATTACGAAACAAATTAAAAATTCTGAAGGCTATAAATTTTACGTAATCCTGGATCGTGGCATACAGTATGGTTCCCTGATCCTCTCCCTATCAAAATCTATCAAAATGAAAATGAAAATCTATCAAAACTGTTATGTAAAACTGGAACAAGCAAAACTATAAGTGCCTACAAATGAAATATTAAAATACTACAATCTTAAAATTCTAACAAATAGATAATGGACAACGGACGACGGACAACGGACGACGGACGACGGACGACGGGCGACGGACGACGGGCGACGGACGACGGGCGACGGACGACGGGCGACGGGCGACGGGCGACGGGCGACGGGCGACGGGCGACGGGCGACGGACGACGGACGACGGACGACGGACGACGGACGACGGACGACGGACGACGGACGACGGACGACGGACGACGGACGACGGACGACGGACGACGGACGACGGACGACGGACGACGGACGACGGACGACGGACGACGGACGACGGACGACGGACGACGGACGACGGACGACGGACGACGGACGACGGACGACGGACGACGGACGACGGACGACGGATGACGGGCAACGGGAAACGGGCAACGGGAAACGAGCAACGGTAAATGTTAGCGGTAAGCTAACAGTGAACAGTGAACAGTAAACAGTTAAATAGTTAACTGTAAACAAAAAACAATTAACTAAAAACAGTAAAAAATTAACAATAAAGAACGAACGATAAAAAATATTGATTAATACTAATTGATAAAAGAATATCAATATTGATAAACAATAATTAATATTGATAAACAACAATCAATAAGCAAAACCTAATGAATGAACAATACACAATTAAACAACGTGATAAATAACGAAATAAAATTATTCGACACAGAACTTTGTTCACAGAATCCTCTCGAAATTCCGCAAAATCTGCTGTAAATTTATGTCGTTTAGACTAGGCTAATCCATTATTATGCAGGTGACTGTGATAGCGACGCATCAAACTACATATCTGTATAATTGGTACATTACTTTAGCATTGGTAATCAGCGCTTCTATTTAACCGAAGTGCGAATTTGTGTAATCTGTGTGACCAGTCGGCGGGGTCACCGCATCAACTCTCCCTTGTTGCGCAGGACCTATCGATTAGTGTGATTATTGCATTGTGCTTTACATTTCGTTGTAAAGCTTTGTGAACTTTATCGATAAATACGCACAATGATTGGTTTAATCCGACCGTTGGTTTTGATGAATAGTAAAACTTTTTAAATCCGAACGAAGTGCATTTAGTGCATGGTAGAGCATGAATCACACATTTATCGATATTAGGGATAACTCTTATAATAACATAATAATGCATCAGGAAACATACCTAATTTTCTTTTTTTTTACATTATCTCCACACAGGAGGCCCTGAGGAAAATAATTTCCCTCATGGCCTATGTCATCTGGGATGCTGTGTGGAGGGTCTTTTTGAGGAGAGGAAGGAATGAACGTTGGTCTTGAAGAGACCCATGTTGTAAGAAGGAGGAAACACAGCGGCCGGCAAATCATTCCACAGCCGAGCTGTTGAACACAAGAACGAGTCGAAGAAACGACCCGTTCTCATGTGACAAATGTCAACCGTGTACAAATGTTGGGCACGCGTTTGGCGTATTTCCCGACCATGCACCGGTGCCGAAGGGATCAATGATGCTAGTTCCTCGGAGCATCTTCCATTGTAATACCGGTAGAACAAGGATAGCATTCCCACCCGACACTTGTGCTCTAAAAATTGCAATCCGTATGTTAATATGGGAGAATCTATAAAATGGACCGCCCGTTTCTGCACAGAGTCGAGGGTATTTTTCATGTATTTTGGAGCTCCAGACCAGAGATGGCTGCCAAATTCAACCGTGGGGCGTGCTTGTGATTTGTACAAGGTTAGCAGTTGTGTAACATTAAAGTATCTGCGGGCCCTGTACAGTACGCCCAGTTTTTGGGAGGCTTACTTTACTCTGGCTTCGATAGAGCCCCCATACCTGAGCTGGTCACTTAGGGTTACACCAAGCATATCAATGAAGGGCTTGTTCGGAAGATTGCTTCCGTTGAAAGAGACTAGATTTTCATTTCGATCCCTTTTAGACGTTATCAGACAAAATTGGATCTTTGAAACATTAAATTCAACGAGATTATTTTTACCCCAAGAGAAAACACTCTCGAGGTAACCGTCTTTGCTTCAAAGTCCTACTACATTAGTTGGGAATAGAAAGTTCTGAAAGCTGAATGAATTTTGAAAATCGTTACCGAAATACCGATTAATCAATATATCGGTATCTATGGTGTCAGTGGTGACCCGACAGTTGAACCACCGACAGTTGAACCACCGACAGTTGCCCCCTCCCAAATTATTATTATTATTAAGTTATAATTTTTTCTGCATTAGTTATTAATTTCAAACCTAAAATCAACTACAAAAATATCTTTAACTAGCTGACCCGGCCACGCGTGTGGCTGTGGCTAATAAAACACAACGTCATCTACTGGATGGTTATCCAACCCTTATAACCACCGCCGTCTTTGAGTTTATCGCGAAGAGACATACAGATGCCGCGGAGGACTTTAATTTATAATACGTAGAGATGGTGTGAAAGAATTTAATAATGTGCATGAAATGCTTGGGATAACTAACGTATTTAAGTTAATAAGGATTAATACTGTATCCCTCTAAATAACTTTTCAATTACCGCAACGTACGTGACCATTTTTTTAGAAGATAGAATGAGTATAGTAAGCTATCCGTAAAAGATAGATGTATGCCTTCGCGGACTTTTTTGTGGATCTATAAAAGAGGAATATCCCACCATGCATTGTTTTGTTATATCCCAAAAGGATTAGGCAGCGTTTTCGATGAAAGCTACCAGGCGGCTTGACTTTTTCCGACACTTCTAACAATTATCGTTATGTTTCAACCAATTTACACAAATCCTTGTCAAATTATATTCCTAAACGTGCCTCACGAAACACTCTATCTATTGGTGAAAACCGCATGAAAATCTGTTCAGTAATTTTCGAGTTTATCACGAACAGACAGACAGACAGACAGACAGACAGACAGACAGACAGACAGACGACGCAGGGACTTTAATTTTTAATATGTAGAGATAATACGTTGAAATGGATATCAAACGAATTTATTTAGTGTTGAATTTTTGTACTTTTACGCTGGTACACAGTTAATATATAAACAGGTAGTTTTGTCCTTGATGCATTTGAATGAAAATATGTTTTATAATTTGGCTATTTGGCGATACATCCTCTACACTCTACACTACCTACTTAATATAAAACATATATTTATTAACAAATTTGTATGTCTCTCTTACACTCGCGTGACACCGTATATCGCCATTTAACCAGAATGTCATAATATGGTGATGTTTAAATCCCTTGACTATATTTATGTGCGAACACTATGTTTTTTTTTTACATGAGCTCCACACAGGAGGCCCTAAGAAAAATAATTTCCCTCAGGGCCTATGTCATCTTTTAGGATGCTGTGTGGAGGGTTTTTTTAAGGAAAGGAAGGAGAGGAGAGTTCTGGGAAGGAAAATGGTTTAAGGGGTGGGTAGGAATCTGGGGTTCAGTATGTCCTGGTCATCCGCCTCCAAGACCTAGATAAACCTCACCCCATGAACCCGGGCACCCCTGCTAAATCACCAAACGTAGCGAAATTTTTCACTATGTGGAGGAATAGTGAAAAATTGACTTATTGCCTTAGCATAAACACAGTTGAAACAGGCTTAAAACTAGCCCTGCTTGAAAATACCGACGCTCAACCGACGCGACGCTTAAGATTCTAATAAGTTAGTCGGATGTAGTGTAACATTTATTCCCACACATTAAAACGCATGCCCCTATTGTAGTCCTAGAGAGAGATCGTACGTACGTCATCAACAATCTTCCTCTTCCTTTTCAGATGTCTTGTATGAAAACCAGAACACACTGAAACCATGGCGTCAAGTACGGAACTACTATATAATCAATGCCTACACCACACATAGACAGTCTTTATCAGGATGCAGTATTAGTTTTCCCGATAAACAGGGTCAGCTCGTATTAGTCAGGATTACCGCCACATAACAGAGGGATAGACTTGATCTAAAGATAATAGTTGATCCCATTCTGCTCAGCTGCTGGAAATGCAAACAAGCTAATACCAAGTTGGGTCAAATACGTGTAAAATAATGTTATTCTGACTCTCGGTTTCGACGCGTCGCAGTATTATGCCGACAACAGCTAACTATTATGGTTTCTACAGAAATTAATGGTATAAATGACTTTAGCAGGAATCAAACGTGGTAATTTCAATTGTCTGCGCTGAGTCAGTATTACGTGAAATCTGGCTTATTGACTCAATTTAACTTTGAACTAAAGTGTTATTTTCAATTTACAGCAAACCCCTTCTTTAACGTGATCAATTGCACCTACTGTACTATACTATACCATACGGGGATGATTGTAACACCATCTCTTAACCTATTAGATAATAATAAAACAAAACACCATGAGTGATACAAATTTTATGTTAGAATTACTAAATAATCTCATAACAGTAAAAAAAAGTTGAACAATGAAAAACAATTGTGTGAAGAGTTCAGACAAGCGATAAAGTGAGCGTTTACGCATCACATGATAAGTGAAGAGAAAATTATATTAATTATTGTCATTTTTTAAATTTGAACTGATTTTCAGAATTGTACTAAATTGTGAAATCATCAATGAAAATCATAACACGCATTAACAATAATATATAATAAATAAAACGGTATCCATCACACTACAAGACATCTTTGTGAAATTGCCAAATGAATAATTTATTCTTGGGGTGTATTTTCTTCGGGAAAGTTGGTTCCTCTATTTGTTTGTTATCTGTCACATGGCGGAAGTGTGAACACGTCACGGAGATAAAGTGACGCCATATTTATCCGAGTTTTGCTGTTGGCGATGATGGGTGGTAATATCACCACCGGATGGGGAAGTTTCTCCGGCTGCTTTTTATCTTGGATCTTCTGTTTTTCGCCGTCGTCACCGGAAGCGAGAGAGAAAGTTCACCGTTCCGTGTTATTATTTTCCAGCCCACGGCGAATATTTGATTTGGAAGACAGAACGTGAGAATCGATTGCGATTCTCACCATACGACCCAGATATAATGCTACAGCTTATCTTACTCAATATAATACTCGTGACGTATATTGATACCTACAAGTGAAGAAAAATAATTAAATTTGAGCTAGAAGTTATTGGTTATTCAGAGAACCACTTTTCATGTCATATAGTGAGTGCCAGCCTTTTCATGCCTGCTCATCGGTAAAATGTTTTATTTGTACCTGTTTGCCCTGATGATAAAAGCGTGGTTGCGTTATGAAGTGGGATAATGAAGCTACGCCACGGCCGTTTCGGTTACGTACTTGAATGTTAGATTTTTTAAAAATCAAAGAGAATAAAATTAAATGAACTTAGTAAAATACCACTTATTAAAGCAAAATTGTAAATACAAAAAAACACCGCTTAATCAAGCAGAATATTTATACGAAACCATCGTCAAGATAAGATTAAAATTAACAAAATATAAATAAGTATGGACAAATAAGAACCTAGAGGCAAAAAAAAAATTATAAAGAGTGGTGATTAATTTTTTAAAAGTGTCAAGAAAAACAATTTTATAATTGCATGCATATGTTCAAAAACTTTCATAAATTAACAAAAAATAATCAATTAAAATGATGCCACAAAGTGAATTTGTGAAATTAAAGAACTTAAAATTATTTTTTAACATTTTCTAACGCCAATATAATAATGAATTATACTTATACATGTAACAATATATTAAGTCCTTAGGTACATATGAAATTGGCGTTTTATGGGAGGAACATAAAGTCGATTTTTTAAAATGTAATATATTTATTTAATCAAAGTATGTACCATTGCTATCTATGCTCTTTTGCCATCTCATAGGTAGTTCATCGATCCCTTTACAAAAAAAACCATTCGGACGGGAATCAATAAAATCTTTGAAGGCGGTTTGGACTGCCCCATCAGAGTTGAATTTTTTCCCTTGCAAGAAGTTATCCAAATTTCGAAAAAAATGGTAATCTGTTGGAGAAAGGTCCGGAGAGTACAGTGGATGTCTTAGACATTCCATTTGAAGCTCCTCTTGGTAGCCGTCTGTTGTGCAGTGTGTGGTCTAGCGTTTGTTGATTTGCTTCACTCAATTCGTGAGGTACCCACCTTTCAAGCTTTTTCACCTTCCCAATTTGCTTCAAGTGGATTAAAACACTTTTATCACTAACACCGCAGCCTGCAACTAACTCGGACGTGGTTTGCGATGGATCCGCTTCCACAATAGCCTTCAATTCTTCATTATCAACTTTGGTCTCCGGCCGTCAGTATAAATAGCTGTATAAATTTGAATTTGGAATTCCTAACCAAAGAGAAGATATTTGAGATCAAAGTTGCCAGTACGGCAAAACGCCAATTTCATATGTAAGGACCTAATATTAGAAGATTTATGAAAGTAAATTACGCTAAAATCACTCAGCATTCCTTAGTTTAGACTTCTACAAGAAGCAATCATTTTGTGATAAGACGTAACTTTATTTGTTTTCATTAGTCTGTGTTTTATGTACGTATAATATGACATCATTTCAAAGATAGTTATTGATTACTTTTGTGATAGTTTTATTCTAACAAACAATATTTTCGTTGAAATTAATATTAAATTTAATATTAACTACCTTAACAGAATAAAAACCGCATGGAAAGAGTAATTATTTTACATTTGAGAATATTGGTAAATACTTTACCAGCTGTGAATTGTGGGCGGTGAACTTTCCCCGCGGTGAATTGTGATCGGTGAATTATTGTGGTCGGTGAATTTTCTTAGAACCATATGAACCATCCTGTATCAGGAATTTTTTTTTTTTTTTTTACATTAACTCCACACAGGAGGCCCTGAGGAAAATAATTTCCCTCAGGGTCTATGTCATCTGGGATGCTGTGTGCAGGGTCTTTTTGAGGAGAGGAAGGAATGAACATTGGTCTTGAAGAGACCCATGTTGTAAGAAGGAGGAAACACAGAGGCCGGCAAATCATTCCACAGCCGAGCTGTTGAACACAAGAACGAGTCGAAGAAACGACCCATTCTCATGTGACAAATGTCAACTGTGTACAAATGTTGGGCACGCGTTTGGCGTGTTTCCCGACTATGCACCGGTGCCGAAGGGATCAATGATGCTAGTTCCTCGGAGCATCTTCCATTGTAATACCGGTAGAACAAGGATAGCATTCCCACCCGACGCCTGTGCTCTAAAGATTGCAATCCGTCTGTTAAGATGGGAGAATCTATCAAACGGACCGCCCGTTTCTGCACTTCTTTCTTTTTCTTTTCTTCAATTAAAATAATATTTAACAATGTGTTATTATTAATAAGTTGAGTTAAATATTTTCTGAAGGTACATAATTAAATTTCGTTTTTCTTAGGTTTTGGACATTATCTATATATATAATGTGGTAATTTATTTAAGAACATGCAATCAGAAATTATAGCTTTTTCTAAACACCTTATTTTTATAACGAAATTCGACCAATATTTAACAAAACTCAAAAATTCAGAATGGCATTTATCAATATAACTTTAAATATTAGATAAACATATGAGATTTATTTATTTATTTATATTTTCATGTTCTCCGTAAAACGGTTATTCACCAATACATTATGGAGAAGATTACAAATTAGACAAAAAGTATAGCAAAACACATAAAATGGTCAGTTTCACTACTTTGTGACATACGTCAAAAGATAATTGTTAAACTGCCTGTAGGTTACGTTAAAAATGTCAATGGTCAATGCAGACTCGTTGAGCAGTTCAGTCGCTCTGTTGACTGGCGCGTTCTGATAGGCAGAAGTCCTCGCTTTTGGAGCATAAAAAAGGGTATGGGACCTTCCACGAGTATACTTGTCTGGGACATATAAGTTAATTTCTTTCAAAATAGGTGGATTATGTATAGTTCCAGAGATTATCTTAAAAAAATGTTTTCCTAAAAATATTTTTCGGCGGGTTTCTAATGTATTAAGATCGAGCATTCCTGCTAAGAATAAGGAGATAGTTATATTGTTAATATTATGAAGCGTTGCCGAGTTTAAAACAAAATATCTGGCATTTTGCCCTCCAAACTTTTGCGTGGAAACAAGTCGTCAAAAACTGACGACTGAATTTGAGTTGCAGAACAAAGAGTGTAACCTCCATTTATAAACATATTCCCGTATATTTTAATACATGTAAATATGTACTGTGCAGGCACAAATTAATTTAATGGCACATCAATGGGTATTGTCGTCACCCATTAAAACGTCTTGAGACCGTAAACGATAGCTTTTAATCGGGAAACTTTGCCAAGCCTTTGAAATTTAACTTGGGTAAGATACAAGATACAGTGATTTATGTTATAATAATTGTCACGTAACAAAAATAATTTGACAGGCTTAAAACAGATGTTCTGATTCTTCAGAGCAGTGGTTTTAAACTTGCGGTTCCTGAAGCACGTTTATCTTAAATTTCTATAAATTTAATAGGTAACTGTACGAGTAGAACGCAATTAAATGATTTTTAAAGCTACTTGATTGTCGGTTTCCCTTAACGGATGTATTTTCGTTTTATTACGAGTTTCTTAACTACCGTCATTCTACTCAGGAGCCTGTGGGATTACGGCAACCTAAATAATAGGTGAATATCGTTAGACGGAAAAATGTGGACAGAGAAATACAAATGTTGGGAAGTTATACTTCTACCTACAACTAATATCGTGTGTACCTAAACCAAATATGTTTTATAGATGATCGAAAAAATAGAATGATTCCACGCTTCCTCACTCGTACTTATCCTCAAAATATACTTTTAATCGTATAAACAAAATCTTGCATACATAATAAATATTCGAAAGCATAACTTCAATAAATCATCAATATTTGGGGGTTATGTGGGTATTGTGTAAGTGTGTAGATGGCAAAGCGAATAAGTAAGACGATTCATTACTTACAAGTTTATTAACACTATTTACAGACACATAAATCTCCAATTTAAATATATGCAATAATAAAGTAATGTGAAGGGCGAACAAATATTTAAGACCAGCTACTCCTGACCGAGAGTTAAAGCAGAATGAATCGTTAGTTTTTGATGCAAGCCGAGGCCAGTTGCTGGAGGAAAGGTCTGCATCCAATTGGTGCCTGAGGGACCAATCGGGTGGCCGGACGATGCAAATCAGTGTCCTTTGTTCGTCCTCCACATCAGCCCCCTTCCCGAAGACTCCTACACCATTACAACCCCTAGTGAGAAGGCTCCGGGGGTTGGTCAACGTCGGGACCTGTGGGCATGGAAAGTGAATTGTTAGAAAATTCAAGAAATGTACCTATTATGGCAATGTATTAGTCTCTTATATTGGCTGAGATATAACAAAGTTTGAATTGAGTTGAGTTTTAATTTATTATAATAATTTTGTTTAAAGATTTGAAAAATTATTTTATCAGACTTATTTGGTTAAATATTAATTGATAAAAGAAGATAATATTTAAAAAGTTTCTAACTCTAATTGAAATTAATAACAGCTCAAATTGATTGCAATGAGTAACTGTTACAAAATAAATGACTCATGATAGGTAAGAAAGGCCAAGCGCAGCGCATTAATGGACTGAAGTACGTAGGTACCTAATGTTTACATTGAAAGAGCTCGTAATGCTAATAATAATAGTTCGCTGCCTATTGTTGATTTTAAGTAAATAATATTTATGTATAAGTGAGTATCTATGTCGCTCGCTAGTTAATTGATAATGTGATATTATTATTATGCGATGAGCGGTAATGCTGAATAAATAATAAAAACAGGTACCAGTTAGAAATGCAATAAATTTGGCTGTTTGAAAATGAATGCAAGATGTTATTTTAATTGCAGTAAAGTTATGACAGGGATAATTGCTATTAGAAAAAATGTTTTTGTTTGTTTTTTTTTTATGGAAGTGCACAAAAAATTATTTTATTATTATTGTTGTTTTTTTTTTTTTTTGGAGAAAAATATTTTTCTTCTTTCTTCTTTCTTGAGTAACATGGCGATGCGACTGATTGCTGGTTGCTGTCGAGTGTTACGGGCAATGGTTTTGGACATTTTTTTTTTTTTTTACAAGAGAGTGCACCAATAAATTAATTTTATTATGGACGGTACCTATCAGTAAATTTGACTTTGCGTCCAGACCTGGTTATCACAGTATTTGATTGTGGTGATGAATCCGACACTACCGGTGTGCGTACTTGATCGGTAACGTTGTTCTGTAGCGGGTCGGCTTCTTCATACAGGACGAATGCGGGCTTTACTCTGTCAATGGAAACGCGTTTTGTTTTTCCACGGACGAGTATTACGAAGGTTTTTGCGTCCCTCGAATGGAGTTTGAAGTGGCCTTCGAACGGCGTCGGTCCTCAAAAAAACGTGAGTTGCCTCGGGTAATTCTTTGTGGATGAAGACTCTGTTATTTACATGATGATTTACTGGAATCGGTTTTAGTTGTGCCATCTGTTGCTGTAGCCTGCCGACGAAGGTGTCTGGCTCTTCGCTTTGGGATGGGTAGAAAAAATCGCTTGGTAGGCGAAGCGTTTTTCCGTACATTAGTTCCGCAGACGAGCATTTTACGTCATCTCGTACCGTTGTTCTTAGTCCCAGCAAGATCAGTGGAAGCATCTCTACCCAGGGTTTGTCTGCGTGGGTTTTGAGAGCCGTTTTTAGAGTGCGGTGCCATCTTTCGATCATCCCGTTCGCTTGGGGATGGTAAGCTGTTGTTCGGCAGTGTTTTATGCCGAGAATTTTTGTTAGTGATCTGAAGAGGTTTGACTCGAATTGTCTGCCTTGATCCGTTGTGATCGTTTCTGGGGTGCCGAAGCGGGCAATCCAGGTCGACGTGATTGCTTTCGCGACGGTTTCTGCAGATATATCCTTTAGGGGAACGGCTTCGGGCCACCTTGTGAAGCGGTCGATCATTGTAAGTACGTACGTGTATTCTTGACAGAGTGGTAACGGTCCCACCAGATCGATGTTAAGATGTTGGAAGCGATCCTCTGGCGGGGTGTACGTGGATAGGGGGCTTACTGTATGTTTGTGGATCTTTGCGAGCTGGCATTTTTGACAGTGTTTCACAAAAAACTTTATGTCTTTTGACATGTTTGGCCACACGTACTTTTGACGGACGCTATTTTTAGTGCCTGCGTTTCCGGGATGACATAAATTATGGATTTGGCCTATTACTGTGTGTCGCATCTCACGAGGAACGAAAGGTCTGATCATGCCCGTAGATACGTCGCACCACACGGGTTCGTCCGAGCCCGTGATGGTTAGTTGTTTGAGGACTAATGATGAATCTCGCTGTACTGATTTTATGTCCTCGTCGCTCTGTTGTAATTTTGCCATTTCGTTGAAATTAATCGTTGACGGGCAAGATATTGTTTCGATGCGAGATAACGCGTCGGCTACTTCGTTTTTCTCTCCCGGGATGTGCTGGATATCGACCGTGAACTGGCTGATGAAGTCGAGTTGCCTTTCCTGGCGTGGTGAGCTCGTTAAATTTTTCTTGGTAAATGCGAACGTAATGGGTTTGTGATCGGTGAAGATTGTTAATTCGCGGCCTTCGACTTGTGGTCTGAAATACTTTAGAGCCTCATACACTGCTGTAAGTTCACGATCGTATGTTCTGTATTTGCATTGCGAGGGAGAAAATTTTCTTGAGAAAAATCCCAGTGGATGCCAATTTCCATCTCGCGATTGCTGCAGTGATGCCCCCAGAGCTACATCACTTGCGTCAACCATTATGGCTATGCTAGCCACGGGGTCCGGATGATTTAAGAGCGTGGCGGTTGCTAAGTCGTTTTTACATTTTTCAAATGCCCCTGTTAATTGTTTGTTCCAGCATATTTCTCGTTTATCATTTTTCGCGTAGCCTTTGATCTCGTTGAAAAGTATGGACTGAGTTTCTATAGCGTGGGGAAGGAATTTTCGATAAAAGTTCAACATGCCTAGGAATCTTCTCAGTCCTCTTGCGGTTTTCGGTGGCGGAAAATCAGATATGGCTCTGACTTTTTCTTCAAGAGGTGCCATTCCATGCTGAGTTATTTCGTGTCCTAAAAATTTTACTGATGTTTTGTTAAAATGGCACTTGTCGGCGTTTATGACTAGGCCATAGTCAGAGAGGCGCTTGAATAAACGTTCGAGATGTGATTGATGCTCTGCTTCATTCTCTGATACCACGAGAATATCGTCTATATAAACGAAACAGAATTCGAGGTCTCTTGTTACGTTGTGCATGAATCGTTGGAATGATTGGCCGGCGTTGCACAGTCCGAATTGCATTGCAGTGAATTCGAAAAGGCCAAACGGCGTGATGATTGCTGTTTTTGGAATATCATCCGGTTCAATAGGTATTTGGTGGTATGCTCTCGTGAGGTCCACGGTTGAGAAGATGACTGCACCATTGAGCTTGTGTGCAAAATCTTGTAGCTGCGGTATAGGGTACCTGTCTGGGATGGTTTTGGCATTTAAAAGCCGGTAGTCGCCGCAGGCGCGCCATTCTCCATTTGGTTTTTTTACCATATGAAGAGGGCTAGATCAATTACTGCTTGACGGGCGACAAATTCCCTGCTCCATCAAAAACTTGAATTCTTTTTTGGCCGCTTCCAGCTGGGCAGGAGCTAGGCGTCTAGCACGAGCTGAAACTGGAGGTCCTCTCGTCTCGATGCAATGAGTTACTCTGTGCTTCGCAGTCGGTGGGGACGCTAAAGTGGGGCGTGTTAGATTGGGAAATTTTTTTAACAGTTCGACGCCATTTTGTGATTTGTCTAAGACTGTTATTCCAGATGATGGGCCTTTGATTGTTATACCAGGCGTGCTCAATCCGGTCTTTTTGTCTAATAGGAGAGATTTCCTCAGGTCGACGGTCAGGTCGTAGTGGTGGATGAAATCAGCTCCAAGGATAGCTCGAGTTACTTCAGCCACCACGAATCTCCATTTCAGTGTTCGACGGAGCTCGAGACCTAGTTCTATTGTTTTTGTTCCATATGACTTGATGAGGCTGCCGTTAGCTGCGTATAATGATGTAGGTTGATTGTCGGAAGTTATAATGAAGCGAGGGTCGTTGAAATGTTTGGGAAGGACCGAGATATCAGCTCCGGTGTCGACCAGAAGCCGTAGTCCTGACCTTTGGTCCATCACAAAGAGGCGATGGCTATTAGGAGCTGAGACGAGGGTCTCTAGAGCGGGGTTCTCTCTTCGTTTGTAGGGCTTTCTTCTGGGTTTCTTGTGGGGAAAACGGTATTGATTTGTAGTTCCATTTTGCTGAGACGAGTTTCGTCTTGTTGAGTAGTTCGCACGAGTTGGCGAATAATTACTGTCGCCTGATTTCTGGCGAGAGAATGTTTGTCGGCGAGACTGATGTTGTGAGCCTCGACCATGTTGTGACTTCAAATGCTCGATTTCGCTGGTTAAATCTGCGATTTGTTTTTGAAGCGTGATGAGGAGTTTCTCGCTGGAAGTGGTGAGAAATCCTTGATGCTTGTTGTCGACACTGCATGCTTCGGGTTTGTTGTAAACTTCGAAAATTTTGTCAGCTTTTTCTGCCATGCTGGAGAGTTGTTCCTCCGGTAATATGGAGAGGATTGCTTGAACATTTTGTGGAAGTCGTTGCATCCAGATTGCACGAGTGATTGCGTTGTCGGCGAGACCCGGACCTGCCAATTCTTTGATGTGGCGGAGTAGTTCGGAGGGTTTCCTGTCTCCCAACTGTAATTCTGTCAGAAGACGTGTGAGTCGTTTATCTTCCGATTCCTGATACCTGGAGATGAGCGTGTTTTTTAGCGTTAGGTATTTGTCTTGAACAGGTGGAGATGTGACCAGGTCGCTGACTGTTTTTAGTGCTTCGGCATCCAACGATGCTATGATGGTGAAATACTTGGTGGAATCGCTGGTTATTCGGGCGTTGATGAACTGAGCTTCAGCCTGAATAAACCAGAGAAGGATATGTTGTTTCCAGCAGGGTTGTAGATTGACACCAATACGATGTAATTCAGGAGCATCTTGAGGTTTGCTTGAAGAATTTGAGGTGTTTGCTTCGTCGGTAGACATGTTTCCGTGGATTGAGATAACTGAATACCAGTGGAAAATATTTTTGCGACAAAAAAATATTAATTTAAAAACCTGAAATACAAATTATAAAATGACACTATATTTTGGGGTCAGATACAGTACCTTATACAAGAATACCAGTTTAAAAAGGATACTTTTTTAAAGTAAATTCGCCGTGCGCCGAGGCTGATTGCCTAGCGCTGGAATGATGGAGGCCCGAGATGATGGGTCAGCTCTGTGCGGCTGCTTGTTTCCGGGCGCAGGCTTCAGGCGCCCGATAGGTATTTGGCTGAAGATTCCTCGATGATGGATTGCCTGAAATGTAAATTTACGCAAGCTTAATCCGTTGCAAAAAATGTTTTTTATTGTGGGTCGACATAAATTTACTATTTGAAAACGGTGTGAGTAGTACTTTGTTACTGGTTGTAGGTAATATTAATTTAAAGTATTGATGTATTATTGACCGGGCGATAATTGATTGCAAAAAAAAAATTTTAACAATACATATTGGCAAGTAAGAATAAATCGTAATTTACGATATGAATGTTTAAAATATGTCAATATAATATAAATTATTGTAGTAGTGATAATAGAAATGATAAAGATTTAATTCGCCCGGGATTCTGCCTTAAAAACCTTCGGTCAAGAGGCTTGGTAGTTGGTTCACTTTATAGTTAAATTCGTGTTGATTACGATTGCAAATTAGATATTATTTCGCGTATTTCGTTTATTCACAGGGGTCACCACTTTGGGGATTATAGGTTTATTGTGTAAGTGTGTAGATGGCAAAGCGAATAAGTAAGACTGTAGGGGCGTGTAAATAGCCCCTGACACGAGGGAATGAATACCCTATGTAAAATTAACGAAAATTGAATTCTTCCCTATGTGACACAAAAAACAGTTGACCCAGCAATTCCAAAAACCAAAGTGAAAACAAACAAATACTCACTCAGAGAATGCAGCTCAGCCACGATGTCCACACAAAAAAACACTTCTTTTCAATAAAAATGTCAAGGCGATATTGCATAATCTTAACAGATGTTTCGCACAGCAAGGAAGTTTCAACAATGAAAAATTTGCATATTAATAATGCGTGCCAAAATCCAATCTTAGGTACAACAATAATTCACTCACTGGGTGAACCACTGGATAATGACTGACCAGTGACATCTGTTGGCCTTTCACTGACACTCCCGTCAGAAGCAATTGCCTGCCTCACAGAGGTAAGGAAATGCATGAATACACTGCATCTCAAGTCACATAGGTTAAATTCAATACAATACAAAAACCATAGATGGCGCCCTTATGGTCTTATAGCATAAATTATTAATTTAAAGAAATTAATGCCCAAATATATTTATGGCGCATATCCATATTCCCCGCCTTGGAAGTTCGTAGAGCTTACAAAAGAAAGAGTATAAAAATACAAATGAAACAAGAAATGAAATAGAAATAAAGTGACTATTCACCGGTAATATTCAGGAAACACGCATTGGAAATTCGCAGAATCTCACAAAATAAAGAAAAATAACTAAAAATACAATGTAATAAAGTTCAATTGACCAAGATAACGGATATTAAGTAATGCCATGTCTGGGTCAGAGATCATTGAAACAATGACTAAAAACAAAAAATAAATAAATAAAAATAAACAAAAATAGATAAAATATAAAATTATTGCGTTGGAATGGGATATAATTTGACAACCGGACGTTTAAAAGAACCAAATCTTGTCTTTACCGTCGCAACGCGAACAATTTTATCCATTCCGGGATGGATTTCAGTTATCACGCCTAAAGGCCAATTTAACGGAGGGGAATCTTCTTGTCCCACTAGTACGACAGTTCCGATATCAATCGGATGATCAGAAGTAGTCCACTTCTGCCTGACTTGCAAGGTGTGCAGATACTCTGAACGCCACTTCTTCCAGAAGGACTGAACCATGCTGTCTAATAATTGCTTACGCTGAGTCAAATTGATTTTACCGTCTGCCAGGACAGAAGCAGGCAAGTACTGCAATGGTGTCGACATTAAAAAATGCGCAGGCGTAAGGACTTCTGGATAAGGGTCAGAAGACATAACTGTAAGTGGACGCGAATTCATTATGCACTCAATTTGAACTAGCACAGTCTGTAACTCCTCATAGGTGAGAAGCTGAGTTCCAATCACACGGTACAAGTGTGTCTTCATGCTCTTTATGTTCGACTCCCACATACCCCCAAAATGAGGCGCGCGTGGTGGAATCATTTTCCACTCTATACGACGCTTAGCGAGTTCGCGCTTTAATGAGGGCTCATATTCAGATTCAACCAAAAACTTGTAGAGGTCATCTAATTGTGCCTTCGCACCCACAAAATTAGTACCATTATCTGAATACAAGCATGTTACCGGGCCACGCCGAGAAATAAAACGGCTGAAAGCAGCCAGGAAAGCATTTGAAGTTAAGTCAGAGACCAACTCAATATGAATAGCCTTGGTCACAAGGCATACGAATAGACAAATATATGCCTTTTGAGAATGTTGTCCTCTCCGACGAGTCAGCGTAATACGGAGGGGACCTGCGTAATCTACACCGGTATGTACGAAGGCCTTTGCTTCTGCAACACGATATGACGGTAAATCTGCCATCTTCGGTGTAGGATGCGATGGATTTAAGCGGAAGCAACAATTGCATTTCCGCACCATCGCCCTAATAACAGTCCTAGCATCTAATATCCAATAGCGTTGACGTAAGATAGACATAAGAAGTCCTGGGCCTGTATGACAGTTCACGACATGAAAGTGAGCGATGATCAGATCGACAACACAGTCATGTTTGGGAAGTAAAACCGGATGTTTAACCTCAAAAGGTAAATCCGATTTAGAAAGCCGCCCCCCAATACGTAACAGATTATCTCCATCAAGAAATAGAGATAAACTCTGAAGTCTTTTGGAATGAAATTTGCCTTTCTGGAGTGCAGCAATATCTCCTGCAAAATGAATACTCTGCACAGCACGAATCACAGCCTTTTCAGCAGTCATAAGATTATTGACCGTTCCAGAGGAAAGTGATATCTTTTTTATGAATCGGAGGACATAAACAACAATCCTTAGTAGTTTATCCCAAGTGGATATACGCTGAGCCAGTTCACTCAGGACCGATTTTTCACCCTGAAATGTTGCAATGAGCACATTAGCCTTGTGTTCAGGCATTTCACCAGTATTGGTAGGGTGAAACGGTTTTAATGGCCATTCCAAAGGTGGGCTGCGAATCCATGATGGGCCGTTCCACCATAAATCATGTGAAACGTGTTGGGAAGGAAGCATGCCACGAGAAAGGCAGTCGCTCGGGTTTTCACTACCAGCAACATGGTAAAAGTTCTCTGGAGACAAATTTTCTTGGCACTGAGCTACGCGATTACTAACAAACACCGACCAGCGATGCGGTGAAGAATGTATCCAAGAGAGCGCAACGGTAGAATCGGAAAACGCATATGTTCCTGCAATAGGAAGACGCTCAGAATAATTATCTTGAACCGTCCGTATTAATTTGGACATCAATACTGCGGCACAGAGCTCCAAACGAGCGAGGGTCGTCACTTTGGTGGGAGAAACCTTTGATTTTGCGCACAACAATCTCACTGTAATTTTTCCAAACAGATCAGTGGTGTGCAAATAAATCACACAGCCGTAACCATTCATGCTTGCATCGCAGAAAGCAACAACGAGCACCGTACTGTCTTTCAGGGCACCAACATGGCGAGGGATTTTTATCATTGAAATTAGAGGAAATTCCTGTGTAAGCGCCGAAAACCGACGAATAACGCTATCAGGGGGTGTATCATCCCAACCAATGTTGCACAGCCATAGCTCTTTGATAAGTAATTTAGCGTACAGAATGACAGGGGCGACCAAGCCGAGGACATCAAATAAGCGGGCGACTATGGAGAGTATGCTCCGCTTTGTGCACTTCTCCTGAACATAAGATGTCGTAAAGAAGAAGCTGTCATCAGCTGGTTCCCACGAAAGGCCCAACACCTTAGAGGTATTGTTAGAACCAACAGTGAAGTCCACTGTGCTGCGGTGAGTATCCGGGAGGTTCTCAAGTACAACTTGAGAATTACTAGTCCATTTTACTAAATCAAAGGCACCGGACTTAAACAACGAGATTAATTCTCGAGAAAGACGTATGGCGCTGGGCTCATCTGCAATGGAATAGACCAGGTCGTCCATATACAGCTTGGACTCTGCCACTTTGGCAGCGTCCGGGTAATGTGGTCTCATATCCTGGGCCAACTGGCGAACCGTCCGCATTGCTAAGTATGGACTTGCCGTCAAGCCGAAAGGAACTCGATTGAACTGAAAAGTTCGTATGAGACCATTATTTGAGAATCGAAATAAGATCCTCAGGTATCTGCGATGCTTGCTAGGAACTTCAATCTGTAAATACATTTGCTTTATATCCGCAGTCATAGCGATGGGAAAAAGACGAAAGTCAAGCAAAAGCAGAAACAAATCGGCTTGCAAATTGGGACCAGTATGAATAATGTCATTCAGTGACAGCCCTGTGTGTGTTTTAGCACTAGCATCGAGCACAATACGAGGCATTGGTTTGTCTGGACGAGTGACAGCATGATGTGGGATGTAATATCCATCTTCTGTGATATCAGACTCTGAGACTTCTGATAGGTAATTATTTTCAATATATTCACTGATAACCTTGTTATAATTCTCCTGCAAAGCAGGGGAATGTTTAAATTTTCGCTCCAATGCCAAAAATCGGCGTTGGGCTGGAGTACGAGAATTACCCAATTGTCTTGGATCTTTACAGAAAGGTAAAGCAACAGAATATCTACCATCATCAGTGCGAGAAATTGATGAAGTAAAGAGATTCTCACATTCTGTCTCCTCCGGACTTAGAAATTTCATATTAGGTATCTCTTCTAACAGCCAAAATTTTTGCACTAAATCATTCAGTGCGAGTGCCGAAAATGATGTGTTTGTGTTGAGCACATTATTGGGGTAATCACCCATCAACACGAAACCGAAAGCGGTCGATAACGCGGGGGGTGCACTAGTACCCGATTCAACCCTGTTCCCTAAATAAATATATGGGAACAGTTGCGCACCGATGACGACATCCACGCATCCAGGAATATTCCACGTTAAGTCTGCGAGAGGTATGCCCTCTAAGTACCTCATGTCACCCTTGGCTATATAGTGATTAGGTAATTGGTAGGTGATACTGTCAACGACAAGCGCATGTATATTATATTTATTCTCTGGGTATACGCGAGACTCAATATCCAAATACACGTAACCGAAAATTGGTCGAGACGTTGATCCAATTCCTTTGACAAACGAATTACTCAAAGGAATTATTGGTAAATTCTGCGTCTTACAACAATCGACCGTAATCAAATTATTTTGAGAGCCATTATCAATTAGGCACCGAACAATAACTTTATTTCCGTTTTTAAGCTTCGCGTATACTTGTGCGGTCGAAAGTAAAATAGAAGAGTTCGGTGTTACTTTGGCACAAAGCGAACACGAAGGATTGACATTTGCAGTCCCCTCCACTTGCTTATCACCAATGCCAGTTCCATTGATGCTGGATGACACTGGAGGGGGGACTGACGGTTCTTCACTGGTAGGTACTTGCGACGTATGTACATGAGTATTGGTTTTCATATTATTCATACTGCCGAAATGTAAGAATGTATGATGACGTTTATTGCACAAATCACAAACTAACCCCGATTTGCATGACTTGATTGTATGTGAACCACTAAGGCAATTTACACAGGCATTTTTCGATTTTATAAATTCAAATCGAGCCTGTGGGGAACTCATACATTTAAACTTTGAGCAAACGTTGACTAAATGATCAGTTTTGTTACACAGAATACATCCTTTCGGCGGAGCTGGGAAGCGCGGAATATTCGCATTACTCGCGACGAACGATTTAGTATTATTTGATCGGGAGGACGAAATGGGATGCGTTTTATTTACGACACCATGCGAGTTACTCGTTCGTTCTAAAATCTTTACTTGATCTTGTACAAACGAAACTAACTCATTATAAGAAGGAATTTCTTTATTACGAACTGTCAGCTCAAAGTTCTGAGCCGTCTGTGAATCAATTTTTCTTACCGCGCAGTGAAACAAAATAAAATCAGTTAAATCTTCAATACCTAACTGCTTTAATGCCGACACTGACGAAGAATATCTTTCAATGAAAGAATTGAGACTGGCAGATGTATTCGTGCAGTTTTTCGCATCGAGAATATTATTTAAATAATGTGTTCCTAGTGTACGTTTATCTTGATATTTTTTAACTAAACTCTCCCAAATGATCTGATATGTATCACCCGAAGGCACAATGCCTGCGGTTATGTTCAAAGCCCCGTGTGTGAGTTTTCCGACTAAGTACTGCACACGCTGCGAGTCAGTTAGCTGTCTATTATTATGGATATTGGCTTTAAATGACTCAAAAAATTTCGACCAGCTTTCATTCTTACCATCGAAGGTTGGAAGATCTATTGCAGGAAGATTAATCATACACGGCTCCCGCGACTTATTTTGTGACGTCAGTGATTCTCTTACAGAAGTTTTCATATTCGATCTAGTTCGTTTGACCTTCAAAAAAAGATCATCAAAAGCATTTAAAGCTTGAAAATCTGGTTTAAATTCTGGATTTAAAGTTAACTGACGATCATTGATGCTATCTATAATATTTTCAAATTGACTTCGCATTTGATCAATCATCTCTGACTGAGCCATAAACACTTCGTTATTTCTTGACTCAAAATTAGATATATTATTTGTTGCATTATACAGATCGTTCATACGAAAAAAAAGATTTTCCTTTTTTGCGGTTAAAAGAATAAGCGATCTGTCTTGAGCCTCATCAAAACCCTCCTCCGTAATTCTTGGCATTTTTTATATATGCGAAAAGATTACCACAAAATTTTACAATAATGTTACAATGTTAATAATTAATTAATAATAATGTTGCGAATAATTATCCAAAATTACGACAATTCTGCGAACAATGTTAACAATTAATTAATAATAATAATGTTGCGAATAATTATCCAAAATTACGATAATTCTGCGAACATCCAAATATGTCATCCAAAAGCAAAAAACAAGACCAGCTATAGTTCTCAAAAAATGAGAGGTACTTCAAATTTACCAAAAAAAATACGTAAATTCGAACATCCATGTAATATCAGCTATAATCTCGAATTGAATGAATAATCCAGGCTACGAAGGACCATTAAATATGTAGGGGCGTGTAAATAGCCCCTGACACGAGGGAATGAATACCCTATGTAAAATTAACGAAAATTGAATTCTTCCCTATGTGACACAAAAAACAGTTGACCCAGCAATTCCAAAAACCAAAGTGAAAACAAACAAATACTCACTCAGAGAATGCAGCTCAGCCACGATGTCCACACAAAAAAACACTTCTTTTCAATAAAAATGTCAAGGCGATATTGCATAATCTTAACAGATGTTTCGCACAGCAAGGAAGTTTCAACAATGAAAAATTTGCATATTAATAATGCGTGCCAAAATCCAATCTTAGGTACAACAATAATTCACTCACTGGGTGAACCACTGGATAATGACTGACCAGTGACATCTGTTGGCCTTTCACTGACACTCCCGTCAGAAGCAATTGCCTGCCTCACAGAGGTAAGGAAATGCATGAATACACTGCATCTCAAGTCACATAGGTTAAATTCAATACAATACAAAAACCATAGATGGCGCCCTTATGGTCTTATAGCATAAATTATTAATTTAAAGAAATTAATGCCCAAATATATTTATGGCGCATATCCAAAGACGATTCATTACTTACAAGTTTATTAACACTATTTACAGACACATAAATCTCCAATTTAAATATATGCAATAATAAAGTAATGTGAAGGGCGAACAAATATTTAAGACCAGCTACTCCTGACCGAGAGTTAAAGCAGAATGAATCGTTAGTTTTTGATGCAAGCCGAGGCCAGTTGCTGGAGGAAAGGTCTGCATCCAATTGGTGCCTGAGGGACCAATCGGGTGGCCGGACGATGCAAATCAGTGTCCTTTGTTCGTCCTCCACAAATATATTAGTCTCTATTCCTTCTGCATTCTTCTCCTTCCATCTATCATCGAGGAACTCTGGTATTTTTTTCTCAATATTCTTTGTTTAAATTAAATATGAGTATTTTTAAAAGTTTTCATGACAAAACAAACTGTCAAATAAAATTTATTTTATCCCGGTTGAAATGGTACGATTTGAAGTGTTCTGAGATCACATATTTTTCAACTCTCTGTAAAGGCTTCACGATCGGGATAGGATTTCATAGGCATGTTAATCTGTTGCATTTTAGTCATTTTTCAAAATTGTACGAATAACCGAATAACGAATAATAATAAATAATAATAAATATGCTTAATAAAACTTATGAGATCAGAATAGATGTTTGTTCTATATAATATACCTATTTGAAAAACATTTTTTTAATGTCCTAATATTTTTCATGGGAGTTACGATTACGCACTAAAACACTTTGCTTCTGATTCTAATATTTTACGCATAAATTCGGATAATTTTATCCAAGACGCTATCCGGGATACAAACCAATCCTTAGAATGATTGTTTACAATAAAAAGAGTAATGCCCATAGTATGAAAAATAATTAGTTGAAGATAATATTATTAATTGTCAAATTTGAAATATGAGATTGACTACTATGACGGCTTGTCAGAAAGGAGCAATAGCGAAATTGGATAACGCGCACGTTCCGGTTAGACGAGAGGTCTGGGTTCGAGTCCCAGTTGCGACTATTGCCTTTCTTCTGTTTTCTGTGTCTTGTTCTCTTTCATATTTTCGTTTAGATTATTATTGTTATCTTCTTCTTCAATGATTCACTAATATTTTTCCTTTAATCATCTATCTACCAACGTTACTGTACCCCGCTAATACCTTCTTGTACTAGACTCCAAACTAATGAATGACACGCCACGTGCTCGACATCCACATACATTACTGAAGACATAAACCGATAGAAGTGTGTTCTGGGGGTGCTTGAATGTCTTAAGTAAGCTCATTTTTCCTCACTTCCGAAGAAATTGATAATTTTGATTTGATCAGAAATTGATTTGAACCATCTAATTTAATAAACGTAAATTTTCGAAATCGCTGGACACGCTTAATACGAATATAGTTTTTAGAAAATATAAAAATAGTTATTACCGTGATGTTGTAATCCATGCATTTCGCGCGGGTTTTTTCTAACCTAAAAAAATATTATTTTTTATTTAATGAAAACAAATTGCTTTGTAAGCTCCACCATATTATTAATATTATCTACATGTTACGAAAACTAATTTTTCTTCATCACGAAAATTAGTTTTATAAATAGTAAAAATAACAAAAAAACAAGTATAGACCAATAAGAACTATAGACGAAATATTAAAAGGGGAGGTGATTAATTACTTTAATCTTAATAAACAATCATAAATAAAGAAGTATAAAAATTATTGAAGAATGCGCAAAAATTTAATGTATGTAATAAAAAACTTTTAAACAACAAAAAATAAGAAGTCTAAATAACAAAAGGTAAGTATTAATATGACAATAAATTTAAGAGATGGCTTTTAAAAATGTATATTTGATTATTAATAATATTTCAATGACTATTCTTTTTCTAATTTCCAAAATTTCTAAATTATCTAATTGAAAACCCGTTGTATTTGTGGGTAAAATTTTTAACAAAATTTCTCTTTGTAACAAAAGGATGATTTATGATTTGTTTCTCAAATGTGGTTTTGTATTTTTTAATTTGTTATTTAATTATACATTAAATAACAAAGACTCAAAACAAATCTGGGGTTTACAAATTAATTTGAAATGATTGTAATTTTTTTACATAGGCAAAACTTCTAGAAATTTTATACGAGAGTTAAGGAACATCTTGGGTGTTTAAATAATAATAATTATTCTGATTTTGCAAACCACATTTTAGAAACAAATCATTCTTCCAAATCCCTAGCAACGCCTCACCCCTACCACAATGCTTAGTAATAATACATGGTTCCCACCCAATATTTTGTAATTGTCAAATCAGTATACGTTTGCCTTGAGGAAGGGACGGTCGTTCCGAAACCGGTCGGCTTTGAACAAACAAATATACAAGTGGTTCAAACATACTAACATTGTTTCATTTATCTAAATAATATAGTGTTGTTTACAAAGTTATTTGTTTTCATTAAACAATAATGAAGTCACAAAGTGTATTTGCGAAGTTTGAAGAAATATATATTACTTAAATAAAAAAATGTCAAACTAGTGCTTACCCAGTTAGCATAAACCACACAATGTCTCTTTAACCCCTTCATTGTGTTATGATATCAGAATACCAATACAACCAATTTTTTTAAATTTTTAAATTTTTTATTTATTTATTTTATACATTTTACAAATATAAGACAAAAAGTCCCGATAAACTACTTTTTAGCAGTTTGTCTAACGGGTTCTTTCATTGGGTTCTTTACATTAAAGATCTTATTATAGAGATTTAATAGTTGCATTTTTACAGTTAAAGATATTAAATTAAATTAAATTTTTTTACAGTAATATACTTAGATACATTTTTACAATTATAAATATAAGTTAAAATTAAATTTTTTACAGAAATATACTTAGATAAAAAAAAAAAAATTATGAAAACATGAATAACAATTTTAAAGTCTTTAGAATAAGTAATATGTTATTGTAAGCTAATACAAATGAATTCTTTCCGTAAGCCAAGTCTTCAGTAAGTTCACCAATTGTTTGTTTTGGGTACAGTTTTTAATTTCAGCTGGAAGCATATTTAAACAACTGGGAATCATGTAATTTAACGTTCTTTGTCCATATTTATTTGTATGTTTAGGTACAATTAATCCTTCATTAAAGTTAAAACGAGTATTATGGTTGTGTTCCAGCCTGTTTATATATAAAGGGTTATTTATGTGCTGAAATATAATTTTGTACCACATAATTGCTCTCACTGAAAGAATTTTGAGACTTTGATAAAAGTATGGAATATTATGACTTTCTTTGTATAAATTTTTTTCAGCTAATAATTTAACCAATGAATTTTGCACTGATTGTAAATAATAAAGCAATTATTGTAAGTAAATACCTGTCATCTCATAGACGAAAGCAAATTTTTATTTTATGTTTTTGAAATTTAAATGCAGTGTTTTTCATCGCACGAATGCAAATAGTTCTAAACGTTTTTCTAAAAGATATTCGTATTAAGCGTGTCTAGCAATTACGAAAGTTTGCTAAAATTTTTATTTTGCCTGTCTGGAACCTACGGTCAAAAAGTGTGTTAATCAGTTTTTTTCTACCAGTGTAGACAGATTACACTTCCGGGGAATATCTGTTCGTACATCAACATGAGAGTGGGTAGGTGCCTACCTAAGGCCTACATCAAACTTTACGCAACGTCAACATGTTGTTGCATCATTAATTTATTACGGGCATTATAAAGCCGTCAAAATTGTAGTTCGCGATGAAATTTAAACGATACTTGAGTTTAATGGAAAATTAATTACGGCAACTTTTCTCAAAAGCGCTCATTGCCGAACTTCTCCTTTTGAGATGGCTAACGATGAGTTTCTGTTTCAAAATCGTAGAGGACACCTAATAATTCACACGAAATTGTGTTAAAAACTTTAAAGTTATGTCAAGGTGACTTGTTATGATGTGGATGCGTCATAACATAATTAAAGATTTTAATTTATTGCATTGGTAGTCAAGTACTTTTATGGGAGTTATTTTATGGTTTTATTCCTGATTCACGGGCAGGTTGACAGCACTGAGCGGAAGGGTTTTTTCTGTGAAACGCACTCTCGACGTAAAACGGAACGGGCAGACGCCGTTTTGCGGGGACAGTCAATTGTAAAATTTAATAATGGTGTAAATAATAACGGACGGAGTAACTCTTCGTAATGCAGAGGGAATCGAACTAACATTGTAATTTACGGGATTCGAAAAATGTTCGAATTGTTCTTTCCGAAAAACCAAGTCTCGGGCGTATCAATGGCCAAACGGCACCGCATGTAACAAAAGCCAACTGCCCAGATCCAGTGGAATTATGTTATCCCTAATTTTGTAATACGGGAAGTACGAGTATATCGTGAGGTATTGTTATAGGTAGATAGAGGAAAAATATATGAGAAAGCGAATGGCCGAGAAGTGTTATTAATTAAGGAGGGTAACGCCGCCCTGGGAACCATTTATTGGTTAACCAATACCCATGCTGTAGGTGCCCCCCTAGGGGTTCGCTACGTTTAATGACTTAGCGGGATGCTCCTGGAGTGAGGTTGAGGTTATCTAGGTTTTGGCGGAACATGTGTTTGCCCACATACTGCGTGGCAGGCTGTACCGGGAGATACTGGTTGATGAAGAACTTTTTTGCTTCTCCAGTCGGTCTCTCGCGACCTATCGTCTTGTATCGCAGTGGGAGGGATGGATACATTCGTCCGTCACACCTGGACACATTGACCCCCAGATGCTTACACATTTTTCCTTCCCAGAACTTCCTTTCCCTAAAAGACCCTCCACACAACATCACCAAAGATCTTATAATTATAATAATAATAATAATGAATTTTATTCCAACATGTGGGGAGGTGAGTGCAATACACAGTATTTTATATATATACCAGGGAAATTGTTTTCCTCGGAGCCTCCTTAGTTTTTTTTATTATTTATTTTTATATTAACTCCACATAGGAGGCCATGAGGAACGCTCCTTTGTGGAGCTTAATAAGTTGGTCAAAAATCTGTGAAATTTGCATGTAAATTATTTTATGAATACTAAGAGAGAGAGAGATAGAGGAGAGGAAAATTATATGGGAAAGCGGAAGGCTGAGAAGTATTATTATAGAAGTACCTATTTGTTTCTGTATTATGGAAATTACCAGCCACAAAATAATGGTAAAAGTATACAATATTCCGTTTGACAAGGATATTTTTAAGGTTGTGCATTTCTTGGTGTATAGTAAGTTTGTGAATAATTAACCGTCAATTTGAATCTTTACTGAACACCTCGCCAAGATAATATACACCGAAATACTAATGTAGGTATGGTGCCATAGTTTTTTCAAAAAGTTATATCTATATCAAAGGCATTTAGTAGAGTTGTTTGGTTTTGAAATGAGAATAAGCTTAGTTCATACCGATGTCCTTTAACCAGTTCCTACTTCTCCCTAACCACATCACATCACAAGAAAAATAGTGCAAATTCGAGTGCTTTATTTTGAAAATTGAAGAAGTATTAGGATTTCCTTGGAAGCAAGTTGTTTTTTGGTGTTTTTCGTGTAGGTATATAAATAATCCCGTTTTTAAGTAAAAGAAATTTTTCCATCTTAGAAGTACTTAACGTGATCAGAAAGTAAGTGTACTGTGACTGTGTTTTTGAAGGTTGGCAACACTAAGTGGTAGAAGGGGATCTCTTGACCGGAGCGAGCATTGCGGTAAAATAGTACTCGTTAACTCAAAAGGTGCATTCAATACAAAAAAGAGAAGAATGCTTGTTTGACGAAAACGTCCGTCCTCACACAGCCTTAGCCACCAATATGGTCTTGAACACATTTGGTTGGGATGTTTTGAAGCACCCCCGTATTACCCTAACTTGGCGTCTTCATTTTTTTTTATCATTTTACTCCTTCCTGAAGACGTCTTCATTTTTCTTTCTCATTTTTACTCCTTCCTGAAGGCATATATGAAAGAAAATAATTTTTTAACCAAGAAAGTAGTTCTGAAGGTGGGAAAGGATCTGGCGGGAGAATTATTTAAGAAGGGCATAAAAAAACTTGTGCCACGACTCACCACATGCATTGAACAGAATGGCGATTATTTGAAAAAATAGTCAACAAGTGTATCAACTATTGTTGACCCCACATTTTTTTTTTTCTAAAACACTTTTTCAAAAAAATAAATCAGTACACTTACTTTCTGAACATGCCTCGTACATAATATCGTTTTGTATGTCGTGTTATGGCCATAATTAAGTCGAGGTATCGCGGTGGAACTACATAACTATATTGTGGTTGTATAGTGTGCTCCTTCGCAGAGATGTAAGTGATTGATCATTCCTTTTTCCTTGCATTCCTTGTTTTTTGCCTTCATATGCTATCATCCAATTCCAGCAAACACCATTTCGTCTCGTTCAATTATTTTGTATTTACAGTCCCATTATAAGCGCATCTGAAGTTGTAATTCATAAGCAGTTGGGATGCTACAACAGTAGCATAATAGATGTTACTTTTTATGTGCTCCTAACAAATTACTAAATTCAAAGTTGTTTGTCTTTGTGTTTAGGCAATTTTAATCATATTAATTTACCTCTTTTTCTACATAACTTAACTTTCAGTAAAATAACATTTTCATCCGATTTTTCACGGAAAATACACACATTTTTTACACTGTTACTTTTTTTCATCTCTCTGGCCCCAACGGTTAGAGCGACATATTCTCAAATGTTTTTGCATGAGTTATGAGAAGGCATTAGGAGGCCAAACATAAGCCTGCGAGGGCGATGCCAAATTTCAACATGTTATAGAATCTTTATTAGTGCTAAAACGCTTGCATCCGTAACAAATATGTGGAAATAGCACAATGGAGATTGCTGGTAAGAATATTTTACAATTATTTCAGTTTGAACTTATAAAAACGATGGATTTACAAAGAACGTTCATCTTTTGGAAATTTTGAGGTATATTTTATGCAGCTTTTTCAAATATTCTGTTGAAGGTTCAATAGTAAAATAGTTAGGTACAATATACCTAACTATATTACGTAAATTACTGTCAGAGCAAAATTTTGATATTTTGGCAGCTCCAAATTCTTAAGGCAGGCAAACCTTCAGCGCCATTTTGTTTTTCAAAGGCCAATTAGGTTTTTCTTGCCAAAGGTTTCCGTTGAACGCCGATACTACGTAAGTTCCAGCATTCTAACATATTGTAATAAGCTGATAAGCTTAACATTTTTTTAAATTTTTAAAATTTGTTTTTATTTTTTATTTGAATCGTGTTCATTTTACAACATAATAAAATATAAATATTTCAAATCACTTTCCTAATAAAGCAGATGCTTGTGCTTAGGAGAGGACAACTATAATATATTTCCATGTTGTTAAATTTAGAATATTATTACAAAAACTATTAGTAATTTTACAGAGAAAAAAAAATAAAAGTAATAAAAATATGGGTTGCTAATAAAAAAATACAATAAAAGAATAAAAATGTAGGTAAGTAATGAATGAAAAGTAAAAACATAATATCATATAGAGAAAATGTTATTAGGTGGTAATGGAGAATTTTAAATCAACTTTTTTGTTGTAATTGTCATAGCTTTACTACGATATTATATCTAGTGGTAATTTATTGAATAATTTTATACACCTTGACGGCCGGCGTAGTGCTATGGTAAGGCGCTTGACTAGCATTCCGAAGGTCGCGGGATCGAATCGCGGCGTGGCAAATAAATTTTATTTGATTAATATGTGTATTTCACAATTTATTCATTTAAAATAATATATAGTGTATTTGCGGCACGTTCCAGAGTGGAATATACTCTCAGTATCGCCCTGGTGTAAGACCACCATTCAGAATTGAAACGTTGCTTGAAATGGCTTCTGCCGTGTTTGGTGACCAGACCTGAATAGCCAGGTACTTCCCCACCTTCCTCTTCTCTATCTCCTTCTCCTCCCCACTGCCTTCAGCCTCACAACATACCCCAATTGGGGATGCACTGGCTCCAGACGGGAGCAGTTGGGACTCTAGAGCGGTATTCTTGTAAAAAAAAAAACTTAAATATACAGTGATGCTGTACTGTTGTAGTTCGTACTAGTGGTACGGTTAGTCCTACAACAGAAATAGTTTATTGATTTTTTTTTTTTTTTAATTAATATTATAGTTGTCCTGTTCTGCTCACAATTTGTTCAAAAGCTGAATCATTCAAATGTCAGGCCCTATGTCATCCTTTGTGATTAAGAGGCTTGTGTTCTAGTAAGGTGGAAACACAGAGGCATTTTAGAAAAGGAGGGAAATCTGGGGCCAGTGTGTCCAGGAGTGACGGACGTATGAATCTATCCCTCCCACGGGGGTGTAAAGCGATGCACCGAAAGAGTCCTGTGGAAAGGTCTTCCTCAAGCAGTCTCTCCGTATCTGGCCTGCCGTGCAGTTGGTGGGCAGGAGCACACGCTACCAAGATCCGCACAAAACTCACCCCATGAACTCAGGCACCTGCGCTATGTCAGCAGCGAACCGCTTTGGGTGAACTGTGGCAGAGCTGCTGGTTATCCAATACGTAGTTTCCGGAGCGGCGGTAATGGATACGGACCCGCCTCCCAAATTGAGAATGTGTTGTTAGTCTTGCACCATTTCACAACTGAATGTTCGTTCATTCCCCATGGGTAAAACAAATATCAAGACTACCGGTGGGATTCCTCTGTTACGTCTAAGGGCATCCACTCCCGTTCATACATCTACGTTAACAAGTAACATGCATGAAGACATTTATCACTGGAAGTGTCACATATTTCCATTACACGAGAATTTAATAGAACCCGGGTTTAACTGGTGCATGTTTGAAATGAAAAATGTGTTGGTTTGCTCTTTATTAACTTTACCATTGCGATTAATGCCCCGGCCAAAACGGTGTCATAAAAGTTAGTTTAGTGCAATTTGTATGAACGTTGCATAAATTACCTTTTTAATATTGCATATTTGAAAAAAAAATTGGCCCTCATGAACACCGTCATATAATTGACCATTTTTTTAAAAAGAGTTTTTCAAAATCATATGCTACAGAAACAAGTTTTTTGGTGAATTGTGATCCTTTTCATTTGGCTCAGAAAATTGTTTCTAAAATTAATGAGAATTTAAAAAAAACGTGGTCGATTTATGTCGAAATTAGATCGAATATATATCGATTTTTTTTTTTTTTTTAATAATTTTACTAAAATATGTTTACACTTACGAGTACTAGACTTCAATTCAAACAACTATCCTCCGTTGGTCACCATGATACAGGCGTATGCATAGTATGGTGACCTAATGTATCTCCTGAAGTAAATTTATTATGTATGTAACATGTACTTATAAATAAATAAATAAAAAATATGGTGGTCGAAAATTCCTCAATTCATGTAACAATCAATTCAATGAACAAAGAAAACTTTAAAAAAAAAAATTATTGTTCCTTTGAATTTTTTCCACAATCAGTTCCAATCAAATCAAATCCAAGTTCTAGAGCTCATTACAATCGAAATGACTATTTTTAAAGCGCACGTATTATTTTTTTCTCACCCGAAAAAGCAATCAATTTCTTATTTAGTACCACATACTAAGTTTTACCAGCTAATGCGATCTGTGATGTAATTTTGTAATACATATGCAATTGAAAATTATCATAAAAAGCAATTATTGAATGTGCACAAAAACAAATTACTCAAAGCGCCGACGATTTACCGAAGTACCAGGGCGTTGCAGAATAATGCACCGGACAGCGATTCCGTACAACTTTTCAATTAATTTTCAAAATAAATTTTGAAAGTTCGCCATACACGTAGGATCCCGCCCGGACCGGGCAATAACTCCGAGGCCCGCTAATTGTGACACGTAGTACTGACTACGGTCACAGAATTCATTACAACCACCGCGTAGGCTATACACAGAATAACTAGTAACCGCTGTAGGTGTCTACAAATACTACGCGGGCTATCCTGGCCGCCGCTGCGCTGGTGCCGTAAAAGTGTAGAGTACTGTAGAGGGTCTACGATCCTCTACAGTTTTATGACCCTCGGGGGACTGGCGTGTAATCGATTTGTGATGGGTCCTTCGAAAGATATGCGATTTTAAAATACCTTTTTTACTTGAGCAATTTTTTTACAAAAAATAATATGTTGATTATTTCCACAACTCAAGCTTTTATAGAACCCTTTTGTTTTCCTAATGTTGTTCCTCCCCAAAGATCGTAGAAAATGGATTTAACAATGTTAGTTCATCGAGGGGGTAGAGCGGTGATTGGCTGGAAAGTCCATTCTCCACCGGGAGATTTAATTTATTGCATCATATGTTAATGGTGTTAAGCGACTCTGAATGCATTTACAAATGATTTATTTATGTTTCATTGGTAATTAGACTAAATATTATTTATTAAAACTTGAAACAGTAAATTTTTTCTCAAGTAAACGATTATTTTTTAAACCGATTCTTTGTGAATTATATTAACCTAAGAATATTAGTAAACAGGTTAAATTATTCCCTAGTCACCCTTAGATGTTTTTTTCTTTTGAAGAATTGGTTCCAAAAATAAATGGATAAAGAACCTGTTCCACATAGGTCTCCGGTAACTGGAACCACAGTGACAACCTATTTCAGGTACCAACCATCTCTAGTTTAGGGACTGCGAGCTAGGTCAAGAGCCAGATGTGTTTTTTTTTTCTAAAAATGCTTGCATCCCTGAGTCCTTCCAATCCATATTTTTCGTTTAAAAAAACCTTCGTTTTGTCTGTACACTTACTTTTAAAATGGAGCACATCCAAATTTGAAGAAAACCGTCTAAGACAGTACCTAACCAATGTCATTACAAAATATGTTAACTCCGTGTCAGAGTATAATAAGTATACTCATGCACGGCCTCTCAGACCGAGATTTGATCTCGTCTGTATTACTTTAATTATTATACTTTTTAGCATTATTATTACATAGAAGGTGGTATAATTAAATTAAAAAAGAAAATAGTATTACAACTTTAACTTTATTTGGTGGAAACAGACTTTTAACTCAGCCTTTAAAAAAATAACATATGTTTGTGTACTCTAACTTTAATAACAAAAATAAACTTTTTCGAGTGTTATTTAAAAAAATCTCTGAAATCTAATAAACGAAAGTACCTATCAAGAATAATAAAAAAATATTTAAATAAGGATTAATCATTAATAGAATTTTTGGGTAGTAATTATTGTTACTTCCCTAAAATATTTAATATGAGAGACCTATGCGCAAATATAGGAAGGTTAAGAAATATAATTTATTTTCATTATATGTTTTTGGGGTGTTGTGCCGTGTTGCGCTACCTCCTTCTTTAGCCAACGTTTCGGACATCGTTGCAGTGTCCATCATCAGGGCAGATCCGGCAGATCCGGTAGATGTGTAATTTTAGTCGTGAAGTGTGTGCTTATTTACTTCGAAGCGATACCGTGTCGCCAGCAGCACTGACTTTCACCAGTACAAAATACTCGTGACAAGCAGTGGCGTCATCGCCGCGGAACGGAATAGAAAGTTCATTAAAACGTGGTATTTATGCTAGCCAGGGGAAAGTCCGTTTGCGAGATGCCGACGGAAGTGGCTCCATCTCTTAATGCAATCTAAAATTAGAAATCACAATGGTAAGAATTTAAGAAAAAATAAAATAAAATAAAAATTACAATTGTTAACTTTCACCAGTACAAAATAATCGTGACAAGCAGTGGCGTCGTCGCCGCGGAACGGAATAGAAAGTTCATTAAAACGTGGTATTTATGCTAGTCAGGGGCAAGTCCGTTTGCGAGATGCCGACCGAAGTGGCTCCATCTCTTAATGAATTCTAAAATTAGAAATCACAATGGTAAGAAATAGAATTACAATGGTTAAAGCCAATTTAGTCAATATAAATCAAAATGGTTTACCACGAGCTCGCATTACTATATACTTAGACATGGTTTTTTTGCTCTATTAATATTTAATATTAAATGAATTTTACTAGAATTAGAATTACACTGGTTAAAGCGAATTTAGTCAATATAAAGTTATAACACAAAAAAAAAAAAAAAAAAAAAAAAAAAAAAAAAAAAAAAAAAAAAAAAAAAAAAAAATGGTTTACCACGAGCTGGCCTTACTGTATACTTAGACATGTTTTTTGCGTTTAGCTTTGGTGTAGCCGTCAATCACCGGATACCAAGAGCTATTGAGCTTAGCTCCGTCGTCTCTATTAATATTAACAGGATTTTTGTAGATTTCAATTGCCTCCGTAATTAGGCGTGCTCTATAAGTTTTAGGTCTTCCCAAGACCTCAGGAACAAATCCAAAGTAATGGCCGGTTTCGATTAAGTGCTCAGCGATTGCCGATTTATCAGGGTGGCCGAGTTTGCAAGCACGAAAGTGTTCTGCTGCAATATAATTTATATTTAAAATATAAGTTTTTTATATTTAATAATATTGTACATGTAATGGTGTAATATATGTACATACATATATTTTTTTTTTCGAAATAATAATTTGGATAACTCATTATTTATGAAACATCTTATTTTTTCGCCTATTTTTTCAGAGTTTCGAAAAAATCTACTCAATTAAAACATAAAAGTTTTTGCTCATGTATTTATATTATATCAATAGTCAACCTCCTCTGGAGGAAGTTTATAGAGGAGAGCATATTATTATTCAAGGTGAGCATTTTGTCATTTCGCGCATGTCTGCTTTCGTGTGTATTTCAGTAACAGGAATTTATATAAAAATCCAATAAACGAGATGGTTAAAATATTTTACCAGAATATTCAAGGTGGGGGGGGGGAATGATGGGGGACAATATTGATTTTTTCTCTGACAACGGACTGGGTATGCAAGTAAAACATATTATTATGTTTTGTATTAGCTTAAATTTAGTAATCCTTAAAAATCTAACATTTTCTAAAGGATTAGTTGCATGCATGTAAGGATGAAGCATACCGATCACCGATATACGGAAATAAATTTAACTTTTCAAAATGATCCCACCACGCTTGTAACAATTAAAATGAAGTTGCATTATACTTTGCAAGCGTGAGGTGTGTAAGTTCCCCAGGCTCTCTGAACTCAATGCTCAAAAATATATTATTGATTTCGAATATAATTTTGCGCGAATAATGGCGATCCGACATATCTCAAGGGAAAATCAGTTTCACAAACCTTAATTGTCGATTTCTTCGTCATATAAACCATCCTCCGAGGCCTCCGAAATATAAACCATCCACTTGAATCAATTTCTGTATAATTTTCGTAACTTGAAACACACACAAAGCCAGTTGTCGAACGTACACAACTGGATTCAAATTCACAATGATTCGCAAAAATTTCAAACCACAGAATCAAGACCGTTTACATGTCACAAAAAGATATTTAAAAATAAATATCCCTGCACTTTTCTCTCCAATCCGACAAGCAGGCGACATCTCTGATTCATTGTAGTTAATGATATGATGTCTGATTAATTTAGCAGTTATTCGAACCATATTGTAGTATCGCTTAAAATCCAAAGAGAGTGCGCCAAACACCATTCTTGTGATATAAATGTATTTAATTATCATTTTCGAATAAGCACACATATAAGAATGCATATCCAGAAGTGGTTCAATTAATAATGTATGGTGACAGTTTATTACAAAGATAGCACGAATTGTGTCCATCCTGTAATTAAATTTAATGTCAATAATATAAATTTATATAACAAAATGGGAAATTAAGCACGCGACAGTTTCTATTTATATAAGATTCTACTAAGACTCTATTATCTATTAATAACTCTATTATCTCTAAGATAGACTAGAAAGCCAAATCATATTTATTTATGAATATCTCAAAATTAATCTTAAACTTTACGTGAGTGGGTACGTGAATGAATTATTGTTTGAAAGAAATTATTATTTAAATTAATAAATTACGTTGTATTAACCACTTAATTATTTATTAAAACCGACATGTTTCGTCAGCAAAGCTGACTTCCTCAGGGTTTTGACAGAACTAATTTTAAAAATAGACATATATAGGTAATAGAGAAAAATAATAGACATAAACAATAATAAAATTTGAAAGAAAATAATGTGTAAGGGACGAGGGGCAATATAGAACAATTAAAAATTTTAAAATTTTAAAAGGGGAATAGATTTAATAATGGGTCATTTAACTAAACGACGGGCGCTAGCTCAAACAATATTTGTGATGGATGAAAACGAAAGAAAATGTAACCGTAAAATAATCGTTTACGAATAAATGACGATTGGTGAATTTCGTGAATAATCTTACGAGTCGATTTTCCGTGCGCCATGCCGCGCCGGTTTCGTTCTCCTCACACATGCACCCTAACCGCTAAACCACAGAACATATTTGATATATTGCTTTTCGAAAAAAGTGTGACGTTTTCATTGCGAAAACTATCTTTGTGAAAAGTGATTTTTTTTAAAATAAATAATTTATAGTGAATTTACTTTGAATTCTTGAAATGATCTGATAGTGTACCAATTAAAAAATATATTTACAATTATGTTGATTAGTAATATACATATAATAATATATGCGACAGACGCGTACTGGAATTTTACTTTTTTGCACAATTATAGCGTACAAATTTACCCACAGTTCCAGAATCAGTGGTAGATGCTCTTATCATAAAACATGTGTTGGAAGTGTTATTTCCAGGGTTGAGAAGCTGGTGGAGAATGTTTGACCTGTGCTCTGTCTTCTCATCAGACGAGTGTGTACCAATACTTTACCATAAGGAATCGTCAGGCTCCTGGGGATCACGGCACTTCTAGGCTGCGATCCAGTGTTCAATGATTATATTGGATGATGATTGATAACACTTTGCTCATATTTGAGTGATTAACATTTATTTAAGATTTAATATTTTACACGAATTAGTGTTCACGTATGAAACGGGTAGAGAGGTACAAAACGCGAGTGGCCGGCGGAATCGAGCGCTGGCGACGGAATGAATTGCTCGGTCATTGCCGGAGCGATCCAGAGATGTTTAGTGAGAGACGTGGTGGGGATGCCACACGTATAAATAAATAAAAGTGATGCCCATACATGATTATCTTTACATTGACTTTCCAACCTTCCACTATACCATCTCCTTCTCTTACCCACGTTCTTAAGCCGCACAACCTAAACTATATGTTTATTGCCACAGTCCCACTGACGCAAACACTTCTTTTTAATATTTAATTAAATGAAGACAATATTAGCGAAACTCAATCGAAATCTGGAGACAGAAAAATCAGAAAAGATATTGGCTCCGCTGGGACTCGAACCCAGAACCCTTTTCTTACATGGAAACATACACATATAAAGATAGCAGATAGATATACACATATAAAGATAGCAGCCAATAATATGTGCGTTAAGTAAATGAAGATAATGTTTGTAGTTCTTAGTCGAAGTATGATACAGTTAAAAGTGACCGAATTAATATGGGTTCCGTAACTTAATCGGTAGAGCTGTTTCCATGTAAGAAAAGGGTTCTGGGTTCGAGTCCGAGCGGAGTCAATATCTTTTCTGATTTTTCTGTCTCCAGATTTCGATTGAGTTTCGCTAATATTGTCTTCATTTAATTAAATATTATAATTTGAGATTTTACTCATAAAGTTTAAAAAATTAATAATAAATATTCATCCTAGACTTGCAGAAAAAGTCAATAGATGTCGCGTATTACAAATAAAATGGATAAAAATTTATCCAGACACTATCTAGATTGCATTTAGTTCGAGTTGAATCTTGTAATCACATATAAAGATAGCAGCCAATAATATGTGCATTAAGTAAATAAAGATAATGTTTGTAGTTCTTAGTCGAAGTATGATACAGTTAAAAGTGACCGAATTAATATGGGTTCCGTAACTTAATCGGTAGAGCTGTTTCCATGTAAGAAAAGGGTTCTGGGTTCGAGTCCCAGCGGAGCCAATATGTTTTCTGATTTTTCTGTCTCCAGATTTCGATTGAGTTTCGCTAATATTGACTTCTTTTTAAATCTGTCTTGTTAGTTGTTTCATGAGGAAATTATGCACTTCTGTTGTATATGTTAATTTATTTAGTTCGCGGCTTATTCATTCGAAACTACGAGTTGATTGGAAATATTTTGTAAGTACGAGTGGAATAAATGTATAATGAAAACAATGAAAATGCATTAACAATTCTTCTTAGTATCCTTCGAAGATCAAAATATCTTCATATGTATATATAAACTGATTTTAAAGCCGCTTTCTCAGACAACTGGCTGTACAAACTGGCTGTGGAGGAAAGTGGGATTATCACTGAAAATATGTACTGATAGAAGTGTATCAATGGCGTGTTTCTATGCCCAAATTGAGTTCAACTTGATCTTAAAAATCTAATAGCCTCCGACAACAAGTTGGTGACCGCAGCCTTCCAGCACCATGCTCCACTCCTAGGTGAGCGATGGGCCCGAGCGCACTCAAGATCACGCCCTGCATAATAATTGATTATTTATTTTTGTTATTATAAATTTTTATTACTATTATTTTTTTCGTTATTTTCTATTTATGTTCTTATTTCTTTACTGAGTAAATATATAAATATGTATAACTATATGGGACGTGTGGACCTATTGCACTATCCTCCCCACATCCTGGAATAAAAATTATTATTATTATTAACCTTCTGCGTGCCAAGATGCGTAACAAAACTTGTTTTGCCATGAGGGGTGACTCGATTACCCCATTGGCTGTTACCTGCTTTGGCACCATACCCCCTTACGTAGCTTTTGTAATAGCTTGAGCGAGTGAGATGTAGCGCATCACCCACTGCCGGATGTACCGGTTTCAGCTGTGGGTATGGTTTCAGCGCTCAAGAAATATTATTTGAGGTGAGGACTGAATTAAAACACTTATTTATATTTTATTTTTCTGTTTCAATTAAGTGATTAAGTTTATTTTGTTAACGGTAGATAATGTGGTTATGGGTTTTGTGGAAACGAAAAAAATACTGAACCTTCGAGGTCTTTATTTTAAATTATACATGGATGATCGTAATTTTAGAGATTTTGACTACCGCTGTTGACATCAGGGAGGGTGAAATTGATAAAATGTGTGTGTATCCAAATAAGACACAAATAATTTATTTGGTCTTTCTGGGGTCTAGGAACCGGGAATTTGGCGACATTAATACCTTTAGCGGAGTTTGGTGACGAAATCTAATTAGCCAGGTACTCCCCAATCATGAACCATTTTATTCCCCATCCCTTCAGCTACTTAACATACCCTAATTGAGGATGCTATAGACCCACGGCTTTTGGCAATCTTAATTAATGAACATATTTTTTTCTAATTTTTAAATTAATACCTAAATATTACATTAATACCTATTTAAATTAATGCCTAATCATTTGTATTTTTGCAAAATCAATATCCAATCTTCAAACCACACCAAAATGAACAAGCAAAAGAAAGAAAGCGACATCTAGCGACTCCGAAAAAGAAAACTCAAATACCAAATGCATAGTAAAAAGTGCACTGGAATTCGACGACAAAAATATGGAAAATATCATTCTTCACATTTTTCTATATTATCTCTACATCGCTACATTTTATAAATTAATGTCCTCCGACGTGTCTGTCTGTCTGTTTGTGATAAACTCAACACTAATGCACGGATTTTCATGCGGTTTTCACCAATAGATAGAGTGATAGATAAGTATATAATTGTCAAGGTTTTGGGTAAATTTGTTGAAATAAATAATATATAAAGGGAGCGGACTGGTAAGCGGGCGGCGTGCATTTGATTTGTATGCAAATTAATAGATGGCGTTGGTTATAAAGGTAGGGTAGCCAACCGGTAGATGGCATTGCGTTTCGTTAGTCATAGTAATGATACTATACAATTCAATACCATTACATTTTTTTCTCTTAGTTTTTCACTTAATTTTATTTATGTTTTAATTTATTATATATATTTAAATTAATAAATTACTTCGTTTTTACCACTTTTATATTTACAAAACCAACATGTTTCGTGAGCAATGCTCACTTCTTCGGGGTTTTTTATTGATACTCAATCAATAAAAAACCCTGAAGAAGTGTGCTTTGCTCACGAAACATGTTGGTTTTGTAAATAATAAAAGTGGTAAAAACGAAGTAATTCATTAATTTAAATCAAAATGGTGCCACAAAATAAGTTTGCTGTGTTAGAAGAAGTATTATATATATGTTTTAATTTATATATTTGTAAAGAACACATGAGTTCTTAACACTAACAGCCTTACTAAAAAACCCAGTGAAAATTTTATTCAATTGACAAACGGCCGCGGATGTGAAAACATAACTAATTAAAAAATTGTTCATGGAAAAAAATACACTTGGTTTACACGGCCTGAGGGGGTAGTTTATCTCTGTTTTATCAATGATCTTTGAACGAAATTTGAAATTTTTGCAAAATATTTTGAATGTTCTATATATTTATTATTTTTGAAGGTGTCGTAAAAACAAATACCATTTATGAAAACAAGATAAAATTATCTTTTAGATTTGTGTAATTGAAATACACTTTAGTTTTTAAAAACTGCCATATATTAAGATTCAAACGCGAAAAAAATAGATTTTTTTTTCACCAAAACATATTTGATGAAAGTGTACAGAAATTTATAAAAAAACACTGACCTTTTATATAATGAATTTGGAACGAAACTGCCACCTCACTTTTTCCTCGTGCATACAATAAAAAATAATAAAAAATTTCAAAGTTTTTTTATTGCCAAAAAACTAACCTAAAAAAATAATACCGACTTTTGTAACAGATTTCTTGCAGCTTTAAAACGTTAATTTCATTGATAGGATTAGGTACACATGTATTCGATATTAATATTAAAAAAAAACACCACTTTTATGAAATTCACATAAAATAAAATACTTTAGAGGTAAATTTGAATTTTCATGTTTCACAAAAAAAACTTATTGACATTTCAATTTTCAAAGTATGATTATGGTTATTATAACTTGCTAAAACTTATTAAAAACCACAAAAACACCGTAAATATATCAATTATGCGAATGTAATAGTGAATTAGTCATATTAATAGATATTACGATCAGATTTGTGTTAAATTTCACACACACCCGCGAAGTGAGTTTTTTTTGGCGGTTTTAACGCGAATGACGAATGCGAAGGCGCTGCCATCTAGCGGTTCTGTAGGAAAACAAACAATTAAATTGTGTATAGTATGGAAAATTACATTGTTGCCAAACTTATAAAATACATTTTAAGAACAAATCTTATTAGTAATGTTATCGTGTTTTAGTGTATTTTTGTTTTATTCATGTTGCTGCAGCAACGCGGGTAATCGGGCGTGCTGTGGTTTTTTTTAGTAAGGCTGTAAATCTTTATTGGTTTACGTATTTAGAAAATTTGAATTTGTTTTTTTTTCTATTTTTCTTTAAAATATGATTTTTTTTCTTTATTTTTTATTTTTCACTTACTCGTGTGCTCGTATTTCTTAATTTTTGTTGAGTTTGTTTAATTATCTGTTTCAATAAAATAGTAAATGGTATTACATTTCTAGAGGTTTTCTATTCAGCGGGTATGACGCCGTCTACAGTAGTATCTCCGTACACAGCCTTATTTCTTCGGATACAGCCGAGCAGGTGACGCTGAGATGCCTCCCGATGGTGGCGACAGTTGGCGTCTCACAACATAAATCCTTCATTTTACAAAATGAGATTTCCAACGACTTCCGTTAAGTTGAGAGGAGAGATGACTTATTGAAAACCCCAAACGAACAATTGACAATAAATTTAAATGTGACCTGATAATAGTTTTGGATTTCGGTTTCGAAAATAAACGATTTTTTTTTTCATAGAGAAGATGATATTATTCAGTCGATGCCCTAATTCTATTGAAATTTCTCAATTAATTATATCAATTAGATTATCTATCAATTTTTAAACTGCATTAAATACATTTATTTATAGTATTAGCGTAACTAACAGGATAAACAGAAATTATAATTTTGCATCCCTAGTCTGCATTTTCTCGTCGAAAAATTAAAATACCTACCCACCTGCCACTAGTTTTCATGATATATTTTTAATTTATTCACCAATTTTTAAATAATTATTATTTCTTGAAAAATGTGGCAATTATAACTATCGTGAATTTATTTTTGCGGAAATATTAAAAAAATTGTCAATATGTAAATTTATTTGGGATAGGTACTGAAAAACATTTATATGTTCAATGGGCCGTGAATTTGAGTAGTTTTTGAAATCAACAAAAAAGCTTCTAGTTTCTTTGATCTGGGTGAAACAGTTTTACTATTATTGGTACACCATATTGCGCAATTAAATTTACAATCTGGTTTTATTGAGAATATCAAACTTTAAGAATGGGTTTTCTCTGAAGTGTATATATATTATTTATAGACTGTATTTCGGCCAATATCATCTGTGCTTCGAAGATTGATATTAGTAGTTCTATCAATGCTTAACTTTGGATAAGGTTGATCGGTGGTAAGGCTAATAAGTTATTTTCAAATACTAAAAAATGTCAATCAGTTACCTTCTGTCAAAACTAATCTCCAATACCATTCAATTATCCGATAGACCAAAAACAACTAGAGATATTAACTAAAAGAACTCGGAGTTATATGTGATGAAAAACTAGAATCTGTACAACACATAGGGGAAGGGGGGGCAAAGTGGAAAACTTAACTTCAGTGTACAGATTAATTAAGAAAATGTAATTTTTTTTTAGTTTTTATAAGTTTATTAAAACAAGAAACTTACATATTTTTGATAATTGAAAAAAAATAATACTTAAAGAGAACAAACTTGGTAATGGAGACCCAGTTTTGAAAATATGACTTTTTTCCACTTTGCCCGCGTAGCAGGGCAAAGTGGAAACGTGGAAATGGTAAAGTGGAAACATATAATGTAGAACAATAAAATACAGAATACGATAGCATGATTCCTCTAATGGGATTGGCAATTAGAGCAGGTAAATTTTCCATCATTGCCAATATCGACACATTTATGTGCCCATTCTTGACAGACATTAAATTGAATCCATTCTTCAGTTGGAGGATCAATATGAATTTCTTTGCAAAACATGCAACGTGTAAAATGTTGTTGTTTTGATGTGCCAGGCTGAGGTTGAAAATTAATTTTCTCTTTAACTGTTTCTCTTCGAGAAAATGGTTTTTCATTGCAGATTTTTTGTTTTTTTCATAGACATCCAAATAGATAGACAAGCAGTTACAGATGAGGGGTAAAACCAAACTATGGAGAGCAAAGAGGGGAAAAATGACTGTCATGCGTTGAACAATCAATCTGACAGTATATAGGCATCTCGCATTACAATATCACCATTTAGTTCTTAAAAGCAAAATCTGCTTTGAATGAATAGACCTTTTTACATGGGAGCGCGAATTGCTTGCCACGTTCAAAACATATTTGCTAAGGCCAAATGCTCGCCCCAAAAAGACTCGCGCCAATACACATATCAATATTTTGTTTCCGTGTTTAGTTAAAACACTTTTACAAATGTTTCATAATTTACTTACCCCTGTAACCAGCGACGAGCACATTGGAGTACCGCCCACATTCGCTATGTGTACATTGATACGTAGATATATTGTATAGTACAAGCTGCCGTTATTTCGTTAAATGTATGGATGTCAGCTTCTCGCTGTTCACGGCAAGAATGATGACGTCACACATTTTAGATTCAAGCGAGGCTATATCCCCTCCCCATGGAGCGAGCCGGTTTCAAGGAGGAGCTACAGCCGGCGCCATATGGAGGGGGAAATAATACGTTTTTATCACTTAGGGCAGGTCCAGATATATTCATATGTCCGTGGTTTGTTTGAAAAAAAAAATTCTATTACATTTTCTCAATTTTTATTTTCTTTTGTATTTTTTACTTTCTGCTCTCTTTCCTTGATAATTTTTATCTTCTTGGCTACTTTTTCTTCCAATTGATTTTGATAGCGATTTTTGTTATGTTAGAGTAAAACTGGACATCTCACGAGCGCGGGCAAAGTGGAAAGGTTTCCATTTTGCCCTCACATACAACATTCCACTTTGCCCAAATGGTGTGAAAGGAACAAAAAAATATATATATCGAAAAATCATATCAAAATATCACAGACGTATAACGTTGGACATCACTTATATGCAATGCAATAATAAATAGCATATAACTAAATCCTTACCTTTCAATGAAAAATCAACCGTTAAAGTTTAAATGTTTTCGTAAGGAATCTGCATAAATCACTCAACATACAAGTGCACCGCGCTGGGTCGCCGCAGCAGTGCTAAATTTCATCAGGGGCACAAGGGCGACATGCGACTTGCGGTAAGTGAGCGCAACGGGGAGAGAAGTCGCTATTTTTTGTTTTATGTGAACTTTCCACTTTTCCCGCCCCTTCCACTTTGCCCCCCTTTACTCTAAATTAAATTACAAATAATAATATTAAATCATTATGATTTATACTGACAAGCATTAAAAACTTTAATTCCATTACTGTTATGAAAATTTTATTTGTCTCATTAGTTCGTAGCCAATAAGAATATAATTCCATCCTTTGGTCACCTCCCAACAAAATTCACATAAAATGTCGAAAGTAATTCAGCGAAAGTTTCTACAATTTATTATTTTTAAGATAAATATCCCCTTAGAAAAATTAACAACACTTTTTAATTAATTTTTTTTTACATTAACTCCACACAGGAGGCCCTGAGGAAAATGATTTTTCTCAGGGCCTATGTCATCTGGGATGCTGTGTGGAGGGTCATGAGAGGAAGGAATGAACATTGGTCTTGAACAGACCCACGTTGTAGGAAGGAGGAAACACAGAGGCCAAATACATTAAAGTACGTTCAATTAAAGATGGGCGAAGGATAAGCTACCGATGTTTCTTTTTTTAAATTGTAAACCTCAACTAGTGCGAACTCTTGATTATAGTCAATTTAAGAGTACCCACTCGACTCACCAGTCATAAGGACCTATTTTAATGTCACCAATCACAAACAAATTGTGTTAAACTTACACAGTTTAACAAGCAAACGCACAAATCATAGCAACATTTTTAATGCACCTAACAATTATTGCTATGCTTTCAGCACACTTAAACATTTTTTTATGTTAATCTATTATTTCTGATATTTTCGGTTTATTATTGTTTTCATTTTATTTTCTTCAAATGTATCCAACTGTAAACCACTCTAATGTAAGACATCTTTTTTATTAACCTCTTGTTTATTACTAACCATTGTGTAAAAAAATGTAAACATAATGCACCAAATTTAAAAGATCCATGGGCGTAAATAGAAGTAAATTTATAAAATCAATAAAAACGAAATTAATCTTATTTGACTATTTGTGCCCCAATAAAAAGGTATTACCAAACACGACACCTATCTTGACAGGATTGACCAGATCCGGAACAAAATCATAAGATAGACGAAATGCAAAGTGGTGAAGTTGAATACGTTACGTCGTGGGACGGGGAAAAGGGGGAATGGAGTTGGGAGAGGGAAGGTGGAGGAGGCGGAGTGGGAACGCGTGAGAGGAAGGGAATGTGGAAAGGGAACGGGACGAATGGCAAAGGACACGCAGGGAGAAACAATTTCTTTATTAAAGGCATATCAACGCATGCCGGGAACCAGCTAGTTGTTAATATTTTCTGAAAGAACGAAAAAATACTTTCTTCTAAAATAGTGGAAACCCATTGGCCTAAAATAATTCTGTACCCTAAAGAATAAACCACGTAAGTCCATAGCTAAGTCTACAGCCATATGTGGTTTATCCTTTAGGTTGCAGAATTGTACACAAAAGTCTCTTTAGTTTTATGAAAATCGCGCTGTTATGTCTGTGTGAAATTCGTAGCACAAAACAATTATTTTCAAATAATGCCAAAAACTTGAAAAAATTCAAATAACATCGGAAAACATCAAATAAGCTAAAACACGTGAAAACAACAAATAAATTATAAACATGGTCAACGGTCATGTCAAAAATATATCTATAACGGTCCAATAACGCCAAATAACGTCAAAACACACCAATAACGCCAAAATATTGCAAAACCACGCGAGAAACACACGTAAAAAACGTCAATTTACGTCGAATAATGTCAATGCGGCAAACGTACTGCCAAGATACGTGAAAAACGTCAAATTACGTCGAAAAATGCATATGCAACAAAAGCAACGGAAAAATACATGAAAATGACAAATTACGTCTTACCACGTCTTACGTCTTCAATAACGCCAAAGTATCTGATAAAAATATCAAGGAATAATTCTTTCTACAACATTAATAATTTTACTTGTGACAATCTAAAAATCTATCACTGAAGAAGAAGAATATAACAATAATAATCTAAACGTAAATATGAAAGAGAACAAGACATATAAAACAGAAAAAAAAAGACAATGGTCACAACTGGGACTCGAACCCAGACCTCTCGTCTTACCGGGACGTGCGCGTTAACTAATTTCGCTATTGCTCCCTCCTGTGTCAAAGTGTTTTCTGTGTCTTGGTCTCTTTCATATTTTCGCTTAGATTATTATTATTATCTTCTTCTTCAGTGATATATTACGTTGATGGGAATAACCTTCAAAAGTTATAAAAGAGAGTTTACTTATAAAAAATTAAAAATCTATCGTTCACCAATTCCCACTAAAAATTCCAAGATTAAAGATAAAACGAGTGTGCTTTAGACCACACGACTGAAGTAAAACTTCAATAGCTTATATCTCCCTATCAACTTCCGTTCGCCTCGCCCGACCATTCACCTCTTTATAACGCTGTCGTCACGCATTCAACAGCTTACTCTCCAAGTCAAGCGTGCGAAAGGCCCGATCGTTCACCTCACCCGATCACACTTTTCGTAACGCTCTCGTCACGCATTCACCAGCTTACTCCCCAAGTCAAGCGTGGGTAAAGAAGTTTTACTTTTAAAAAAATACATGTCTTGTATAATATTCGCAAGCTCTGCCTAGCATTAAAATCCAATAATTGTATCGGGACCCGTGATTGTCGAAAGTATTGTGCCCAAAACTACTCCTGACCTCTGAATGGGGCTCTAGGGTCCTATTCATTTTTGGATTATTACTACTTGACCTTTGGCGCAGACTCTAAGTCCCCCAAATATACAGATTTGGCAAGGGACTAATATGGAACGAAGAACCATTGCAAACCTGAGGTTATAAACTGCTCGGGTTTCGTAATGACGACAGTAATTGTAATAAAGACAAAGTATTTCTGGCAGTTTCCAAATTTACATCACGTGTTAAGAGTAACGGCTGGGCCTAAGGGCTGAGCGGCCTTTTTTCTTATAGGTACATCTTGAATTTGGGTTTGAGGACAAAATACAACCAGAATAAATAAATTTTAATCAAAAAGGGTAGCAAATGTCTAGTTGGGAAAAGTGTTTTTATATTTATTTGTGTTTTAGATTTGATTAAGAGGCCATTAAAGATATCAATTTTGCATAATTTTGGAACCAATTTTGGCATTTTATTCTGAGTTAATAATAAATATTTTAAAAATAAGTTTACCCTTTTTACCATAATAATAAAATAAAAATAAAATAAAAATTGAACCCTCCCAAAAATACATTTCTCAGGGTAGGTAGATATTTTAATTTAGATATTTGACTTAAAGTTTTAGTTAATACTTTACTTTTAGTTAAAATAATTAAAGAGCTTTTGTTCATCACTCCTCAACTCACAAATTAACACTTGGAAAGTTCCTACAGAAAATCTTTCAGCGATAATTGGGTGTACCCAAAATTTTCTTTTCACTTTTTTCCTTCTTTTTAATAAGTACCACATGACAACAAGAGCTTCATCGTCGTGCATTGCGCACGACCGTCTACTGAAGAATAAGCAAACATGTTTTGGTCTTTGTTTTTGTAGAGTAGGATCCGTTTTGAAAACGGAAGTGTGAGCAAGGGCCTAGGGCTTCCGTTTTAAAAACGGGACCCACCTCCGTTTTTGAAACGGAAGTGTGAACGGGCTCTCAGAGTTTCACGTTCACACTTCCGTTCACACTTCCGTTCACACTTCTGTTCACACTTCCGTTCACACTTCCGTTCACACTTCCGTTCACATTTCCGTTCACACTTCCGTTCACACTTTATTTCACACTTCCGTTCACACTTCCGTTCACACTTCAGCTGCATTAAAATGGATGAGTCAGCGCGTTCCGTTCCGACTTCAAAACGGACGCTCTGCGTAGGCGATCTCTCCGGCAAAACATAACCGATCCGTTTTCAAGTCGGAACCGACAAGTGTGAACAGTTCCATAAAGCCACTACAGCGGCTAGGGATTCCGTTTTAAAAACGGGACCCGCCTCCGTTTTTAAAACGGAAGTTTGAACGGGCTCTAAGTTTATTTGATTGATTGGTGTTTTCACAATTTAATCATTTTAAATCATACATGTTATATTTGCGGCACGTTCCATAGTGAAAGATACTCTCAGTATCTCCCTGGTGTAAAACCATCATTCAGAATTGAAATTTAGATTGAAATGGCTTTAGCCGTGTTTGATGACTAGATCTGAACAGTCAGGTACTTCCCCACTTTCGTCATCCACATCTCTTCCCCCCCCGCTTACCTTCAGTCTCACACCATACCCAAATTGAAGGATTGGGAGCAGTTGAGACTTTTGTTCGGTGTTCACATAAAAAAAGCATAATACATTAAAGTTCAATCTAAATTGCTGTGAACATTTTTTTAACAAACATTATTTAAAAAATGTACCATTTCAATATAATAATATTCAATTTCTACGACAAAAATAATTATTATCATTGTTCTCTAGTTCACGCGTTCGCTCGGCAGTGGAGTGCAAATTTAATATTATAGATATTTTTTTTTGATCGAGTAAACCTTGGGATGAGAATTGGATTTGCAATCGAAAATATATTATATTATATTGTTTTGATGTATAAGGGAATTCATATTACGTTTATAACGTTGCCTGGCACTCCAGTAGGAAAGTCGTTAATCGAAACTAAACCTGATTTCAGTAGTGTTCGAATTGAACATAGTTATGTAGAAACCAGCCAGCACACAAATTTGTCAAAATAAAATATTGTTGTCGTTGAACGGAGTGAGGCCATTTCCATGTTCTACTAAAACCAGTCAGGCTGCTTTCACAAAGGGTAGAAGTGAAACCTTCAGAAAACCAAAGTAAATAAGGGTGGGGAAGCTACGAAGCACCGCACAAAGAGGAGTCCGATTATACTTTCTCATTCTCTGGCAGGCTAAATCCTATAGATGTACGTGTTCGTCTCTTTTTAATGTTTGCTATTTTTCGTTTAATCGAGTATCAAATCACAAAGGTGCTAAAAACGTTTCACTTCAAAAAAATTAAATAATCTGCCGAAAGCGCGAACGGAACTCAAAACATCTTTAATGTGACTATTTCTCGAAACATATTGACCAGATTCCACCGATCAATTTAAGCAAAATACCTAACATTCGAAAAATGACATTTACTTACCTAAAATCAACTTCATGACGCTTGTAGTTACTCACATTTTGTGTTTTTGGTAGCTGTGGCTGTTTTCTGCAGAAGGCATATTTCACAAATATGTGTTCTACAGAAATTAGCCAGATCTCAAAAAACACAAATGTCTCCAAAAATCCACAATAAAATCCAAACCACTTTAAAGTTATATGAAATTGGTATCTGGTATTCATAATTTTGATGTGTAAATTTGATTATTCGATCTTTAGACAAAAGTGCTTTTATCTCAGTTTGGGTGTTTTGGGACTGGCTGTTTTCTGTAAAACTACATTCAGTTTATACCACAGGTAATAGAAACAAGGGAGATGGGTCAATATTAGTATGAAACCTTGCGCACAAATCACTTAACGCTTTTCATTGGCTCCACGTGGCTTTGACAGTCAATGCAGTTTCTTTCTTCGTTCATATGAATTCAAACCAAATAATAATAAGTACTTAAATTTAAATAATTTATTTTTTATACTTTTTTAAAAATAAATGCGAGCATTTCCGGGTTGCGAATAAGCCGACAATGCTTGAAAATCTCTTACTAACATCGTCACAAGCTGAAGATTTGCTTGTATACAGGGTGTTAAGGGACGTATTTGACTTACTTTAACCAGTGATTCCTGACATTATTTGGAGTAAAAAATGTAAGTAAAATTTTTGTCTCCGGTGACATTTTTGATGTTTTTTTTATTTCTTTTTTCTACAAAAACATAAAAAATGGTAGGTGCTGGACAGCTGGAGGCGGGGTTAGGGGTTGGTCTGATACTCGGCTTAGTGACCAGTGACGACATGCGGAAGAAAATATTTTTTGTTGGATTTTGAAGAAAATATTTTTGAAAAAAAAAAAAGTCACCGGAGACCAAAATTTCATTTACGTTTTTTACTCCAAATTATGTCAGGAATCACTGGTTAAAGTAAGTCAAGTACGTCCCTTAATACCCTGTATACATACAATGAAGAAGGACAGTCGGCCCACTGGCTGGTCTATGTGCGTATCACTAACTTAATCAAAGTTTACATAGGGACGCATGAATTAGCGGAATGTTAATGAAGTGGAATATATACGGCAAATACCAGTACATATTTTGATCTTCCAGTTGATTAGTCAGACATCTATTTATATTCCGATAATCTTGAAATACGTACATATAAAAAAATATTTAATTTAATTTATTGACGAGTTGTTATCTAGCCTCCTACATAGTTAAGTAAATTAAAATACGTACATATAAAAAAATATTTAATTTAATTTATTGGGGGGCAAGAATTCCAATAATCCATGCGCTTGATAGCTGCAAGACGAGTTGTTATCTAGCCTCCTATATAGTTAAGTAAATTGAAATACGTACATATAAAAAGATATTTAATTTAATTTATCGGGGGGCTAGAAATCCAATAATCCATGCGCTTGCCATCTGCAAGACGAGTTGTTATCTAGCCTCTTAAATTAAGTAAATTCTAATGTAAAATCCATGCTCATTTGTACAGCGCTCTTGAGGCGATTTTTGGCAAAAACAGCGCTATATAAGTTGTACAAATTTATTATTATTATTATCTAAGAAAATTCGAAATTTGAGTTGAGTATACAGATATATGTAAAATTGTACCATCAATCTGATAAAATACTTGGATTACTCATAAACATGACAAAACCAATTATAATGCAGAAAAAAAAGAAGTGTATTAAACAAAATGTTGATGTATTCTGGATCACTAGTAGGATATTTCAAAATGTCATCACCGGATCGTTATGCCACCCGGCTTTATTTTATAGCATATTTAAAATTTGATTTATGGTGAGCATTCGAATATTGATTTCCACATCTCAAAACTTGTGTAGGTGGATAATCAACTGGACGATCGATTTATGCACCTACTTTCTGAAGTAATGTACAGAAATTCATCTTGTTGAAAGGTCTGAATATTTTCACCAGAAGAGTAACGCAAAGAAGGTATGAAGCAGCGCCAAGTAACTTTCGAAGTCAAAAGTTTTTCAAACGTTGCATGCGGTATCTCGAAAATGGTCAACTTTTAAATTTGCCATGTTAGCTCGAAAAATCTTGGCAAAAGCCAAAAAAACTTTACACTTTCTCTTCGTCGGCGTCGCCTACTAAACCACAGCAGTCAGGAAGAGGAAGACAAACAGCATCATATTATTAATGCACTAGTTGTGAGTGTTTTGCCGGATAGCTTCGCTTCAAATATACGAACAGAATTTGTCTTTAAAAACAGTATAAAAACCATTGCATCGAAAAATCTGTAAAGAAAAGTAGAAAAACAATTGGTCGGCATGATAAGAATATTTTTTTTACATTGGCTTCATACAGGAGGCCCCGATGAAAATGAATCTTCCCTCGGGGCCTCGGGGATGCTGTGTGGAGGATCTTTTAGGGAAAGATGGAAAGGAAGTTCTTGGAAGGATAAAGGTATGAGGGGTGGTTGTTTAAATTTAAGTTAAATTGTTTAATGGTTTTTACAGCAATGCACGTTGCTAATTATTATTGTTTTTAAAACAAGAATAATTACGTAGAATATATAAGTGGATGCGGAGGTCTTTTATTTTTAATTTCCTACGTTTTTTTATTTATTTTTATTTATTAGCATTATTTTTTATGTTCACAACACTAAATTCAAGAACTTTTTAAAAAACGTGACAGAATTTTAGCAACAACCTATAAACGCAACCATTTTCAATTTGATATCCAAAACAATACTGTAGTAAGTTCAACATAAAATTACATAACTAGTGATTGACAATGCGACGTTTGCCGAAAATAATATAAAAAGGGAATATAAACGCTAGAAATATTTTGATTCTCTCGCCTTCAAAATTTAAAATCGAGTGTCTTTTTTTGCATGAGGCAAGTACGCGCCAAAGTGTTTTTTTTAAATTTATTTTGTGCATAATTTTATAAGAATGCAAAAAAGTTAGATCACAAAAAGGTCAAAAATAGTCTTGGCCATAAAGGGGTATTTTTTTAATTGTTTTCATATTACTTCATAGTTACTTAAGTCATGAAAAGACGTTTCTTTACTAGTTTACGCTTATATTTTTTGTTTCGTAAATGATAATTTTATTGTAATTCCAATCCATACAAAAGGTAATAAAAGGTTCAATTTATCCGTAGCATATTTTTTGATGTTCATAATGTAAACCAATTCGTAGTAAAGATTAATCTAAATAGGATTTCGAGTAGGTAATAGCTTCATCCGGTGCAAAGACAATGGTCATTCTGCGACGAACTCGATTGGTACAACTTGTGAAAAATCGGAGATCACGTGGTATCCATGACTCGTGATCGACGCACCAAGCGTGCTTGAATTTGGTAAAGAAATGCATAGTTTCGTTCAAATCACCGTCAGAGGGATCTATATGGGCCAGGATATTTTTCTAGACAGAATTTTATGCGGAACACATCTCGCACAAGATGGAAATAGGTACCGATTTCAACTTGTTTTATAATGATATTATTTGTATATTATTGTAAAACAAGTTTCTTTTATTTTATTATCTTTTTAATAGGGATTCAGCGCACAAACGCACTTTAGAGAAAACTGCCACACGGGTTGGTTAGGAGTTAGGAGTCTAGGAATCAATGTATCCAGGAGTGAAGGACGCATGAATCCATCCCTCCCACGGTAATGCGCGTTTTAATCCCGTGGCAAAATATCTTACGGACAAAACATCCTCAACAAAATATCTACTAAAGCCTAACCTAACCTTACCCAACAAAAAATTATTGTCCTTTCAGGATATCTGTATTATTTTTGTTCCATGTTTCTGTTTTTTAAAAATAATTTATGGTCTTTACAGGATGTCTGAATTATTTTTGTCCCATTTTACTATTTTTGAACAATAATTTATTGTCTTTACAGGATGTCTGTATTATTTTTGTCCAATTTTTTTATGTTAGGTAAGGTTAGGTTAGGTTAGGTTAAGTTTTGGTGGATATTTTGTTGGGAGAAGTTTTGTCCTTAGGATATTTTGTCGGGGATATTTTGCCGCGGGATGAAAATGAAAAGGAACCCTTTCCTACTACGTTGCAAGGCAATGGGTCGAGAGAGTCCTGCTGGAAAGGAAACAAAGGTCTCCAAATTCGGTCCACCACGCAAAAGGTAGACAAACGCACTTACCGCCAAGACCTAGATGAACCTTACCAACTCGGGCACCCCTGCTAAGTCACATCAAACACAGCGAAGTACTTAGGATGACCTATGGCAGGGGTGTTGTTTTTCTATAAAAACGGTAGCGGCCGCGGCGGTACCCACACACAAGTTGAATATACAAGGTTGCATGAAAGGTAAAAAATGTTTCGCGGAGATACCATTAAGGGTGGGTAGGTTAAATTTTAATTAGATAATTTAACTTAAACATTGAAATATATAATAAATTACGAAAAATATAAACATTTCCAAAATAATCATAAGTCTATGTTGGCGGCCTCGCAAGAAATTATTAGGGACATGGAATCGTATTTCAGGCAGAATATCTGGTATCGATAATAAACCGTTCAGAAGCTTATAAGGCATCAGCAATAATGAGACACCCCCCCTAGAACTAGGGTTGCAAATAGTGCATTCCTGAGAAAAATGCTTTTGGAAACAGCCATGGGTGGTAAAAACCGAGCTTTCTTGTGTAGGGGTATTGTGAAAAATTATTTTGAATTTTCTCGACCATTAGTATTAGACGGTGTTCTCTGGCCCCCATACCCGAGATCCACCTTCGAGTAAATAATAATAATAATAATAATAATTGGATAATTTATATAAGCGCCGTTTTTGTGAAAAATCACCTCAAGGGCGCTGTACAACTTATTAGGAATGCTTAGGTTCTAACTGATTTTACTATTTACAAATGGATACAGAAACTTACTTACCTGGCAGGTCACTTCCGATAAACACACTTTAATTATAAGTTTATGCTTGGAGAAGATACGGCTTTGCACGCGAAGGACATTACAGTTAACACACTGGACATTGCGTGATTTTACATTATTTGCTACCCTCATCGCTGTTAGTACCTATTACATTTGTGAATAGATTAGTGGCAGAAGTAGAGGTATTTATTTTAAAATACTGGAGAATTTAGGACTATTGGAGATTAGTGGCAAAAGTATAGTTGATATTTATTTTAAAATACTGGAGAATTTCGGAATCTTTAGGGCTGGAAAATGTTCGACCTTCACAAACGCTTACATTTTTTTATTTTATTTTTCTACGTTTTTACAGGTTAGTTATTTACGGTGTCGCGGGCATTGAAAGTGAAGGTGAAAGATTTTGAGTTTATGGATACGACTGTCTGAAAAGGTGAGTTTTAAGTCTAGCTCTAAATTCCGTCGCGTCTGTGATCATTCTTAAGTCATGTGGCAGTCCGTTCCAGGCTTTAGGTGCTAACACTCCGAAAGCGCGCTCACCGAACTTAGTATCTGGTGTGCGCTTTGGTTCCTTTAACCTTCCGATAGCTGATGACGCTGCTGACCTCAGGGTTGACTGTCGATGATTGGAAATTTCTGGAATACACAATTCCGATAAGTAAGCCGGAGCCATTCCGTTAAGGGACTTAAATACCATCCAGCAGAGCTTAAACTGGATCCTTTCAGGACATTTAAGCCAGTGTAGATTTTTGAGATGCTCTGAAATATGGGAATATTTTGATACGCCGGTGATAAGTCTTGCCGCAGCGTTGAAAACGGATTGTAATTTGTTAATTTGATATTTTGGAAGACTTGCATATATTCCGTTGCAATAATCTAAACGTGAAACCACATACGAATTGACTAGTAATTTAGTCGCCTCTGTTGGCAGGTTTCTCCTTACTGCTTTAATTTGCCTTAATTGAAAAAATCCCGTGCTTACGGTTCTGTTCACTTGGGTTTTAAGGGAAAAATCAGCATCCAGATTGACACCCAGTAGTTTTATACAAGTCTTTGGAGTGATGTCGCTTCCTGAAATGGTTATTGGGGAGTTATCAATGTTATGCTGACGTCTGCTTGTGGCGGTCCAAAGAAACTCAGTCTTTGACGGATTTAGTTTTAATCTATTTGAGGTCATCCAGCGGGTAATTGCTTCTAGACACTCAATTATGCGAGTTTTTAGACTGTCTACTTCCTCTGGTAAGCAGTAAAAGTAAATTTGTTGGTCATCAGCGTAGCAGTGAGATAGAAGGCCAAATGATTCGATTATTTTAGCGACATCATTTGTGAAGAGGATGAAAAGAAGTGGGCCCAGAACAGACCCCTGGGGTACTCCAGATGAAAGGGTTGCATATTTTGATTGGTTTTTCCCTACCTTTACGGCTTGTATACGGTTACCCAAGTACGATGTCAGCCAGCTTTTAACGCCGCCATTTAAACCAAAGGATTCTTCTAATCGTTTAATAAGAAAATCGTGGTCGATTGTATCAAAAGCGGCACTCATGTCCAAGACTGAAAGGAGTGCCAGTTTTCCCGACTCGATAGCAAGAGTTATGTCTGACAAAACACGTAGTAATCCAGTTTCCGTTGAGGGAAACCTTCTATATACAGATTGGTATTTAGTCAGCAATTCATTTGAGTTTAAGTGATATATTATCTGGGAAGCAGTAATTTTTTATAGGATTTTGGAAATTAATGGAAGATTTGAAACGGGTCGGTAGTTTGAGAGATCTTCAGCGTCCAATTGCGGTTTTTTTATAAGTGGAGTTACAACAGCTGATTTAAGGGGTTTTGGGAAATCACCCATGCCGAGTGACTTATTGAAAAGATGAACTAGAAAGGGAGATATTTCCTTGCAACACTTCTTCAGTAACCACATTGGAATAGGATCGAGTGAACACTGCTTGTTCGGTGAAGTAAGTATTAATTTCCTTACTTCCTCGATGGTTGTAGGTTTGAAGGCAGAAAAGTTTCCGCTATTGCTTTTAGTAAAATATGGTGGTGGGGCGGAGGCTGTTAGGTCACGTATTGATTTAATTTTGTCAAGAAAAAATTTGGAGAAGGTTTCCGGAGCTATTTCGGTTGTATTTTGCGCACGTACATCGGCAACGACCGTCTTAATAGAGTTCCACAGACTTCGTGGATTTTGACGCTCTGAATCGATCCTACTTGTCCAATATTCAGATCTTTTCGAGCGAATTAATAGTGCGTACTCTTTTTGAGCCCGTATCCAATCGTCCCGTAAAGTAACGCCTGAGTGTCTGTAGGACCTCTCCAATTTACGCATTGATCTCTTCTGGCTCCGACATTCTTCGTCAAACCAGTCATCAGAACTTCGCAGTCACCGAGTTTTTGTTGAAGTTGGAGCATATTTATTTAGAAGGGTTGAAAGAAAAGTGTTGTAATATTCTGTCAGTTTGGTTGGTGACTCTGTTTCCCAAACGCTTTGTGTACAAAGCGGAGAAGCCTTTAGTTCAGACAGAAACTCATCAAAGTTAAAACTTCGCCATGCTCTTGACGTGATAGTTACGTACGGGATTTTCGGAGTGTTAAAATCGATTTCAGCGCGAATTAAACCAAGGGCGGGCCGCTCGACTTTGAGACAAAAATATCCAAAGTTCCTCCTGCATCGTGAGTTGGAGCATTAACCCATTGATGGCATCCAAAGCAGTCTAATAAATCACAAAATTTAATGGTGTTGGATGAATCCGGACGCTCTAGGTGTATGTTAATATCGCCCGTTATAAAAATGGTATCGGAAAGTCCTACAACTCGCTCGAGAAAATACGAAAGTTCATTGAAAAAGTCCGAGGTAATTTGTTTTGAGCCAGGTCGGTACAGGGTGCATAAAATGAATGATGCTCCTGCTGAAAAAACTTGGCATCCCAGGTACTCAAAAGTTACGTACGTACCTAGTGACAACTTTGTCAAACGTAAGCCCTGGCGAGCTAAGATCGCTATTCCTCCGTGATTTACGCTAGAGATGCTATCATCCCCAGAAATCGTGGCTTTAGGTCGGGCTTCTTCTAGTACCGCGTACCCTAAAGCTCGGAGTCGCTTTATTGAAAAAGAGTCGCTGTTTTCATGCCAAGTCTCCGTTATGGCCAGAATATGCAGATTCTGTTCATTTAACACTTCCGCTACCTCCTCTACTTTATTGTTGAGAGATCTGACATTCCAACATCCAATACCTAGTTGACGGCTCTTAAAGTTGGCATGCCGTTGTACACGTGTTTTAACAATGTTATATTCTCTCTCAGGCTTTGAGAGGATTTGTGTTGGAACGTTTCCCTGTTCGGGTATTGGTGGTGACGTAACTATTTCAATGCCCAGATGTTTTTTCCTGTTCCTCCCTCCACGACAGCCCCTGAATCTAATTTTGATTTTATGGGTAGTGATATTACCGCGTTCGAGGTTATGCTGCGAAATCTTTGCACTTATTATTGGGTCCAAAACACTTTCACTGTTGAGTTTAAGTAGTGTAGCCCGGTCGTAAATAATTTTGTCCTCAGACACCATAGCGCGAGGTGTACCCCCGTAAATCACTCACATCACACTTGGCACTTGCTATTCACTGTGGTCTTTAACATGTGGCAGGTTGCAGAAACTACGCACTAAAAACTAAAGCAGGCTTATAATTGTAAAAAGAGCAAATATTTTTCTCTTTCTTCGCCATGGATTTCTTTTTCTGGCAGCGGAACATTTAATTTGTCGAAGTTCATTTAATTCTTTCAACTGAATAAATAACATCTTCAGCATGAAGCGTAGGTAATTTTGAAGCATTGCTAAGAGTTTCTTGCGACAACTTGAAGTTGCATGAGGCGATAAAACCTGGGTGATGTTTACATTATAAGGAATCGGCATAAATCAACGCTCACTATACTTTGTGATCTCTCTACTGCATCAGTTATTCTCAAAGTATGGGAAAAAAACAAATTTATAAATAATTAAAAAATTTAAAATTTTAAAGTAGATCTGGATAACTTACAGTAACTACCTATTTGATTAACTAGTTAGCATCCGTTCATTTTTTACAGCACGGCTGTGCTGACGCGTTAACAAAATTTGTAGGTGTGGACAAAGTGTGCGTTTTTTTTAACATTGTAAGTTATTATATGTTACCGAGGGATTATGTACCAGCCAAAAAGGCCTTCCAGAAGCCGGACAGGCTGATGCCTTCATGTGCCAAACATCCCAGGAAGATTTTCAGTCAGCTTCAAAGATGGCGAGAGTCGTTTCTAAGAGGTGTGATCATAATCTTAACGATTTTAGTCAATTCGTCATATTTCAGTCCAAAGGATCGCCCAATGCGTTGGGCTGCCGCACAAAGAATGAACAAGCTTCATTTTCAATTCTACTGATTTGAATCCTACCTCCAGGATTCAAATCCGATTCAACAACTTTTAACTTCAAAATATTCCAAGGGTGGCAATGTTTATGCCCAATTAACCCGTCTGCTTGGTTCAATTTATTCGCACCTCACAATCCGGAAGCCTCAGTTTCACGCAAAAATTCTGAAACCGTCACTTTGGATCGAGATTGTAAAATATCTATGCAAGACAGCTTTCATACTTCAAAGACAATAAGAAGCATTATTTCGTTTTCTTTCTGGTTAAAAGAAAAAGTACATATGTTTGCGTGAGAGGAAGAGAGATATATAGCTTTTAAAATGTAAGGTCGCTCGGGACGTTTTTGGTCTTATGAAAGTATAACGCGATTACGTGTTTTGGGATGTATTTATTCCTAAACAAGCAGACGGGTTAATTGTTAATGCAAAAGCACTGGATGTGCCAAAAACCAAGACCATACTTATAGTGTGTATAAAAGGGTGCACACACCTTGTTACAAATGCTTTTATGTAACAGCTTTTTGGCCTATAATTTTACCTGATATTATCGTTAGAGTGTGTACAAGTTACCATCCGGGAAAACTTATTTTCAGATTTGAAATACCGTAAATAAGTAAATTAAAAACACGCAAATATAAGCTCTTTAAAATATGATACTTTTGGTCCAGCGATAGAAATAGTTTGAGAAGCTGCCCAGCTGAGTATTTGCGCCAGCGATGGCTGGAAGTTTTGTGCCGAGATCAGCGGAGCGCATCTGCGCCGAACTTCAGCGATCGATTCCCAGATAAAACTAGTTGAGAACCTCCCTCGTAAATCTTCGTTTCTTTTCATTCAATATTCAAATATTAGCGCCCATTTGCCGCCTTGGCCGGGACCGGGAACCCCCGCAACCAGTTATTTATGGGCGGGATCGGGCGGTATTATGACGGTACATTCGTCATGCAGATTGCGGATTGCCGAAGGACGATTTGATGAAGTAGCGAATGATTAGATACCAAATCTTTCAAAGTAAAATAAGTGAATTTTTTTGCTTCCCTGGATATATTTTCGAAGAAGCTTATTTATAAAGAAACTGTTTTGAAAGAGGCTTGCTCGATTTGACCCAGAATCTTCATTGCATATTTACACATTTACGAGAAGCTTCCTTCGGTTTATAGTTATACTAACCACGAAAAAAGTAAAGGTAAAATCTTCAATTAAATATTTTTGTTGTTTATATTCTCACACGTACACGGGTTTTTACAAACTTGTGATATACGTAATAATTTTGTAAAACAGTAATCATTAAGTAAAATATGCAATGTTAAATAATAAGGTATGGAGCCCATCTGAAGAATAGTAGGTTTTATGGTAACATTGATTAGACCCGCGGTAATCCGACAAACGTTTTGCAGGGCGTTGTCGGATTATCGAATTTGTCTGATTATAGAGAACCGCCTAAGACCCTCTATCTATAGTCCGGAAAAATTCCGGCTATCGAAGGTCCAAAAATTTAGAGGTCCGGAACTAGAAACCTGGTTTATAATCTCTTCGTCAAACATTTCGTAAAAAAATATTTTCCTCTTTATCCATTCCACGGCACCAGATCTCCAAATCTTCCGAAGAAATCTATGTTTCAGCAGCAACTTATTCGATATTTTAGTGAAAATTTGCCGAAATTTTTATGTACAATCAATAGTGATAGGCGTGTCGGATTTCAGGGGGCGCCGGATTAGACAGGGTCCGGATTATGTTTTTATAGCTTGCTTGTAACTATATTCCGTACAGTTGAATACATCTACTACTTCTGAGAAAGTATTGCCTACTACATCCAATCTAGGTACAAGCGACTATCTAAATGACTCAGTACTGATATTGTTGTAATCAAAAAGAATGCTAGATCCAGTAGTTCTCGTTGGTTTATGGAAGGTAACTAAGCTTAATAAATCAGGGCTGTCTATAATATCAATAACAATTTTAAAAATTAAAGTCAAGTCGGAAAAGTCATCCATGCATCTGAAAGTTTCACGAAAGAGTAAACATTTTTTATCTCCATAGCATATTTGGTTAGAGGTATTTGCTGCTTTGAACTCATTGGAGCAATCAAATTCTTAACACAGCTGCTAAATGATAATAATAATAAAACCATTTTTTTAAGGATCTTCAATCATCTGTTGGAATTAAAAGATATTTAATTATTCAACGAGGATGAGTTTTTGGGTTAAAATTAAACAAATCACTGTTTTCTTTGCAATTATTATTTACGAAATGGCAAAGAAATGGTTTCAAGCAGACTTTAAACTCTCGCCTTTGTTCAACATTGAATCATGTAACCTCTTTTCAATGGCGTGCATTGCTTATTGTTTGTGTGTAATTTTTAATGTTTAAGTGAATTTTTTCAGGTGGAAAATTTAAAGAGAGATATTGAAAGAAGGGGAATGCTGGTAACTCTATTAATGGAGGACTGAACGCCGTTGGCACCAACAAAAAACTGTCCAAAGACGCCAAACTAGCCGTCCATAATGGAGTACTAGTACCTACCCTGATGTATGGCAGTGAGGCATGGAACTGGCAGAGGAAGGATGAAAGTAGACTGAACGCTGTAGAAATGAGATCCCTGAGGCGTATGTGTGGTAAAACCATGTATGATCGTGTGAGAAATGTGGAAATCCGCAAAGAATGCAAGGCTGATGTAAGCGTAATGAGTAAGATCAAGAAAGGAACGCTCCGATGGTTTGGGCATGTAGAGCAAATGAACCAGGAAAGGAGTGTAAGGAGAATATATGACGCAAATGTGAATGGTAGAAAAAGTCGAGGACGCCCAAGAAAGACATGAGTCGGGCCATGTCAAGAGTCAGAATAATAGAAGAGAATGTATGAGACGTTGTATGAATGTAAACGAGGCAAGGAATGTGTGCCAAGACCGTGATGTTTGGCGGTCCGTCCTCTCTGCCTACCCCTGCGGGGAAACGGCGTGATGGTTAGTTAGTTAGTTAGTTAGGAAAATTTAAAAATGGCCAGTATATAATTATCTTTCACTCATTTTTGTGGCCTACTCAATAAAGGGGCACGCAAATTTCTTCCATATTTGCAAATTTTATGTTAAGTTCTCGTCACGGTTAGCTATTCAAAGGGTAGACATTGTTTATTAACCTTTGTGCACTGTACAGCGCACTGCACACCAATGTCTATTTTGTTAGTATGAAAATGACAGTTCTTGGTAAACTGAGGCAGACACCTCAAAAATTACGGTCTGTGTGCTGTATTTTCGCTTTATAATTTTCCGAAACGCTATTTTCAGAACACAAAAGAAAAATTGTGGTCTTTGTACTTTGTGTCTTTGAAGCAGAACTCAAGTATGTGGTTAGAATCCTCGTTGGTGAACACACATAATTACTGGAAACTACACGAATAAGTACATGAGGGAGATTCATATGAATGAGTTGTAAATGAAAAAAAGTCACTATTTCGTTTTTTTTTAATCTAATTTTTACATCAACTCCAGGAAAATAATTTCCCCTTTAGGACCTATTTCATCTTTAAAGTTGCTATATATAGGGTCTTTTTGAGGAGAGGAGGGAGTGTACATGTATCTTGAAGAGACCCTTTTTGTAGAAGGCAGGGAAGAGAGAGGCCGGCAAATCGTTCCACAGTCGAGCTATTTAACTCAAGAACTATTAAGCCACAGAAGCGACCCATTCTCATGTGACAAATGTCAAACGCGTATAAATATATGTTGTTTGGCGTGTTTCCCGACTACGCACCGGTGTCGAAGGGATCAATGACTCTATTTTCCCGGAGCATCTTCTATCTTCGGAGAAGCAATAAATATAATAACACGAAGAACTTAATCAAAGAAAGTTGTAATCGAAATGAAAACTTAACACTATTAAAATACCAATTGATAATAATAATTAGTCTACCTGTACCATCTGACAAAAATTGAAATTTATTGTCGTAGGCATAGTTTGGTGGTTGAAACAACTGGCGTTATTTTTTCAAGAAATTTAAATTTATTAAATTTCTTGACCCAGATCTAGAGGTTAAATGCAGAATTGAAGCAGCAAGAACTGAGTTCATTAAAATGAAATTCCTCTTCTGCAATGACAATATCAGCTTAAAACTAAGGCAGAGAATGCTAAAATGTTATGTGTGATCGGTCTTGCTCTATGGATGTGAAACATGGACCTTGAAAGTAAATACCATGAACAGGTTAGAGGCTTTTGAAATGTGGCTTCACCGGAGAATGCTCAAGGTCCCATGGACCGACATCATCACCAACATAGAAATTCAGGCGGGCTAGAGCAGATAGAGAACTGCTTACATTAATAAAAATCAGGAAAATTTCATATCTGGGTCATATACTTCGATGGGAGAAGTATCACTTGCTCCATTTAATATTGAAAGGCAAGATCGAGGGTCGCCGAGGGCCTGGTAGGAGACAAATGTCTTGGCTGCGTAATATACGAGAGTGGACCGGCATTAGAAGTGTGGAGGAGCTATTCCGGGCAGCGCAAGACAGAGATACATTTTCAATAGTGATCGCCAACGTCGGGGGGACCTGATACGGCACACAAAGAAGAAGAAGAAAATGAAGGAAAAATAAGTTCTTACATATTACATACGCATGTGTTCATCATTTTATACCAAAATCTTAGAAAAAGCCATACAGGTGTGTAACGCAAAATGATTTTAAAAATGTCAATTTGGCAAACGAAACCTTAATAAGTTACCCGTCTCAAGAATAAATTCGCAAATCGTTACTATATAGACGTCGTAATCGGATTATTTACAATGTCATTTTTTAGTAAGGATACGTGGGGTTCAGCATTTTAAAGTAAACCAGCACTTAGGAACTGTACGAAGTATGTATATAACATACAATGTGACATGGCACTTGTATCCCCACACAAAAGTACGTGTAATAAAGTCTGTGAAAAGGGCTTTTAAGATTTTAACACATATCATACTGGAAGGCTTTAATAATAGAATGCTGTGGGGGCAGACGTTTCATTCTCACACAAGCGACTGTCGACAGTCAAAAGATGAACAAATATTACTGAAAAGTGTTTGTAAACTAACCGCCCACGTAGTACATTGTGCTATGCACACTGCTGGAAACACGCAATAGAAGTGTATTGCAGGCGTGTCTCAGCAGATCCTTACTTCTGCTCAGTCCCTGAAACCTAAAAGTCCAGAGTACCTTAGAGTACGGCTCCGCGATTTGGTCCCAGAACTTTGCGATACACAGTGAAAGGTTATGTTAAAAAAAGTGCATAAGAATATTACCTTACAAATCGCGAAATCGTCAGAATCTTGGCAACCACGCTGAAAGATATGCTCACTTTAAAGAAGTCTCGCTTGCCAAAAGAAAACACATATCAGATGTAATGTCTCAATGTAAAATCATAAACAGTAACTAATCACTTTAACCTTAAATCAAGGATGAATTTTACAAGAATCCCTGAAACCTTTTGTTGGGTACAGATAAATATAAAGGTATCTTTATAAATAATGCAATTCTAGTTCTGTTTCTTGGTCGTATGTGGGGTTACTGTCTCTGGCTTATCTGACACATTATATAAAGTGTATTTTGTATTTGGTTTAATAAAAAGTTATCATTCATTTAAAAAGAAATCATACTCAATGTTATTGAAATATAGCCCGATCCCAATACCTTTTTGATCTATACTAATCGTAATAATACAAACTTTTCAAAGCAAACGTCAAGATTGACTTGATTATAATAACAAACACTAACAAATTTATGAATTTAACCACCACCTTCAGAAGGATGTTACATACTTAAATTTATTCCTGAAGAACTCCTTTAGAATTATTATTTCATATTGTAATTATGTAACATATTATAATAATAATAATAATAAAAACACAATCAGGTAGAAATGCTTAGAAATTTTTTCCATAGGAAAGCTAATAGCTCAGAAATGCACAAAATAATTTGCAAGGCAGATAGAAATATTACACCTTTAAATTTATATGACGAGAATGCCAACATTCTTATAACCTAACTAACCAGGAATTATTAGATTCCTGGTCAAATAAAATTATTCACGCAAAACACTTCAATTATCTCAACCAAACGTATGTTGACAAACTTTCGTCAAACAAATGGTTGAGTATTGGAGAGTTGAGCGCAGAAATAGAAGGATTTATGCTTGCCATTCAAGATAGAGTCATTAATACTAAAAATTATAGAAAGCATATAATCAAAGATATAAATCAAATTGATGATTTATGTAGAAAATGTTTGGCTTTTCCCGAAACTATAGAACATATTATATCGGGATGTTCTATATTAGCGCCTTCCGAGTATACATTTAGGCACAATCAGGTTTTAAAAATAATTAACCAAAGTTTGGTAATTAAACATAACTTGATTGACTGCCGTAATATAGTACCATATTATGAATATGAACCAAATTCATTTTTAGAAAATGAATTTTATAAAATATATTATGATAAAACTATACTAACAGACAGAACAATTAGTCATAATAGACCTGATATAGTTTTACATGACAAAATTAAAAAAAAAACTTATATCATTGATGTAGCTATTCCAAATTCCTGTAATATTCAAAAAACTATTTCTGAAAAAATAAGAAAATAAACAGATTTAGGAAACGAGATTAAAAGAATTTGGCATTCTCGGACTATAAAAATATTGCCATTTGTTATTTCGGCCACTGGCATAATACCTAGGAATCTGATTCAAAATTTAAGCATATTAGATTTGTCAAAGAATTTGTATATAAAAATGCAAAAATCAGTCATTTTAAATACATGTAGGATTACAAAGGATTTTTTAAATATTTATATTGAGGGATCGGTAGGATTTGTAGGTTCAATTAGAAATGCCACAGAGCCGAACCCTCTGATATGAAAATATCTGGAGTCGGTGAATTATATTCCCATTTGGTCTCTAGTAGGTTGACATGTTGTTCTTGTATTTATAATACTTATATAGTGCAATTGCATAGCGTGGGTTGATTTGGGGAAGTGTGTGAAAGGGTTTAGTTTTTCCTTCTTTATTTCCTTTTTTTTTTTGGGAAAATTTAACCCGGACATTTAAATCTGGTGCATAAAATTGGATAATCTGTAAAGCGCCGTTTTTGTGAAAAATCACCTCAAGGGCGCTTATGTTCATAATTGTGATCCAAAATCTACTATTCGCAATCCAAACTTATCGCTGCACAAAAAGTATCGTAGTGAATCAACTGGAATCACAACCAAAATCATATTGAAATGTATTTCATTTCTTTGATAATAATTATGTGATGTACTATTATGTTAAAGAGCCAAACATAAATAAATAAAGTAAATTAACCAATAGTTCCAATTGCTACCGACTGTCTGGAGTCATTGGTACTAGGTACTGTTGTGAAGCTGAAGGGGGTGTGGAAGAGATGATGAGGTCACGAAACGTGTCTTAAAGCAGATTTTTGACCTGTCTGGAGTGTCTAGAGTCTACTGGTGACTCTCTCAACAAGTCTCGCGTTTTCTCAGTTCTATAAAAGTTCATAGACTTGAATAACTGCAATATTTTATTTGTCCTATCCTCTTATAGATTATCCTCAACATTATAACTATCTTTCTTAATTTTATCAGCACAAAGCACTCTTTTTTGGGTGAATTAAAGAAAAAATGTTTTCTAGTAATTCCATATCACTTTTCTAGGGATTGTCTGTTCAGTGTCTGTGTAGCATCGCGTGTGGTTTATACCTTTTAGTAGACGAAAATGTTTCGGAAAGACTTGCAAAAACATGTAGAGTTTTCGTGAACGAGAGTGACATCATATTCAGCTTTGTGCGGATAGCGTGCTAACATGTTGATGTCGATGAAGTCTATGTGTAAATATGGAAAGTTGCACAGTGCGAAGACAATAATATATTTAAAAAATATATATTTTTTAACATCCCCAATCAATTCGTTTTTTTCAAAGGTGTGAGCAAAAATAACCAGAATCAGAATACGATTTTAGAATTGCCAATAATTAATATCTTTGCAGCGTTTATTTATTTTTACTTTTGTTTGATTCCTTTGCGGTTTTGAGATATTTAGATAAATACTGTACTCTTCTACGCGCTATGCACTACACATTAAACAATAATTCCAGTTGTTCTGTAAAAGTAGACTTGCTTCCAAAAAAGGAGGTTTCTTATTTTATCTTATTTAATTAATGAAAACCTAAATGTCCCCTGAAATGTCTGAAAAAGTAGTACTTACTAGGTTACTTAATTACGCACCATGAATATTTCACGTGACTTTTTTTTAATTAAAAAAAAAGTAATTATAAAAATTTTTCAAAGAAATGTCACCATATACCTATTTGATATATCTGGCGGAATAAAAAGTTAGTACCTATCTAACACGGCCACTACCTTGAACTGCAACAAGAACGTAACAAACTAATTTACCGACAGATGAAATTTCAAATGATCGATTTAAAACAAGGCTTCGCTGTGCTCAATAAAATATATTTTTAACCGTCCATAAATGCACATCCTTTTGGGAAGTTCAAGAGAATTCATAACTCATGTAGGTATTAGCCAGACTTCAATTCTGTTTTAGAGCAGACCGCATATCTTCAATAGAACTTTAAGTGAATTTAAATCCTTTCAGTCTACTACGTCTTGCCATTCAATGATGAATGTACGGGGAACTGTGCCAACATCTGATTAAAAGAACATCAAAAGCTCGCATTGAGTGTATTTTTCACAAAGTATTTTTTTTTACAAAAAATAAATAGATTTTTTTTACATTAGCTCCACACAGAAGGTCATCTTTGTGGATGCTGTGTGGAGGGTCGTTTTAAGGAAAAGTAGGAGAGGAAAGGGGTAATAGTGGTGGATAAGAATCTGGTGGTCAGTGTGTCCAGGTTTGACAGACGTGTAAAACATAACTCTTACTGTAGTGTAAGACAATGGATCGAGAGAGTCCGGCCGAAGAGGTCAAATGACCTCCCGCAACTGGCCTTTTCCGATTCGGCCTGCCACGCAGTTGGTGGACTGACGCATCCACCACCAAGACCTGGGCACCTCACCCCACGGACATGGGCATCCCTGCTAAGTCACCAAACGTAGCGAACCATTTGTGGTAACCTATGGCAATGGTTATTCAATAAATGGTTCCGGGCGGTACCCATACCCGCCTCCCAAAATGTTAATTATAAAGTGTCTCTAAAAAAAGTTGACGGTTTATGGACACAATTTGCCTTTGAATAGGAAATGGCTGTCAAGTAAAATAATAAAACAAAAACAACCGACAAAACTGTATTATGTCATAAAATATTAGACATGTTAGCAATTTATGATTAATGTAAGGAGTTAGTCAGTTAGTGAAACGAAACAAGAATTCAAATAATAATAAATTTATTACGAAAAGTTAATAAATCGTACCTACTAACTTGTATTTAAAAACATTATAGAATAAAAATTATTTTACGAAGCCAGCACAAAAAAAATTGCGATTCGCCAGTGAATTATTTTATTTTTATTTTATTTATTAGCGTAAAAAGTCTTACATATATCTCACCTTTATAACTTTTCCACATGAATATTTATATAATTGATAAAATAACATCATTCAAATAAGACCACAAATCAAAAAGAAAAATACCTGGAATATGTACCTATTCCTAATATAAACAGTTCTGATCGGTCAGTGACTGAGTTGGCATCACGTTTGGTTCTCACCCAAGGGTCCCTCGTTCGATTCTTCGGCTGGCTTAGTCCTCCATCACGACTCAAGCAACATTTTTCGATTACTGTGGTGGTAGTACAAGATTTTTTAAATGTTGTCAGGTTATTCGTAACCCGGGAATGTTTATTTTTCTTTTAAATAAAAAAAATTAAATAAATAGTGCATCTACTTACTTAAATCTGTTTTATGAAATATTTCCAAAGATTGCATTTAAACATAAAATGGATAATAATAAATACTTATCTTTGAAGAATTGGTGTTATTCAAATTCAAACTGCTGAAAGCAAAAGAGGAAATGTGATGAAAAAAAAAAACAACAAAAAAAAAAAAAAATTTCCGTAATAATTCTTGAAGGCATTTAAATTATTTTACCTACCTACTGTTATTCCGTGTAATGTAGAGAAATTGGTTTTTATTTTCACCTAATTGAAAGGTCAAAAAAAGTTATTAAAAAAAATATCCCGTTACTTTACCTTTTAAAAATAAAAATAACAATAATTGTCACTTTAATTTGGGAGGCGGGAATGGGTACCGCCGCCCCGGGAACCTTTATTGGATAACCAACACCTCTGCCATAGGTCACCCCAAGTGGTTCGCAACTTTTGGTGTTTTAGCAGGGGTGCCCGGATTCATGGGGTGAGGTTTGTCTAGGTCTTGGAGGCGGATGACCAGGACATACTGAACCCCAGATTCCTACCCACCCCTTAAACCCTTTTGGTTCCCAGAACTCTCCTCTCCTTCCTTTCCTTAAAAAAACCCCTCCACACAGCATCCTTAAAGATGACATAGGCCCTGAGGGAAATTATTTTCCTCAGGGCCTCCTGTGTGGAGCTCATGTTAAAAAAATAATAATAGACTTTTCAAAGAAGGTGACGAAGTTTCACTTCCTTGAGTTGCCCGGTCAACAGAGATATCAATGAAGGCCTAACGATAGGATTACAGCCGACACGATAATTATATGCAATTGAAAAGAGAGAAAATATATATTTTTTCGATAATAATTTTAAATAAACTAAATTTAGATTGCAGAAAAGTGTAAACATGGTATCTATCCATTAGAATTTTTAAAAGAAGTGTTCAAAAGATTAAATGCTTGCCCCAATTTTCTTTTCTTTCTGCTTTATGTTGAATTGATAGTATTTTTTAGTGCGTCTTTCTCCAATTTCAGAAGTCTCAATGATTTATTTTCGTTTTATTAGCTCGTTCCCAAGAATTATCGCCCTCATTAGATAAATCATCACCACACCAAACTGTTCGATTATTAAGGTATCAAAAAAGTGAAATTTAATATTTATTTTCCTGCCCATTGCTTATGAGATTATTATGGATGATTTGAAAAATCTAAGAAGAAATATCATCAACATATTATTTATTGGTGTTTAGACAATTTTTCAGAGAATATATGCAAACATCATGAAGGGTTAGTAGGAAAGATGTATGAGGGATAGGTAGGAGGTTCTGCGGGTCAGTGTATCTAGAAGTGACGGACATATATGAATCCGTTGCGGTGCAAGTCGATAGGTCGATAGAGTCCGGATGGAGAGGTCCAGGTCAACCAGTCTTCGTTTTCGCCACCAAGACCTAGACCTAACCTCACCCCAAGAACGCGGGCACCCCTGTTCACCTAACGTCTCTAACTATTTAGGGTGACCTATAACAGAGATATTCTTTATCAAATAAATGGTTTTCGAGGCGGCGATACCATGCCCGCAACCGAAATGCAAATTATTTGACGAAGCAGAAGAAATTATGCATATGACATTAGATTTTTACTGGAGAAAGATTCGTTGTGTAATAGATAAAATTCATAAAATATATTTACACCGTTAAACTTTAATTGGTTGTGTTAAAAAAAATTCAATGTCCACATAAGGTGAAAATGTACAAACGTTTCTGTTAAAAATAAGCAAGTAGAAAGTCATAGATTTCTGTGTTCATCACACTACCAAATTAGAAATGCTGCATAACTTCTGAAGCAATAATGAATTCAAAATAAACATTTTGCTGTGCTTTCTAAATGAAATATTTTTTCTATCTTGAAAGAACACCTATATAACATTTTTTACTTGTTTATTTTTTGACTGAACCGATTACACCTTAAAACGGGCATCTTAAATCAGAGTCTGAAAATGCCTATTGTGTGAGGCAATCGGTGAAAAAATTTGTTGAAAAAATCAGTTCATGGTTTCAAAAAATGAAAGTTATTTTAAAATGGAATTCCGCCATGAATTAACTCCCTTTATATTCTAACGATTTTCGAATCGATCAAAAATGTTGATATCAAAATAATTTTTAGAATTCTCTAGCTAAACTTACTTAGTGATATATTATTATTTTGAAACGTTTCCGCTTTAATTCTTATAATATTTGCAAATTGCCTATGTGTGAATATCATTTCATGTCCTCTCAAAAATCACCGATTAAAAAAATGTTGACTTCGGTTAAAATTTTTTGATGAAATTATTTCGAATTTGATGAACTAATTTCATTCGAACGTAATTTACGTTACGCTGGTTTCACAGTTAATTTCATATTTATTTGTTAATTAATAACCGAAATAAATTGAATATACCACAAATTAATTTACACTTTAATCAATTTAATGCAAATGAAACACATGATTTCATCAAAGACTTGTCGGCGGCTGCAACAATTTGCCAGTCGGGTGTGCATTACCATGGCCCATACCATCTACACGGATTCCACCGGTAGCTGGCGGGTAGCATGAAGTATACCTATAATGCGCTAAGGTGTTTGCCTCGAACTATTTGTGGAATAATTCTGATTGAATTGACGACATCTGCAGATGCTCTGCTCGGCAGCGTGAGTGTGCGAGTGGGTGTGTGCCCTATGTGCAGATGTGCAGCCATTGAATGCCATGTAATCAGCAATGCAGTAACCGCCTGCTTGCACTTGAAGCGGTCTAATGCAGATCTTGGTAAATATGATGCAGTTTCTGGAGAGATTACTTCCACAGGCGTGCGTCTGAAACGTCTTAACTAGATGATGTAAGAAGGATTGGTATTCTGTGGGTAATTAATGTTCAAAATTAATATTTTGAACGCATTTGTTAGATTTCAAGCAAATGATCTGGACTTGATTCAAAAGGTTCTGAAGACCCTGAAAACCCTTCCTTCGGCAGTTCAAAGTTAAACCTACTTAACAACCTATTATTCTGAAGAAAAATATTTTTTAAATAATTGAAACGATATTTATTTGTTAGAAACGCAGATTTTTTTATAAACGCTGACAGGTTTCAGAACAACCGTTCCTTCGTCGGGGCAAAATATACTAACCAGACTTTACAAAATAATGTGTGAACATAATATATTACTAAATGTTGGGGTGGGGTATGGGCGTGAACTCGCTGGCTAAAAAAAAATTCATGACCTATTAGTATTGCATAGTTAAACTCTTCTCTTGCAATTGCGCATCCCTTGTTAGAAACTTGGAGAGTTTCATCGCCAACGTTCCTTCTATAAAACTACTATTAATCGTCCGTTCTATTTTACGTGTGACACCATTGTCGATAAACTATTTGTTTTGAATCGTCAATTGGCTATTTATAAAATATTATCTTAAATGCAATATAATTTTTATCAACTAAATCGTCAAGATGCCGTGTAAATGTTTAGTCAACGAGCGTAAAGGTGTTTCATATTAAAAAAAATATATATCTGGAATATCTATCAACATGTAAGTGAAAGTTTAGGAAACTGTGTTTTTTTTCATTCACATATGTTTTCAATTAATATTGTATTCACCGATACATTGTAGGTATAACATGTTTGTGGTGTAAGCACAATTTTTAGGTTTCCGTAGCTTCAAAGCTATTCGACCTGAGTGTAAGAACTCCTCTGTCTTAAAAACATTTTGAAGAACATTTCGTCAACAGCACATTGATTGTAACCGATGGATGAAGCAGTGCCGACAATATTATACTTATTATATTGGTATATGTAATTATGTTCGATAGGTTATGCAGTAAAAAAATAAAAGCAAAATACCTGTAATGAAAACTGATTATTATATTTACTAGACTTGTCAAAAAACCGGTAAGAACAGAGGTTCTGGGTTCTGGTCCCAGTTGCGACCATTAACTTTTTATTTTTCTGTGTCTTGTTCTCTTTCATATTTGCGTTTAAATTATTATTGTTATCTTCTTCTTCAATGATATTAACACAGTATCTACTATTTACATAAATGTGTTTTATTGATGTGATAAGAAATAAACGATTTTTATTGTCCACAAATATCAATCAAACGTCAAGATACTGAATAATAACCATGGAAACGGTCCGGCGTTACGCCCATATTGGTCGCCATTTTGTGCAAATTTTTGGACAGAATGTTTTATCGGTATGACAAGACCTCCTAGGTTTTTTATTTAGTCTTTGGTAAATTATAATTAAATTTACGTTTTGAATACATAAATAAAGGTATTCATAGAAATTTTACATATTATTATTGAAGCTTTGCAAGCTACGTCAATAGGTAGAGATTTTGTTAAGAATTAATTAAATTTTCCTTTTGAATCATTACTCGCTACCATAAATGAATAAGTAATATATCATCACCCAAAGTATAGAAAAAAAAATCAGAGTGTGCAATTCACAAGCAGTAGAAGTGAAACCTCTAGAAAACTAAAGTAGACAAAATTGGGAAGTCTATGAGGCACTTTTTTTATCAATGCGAATGATGATTTTTTTCATATTTTTGTCGTCTATTGCTAGGGCACCTTTTTCTATAAACTTAAGTCATCTTTTTAGTTTTTGTGTTTTCTTCTTCTGAGTCGTTTCTTTTGTGTTTTCTTTTGCATGTTAATTTTGGATTGGATATTGATTTGACAAAAATAAAGATTCGACACTTTGTCGACTAAACATCTGCAAAAAATCGTCAGGCGCTTTATACCACTACACCTGGAAACCTTCGTCGGATCGTGGATTTATCATATAAAATAAATATGTTATTCCTATCTCATTCTCTCGCAGACTTAATCCTGTAGATGTATGAGTTTGTCTCTTTTAGTGTCGCTCGATTCCGTTTCATCGAGTTTCAAATCACAACGGTGCTAAAGAAGTTTTCACTTCAAAAAATTATTTCGATAACTAATTGAAGGAAACTCATAATCTTCATCCCACACGACCAATTCTTAAAAGCGTTTCACGTCAAACGTTGTGTGTTACTTCCAACACTGAAACACAACACAAAGCAAGACATGTCTGCGGAGTGATTTTCCTTAAACGCCGTGTTTTTCATTACGTCGCATCGAGCAGATCGCCCTTAGCGATGCGGTTAACAAAGCCTTGGTTTGCTGCAACCCCCCCCCCCACATCCACTGCTATTTTCTTTCATTTTCCGCTCCGCGTTCAATTAAAAGAAGACATTCTTTTTTTTTCCTTTCTGTAAAAAAAGGCAGCGCACATCCGGGAAACGGCACTCATTATTTATCGATGGTAAATGAAAGAGTGCTTTACGTTTGACAGAGAAATTGAATTTGATTGCAAATGATTACGTGTGCATTGATCATAATATTTATGTGATTTTTTCAAGGTTCTTAAAATGCAATTAAGATACTTTTTCAACAAGAGAGCTTTTAGATTAGTTCGTTACTCTTGAAAGCCTTTTTAATTAACTGCATTTTCTACCAGGCTACAAAGGACTCTTTTTTTTCAGTAATCAAACAATAAAAGGTCCCTTCTTCTCTCACATTATACTTCTTCTATTTTTTTTAAATATATTTTCCAACGTTGAATATCTTATTATAATGATAGTATTGTGAAATTCCATCTTGTAATTTTATCTTATTTTTGTTCAGATAAACATATTTTACAACGTTGAATAGCTTATCATGAAGATAATGTTATGAAATTCCATTGTGTAATGATAGTATTATGAAATTCCATCATGTACCTAATATTTATCTTATTTGAGAGAGCTTTTAGATTAGTTCGTTACTCTTGAAAACCTTTTTAATTAACTGCATTTTCTACCAGGCTACAAAGGACTCTTTTTTTCAGTAATCAAACAATAAAAGGTCCCTTCTTCTTTCATATTATACTTCTTCTATTTTTTAAATATATTTTCCAACGTTGAATGTCTTATTATAATGATAGTATTGTGAAATTCCATCTTGTAATTTTATCTTATTTTTGTTCAGATAAACATATTTTACAACGTTGAATAGCTTATCATGAAGATAATGTTATGAATTTCCATTGTGTAATGATAGTATTATGAAATTCCATCATGTAATATTTATCTTGTTTTTGAACAGATAAACATATTTTCCAATGTTGAATAATTTGACGACCTCCGTAGTCCAGTGGCTAAGACTCTTGACTCACATTCCAGAGGTCGCGGGTTCGAACCCGGCATGCGCAAATAAATTTTATTTGATTAATTTTGTGTTATTTCACAATTAATTCATTTAAAATAATAAATAGTATATTTGCGGCATGTTCCAGAGTGGAAGATACTATTAGTATCGCCCTGGTGTAAGACCACCATTCAGAATTGAAACGTTGCTTGAAAATGGCTTTAGCCGTGTTTAGTGACCAGATCTGAATAGCCAGGTACTTCCCAACCTTCCTCTTCCCCACCTCCTTCCCCTCCCCACTACCTTCAGCCTCACAACATACCCCAATTGGGGATGCCATAGTCTCACTGGCTCCAGACGGGAGCAGTTGAGATTCTTGTGCGGTATTCACTGTAAAAAAAAAGCTTATCATGATGATAACGTTATGAAATTCCATGTGTGATATTTATCTTATTTTTTAACAGATAAACATATTTTCCAATGTTGAATAGCTTATCATGATGATAACGTTATGAAATTCCATGTATATCCACATATTTATCTTATTTTTGAAGAGATAAATATACTTTCAAACGTTGAATAGTGTTATGAAATTCAGGTGTGTAATATTTCTCTTATTAGATAAATTTAAACATTGGATTTCTTATTATGATGGTAGTGCTTAGTTTATTTGTTTATTTGAGACACAAACAGGATATTTATAAAACATTTTTGTGGGTAATATATAATAAAGTAAAATATAAATATAAACATCCATAGACTAATGTGTCTGCAGTAATCACATAGGTTTGCATTTTCACAGAAGCAAATATATGAAAAACAATGCAAGTATTATTTATACACAACTTGAAAACTTATGTACAAAATTGAAATACATAATGATAAATGTACAATATTTATGAAGTATTTACTGAAAAGTAATAAAACATCAAATTTTTTTTTAAAGTGCACAATTAGTGAAGATATTTTTTGAAACATGCTATATTTACAAAAATATCTATGAAAGTGTGTATTTTAACAAGATCGTTGTAAGATCGAGACATTCTAGACATAGGATTAAAATATCCAGTATTATTGGTAAAAAAATCGGTCCAAAACATGTTAAGGTTTCTTGTAGATTTGTGCTTGGCGTATAACTTGATTTACTGTCTACACGATTATTCACAATTTTATAAAGCATTAAGAGGTCATTTATGTTTCGTCTTTTAGAAATTCTATTGTGTAATTTTCATGTTAGTAGAGGTCATCGTCCGAAAGTTTTAGCTAGGTTAGGTTTAATAAAGTTAGTTGCAATATTACAATCATCAAGTTGCTAACGTACACTTTCAAAATCGATTTTATGAACTTCGTCATTGCAATCAGGTTAAGTGCTATGTATTGAGTTCTACGCCGAACCATTTGTCAGTCTCAAGGTAGTTTTATTACATTTTTCTTCTGAATCAAAAACTACCCTCCATTACGGGTGTTTGATTTTATATTGAATGCATTCACCCTCTTCTTTCTCTACGCTTTTTATTGAAGATGTAAACTCGTCGAAAGACTCTTGCAATAAATCGTTACATTTTTATGGTTGAAGGACATTGTAGATGCTCGTAGCTCGTAGGTCAGAACTTTTAATGATAAATCGTGTCTTTCGCAAAGTTTCTCAATACGGAAAGAGAGTCTTGCTTTTCTGTTGCGAGGAGTGATTCAAAATGAACCCTACGTTGTTTTTTTATTATTAAATTAGTTTACATTCAGAACATGAACGTCAAATTGTTTGAAATCAGCATGAAAGCATTGTTTACTTGTGAGGGAACTTGGTTAAAAAAATATATATAAATATTCTCCTCTTCCGTCCACCATTAAATCTTTTTAATGGAAGCGAAGCATTTTGAGTTACAAAACAACACATTGTAAAGCTGAATTATTACATGTACAAAAGTTGTATTAATAAATCAATAAATTTGATCAGAATCTCAGTTTCGTGCATAAAACTTTCTTGAGCCCAATAGATCAAAAACAAAAATTGAAATATTAGTTTCAATTTTCATTGAAGTATACTATAGTGGGTATTTACCAAATTTTACTTCTGGTAAATATCCACTTTTGTGAATCCTTTTCATTCAGAATTTAACAAGGTGTGTATTTAAATTGTATTATTACCATTTCCAAATAAATCCAACTGCTTTTTTGTTGTCTAATTTTTTGTAGACTAATTGCAAAAGTAGCCTATTTGAAAATATTATTTTTCATTAAAATTTTCTTTAGTTCATGAAGCATTTGCTTTCGATAATCTATCTATCTATATCCGTCTTCTATCGTCTATCGTCTATATAAATAAAAATGAATCGCCGAAATGTATGTGTACCAAAGGGTTCAACATCTTGATTTAAAAAAAAATCTTTCATGTTTTAGAAATAATTACTAAACAGAGACTATTATTGGAAGACCACTGCTTCGTTAAAACAATGTTTTATGAAGGGAAAGGTGTGTTCTCAGATTCATGGGCTTCGTTCAAGATTTCAAAACGTATTAAATAGACTTCATAGCGTAATAAGCGTCGAATGGTCTTGTTTTATGATCGGCCATCCATACTCTAGCACCACATAAACAAACTTACCGAGCAATATTGGTTAGATCCAGAATGTAAGAATTGAAGCTTAGTTAAAGAAAGAGAGAGCTTTTTGAGGGAGAGGTCGACTCGGACGGTAGCCGATGTTTTCACCTCTTCCTCAAACTCGATAAATGCTGGCGTCCCACAGGGATTGGTTCTGTCTCCGACTTTGTTTTTGTTGCACATCAATGACCTTTTGTCATGGGCACCAATTTATTTTTACGCGGATGACAATATCGTCCATGATAGCTTTTTGTTTGACAAGCACCCAAAGGGCTCACAAACTCCAATGGATCAGAGGGCTTTGAAGCAAAGAAGTGTTTTCTCTTGGGGAAAATAATTTAATGTTTCAAAGGCCCAATCATGTCTGATTACATCTAAAAGGGATCGAAATTAAAATATAGTCTCCTTCAATGGAAGCAATCTTCCGAATAGGCCCTCCATTGCTATTCTTGGTGTAAATCTAAGTGACCAACTCAGATATTGGGGCTCCATCGAAGCCAGAGTTAAGTTAGCCTCTCAAAAACTGGACATACTCTACATGGCCCGCAGATACTTTAATTGTACACAACTGCTAACTCTGAACAAATCACAAGTGCGCCCCACGGTTGAATTTGGCAGCCACTCTGGTTTGAAGTTCCAAAATACCTAGAAAAACACTCGAATCTGTGCAGAAATTTCTCCCAACTTAACAAACTGATTGAAATCTTTCTAGCACAGGCGTCAGGTGGGAAAGCTATCCTTTTTCTATCGGTATTTCAATGGAAGGTTATCTCAGAGGCAAAAAAGTTCATAAGTTCGATAACGAAAGTTCGGTAACGTAAGTTGACCGGTCAGTGGCTGAGTTGGCCACGCGTTTGAGTCCCACCCAGGTGTCGCGTAATCGATTCCTCGGCTGGCTAAGTTCTCCACCACGACACAAGCAACATTTAACGTTTTTAATTATTTATTAATATTAATGGTATAAATATACCATAAACACAGATGACATATCACAAAATCATAGTTGTACATAAGAAATAAAAAAATAATTGTATAACAGTTAATTGTGGCATTTAGTTGAGAAATGACACAAAAAGCTACAATTACGTACAACACTATATAGTATAATAAAATTAATATTGATTGAAAATATTTGATAGTATAGCCTTCTTGTACCTACCTTCCATGCAGTTAAATAATTCCGCCACATCTGCGAATGTATTATTAACTTCATGTAACCTAGGTACAAGCGAGTGTTTCGTATACTCAGTCCTGTTATTGTCGTATTCAAACAGGATTTTAGAACGAGTGGTTCTTGTCCGAATAAGAAATTCAATGAGCTTAGTTAAATCATGACTGTCTATTCTACCACTTAAAATTTTGAACATAAATATTAAGTCAGATATAATTCTTCGATCTTCAATTATTTTATCAAGTAATTGTAGTTTATGTTTTCATAAATACCGGGAATACCGAGTTTAAAATTAATATGTCTAAGAAATTTATGTTAATTTTTTTTCGATTGAATCTGAATGTATTTTAAAATGGGGGGACCAGAGCGAGGAGTTATATTCGACTTGACCACGTACTAAGGATGTATACAAAAAACTTAGTGTTGAAATATTCCTAAAACCTTTGGAATTTTCTGCTTTTTGTAGTGATAGTAGGAGATTTTCAAACATTGTCAGGTTATTCATAAGCCGAGACTGTTTGTGTTTAAAAAAGGTACCAATCTTAATAAAAAATACAACCAGAATGATATAAAAATGGCGTGCATTTTTACATGGAAAATAAATCTTTTAATGTTAAAATTACTCCAAGTATCGGTAAGCCCTGAAAAATAAAAAAAATAGCTATCTTTACCTATGATAGACTGGAATTACTCGAAAGAATTCAATTAAGAGTGCCTATCAGACAAATCAGGCAAAATCGTACTATAAATATGCCGCAATGCAACAATAACTGCAAACAAAATAATTCAGTACCGAACATTATTAAACCTAAAATCAATAAATAACATTTACACATACATGCTACTAATTACAGAGAATATATCCACCACTTTATCCATCCCACCTTCCCAACCAATGCTAATGTAACAATTTTTCTTTACTTAATAATTAATGTCGGTGAAAACCTATTATTGGTTAAAGAATGTACACGTGATTTATTTTTAAATTATTAAGTTATTGTAACTGTTGGTTTTACAAAAAAAAAAATAGAACACTCGGAAATGCATTAAACTAAAGGTTGGCTTAAAAGGGTAAAGATGTTTCTCCGGGATGCTGAATGCTGGTACAGTGGTCCTCACCATGGAGGCTGAATTAAAGAGGGGAAGGTTGTGTGGAAGTAGGGTGAAAGGAAGGTAGTATTGGTCTATTGTGGGGTAGTACGGTCTAGGTGTGGGTTAAAGCCTCTATTCACTAGATAACACAACACTTATCCGGTCAGCATTGTGTTTGTTGCAGCCTCCGGGAGGCTTTTGTGATTTCTGTTTGAAGCCTTTTTTATCTTTAAGCTCTCCTATATGCTGAAAGCTTTTCCTTTTTCATTGCTTCTACTACTGAGGGATGTAAACATCACATAACTTGAGATTTGATGTTGATGATCGACTGAGATATTAGATTCTTTGTTTTTTTTCCTTGAGAAGGAAGAAGTTCATATGAAGTCATCGCAAAAACACAAAATAAATGCTGACGTGGTCTCGCAACGAGAGTTTTAATTTTTTTTTCTTAATTATTCAATTCAATTATTTATACATTTTAAAACATTACAAAATAAAATTTCAATACGTTTTAAAAGAGTATTAAGATTTAAAATTTAAACAGGTTTAAGTAATTTATATTTCACAATCATACTAACAGCAACAAAGCTTGTTGTCTTAATTGTGCTTCATTGATATTAAACATATCGATATTCGAAGTGATTCTATTTAACAACAAGACAGCTCTCCCGACTGGGATAACCATTGGCAAATTAGTTCTGCAAGCCGGGAGATAAAACAGTCTATGCTGTCGATGACGGAGATAACCATCGGGAATATAGAAACTAATGCTCTCCATGATAGCCGAGTTTTCGAACCTTCCACGAATCAGTCTGAAGAAATGTGTTACAATGAGCGCATCCCTTATGACCCGAAGGATCATACCAAGCATGCCCATGAATATATTCGCACCGTATATGATTGAACATGTTTTTAAAATCGCCCTAAATCTACAAATATTTAATAAAAAGGTACGGAATGAACAATATTTGTACGACTGAATTGAATACGATTTTCTTTGCTCGCAAAAAAACAAAGTAAATCACGTCCCGCGTGCTACTAAGTATTCGTTTATTCATTTTTAATAAATTGAATCTTACTGCATAAAAAAATCAATAAAAAAATTATGATCTGATAAAGTCCACGACGTATCTCTCACAACAAACAATCTGATATTTTGCTAATGTATGCACAGTTTCGGATTGTTGTAAATGGAAGTGGTGCCCTCTAAGAGAAAGTGGGTAGGGTAGAGCCACGGATAGTAGCCATACGGTTCCTCAGGTAAAGAAATCTCAGAAATTTCTTCTGAACCCCCTCCAACATGAGAGAATACTTCACTTGGTGTGGGCTCCAAACCACCGACCCACTCTCAAGCCTACTCCTAACCAAAGAATTGTATAGTACTGTGAGAACCCGGGTGTCTCTGAAGTTTCTCGCAGTGCGTAGGATGAAACCCAACATTATCAGTGAAGTACTACACGTCATAATGATATGAGCATGAAAAGTTAGCCTACCACCAAACAAAATACCAAGATCTTTCATAGTGGAGACACGTTTTAAATTTAGAGCCCTCATAGTATACCGGTAAAACCAGATGTGATACGCTCTGGTGAAAGAAAGAGTGAAACATTTAGAGATATTGAATTCAATCTGATTCCGTTTACTCCAGTCAACAATTCTATCAATGTCTGATTGGAGTCGAATGCAGTCCTCTAAAGTTTGTATTTCCAAGAAAAGTTTTAGATCATCAGCGAAAAGAAGTGACCTGGAATGCAGAATAATTTCCGTTATATCATTAATAAAAATCAAAAGGAGGAGTGATCCTAAATTAGAGCCCCGAGGTACTCCTGAGAAAACAAGAAATAATTTTGATAAGAATATTCCATGTGATACAAATTGTTTTCTTTCAGTAAAATAGCTGGCAAAGAATGTAAGAAACCGGAAAGAAAAACATATCGTTGACAATTTATTTAATAAGATATCAATTATTATTATTATTTAATACGATATTAATTTATTTAATATTATTGTGTCATCGCGGCTGATTACAAATTCATTATAATACGTAAATTGGCATCACTGGCGTAAATAGTGTACCTAAATAAATAATTGTCTTTCTAAACAAAAAAATCAAATGTTCCGGTTAATGCCACTCTGTGATTCTGATTAAGATTAAAAGTTGGTTAAAAAATTACCCTTTTCAAAAAGTAATAATAAATATTATGTTTATCACGAAACAATGGCGTAAATACACGAAATAAATAAGGCGCAGAATAATGGAAAAGCGTGAAGAGAAGAGTAGCAGTTTATCATAAATAACGTTATAAAGACATAGCCCCCCCTCTTGGCAATGTTTTCAAATAACGAGTTTTTGAGATCAGATATTTTTTCCAAATTATGGCCGGGCGAAGCAGAAACAATACGGCCCGCCATTAAAAGGAGTTATATTAGGTAAAAGAATGGTGTTATCAGTAAATGCGCATTAAATTTTACGATGGCTTTAGTCTCGCGCCCAAAATTTACAGCCACGAATATTACAATAGGTATCACTAGAGGCGACCCTAAATCTCGGCGAAATGTCATATTGGGTGGCGAGCCGGTGAACAACCAGGATGCAATATTGATCAACAATTAAAAAATGTATAACATTATTCTCGCAAAATCATTGGTGTGTTATCCAAAAAGTAGGAACTTACAAACATGAATTTGTCCAAAAATTATAAGGTAACTATAATTTATTAGAAATAAAAATTGGTATTGAAAACTTACCTAATAGGTCTTCAAAATTCAATAGTGGAATCCTTTGACGACACATCATCAGAGAAAATCTAAAATAACGTAGTACAAAAACTGGGCGTACTGTACAGGGCCCGCAGATACTTTAATAGTACACAACTGCTAATGTACAAATCACAAGTGCGCCCCACGGTTGAATTTGGCTGCCACCTCTGGTCTGGAGCTCCAAAATACCTGAAAAATACCCTCGAGTCTGTGCAGAAACGGGGGTCCGTTTGATAGATTCTCCCATCTTAACAGACGGATTGCAATCTTTAGAGCACAGGCGTCGGGTGGGAATGCTATCCTTGTTCTACCGGTATTACAATGGAAGATGCTCCGAGGAAATAGCATCATTGATCCCTTCGGCACGGGTGCATAGTCGGGAAACATGCCAAACGCATGCCCAACATTTGTACACGGTTGACAATTGTCACATGAGAACGGGTCGTTTCTTCTACTCGTTCTTGTGTTAAACAGCTAGGCTGTGGAATGATTTGCCGGCCTCTGTGTTTCCTCCTTCCTACAACATGGGTCTCTTCAAGACCAATGTTCGTTCCTTCCTCTCCACAAAAAGACCCTCCACACAGCATCCCAGATGACATAGGCCCTGAGGGAAATTATTTTCCTCAGGGCCTCCTGTGTGGAGTTAATGTAAAAAAAAACAATAAAATCTGATTTACGATTGAAAAGTTTTTTGAAACATAATGTAGTGAGAAAATTATATTTATCTTTTAAAATTAGTCCCACAAAACAATAAAATTAATTATGCTAAGTTTTTGATGTTTTTTTTAATTATTTTACAATCAGGGTTTCAAGCGATATATTTAAAGATTTTGTGATCGTTTTGTTCAAATTCATTTTTAAAACATCTGTTTGAATTTCACCTATATTTTCTTAATTGAATTAATGTATGAGTGAAGTTGGTAGCAGAAATTAACCCACTGCAGGAAATCCTATCATTGTTAAAACTCGGCAGATAGACTCGTTGTTGATGACTAAAGACCGGATTATATGCAAATGCATATTTGCATATGCATTTGCATATTTTGACCCTTTTCAGCGGTAGTTGCATATTTTAGCTAAAAAATTGAGATCTTGCATATTTACGCTCGATCTCGTTCATCGTTCATTTAGTGACACTATAAACGTCAGATATGTAGCTAAATGCGCAGCTAGTGAACTGATCGCTCCGTGGCTAGTGAAAACGCTTGAAACTCATGGATTGACGTTGAACGAATCTACTCAGAATATGAAGAAAATTCGCCTTACGAATTCCTCGTTGCCAAAGCTATTCCCGAGAAATCGCAAAGAAAAGTTTGAATACTTACTGAACGATAACCCAGGGTTTGAACCCTTTTGCCAAATTGATAGCTTCATCAACGGGGCAGGTGAAATTTGGCCCGGCACAATAAGTTCAAAAATCGCATCCTAATTTAAATTCTGTCCAGTCACATCAGTAGACGTAGAATGCTCCTTTTCCGCTTATAAAAATATATTAAGCGATTGTAGACACAATTTGTCTACAGAACATTTAGAACAGTACATTGTCAGATATGATTTTAAATTTTCGCGGCCAAAAGTATTTTTGTTATTTGTTTTTGGGGTGTTATGCCGTGTTGCGCTACCTCCTCCTTTAGCCAACGTTTCGGACAGCGTTACAGTGTCCATCATCACGGCAGATGTGTAACAAAAAAAGTACATAGTCGTATACGTTTTAAAAGGTAAATTGTAAATTGCATTGTTAAAAACATTTTGTTATTGATATTTTCGAAAATACGATTGTTATTCTTGAGAACTAAGCATTTCATGTTGCATATTTTGACCCTTTTATGGATTTTCGTGCATATTTTAGCTATTTTTATTGCATATTTGCATGCATATTTCGGGCTTTTTTTGTTGCATATAATCCGGTCTTTATTGATGACAATGCATTATATAAACAATTTGCTGGCAATCACACACAAGCACGCCGACATACGCCCATTTTTTTGAAAATCGAAGAAATAAAATAACCTAATATAAAAAAAAAATGTCGGCCTTTCCAACTTGAGATTTAGCCCTCAGTCAAACCAAAAAAAAACATGTGTGCAGTTCATACGCGGTAGAAGTAAAATCTTCAGAAAACTATACATCGAGAGAATGAGACAAATGCGGAATTTTAAGAGTAGGATAATTATATAGTTTATTTATTATAATACTGCTACCAAGTTTAAAAATTATTTTACACTTTATTCTACGAAACACCGCACACCGATTAATCTATTAATCTATCTCATTCTCTGACAGGCTACATCTTAAAGATGTATGTGTTTGTCTCTTTTAAGTATCGCTCTTATCCGTTTCATCGAGTCTCAAATCACAACGGTGTTTAAAAAGTTTTCACTTCAAAACTTTTAAGAGATATTTGAAAATAGATGGATTATGGTAATTAAAAAAATGGTTTTTATGGGGTTGATTTTTTTAAACTTAATTATATTTAAGAAAATAAGCTTTCATACAAAAACGTATTTTTTGGGAAATTTATCTGCAACTTTTATTACGTATAAAACCAAAAAACAAATGTTTGATAAACCAGTCGATCTGTAAAGTACTAAAGTTGCCGATAACAAACCGTTATTTATTGTAAAAAAATCTTTTTTTAGCTTAACATGGTGTGTCGTATCGCATCCCGGATCCCTTCCTCATACGCCAAACAAATAAACTTCCTGTATTAAAGTTGTTATCCATGAAAAATTTTGGTAGCCAACCCCCGTAATCGTATCGGTTTCCATAAGCTATCTTGTTTACTTATAAGCGAAGAATCGTTAAAATTATGGTCTAAATTAACGATGTCTATTAAGCCCAAGGAAATCTAGCATACAATATAGCCCTTTTACGATAATATCTTACTTACGAAATGGCTTATTACTTATAACCATCTCTTCAGGTAAAAAAATATCGCTTTGCCATTAAACTGAATGGGCCTCTTCCCAAGAGGTTTGGATATTGCGTTTATTAATAAATAAAAATGGCATTGGAAAGGATGAACTTAACATCTGAAATTTTTTGGATCAATTTCATGAGTCATAATATTATTATGCTCGAACTACTTTAAGTGAATGAAGGAAATAAGTAATTTAGTAGAAAAAGTAATGCGTTATTTTTCAATTCACTTTATGTTAGCCAATTTTTAGCCTGCTTTCTAACCAGAGATAGAAAAAAAATATAACAAAGCTTTTTATTATAGCACACACCCTAATTCTATCATATATGTCATATGTACGGTCACAACTCGAGTTCGCCTCAGTAATTTGGAATCCTCAATATCAAATGCATATTCATCGCATTGAAATATCCAGAACAAATTTATAAAACACCTGTCTTATCGTTTTAGATATCATCGATTTGACCCTATCGCTTTATATAAACGCAGAAAAATCTTTCATACATTATTCTTACACAAAATCGTGAACTGCCCTGTGATTCATCACATCTGTTAGAAAATATTGCATTTCGTTGCCCCTTGGTTGCCCCAAACAGAACACCAAATCGAACGACTTATTTAGAATACCACACTGTTCGCGCCTAGTATATTGGCTGCACTCGGCGGATTGCTTTTGTGTTTATTTTGGACTTAAGTATTATTTATTTCCTATGGCAATAAATATCTCCTTTCCCCCGCTCCCCGTGTTTTTTCCCGTCTGTCACGATTCCGATTATATCGAGATTATTCGATGCTCGAAGTTAATGTTAACAATCATCACAGTCGGACGCAGTCATAGTTATACCCATAGACATCCAAATGGATAGACAAGCAGTTACAGATGAGGGGTAAAACCAAACTATGGAGAGCGAAGAGGGGAAAGATGACTGTCATTCGTTGAACAATCAATCTGACAGTATATAGGCATCTCGCATTACAATATCACCATTTAGTTCTTAAAAGCAAAATCTGCTTTGAATGAATAGACCTTTTTACATGGGAGCGCGAATTGCTTGCCACGTTCAAAACATATTTGCGAAGGCCAAATGCTCGCCCCAAAAAGACTCGCGCCAATACACATATCAATATTTTGTTTCCGTGTTTAGTTAAAACACTTTTACAAATGTTTCATAATTTACTTACCCCTGTAACCAGCGACGAGCACATTGGAGTACCGCCCACATTCGCTATGTGTACATTGATACGTAGATATATTGTATAGCACAAGCTGCCGTTATTTCGTTAAATGTATGGATGTCAGCTTCTCGCTGTTCACGGCAAGAATGATGACGTCACACATTTTAGATTCAAGCGAGGTTATATCCCCTCCCCATGGAGCGAGCCGGTTCCAAGGAGGAGCTACAGCCGGCGCCATGTGGAGGGGGAAATAATACGTTTTTATCACTTAGGGCAGGTCCAGATATATTCATATGTCCGTGGTTATACCTAACTCGCATAAAACTACCGCAACTATCTTGTCGCAGCGCATTCTTGAAAAACTATTAGCATTAACAATAATTCAGTTTTTAAAAGTGAACTGCAACTAAATGGTGATCTCATCAAGAAAACAATTACGTTCCAGAAGAACCTGCTCCTCTTCCGTGAGTTTGACCTACCCTTTATATTTATTGCCATTATATTTACGCAGAAGTTAATTGCCAGAGATTATAACCTCTAAGCCGAAACAAATCTAAATACGCGCGAAACTCTGTAATAGTGCGCATCTGTGAAACTTACAATGCCTTACGAGATGTAGACATTTTCAACCATGACTTGAAATCATATAAAATGCGGCTTAATAAATTAATAAATTATAACTTAAAATATTTTTTTTTCTCTTATTTGTGAAAATTATATTATCATAAACTATAGTAAATGATATAACCATGTTTGTTAATAATTTTACGTTTGTCTTCATTATGTTCTTCTTTTTTATGTTTTTCTTTATTGTGTTTATTTTTTTTGGTCGTTTAATAAGTTGAGTAGGTAAAAATACTAAACCAATATTTAACATAATGGAACTTAATTGGTCTACAACATATGTATTTTATTGTTATAAAATTATTTTACTGTATGACCGTTTGTTTCCTCGATAAAAAGAAATAAAAAAAATTCTATAAAACTTTTATTTGACAGAAAATCTTATAGTTGTTAGATCCAGCAACTACCCCGCGATAAACTCCGATGGGAGACGGTTATGGGTAGAGGCGCCCCGGGAACCAATTATTGGATAACCAACACCCCTGCCATAGGTCACCCCAAATCGTTCGCTACTTTTGGTGGTTTATGCGTATCCCCAGGCTCATGGGGTGAAATGTTTCTAAGTCTTGGTGGCTTATGCGTTTCCCACCTACAGCGTGGTGGGTACGTGGCTATTCAGATCTGGTCACCAAACACATCTAAAGCCATTTCAAGCAAATTTTTAAATTTTTAATTATGGTCAGGGGTATACTGAGAGTACCTTCCACTCTGGAACGTGCCGAACATACACCAAATATTATTTTGTTCGAATAAATTGTGAAATAAATATTTTTTTTTTTGCGCTGCTGGAATTTGAACCCGCAACAACTGGATTGCTAGGCGATAGCCTCACCCCTGGACCAAAGAGGCGGTCAGAATTCAGGCAGTTTTCACAGAGGTAGGCTGAGAGGATAATAAAACACAACTCTAGTAAACCCTTACATCGTATCACACATACTTTCTTCCCTTTCTTAACCTTATCCATTACGCTTATATCAATTTTGCAAGAATTATTTACACAGTCGTAAGTACTTGTTTTTACCATACACGCGCTTCAAGGATCTTATTTTTATAGCATTCAGTCGGAGGCGTCTACTAATATCTACAGGAATTCCAAAAACTGAAAAAATCGAACTAATATCTATGAGAACCAAAGTGTTGACGAATATATACAGTTCAAACTACTGACTAATATCTATAAGAACCAAAGTGTTGACGAATATCTACAGCTCAAACTGCTGACTAATATCTATGAGAACCAAAGTGCTGAAGAATATCTACACCACTGGCAGAGGTTGGATTTGCAATAATGTATAGCATATTGGAATAACGTAATATTGCGTAGGTATGCACTGGTATGCAGTTTAAAAAAAACTTAATTTATCCATGTATGTATGTAAAAATCCCTAATATCGGACTATTGGACACATTTAGCTGATTATTAAGGATTTAGGTTTTTTTTTAACAGCTTTCTTTATTTATTTACCATTTCTAGGTCAGTTAGGTTAGGTTAGGTTAGGTTAGGTTGTGGTGCCGTGTATTTCGAAATAAATAAATAAATAAATATCTTTGAATTATGACCTCCATGTTTGTTCAATAAATTAGTGTCCTCCTAAACAGCAAAATACGTAATATTATGCAAAAACTTCATATACTTTAAACGTTTAAGCCTTTACGTAATTAGTAATTACGTAATTGAAGTAATTTATCCTTTTCTGTACAACCTCTTGCTCAGCTGCCCTCTGTAGATATTAGTCCAACCTACTCTCTGAAGATATTAGTTCAACCTACGCTCTGTAGACATTAGTCCGACCTTAGCTCTGTAGTAATTAGTCAACACTCTAAAGTTCGTAGATATTAGTTCAACATATGAGCTGTAGATATTCGTCCGACATACAGACTGTAGATATTAGTATCTGGAGTCATTCAGTCTACTTTAATCCTTCCTCTGCCAGTTCTATGACAGACTGTTCATGAAAAATCATAATTCTCTAGACTCTAGATAGTCTAGAGTCTAGATAAACGATGAATTGTTTCTCCATAGAAGTGAGATTCTCGACGGATAACGGATTGTACAAGTTTGACTGGAAATAAGTGTAAGTTATTAAGTGATTACTTTTTAATTCATTATGAAACACTTTAGTGTGAAAGTGTTGCCAAACATAACACAGACATGATAGGTTGATAAATTACTGACATGTTACTCTACTACTATATTATTATTATAAGTTTTCATGATAAGTGTACATCGCAGCAATCTATTTGTAATAATATATTCCCAACCCCAGTTTTCTCAAAATGAGGTATTTTGAGTTGTTTCCCTATACTAAGTTATCGTCCTGCTTTGATCTCCAATAAGTAAGGATTTGAAATTAGTTTTCGGTACAAAATGGTTTCATTAATCCAAGTGATAAATAATATCCTTTCAATCGGAATACAGAATTCAAATATTCTATTATGTAAGTTGTTATGCGCCACATTGCGCGCCCATTGTTATGATGGGCCCTAAACATGTCCCAGGCCAGCTCACAGCAGAGACAAAAGTACCCTCTATTCCAGGGGCAGGTCGCACGAATGCTTCGGAACTCTCATCTCCCCACGGTCGTCCGGGAAATACACTCTAGGAAATGCTCCTGCCGAGGCAGAATAACAACAGGATTGAGTTTAAATAGATTCATGTATTGCAAATTCAAAACACAGTTTCATAGGTTATTACAGTACAATTCAACACAAGAAATGCATATTACACAATCCTAGCTATCGTGTTTATACCTCGTGATCTCTGAATCGAAACTCCCTGAGTGATGGCTTTGCGCGAGGGTTACAGTCTGTCGTCAAAGGACACAAACAGAAGAGGGAATATTTGTACAGCTTACATGATGTTCGGGGATCCACGCCTTCCGGGTTCAGCAGGGGGCACTTCCGAGTCTAGGACAGGACCCGAAGTTCACACAGGCATGGCAGAATACCAGCGCTAAAACCCGTATGTACTTCAATTAACATCGTAGATGTAATTGCGTTTCAAATTGGTCGACAGAAATTAGCCGCGAACTCGGTGTTCGATCCGGGGGAGCGTAACGTGTTCCCGAGGCCGCTTGCAATTCTCGACTGGCGGGACGCGTTGGTGTGCGCGGGAGTGCAGAGAGGGGAGGAGGTAGGAAGCAGGAAACAGGGGGGAGCGGGGTGTTGTTGTCCGCGGTGGAGCTCCCGTGGGCTCGAATTCTGTCGTTTAGAGCGTACCATAACACTTCCCCCCGCGCTTGGAAAAAAAGCGACGTGGCAATGGAGCTGTAGGGAAAAAAAATCCTCTTATGCTTCCATCGGGGTTTTTTGAGAGATTCGTTGCTTGAGAGATTGCCTAGCTAGAACATACAGTTTATGCTATAGTTTAGGTCACAATGTTTGTAGGGAATGGATGGGGGTACATAGAATGTTTGGAAAAGACAACTTTGGGGAAAGTACATGGTGTAAAACAACATACAAGGTTATGCAATTGAAAATAACAATACACATGGTTATGCAATTGAAAAAAATGACAATACACATGGTTATGCAATTGAAAAAATGACAATACACATGGTTATGCAATTGAAAGAATGACAATACATTTGTACAAGAGAAGAGAAAAGGTGTGATTCTAAGGTTTCATTGGTCTGGGAGCTAAGTTTGCGAAGCGTGGATTTGTTTGGTTTCGGAGAATTTCGAAGAAAAGGACGTGGTTTCACAGATTCTAAGGATTACATTATCACTGCAATCAGACCCATTTGAGATAACACTCAAGAGTACACTTAGGCCTTAGAAAACACCTGGTTTGGTTGAAGACGTTGAAGTTCACAAAGTGGAGACTGTGGTTGCTGTGCCGCGACTATGGTTACAGAGGCCATTGAAGAGAAGAATCCAGTATCTGCAGACATGCCAGTACGAATCCTAAGTGTTATTATGGTAAACACGGATCGTATATAATGGTTATTGAAGCATAATGTAGCTCAAGATAACTTGTATTGGTACGCATTCAGCGAATACTGGTGGGTCAAGGTAATGATGGTTTACACATGACGATATATGCGTCACTGCATGACAGAGCAAGAGACGGCAAGGTTGGCATTGATAGCAAGAGTAAGAACAAACCTAGGAGCTAGCGTGCCCAAAAGGTAGTTTAGAGTGTCATAATGTATGGTGGGACAACTCAGCTTGCTGTGGCACGACAAGACAACATACATATGAGCGGTATGGTCTGTGCTTTCAGGAACAAATACGTAGAAAATGGCAGCAGGAGGGACCTTGTAACCACAGCGCGTGCTGTCAGGAAGTGAAGCTCAGCTTGGCTGTCGGTGATGACATCCGCCTGGGCTTCTTTTTAAATCCGGGAGAAATTATTATTAGAGCAAAATTCTTGAAGTTTACCTGCCTAGGGACCAATGAAGAAAAGGTTTAGAGAGAAACAAAATGTGTCCAGAAAATGAAATAAACGAAATTTTAACCACCGACTCAGAGAGTGACGAAGAGAGATTCCTAACTAAATTGTGATTACATGAACATTTTCCTTTTCCAGGATGACTTGGCGCTTGCCGAGTGACAATATGTCTTGGTTAAAAAACAACCGGCCCTCTATGGCCTATGTTAACATAAGATGGTAACATTTTCGTAGAATTTCAAAGAACAAGACAAAGAATCGTGAACTAGTCACGGCAAAGGGAAACCAATTCATGAATAAACGTTGTCAAAAAGGAGACAGACGTTACGCCAAGTGCATATCGTACATATCCAACATTCATGAATGTGTTTCGTAGAATTGAGAAAGAGAAAAAAGGTGAGACATATGCAGAGATTGAGGGGGAAAACCTGTAGATAACCGGACAGTTACCTATTCGAACTCCAAGTGAGGGCGAAATATGATCAACGACAGATTTTTCACTTCATAACATAATCTGAGAACATGGGGGAATGGGGGGGAGGAGAGGAGAAGGGAGACGAGTTACGAAATTTGCTAGAGACTGGACTAATTTCCAATTCAAGCTCTATGTGAAAATGAAACATAATCAACCAGCAGATTTCCTGACTCTTTACATTTATCAGAAAAGGGTGAGGAGAAATTTGAATACACATTATAACAAAGAGGCTAATCTTTCGCGTGTATTGGGCAAAAGATTAGGGGTCATTTTAAAACTTCTACATGATTGTGAGAAAAGACAGACCCTTGCTCCAATTTCACAAACCTGGGGGTTTTCTTATTCGTTCTCCAGACAACGAGTTAGGTGGTTTTGTGCTCAATCGATTAACTCCCACAGCACTATGCCCCATAATTGACAGTGAAGCTGAAAACTAGTCCTTTTGGGATAGTAGATATTCCTGGGCTTCTTTCCTTTTGCAAAGAAGTAAAAAACAGGAAGTCCACGGGCATCGGCGTTGAATGACAACAAAGGGTTGTGGACTACATTTCGTAGATCGCACACAAAAGGTTTGATATTATTTCGTTCGCACGACTCATGGTAAGTGTTTTAACGTCTCCACGTATAGTGTACAAAATATGTAAGTACACACAAGATATAACTCAATTATAGACAGAAGTCAAAGAGCTTATACAATGCATCTTAAAGAAGATGGCAAAGCCGATATTATGTCGTTCACACGAATCACGGTAAGTGTTTTAACGTCTCCACGTGTAGTGTACAGAGTTTATACACAATTATACATAAAAGCGGTGCTCACGGCAAATAAATGACGCACGACCAGAACAGGTTATACAAAAGGGTGGTACTCATGGCAAATATGTCACACGACCAAAATAGAATGTACAAAACGGTACTCATGACAAATATGTCACATGACCAACTCAATAACATTTAGCTATGAGCAAAAGTGATTATGACGAACTTCTCGTATTGTGGCAGGTATTTTAAGGATCCCTCCTTTAATGTAACAGGGTTGCGTTTAAATACAACACAATAAACGTTAACAATGCTTGTTTTAACACAGTATATGAAGATTTGTTAGATTAACTAACTCCGTAGCCCAGGAGCGTACGATAGAATAACAAGGAGGTAAACAATTTAATGTCACTTCGTATGTTATAAAGGCGGGGTGATGACAGAGTACATTTCTGTTTACACCATGTGACAAACAAAGACAGACCTATATGGTTTTACATACTGTCTATTGTAGCAACTTCGGTGGGGACAAACAAAAGGGACCAATTGTGGTTTTACATACCCTTTGTGCAGTTACAACATACCAGGTTATGTGCAATTTAGGTTGCAAATACTTGGTTAAATGGCGAAACAAGAGTTGAATGCCTATGTTTGCAAAACGATGATCAAACAAAACATTGATGATTTACGTTAAACTGCGGTTATTTATGTACGGAAAACAGGGCTGCCGTTAGGTTTTATTAACCTTTTCCGTCAGGGTTGAGGCATGTAATACAAGACATACATGTTGTGAAGAGGGACAAATCGAGGACTTCTTATAACAACAAAAGACCGAGTATTTGGTTTTACGTACTTTAGTTGAACGGGCCCAAGAAGATTTGTATAAGGGTGGAAAGACCAATTTAAAGGCTTTTCCTTTATTTATATACATATGATTTCAAAATGGACGTGTCAAAATCCAATTTGTTAGCAAAGAGCTCGGGTAGGACGCCATCAATTTTTTAACATTTGAGAAAAATTGAAAACTACTGTACACAAGGAATGTGATTATGTGAGTAACCACTTATTTTTACCATGATGAGTAAAATATGGAGCATGTTAAGGTGGTTTACTAGTCCTGGGTCGTGATTTAACGCTTTGGAGTTTACCAAATCCGACTTTAGAACGACGCTCCAGTACTTACAGAACATAAAAGAAAAAAATTTTGAAGAGATTCCTTCCGATATGATGAAAAAACAACAAACAAAAATGGTGAAAATTACAATATTGCATTACATAGCAAAGCGTGCCATGGCATGAACGTTGCGTAGTGTGAGGGGTTGAGAGGCAATGATTTGGGTTCATGACTTCCCAAACACTGTGACTCGAGGGGTGTCTCTGCTCTAAAGTGATCAATTTTGGAACAGGTGAGAAAAAAGAAAAAAACAAAAACGTGTGGAACAAAAATTACGGTGGTTGCCAATTCATAAACATGAACGGGGCAAACTACGCCGTGGAGTGTACATAAATTTACAAAAATGATTTTTTAACAATATTCGTTTCATCAACGAAAGGGTGGACATGTAATTGACACTTTACACGCCAGTCATTGTAAGACTTGATGTGCTTACCAAAGGGTTGTGGTGATACACACTGGATCATTTTGAGTTTGCTGAGATAGTGGGGGCAGTTTTACTTGACTCCTCACTTCCAGTCTTTGCAATATCCTTAATATGGTAATTACCAATGTGCTTTCCAGAGGAGTCAGACAAAGAGTACACTAGATCTGATATCTTTCTTAGAACTTTGGCCTTCACGAAACGTGGTGCCAGCTTGGCAGAGAAATACATGGCTCCTTGGGAAAGTGTGTTGTTCTTTCTCCAAACTATGTCTCCAGTATTGAAGGTGACATGTTTCCTACGTAGGTTGTATCTGTCCGCGCTCTTTTGATGAGCCAGGAGTAAAGCATCAGTGACTTCACTGTAGATGGCCGACAGTTCTTCCAGACGATGGGCATAGTCCGCGGTAGGGTTGCTTGTGGCGGCAATTGACGTAGGAAAGTTTGTGTCCCTATGTAGAGAACCGTGAACAACTTGTTCCATACCGTGTTTTAAGAAGAAAGGTGTGTAACCAGTGGCCAGGTTAACCGTGTTGTTCATAGCAGCCTGAATTTTATCTAGGTTTTTACACCAAGTACGTTGATCTTTATCAACTAGAATAGCCAGAGCTGTGTTGATTGTCTGGTTGTAACGTTCGACAGTGTTATTTTGCGGAGTATACAAGGTATTATAGTAAATGTCCTTGATTCCGTATTTGGCAAGAAAATCTTTGAATTCTTGGGCAATAAATTGTTTTCCGTTATCAACTATTATGGTTTTGGGTGTTCCGTAAGGTATAAAAATGTGTTTTTCCAGGAGTTTGATGATGGCGGACGCGTTGGCTCTTTTTAAAGGGAAGATCCAACAGAATTTAGTGAAAACATCCACTACACTAAGTATGTGCATGTGTCCGGCATAACTTCGAGGAAAGGGTCCGACGAGGTCCATTGACAATGATTGTAGGGGTCTGTCGGCACGTTTGGGATTACCCATTAGGCCGGCAGGTGCTGCCGTGCTATGTTTATAAGCTTTACAAGTTTCACATTTAGAGATGTAATTGCGAATTTGCTTAAAGAGACCAGGCCAATAATACTTCAAGGCGATTTTTTTATACGTCTTGAAATTTCCTGGGTGTATGGAGTCGGGAGCACTATGATTGTCAATGATTATTTGTTCTCTACCTTCGAGGGGAACGACAAGTTTCCACGAGTAATCTTCGAGGATGGATAATGGTGCCTTGCAATTACGGTATAGTTGTCCTTCTTTTATGATAAAATTAGGAAACTTTTGTTGGTTATTTTTGCAACCTTTAAAGATTTTCAAATACCATTCATCTTTTGTAGATGGAGGGGGGGCAATTGTGTCAACATTTAATGAAGCTAGTTCAATTCTTGAAAGGGCGTCGGGAACAATATTGTCCGCGCCTTTACGGTGAACAACATCAAAATTGTATTGAGACAAACGGGAGGACCAGCGAGCGAGCCTACCGGAGGGATTACTTAAAGAGATCAACCATTTCAAACTACTATGGTCTGTGACTACAGTAAATTTGCTACCGTCTATGTAACCGCGGAAATGGTGAACAGAATCCAATACAGCCAATAATTCTTTCTCGGTAATTCCGTAGTTTTTCTCGTGTTTGTTTAGTGTACGGGAAAAATACGCTACAGGGTGTTCGCCATCTGGGAATTCTTGAGTAAGGACTCCACCGATTCCTACATTGGAGGCATCCGTGTGGAGGGTAAAAGAGAGTGCAAAATCCGGGCAATTCAGAACGGGAGCTTTTTGAAGGGCATTTTTTAAAGTTGTGAACGCTTCTTCAGTTTCGACAGACCATCGGAAATTGCTGACACCTTTACGAATGCCGGTAATTTTATTTAAGGGGGCTGCAATAGTGGAAAAGTCTTTGATGAATCTCCTGTAGTAACCTGCAAGTCCAAGGAAACCTTTGACTTCCTTCGCGTTTTTGGGTCGGGGAAAATTTGCCATGGCTTCCACCTTAGCGGGGTCTGTTCTTAGACCTTTTTCGTCGACAATGAATCCCAAATAACGTAGACGGGACTTACAGAATTCAGACTTCTTCAAGTTGATGGTTAAACCAGCGAACTTGAGTTGTTGGAAAACTTTTTCCAGCATTAATAGGTGTTTTTCAAAGGTATCGCTGACGATGATGAGGTCGTCAAGGTAACAAAACAGGCTATTATCGACTTCAGGACCGAAAAGTTTGTCCATCAGTCTTTGTAACTCGGCGGGGCTGTTTTTTAGACCAAAGGGTAATCTTTTAAAATGGAACATTCCCCTACCAGGTACAACGAAAGCAGTTTTTTCGCACGATTCTGCGTCCAAGGGTATTTGCCAAAACGCTTTGCTGAGATCGACGGAAGAGATGAACTTGGCGTTACGCAGCTTGTCTAAGGTTGCGTGAACGTGAGGTAAGGGATACGCATCAGCTTCCGTGCAAGAGTTTAAACGTCTACTGTCGAGACAGAAACGTGCAGAGCCGTCTTTTTTAGAAACCAAAAGAGTTGGGTTGGTCCATGCACTTCTGCTGGGAACCACCACACCCATTTTTAACATTTCGTCAAGTTCGTTTTCTAAAAGTTTAAGTTTTTGGGGGGCTAAGTTGTAATAACGTTGCTTGATGGGTGGGCCATTGGTTTTGATATGGTGTTCCACCAAATTTGTCAAACCTAGTCCACATTTTTCGAAGGATATTGATTCGAATTTATTGACCATTTCCTTTAGTTGGAGAGCCTGGTCCGTGCTTAAATTTTCGTGAGGTATTATTGTGCGGATCTCACTAATTTGAGCGGCAGTGGAGGTTTTGCCAAGAGTATTAAATACTTGGGGAGCAACATTGAATGCCTTCCAGAAGTCAACGCCAAGGATGAAATTCTGGGATATAGAGGGCACTATTAGAAAATTGATTGTAACTATTTTATTGTTACAATTAATTGGCAGGGCAAGGGCACCGATGACCGGCTGAGAAACATTATCTGCAGTCGTCAGGTGTGTCGATTGGGGCGAAATTCTAAAATCACTGTTAACAAAAGGCAAGTGAGCATTGTTGCCAAGACAGCTGATAGATGCCCCACTATCGAGTAATCCGGAAAAGGTCACATTGTTAACAGAGAAAGAAGCATAGGGTCTCCCATCTTTAGCTTGTTTGCAACAAACCGAAGAAACATTTAAGGTCTGGTTAAAATACTTAATGTGTGCTAACCAATCAGTCCATTCTTTAGACCTTGGTTCAGAATGGGTGCCTGAGAGGTTATTATTTAGTTTTTTGGCCTCTTCATGTAGAAATTTGGTGGGGGCTTGGAGAAATCCACCTGAGGTCTGACATCGCTTGGGTTTTGTAACCTTTCCATGTTGTGCCTTGATTTCTTGAAAATATTGCGCAGTTCGTCGCGTGGAGGAGAGCGGTCCCTAGAGTGATGCCTCTTGAAAGTTCGGGGTTCCTTGGATTCCAGAAACCTCGCTTGCTTGAAACAAGTAGTGGCCAGATGGCCTACTTTTTTGCAAAAAGAGCACACTTTTTTGTTGTCGAATTCTGGTTTTAAACCAGATGAACGGCTTGGCACAACTACATTATTTGACACATTCTTTATGTTCTTCCTATCCTGGTATGATTCCAGAAGGAGACAGACCTCGTTTAACTGGGCCAGGGATGCAATTTTCTGCGAGGTGATGATGTTCTCGTATTTGCTTAAAAGGCCATCAGTTATGACTGGTAATAGTTCAGCTTCCGAAACGGGATGTGAAAGCTTGATGTTAATGGATTCAGCCCTTTCTATGAATGTTGCTACGGGTTCATTTACCAGCTGTTTAATAGATAGTAAAGATAATTTGATCCTGTGCTGGGCTTCTGTTTTTCCGAAGCTCGAGATTAGGGCAGATCTGAGTTTATTCCAATCCTTGCATTTAGTTTTTTGAATGCGGTGCCAGGGTATCAATTCTGGGGAGATGAGTTCTATGAAGTTTTTTCGTAGAATCTCGAATGGGATATTTTTGATTGTAGCCGTTTCTTCGATACGGTCGATGAAATCCAGCACATCGGAGACGCCATTATATTTGACTTTCCAAGAGGATAAATCGTAAGTTTTATCTTGTGTCAAGGTGGATGCGATGTCCTGTTTTACCATTACTTGCGGTATAGGTTCTTTGTTAGGAACAAGATTATCCAAGACTTGCGTAGCCGAGCGTGAATTATTTTCGCTTGAGGGGGCGAGGTTTATTCTCTTAATGTACTTTTTGTTAAATAGAAGTGCATAAGCCTTTAATGTAGATTTAGATTTGTTTGATGGCGAGAGTCCTCTATCCCTTAAAGCAGTTTGTAAGTGAGTTTTGGATAAGTTGTGCACGTTGGGAATGATACCCAAATTGGATGATGCCATAGCTTGATTGTTTTCCATTGTGAGTTTCCCGGGTGGTGAAAAAATTTTTGCCAGGGGTTTCCTTTAGCAAACGCAAAATTAATTTTGTGAGGCACTTTTCACTTGGTAACCACTGGTTGGCACTTCTAAAATAGTTATAGAAAACTGTATTTCATACTACAATTTGGTATAAATGACACCAGAATCTTTGTCAAAGGAAGGCATACGAAAAAAAATTTTGCGTGGAAAGACCTTAGTAGTAAAGGTTTCTGTGTTTCACTGACCACTTTTGAGAAAACTGTGAAATTCACAAGTATTTATTTATTTTCAAAAAAAATTGCCAGGACTGACCTTTAGAAAACGGCTTTTTTATTTTTTTCACTTCACTTTGCACTGAGAAAGGCACTAAAATTCACAAAAGGCACTCTTCTGTCAAATAAGAACAAACTTCCGGATGAAAATAACTGAATATGGGATTCGTTACGACAACCACATTAAAATTATTTTATTTATTCATGGAATCAATCATTTGTTTTATTATTATTTCACTTTTCTTTATGTAAGGAAAAAAACAATTCACTTTACACTTATGCTGAAAAAAAACGGTACCTGTAATGTAGAATGGGAAAAAAAGTCATTATTTTGTCCATTTGGTGAAATATAAGGTGCACTCATTTGACAGACACGAACGGGCCAATTGGTATATTGTGCAGAAACAACAAAAAACGTAAGTCCGAAATTTTTGATTCAGGAATTCGCAAAATAACTGGGGTTCCAGAATCAAATTTATAATAATTTCCGTTGCTATCCGGTTCAGTCATAAAAAAGGCGATTTGATTATAAACGCTGCATAGCAACAGTTAATTATTTCTTTCCGACGGGTTTTTTCCGTTGGAATTTTGGCGCGAGACAAAGCACTTGCGCGCGCAATCCAGAGAATGGTCACGCCTGCGCAGTCAAGTTCGCGGTTAAAAGTATTGGCGCTTTCTAGTAGCTTCCACAATGGCCGTGTTTTCAATTGCGGCGTGATTCATGGTTTTTTCACAGAATTCACTGTACACTGGGTGTAGAATATCAAGGTATAATTAATGTTCACAAAACAATTCCTGTACAGGGAGGATTTCGACGAGTTGCGCTCCGCGAAGCGATCGTGATAGAGAGAAAAAAATTCCGAGGCCCCACGCTATGGCGACAGTTGTTATGCGCCACATTGCGCGCCCATTGTTATGATGGGCCCTAAACATGTCCCAGGCCAGCTCACAGCAGAGACAAAAGTACCCTCTATTCCAGGGGCAGGTCGCACGAATGCTTCGGAACTCTCATCTCCCCACGGTCGTCCGGGAAATACACTCTAGGAAATGCTCCTGCCGAGGCAGAATAACAACAGGATTGAGTTTAAATAGATTCATGTATTGCAAATTCAAAACACAGTTTCATAGGTTATTACAGTACAATTCAACACAAGAAATGCATATTACACAATCCTAGCTATCGTGTTTATACCTCGTGATCTCTGAATCGAAACTCCCTGAGTGATGGCTTTGCGCGAGGGTTACAGTCTATCGTCAAAGGACACAAACAGAAGAGGGAATATTTGTACAGCTTACATGATGTTCGGGGATCCACGCCTTCCGGGTTCAGCAGGGGGCACTTCCGAGTCTAGGACAGGACCCGAAGTTCACACAGGCATGGCAGAATACCAGCGCTAAAACCCGTATGTACTTCAATTAACATCGCAGATGTAATTGCGTTTCAAATTGGTCGACAGAAATTAGCCGCGAACTCGGTGTTCGATCCGGGGGAGCGTAACGTGTTCCCGAGGCCGCTTGCAATTCTCGACTGGCGGGACGCGTTGGTGTGCGCGGGAGTGCAGAGAGGGGAGGAGGTAGGAAGCAGGAAACAGGGGGGAGCGGGGTGTTGTTGTCCGCGGTGGAGCTCCCGTGGGCTCGAATTCTGTCGTTTAGAGCGTACCATAACAAAGTAAACAAATGAATGCTTCCTGAAATCTCGATTCAGTACTTCCGTTATTTTTTTTAAATCTTTTCATCCCAACAGTAATTTGTTTCCACGTTGTTCCTAGAACCCACAGCGCTTTGACGTTCTTCAATGGTATTTGAAAGGTCAAAGTTGTTCTTGGACAAATCAACCAAGCAACCAAATTCGCAGATAAAATGGATAACATATGATGAAAGTCCATGTTGTACTAGACTTTCTGAGAAGTCTTAGCTCTTTTTTTCATTAAGGTATATTATCGAGGCTTCTGGTTCAGTTATTGATCTTCTCTTGCATCTTGTGGATTGTAGTATTGCCTAGAAAGAATACACACTTAAAATGACTTCCATTCAAATTTGAATGGAAACAAATGTTCAAATTAGCCCAACCCCCCCAGCGTTCCGTCTCACTTACGCGTCGGAAATCGTAGATCTCTATCCTGTTTGAATTTCGAAAGCACAGTTTTGTATGAAATTATGGGTCTAAATTGCCCCCATAATTTGATCACAAAACACGCCCACAAGGCACTTCTTTTGTTATTATTTTAGTATTGGGATATTTAAGGGACTTTTTTTTCTAATTGATGGTGTAAGATTCTGAGTAGAGTATCTAATAATTTTTTTTTCAGGATGCTTGATGCTGGGAAGTTGCGTTCACCATCGTATTGTCGGGGGTCATAAGCCGCATCCTGGATCCAGTGGTCCGGTGTTTTATCAGTCCTAGTTCTGTAAACCTTGTCGATGCGCTGCTGTACTGTTTTTTACCCAAATATAATTCTGCGGGCGTTTTCACATTGGATTTCCTTCCATCAAGCTGATTTGGAAGTGTCACCAAGTTTCAGACTTTTATAGGCTAGTACAAAATGCATTGAACAAAGTTTTTTCAAATATTTCTGCATTGGAAAAATCTTTGGTAATCGTAATATTAGACTGTGCCATGATAGCTCTCCTTGTCATTCATTATCGCCAACATCCGAGAAGTCTTTAATAATGATGTGCCGTATAAAATCTATAATTGCTTTGCCGTATAAAATCTATATTGCCCCATTAGTGGAAATCTATTTTTAAAGCCCATCTGACTGTCTTTATACTTGAGTTCACAGAATATTTAATTTTTAAATTTTTTTTATTTAACGACAATATAAAAATACAAGTATTCCGAGGCGGACTGTATGTGGTTTTAAGGGTGCTGATCATGATTGCCTCATCTTTTGTTGATTTTCACAAAATAAACAATTAATAAAATAAAAAGGATTTATGGTTGAGTTGGGGTAACTGCATAATTTTAATTATTTCCTCATCTTCATGTGTATTTAGCCATATTTTGAGGTCTTTTTAAAAATTTTGTGTCTCCATGGTGTTCTTAATTTCAATTAGAAAGGCATTATATAGTTTTGTAGCATGGACATTATGGTTTCTCTTGCCAAAAGATGTACGAGTATTTAATTTCGGGCTGTTCAGTAGTTTTGAGGATTTCGTCCTTGTTGTTGGCTGTTAGCCAACAAGGTACTCATATTTCTCTTTAAATTTGAGAAGTGCATTTTTTTAGTATAGTTTAGTAATGCTGTATGCATTTAAGTTTTTAAAAATTTCTTTTGATGGAGTTCTCATGGGTGCTTTCAGGATTATTTTTATTATTGCCTTTTGCGTTGTGACTGGCTAGCTTCATTGGGATGTTTGAGGCAGATTCCCAATCTATAATCCCACATTCTATGCGTGATTGGCAAAGCGCATAATATACTTTATACAGATCATTTTTATTAAGTATATTGCATTTATTAAGTGTTTTCATTTTTCATGCTTATTTTTTTTTTTTTACAGTGAATACCGCACAAGAATCTCAACTGCTCCCGTCTGGAGCCAGTGAGACTATGGCATCCCCAATTGGGGTATGTTGTGAGGCTGAAGGTAGTGGGGAGGGGAAGGAGGTGGGGAAGAGGAAGGTTGGGAAGTACCTGGCTATTCAGATCTGGTCACTAAACACGGCTAAAGCCATTTTCAAGCAACGTTTCAATTCTGAATGGTGGTCTTACACCAGGGCGATACTAATAGTATCTTCCACTCTGGAACATGCCGCAAATATACTATATATTATTTTAAATGAATTAATTGTGAAATAACACAAATTAATCAAATAAAATTTATTTGCGCATGCCGGGTTCGAACCCGCGACCTCCGGAATGTGAGTCAAGAGTCTTAGCCACTGGACTACGGAGGTCGTCTTATTTGTTTTTATTTGTTAATTATTTTTGACCTGATCTTATTATTTATCTTTCTTTTGTTATTTAAAAATATGGAATGTATTGCATTGCTCTTCCCCTGCATACATTCTGGAATAAACGATTATTTTTTCCCACCAGATTTAAATGTCCAGGTTAAATTTTCCGCACAGGAAAAACTAAACCCTTTCACACACTTCCCAAATGATCATCTAGTCAATCCACGCTATGCAATTGCACTATATAAGTATTATAAATACAAGAACAACATGTCAACCTACCAGAGACCAAATGGGAAAAAAATTCACGGACTCCAGATATTTTCACATCAGAGTGTTCGGCTCTGTGGAACTCCTAATTGAACCTATAAATTCTACTGATCCCTCAATATAAATATTTAAGAAATCTTTTGTAATCCTACGTGTATTTAAAATGACTGATTTTTGCATTTTTATGTTTAAATTTTTTGACAAATCTAATATGCCTAAATTTTGAATGAGAGACCTAGGTATTATGCCAGTAGCCGAAATAACAAATGGTAATATTTTTATAGTCTGAGAATGCCAAATTCTTTTAATCTCATTTCCTAAATCTGTGTATTTTCTTATTTTTTTCAGAAACAGATTTTAGAATTTTACTAGATTTTGGAATTTGGAATAGCGACATCAATGATATAAGTTATTTTTTTTATTATTATTATTGCATATGTTTATAAAGTAGTACCTACATGAGCCTTGTAAGTTTCTTTGTAATGATATTTATAATATTCTAATAATATATGCTATTTATAATACAAATAATCTTGCAATTAAAGTTGCCAATGATATTGGCCCGTAATTGCTGGAGTAAGTCATGTCGGGCTGTCCCGGTTTTAGGACCGTGGTTATTATAATTGTGTTGCTTCAGGTATTTCGAGTTTCTGCGAAAGTCGCTTTGGTTTGTTAGTCTTTTTCATATTACCTAACTGTTATTTAATTGCTCCAGAATTACTCGGAATTTTTATGGTTTCAAATGTGACCTTTAAAATTCCAATATTAGTCTGCGGTTGAAAATAATTTCTCTTTCAGAAAGGAACATGTCATAAGTATATTTGATTCGTGGAATTATTTAAAAAAAGTTGTTTTACGCCAGACGATTCAAATCTTTTAATAACAAAAGCTGATGAAGAATGGATATGGGGCACTGAGCAAATAATCCCGAGATACGTAATTAATACGATTGGAAAGAAAACTGAGAAAAAGTCAAATGGCTTAAGACCTCACATTTACGTCATTTAATGTTTTTTTACCATTTTCACTCAAATGAATGGAAATAATTGACTTACCAGACGCCCCTACAACGCACTTCTCTAGAAAAATGACCATAAATATCGTCCGACAAAAAAGTGAATGATCTCCGCAAAAAGACTTCTTCATTTGTGTACTACGTACTTGCCCAACTATTATTATCTATCTTTGTAAAAGCCCACTAGGGCGTAAATAAATAAATAATTTATTAAATAGGAAGGTATGTAAATATTTTAGGGATATTTGGTTGCAAAACTAACAAGCTTACCACCCTACGGGAGGGGACATCAATTAGTTTCACTCTGAGTCAGTTTTAATATATAACAAAGGTGAGTACTTCATTTACCAATCATAACATTGTTTGGAATCGCCTTCGGCATAGCGGTGACGTGGGCTGATGTCCAGTGGTTCGGGGTCCCTGATGTAGGTTTTGATGTGGGTAGATTCCAAGAAGTATTGGTAATTGATTTGGTCTCCATTTAGCCACATTAGACCCCCAACGATACTTATGTATATATACTTCATGGAGGGGAGATCCAGCTAATTCCTTTACTAAGAGCGTGGAGATAATTACTGCTGATGGATTCCGGTGAACTTGAAGTTACCTGACCTGTCGCTTCTCAGAAATCTGAACACGAAAAGGTAAGAAATTATCGTATATCTCAACACATTAAAACAAATAATAGTGTGTTTATCTAATTTTTCGTATTTGGCCTGCTGATAATAGTTTTTGATTATTCGATTGCAAGACATGAGATGTATACAGTCCCTATTCCTACTAAGCTAGTTGTTTCATAGAATTTGAACAATTCATCAAATTTCAAAGTTTATTTTAAAGTTTGTGAAAGTTATATCAAGTTCTGTTATTATTTCAGTTATATGAAACATCTGATGCCTCGATGTTCGAGAGGTAAGGCTTTCTTTGCCCCATATCCATCCGGAGATCGCGGTTCTCATGTGGAAGGTCGGAATGGTGTAAGACCACCATTGAGAATAAATTCGATGCTTGAAATGACTTTATTGCCCCGGTGTAGGACCACCAATCAGAATTAATGTAATGCTGGAAATGGCTTTCTCTTCCTTATCTCTTTTGCTCCACTATCTTCAGTCTCACACATACCCCAGTTGGGGATGCCATAATCTCACTGGCTCCAGACGGTTGGGAGCAGTTGGAACTCTTGGTATTCACGCAAAAAGCGATATAAAAACAGAACTTGAATAAAACTTTTGCATGACATGAAAATTTTCTTTGAAATTTGATGCCTTTAATTAATCAAATTCCTTGAAATAACACATCATTATTTCATTTTATCTTTACTTCCCAAAGACTATTTCCACAATTTTGAATCATTGTCAAGTAGATAAAAGTATGAAGGGTAAGATTAGGTAGAGAGGACACTATTATAGAGTCTGAATTTTCAGTGGGGTATTTCCACAAACGAGGAATTCTGGAAAATGCCGGAAATTTAAAGATCATTTTTCTGATTTTAATCATCCTACAAAAAATTTATTTTTTTATGTTTTCATTCAAAATTATTGATTTTAAAAACGCTCTAAAACACACAAAATTGGCAAATCAAATTGTGACGTCAAAAGCGTCGCTCAGCTTGGTTAGCATAAATAAATACTGTCAGTGAGCGTCCACGCTGATAGCACCGCCCCAAAATGTCGTTTTAGCGGTAATTCAAAAATGGGAAACTTTGACTCGCTATAGAAAATTTATTCGTCAACCTTTAAAAAAAATGCTATAATCATCGTAATTCTTTGCTTAGTTTTTTTAAGCAATAAAAAAACGTGGAAATACCCGACAGTAAGTAGTGATTGAACCAGACAAAAGTCATTTCAATCAAAGAAATACCACTCTTTGATTTGGAGTAAAGTATTGAGGCGTTAGTAAATTTAATAAAAACCATATAATTTTCTTTTTTAATAAATTTCTCAACAAATCTATGGAACTTTTCCCATCCATCCTTAATGAAAATATTAATTGAAGAATGATAATATAAATTTGAAATAATAAAGGGTGCAAAATGATATAAATAAGTAGTCAGTACTAAAAACTACCATACGCGGCATTTTCCTCACGAATTCTTATCGTATAGTAGATTACTTGTAAGAAACTTTTTCGTCTCCATGTCCAACGAGCATTAATTCCCGCCTTTCCCAATTCCTTAAACGCAAACATTCCATTAAAAATTTCGATCGCAATACGTGCTCGGGTATTAAAAAAACTTTCACGTCCCAAAGTCGGTATTACACCGCTAACAATATCACTCTGCACAGTGTAGATCGTACAGCGTACGGCGTACAGTCGATCTCACACGTAAAGCGCATCGCAGTAAAGATCCCGGGCGATGTCCAAGCGGGAGATTCTGCTTCGTATGGGATAAATTACAGGTTTTAGGTCTAATTTAACGTTAAATCGACATTTTATTTTTCAATCAAAACATCAATTTGGGATGCGGATACGGGTACCGCCGCTCCGGGAACCATTTATCACCTCTGCCATAGGTCACCCGAAGCGGTTCGTTACGTTTGTTGACGTAGCAAGGGTGCCAGGGTTCATGGGGTGATGTTTGTCCGGGGGGGGGGCGGTTGAGGGAAGCGATTTGATTTCTCCAGCCCCTCCTTCCTTTCCTTAAAAAGACCCCCGACACAGCATCCCCCAAGATGACATAGGCCCTAAGGGAAATTATTTTCCTCATGACGTCCTGTGTAGAGCTACTGTAACAAAAAAATCACACCATTTTGTTCTCAAATAATCAATCTTAAATTAACTTTGTATCTATCTAAGTGTACAATACGAAATTAATTTAACTTTAATAAATAAAGCATTTCATACCATTGTGACTACTTTTTTTTAAACTTCCTGTGCAAAATTTGCGCATTTGTAAAAAAAGCAGAAAGAATGTACTATCGGTCACAAATCACCTCGTACATTCTTTTAACCCTTTGCCGCAAACTTTATGCAGCTAATAAATACTTCGTCCACTCTCGACGCTCGCTGCTATCCTAGTGAGCCGGGATAGCGGCTTTTTTGTATTTTTTTTGTAAATGCTTAGCGCAGTGAATATATTTTTTTTAATAACGCAGCTAGAGTTTCCGAATGCAAATATTGTAGGAAACTGGTAAAGCTATCAAATCCTTTGATGGAAAGGTCGAATTATTATAGTCACAATTGATTTTATCTTTATATTGTGGTACAGCGGCTCAAGTGCATTGTATGGCCCGTGACACTATGGCTATTATAACCAATTTTTTTTGCACATCTCAAACTTTATAATTATTTCGTGAAATGAAATGGATTTATATTAATTGACTATGTTCTTTCTACTATCATTTTTCGTCGATATATAGGTATTATCGTAACTAATAAAATTTATATTGCAAAATTTCTGTAGCATTCCCTTGTACTGTCTGTATCTTTTACTTCTAGCTTTTAACAAACTTCGTTGCTGCGCTGAAATCTACTGGGAAAGTCGAATAAACAAGTTGTGCCTTGTTGGATCACAGCTACACCTTTACCGTGTATGCACTCCAAAGCGGAAACTGCCGAGGAAACTTATACACTCGAATTTGAATTTTCATGTGACTTGGTGCATTTCGGCATACTTCGTTGTTCTTTAGACGAAAGTAAATTTATTATCATGTTGGGTCACAGATTGGAAGGGAATAAGGGACCCATTTACTTTTTATGATCAGGGTAGATTCAAGATTTTAGGATGTTGAAGTTTTATTACTACGAACATATTGAGTATAATATCTAGCGTTGAACGAAACATTCGTTTTTTTAAATAAAAACTTTAAGTTGATAAAAAGTTGTCTCTATGAAACCACATAACACTCCACAAAACAATCTATTTAATGCAATCAGTGAAAACATTCATACTCTGAGCTCTGAACTTTGTTTGAATACCACTTATAGGTATATCTTAACGAATTTACCAACCGGTTTCGGTTCAATTTGAAACATCATCGGGATATATTTTATATGGTTCCATGACAACTTGAATCATGCAATTTCAACACCCCTTTGAAAAATCATTATAAGTTATGAAAAAAAAAATTGAAAATAGTCCATAATCTAACCTAATGTAACCTGTTTAAACAATTTTTTCCATCTTTTAATGACTTTACAACGGAGGTATTGAAGTTGCAAGATTCTGAGTAGTCTGGTCACCATTTTATACATCCCTGTTGAAGGTTCAGGTTGAACCGAAACCGGTTTCTTGTTTTTTTATTCCAGTTAAAAGAAAATATATTTCCACTCATCTAGAAATAATTTAACAGATTAAAATACGCGTTATGAACGTTAAAAATATATATAATAATGTGGTTTTAAAACAAATTTATTTAATCGTAATTATTATAAAACGTTTTCTGTGTGGGGTCAAAGTAACAACGTCTTTATAATACTTTCAATGTGGGTATTTAATTTTTTTTAAATCTAGAAGTTTCGTCTTTTTATCCAAATTTAGTGTACGGTTAAAACCCGTGATTGAATTTTCGATTATGCTATATTCTGTTATTTTCGAACATATGAATGCACGCTCTCCACTGCGGTGCAAGGCGATGTGTCGAAAGAATCCGCCTAGAGAGGTAGGTAGGGCCTTAGGTTCTCCCTAAACCGGTCTCTCTAGATTTAGTAGGTGAGCAAAAACCGCCAAGACTTATACAAACCTCGTCCCATGAAACCGGGCACCCCTTCTAAGTCACCAAACATAGCGAACCACTTGGGGTGACCTATGGTTGTTAGTTATCCAATACAAGGTTCGGAAAAGGTAGTACGTCTGTGATTCGCTTATTGACCGTCCGGCTGCTAGTCAAGCGAATTATCCATCAGCGTCAACCGTTTGATTCTAAAAGAAATTGCTTTAAAGCCGTGTTTACAAGCAATGCCCATAATTGAAATTCACAATTGCGTATATTGTTGACATAAAAGAACTTACGTAGTGTATTGCATAAATTTAAGTACATTAGCAATCATTTATCTACTTTTTTATTTATTTTATTTTTTTATTTTAGTTTATTAAGGAAACAAACAGTTATACATATTTTCATAATAGAGTAACATATTACATGGTTGCATTAACCAGCGAAGTTTCCACTAAAATTAATAATATATATTTATAAACATAGATTAAAACATAAAAGAAAACATAAAGTGGTAGAAAAAAAGAAAAAAAATATATATGTACAACAGAAATGAAAAAAAAAATACACAAATTAAAGCATGTGGGATATGTAAATCATCCAAATATTATTATTATTATTATTATAAAAAGAAGGAAAACATGCAGCAGGGGTGGAGAGTTCATAATTAACAATTTGTTTTGATTTTTTCTATTATGAATTTAATAAATTGGCCTGAGGACAAATGGAAAATATCAGCGCCGTAAAAGATATCATTGTATTTTGTGCACGTACTTCGGAGAAATGAATGTTGTGTGTAATTTGTTTTTGAGTGTGGGATGTGGAATAGTTGATTTGACCTTGTGTTTCTTATTGGACAGTGGAAATTAATGTGTTCCAGAAGATAGTTGTTGTCAACAACGTTGTTAATAATTTTGAATAGAAATTTCTGGTCGGATATATTTCTTCTATCTTCTAAGGTTGATAAATTATGGAATGTTAATGAGTCTTTTAGGCTTTCTGATGTTCGAAAGGATTTAAAGTCTAGGTGTTTCAGTATCTTTTTTTGAATTCTTTCTAACCTTTCAATATTTACTTTGTATTGGGGATTCCATATGATTGATCCGAATTCTAATATTGAGCGAACAAAAGAGACATACGGCCATACGACAGACGGCCTCCGTGGTTGAAGGGCAAGGCTCACAACTACCAATCTGGAGATCGCGGGTTGAAATCCAGGCTTGCGCGAGTAAAATTATTTTTGAGTGATTTATGTTTGAGTGATTTATGTTTTCACAGATTAATCATTTTAAATAATATAAGGTATATTTGCGGCACGTTTCAAAGTGGAAGATACTCTCAGTAACGCCTTCGTGTAAGACCACCATTTAGAATTGAAATGTTGATTTTTTTTTTTTTTTTTACAGTGAATACCGCACAAGAATCTCAACTGCTCCCGTCTGGAGCCAGTGAGACTATGGCATCCCCAATTGGGGTATGTTGTGAGGCTGAAGGTAGCGAGGAGGGGAAGGAGGTGGGGAAGAGGAAGGTTGGGAAGTACCTGGCTATTCAGATCTGGTCACTAAACACGGCTAAAGCCATTTTCAAGCAACGTTTCAATTCTGAATGGTGGTCTTACACCAGGGCGATACTGATAGTATCTTCCACTCTGGAACATGCCGCAAATATACTATATATTATTTTAAATGAATTAATTGTGAAATAACACAAATTAATCAAATAATATTTATTTGCGCATGCCGGGTTCGAACCCGCGACCTCCGGAATGTGAGTCAAGAGTCTTAGCCACTGGACTACGGAGGTCTTCTATGATTGAAATGGCTTAAGACATGTTTTGGTGACTATATCTGGACAGGTAATTCCCCACTTTCCTCTTCCCCATTTCCTTCAACTCTCCACTTATCTTCAGCCTCACAACATAACCCAATTGGGGATGCCACAGTCTCACTTCCAACCATTTGGGAGCAGTTAAGACTCTTGTACGGTATTCACATAAAAAAATTTATAAAACGATAGTAGATACTAGAAACACTAAGTTAAATCAAAACTATAACAAAAATACATTATAATAAAATGTATATAAAACTTTTTCCAATTAATTTTATTTGACCGTAACCGTTTACAGCCTGTTAAGTCCATCTTCAGACTGAAACCGGTTACGGTCAAATAAAATTAGGTGGAAAAAAGTTTTATATTCGTCTTATTATAATATATTATAATGGAATTCCACCATGAATTATTGTCAGTCTCAAAAATAGAAAAACTATTACAAAGTTATATAGGTTCAATAACATTTTATAACAAACATTTTATCATGCTTCGAAAAGGAAAATTATATTATCTCATGAATGAATTACTTTCCCGACCACATTGGCTGAGCTATATACTTGTAAAGTTATATTTAAAAATCTCCAACCCCAAATTGTACGAGAAAGCACTTTGCATGTCGCAACTTTCAGGCTGTTCTTTATTTTGTATCAGTTTCAGAAAAATACGCGACAACTTTACTTTGAAGGTATGACGTGTGTACGCTGGTACATGTGTGTAGGTATAACCTCACTTCGCCATGTTTGTTTGCTGTGCAACAAAATGCGGTTTGGTTTTTCAATCGAATTTGAGAGTATTCAGCACTAAAAATAATTAATAATTCCAAAAAAAATATCTTAAAACAAACAGGCTTGAAGAATAATCACATGGGATTTGATAGTTTATGTTATAGTACATCGTTAGAATCTGAAAACCCATTCACGTCATTTGTTTTAATCTAATGTAGGTGTCACATGCAAAGATAAAAGATAAAAGATCATCGCACGCATAATATCGCTCGCCATACAATCCCATACAGACCCGTCACACCTAAGAAGATGACGCGCAAATAAACCACAAACAATACAAATTATATGCCGTAACCGCTACATCTCCGCCGTGAACAGGAAAGTTGGTCATTTTAATTTCGGAGCTGCGTAAACGTGCAGATGACGGCTGGCATGTTTATCAGATCTAGTACAAAGAAATGACATTTCGTGCTCTCTAATTCAAGTGAACCCCTCTACTACCATATATTTTATAGCATAGTGTGTCGGTATAACACATCAGCGCTCGCGGTTCAACAGATAAGTGCTCGCGCTTTTACGCTGCGTGTGGCCGATGCTTAGCAATAAAAAAATATTGAAACAAATGGCAATCATTGTCACCAAAAAACCTTGTTACCGTCAAATATCTATTAGTGGAATAGCTATTAACTAAAAAAATAAGACGCAAAATTTCGTTTTCCATATTTTAAAATTATTCAATACGAGTAAAAATTGAAACTCCAATGGCGACTAGTTAAAAAAATCATTACGTACCTATGTATATTCAGTATCCAAGTGGAATTATGATAATTACAGATATTTTAGTATCTACAAATTATCTTTGATATATAGGGTATTAAGGAACGCATTTGACTTACTTTAACCAGTGATTCTGACGTCACTTGAACTAAGAAATGTAAATGAAATATTGGTCTCCGGTGACTAAAGATTTTAATTTATCATATTATTTTTTTGTTCAAAAATAAACAAAAAAAATTCTACCACATGTGGTCACTGGTCATTATAAACCGAGTAACCAAACAACCCCTCATCCCAACCCTAAAAATCCAATACCTATTGTTTTAAAAAGGAAAAAACAGTAAACAGTCACTGGTCATCAAAATTTCATTTACATTTTTTTAAATTCAAAATAATGATAGGAATCATTGGTTACAGTAAGTCAAGTACGTTCCTTAACATCCTGTGTATGCAGGGCGTCCGGTATAGGTAAATAAGATAAAAACTCTTTTTTCGAAATTCTGACATATTTTTCGTTGGAGATATTTTCCCCGTGTTTATAAAAATGTTTTTCCATCGAAGATTTTTTTTCCACACAAACAATTCTACATTTTTACCATAAAACTACTTTTTAAAATGTTGGAATTTCGAAAAAACTTTTTTAAACATATTACCATCGTGTTGAATCACTACCCCAAATTAGAGCACTTACCCCCGAATACTTTGTAAAATATTGGAATTAAAATTATCAGTATTTATTCCAAATCTAGTCCGCTTCAGCACATAAATATTTAATCCGTATTATGTAAAAAAAGTGATAAACTTAAAAAAATAAATATTTTATTGGTAAATCATAAATTTTTTTGAGATGCATGCAAACCTACATACATACATGAAACTGAAAAAAAATCTGAAAAAATATCAAATTGCTTACCACATTATTTGAAGAATCGCCACACTAAACTTACACCTACCGAAAAATCGGGATACAAAACATTTTCATTCGGAACTCAGCACTACATAATCTACTTCTTCTTAGCACCATTAGTACTCTCACCAACATCATGCTTTCGTTGTGATGTATAACTGAACTCTCCTATTTCGGCCCCCCACTTTAAAGTCCACTCCAATTCCATTGAAAAAAATCCGCATGAATTCGTAAGATATGTTAACTATAATTTCGGTTCTACCTATAGAAACAATAAATTGCAATCACTTAATGATTTATTTTCGACTGGACTATTGTTTTTAAAACTCTTGGTGGTATTATAGACAGCCCTGATTTATTAGCCTTAATTACCTTCAAAATACTAATAAGAACTGCTTGATCTAAAATGAATTTTAATTGCAACTTCAATATCAGGACTGAATCATTTAATAATAATAATAATAATATAATATAAAGTTTATTCCAGAATGTATGCAGGGGAAGTGCAATGCAATACATTCCATATTTTAAAATAACAAAAAAGATAAATAATAAGTTAAGGTAAAAAGTAAATAACAACAAATAAATAAAATAAAATAAACGAATAAGCATGAAAAATGAAACTGAAAAAAAATTATGATATATCAAACACTAAAATTAACGTAAATAGCCGTTTACGGAGGGTATTTCATCGTCTCCCGTCTCCAGAGGGTCATCAGGGGAGATTCCACCCAGGCAGTCATGGCGGTGATGATCGCATTCTTCGAATGGCGCAGTCTGCGCCATAAACTTCCCATGCGGTGGCGGAGAAGTGCACGGAAAGTATGTACTCGTCCCTCCAGGAACATTTCCGTAGCACTGCAATATCTCGGTAGGCGGAAAAGTTGGCGATAAGCGTTATTGTAAGCAACCTTTAACTTATGCCATTGGGTTGCAGTGTAGTCAACCCACAGTTCTGATGTGTACAGCGAGGTACAGAAAGCGTTGAACAGTATTCTTTTTACTTTGGGGCTGCAGGAGTAAAATCGTCTTGACAGCATACCCGCTCTAACTGATATTGCTCTTCTCTGCCTTTCCATATCCTCGATATCCTTAAGGTCGTCTGTGATGACATTTTGACATGAAGGTATTTAACGCTGTGATGAACATTCATTTTCCTTTCATCTTGTGTGTTTCATCGAGGGTGTTTGGACGATTTCGTTTTTCGGTTTAAAAACCATAACTATTGACTTGGTGGTATTATACAAAATGTTATGGTTTTTTGCAAAGTCTTCACAAATTTTTAGTAATTTCTCTAATGCGCTTAGTGACGGTGCAAGAAGAACCATGTCATCTGCGTAATTTTTTTTTTTTTTTTTTAAATTAACTCCACACAGGAGGCCCTGAGGAAAATAATTTCCCTCAGGGCCTATGTCATCTGGGATGCTGTGTGGAGGGTCGTTTTGAGGAGAGGAAGGAATGAACATAGGTCTTGAAGAGACCCATGTTGTAGGAAGGAGGAAACACGGAGGCCGGCAAATCATTCCACAGCCGAGCTGTTGAACACAAGAACGAGTCAAAGAAATGACCCGTTCTCATGTGACAAATGTCAACCATGTACAAATGTTGGGCACGCGTTAGGCGTGTTTCCCGACTATGCACCGGTGCCAAAGGGATCAATGATGCTAGTTCCTCGGAGCATCTTCCATTGTAATACCGGTAGAACAAGGATAGCATTCCCACCCGACGCCTGTGCTCTAAAGATTGCAATCCATCTGTTAAGATGGGAGAATCTATCAAACGGACCGCCCGTTTCTACCCTCAAATACAGAGTCGAGGGTATTTTTCAGGTATTTTGGAGCTCCAGACCAGAGATGGCTGCCAAATTCAACCGTGGGGCGTACTTGTGATTTGTACAAGGTTAGCAGTTGTGTACTATTAAAGTATCTGCGGGCCCTGTACAGTACGCCCAGTTTTTGGGAGGCTAGCTTTACTCTGGCTTCGATGGAGCCCCCATACCTGAGCTGGTCACTTAGGGTTACACCAAGCATATCAATGGAGGGCCTGTTCGGAAGATTGCTTTCGTTGAAAGAGACTAGATTTTCATTGATGTTTTTTACACACACTCCATTTAAATGGCAGCCTATTTTCGTGGCATTAAGTCTTTGAATAAGCTCATCGATGTATAGATTGAACAGAACCGGAGACATGCTTCCTCCTTGCCTTACGCCACTTTTCAAAAGGAATGGGTTGGAAAATTCCCCTGACCATTTCACAATATTTTCTTGTTGCGTGTGCCAAATTGAAAGAATAGCTATTACATCTATTTAGATAATCGCTTGTTAATACTTTCTCAGAAGTAGAAGATGTGTTCAACTGCACGGAATATAGTTACAAACAGTCAAATATTACAAACATACGTCAATAACATTAATTAATATTGGCTACTAGTTACTACTATTGTTCTGCATGCGTTGAACGTAATTTAATAAGAATTTTTAATTTTTAACTTTATGAGTAAAATCTCAAATAATAATATTTAATTAAATGAAGACAATGTCAGCGAAACTCAATCGAAAATCTGGAGACAGAAAAATCAGAAAAAGATATTGGTTCCACCCAGGACCCTTTGCTTACTCGGAAAGTGCTTAATTAACTGTGTTGGTACGCCTTTATTGTACCAACTTGGTAGAGCACTTGCCATGTAAGCAAAGAGTCCTGGGTTCGAGTCCCAGTGGAGCCAATATCTTTTTCTGATTTGTCTTTTTCTCAATCGAAAATCTGATGTCTCCAGATTTTCGATTGAGTTTCGCTAATATTGTCTTCATTTAATTAAATAAAAAAATAATATTTTACTTCATGATTATTCTTCCATTAAAGTACAACATATAGGTATTACATGTTTGTAAATTCCCGTGAAGGCGTATAATAAAAATATCAAATTATTGTGCGTAGGTAATTAATCAAAGTAGTGAGAGAATTTACCGTTTCATTACATCTATGTAACTCTAAGTAATAGAATTACATGTAAAAATGGAAAATAGAATGCAATAACTGCACTCGGGCACTCTCCGCCCGAGTGCATTCTATTGGATAAAGAATCCGCGACTTGCACTTGGTGCTTCTTTCTTTCCCAGATCCATCTACTTTTAGCAATGGTAATGGAGACCGAGACTTAACAAGGAACTTTCTGACAAAATACTTGGGGAATTGTACCGAGGGACTTCCCTTTATTTTCTTTGCCCTTTAGTTTGGGTTTTTATTCGACTAAACCTCGAATATATTTTGTACAATGCGGCAGATTTCTTGCAACAACAAGTTCTTTTTGCTCAATAGGGTGCAATACGGTGCTTTTTTAGAGGAAAATAGTTTGGAAATTGAAGCGGGATTCTCGTGAACTTTCCGTTCACTTTTGTTTATTTTTTTACTGCAAACCTCAAATAAGTTAACTCACAGAGCGGAGAAAATGACTGGAAACATTACAGCTTTTTTGTATATCGCAATAACCACACCTTATTATGTTTTCCATGTTCATTTTTTCACACAAGCAATAGTGCCAACTGTGTCCAGTGCTAAAGGAAGTAAGAAAATTAATTGATAATATTTTGTCTAGAATATGCAATTCCTGGCATTTTATTTTCTTCCAACTTCCGGTATTGTCTGCTTTACTGTTCTGCTCTCTGAGTTTTCATTATAATGGTGACCCGACAGTTGGTCCTTCCGAATTGGCTCCCGAAATGATATGAATAGAGATTAACTTATATGTCCCTAACGCGTATACTCGTCGAAGATCCCACGCGCTTTTTTTATGCTCCGATAGCAAGAACAAAATCAAAACATGCCATTAAACAGAGCAACTCAACTGGTTAATGATTCTGCATTGAACATCGACATCTTCAATGTCACCTACAGAGAGTTCAGTAAATATCTTTTGACGTGAGTCACAACATAGTAAAACTGACCCCCATGCACTTTTTTTCTCTTAAATTTTGTAATCTTTTCCATAATATTTTAGTATACGAGTGTAACTATTTTATGGAGAACCTGTAAAAAAATAATCAATAAATGTTGTTTAAAAGTAGATATTATTTATCGTACTTTATTTACCAATGTCCAACCTAAAATAGACTTTCAAAATATATTTTATAATTAGTTGGTATGAATATCAACGAATTTATTGACAATGTCGATTTTGTATTCGTATACAGACAGACTTACGTATACAGGTACGTAGATAAAAAGATTTTTCATGATGCATTTGAATGAAAATGAGTTTTATACTTTTTTTATTCGATGGTGCATCCTCTCTTCACACCTGTTTGGGGATACTTTGTTGTATTTTGAGTAAGTAGGTTTTCCCTTATTTTCTCTAAACCGACTGAATAGTGTACCTGTATAAGTATGCCAGAGGACCAGCTGTTGGGGGCTGAGGGGGAGAGGACCCGCAAATGGGAGATCAACTGTCATGGAACTAGGGATGCAAGGTTTTAAAAAATATCGCTATATCGATATAGACATATATCAAATTAAGTCGACATTTCTTCTATTTTTAAAGCTTATAGAAATCCAATGTAGTTTTAGTGATATCAAACGTTTATCAATAATGTATGTATATAATTTTTCGTACTTATTGTGGTGAACGTATGTCTTGCGGTATGAAAGAGACATGCGTGTATGAGTGAGACAGCATGAGGAACGTATAAAAGGGTGTGATTGCTGTCTACCGTCCTCTTTGCATTTACGCTTCCTACGAAGCACACCTGTACACAATCTCGGAATAAACATAAATAGTCTACCCACTATTATTATTGGCAACCTCACCCTGTACGGAGATCACCATCCCAAGAAGATCTGGATCCATACAACGGAGTCCAGGTGGTAATGTAGATAACCGGCCACGGTCATCACATTTGGCGCAGCCTATAAAGGAAGAAGATTTACGCAGCAGCCAAAATCACATTTGGCAGCAAACATCACGAGATTGAGGCTACAGTGGACAATAGGTGATCAGGCAGCATCAGGCCAGATCACATTCAGGAAGAGCAAGAGCAGCAGAAATTGGCATCCGAGGAATAGCAAGGCGCTGGATAGGTTTATTCAGTGCCGAGAACCTGGAGGAGCATACACGTAAGGCGTGGATGGAGAAGTCCGGGTCTTCAGGAGAAGATCAGAGACCAGGTGCAGACCTCACGGAAGGCGTGCCGGCGCATTAGAAGGACGACCAGGGTTCAGGAGCCAGGAGACGGTCCGCGGAAGGGCGAGATCGGAGCAGCAGCATCAAGTCAACAGAGTCGTGAGTTGAGTGCTGTTTGTAAAATTTTCTGCTTTTATTGATTGTATCTGTGTGAAGATGGAAGGGGGAGAACTGCCCAGGTTTTGTCATTTGAGGGACAAACTGGAGACGTTCGTGTTGCAATACGAACAGTTCATCCTCGTCAATGATGACAAGTTAAATTCGGTAGAAAAAAAGAGAGCGGTTTTAATATCTCATTTACACACAGAGACAATAGATTTATTGATTGATTTGTGTTTTCCTAAAAAAATTACAGATATTACGGTCGAAAATTTATTGTTATTACTAGAGAATCATGTAGGTATCAAACGAAATGTGTTCAAAGAGCGCGAAATTTTTTTTGCTACGAAACAAAAAAGTTCAGAATCGGTTAATGATTATATAGCACGGTTAAGAAATCTCGTTAGATTTTGCAAATTCGAGGACAGACTTGAATATAATTTAAAAGATGTTTTTGTCACCGGTCTTCGAGTGGGGCGTATTAAGGAGAAATTATTTGTAGAGGCTGAAAACTTTTCATTAAAAAAGGTTATAGAATGTGCTATTGCTATGGATTCATTCGAGGTAATGAATAAGCAAATTAAAACGGAAAGTGTTGATTTAGTAAATAAATTTAAAAATACATCGAACAATTTGTCACAAAAACAAAATTCGGTAGGTAAACATTTTTTTAGAACTTCGGACAAGAATGTTACATCGTACAGAGCGAGGTCAGCGGACCGAACAAAGTGTAAACATTGCGGGAATTATCACGATTCAGTAAACTGTAAATTTAAAGACGTGTTTTGTTATAAATGCAGAGTGAAAGGGCATATTGGGAAGATATGTCGCGGTTTAAAATATAATAACATTTCTTCAGTGTTCGTAAATACGCAGGAACATAAAAACATGTTGCGGATAAACGCAGTATATTGTGAACCAATATTGTGCAAAGTTTTAGTGAATAATGTGGAACTAAACGGTTTATTGGACACAGGGGCGGCAATTTCGATTTTAACGGACGAAGATTATGTTAAACATTTCAAACATTTGATGTTAAAACCAAAGGATTTAACCTTAATGGGTTACGCTAACTGTAAGTTAAATTTATTGGGTTGTATCTTATTAACAGTTGATTTTAACGGTTATAGGGAAATGTTAGAATTTTGCGTAGTAAAACAGGGAACAATTACGGTTCTAGGGCGTGATTTCATTAAAAAGTTTAATATTGGATTTACGGGCTTACAATCTACTTTATCCCAGGAGGGAAGTGAAAATGTTTCTCACAATATGGTTGAGAATAATACTAGTGTAATTGATAATTTTATTCGGAAATTCCCGGAGGTTTTTTCGGAGAAACTGGGTAAATTCAATAAATATAAAGTGCATTTGAAATTAAAAGAGAATGCGGAACCGAAATTCCGCAATCCGAGAAATATACCGTTTGCCTTAAAAGCAAAGGTTGAAGCGGAATTGGGCCGGTTACAATCGGAAGGTATTTTAGTTCCGGTAAACTATAGTAAGTTTGCATCACCAATCGTTCCCATAGTAAAAACTAACGGCGAAATAAGGATTTGCGGTGATTATAAGGCAACAATAAATCCACAGCTAGTGGTAGATAAATATCCGATGCCACGGATAGAATGGTTATTTTCTCAAATGGCGGGTGGAATAATTTTTTCCAAGATTGACTTGAGGCAAGCGTACCTACAATTAGAACTAGATGAGGAAAGTCAGGATTTCACAACTATATCTACTCATTTAGGATTGTTTAAATTCACGAGATTAGTGTTTGGGATTAATAGCGCACCGGCTATTTTTTGTAAAACGATAGCTTCATGCTTGCAAGGTTTGAAAAAAACAGCGGTATTTTTAGATGATATTGTGGTAACAGGAGATTCGGAAGAAGAACATAATGAGAATTTAACAGCAGTGTTAAATAGATTAAAAGATTGTGGATTTAGTGTAAATATTCACAAGTGTATTTTTAAGGCGTCATCAGTAACTTTTCTAGGGTTTGAAGTTTCAAAGGAAGGAATTAAACCATTGAAAGACAAAACTATCGCGATTAGTAAGGTATCGCAGCCTACAGACATTACGGAATTACGAAGTTTTTTGGGGTTAGTGAACTTTTACAGGTCATTTGTACCTAACATGTCTGTACTTCTAGATCCGTTACATAATTTATTGAGGAAAAATACACATTTTGAGTTTAATCAAGATTGCTTGGAAGCTTTTAATAAAATTAAGTCAATTTTATGTGATGATAGAGTGCTAGCTCATTATGATCCGGATGTAACATTGAAGATTGTTACAGATGCCTCAACAAAAGGGTTAGGAGCAACGCTTTTACATTGTTATGATAATAATTTACAGAGACCGATTTCTTTTGTTTCTCGAAAATTAACTGAAGCAGAAAAGAAATATTCAATTTTAGATTTAGAAGCAACAGCTATAGTGTTTGCGTTAAAAAAAATTTTTGAGTACATTTATGGAAGGGAATTCATTTTAGAAATAGATAATGAACCGTTATGTAGAATTTTTGGTGATAAGAAAGGTATCCCAGTATTAGCGTGTAACAGACTTCAACGTTATGGGGTAATTCTGTCGTCGTTCAATTACAAAGTACAGTACGTGAAATCAGCATTGAACTGTTCGGACTATTTGTCTCGGGTTCCTGTCGAGGAACCAGTTCACGTAGAGAATGACTTTGATACTCAAATTCTAAGTTTATTTAAAAATAACAGAGATTTACCTATAGATGTAGAGGAAATTAAATCGGAATCAAGTACAGATAAAATTTTATTGGAAATTAAACATTATCTCAGAACAGGGTGGCCAAATAAAATAAACAAGGAGGATTCAAAATGGATTTACTGGATTAAACGGAATGAGTTATCCATAATGGATGATTGTTTTTTTTGGAATCATAGGCTAATAATTCCAGTAAGTTTAAGAGAAAAAATTTTAAACTTGTTACATAGATCTCATCTAGGTATAGCAAAGATGAAAGGTTTAGCCAGAGGTATATTTTGGTGGCCAGGGATAGATGGAAATATTGAACTTTTAGCGAGAGGATGCGAAATTTGTTCAGAGGTTCAACCTTCGCAACCAAAGAGCGAATTGACTCCGTGGCCTATAACGGAAGAAATATGGAGTAGGGTGCATGTTGATTATGCGGGCCCAGTTGCAAATAAATATTTTCTTGTAATTATTGACTCAACCTCAAAATGGTTAGACTGTGTAGAAGTAAAGTCTCCAAATTCGTATTACACTATTAAAATATTAAAGGGTTTATTTAGTTATTTCGGGAGTGTACAGACAATAGTTTCAGATAATGGAGCCGCTTTCATGTCAGCGGACTTCAAAGAGTTTTGTGAGATGAATAACATCAAACATTTAACGACTCCGGTAAATCATCCACAATCAAATGGTCTAGCAGAAAACGCGGTTCGAACGTGTAAAAATTTAAAAAAAAAATGATGATAAGAAATAAGTTTCAGTCAGGTTATGAGGAAAAATTAGGAAATTTTTTAATTGATTACAGAAATGCACCACACTGTACAACTGGCTTAGAACCTGCAGTTGTAATGTTTGGAAGGAAACTAAGGTCAAACTTAAACAGTTTTGTACCGAGAGGGGGGAGAGATAAGGATAATAGAATTAAGAAAGAAACAAAAATTAAAATGTCTAAATGTCAGGAAAATCAAAAATATTATTATAAAAGAAATAATAAAGAATCGGTGGGTTTTTCGATTAATCAAAAGGTAATGGTTAGAGATTTCAGAGACCAAAACAATGATAAATGGGTACCAGGGAAAGTGTATAAACAATTAGGAAAAAAACTTTATATAATTGAGGTAAATTTAAATGGTAAAATTATGTTTTGGAAAAGGCATTTTGATCAGTTGTCTAAATTATGTGTGTCATGGGAAAAGAAACACAGCAATCCTTATGTCGCGTCTGAGACGAAGAGACTGTCGTATGATGAATACGATGTCTCCAGCTTTGGCCTGGATGACAGTCTAATGGGTTTTTCTCCTTCTCATTCCAGCCCCAGTGATCCAGTGGCGTCAACGTCGGGAAATTGGAAGGACCGACTACGACCACGAACACACAGATGAGTCAATGAAGGCAGCACTCAGCTCTCGACTCAACATGAATTACTTACATTGTAAATATTGGAATATTTTATGTATTGTAAAAAATTATCAGTTCATGTTGTGTAACTGTCTTCGGATTTAAGTGTGGAGGGATGTGGTGAACGTATGTCTTGCGGTATGAAAGAGACATGCGTGTATGAGTGAGACAGCATGAGGAACGTATAAAAGGGTGTGATTGCTGTCTACCGTCCTCTTTGCATTTACGCTTCCTACGAAGCACACCTGTACACAATCTCGGAATAAACATAAATAGTCTACCCACTATTATTATTGGCAACCTCACCCTGTACGGAGATCACCATCCCAAGAAGATCTGGATCCATACAACGGAGTCCAGGTGGTAATGTAGATAACCGGCCACGGTCATCACACTTATCTGAGTGAATAACCACAAAATTTGGATAGGTATATAAAATGTGTAGTTTTTCATAAATTTATTTAAAAAAATAATTCCATTATTTTGTACTAGCTATCGAACTTAAAAATAGTAACTTTGACAGTCTGCTTCCTCGAAGCCGGTTTCTGCTTTGAGTTATTTTTTTACAGTGAATACCGCACAAGAATCTCAACTGCTCCCGTCTGGAGCCAGTGAGACTACGGCATCCCCAATTGGGGTATGTTGTGAGGCTGAAGGTAGTGGGGAGGGGAAGGAGGTGGGGAAGAGGAAGGTTGGAAAGTTCCTGGCTATTCAGATCTGGTCACTAAACACGGCTAAAGCCATTTTTAAGCAACGTTTCAATTCTGAATGGTGGTCTTACACCAGGGCGATACTAATAGTATCTTCCACTCTGATAAGGCTCCTGCCATTGTAAAAAGTCGTTCAGAAGGAACACTTGTTGCCACAATTGGTAGATGGCTCATTGCCACTTTAAAAAGTTTGGATATACACCTTGCATCTCTTTTAGAGTATACAAGAGCAGAGAGATGTAATAATAGCATTTTACCCGATTTTGCAGGTATTTAATTTTGGGCGGGTTTTTCGATATTTCGATAAGATATATTGAGTTTTTCGATATTGACATATCGATATCGGCGTATCGTCGATATCGATAAATATCGATATTTTGAGGGGTCGATATATCGATATTTATCGGTTTTCCGATATATCGTTGCATCCCTACATGGAACCCATGGAATTATAATATTTTTAACGAAAAACATTGAGGTTTTTACGATTGTCGTTTTTATGTTATATGTATTTATAACAGTTGCTACCAGGTCTCCCCTGACATTTATTGCTATTATTTTGTTCCATTGCATTTTTAATGTACGATCCATATGGTATTATCCGTTGTAGTATCCATTTCATTTTTTGAAAGGTGACGCCATCGTTACTTTACAAAAAATTAAATGGCTTCAAAGCTCCATAGCTCACGATGAAAATAACAAGAATAGTTATACACATCTAGAATCTGTAATAAAAAATAAAATAAAAAGATTTAAGTGCAGATCTGCCACTTTCCTCCCTCCAAATATCTGTTTTCTAACTATTATATATCTGTAAAAAAGAGTTTGTTTAGAATAAATTTTAGGGTAATCATGTAATAATGGTTGAATGGATCCTCTCTTAGTTGTTATATTATTATTTACACCATTAACGTTGCCTAAAATACGACATTCCACGTGTCTTGAACTATTCCCCAAAATATACGCGCATCATAAACTACTCGTTATTTAAATCGGTACGCCATTACGACAATATAATTGCTTGTCTCGTATACACCAGCTTCCATAATTAGTGTGCCTTAAATATTTGCATGCGAAATTGGAGATATTGACGGGCCTCCTGTTCATCGATGCGGAAAACATACATTAAGTTAGTCGTGAAATGACGCAACAGCAGTACCCTATTAATACACCGTAGATAAATATATGATAGGTAAATTAATATAGAAGTACCTACATATATTTTTTAAATTTAATATAATGGTATTAATTACATGTTTTTACACATTTAATAAAGTTTTTCTATTAAAATACGGTAAATAATACATTTAACCCCCTTTTTAAGAGCAAAGTTCGAGTTAAAAAGGCGGATAAACAAACACATGTAAACCACAATTTAGCAAAGAAAAAAAAAATAAAAATAGATATTTAACAGTAAACAAGAAAAAATCATATTTATATATGTATATATATATAAATGTATTTTTATATAAAAACATATGGATATATATATATATATATATAAAACAAATAAAAGATATGAAATATAACGGAATGAAAAAGAGGAGACAAAAAAGAAAGGAATAAATAAAGAGAGAAAACGGATATCTAATATCATAATTGAGTTGGTATATTGATAAAGCTATATATAAAGTGTTTTTATTGAATTTTAGAATTTTTTGTAATTTGTTTCCAATCTTAATTTTAAGGGTAATTCGTTAAACTATTTAACTCCAATATATTTGTAGAATTGTTGGGCTGTGGTGGTGTAACAGCGCGGTATAGTCAAAGAGCCAAGGATATTTATTCTATTCCTGTTCGAAAAAGACTTAAGCTCACATTGTTGAAACAATCTTTGTGTATTTGTAAAAGCGTATTTTTTTAATAAATAATATGAAGCGAAGGGACTTTAAATTCTTAAAATAATAAGTAGGTGGCGTATTCGTATAGCTTTTTTAGAATTCTTTTTATTAATATTCTTTGGATAATTTCTAAAGGCAAAAGAGAAGTTTTGAATGTACCAACTAAACCAACAATTCCATATTGTAATACTGATTGAATTAGGGAAAAATGGATGGTTCCTAGTTCCCAAAAGTCCCAAATTTGATATGTTTCGTATTCTAATAAAAACGTATATTAATTTTCTTAACCTTTGTATTGATTTGTAATTTCGATTTTGTATTACTATCCATAATTATACCGAGGTATTTTACATTTGTTTTAACAGTGAGTATAGAGCAGTCAGGTTTACATAGATTTGAATTTGGAATACAATTATATGAGTGGATACATAAGTATGTTTAGATTCTCAGGGGTAGCATTTTTATTCAGAGTGAATTGTATTACAAAAGTTTTATCTGTATTTAGAGACCGTAAATTTTAATCAAACCATTTTTTTATTAAATTTAAATCTAGTTCAGCCGTTTTCCAAGTTTCACTCCAGCTTTGTCCCTGAGTTAAAATCGCTGTGTCGTCGTATAGGTGTACTGTGTACTTAGTGATAGCTGATTTATCTAGTAAGCTCATTTTTAACGCATTTATAACCTCAAATTGTTATATTTATTAATAAAGACCATATAAGCTACTTGCATGTTCTCAATCGGAAATTTGAAAGGGAAAAGTTAGAAATACGGTTGGATTTTTCTGTTTCGATTTTTTTATTGAGAGCCGCTAATACTTCGGTAAAGTCTTCTTAATGTATCTTCATACTGATTCGTGGATGGTTGGAAAACTCGACTATCATGGAGAGCATTAGTCCTAAATATTTTATCTCTTTTAAAAACGCTTTGAAATGTTTTTTAAATGAATAAATTATTTGTCTTTTATTATATTAATAATGAAAAACAAATTTACTAATTAAATATTATAAGTTCAGGTTTTACTCATTAAATTAAAGTACAAAATAATTAAAAATTATTATAAGCAATAATTATCAGCCTGAAACACTCATCCACATTGAAAAATCTTAAAAACGACCGGCAATCGAGAGGACACGGGTTCAAGTCCCGTTGGCGTCATGTATCTTTTCTCGGAAGATTTTTCAATGTGGATGAGTGTTTCAGGCTGTTAATTATTGCTTATAATAATTGTTACCCTTTGTGCTATGCATAAAAAATCTTGTCTTAAAAACGTTAGTTTTACAATTAAAAATAATAATACAAAATAATTATTCATCTTAGACTTGCAGAAAAGTCAATAGATATCGCAAGTTAAATAAAAATGATTAAATTTATCCATGACACTATCCAGGTAGCGTTTGAGACGAATCTTGCAATCACACAAAGATAGCAAATAAAAATACGCGTTAAGAAAATGAAGATAATGTTGGTAGTTCTTAGTCGAGCGAATGAGTATGAAGATAATGTTTGTAGTTCTTAGTCGAGCGAATGAGTATGAAGATAATGTTAGTAGTTCTTAGTCGAGCGAATGAGTATGAAGATAATGTTTGTAGTTCTTAGTCGAGCGAATGAGTATGAAGATAATGTTTGTAGTTCTTAGTCGAGCGAATGAGTATGAAGATAATGTTGGTAGTTCTTAGTCGAGCGAATGAGTATGAAGATAATTTTGTAGTTTATAGTCGAGCAAACGAGTATGAAGATAATGTTTGTAGTTCTTAGTCGAGCGAATGAGTATAAAGATAATGTTTGTAGTTCTTAGTCGAGCGAATGAGTATGAAGATAATGTTTGTAGTTCGTATGATGCTCTTAAATATGACCGAAGCGAATAGGATCCCGTTTGCTCAGTGGTAGAGCACTGCCCCGCCAAGACTAAGATCCTGGGTTCGATTCCTAGGTGTGACCGTAACTTTTTTTTGTTTCAAATTTTCTATTGAAAGTTGCTAATATTGTCTTCATTAATTAAAAGTTCATAATAAATTGCGTTTTGTTGTAAAATTAATATTGTAGCATTGTACAGAATTTAGTAGACCTGGAATATTGGTAAAAAGCCCTTTGAAAAATCTCTTTAATCTGTGTCAAAACGGGAATTTTTATTTTTTTTCTTCTTATTATCATTCAAACTACTTTTACAGAATGTCAACAGGTTCATAATATAGACAAAAATTTGTGTAACAACATTTTATGCATCAAAATAATCAAACTAAATAGTATAAATGTAAAGCCAGGGGGGTCCGTAAGCATGAGATTAAATTGTTTATTCGGAATAATTTTGTTGACGGTGTGATTAGATACGTACAACTGTTCTCGTAATTTCGTGATAATTTCTTGAATTGTCTGATCTAGTACATTTTGCTTATTTTCTGTACGTAACTCTTCAAGTAGGCTGGTGTAATTTATTTTAGAAATATGATTATTTTTAACAGGAGATGATGGCTTACTTCTTAGGCCGAGCGCAGTAGTATAACGGTCATGAATTGTTGTGTGTACGACAAACGAGTTTATGATTTTTTTTAAATATATTAACATCTACGCAGAAATTACTCGTGCCTTTAATTCCTGCGAAGATGTTAATATAAAAAAAAATCATAGACTGGCTCTGGCAGGGGAATGAATTTTCGGGGTTTTTTGAAAAGCGAGTTCCAACGTATTTAACGTGTTTTCGTATATGTTTTTGGGGTGTTGTGCCGTGTTGCGCTACCTCCTTCTTTAGCCAACGTTTCGGACATCGTTGCAGTGTCCATCATCAGGGCAGATCCGGCAGATCCGGTAGATCTACCGGATCTGCCGGATCTGCCCTGATGATGGACACTGCAACGATGTCCGAAACGTTGGCTAAAGAAGGAGGTAGCGCAACACGGCACAACACCCCAAAAACATATAACAAAAATGCTTCTGGCCGTGAAAATCTTAAAACTTATCCGTATTTAACGTGGTTTGATAATATGATATTATATGCTGAAAGTATGGTAAATTAGTTTTGAATAAACATCCAATATTATGTTACCTATGAAGTTTCCGCTAAAGTAGTAAAGAACGAAAGTTCTTTATTCTCTGTTTTATATTTTTCGAATAATTTGGGAAGAAAAAATTTGATTTCATATTTGGTTTTCAGCACGCTGCACTATTAATAATTTGAGGTATCTAGCGTAACTTTATTATAAAACCCAAGGTTTCTTTCTGGATTTTTATTTTATTTTAATTGGGTACCTTAATGTCTAATCTTTTTAGAATTTAACAAAAATTAACAAACATTTTAGCTTCCTGCGACATATGGCACCATCGCAAATACCCACCGCTTCGAAACGCGAACGAGTAATTTTATGTCTGTCGAGTTTGGATCTCGGTGGACGTGTGCACGTCATCGTGATACTTCAACTATAACTACTGTGTTTTTCTGAATCTTTATGATGAAATCTAGGAAATCAGGTGATTATCATAACTTTTTAACTTGAGTTTTAGTGTGACAAAAACATTGAAGTAATGCTTTTTCAAAATGTATTTTTTCTTTAAGTTTAGAATTCATCGAGAATTTTAAAAATGTATCCGAATGTACAGATAGATATATACACAAATTTCATAACACCAGGGCTTACCATTATATATAGAAAAACTCTTCTGCTAAAATGCAATGTTCTGTAAAAAAGTTGAGTCAATATATCGATTACTTTCCGAGTTTTGCGAACGCAAACATACGGAACCTATGTAAATTTTTATATATATGGATTGCTGTAAGAATTAAAAACGACTGTACCAGGTTGAATCGCGCAATATATATTTATTAACAATTTTTCATATAATGATAATTGGTATTATCCCAAAACTTACTAAAATAATAAAGTCACGCTAGATTACTAACATTGCTGCGCGCTGGTAAATTAAATTAAAACATATTTAGCAACTACAGGGTCTACAGGCATTGAATATTTTTAACTAATTTATACAGGAATAGTGCATCGCTGTTATGACTATGTTCGCTCAATGGATCAAATTTAATTTGATTACTTATATTGAAAGTACATCAAATTCTACAAAGCCATTATCCCCCTCACGTCGCATAGCATCCCGTTATCAAAGAAGACAACATAATCTTCATAGATTTTCAGAATACGAAGGATGGAAGAGCTATGGACGATTTGTTAGTATTTTTTATTTATTTTTTATTTATTTTTTTATTTTTTTTATTTTTTATTAGTAATAGAAGGTACATAAATTACAAATAATTTTTATACAGTAATTAATTACATAGTAGAATATTTGATGTACCCCCATAATTAAGCAAGGCTTGTGTGTATGGGGGGGTATGTATTTATTACTGATAGGGTTCTAACTTGCTTAGAGATTGTTAAAATCTCGACTTTAAAATGGTGTAATAAAATCCGGAGTCATAATTTCTGACACCAAAATACTTTTTGGTTAATGAAAAACAAAAGAGTGGAACTTTATTTTTTTTCTTTGAAAATCACGGATGGATTCTATGTGGAAGTATTTTGATTGTTAAAGCTAGTTTATCAAAGTGACAGGAATGCGAATTATTCAGCATACTGTAAGCGATAAAAAGTCCATTTTTTAATTTACAGAATTAAATTTAACGTTTTTGTTATGAAGATGAATTCAACCAGATGTAACTGAATCGAATGCACTCAATAATACTGTTTAATTTATTGGTGCTATTTTTGGAGCTTATTATTTTGGGAATATTTATTTGGTTGTTACAATTTTATACGAGGATTTTCTACTAGAGTACTTTGAACGGTCTCGTTAAATAGAAGTCAAGTGTTATTCTACAATTTGCGAAGACAAATAATACTCGTATTTTAACCACATCTCCCACAAAACCTTTTTCCTATTTGGGGGTCCGGTATGGGCAACACCTCTGTCATAGGTCTCCCTAAGTGGTTCGCTACGGATGCCCGGGTACATGGGGGTGAGGTTTGTTCAGGTCTTGGCGTCAGATGCATTTGCCTACCAACAGCCGGACCGGAAGAGACAGGTTAAGGGACCTTCGACCTCTATAGCCAGACTCTCTCCACCGGACTGGAAGGGATGGTTTCATTCATTCACCAGTGGCGGTCCATGAGCTTTCAGTGAGCTAGAGAGCTAAGATTGAAAAATATGACGTTATTGACGTTGTTGTATCTGAAAATGATTTTTTTTTCAAAATTTTAACTTTTTGTATGAAGATCTTCAGGATTCTTTCAGTCAAGGGATGCGCCGCATCCACGCACTGAAAGATCTTCATACAAAAAGATGAAATTTTGAAAAAAAAAATCGTTTTTGGCTACAACATAATGTGTAAATAAAATTCGTTTTTAGCTATATCAGTAATGCCTATAGACATCAGAAACAATAGACCAGAACATACAGATGTGGGGTAAAACCAAACTATGAGGGGCGAAGAGAGAAAAAACTGACTGTGATTCATTCAAAAACTTTTGGTAAAAGCAAACGAATTAAAAAAATACCTAGTGGAGGAATTGTGGCCGGAGGGAATTGTTTTCCGAAGATTCAAAGAATCACGCACACAGAACAATAACCAAAATGCAAAATAACAATTTAAAGATCATATCGGTGAATTGCAGATCCGTCCGCAGTTCAGAAAAATTCATTTATGATCTGTGCGACACACATGATATTGTTCTAATTCAAGAAACGTGGCTACTCCCATCGGATTTAGATTTCTTATCCCATATACATCCAGATTACAACAGCTTGGGAACATCTGCAATTGATATGTCTATGGGCCCATTACTTGGCCGGCCATACGGAGGAGTGGGTGTATTATATAGGCAATGTCTCAGGGCTGCCACGATCCCGTTGAATAATTGCCGCATGGCGGGCATTGAGTTAGGCCTAAATTCCGAAAAACTATGCATTTTCACCGTGTACTTGCCAACTTGCACAACAGATCACTTCGAAGAGTACGTTAACTGTCTTGCCGCCTTGCATGCAATTATTGACGAAAAAGATTACACCAACTCCGTAATCATCGGAGATTTCAATGCACACCCAGACTCACTCTTTGGAACTGAACTGAAATCTTTCTGTCAAGAATATGATCTTACATGCGCTGATACCGTAATATTACCAGAAAACTCTTACACATATATCAGTGACGCGCATCACACCACCAGGTGGTTAGACCACTGTCTGGTGACGAACAATATCTTTAAACAGATTTTAGACATGAAAATACACTACGACGTGGACTGGACCGATCACAGGCCTCTCGAATTGACCCTACAAACGGAAGGAATACCGAAAACCGAAATTTATTCATGTATAAAAACCGACTGTGCAACATGGAATCCTAAAAATGAACACGATATCCATAGTTATACTCGAACATCACAAGTTTTTCTACAAAAAATTAAACAAGATCTTACGCGGTACGAGAGAAGTGACAACCCTGATCGAGCTAACATTAAGACACTGTATACACGTATTATAGAGGCCCTGCGAAGCGCCGCGATTGCAGTATTTAACAATCGTAAACGAAGATTGCAACGACGTAAACATATCTGTGGATGGAATGATTTTGTCGCACAAAAATACATAGAATCAAGACGTGCAATGATGATATGGATTGAAAATGGCAGGCCTCATGAGGGCTCGATTGCGGATGAACGAAAATTAAAGCGTGCTGCGTTCAAACTAGCACTGAAAAAATGCCAAAACGACTGCGAGCAAATTCAAATGGACAAAATAGCAGGAGATTTACATAGTCGTGATTTCAAACAGTTTTGGCTGAAGACAAACAAACACTGCAACGTGAAATGTAAAATTCCGTGCAACATAAATGGAGAAACAAACACTAAAGCAATTGCTAACATTTTTGCAGATCACTTCTCCATCTCTACTCCGACCTCACCGAACTCTGCAAGCAAACCACCACCTAGTCCTATCCCAAATGAAGACAGTGGCCTCTTGATCACAGCGGACATGGTCAACACCGCCCTGAGATACATGAAAGCTGGAAAATCAGCAGGTCACGACGGATTGAGTATCGAACACATCAAACACGCTGGAGGACCAATTCTTCAACTGCTGGCGAGTCTGTTTACCGACATCTTAAAGAATGGATACCTACCAACTGACATGACAAGAACAATAATAACTCCCATTCTCAAATCAAAATCGTTGGACTCTACCTCCCAGGGTAGCTACAGACCGATTTCAATTGCCACCACCATCGCACGATTATTCGAACGTCTACTACTAAACCAGATCGGTCCCAGCTTGGAAACTAAGGACAACCAAATGGGCTTCAAAAAGCAAATGTCTACCGATACTGCTATATTTACTGTGAAAAGAACCCTGGAATACTACAGGAATAAAAAGACCACCACGTATGCATGTTTTCTAGATCTGAGCAAGGCCTTCGACAGGGTTTCTCACTCTCTACTATGGGATAAACTCAGGGAAAGAGGCATATCACCGGCGGTGATACATATCCTCGACTTGTGGCATAGACAGCAGGAGAACTTAGTAAGGTGGAAAGATGGACTCTCCGAACCTTTCCTCCTGAAGAGTGGCGTTAGACAGGGAGGATGCATGTCCCCGATATTGTTCAACCTGTACATGGACGAACTCACCGACAGGCTAAACAATGCAGGGGTAGGCTGCCAAATTGGAGGACAGTTTCTGAACAACATCAGTTATGCGGACGACATGGTATTGATGGCACCATCCATAAGGGGCCTACGAATTCTTTTAAAGATCTGCGAAGAGTTTGCTGAAGAAACAAACATGCAATACAACCCCACTAAAACGGCTCTACTGGTCGTAAGATATGGACAAGGACCAAAAAATATTCCTCCAGCTACCCTGAATGGTGTGAACCTGCAGGTGACTGAAGGAACTAAATACCTTGGACACATAATCACCAGTAATCTGATGGACGATGACGACATCGATAGGCAAAGAAGAGCTCTCAGTGTAAAAGCAAACATGCTCAGTAGAAGATTCCGCCTTTGCAGTACTGCTGTAAAAAGGACGCTCTTCCTTTCCTTCTGCGCAACACTGTATACGTCGGAACTCTGGGCAAACTACAAGAAGAGTAGTATAGAAAGACTTCGGGTTCAGTATAACAACGCCTTCCGCATAATGTTTGGTCTCCCCAGATATTGCAGCGCTTCCCGGATGTTCACGGAGGGGCGAGTTCCTGGCTTTGCAGCCCTTATTAGATCCAGGGTGGCAGGAATGAGGGAAAGGATAAGCAGCTCTGGAAACATCCTCGTCATGGAAGCCCGCATCAGTCCATCATCCAGTATTGATGCACAATGGAGAAAAATACTGGCTCCTTACGTGCACACAGAATCCTGAAAGCTTAATATTATTATTTCTTTTGTTTTCCATTTACTACTATTACCTTATTATCTTTTTTTGTTTCGTGTACATTCATATCCAACTTCTTTTTCTTTTTTTTCCTTTTAAATACTTTGTACATGTATGTTTATATTATACCCTTATGGAATGTGTGGGATTGCACTCTCCTCCCCACATACTGGAATAAACACTTATTTATTTATTTATTATATTTATTTTTATTAAAAAATCAATCTGACAGTATATAGGCATCTCGCATTATTATATCACCATTTAATTCTTATCTGCTTTGAATGAATAGACCTTTTTACATGGGAGCGCGAATTGCTTGCCATGTTAATAACATATTTGCTAAGGCCAAATGCTGTCCCCGAAAAGATTCGCCCCAATACACATAGCAATATTTTGTTGCCGTGTTTAGTTTAGACACTTTTACAAATGTTTCATAATTTACTTACCCCTGTAACCAGCGACGAGCACACTGGAGAACCACCCACATTCGCTATGTCCATATAATATGTGAGTAAAATGTATAGCACAAGCTACAGCTTTTGGCGTGTTATGTCGAAAAATGTATGGATGTTACTTCCGCGCTGTTCAGGACACGAATGATGACGTCACATATTTTAGATTCAAGCGAGGTTCTCTCCCCTTCCCATGGAGCGAGCTGGGTCCAAGGCGGAGTCTAGCCGGCTCCATGGGGAGGGGGAAATAATACGTTTTTATCACTTAGGGCAGGTCCAGATATATTCATATGTCCGTGGTAATGCCGTATTTTTCAATCTTAGCACTCTAGCTCACTGAAAACTCACGGACTGCCACTGGCGTTCACCACTCCACCTGGAAACACTGACCACCAGATTCTTACCTACCCTTGCAACTTTTTACTTTCTCTCCATCCTTTATAAAAAAACCTCCACACAGCACCCTCAAAGATGAAACATACGCTGCAGAAATGACATACTCAGGACCTCGTGTGTGGAGTTAATGTAAAAAGAAATAAAATTAAAATTACAATTAAAAAACTTACCTGACTTACCTGTCCTTACGCGAAATGAAAAAAAAATGGGGACTTAACAGCAAATAAATTGCAAAGACGAATTATTTGCGGTGAAAACAATGAATAGAAAAAAAAGACGTTGTACTTTGAAAGTTTTTAACACCCACAGAGAGCAAATAAATTCGTCTATTTGAAACCAATCTATTGAGATATTTCCGAGAGGCAGAGTTTACATAAGAAAAACCGTACATTATCAGAAGCTATTGGAAGTAGATGGCTAGACTCTGCATAGAAGATACGGCGCATTCACCGCTACGATTTCACTGAGATAACGTTTTGCATTTTGTATGAGCTCCTTTTGTGGCAAATTACTCAGTACTGAGCCTCTATCAACGAGATTTCTGTTAGTAAAAAGGGGGTAAAATATCAAAGATTTCTTTAATGGTCTTCGAACGAATTTATAGATTTATAACTACTTTTGAATTCATTCCAACAAAATTATTTGTTTGTTTTGTTATTATGTATGTTTCATGGCATATTGGAAACCAGTTACCAACTAACATGACACAGTGGAATGAAAACTAAAATTATTTTTAAAATGTTTTATTTTTTCACATATGGAAGCGGATAATATTAACATTAGACATGGGCAAAATTGAATGACCGAATTAAATGAATAAATTCAATCTTGTGACATACTTGATCTAATTCTCAATTTCAAAAGTAATTGATTCTTCATTCCTTACCTTTGGCCTTGTATCGTACGATTTTTAACGGCAACATAAATGTTTAATTTCCATTTATTTTACTGTTAAATTATTTCAATGAATAATGTGTTCCGTAAACGATTTAAATATTATAATGTTTCATAGGTATTTTTAAAATATATTAAATACCGTATTTAAATATTATTCAATGGGCGGCGCGCCGCGAAGTTGTCGACGGTATTGTGAACGACTCGTATCCCGCTATCGCCGGCCGCCGTTCTAAAAACCCGTAGATCAAACAAAACGCGGCCGCGATTCAGCCGAATTGTCCGAGCGTCCCTTTCACGCAAGGAATTAATCATTTGTCGTAGTCAATGTCCTGAGATTGTCCTAAGGTCCCCGCGCGTCCCGTCCCGTCCGCGTCCCAGGTACTCGTAGCTAGTCTGTCGCTATCGGAAATTGTCCGAAGCGCTTTATTCAGGAATTAAAACTAAAAGTCTTTTTCACTTGTGACGTTGTTGTCTCTAGTTAACCTCAGACTTAGAAATGACGTCAGATGTCATCGTCTTACATCGCCATCGATTCACGTCAATCTCGGCTCGAGTGTATCCGAAACGCAGCTCCTCGCGAGTCTCTGCGGGGTAAGACACAAGACACTAGTCAAAAGTGACTAATTCATTGCTCAGTGCCGGCCCTTAATCCGTCCGAGCGCAGCGGTTCACCAATTCCTCGGCGGGCCAAGCCTTCAATTTCATTACATATTTAGCCGAAAACTTTCGACATTGAATCCGAACATCGCGGCATCGCATCGGCTAGAAAATTGAGAAGCAAAAATAGTGCATTTGTAATCGTTTTTTTGGCACGTATGAAAGATATTGGAATACAAATACCTACCTACTTTTAGACGTGGATCTTGGGTAGATGTAATATGTAAATTTGCATATATTATAGGGCCGATCAGCTGTTGTCAGCTGTCATAAAATACTTTTAAGTTTAATAAATAAAATAAGTAAATCTTTAGGGGTGAAACAAAAAACTGTTTAATTTAAAGTTTTAATTGCTAGCTATAAATACATTTTACATACGAAAAATAACGATACTAAAAAAAGACAAACATATACATCTAAGTATAGGATTTAGCCTGCGAGATAATGAGAAAGAATAATCGGTCCTCTCTTTGTGTGGTGCTTCGTAGCCTCCCCACTTATTGTGATTTGAAATGAAACGAAAAAGCGACACTAAAAAGAGACAAACATCTTTGGTCTCCTCTTTGTGCGGTGCTTGGGTAGCCTATCAGTCTCCTCTTTGTGCGGTGCTGCGGTGTTTCGTAGTCTCCCCATTCACTCTAGTGTTTTTTTTTTTTTTTTTTTTTTTTTTTTTTTTTTTTTTTTTTTTTTTTTTTTTTTTTTTTTTTTTTTTTGGAATTAATTGAAGTAAAGGAATGAATAGAAGGAATCAATTCAAAAGGCCGGGGGAATTAGACGGGATCTATTCACTCCTGGGAATCATTTTGCCCACGTCTAATTAACATCTTTTTTAAATGAGGATAAATCACTTATCTTAGGGCTTATGTCATTTTTGTCATTTTTGGGGATGCTGTGTGGGCCCATAAAAGGGAGGGTTGTGAAGTTAACCATGTTGTGGAAAAAATGAAACACAGTAGCTGGTAAATCGTTCCATAGCCGACTTGTTGAACTCAAGAACGAGTCGTAGAAACAACTCTTTATAATTTACCATGACTTGCAATATTAAAACCCATTTGCTTGGTTCAATATATTCGCACCTCACAATCCGGAAGCCTCAGTTTCGCTCGTAAATTCTGAAACCGTCACTTTGGATCAAGACTGTAAAATATCTATGCAAGATAGCTTTCATACTTCAAAGACAATAAGAAGCATTATTTCGTTCTCTTTCTGGTTAAAATAAAAAATACATATGTTTGAATGAGAGGAAGAGAGATATATAGCTTTTAAAATGTAAGGTCGCTCGGGACGTTTTTGATTTTATGAAAGTATAACGCGATTACGTGTTTTGGGATGTATTTATTACTAAACAAGCAGACGGGTTAAATGTGTACACGTTTTAGGCGCGGCCAAAGGGATCGATGATGCTAGTTCCTCGGAGCATCTTCAGTTGAAATCCCGGTAGAATACTCACAATAAGCACTCCCACCTTACGACTGTTTTCTAAGGATTGCAAACGACCTGCGTTCCAATTCGACCACATAGCAGAATTTTCTGAATCCGTGAAAGCACAAATTAAAATTAATCAATAGTTTAAATTAATTACCTATACTGTTATTACAAGAATACAATAGAATAGAAAGGAAAAAATCTTAACGTTTTGAACCCATTATCGGGGGAGTACCTAATAGTTTTTTCTACGGCGTGAGCTCAATTGGTTGCTTTTTTTTGTTCGTTTGCCGTCAGAAGCCTACTTACGATACTGCCATCACGAAGTTTCTTTACAGAATTTTTAGAAAACAATAACGCATACCCGCTTCGGAAAATATAACTCAACGTTTTTGTAAAACAATTCTGGTAAGGGAAGAATAGAAATAATTTTCAATTAATAGTAGTTTATAATATTGACATGTATTGTAAAGCAGTTGAAAAAATTGACATGGCTTCCGTCATTTTAAAAACCTCCATAACATTATTTAGCTTAGCTTAAACCCTTTTAGTAAATCTGTTGTAAAATTCAACTTTCAAAATTGTCTGAATGATTCTCTTGCTGACAATGTAAAACACAAGACTACGTGTCTTGGGGATAATTATTACAACTAGGTACTCTGGTATATACTGCTAAGTACACCTACCTGAGGTGCCTACCTTCTGCCGACAGACTAGCTCAGAAAGGTCAGCAGAGCGGGGGAGACCATCATCAGGGTGGTAGGATCTCTGAGGCGTTTATGGCGCATCCCTGAAATAAACTCAAATCCTACGGGCAGGGGGAGACAGTGAAACAAGTGGCTACGGTAAATAACAGTTGTATTGAGTAGAATTCTTTCATAAACAACAATGGTACATAATGCAGGCAAGGTTAGAACAAGGTAGCATCAACAATCCTATCTAATTCGGGTGCATTTGGCCCTAAAATCTCTCTGGGGGGCGGTCATTTATCGTCGCGTTGAATTTACAAGGAACACACGCAATAAAGTAGGATTAATAGCTCATGGGATGGTGTGGTGAAAGGGAATTTAACCGGGCTTGGCATTCCCGCCCGTCACTAGGCGAAATAACAATCGCCATGGCGGCTTCGTGGAATGTTCTGGAACAGTGCAGAACGGTTCACGGTACACGTGCGCTTGAGGCGAGCTCGGGGACAGAATGCGGGGCGGCGGCTGACTACAACCGCCGTTGGCGCGCGGCAAGCTAGCGGAGAGGAAGCCGAGTAATTTGCAGGGGCGTAAGTGAGTAATTTGCAGGGGTCTATTCGTGCATCGTAACAACACTAAAAATGCAACGTCATTGGAATCGTCAACTTATTTAAGTATGTTTTTTTGTGGCATTCCAAAAACAATACCGTTAATTCAATAATTAGGTAACTCTAGTTACTACAAGTATTTTTCCATGTAAAATTAGGCAACCAGACTTAGGCAGCTAGTTGTAGCATTACAATTTGTGAAATTGCTTAGGTTGCGTTCGTTGCATTTTTGTGTGATACGATTAGTTAAGTCATTCCATTTTTATAAATAACTAGCAGACCCGGCCACACTTTGCTGTGGCTAACGAAACACAACGCCATTACCCAATCTTTATAAAATCCACACCACCCGCTTGCCGGCTGCCCGCTGCCTGAATTGAATATTTGAATTTATCGGCTTTTCTCTACTATAATAAGCATGTATTATACATATTAACTAATTAACTCGCCACTAATTATACAATGCTTGCAATGCAACACTGGATATTTGAAAAGGGAAAATCAAATACCTACTTATTCTAGGACATCTATTTTCCAATTTCTTCCGTAGAACGTATTTCAAAAGTGACTATAGTACGGCCCGCCAGCCGTTTTAAATCGCACAAAAATATGTTTTCTTTGAATTTCTCAGCTTTTCTCTAATATAATTTACACGTATTATACATATAAACATTCCTCTTCAATCACTCTATCTATTGGTGAAAACCGTATGAAAATCCGTTGCGTAGTTTAAAAGATTACGCGCACATACATTTTGAACCACTTCATTTTATACTATGTAATGATGATGATAATGATGATGATACATAAAAAATTGTCATCGTTTTCTTGTTTCTAAAATATAAGTACTACTGTTCTACTCATACATCTATTTATCAGATTGAATACCATCTTATAATTCAATTTCCCAACAAAGCTATTTCAGAGTTACCTAGTTGTAGTTAACGCACGATAGGAAAGAAAACAGACCACTCGGTATTAGACCTTGTAACTGCTCAAAACAACAAAGGTGAAATTTATTCATGACAAAACTACCATTCTTTTGATGATATTGTAATAATCACGTACATTTACGTTCATGCACGATTTACTTCTCGATTAAGCCCGAGTTTCAACAATTTCATGAATACATTTTTGGGAAACATACTCCGATGTTGTATACTCGTATATATTTAGTTCAACAATATTGCAGTATAAGCTAGCTTTAATACTTTTTTGGCATCGAACATATCTGATTTGTGGAGTGAAAATGTTTAAATCGGGATTTGCAAAAGGACGTTAGTTGATTTTCTCTCTTTCTCGTTTAGGTTTATGAACACATTGTGAAACATATATAAATGTCTTTGTAAAAGTCTATTTAAAGGAAGTAAAAAGATAAATTGATAAAATTGCCCACTTGCTGAAATCTTTTGTGCAAATTTCCACAATGTGTAAACCACTACAAAGTAACATGAAAAGTATTTATAGTACCTTCTGGTATTTACTATACGTACAGAAGTTATATAATATTTCTGCATTATTTAAAATTTCAACTCATATTATTTTTTTATTTTTTTTTTGTTTCATTATTTTCATATTACATTTCATTATAATAGTGACGTATTGCCCATCTCACTAGGTGTGAAACGCCTGTGTTGAGATGGCAATTTACAGAGTGGTTATCTATGATTTTGTTTAAGTAATATTTTGAAAAATATTATGAAAGTGACAGGTTGATATAAAATCTTTTTTTTTCTTTAAATATACAATTCAAGTATGTTACATATATATAGAAGATTACAGTAGCTACATGGTTACATATATATACACACAGTAGGTATAAAGGTAAGTATGTTATTAAATACTCGTGATGGTAATGTTTATTTGAGGTGATCAATGATTTTACTTTTAAATGCATTTTTGGATTGCGTGTTTCTAATTTCAGGAGGTAGAGAATTGAACAGCTTTGTTGCATTATATTTAAAACTTCTTTGCCCATAAGAGGTTTGACAAACTGGGATATTAAAGGATTTTACATTTGACTCTAGTGCTTATTCGTTCTTCAAACATGTGTGTATTTTTAAATTGATAAAGCAGGATATTTTTTGAATACAATTTTTGCAGGTTAGGAACATTTAGTGTCTTAAAAATAAAATCAGTGCTAGTTCTCAATGGGACTTTAAGAATGACTTTCAAAATTAGTTTTTGGATCTTTACTAAAGGCTCCAGGCAAGTATTTGCAGCACTTCCCCAGCTGATGATACCATATTCAAGTGATGATTGTATAAGAGCATAGTAAACTTGTTTCAGTTGTTTTCTATTTAATATATCTCTAATATTTTTAAAGAAGTAGACAAGTTTTCTCAGTTTTGTCGTTAGGTTTGTGACATGTACGTTCCATTTAAGAAGATCATCTATTTGAATACCAAGATATTTAATACTGTCAACTCTACTTATAGAAGGGCAGGTACATGGAGTTAATAACGGGTTACAGCTGTGAAGTTTAAGGCTTTGTTGTGAAGGCAAGAGCTTATTTGATATTCGAAATGTTAGGAATTTGGTTTTGTCTGTATTCAGGGTTAGTATGTGAGCGTTAAGCCAATCTTTAACAATGCGAAAGCCATTTTCTGCCGTTTTAAAGACTTCACCCCAAGATTTGGCGTTAAATAGCAAAACCGTATCATCAGTAAAAGTAGTGATTTGTCCACAAATTTGTAGATTACATAGATCATTAATATATATTAAAAATAATAAGGGTCCTAGGATGCTACCTTGTGGAACGCCACAAACTGTTTTTTGGGAACTACTATAGGTACTGTTTATTTTAACACATTGCGTTCGATCAGTTAGATAACTATGAAATAATTGGAGAACTGTATCCGATATTCCTATCCTATTAAGTTTATCTAAAAGTATTTTGTGGTTCACAGTATCAAACGCCTTTGCAAGATCAAGGAAAATTGCTAAACATTTATTTCCTTTGTCAACATTACTTGTTATGAAGTCTGTAACGTTAGCGATGGCGTCTGAGGTTGATAAGTTATGGCGAAAACCAAACTGATTTGCTGATTTTATATTACTAGAGTCAAGGTAAGTAATCAATTGATTTCTCAGTATTCCTTCAACAATTTTGGAGAGTGCACTTAGAACACAAATTGGTCTGTAATTGGTAATTTCAGTTTTTTTCCCACCTTTAAAAATTGGAGAGATAATACCTTGTTTTAGTACATTTGGGAAACAGCCTTGAGTGAAGCTCTTATTAATTAGGAATTTGAGGGGAACGGCTACATGAGATTTCAGTGATTTTAGTAGTTTACTTGGTATTTTGTCATGTCCAGGTGGAGTCTTCTCTTTCAGTGAGTCGATTTCTTTGATGATATCCTCCACCGATACATCTTTTAGAGTAAATTTTGTATAAGATTCTTCTCGGAGATTATCATCTGGTGGTGGAGTTTTAGTATTGCAGTTGATGTTTTCTTTTATTTTACTGGCCAAATTTGATCCAACGTTTGTAAAAAATGTATTTGCATGATCGGCAATAGTCTTCGGGTCCAAGTTAAAATTCACATTCTGACCATCAATTGTAAGTTCCTCAATTTGATCTTTGAATTGCCTTGCATGTGTTATCTCTTTAAGAATTTGCCAAATCTTTCTGGAGTCATTATTACATTCAATATTTTTTCTTGAATAGTATTTATTCTTTGCTTGTTTGATTAGTTTAGTACATATATTTCTATATTTTTTGTAAAATGTAGTAAGTAAGTAATTATTTGGATCTTTCCTTATTTGTTTGTGAATGTTATCTCTTTTTCGGATGCATTTTAATAATCCAGGTGTAATCCACGGTTTATTGATTGCATATTTTTTGTTAGGTACCTCTTTCTGGTGGGTGTATAGATTTATTTGATTCTGAATAAAGTTGGTGAAATAATTCCATGCCATATCGTTATCAGTAATCGAATACAAATTTTCCCAATTTTCGTTTTTTATATTGAACATTATTGTATCCCAATCGATTTTATTTTTCACGATAGATATGTTTACGGAATCATCTTTAGTTTTATTTTCATTTCCAACTTCCAATATTGTAGAGTAGTGGTCTGTTACTGTGGATTCATATATTATTGTGTTGATGGGTTTTTGTTTTTTCGTTTTACCGATTACATGGTCAATGCAAGAAAGAGTTTCTTCAGTGACTAGTAGGTTTGTTGATGTAACTTAAAAGACCGTAGTAGCTTATGACATTGAGGTAATCGTCTTTTTGAGGATGACCATTTTCTGAAATATTAATGTTTGTCTCCAATTAAAAACAGATTACTACAGTGTTTTAGTTTATGTAACACAGTTTCAAGTGATGTAAGGAAGTTTGTAATATTGGGTGTGGATGGGGATCTATAGATAGCCAGTATATCAATTACTGACTTAGCTTGTATGTGTAGACAATTGGAATCATTGATTTTGATTTCTTTAGTGGCAGTTTTCAGATTGTTTTTAATGTAAACAACAATTCCATCATTTTGTTTAGTATTATATGAAGTGTTGATGCAATAGTAGCCTTCTATATTTTTTGGCGTATAAGAACTTTTAATCCAACATTCTGTTAGGATCATAATATCAAATTCAATGTTTATTAGTTTTAGGTTTATAAGAAATCCTTCGAAGTTTTTATTGATGCTTCTTATATTTTGGTGTATTATTTTCAAATTATTTTTTAGACATAGTTTTATGTTTTCTGTGTTGGTAGTAACAGTTTCATTTTCAATCAGGTGGTATGTGAGTTCTTCCAGATTGGTAGCCATTTTAGGTGTTTTAATAAACTTTGACAACTATAAAATTACATTTACAGTGTTAGTAGATCTCTTTCATGTTTTATATTGATAATTTTTGATTCCGTTGATTTCCTTGTAAAAACTTTTCCATTTTTAAACCAGGTATATTGATGGTTTAATTCCTGGGCTCGCTTTTTGGTTGTCCATAGTAAGTCCTTATTATATGGAGACAACACTTCGCCGATGTATACGGATGGGCTTATTTTCTTGGTTTGGTTTTTTACCGCAAGAAAATTATATATTTATAAAAGCCCGTTCGTTAATAAATTTAAACTTTGAAAAAACAGTTTATTACTTTTTCGAGAGTTAAATAGATATTTCATTGAATTTGATAAACTAAAATATATAGGTTCGATCATAAAAGTTTTTTGTGAAATAGTTGGTGCAAATTTTATAATGCACAGCCCACATTATACCATGTCAAACTCAAGGGGTTTTCTGCTTTATAGTTAAAAGAAATTATAATATAACCTGATGGTGTATATTTAATACTGTTTGACATAAATTTAGCATGATTTTGAAAGCAAGACACGTCGTGATGAGGTTCATATGTTTCGCAGATTTGAATACAAACGCAGCCATGCATTACAATATATAAATCAGGGAGGTAGTGTAAATTTTGTCATTTCATCGTGCATTGTTATAGAAAATTATTTTTCTATTGCGAGTGAAAGATATTACTTCCGAAGGTAAACTTTTGAAATGATTTATTTTATAATCTCAAATTCTTGAAATTTCGACAATTTTTTTTTTAAATGATAAAATAAATAAATAAATGTTTATTCCAGTATGTGGGGAGGAGAGTGCAATCCCACACATTCCATAAGGGTATAATATACATATACATACACAAAGTATTTGAAAGGAAAAAAAAGAATAGGATATGAATATACACGAAACAAAATAAGATAATAAACTAATAGTAGCAAAGGGAAAACAAAAGAAATAATAATATTAAGCTTTCAGGATTGTGTGAGCACTTAAGGAGTCAGTATTTTTCTCCAGTGTGCATCAATACTGGATGATGGACTGAGGCGGGCTTCCATGACGAGGATGTTTCCAGAGCTGGTTATCCTTTCCTTAATTCCTGCCACCCTGGATCTAATAAGGGCTGCAAAGCCAGGAACACGCCCCTCCGTGAACATCCGGGAAGCGCTGCAATATCTGGGGAGACCAAACATTATGCGGAAGGCGTTGTTATACTGAACCCGAAGTCTTTCTATACTACTCTTCTTGTAGTTTGCCCAGAGTTGGCACGTATACAGTGTTGCGCAGAAGGAAAGGAAGAGCGTCCTTTTTACAGCAGTACTGCAAAGGCAGAATCTTCTACTGAGCAAGTTTGCTTTTACACTGAGAGCTCTTCTTTACCTATCGATGTTGTCATCGTCCATCAGATTACTAGTGATTATGTGTCCAAGGTATTTAGTTCCTTCAGCCACCTGCAGGTTCACACTATTCAGGGTAGCTGGAGGAATATTTTTTGGTCCTCGTCCATGTCTTAAGACCAGTAGAGCCGTTTAGGTGGGGTTGAATAGCATGTTTAATGATCATAAAAAATCATTATTTGATTGATTGCATATGTATTTAAAAACGTAGTATTACAAGACGAGACTTTTCTTTCAACTGACCCAGATTCTATCCATACGATGCAGCAATTCAAATACACAATAATCCATTTATATAACAATAGGTATATGAATGTCATTCCAAAAATACAAAATTCCGTTTGTATAACTACATAAGAATGTCTTTCCAAATATACATTTACGTAACAATATATACATATAATATGTTCCAAATATACAATAACCCATTTATATGACAAAATGAATCTCAAAACATTTAAATAAATGTTTTACAATAAGCAAAGTAATGGGTGCAAACGGAAAATGAAAGGTTTATATGGGTCGAAAAATGGTACCATAATATTATGTTAGCAGTACAAGCAATAAACTTTCTATAATTTAATATCATGGTTGAGGTCATGACATTGGAATTTCAGATAGCAATTTGATCCAGAGGCTAGGAGATATCAGATTATTTTTAGGGGCATGGAAACAATCTAAGATTTATAATATTATAAGATTTCAGAAGGTTTATTGGAGTATGGAAAAAAGTCCTGAGTAGTCTCGAGAGCTGTAGAATTCCGATACATAAAAAATCAAATATAAATTAGGTGTTTAAAAAACCAACCCGTATAAAACAAAGTTCTTTTACTGAATATAATACATCTATTTTAAATGTCTTTTAAAACAATTTTTTTTTTTATTTGTCTGAGATTTGGACCTTTGTATCCAGTGATCGGAATAAAAGATGGGTTAGTTCTGCATTTTGCCGGAAGGTCCCGGGCCCGAGTTCGTGGGCGCGGACTGGGAGCTGTTGCTGCTACCGGAACGCACAGGTTCGGCCGGAGCTGGACATCGGAGCCGAAAGTCGCAAAAGAACTTCAAACCTGCTCCCGACTCGCGAGTGGCTCGGACCGCGAACACGGGGACACCGGTGAAAGCATGCAGTTTCCAGCTCCGAGTCTGACTCCGAGTCCGGCTCCGATTTCCGGGTTTGGGTCCGAGTACTGGACCGGGTTCTCTGGGAGTAGTCGATTTGAAAAAGGAGTAGGAGCAGGATCCGTTTCTGAGCAACCAGAGTTCTGAGAACCTGAGTTCAAGAGCCCACTTCAGATGAACCTATACATCGCTAATTGGAATTAACCGCCCTACAAACCGGGTCAAATCCAGAATTGGTAAGGCTGACATTTATTTCGTATATTAAGTGTGTGCGTGATTGCCACAAAAAGATTAGGGCCATTAAAGTCCATTAACCAGGCAGCGGCCGAGAATTCATATTTCGTCGAAAGATGTTCTTACGATCGTACAGGGCGGTTCCAATGAGAAAAAATAATTATTCTCCGTACCAAAATAATAACTCAATATCGATTTTATTTCAGTCAAAATTTGCTTTAATTCATGCCCACATTCAAAAATGCTGAAAGGCGTGAAGATAAAACTATTAAAATTATGTACTTTTTAAAATTATTTTTTTATCATATATCTAGTATTTATATTTTTTTCAATAATGTCTAAGCAAAATAAGAATGTAAAAAAATTTCTAAATATATTAGTTTGTTAGACCGTAAATAAATAGACACACTGCATATTTTCGTCACAAAACACGTGTGCAGATCTTTTTTAAAATGATTGTATTTATACTCAAATTAAAATTCTGAAACATAGCTTTCCCATATAATTTATTGACTTATTTTACTGCATGATTATATGATTTGAAATGTGTGTCGTATAATATAAAATTTGGTTTAAAAATTTAACAAATCTGCCAACGACCTACGGTAAAACCTTATTGTACTAAAAATAAACATATTTTCTCAAAATTCAAAACATGGCTTTACTAGATAAAAAAAACAGTCTTTCGAAATCAATTTATAATTTTCTGTGGAAAAGAGTCAATACGTCTTAAATTTGATTTAAAAATGACATATTTCGGTTTTGGTCTGGTTATTCCCTGTTTATAAAGCATAGTCAACGAGAAGGGGTAGTGGGTTTATTTCCATTGCCAGGATTCCGCTTCATTCGTACATTCATTCAATAAAGAAAACAAAAAAAAATTCAAACAGATGTGTTAATAATTGTAAGAAAGTTCCAGAACGCCACTTTATTTTACCCACTCATTTTGCGGATGGCGGGCAAAGTAATTCAGTGTTCTCCAGAAGAATGTTTCCTGCATCTCATAAATCCTCGTGTAGAGGTGTCGTTCGTGGGTGGAATTTGTTTGAATCTTATTAATTTTTTTAATAACGTTCAATTACAGTCGGTGGTGTTTTATAATGTAAGACGTTCAAATAGTTATAAACTTGACTTACGGCATAACATTGAGTACTAAATATTTGCGCGACGGCGCAAAAACGTACTTCGGTGCGGACCTAGAGCTAGATATTTATTATTCTCGTTGAACAAAGAATGAGCGTACATTATAGTTGTATTTTAATGGCAATTGTGCAAGTATAACTTGCAAAATGTCATTATGACCTAATTTGTTAATAATATTTGGCTCTCGATACATAAACGCCGCAAGTCACTGAAAGTGTCATATCATTAATATCGTATAGGTTTTTTTCTATAGTTCTATCAAAATTAATGTTTGGTAAGTTTAGCTACTACAGTTTTACGTTGCACGGTGTACAATCTTTCTTTAATAAAATGAAGACATTTTCTTGGCCTGTGTTAATGTGAAAATTATTTTGGATCTTTTTTATTGGGTAATGTATATAACAATATTTTTTTTATTGTTAGCGATTATAATTTGTAGGACTCAATTATAATTTTAAAAATATTTATGTATTCAATAATATTATAATACAATTTATAAAAACAGTTTATTCATAAACAAGTTCTGCTATGTAATTATTATTAAGCGTGACAGCTGTTTCACCCTCAGAAGGCATTATCAGAAACAGCTGTTACGTGTTGTAACAATTACATAGCTGATTGTGTTTATAAATACACCATTTTTAAAAATTAAATAATAATATTATAAAACACATTTTAAAAAAATTGAGTTTGCAATTCACATGCGGTAGAAGTGAAACTAGAGAATCGCTTTCTTTTCTTTTGCCTGTTTATTTTAAAGTGGTTTTGAAGATTGGATATTGATTTCTTAGGATTTGAGCCTCCGTTCGCTGGATGTCTGTCTCTCTGGCCGCTGAGACTTGTCAAGCGCCTTACCCGCTGCGCTATGGGAGGCTCGTGGCGAGGCGCGAATTTAGTGACGCACTTCCATTTCATCCGAATTTCAAATCAACGGGGCTAAAGAAGTTTCACTTCAAAAATATATAATATTATTCGTATGCCAATGATGAGTCAAATCTTTTTTTTGCTAGGTCATAGAAAGAGGAAAACACAGCAATGTGCACTAAATTATCTGTTACCTATACAGAACCACACAGTATTTTCACCCTATGATACGAAGAAGAAACGCAAAAAAATAGGTCTCTCTTCTTGCAGAAATTAGTTGATGCTTTTATTTAAAACAGTCTTGACAATAATTAATTTTTAGGCAGTACTCACATCTCAGAAATTACGTTATAATTAAATATATTGTCGTATTCTTAAAATTGTCAACAGTGGACGCTAGGAATCATTTCTTCCCTCTTTCTGCATCAACCGTTGGTAAAAGTGCATACCTGAGGAGATTTTTTCGTCCTTGGGAGCGGGCTGCCTATATATATATATATATATTTTTTTTTTTTTTTTTTTTTTTTTTTTCAGTGAATACCGCACAAGAATCTCAACTGCTCCCGTCTGGAGCCAGTGAGACTATGGCATCCCCAACTGGGGTATGTTGTGAGGCCGAAGGTAGTGGGGAGGGGAAGGAGGTGGGGAAGAAGAAGGTTGGGAAGTACCTGGCTATTCAGATCTGGTCACTAAACACGGCTAAAGCCATTTTCAAGCAACGTTTCAATTCTGAATGGTGGTCTTACACCAGGGCGATACTGCTGCTACCCAGGAAGTGGAGTCAACACATTCCCAAAATAAATGAATAAAACTGAAATTTATTCGTATATTAAGTGCTGTAATGTCAATGAATTTCAGAGAAATGCGTACCTACATGTCCGCTTGCAGGAACGTATTCGCCACCAATAGTTGAAAGAATTACTTGTCATCGCCAATGAATGATCGATCGGATGTCGGGAAGTGGGTTAATTTCCACTTCAAAGATTCCACTCCATTCATACATTCATTCAATCAAGAAAACAAATATGTAAATAGACGTATTAAAAAAATATAAGTGAGCAGTTTACAGACGGTGAAGTTGAAACCCTCAGAAAACTAAAGTAGACAAGAGTGGGAGGCAACGAAGCACCGCACAAATAGGAGGCTAAATCGCTAATTCTCTCGCAGGCTAAATCCTACAGATGTATCTGTTTCATAACGCTGATGGATTTCATTCGTTTTGTGCGCCGATTGTCATACGGGATCGGAGGAATCCAAATTTTTGGAATTCCAAACAATAAGGGTGTCAAGAACCGCTTTATCGTCAGTCCGTTAGTCCGTTGCTAACCACCATCGTATCGTGATACTTCGCTCTACGCCGAAGTGTTATTTATCCTATCGTTACATAAAGTGTAAATCATATCGTATTATATCGTATTATGCTTTGTGTGAACTCCTTACGTAAATCGACTCGTGACTCAAACTTTATCGTAGTTCTAATAATCAAATAGAACAATCTTATCGAGCGCTTATGGACACATCTGTGACTGTCACCAAACGGAAACCAAGCCAGAAGACACAACAGCAGTAAGTACCTCTTAATTGTGAATTACCTTTCTTGTTTGGTGGTCGGGCATAATTTCACATCGAAATCCATAAGCCTTAGCAAAGAGTAGCCGCAAGGTTATTTCTAAACCCTCGTGCATCGTGCACGATTCAGTATCTGTTGGTCTCTTTTTAGTGTCGCCTTTTCGTTTCATCAATTTTTTAATTTACAACGGTGCTAAAGAAGTTTTCATTTCAAAAACTAGTATTAAAACCTGTTTTAATAAAACGTTTATTGCCACACGGCCGCAAAACCAACAACACCGGTAACAAACAAATAAATCATTCAATTGTTTTGCTATGCCTCCGTTTGTTTAAACTAGACTAATTACTGCACTGTTCATTTTGACACGAACGAGCATAGACAAATAATCGCATTTGACGCCATATGTCGCCATTTCTCCTAATACGGTATTTGATTCATGGTGCGAATAATATCAAGCGACAAACTGTGGGTCAAATTAAATGTGTTAGGCACCGTATGTAACGTGTTTGGACGGTGTACGTATGTGACCATGTAATTTAAATTAACCCACGCAGTAAGGTCGTGTAATGTGAGGGGTCACTCGGAAGTAATGACCCCGTATTATTATCTTGGTTAGGGCATCTGCATTTGGATGGAAAACGGGTTAATTCAAGTTTTTTTTTTTAAATTTATTTCTTGAGAAGTGTAAGCTGACCAGTGACCATACAAGCAGAAACCATTATGTAAAAAGTGCGAAAGTGCTTTTAATTTTTTTTTATGCCTACCTAGGTTAATATTTTTATGTGATTTCCAAATGTCGTAAAAGCCAGTGGGACAATGGCAATTTTGGTTCCATGACAACTTAACAATGTGACATTTCAATACCTCGTTGAAAAGTAATTAGATTTCTTTTAAATATTTTTTCATTATCCTCGCTTTTAATGATTTTTCTAAAGTGTGATGAATTTGCATATCGTTGAGTTGTCTGGGCACCGGCAATTTTAGGTATATGGTGATGTTAAGGGGGTGGACTGGGGAAGGAGATGGGGAGAGGAAGATGTGAAAATATTAAGTAAGTGATCTGAACACTTAATAAAGCTATTGCCATTTTATTGTGTTTCCTCCCTCCTACAACACGGGTTTTTTCGAATACCGGGTACACTAATTCCTTTACGCTAAAATTCCTACCCACAGAATCCCCAAAAATGACATTAATTATTTTCCTCAAGTATCATGCACATACATTTGCAGTTCAAGTATGTACATGTCTATGTCGAAGAAAATATTACTTAGCCATCTATTAATATATCTATATATCTATCTTCTATCTATCTATCTATCTTCTTTTATCTTCTATCTATCTATCTATATAAATAAAAATTAATCGCCGAAATGTATGTACGCGCATAACTTCCGAACGACTGCACCAAATCGGATAATTCTTTTTTTGTGTGTGTTCGTTATTGTCTGGACAAGGTTTTTATAAAACTACTGGTGAGCTCTGGCATTATGTACAAAAAATTACAATAGGTGGCACGCGAGCTGTTTGAAAACTGAATGTACCTCTTCTATCTATCTATATAAATAAAAATGAATCGCCGAAATGTATGTACGCGCATAATTTCCGAACGACTGCACCAAATCGGATAATTCTTGTTTTTGTGTGTTCGTTATTGTCAGGACAAGGTTAGTATAAAACTACTGGTGAGCTCTGGCATTATGTATAAAAAATTACAATAGGTGGCACGCGAGCTGTTTGAAAACTAAATGTACCGGGACCGAATGTATGGAATGCGGGAGGTGGGAGGGTGGAGAAGGTTCGCGGGACGGGGGAAGGGGGAGAGTGGAGTGGGGAGAAGAAAGGTGTAGAAGACGGAGTGTGAACGCAAGAGGGAAGGGGACGCGGGATAGGGAGGGGAGGAGGAAGGGGAACGGGAACGGGATGAATGGGAAAGGACACGCAGGGAGAAACAATTTATTTATTAAATAGCATAGCAACGCATGCCGGGAAACAGCTAGTTTTATATATTTGTATCTTAATCAGTAATAAAATCACTTTTCTCTGTTTTCTATGTTGTAAAATAATGGGCTGTATTCATAAAATTGAAGGATATCGTTGTAAGTATAGAAGTATAAGGTTTTGAGTTTTTTCGTATTTATAATGATTACCTTATACTTGCAAGAATATCCTCCAAGAATAAGAAAACGTTGTTGGCATGTTGGTTTGTGACTATGCCGCGGCAGGATCCAGCCTGTTTTCGATGGTTTGTTTGTTTAAGGTTTTTCTAATATTTCTTTCTTATCGGTGTTATTTGAGTACAGTATATCGATCAAGGAAGATGTATTCTTCAAGCAGCGGTAGTGAAAGTACAGAAAAAGATAATGCTATAACCGAACTGCAGTTCATAGCAGATGAAATTGCCAATGCCCCCGTGATTGTGGAAAAATTCTTTTTAATCACGAACAAGTGTTGATAAACGCCGCTTGTAGTATTGAATCTCTCTCAGTTTCACAACATCTGCCATCGCTACAACTTATCACTACACGACTGAGTCTGCTACTGACCACACTCGAAATTATTGAAGGATATCCTTTTTATTTAGAATAAAAGGTAACGTTTATGAATAACCAAATACTTTTTGTGAAGGATATGCTCATACTCTATAAGTATAAGGTGTTACTCTTAATATTATGAATGCGAGCTGAAGGATTTCCTTTATATTCTGCAAGTAAAAGCATAACCTTTTTTTATGAATACGACCCAAAATTACATTTATGCTTTAGTATTGTATTTATTAATGTAAAATTAACCTTCTGAAAAACTGCTTCGGCATTTTGGCGAGTGTTTGCAAATGAAGAAACAACAAATTAAAAATTAAAATGGGAGAAAGAAATGATTTTTTGTTACTTTCTAAAAAAATATTTTATTTTTAGAAAAGAGTTTATTTATTTGTATATTTGGAAGAAACAAACAGCTTATACATAAAATACAGAGATAAATAAATGTAAATATTAAATTAACTCAAAAAAAGGCTCTCATGTTAACGTTGCTAGAAGATGGAGTTGAATGGTGGGGTTACTCGGCATTGGTTGATCTTTGGAAAAAAAATGTTTCGATAAATCTTACAGAGTAGTTTTGTGAACATCACCCCAAACAATTTACGGTAGTAGGTAATAGATATTATGTTGCTCTCACATAATCAGATTGGAAAGGCAATATCAGATAAATATATGCAATAGAACTAGTCAGAACGTGGATGGGCAAACTAAGCCTAATAAGAAAGGGGAAGAGATTAAAAAACGATCTTGATGAAATTTGATGAAATATTCATCGAGCGCTGTAATAGGAATACAAATTACCATCTTCAAATATTAATTAACCTAAAATTTGTTAAAACTCGATATTCTTGTAACTCATAATATAAATGATTTTTAATCCTTTCCATCCAGAATCCGGATCTTTCTCACCAGATTTATTTCTTTGGTTATTACACCAAGTTGCTTTTTTCCGTCTTTAGACAACATTTTGGTCAGTTTTACCGTAATGGCACACATCTGCCCTGATGATGATGATGGAAATGTATTGCCGTCCGAAACTGTCTGGGGGGCGGGTATGGATACCGCCGTCCAGGGAACTTTTTAATAGATAACAAACGCCCCTGCCGTATGTCACTCCAAGTGGTTCGCTACGTTAGCAAGGGTGCCCTGGTTCATGGGTTGAGGTTTGTCTAGGTCATCGTGGCGGATGCGTTTGCCCACCTACTGTGTGGCGGACTGGATCATCCCCAAAAATGACATAGGCCCTGAGGGAATTTTTTTCCTAAAAATTATAAACTGCAATTCTGCCAAAAAGCGCAATAGGCTACTTGCATCAAATTTTTTTTAATTTTTTTCCGGTTTAGGCAAATATTCTAAGACATTCTGTTTTTTTTTTTTTTTAATCGTTTTTTTGAAACCCTGGGGATTTTTTGAAAATTTCAATCCGATAAATCAGACCATTTTTTATAAACCGGAAAGACGGGACATAATTTTATAGGTGTGAAAAAACGATAATTACATAGCCGAAAATCATTTAAAAAAAAAAGAACGTTTTCCACACGAATGCCACAGCAGAATAGCGAGGCATACCAAAAATATTACATCTCATAAATATTTTTTTTCCTTGATCCATCTTATTGATCATAAATCATTATAATGAACAGCGTCTATATTACTACATTCAATGTAATATACTTGTACTTGTAAATTATAATAATAATAAGAATATTATAAAATTTAATTTTGGTAAAATCAGCACCATAATCATTATACCTCTAAAACACGTACCGACATCATCTGCACGTTCTGAAGAGAACCCCGTAGATCATTAAAAGTACGGGTTTCTCTTCAGAGCATCTGTCAAAAAGTGAAACCAAATGATAAGTTCGCAAAAAACAAACAATAAATCTAGTGAACGAATTCAAAAATTCGCCTGAAATCAAAGTGATGCCATATAAAAAAATAAATCAGTGTGGAATTTTAAAAAAATAATAGGAACATTTTCGGAGACGGGACATTTTCATGTAGTGACGTCACGAGCCCAAATAATGGATTTGTTTATTTAAAAATAAAAAAATCTGTACATTTCTAAACAATTTTACTAACAATTTCTCTTAGTAAAAAGATCTATCCACATGATTTTTTCCAAGTCGTTATGAAATCCATGCAAGTGGCCTATTGCTGTAGATATCTATGATAAAAAAAATATCGAATTTCGTATTATCGGAATGCTACACAGCTTATACTCGTATAATAGAAAACTTTGAAAGTAGGTTGGGTGCAGAAGAATTTCTCTAGGGATTTGTTTCCTAAATTAATATCAACGGTTTTGTCCTAACTCCGAGAGAAGCAGATTCGAAGAGTAATAAGATTATTTTTTAGAAAAAGTGTTTTTTATTTCTTTTCAATTAAAAGTCAAACACAAAATCACCGACAGTGAAAAACTCTGAATGTTATCCTGGCATGAATATTATAAGAAGCATTTAATCCACCATGTTTTGGGAATGCAAATTCTGGACCTCGTTGTTGGCAAGCTGACGCCAAAATACGGAATGAAGGGAGCGAATGTCCTATGGATACATTTATTTATATTTAATGTGTGAGTGCCCCAACAAGAGAAAACATTTCGTGTGGGAAGCATTACGTATGCACGCAACGTTTTAATTATACACACTTCGATAGAATGAGAAAATCATTTTCTGGGAGAATCGCACTGGGCACTATCTGCCTTGTTTGGGAACTGAATGATTTTTAATGTCACGTACGTAAGTCGAATTTAAACAGGCAAAATGCAAAAACGGAGTGAGTAGACAGCGACAAAACAATGTTTGCGACTTGGTAGGAATGGTAAGAGAGCAGCAAACAATTTGTTGGAAAGAAAAAGGAAAGATATTTGATCCTGTAGAAGCATTCAAAACTTTACAATAAAATAGTGTTACAAAAATATTTAATTTTCAGAACCAACATTAGAAAAAAACACGTATATCTATAGGTATGTATTCCCCATATATAGGAGCGTGTGTGCAACATAACACAACATTTCACCATTATTAGTAATGATCCCCAGAAATATCGAGAAGTAACGCGTAAGATCGTAAATTAATACGTGACTATGAAATGCATCGGTGCATCTCCTATCCGAACCACTTCCAAGCAACTGCTTAAGAAACGTAGAAATGTTCAATAAATTTTTAAGCTGTTTGTTTCTTACAGATAAGTAAATATTTTTTGCTGAATTAATAATATGCTGTTACTCCTGTACGTGGGGAGGTTGGCGGAGTCTCAAACATTCCAGAAGTAGGTAATAAAGTTAATTTTTTCGACACTAATTTACTATCACTAAACAGTGAAAAGACATTTATAATTCCATTTGCAATCCATCCGAACGACGCTCCCAAAAATTTTAACATTGTCATACACGATAACACTAAAATTCACAGCCAACATTATTGCAAATCAAACTGTACAACATTAAAAACACAAAATAAAATTAAATATCTCGGCGTAATTATCGATAAAATTCTGAAATGGAAGGAACAAATATGTCAAGTAGTAAACAAAATCAGAAAATTAATATATATATTTTTAAGAATTAGAAATTTTCTGTCGATAAAAAATCTATATTTAATCTACTATGCCTTAGTTCAATCCACTCTACAATACGCTATTATTAGTTGGGGATCCGCGTATAAATGTAACCTTCTTCCAATAGAAATTGTACAAAGAACTATTATTAAAATTATATTAAAAAAATCCTTATACTACCCAACAGAACGCCTGTTTGAAGAATTTCAAGTACCCACATTTAAAGATTTATATATTAAAAATTCATTAATTCTAATTATAAAAGAAAAAGATAAATATCCATTTTTAAATGAAAACAGAACTCGACTTAAACATGTTTTTCTATGCCCAAAACTAAATACGTCTTTTGCACAGCATCATTATACTTACCAGGGAAGAACTTTTATCAATCGTCTACCAGAAGAAATCAGAAGCATTAATGATAAAACCCGAATACTGCTCTCTGTCAAGAGACATTTAAAAAATATTCTTAAGAAAAAAAATACTGTCAATTAATCTTACAAATATCCTTAGTTTTCCATAACATTCTTTCTTTTTTTTTAAATATACACCATTATCAAATAAATACTGCAGCTCACATATATTTATGTACAATTAATTATTTAAGTACCTACTAACTTATAACTAATAACTAATAGCATTTATGTACACTCCCCTTCCATACACAAGCAAATGCTTTTAATGGAAGGGTAGTAAAAACAAACTTGTAAAAAAAAAAATTTGTTTTAAAATTGTAATTATAATAAATGTTTCAATAAATAATAAAAAAAAATAAAAAAAATTGGCATAGTTTTCGTTTGTCTTGGTTTTATAGGTCAACTGAACAAATATGTCAGATATGTATTTCCAACATTAGCTACCAGGTATGATAAAAAGACACGTAAAATAAAAAAAAGATCTGGTTTTGACCGAGACTCCGCGATCGAACTATGTACATTTTCCCTATCCTAACTTCCTAACAAATTCATATTCAATTTTTAGCAACATCGTACCCTTGAAAACTCTTAATTTTCTTAATTAACTTTGCAGGTTTTCAATATTTGACCCATTTATTTTTTTAAATAACATGACTTTTCGATGCATAACATAAGGTAACATGAATGACGGAGTCTTATTTAAATGTAAAAAAATGCCTACACGAAGAAATGTAATAACCACAATTTTTTTGTTTGTTTTGAAAGCCTTTGCCATGGTACCTACGGAAGGCTTTCACTCAGTTTAGTCAGAATAAATTAATTCTAGCAATGGACCGTGCGTGGTTTATGTTCATATGGTGCTGGCTGTTGTTGAAATGAAACTAATTGTAGTCGATTGCTTTACGTAATGAGTAATTATAGACATTTAATTTAGTAATGCAGGGTAACCACAAGCTGTATATTACGCCAACAGTGTGTCTGTTTAAATAAATCAATTCGATTAAAAAAACTTTATTATTCGTGCGTAGGGTACCAGGGTGTGGCCTCTCGACAATCCGCAGTCAGGTGTAAAGTGAGCAGCTTCGTGGACTTCTTCGTTCCATACCAAGGGAAACGTACAGTGCGAGAGTGATTATGATAGCGTAGTATTCGCTTTGCAAGTAAAAACACTCGTGTTTTTGTAGTGGATTATTGTAACCTTAAGTTTATTCAGATGAATATTAAGTTTACAGCAATATTGATGCTATTCTGAGCACTGGAGTTTGAAATTGTAAAATGTAGAAAAGATGTAGAAAGAATGACGTTGCAATAAGCAACAAGCTTATTTATAGACGACAAGTGAAAGTTTACGAATCCACAGACAAAGAGTGCTAATAGACAAAAATGTATTGAAATGTTTCATAAAGGGTGAAATAGACGCGAAAGTTATGAGTAAAGAACTCTACGCAAAATGAAGTAAAATATTTGAAATAAGACAATTACAACACACAACAATTCGTACTAAAAAGATAAATCGAATATTTTATTATTTTTTATGTGGAAACCGCAGAAGAGTGCCAATTGCCGTTTTAATTGTACCGTGTTGCGCTAACTCATTATGTAGCCAACGTTTCGGACAGCATTACAGTATCCATCAGCAGGGCAAATGTATGGCACATACAAGAAGTGACTTGCGTATGTGACACATTAAAGTCACGGAGTGTGAAGTGTGAAGGAAGAGCGGAACACGTCATAACAACCTAAAAATAAATAACGAAAATACTTGGCAGTGAAAGTCTAAAAATCATACATTCCGATTATCTTGTTTAAGTATAGTAAGAGAAAACCACAGAATACTAAAGACGATAATTTGTGACTTTGTTGTTTGTTTGAATTTTTAAACTTATTTTCTAGTATCTAGGGAGATAGTAGGTCTTATTTTGGGATACGTCAACCATACGTACCTTTCAAACTCTCAAACTACGCGCATATTATGTTGTTATGTTATGTGCAGTATGTCACCAAGGAGCAGCACAAATATTACATTGAAATGCAGATGTTGTATCTGGCAGGGTTTTAAGAGTTCTATGTCACACGAGACGCCAAGAGTGCAGCGAGGATGCACTCGACTGCATCTCTCTCATCTCTCCACTCCGAGTTTCGAAGACCGGGCATGTTGATGCAGCGAGGAGAATCCTTTTACCCTTCATATATTATTACAAAGCTTTTCCTTTTAGAAACTATTTACATTTTTTTCTCTTACGAGGATATAACCAGAGAAAACCAGAAATATATCATTTTTAAATCAGCTTTTAGACGTATTGACACTTTTCCACAAAAAATTATAAATAGATTTCAAAAGATTGATCTATTATGTAGTAAACGCATTTTTTAAATTTTGAGAAAAAAAATATATTTTTAGCATAATAAGGTTAGTAATACCATAGGTCGTTGGCAGATTTGTTAAATTTTCAAAAAAGGTTTTGTATTATACAACACCCATTTCAAACGATATAATCATGCAGTAAAATAAATCAATACATTACCTGGGATTAAATTTAAATAAAATCATTAAAAAATATACGAACATGCGCTTCTTGACGAAAATTGGTCCGTTTGTGTAATTATTTGCGCACTTACAAACTAATATTAGGTTATTACATATGAAATCGGCGTTTTGTATGGGAGGAACATAAAGTCAATTTCTTTTTAATATAATATATTTATTTAATCAAAGTATGTACCATTGCTATCTATGCACTTTTGCCATCTCATAGGTGGTTCATCGATCCCTTTACTAAAAAAACCATTCGGACCATTCCAATTAAATCTTTGAAGGCGGTTAGGACCATCGGAGTTGAATTTTTTTCCCTTGCAAGAAGATATCCAAATTTAAAAAAAATGGTAATCTGTTGGGGCAAGGTCCGGAGATGGATGACATTCCAATCGAAGCTCCTCTAATTCGGTAGCCGTCTGTTGTGCAGTGTGTGGTCTAGCGGTCAACGCGCGTTTGTTGATATGCTTCACTCAATTCGTGAGGTACCCACTTTTCAAGCTTTTTTACCTTCCCAATTTGCTTCAAGTGGATTAAAACAGTTTTATCACTAACACCGCAGCCTGCAGCTAACTCGGACGTGGTTTGCGATGGATCCGCTTCCACAATAGCCTTCAATTCTTCGTGATCAACTTTGGTCTCCGGTCGTCCACGGGGCTTGTTCTGCAGGTCGAAATTTCCAGAACGAAAACGTTGGAACCAAAAAAGCACTGTGTTTTCTTTTGCAGCACCGTCGCCATACACATCATTAATCCTTCAAGCCGTTTCTGCAGCACTGGTGCCACGGTGGAACTCGTACTCGTAAATAACGCGAAATTTCAAGTTTTCCATTTTTATTTATTTATTTATTTATTTATTTATTTATTTATTTACGGGCAAATAGTCCAATTAACAATAACGCGAATAGAAAAAAAAGAGAGATCACAATGAAAGGAGATTACATATAGATGAAGAGCATTGACAAAATACATATAATATAAAAGTACATAGAGAAGATAACTATAAGTAGCTTGAAGATGGATTTAAAAAGACTTAAAAAAACCACATTGCGTAACGACTGCCGAAAGTCATTTAGGCTTACACCAAAAAATTCAATGCTTTGATTTGCGTTGACAAGTCTCGACATTCTGGATAAAGGAGAATGATATCCATAATTAGTAGAATGTTGATTGAGGAACAGCAATTCATTATTTCGGAGTCTACGGGAAGGAATGTTGAACTGGATGAGTTGTAACAAAGCAGGTGTGTCAGTAATACTGCTGATAATTTTGAAAATGCATATTAGATCAGAGTCCTTTCTACGTAGGAAATGTTTAAAGTTTGTTCAATTTCATCATACGAGTATTCTCCTCTTTCAAGTCCTAACCTCCAAGCAATTCCTCGTAGGAAGCGATGTTGTACAGATTCGATGTAACAAATGTGAATAGCATAAAAAGGAGACCAAATGACACTAGCATATTCAAGGTGAGGGCGGACCAGCGAACAGTTAAGAGTTTTAAGTGTATTTATTTGTTTAAAGTCAGAGGTAATTCTATGAATGAAGCCGAGTAGTTTAAGTGATTTGTTTACGATGTTATTAATGTGATCCCGGAAAGAAAGTTTACAATCCAGAGTGACCCCAAGGTCCTTGATAGATGTGACAGTAGAGAGACAAACATTATTTAGTTTATAATCAAACTGAATAGGTTTTTTGGTTCTATAAAAGGACAAAATTTTGCATTTATCAACATTAAGTTCCATGCAGTTAATTTTGCACCAATCATTAAATGAATCAATATCAAGTTGAAAAAGTAAACAATCAAGATGGGATTTAATTATCTTAAGAATCTTATTGTCATCGGCAAAAAGCCAAAAACGTGTGTGAGAAAAAACTTTAATGATATCGTTAATAAAAAGGTTAAAAAGAAGCGGGGCCAAATGGGCTCCTTGCGGAACGCTGAAAATTTACATCAATGTTAAAGGATTCAAAGTTATTTATTTTAACCCTTTGTTTTCTATTACTCAAGTAAGAGTGAAAGAATGATAACAATGGGTCTCTAATGCCTATAGCATAAAGTTTGGCCATGAGAATACGGTGATTAACTTTGTCAAAGGCTTTGGAGAAGTCAGTGTAGAGGACATCAACCTGAGTGTTGTCTTCTAAGGCTTTAAGAATGGTATTTATAAAGGACAGTAAATTAGTTGTCGTAGATTTCGCCGATCTAAATCCATGCTGTTCCTCGATCAGAACATTTTTGAAAATAGGAGTGATTTTCTTTGTAATTATCGACTCAAATATTTTTGGGATATTAGATATAATTGATATTGGTCTGTAATTTCCAATATTTGACTTGTTTCCAGACTTAAAAATGGGTCGTATAAATGAAATTTTCCATGAGTCAGCAAATGTTCCGGTTGAGAGTGATAAATTGTACAACATACAAATTGGGTTAGATAATGAACATTTACATTCTTTTAGCAAGATTTCTGGAATGCCATCCGGTCCGGTACTTTTTTTGTTAGAAAGGTTATTTAAGGATTGGTAAACCTCTGCAAGTGAAATTTGGCAATCATTCAAGTCAATATTACAGTCATAGTTAAGTGGAGGGATGGTGCATGAAGCATCAGAATATAGAGAGGAAAAGTGTTTAGCAAAAAGGTTGGCGATGTCGTGACCATTTGTAGCGTGAGTTTCATGATAATACATACTTGAAGGCTATTATCTTTACGCTTTTGCGCAACAAATTGCCAGAATTGTTTAGGATTTTTAAGTAATTTTGTCTCAGTAACTTCTACAAAAGATTTATAGCATTTGGCTGATTCGATTTTAGACAGTTCACTTAATTGAGAAAATTTTTGATAAAATTTTAAGTTGCCAGTTTCTTTAAATATCTTATGAGTTTTCTTTTTTTCAATTATTAACTGCTTAAGTTTCGAGCTAAACCAATTTGGAAACTTGGGTTGAGAGTAACATCCCTTGGGAACAAACAAATCTATAGCACGTATTACACATTCATTAAATTTAAATACGGCGTCATTTATATCAGAATTTAAAAATAGTTTTGTCCAATTAATCAGGGAAAGATATTTGTTCATGTTAAAATAGTCACCATTAAGATATTTGTAGTGATACGAGACACTTGGTTTCAAATATTCAAATTTAAAAAAAATTGTGATGTTAATAGAGAGAGGTGGATGATATTTATCAATAGGTAACAACGAGACATCAGCTTCACTTACTATGACATTAGGTATGCTAGTGAAAATTAAGTCCAGGCAAGAACCTAGATAGTAAGTGACTGGATTTACATTTTGTAAACTAAGTGACGCAAAGGAAAAAACAATTAAGGAAAAAACAAATAAATTATAATTTTCGAAACACAAATACAAGAGTAAATAGCTGTATAAATTTGAATATGGAATTCCTAACCAAAGAGAAGATATTTGAGATCAAAGTTGCCAATACGGCAAAACGCCAATTTCATATGTAAGGACCTAATATATTTCAGATTTTTTTACATTCTTATTTTGCTTAGACATCATTGAAAAATGATAAATACTTATGATCAAAAAATAATTACAAAAAGTACATAATTTTAATAGTTTTATCATCACGCCTATTTTATCATCATCCAAAAATGTTATTTGGATGTAGGTATAAATTAAAGCAAAATTTGGAATGAAATAAAATCAATTTTGAGTTATAATTTTTAAAATCTGGTACGGAGAATAATTAATCTTTCTCATTGGAACCGCCCTGTGCGATCGTAAGAACATCTTTCAACAAAATGTGGATTTTCGGCCGCTGGCTGGTCAAACGTCCTATCTATGTGCATAATATGTAGTGTAATAAACTTTCGACTGAAGGCAGATATGTACTATAAGAGAGGGCGTGCTAACGAAAAGTATAAAAAAATGTGCAGAATTTATTTATTAATTTATTCGTAAAAAACAAACAACTTCTGCATAGATGTCATATATGGGGATGGTGCATGGAGTGTATTTTTAAGGAAAGGAAAAAAGGAAACTCTGGGAAGAAAAAATGTTAAAAAGTGACGGATGCACGAATCCATTCATCTCGCTGCGATGCAAGACGATAGTTCGAAAAAGAACTGCTGGAGGGTCGAGGATATCTCCAAACTTGCCTTTCTCGGTCCGGCCGTAAGGCATCTGGTGGACAGCGAATCACTTGCGGTGACCTATGGCAGAGATGTTGGTTATCCAATAAAAGCTTTCCGGGACGGCAGTACCCATACCCGTCTCCCAAATTGGAATCGGATTATTAATAGGCTTACGTCTGTACGTTTGAAATTTAAGAATCCGACTTCCAATACATCTCTTTTGTAACAGAACCGAATACAAGCAAGTAGCCAATAATCTCAAAGGATGGCACCACTTACGTTAATGGATCGCATGAGGACCTGACGCTGGCAGGTATAAGTACTATTGGATTTGTAGTGTCGTAAATCTTTCCGGACGTGGAGAGATTGATGGTAATATATTTATTATTGTAACCGGCAGTTGTGAATTATAATACCACGGGACTATATATAATATATATGACGTCATTGCCTGTCGCGGTTACTTTGTCCCGGTCACTAGCTGTCACTGGATCCGAGGAACCGGCTATTTTTGGAACCGGTTCCTATCGAATTTATAAAATGGTCACTCACACTTAAACTGGGCGAAGTCGAACCAAAGCTGCAAAAACCTGCGGAGCGGGTTTATAACTGATAGTTACAGTACATTCTAACATACCACCATTCTAGTACCAAAATAAAGCAATAATATAAAGGACCATTACAATGCAAGGGCAAAGACAATAATTAGACTTTTGTACAAAGACATTTGACCATTCAGTTCTGGATGTAGGCCATCCAAAATTGGTAAAACCTCCTAAAATGCTCCGAGGTTGATGACTGTTATGATAGTATTATAAATCAGGGATAGATAAATAAACCCACATAAGAATAACGTAAAGCCGTTGACACAGTACCGCGTGCGGGTTTATCTTAACTAAGGGGTTGTTGGAGAGCAGGGGTGTAGTAGATTTCCCCGGAGAGGTCCTCCGCTGATAATGGCCCTGAAATTGCTGTACCGGTTATAGGATGCACCACTGACTCAATCCTCTAATACATGGATAAGCAACTATTGTATTAGGCTGCAGAATTTTATACAGTCCATCATTATTTTTGAAATGCGAAATCTTATCAAATTCTCTGAAAACCGGGTATGCTATATATTCTCTGAAAACCGGGTATACATATTTAGTGCAACCAATAATGTGAAGATATATTTGAATATTTCTCAGGATCACTAAGACTTGGCAAGTAGTTTAACCGCTTCCTTATAGTTACGAAAAAAATAATCATTGAACGCCGACGAGACGTTTCCTTAAATATGGTTACAAATTAAATTCCTTTTCATGGGATATTGCATCGTAAAAATAATCGTAGCTTACTAAAAGGATATTGTTCGATTGCAAAGAAAATAAACTAAAAGATTAAAATATATTTTCGATTCTTGAAGGGGAGCAATAAAAAAATAATAACTAAGTTACTACTACGTCATTCATCAGTTCAACTAGTTTGTTGTGTGTTTTCTTATTTTATATCGTAAAAAAACACTTACGCTGCTTTATGACAAATGTAAAAAAAGCTTCAAGAATATTTTTTAATTTCTAAGCCCAGGCAACGAAGACCAAAAAATACCAAATAGGGGAAATAATTCATGTAGAAGCCAATTTTGGCACAGTTGTAGGAGAAGGTGTCCTTAAAAAAATACATATGTTTTTTTATGATATGCGAGAGAAAAAAAACATTTTTCTGGTGGTAAGAAGCTATTTAGAGGAAACTACTTATGCTAGATTATATACTGTTTATGAAGATATATAAACACATTCTCTGATAAGACTGAAAAAATTACAAAAACATAATTTTTCAAAAAAACAGGTAAGTTATTACAAAAATAGTATCAGCTGCTGCACGGCGAGCCGCGCCAACATTTTGGGTCGAAAATGTACGGAGTCATTAGGTTTCAGGACCTCCGCGCATCAGAACTAGAACTAGAAGGACTTTGTTCTCAGAAGTATTATTATAATTACAATACGTCAATAAATAACATTTTCAATTTGTCCGACCCGGAAACCATTTATTGGATAACCAACACCTCTGCCACAGGTCACCCCAAGTGGTTCACTACATTTGGTGATTAAGCAGGGGTTCCCGGGTTCATGGTGTGAGGTTTTTCCGGGTCTTGGCGGCGTATGCGTCTGCATGGCAGGTCGGATACGGAGAGAAGAGAGAATGGTTGAAGGAGTCCCTTTGACTTTCTCCAGCAGGATTCTCTCGGAACACCGCCTTGCACAGCAATAAGAGCGATGGATTCATACGTCCGTTGCTCCTTGACACGCTGACTCCAGATTCCTACCCACCCCTAATACCCGTTTCCTTCCCAGAACCTCCTCACCTTTCATTTTTTAAAAGACTATCCACACAGCCCCAAAGATGTCATATTTTTTTCTCGGGACCTCCTGTGTGGAGCTGTTAAAAAATAGAACTTAATATATTTTTCAATGAACGTCCCTTTATCAGTAGGTACTGGAGAATACAGGTCCCAGTACGTACCACTTGCAATATTCACTGGAGTGAATTAAAAGAGACATTACAATTAGAGTAGGAACTTCAAACTAATAAGGATTAATTTATTGAGTACCAGGGATAAAAAATAAAGTAATATTTGAATTCTCCACCCCTGCCCGAGCACTATGCACTGAGTGAGCCCTGAGTATGGACAAACAACAATGCGCTCGTTAGGAGTTAGAAGTTGCAAAGCTTGACGTTTTATAAGGTCCAGTAATTGGATTTCTATCATTAAGGGTTTCATTATAGGCCTTCCACAGATATTAATTGTTCTGCAAATCTGTCGATGGAATGTATTTGGTACAGTCTGGCATTATTGAATCATTCGATGAAATTAAAAAAAAAATAAGTGACGCTGTAAATATATATTGAAATCATATTATAAAAAATGACGGAACGCTTAACAATTTTTTTTGTAATTATTTCTATCAGCAAACAAAATTTTAAAAACGACTTGGAAGGCCATTTTAATAAGAATTCCATTTTAATTTGTACTTGTGTTTCTAGCCATGTATGATTTAAGCCATAGGTTCTCAACGTGAGCGATAACGCCCCCCTATGAGTATTTGGGACTTTCAGAAGGGCGGTAGAAGGCAAAGAGAAAGTCAGGGGGCGTTGAGATAGCACAGGTGGGGAGGCAGTTAAAAAAATATGGTACTAATAATCTTACGTGTATTGTTATTATTAAGAATTGACACTATATCATGAACACAAGAAGGAAGGAGGTAGCATGAAATACAACAGAATTGCTTTTTTAATTTGCAAATCCAAAAGGTATAATGAATTATCGGCTTATTGATTCCGTGGCAGTTGCTCTTTGAATTGTTTTCATACCAAACTCGTTCAGGATACGCGGTCGCCAAGAAATAACTATTTCTGTCACTGTCGCTATTACCCCCCCCCCCCCCCCCGAATACTGAGCGAAAGGAACAACTGCAACTCAAGCTGACAATACTAACATAAAATCTTTGTAAGATTTTATTTTACCAACTGAATGAAGGTCTGTTGATGGTATTCAAAATAGCCAATTTTAACGATTTTTGGAGTATTCTTATGAAAAAAGTGCCGAAACGCTGGTATCTAATCTAAATTATATTAAAAATGTTTGCAATAGTGTCAAAATCCTGCGAGGATATTGAGGAATACGTTTGCATGGACAGAACTCCGCCCGAACTTCACCCCTTAATTGCGTAATAAATTCACCATTAACAAATACTATTTCAGTTAAGATTAAAACTAACAACACCGTGTTGGCTAAGTATCCGCAGGCCGTGTTAAACTTGTCAAGTAGGAAATTTGGCGTGAAAATGGAAAACTTCTTCGGGTGAATTTTCCCAATAATGAAAGAACAATTCTGCTCAGTGGAAGAAGCCAGCGTAACGATGATAATATTACATCTGTCCCGCTTTCTTCATAAAATGAACGATTTTTAACTTACTTGTTAATTGTTTTTTTTATAACATGTACATAATATATACACACATTCGTGAAATTACAATTAAATACAGTGGACGAAAAACGTGTTATATATGTATATCCACAAAACAAACATATCCTGCACATTAAAATATTCTTTATATAACTTGAACAATGATGACCTAAAATAAAATATTTTGTAAAATATACATATATGTACCAGCTGGTCCCGTCATGCGTTGCAAAATCATATTCAAAGAAATACATTGTTTCTCCCTGAATCACCTTTCCCGTGCGTCCCCATTTCCCTCCCGCGTCCCCTTCCTAGCTAGCTTTATAAATTATAGCCTATATATTATTCTGATATATAAGCTACATTATTCTAAAGTTTCATTAAAATCCATTCAGTAGTTTTTGCGTAAAAGAGTAACAAACACACATAGGTACATCCATAAACACTTTCGATTTTATAATATTAGTAAGATAAATACATCAATACAATGAAAAAATATATCAAAATAAAACACTTTGTTGTTTAAAACCACGAGATTTATTAATTTATGAACCGACCGGTTTCGCTTTACTCAAGCGTCTTCAGGGTACAAATTAATATTAATTAATAAATCTCGTGGTTTTAAACAAAAAAGTTTTTTATTTTATTAAATATGTCAAACCACAAAGTGATTGCTTTCTACAATGATAAGAAAAAAATATAAATAGATTCTCAACATTTTATAAACTGTTACATTTTGTAATATACGTACGTCATATTGATATCATTTCATCTATAAATGTCTTAACCGATTCATCGTTCAATTAAATGTATCTCATATTATAGTGTTCTGTTAATACGTGCTTACATACGCAAGTATTTAATAATACTGAAGGACATAAATAGTGGAATAAAGGTAGTATTTTTTTAATCTTTTTATTCTCATTTTGATACATATTTAAGTATACATTTTATAGTATAATTAAATAATCTTGGCTTCACTGGGCTTACTTGTGCTGGGCCCCCATTTTATAATACAAAAAATTTAATAAGATGAAGCACATAATACATTTTAATAAAAGAATGCGAAGTTAGTAATAAAAAATAGCATTACGAATATTACGATCGGCGTATATTACGAGTTGTGTGTATTATTTTAATTGAGGAAAAATAGCTATTTGGCATTAGTCTCGAGTTATCACAGGTTGTTAGTTGTAAGTCGTCAGTTATAAATTTTCAATAATAATTATTAGAATAATTAATTATTATTAGTAATGCATACGAAAATTCATATTGAATAACCTAGGCCTCAAGCTCGTTAGATTGACAGTGCTTTATTTGATAAAAAGCTGAAACGCGCCTAGAATCGATGTTTAAGGAGACCTTTCAAATGTCGAAAAAATAAAATGGCGCTAAATGGCCAATTGATTTATCCAAAATTCGAAATAAAGCATTTATCGTAGTGACCAATGCACTCATCCTCTGAATCTTTCCCATCTGCGAGTTTTCCCAACACAATACGAAGGCTTTGAATAAATTTGCAGTTTGTGGAAATTGTGTCTAGAGTGATGGCAAGTCATCTGTCATGCGGGGAGGGCGAACAGGCGGGGCTGTGTGGAGAGGGGTCATGGAAAATGTTTAGGGGATGCTTTTGAATGGGAAGATTGATTTCCAAGACGGCCGGGGGACTGAAAAATGGACGTAAAGATACCCAATGGGTTTTGATTTTTTACTTGGAATATTTTAAGGCCAATGAATACAGGTTGATTTGAAATGTATTAGCAATTATTTTACTGAGCATAAAAATAATTTTGGTAAAAAAATAAAGAAAATCACGGGGACCTTATAATTAAAAAAAAAATTATTTTTAATTCAGAAATTTAATCTATCAGTGCAAATTCAAAATCATATGGAATGGCGATATACGATGTCAGAGATAGAGAGAGACAGTATATGCAATGTTGATTAGCTGTCTCGATCTAATAGTGAAAAGGTACAATGAGAGCGAAGACTTTCGTTTCCAATCAATTCTATATGGAAGGCATTAAAAATATGTTTATATTATCTTCTTGATATTTTTGGAAGAATTTCGAAGTTGTATCTTTTTGTCCAATTATTCCACCACTTTACATAGTATGAAGCAAAGTCGTTCCCGCTGTCTGTACTTCTGCCCGGAACAGCACTGCAGTAGACTGGCCAATCCACTGACTCAGGTTTTTCAGTCACGAGTTTCTCCTTCTTCCAGGGCCCCGTCTTCCGGCAATCTTTCCCTGCGATATGAGATGCATGATGTCTCATCACATGTCTGAGATATTGAAGTTTTCGGATTTTCATAGTTTTAATAACTTCTTTTTCTTTATTCATCCGAACCATAACATCGTCATTCGTAACCATGTCTATCCAGCTTATTTTAAGTATTCTTCTGTAGATCCACATCTAGGATGCCTCAAGTCGCCTAATTATTCTTCAGTAAGTGTCCATGCTCCCATTCCATAAAATAATATCGAATAAACGTAGCATCTGTCCATTCGAATTCGTAATCCAAGGTTGAGATCATTGCGCAGAACACATTTTTCATGCGGATAGAGGTTGCACGAGCTTGCTCAATGCGACATTTGATTTCAACCGAGTAGTACGCGTACGCTTAGATTTTAAACTACGCAACGGATTTTCATGCGGTTTTCACCAATAGATAGAAAATTCATGAGGAAGGTTTAGGTATATAATTTGTAAATTGGTTGAAATATATTTATTTATTGATTCCACGCCCTAATGGGCTTTTACATTCTTTGTTTGTAAGTTAAGTAAACAGTACTTTTTAAAACTAAAACAGTAATGAAAATATAATATAATAAAAAAAAATGTTACAACAAAAGCGTATAATATGAATTAAAATACATAGGTAAAAATGATAAGAAGTCTAACATAAAAAAGAATATGCAATATAAACAAAATTGCAGAAATTATCCACGACTATTTGTGTCTAGATATATAAAAGAATTGGAATAAACAATTTTTATACTGGTTATTCTTAAGGTGAAATATATCTGCTAGATCAGAATTTTTATTACAGAGATTGTGAAGTCTCCTGTAAGAGACGTCCTGGTGTTGTTAAAGTAAAAGGGTGGTAAATGTCGGCAAGATCTTTTGGGAATATGGATGTTGATTAATTGAAGTTATTCAGGACAATTAAATTAACTATTATATAAAATATAAAGGGAGCGGGCTGGCAAGCGGGCGGTGTCGATTTGACATGTATGCAAATTAACAGGTGGCGTTGGTTATAAAGGTTGGGTAATGGCGTTGTCAGTATGTGTATAGCATTGTGTTTCGTTAGCCACAGCAACATGTGTCCGGGTCGGCTAGTTATTTATAAGCGGTTTGGTACCTGGAGAAGCTATGCTGCATCCCCTCTTACCTTGTCTTCCCACCTCAGTCTGGGTTTTCCCACTTTTCTGTTTCCACCTAGATGTCCAGTCAAAAATTTGTCTTTTGACTTTTATTTTAATCACTGTAAATAAAACAACCTGTACACCACAAGAGAATCCAAGCGTATAACAATAATTTATTTTCAGCAGGTCTACCAGCTTTGGTAATATTTCAAGTTTTTTAACCTCTAGGAGAGATGGTTGTGGCGCTGTGTTACTCTAAATTCTTGAAACTGGAGGACCAATAAGCAAATACTTTAAATAAACAATAAAAAAGGTTTACTCTGGAAACTAAATGAGAGAAAAATAAGATAAAAGTACATGTATTTTATTCACGCCCTCTTTTGAGCATTGTTTATTGTTTGGTAGCAATTTTGTTCTGTGTTAAATTTATAAAAAATATTTAATAAAATATTTGGCTTATCAGCGTCGTCTTGGTGAAAGGTGGAAAAAATATTTAATCAAATATTGAATTATCGTTATTGTTTTTTAATGCTGACTTAAATATTACAAAAAAAATCATTTGTCTATAGCGGGAGAGAGAGTATAACTTACACGGAATATACCACGCTATAAGGTCGCGGGAATCTATTAATAATAACACTTGGCGAAAGTGATTGGATTTTGTTTGTAACTTTAACATATTAGGTACAGGTTATATTATCAACCGCGACAATTCAGGAGGATTTAGATTGAAAAAATACATTATTGACTCCGACACATAAACCACAATGACGGGGCTGTAAGATTCTCGAAGCTTCTCGAAATTCTGGTGTGGCCAGGGTGTGGAAAAATAATGATACCACTATGAAAATTGTCGGTTCGCCACATAGTGAATCGCTACAGTTTACTTGTTTTTTTTTTATTAACGGACTTACGTCCAACTTATATTAAAAAGAACAGACATTATAAGTAAAGGATGTTGTGAGAATGGTTTTGGTGGTACTCCTGCTTGTCAAATGTGCAAGAGCGAGCCGGCAGAAACAGGGTATATGTAGAAGGAGATGGACGTTACTTCTCGCTCTCCTTAATCTCCGATAGCTCTATTAGCTAGCACGAAGCTTTACAACACAGACATGTCAATATTGTGCAAATAAATAACCAAGTCGTCCGCGCGCATTTCATTAAGATCTGCAAGATCTCATTTCACGCCTATACCAACTAGTCTAAATAACAGATGTTAAATGGAATAAGTAAAAAAATACCGAAATGAACATTAGAAAATAGAAGTGACAAGACCTCGCTAGAAATCATAAAAATTATATTAAATATTCCACTTATAACACTTCCTTAGTGATGGACAAAAATCGTCTTGTCATGAATTGATTAGTCCGCTCATTTTGGACAGTTTTCATAATTAGTTGAACGTTGATTGAGGAGAAGTTACTTTTGCTCCTAAGCATATTTACTGAAGGGGATATTGAGAGGGATAGGTCGTAGTGTAATAAACATAGTTCGAAAAACTTTTGAAAAACAAGTGAACTTGTGTATTGAATGTACGCGAAAAAAGGAGAGTTCGCTTATCAGACACAGTCTTTCCTTTTAGACCATCATTGGAGTCGTAACTTAAATGGGATTTAACACTAACAATGTTTCTCTCGCAAAAATAAAGTTGGTTGTTTTCAGGTGGAAAAAATATAATAAGCAGTAATTGTTGAATGAAACACTAGCATATATTGAATCATTTGGCGGGTAAGAGATAAGCCGCCATAGCTCAGTGGTCAGAGCATTCGACCGGCAATCGAGAGGACACGGGTTCAATTCCCGTTGGCGTCATGTATCTTTTCTCGGAAGATTTTTCAATGTGGATGAGTGTTTCAGGCTGATCATTATTGCTTATAATAATTGTTACACTTTGTGCCATGCATAAAAAATCTTGTCTTAAAAACGTTAGTTTTACAATTAAAAATAATAATTAAATATGTTACTTATATTCTCGGAGTCTATATTTTAACGGCCTCCGTGTTCGTGGGGTAAAGCTCTTGTCTAGCAATCCGAAAGTCGCGGGTTCAAATCCCGGCGTGCGTAAAAAAAATCATTTGTTTAATATGTGTTGTTTCATAATGAATTAATTTAAAAACAATATTTATAAATAATCTAAAAACCGCAAGAAAATACGTTCATTAGTTTTGGAGTTTATCGCGAACAGACAGACAGACGCGTCGGAAGACTTTAATTTATAATATGTAGAGATTGTGGGCAAGCGAATTTTCACTGTTAACACAGATGTCGCTTAATATTCATAAAATGTACCTATAAGATTTTTGTCATTGAATAGAGCTGATTTATATAGTGAAACTATTTAACTCTGGATTTGCAAAAAAACGTCAGTTGATTGCTTTTTTTTTACATATACTCCACACAGGAGATCCTGAGGAAAATAATTTCCCTGAGGGCCTACGTCATCTTTGAAGATGCTGTGTGGAGGGTCTTTTTTAAGAAGAGGAAGGAGTGAACATGGATCTTGAAGACCCATTTTGTATGTAGAAGGGAGGAATGATGGCAGATAAAATAAATAAAAAACCTGTCTTTCTTACTCGTTTCTTTTATGAATACTTTATATACAAATGTCTACGTACAACTCTGTTTAACGGGAGATAAAACAATACAATTGTTTAACTCCTATATTTTAATTTCTACAATAATGTAATTACAATCAAACCTGAAATTATTTATTGTAGCTGCTGATATTTATTACATGAACTCTGATATTTGATATGATGATATTTCTGCATTATGTAAAATTTTGAAATATGTTACGAGTATGTACGTAAAATCCCTACGGGCGTTAAATAAATAATGGGAAGGTTCAGATTTGTAGGATAATCCAGGGGATGAAGCTGATTTTGTGAAATAAAATTACGATTTTTATATGAAGTAAATTCCAATTGGTGAAACGACTTTAAAGAACTCAAATCTCTGCCGGTTCAATGTACATTTCAAAATCAGGGGGTTATATATTGTATCATTTGGGAGGCGAATATGGGTATCGCCGCCCCGGGAACCATTTTTGGATAACCAACACCTCTGCTATAGGTCATCCCAAATGGAATGCTTTGTTTTTTTTTTACGTTAGCTCCACACAGGAGGCTCTGAGGAAAATAATTTCCCTCCGGGCCTATGTTATCTTAGGAGATGCTTCGTGGAGGGTTGTTTTAAGGAAGGAGCGGATGTTCTGGGAAGGAAAAGGTACGAGATATGGGTAAGAAAATGGGGGTCAGTGAGTCCCGGAGTGACGGACGTATAAATCCATCCCTCCAACTGTAGTGCAAGGAGATGATAATGATGATGGCCTGGAGAGGATAAAAGACCTCCCTCAACCAGGATAAAAGACCTCGCTCGATCCTGTACACCACGCAGCAGGTGAGCAGACACATCGGCCGCCAAGACCTAGAAAAAACCTCACTCGCATGAACCCGGGCACCCCTGCTAAGTTACCAAACGTAGCGAACCACTTGGGATGACCTATGGCAGAGGTGTTGGTTATCCAATAAATGGATCCCGGGGCGGCGGTACTCATACCCGCCCCTTAAATGTTTGGTGACTTAGCAGGGATTCCCGGGTTCATGGGGTGGCTAGATCGAGGGAGACCGGTTGAGGGAAACCTTTTGACCTCTCATTCCCTTACACCGCTGGAGGGATGGATCCCTTTTGACCTCTTATCCCCTTATACCGTTGGAGGAATGGATTCATACATCCGTCACTCCTGGACCACTTTGACCCCCAGATTCCTACCCACCCCCAAACCTTTTTCCTTTCCAGAACTTCCTCTCCTCCCTTTCCTTAAAAATGACATCCACACAGCATCCCCTAATATGAGAGACCGTGAAGGAAATTGTTTTTCTCGGGGCTTTGTGTGTGGAACTAATGTAAAAAAATGATAGGAGCTTGGACAACGTCGTGAGGTCGTGGGCTGTACGAAAAGATTTGTAAAAGTGGATCTCTAAAAAACGGTGAGCAAATGGAGAGAGAAAAAAGTTATTTCCAATTACAAAACGTACTATTTTTCATGGTGTCGGCATTACACGTTTTGAATAGATGTTCTGCTCTTGTCTGTCGAGTTTTCCCGAATCAATGCTACTAATTCCTGCAAACAGTTTCCACTGTAATACCTCTTAAATATACGCCGATGCCTCCGTTTAATCGGCGCTTGAGAGATGTTAGTCTGTATGTTCACACCGGATTGTTATTTAGACTAACCGCCCTCCTCTGCATTAAATCAACATGACTAATCAAGTATTTTGTGCAACATCCCTGATGTATCTATAAAAAAACGTGCACTCTTATTACATTTTTAAGTTTTCCAGTATGTCCTTTTCATTAAGTAGTTTACTTTTAGAAGTAAAAACCGTTGAGATTTGAAACTTGATGAAACAAAAAAGCGACACTAAAAAGAGAGAGATACATCTATAGGATTAAACCTGCGAGAGAATGAGATACAATAATCGGTCTCATCTTTGTGCGGTGCCTTGTAGCTTCCCCACTCTAGTCCATATAGTTTTCTGAAGATGTCACTTCTACCGCGTGTGAACTGCACACTTGTAATTTTTTTTCAAATTCCACTGCTGTTGAAAAATTTGAACGTGCTGTGTCCGAGAAATGCATATGTCTGAGTACCTATTGCGTTTTGTCAACTCTAATTGCGATAATTAACAAAATACAAAATTGGAGGTTCAATTTGGGAGGTGGAAAAGGGTACCACCGACCCGGGAATCATTTATTGGACATACAAAACCTCTGCCATAGTTCACCCCAAGTGGTTTGCTAAGTTTGGTGCATTTAGCATGAGTGCCCCGATTCACGGGGTAAGGATTGCTTAGGTCATGGCGGCGAATGCATTTTTCTGCATTCTACTGTGTGGCAGGTGAAATTGGTGACACGTAATCATATCAGCAATTTTAATACATTACTAGATTCAAGAAAGTCCTAATAATTTGTCACGTAGAAACTTCTTGTGTTAAAAAAATATTATTATTAAAAAAAGGGTAAAATAAAACCACGGCTTTCATCTCAATTATCTCTTGTCTGAATGATAATGGCAGTTGCAATTTAAAAACCAGGGTTCTTAGTGATAGAAGATTTATTCCTGTTAGCCAGTTAGTAACTTTTCATTGAGTTCAACTATTTTAAAGCAAATAAATTGTAAGGGTGAAAAAAACCACACAAAGGGCGTAATTACTCACGGGTTTCCACTTGTTAATTGAAGTTCTCCAAAGCAATTAACTCCCACGGTCGGTCTATTTATAAAAGTGTATACCTCGCAATGGTGAAAAGCGGACCCTGCAAATACCTAAATACGAGTAGTGTAAATGTAAGTTGATATAGAACACTCAAGCGAGGCCTCCACAGGTCTTTATTAAATAATTATTTAAATTATGCACAAACACGTATGTTTTGTTTAAAAAACAAGTCTGGAGGTCATGTTTGTCAGTGTTTTTACTATTAATTGTTTTTGTTTATATTTCATGCAAACACTTCCACACATTACAATTAGTGAAACAAACACTTTTCAGCTATCCGAGTAAATCTGAGTGTTCGTAACAGCAAAACCTCTGAAACGATGAGTTTGCACACAAATGCCGAGGAGTGAAAAATATAGTTTCTCAAAAGTACCTTGGTTTTCTTGATATTTTACTTAGAATGTGTAGTGTGTAGTAAAATGTATATAGCTTCAATGTATTTCAATAAATTTAAATTTATATGTAGTTTCGAGGTGTCTCAACAGATTTCAGTAAAGTAGTATTACCGGAGGGTTTCAAATATCACCGTTCTTGTCTAATACCTGAACCGTTAGGGAAGTAGCCGATGACATCCAATCGACTGCTGGACTTCTTCAGTGCCGAGTTACCTTGCTATCCATTCGGTCCAGTTAAATATTTATTATAAAGCAGACGATAATGTTAATAAACTAGACTTGATATCTCGTTCAACCACGAGCTTTATTGAGGACTCCTGAGCATACGTAATTCCAATCACTGAGACTGAAGAACATTACAGAATACCAATTATGCATCCGCTTGGTATTTTATAAATATAATATTTCTGAAGGTATCCGAAAAAAAAACGAGTGTGCTTTTGACCACACGACTGAAGTAAAACTTCCTTAGCTCCATCTATTTGATAGGAAGAGAGAAAGAAAATGTGCGCGCGCACTGCTCTCTCTTGCTCCTACAGTGTGATACAGACAATAGGCCTGCACTGTGTCTTAGATATACAAAGCTTAACTGGCTATGAGAGAAAGAGAGAAAGAAAATGTGTGCTTGCACCTCCCTCTCTTGCCCCTACAGTAATATACGAAACATAACACTTTCTATCTTCACTAACTCGTATCTCCCTCTCAATTACCGTTCGCCTCGCTTTTCGTAATGCTCTCATCACGCATTCACTAGCTTACTCCCCAAGTCAAGCGTGCGTAAAGAAGTTTTACTTCAAAAATATATTTGAAACGTAAATAGCTTTCAATTCGAAATAAGCATACAATTAAAAAATAATATTTTAATTTTGCATACAAATATAAAAAGAGTATTAAAAATAGCTCACCTTATGTTTTTTATAATTAAAATTTCTGTTAAGGAAAAAATAAAAACACATGGAAATTTTATTGGACAACAACTTTTACAAATTTATTGTCATGTAAAAATATTTTTCTCAAAATTCCCAAATACTCAATTTTTTTTCAAATTGCGATCCGAAACTTTGGTTTCATAAAACTACAGTTTTTTTCTTTTGTGATTAATTTTTAGATTAGAATCTAAATTCTTCTGTTTTCTCTTTCAAACACTGTTTAGATTTAAATCATATTTCTCACTATGATAGTAAGGGAAACACAAGATATACGTGAGTTGTTCCGAAAAGCGAACAAATTAGCCGAACGGGTTAATTGATCAATGTACTGAAAAATTAAAAAATTAAAATCTAGTTCATTAATTTATTTTTAAAAATTTACTTGAACGTCTCACCAATAGCATTTTTGATAATTTTATAAGGAAAGAAATTATGGAATTATTTTTCAATAAATCGTTTATCGAAAAAATAACACACTTTTTGTTTTGGTTCAGATATCCAGTAATAGTCTCTCTACAAATCAGGTGCAACCAGAAGGCACAATGAACGACGAAAGTAAACCCTTTGTTACAGAAGAAAACTAATAACAATCACAATTTTAATATTACCTATATAGTTACTATGTTTATAACAGTTGAAAGTCTAATTTATTAAACTTAAAGAAAAATGATGATCGGTTGGTTAATTTGTTAATAGCTAACTGTTTTGTAAGGCCCCTAGTCCTTTACAAAGCACTACAAATTATAAGTAGTGGTTCAGACCCCAAGAATTATTTTGCTGCCTTAAATTACCGCACGAGGTCTTTCTCGAGGTACTAATTATTTCACTGACTTCTCCACACTGGTAAAACAGAATAACCTACATAACGTAATACAGGCCCAGGGTCCTTTTGGTGTTTTTATTTTCATCAATTCACATTTAAAAGCTTGGCTTGCCTCTAAGTAAAAAAAAAACTACGAACTTTGTCTGCGTCTGAAGTAATTTGTTTTTATGCTTTATAAAATACTATGGAGGATAACGAAATCGATAAGTTAATTTTTTTGTCGTTAAAATTCCCTCTGCATCAAAAGTTATAGGTTTATTTCCGCCGATCCAGAGCTAGAGATGAAACTGCACGTCGATAATCTAACGTAGCTTTTCTGGATCAAACTTCAGTTCAATCAGCTAAAATATTTCTATCATGGGTAATTTGAAATGTTATGAATATTATGAAATATAACGTGAAACCGTGCGGCGTTTTGACTATTCACACGGATTCCCTGCAAATATTTTTTTTATTACAACAGAGATATCGACCACTAGCGTCTCGATACGTTTTGGTTTTTTGGTAAGTTACTTCTTCACAACACTCTTGAGGTGATTTTTCACAAAAACGGCGTTATACAAATTATCCAAACATTATTATTCTTTTAGGAGTTAGGACAATCAAAAATTATCAAAATCGTTAAAATTGTCGGTTTTTAACGCCATCATCAGACGTTCAGTAAACAAACTAGACAATGTTTTTATAAAAAGCAAAACATACAGATATTAAGTATTTTGTTCTTATATCTAGATTTAGAAAAAAAAAATCTTAAAAATCGATCCAGTTTTGGAGGAGTAAAATGGGGAAAACAAAATATCGATTTTGACTATTTTATTTAAGAATTATAAGCCGTAGGTGCAGTTGTCACTTCCTCTCAGAATTCGGGGAAGTAGAGCGATAGTGACAGCAACAGTTTGGTAAAATAAAAACAACAATATTATATATTTAAGTATAAATATTACAGTACTAAAATACATTAAGTGGTACATTATATAACTATTAAAAATATTTACTCCAAAGTTTCCATTGTGAATCAATGATTGTCCATTTTACTATTCAATAACGTTGATTTTCACTCATTCTTAGTGACAATTTCAATTCAATTCTTGGAGCCAGCAGCGTTATTAAATCCTGTATAATTATAATATTAGCTGCACCTCCTTCGATGAACAAACTTTCAGCGTTATTTGTAAGTTTTCCTTCATTCCACTTTATGTTCATTACAGAATTTAGTAATAATCGTTATAGCAGTTTTAAGTTTGAAGAAAAAGCCTTTCATACAATATTATTATTGGACGTAGTGCTAACCTTTTCAATGTAATCTCTGCCAGTACCAGCTCCGTGAATTCGATCAATTCGATCACCTAACCTAACCTAATTTAACGTCTCACCAACCAGGATTGTGACCACACCAGATTGTAATAACCATCAGTAGGGTTCACCTAACAATTTCCATGCCAAAGGAAGTTAGCAACTCGCGAACAAGGGAAATCAGTTAAAGCGGCTGACAAGGTTTTATTCAGAGAGTAAGGCGCTAAGTGCAAATTCGTTACTTTCCGGATTAGCCTAAAGGACCCGCTTTTGGGTGGGAGACTTCTTTTACTTTGCATTCCATAGATTAACCGCGCACAAAATAATGAGTGAAGAATTCGAAGGAAAAATTAATTTTGAAGAAACAAATGAGACATAAAGGAAAACGGGTACACATTTATGGTATGATTGCCCTAGGCTAAAGATTATCTTCTCGAAGGCATAAAATTGTAAAATGCAAACGATGTATCTATACATTATTAGGCAAATATGTAGGGTGACTTGGTACCTTTAGTGAAATATTTGACATGTGATTTATTTTGATATTTGTTGATCTAATTTAAATTCAGAATAGTACCATTATGAAAAAAACTTTTTCTACTTAAAGGATTCACCAGTTTTCGTCATTCATAATTTGGGAGGCGGTATGGGTACCGCCGCCCCGGGAAAAAATTGTTGGATAAACAGCACCTCTGCCATAGGTCACTCCGGTTCGTTATGTTTGGTGACTTAGCAGAAGTGCCCGGATTCATGGGATGAGGTTCGTCCGGGTCTTGGTAGCAGATGCATCTGCCCACCAGCTGCACGGCAGGCCGGATCGAGAGAGACTGGTTGAGAAAGCCCCTTTGAATTCTCCAGGCGGTAATTTCGGCTTGTACCGTGATGGGAGGGATGGATTCATATGTCCGTCACTCCTGGATACACTGATCCGCAGATTTCTACCCACCTGTCATACCTCTTCCCAAAACTTCCTCTCCTTCCTTTCCCAAAAAGACCATAAGATTTCTCAAAGCTATCATAAGACCCGAAGGGAATGTTTTCCTCGGGGCCCACTGTGTGGAGCTAATATAAAAAAATATTATTTATTTGTATATGTGTGAATGTCTGTATCGCGCAGTCGGCGTGGATTTTATTTTTGTACAAAATTTCAGTTTTATTATGAAACCGATGAAATTTTGCAGAATTGACCTTCAAAATTCTTCCTTCAAAGTCCTTAATACTACTGATATCCTCCTCTGTGCCGCTGTAACTTATAATCTTATCGTTGTAATGTAAAAGCCTTTTTATGGCGTTAAATAAAAAACAATAAAAAATGAGAAAGGTTACCGTTTATATTAGATTTCCAAAAACTCTAGATAAAGCCCGGGCAACGCCGGGGACATCAGCTAGAATTATTATTACTATTATTAAAATTCAAATAAGTACATAGAATATTTGTGAACGTATCCAAAAACTGTTTTAGGTGATAAAATATGCTTCTAAATTTTATTATTAGAAATATCCGAGTTATTTTGTTAATGCAAACTTTAAAAAGTTTTAAAAATGCAACACCTTACGTTTTTTCTAACTAAAGTTACTGATAATGAAGAATAATAAAAACATACATTATATTTTGTTAGTTACATGTATTATAAACGTTACCATAGTTTATTTTGTGTTTTTGAAATGTTTTTTTTATTAATTTTGTAAGAAAGAAGATAGGTGTTTTACAATATAATCTTAGATATACGTAAAGTAGAACGAATCACATAAAGCAAAAAGCACAGTGTGAGACGTAGACATAAATATTTTGTTATTATAAAATATATTATTAATTATAAAATACTATTAATCTATTAATAAAAGAGTTTTTGAGTTACAGTTATAGTTTAAGTATCTGTAGTATCGATGTCGAAGGCAAAAAAAAATACAGTTTTAATAATATTTAAAAAATCAGAGTGTGCAATTCACACGCAGTAGAAGTCAAACTATAAAGTCGCTAGATGTCGCTTTCTTTGCTTTTGCCCATAGACATATTAATATGTATAGACCTGCCCTAAGTGATAAAAACGTATTATTTCCCCCTACCCATACCGGTTCCTTGGAACCAGCTGGGCTTGTGAGAGCCCCGCCTTGTCCAGACCAGCGTCGAGCTCACATCGTACATTTTACGAAATAACATGGCAAAAATGCTGGCTTGTGCTATATATTATACCCTAAAATATGTCGATCATAACGAATGTGGGCGGTTCTCCAGTGTGCTCGCCGCTGGTTACAGGGGTAAGTAAATTATGAAACATTTCTAAAAGTGTCTTAACTAAGTATGGCAACAAAATATTCGTATGTGAAAAGATGCAAACTTTACTTTGCCGTATTTGAACTTCGCAAATATGTTAATAATCTGGCGAGCAATTCGCGCTCCCACGTAAAAAGGTCTATTCATTCAAAAGCAGATTTTACTTTTAAGAACTAAATGGTGATATTATAATGCTAGATGCCTATATACTGTCAGATTGATTTTTTAACGAATCACAGTCATCTTCCCCCTCTTCTTACCGCCATAGTTGACTTTTCCCCTCATTTGTATGTTCTCGTCTATTAAATTTGGATGTCAATGCTTTTGCCTGTTTATTTTAAAGTGGTTTGAAGATTGGATATTGATTTTACAAAAACAAAAATGTTTTTTTTTTGGATTTGTTAGGTTTCGAACCTCCGTTCGCTGGATGTCTCTCTGAGCGCTGAGAGTCGGGCGCTTCATACCGCGGCGAGAGAGTCAGGCAATTCATACCGCGGCGCTATCGGAGGCCGGTGCATTGTCGTGAATTAACCGCATTATATTAGGACTGATGACCGTCAAATAAAAAAAAATTGTGACGCATTTCCATTTCATTCGAATTTAAAATCGCTAACGGGGCTTAAGAAGTTTCACTTCAAAAGATGCAGAGATGGGCGTGTGTAATTGTGTAATAAGAGCACGACAGACTGCAAAGAGAGATATAATAATGTACCCGGGCTCAAGTTCAGGTGAACCGCAAGTGACCGAATATCTTTTATTTATTCTATTCATTTTTCTACATCAACATTTAAATATCAACACTAGTTTGTCCATAATTAGTTGAGACTCAAGCAAATCCACCATTCCATTCCTGTCCCAACAATAAGCAAAATATTATGAATTCCAATTTTGTATGCTATGGTAGCACGATCCGGACAGAGCGACTTTAATATGACATAAACAATATTAAAATAACAGAGTCGTATTATTTCCTGAATCCCGCATTATTTCCCAACTACATTACGTAAGACAACTGCGTTACTTTGTCCAGATTCGAGCAAAATGTACAGAACTATTATCATAAAACGGCGTATTATTTTGTTCATCGTATTATGAAACAGATGTTTGAATATTATTGTTGAATTATGATAGGCGCAAGGCTCATTTGAACACAAATTGCCTTCATTTAAATCTGCGAATTTGAATGTTCTCTTAATTCCACGATGCTTTGTGCCAATGTCATATTTCCAACGACTCGTTTAATATTTAGGAAACAACTGAATTGGATATTAATTTCCTTAAAACGCTTTGGATAAAGGCCCAGTGATCACTCAAAATAAATTTAAATTTATAAACTGTTTTCATAAGTACCGTTAAGTATAATAAAAATAATAAAAGTATAATAATCACATTAATATGATTGAAAAAGTTCAACGCAAGTTTTTGAGGTGTATTAATTTTCGACTTAGAATCCCTTTAGAATCAATAAATTATGACTTTTTATTACACTCATTGAAATTGTCGAAGTTAAGTGACAGAAGAAAAATTTTTGATCTCATATTTTTATACAAAACTAGCTGGTTCCCGGCATGCGTTGCTATGCCATCTGATAAAGAAATTGTTTTTCCCTGCGTGTCCTTTCCAATTCGTCCCGTCCCCCTTCCGCCTCTCCTACCTCTCCCGCATCCCCTTCCCCTCTTGCGTTCCCACTCCGCCTCCTTCACCTTCCCTCTCCCCAAACCACTCCCCCCTTCTCCCGTCCCGCGAATCCCCCTCCCGAGTTCCCCTCCCCCCCTCCCGCGTTCTATATATTCATTCCCGGTACATTCAGCTTTCAAACAGCTCGCGTGCCACCTATTGCAATTTTTTTAATACAAATTTCATAATGCCAGAGGTCACCAGTAGTTTTATACAAACCTTCTCTTGACAATAACGAACTCAAAAAAAAAAGAATTATCTAATTTTGTGCTGTAGTTGGGAAGTTATGCGCGTACGCCGTACATACATTTCGGCGATTCATTTTATTTATATAGAAGATTGTAAATCATCAGTTGGATAGCCCTGATATATTAAAGTTGATTCACTTTCATGTACCTACCATTAGATCAAGGTTCCCTAGTATGTATTATTGTGACAATTATACGTCTGTCGCTGGATATAATTCTGTTATAAATAGAATACTCACCATTGGTAATTTTTATGCCAATGTTGCTGATATTTTTCATATTTCCTTATTAAAATACAAGGCTCTACTTATCAAACATTTCAGCCTTACGTATTGTAACGAGGTTACTTCATAACATGTTATTCTTTTTATTTCACTGTATCCTTTTGAAGTTTTCATTAGTTGTTAGAAATTTTTTCTCTTCTTCTCTTATTATAAGAAATTTAAAAAAAAAATCTTTCTTCACTTTACTATGTCCGTTTAAATATAATAATAATACATGTTTGTAAATGGCACTTTGTGCCGTAAAATTTAAATAAATAAATAAAAAAAAGTTATACATGAGTACAAAGAAACACACTCTTTTTTTACATTAGCTCCACAAAGAAGGCTCTGAGGAAAATGATTTGCATCAGGGTATGTCATCTTAGGCGATGCTGTGTGGAGAGTCTTTTTAGGGAAAGGAAGGACAGGAAGTTGAAGGATGGGTAGGAATCTGGAGATCAGTGTATTTATAATAATAATAATCTTTATTCCAGGATGTGGGGAGGATAGTGCAATCCCACACGTCCCATATAGTTATACATATTTATATATTTACACAGTAAAGAAATAACAACATAAATAGAAAATAATAGTAATAAAAATTAATAATAACAAAAATAAATAATCAATTATTATGCAGAGCCTGATCTTGAGTGCGCTCGGGCCCATCGCTCACTCAGGAGTGGAGCTTCGCGCTGGAAGGCTGCGGTCACCACCGTGTTGTCGGAGGCCATTAGCCGCGTCCTGGCTCCAGTGACCCGCTGTCTCATCAGACTGGCGAATCCATAGAGTCCTAATTCTGTGAACATTGTTGAAGCGCTGCTGTACCTTCTGAATCGAAATATGATTCTGTACGCATCATTATATTGGATCCGGAGACGTTCCATTGAGCTTAATCGGTATTGACACCATGTTTCACATGTATACAGGCTAGTGCAGAATGCATTAAATAATGTTTTTTTAACATTATTGCTGCATCGGAATATTTGACAAAACACTGATACTTCTCCTCTGTCGTTCAATATCACCATCATCTGAGAGGTCTTCAGTGATGATGTGCCCCAAGTATTTTACATTCGTGGATGCGCTTATGGTTTCCTCGTTAAGTTGTACGGGGAGCATCTTCTCGGGATTTTTTCCATGGTGGAATGCAATTAGCTCCGTTTTCTTGGGGTTGTACATCATGTTGTGGTTATTTGCGTATTCCTCACAGATTTTTAGTAATATTCTCAACCCCTTGATCGACGGAGCTAGGAGAATCATGTCGTCCGCATAGCTAATGTGATTTAGGCACAGATTTTATTGAACATTGAACAGGATTGGGGACATACACCCTCCTTGCCTTAGTCCTGATCGCAAGTATATCGGTTGGGAGTACCTATGCACTCCCAACCGTCCGTTTGGGAGTCCGGTTGAAGAAATCAAAAGGTCTCGCTTAACCAGTCTCACCCGATCCGGCCCGCCACGCAGTAGGTGGGCAATTACATCTGCCGCCAAGATCCAGACAAACCTCACCCCATGAACCCGGGCACCTCTACTAAGTCACCAGACTTCCACTTGGGGTGACCTACGGCAGAAGTGTTGGTTATCCAGTAAATGGTAACCACACCCGCCTGGCAAATTATATGAGTCAAAAGTTTATCTTCGAAATACATATATAGAATTTAATGTTTATGGTCTATCCTTACTAAGAGACCTTCATTGAGTTCCTCGGCAACAGAACAGTAAGCTTCTTTGCTCTGAAACACAACATCACGGACCTAAAACTCGGCCGACACGAGAGAATTTAATTAGTTAGTATTAATTGTATTAAAGTGTTAAATATTTTATTTGCTTTCTTGAGACAATAATCTCAACTCTTGGTTAAGCTTATGCATTTCTATAACATAATAATATGTATAAAAATTAATAATAAAAATAATGTTGCATAAAGATGTTACCTCCCTCCTTGCAATTATTCCAAGAAGCTGAACTCTTAGATACAAGAAAAATCTACTGTCTGTATGCAATGTCTAAAATATATATTTTCACGAAATGCATATTTTACCAAAAACGAAAATCGCTCCAGCAGTAGACTATATAATGCATTTAAGGCTCCCCCATTCAAAACTAGGCTTGCGCAGACATGCTTTTTCATTGCACCAAAAATTTATAATGCACTGTATCAGACTATAGAAATTAAATCTAAAAACATATCCTCTTACAGCATACACAAAAAAATAATAAAGACTTGGATAACTACAAATGAAACAAATACATACCTGCTTTAACATCCTACCTGCTGTAACTTTACAAATCCCTAATTTTTGATTTAACCTTTTTTTGTTTTTAATGTTTTTTTTTTCTTAATTTTAGTTTAGTAAATACGGATTTATTTGTTCTATAAGTATAATAAAACATAATTATGTGATTTACTTATAATCTTAACTGCATTAAAAAAAACTTAAGTATACGCACAAACTGGCGATGCCTATGTGGGATTTTTTTTTGATATCATACATATATGTATACTATTGTAATATCTTTTTTTGTTTAATTGTATTATTGTTTATCTTTAAGCTACCTATTTAATTTTACTTCTTCTTTTTTACTTTTCATCAAAAGAAATGTTTTTTTGTAATATTTTTACATATGTAACAAAAAAAAATTTATAAAAAAAAAAAAATATTATCTCTAGGTACTTAAGCGAAACTGTTAGAAAATCTTCAATTTATCCAAATCATTTTTTCTATATTAATAAATTAAACATTTTAGTGTTGTGATTTTACTGAAAGGTTCGCCGAGCGGAAATAGTACGAAATCGAGACTAATTCAATATTAATTATTATTGTAGGCATTTTCAGTAAAATGAACTTAATGAAGGGCTAAAGATGGGCAGGATGGATGGGGGATGTTTCCGTTTGTTTTCAAATAAACTGTCAATTTCGATTGTGGAACATAACCAAGAATCTGAATACACAAGCGCTCTACTTGATTATGATCTACAAAAATGTTCAATTTTTATAAGAACAACTCTCTTTTGAAGGTTATTCCCATCAATGTAATATATCATTGAAGAAGAAGATAACAATTATAATCTAAACGAAAATATGAAAGAGAACAATACGCAGAAAAACATAAAAATATAATGGTCGCAACTGGGACTCGAACCCAGCACCTCACGTCTAACCGGAACGGCAGAGGGTTTTAATCTGCTAATTAACGTGAAATACCCTTAAAGTTACAATTACAATTAATGAATCGTTTGATTTTATTTCACCGGCATTTAAGTCCAATAAAAAAGCCTCTTTGCAGCTCATTTCCGTTTTAAAGTCTAGGTACAACCCGTTATCAGAAATTCTGAATACCTACAGGAACTATCCATACCGTAGGCGAGCTAATGTTCAATTTATATGTCGGATGCGCCGATCCTGTAATATAAAACGACTCCCGCATTTTTATTACCGCATTTATGTAAAATGCAAAAAGCTATCCGCCGATATAAATCAGAAGCTCTCGATGAGATGCAATCTCCAGCATCATCCCTTCTAATGCAATATTTATCTCACAGATGGGGTCAGGGTAGATAATTCCCTTTACTCGGTGTATTGGGAGACGTATTATAGAGAAAAGTATTTTATTAAAATAACTACAGAGAATAATAAACTATTAAGACGCGGTATACCCGCTCAAAAAGAGGATGGAGAGATATGTAAATACGAATGTTAGAGAGAGCGCGCTAATGGTAAAATCGGCAATATTTAGGCGAAAATTGTGAAAATGTTTAATGTTTAAAATAGAGCGAAAATCTCGTGAGGGTTGTCTAAAACAGCATTTAAAGAAACACTGCGTATTTTTTCATATACATAACTTGTAAAATAACTGAAAATATAACTGAACATGTTTATTTCATTTAATTTGCGTTTCGGCGTGGAACACGTCTAGATATTATCTTCAAAAATAACATATATTTTTTAAGAGCTTAAAAACTTCAAATGTTTTAGGTACATATGTAATTAATCGGTAGAAATGGGGTATATCGCGGTTTAAGTGAATATCTGTTTTAAGAAGCAAATATTAAATTGTGAGTTGTGGCATCTTAAAGTTAGGAAAAAATATCGTGTTTCGTAAATTATGCAAATATTTTCATCTCACAAAGTAATTCTATTTAGAAAAAAATCTCAGGACCTATGTTATCTTTGGGTATGCTGTGTCGAGGGTACTTTTAGGGAACGGAAGGACAGGAAGCTCTGGCAAGGAAAACGGTACGAAGGGTGGGTAGGAATCTTTAGGTCAAGGTATCAAGGAGTACGTACGAATTCATCCCTCCCACCACGGTACAAGGCGATGGGTCGAGAGATAGAGCCCGACTGGAGAAGTAAAAAGCCCCTTGGGATGATGATCTACGGCAGGGGTGTTGGCATTAAATCACGGGTGCTCAAACTTGAACTACTGGCGATCTACCTCAATATTATTAGATTCCGATCAATAGACTCTGACGGGCTGTTGGGGGGGAGGGGGGGGGGTAGAAATCCTTTTTTATTGTGACCTCATTTTATGTCAATTTTTATAATATCGCATGTGACGAGTATTCTTACAATAACTTAATATTTTAAAACTACACTCAGAACACTACATGAATAGTCCGTAACTAGAATTTTATAACTGCACTTCGAATAAGATAATGTTTTTCTTTAGAAATGTTTTCGCAGATGAATCCACAACTAGAATTTTACATTCTGAACACAAAACTGGTTTTAATTAAATCTGTATCCGGTGAATTTAAACTACACTCAGAACATAAAAATGGTTTTTCTTTGATTCTGGCAGCACATAGATGGCCTGCAACTTGAATTTTATGACTGCACTTCGAATAAGATAATGTTTACCTTCGAAATATTAAAACAGAAATTTTACATTATGGACTGGTTTAAATTAAATCTGTACGCGGCGAATAAAAATTACACTCAGAACATGAACATGTTTTTTTTATTCTGACAGCACATGCATAGTCTGTAACAAAAAATTTATAACTGCACTTCGAATAAGATAATGTTTTCCTTCGAAATGTGTCCGATAAAAACTGTGAATAGATCTATTTACATCGGAAATTTTTTCTGGAGATTGACTCAAAAAGCACTCGCGACCGACTGGTCGATCGCGATCGACCGTTTGAGCACCCCTGCAATAAATGATTCGACAAATTGAAATAAACACTTTGTTTATGTTGCTTTTTTAATAAAACATATATAATGCCACGTAGCATCAACAGGGAAACATTTACATCTTAAAGACCTTAATGTTTCTATTAAAATACCGTACAAGAGTCATTGTGAACTGGAGTCAGTGGGACTATAAACACTGGTAGAACTGGTCTCTCAAAACGGCTCAACCAACCTTACGTAGCGCATGGGCGTAGCCAGGGGGGGGGGGGTTTGGGGGTTCAAACCCCCCCCCCCCCCCCCCCCCCGAAAAGTTAAAATATCAACATCAATAATATTAAAAATAAGGAGATGCGGAGAGCGGCATAACTTATTTTATAAATAATTATTACACTAATAATGTATTTTGGATTCACCCTCTCTACCACTCGCCGCTGGCCGTCGTCGATTATCCTAGTAACCTTTGTACCTATGTATATTTTCGTGCCGTCTAGGGAAATTTGACTAGATCTAGGGGAAAAAAATATTTTTTCGGAAAAAGGGAAATCAGCACTAAATCTACGGAAATTTCGACCTGATAAATTTTTTTTTGCATATGACAATATTACTGGTATTATATGTATACCCATATGTTTTTTGGAATTCTCATGAATGTCACATATTGTTGATGTACCTACTTAGAAGCAATTTTTTCAAGCAATGTTATTTTTAACACTGACAACTCAAAATGATATAATGTATCTAAAAAGATATATGGGGACCTCTGAAAAAAAAAAAAAAAATTAACTTGCAAGTTCCGTTTTTTCGGTGATTGCGGTTGATTTTTATTTGGAATTCCGTTTCTAATCAGGTGACTGCTTAAAATAAGATTTATTTTCTATATGCATTTGTTACTTTAATTAACCAATGTACATAGAAAATAAAAGTTTTCAACATTAGTTAATGCTCGAGAAATACAAAGTCTCGTCGTCTCCCCCCCCCCCCCTCTCCCCCCCCTCGACGCGAGTTTTGATTTTTGAACCCCCCCCGATACTAAAACCTGGCTACGCCCGTGACGTAGCGTATTGATTATGTACGTTGGTTCTTCACTAGAGTGATACTGAGGGTATCTACACCGATTCTGTAAATTATTTTATATTAATTATATTACTTAGGTTTGTGAAATAAATCACAATAATTCTTAAGGACCTCAGAAGCTCGGTAAAAATCCTAGATCTAATCGACCGAGGAAGACAAAGGAATTCAACAAGAAGAATTTTGCCAACTATTAGCAATAATTATGTCACACAGTTTCGCCAGCATAGGAGTAGAAAAAAAAGTAGGCAAGTCAGTGAACGTAAAATGTTAAGTTTTATTAAGATGTTCTCCGTATACAAGGAAGGAAGGCTCTACAAAACTTCAGCTGCCAGCAATGCGATATGAACGTGTTAAATAAAAATAAGATGAACTTTAAAAATAACTTACCTTTCATTGTTTACTAATGGAATTTTTTTAAATATAAAGAAACAACTAGCTGGCACCCGGCATGCGTTGCAATGCCATTCAAAGAAATAAATTGATTCTTCCTGCATGTCCTTTGCCGTGCTACCCCGTTCCCCTCCCGCATCCCCTTCCCCTTCCACCTTCCCCGCCTACCCTCTCCCCTCTCCCGCTCCCCCGTCCCATCCCATCCCCCGCGTTCCATATATTCCGTCCCAATTCATTCAGTTTTCAAATAGTTCGCGTGCCGCAACTATTTATTTATTCAAATTACAATTTTTTTGTTCAAATTTTCATTGATCATAAATTACAAATATTCATATTCATATCCCCGCCTTCCCCCTCCCTTGTCTCTTCCCTCTCCGTGAACCCCACCTTCCCCCTGCCTTTCCTCCCTGCCGCTAAAATATATGAAATACACACATTTTCATTTATACAAATTTCATACCAGACAGACCTTAACATTATACACAGACAATGTTACTCGCTGATAATGCAGTCTTATATTGGTGAAAGAATGTTTAAAATCGGTTTATTGGTTTAGGCGTGAAAGCATAACACACACACTTTTCGATTTATAATATTAATATGGATATTCTTGGGTAAAAATTAAAACGATATCAAATTATTTCTTTTGTATTTAAAAACTTTTTTGAGCTGCTTCCTCAGCAGTATTGTATTCAAGTTGTTAAAACCAGCCGGAAAATCACTGTTAAACGATTTTATGTTTTTCATCAAGATAAAGGAATTTTATGATAGCTGTTCCGATCACAGACAGATAACTACATTGGAACAAGAGATGCGACCATTGTGAATATTGGAATTGCGGTTTATTAGTTTTAAACGTGCCACAGATAAGTGAGTACTTACAAAACACGTTGAAAAAAAAGGAGTAGTTTTTTTGTTTTTCCGATGGTTAAACTTTATTTTCCAATAGAAATACAGAAAAACATAAGTCAAAGAAAATAGTTGGTTCAACATTAGTTGGTTAAGATTTTTAATCTTTTTTATCAATAATCCTTGCAGTATTTTGCGTTATCTTTTTATACGTAGAATCTCAGCAAGATAGATATCTACAGGTATTATTTTGTAATTAGTTCGTAGAAAAAAAAATTAAAAAACACTTTTAAATCACTACTATCAGTTTCGTCGAATACAACAACAGAATATCAACAAATCAAATTTTAAAATTGTGTCGCCTAATACAATATTTACTTTTCATGAGATTGTTAGCAGTATTTTCATGAGAATGTTAGCAGGTGTAAGAGTAAATATTTTATGAATAATATACATAGATTAAAACAATTATTAAATTCTCTCAACGAAAAAATTTATTATTTTACAGATCTAAGTGTTTTTTATGCGTACGACAGATCTGAACGAAGTATTATTATGGTATTTTTTTTTTATTTTTGAATTTTTGAATGTAGCTATTACTTTGTGGTTATCCATTATAGAAAAATGAAATAATTTAACTTTGTATAAACCACTTATTTGATGCGCAAATCCGACCGGTTTCGGAACAAACGTTCCTTCGTCAGGGAAAGCTTATACTAATTTGACAGTTTCGAACAATGTTTTATTATGGTAGGGGTGGAGCTGTTGCTAGATAATAATGTAGATTGGGTGGGTGGGTATTAGTGTAGAGTGGGTGGTAGTAGTATTTATCCCTGTATTTTTTAATCTTAAAAATACAGGGATAAATATTATTCATATTAATCATAAAGGAAAACGTTTAGATAACTTAGAAGCCTTGGAAATTAAAAAATCCCTTAAAAATAATGAATCTATTATCAACAAACAAAAAATATTGTCATATAGCCCAATCATGGATTTGTTCCCCTACCCACCCACTCTACACTAATACCTACCCACCCAATCTACATTATTATCTAGCAACAGCTCCACCCCTACCATAATAAAACATTGTTCGAAACTGTCAAATTAGTATAAGCTTTCCCTGACGAAGGAACGTTTGTTCCGAAACCGGTCGGATTTGCACATCAAATAAGTGGTTTATACAAAGTTAAATTATTTCATTTTTCTATTATTATGGTCTAGGTCTTGGAGGCGGATAACCAGGACACACTGAACCCCAGATTCCTACCCACCCCTTAAACCATCTTCCTTCCCAGAACTCTCCCCTCCTTCCTTTCCTTTAAAAAACCCTCCACACAGCATCCTCAAAGATGACATAATTTCCCTCAGGGCCTCCTGTGTGGAGCTCATGTAAAAAAAAAAAAAAATACATAATAATATAAGTGATAAATTAATCACTTCATCCGGATATTATTCATAATATTGGGTCAAAGTGAGCCAAAGTAATAAATACGGTCCAACTGCACCTAACCTAACCTAATAAATAATAATTTTGACTCAGTTGTTTTTGAATATTATTATCGTAGTGAATTCATGTCAGTTGATTTTAAGAGTGTATTTTAAGAGTGATATGAGGTTAGGTTAAGTTAGGTTGGGTTAGGTTAGGTTAGGTAAGGTTAGGTTAGGTTAGGTTAGGTTAGGTTATTTTAGGTTAGGTATTTAGGTCAGGTGCAGTTGGACCGTATTTATTACTTAGACTAACTTTGACCCGATATTATGAATAATATCCGGATAAAGTGATTAATTCTGTATCAATTATCTCTTTGCCTAAATTGGATACACATTATAAATAATTGCTGTGTAGTATATATAATATCTAGATTTATTACTTTGGCTGTAACATATATACTCCAGAAAATAAATGCAATTTATTATCAAAAAGAAAGGTGTTCCTCTTTGTTTGGTTCTCAGTTGACGTTAAAATTAATTGCAAAAAATGGTGCCGTGCAGATTTTATTTAAAAATCTTTGCATGTTATTACATTGAAAATGCCAGAATTGAATGCAAATACAAATTCCTATTCGTTGAGAAAATCTAAACGTTAAAATATTATTTGCTGAACTTTGTCGCGAGAATTCAATGAAACAGGAAATAGGTAATTTGAATGACCACAAAAGAATAAGTTTGTTTTGTGAATTGTCAGGGAGTATTTTAGCAAACAAAAGAAACATAATTGAATGAAAACAATTAAGCCTGAAACAACGGCTTTCGGTGATTAAAGCCTCAGTCGGAACGGGACTTAAACAGGCTAAAGTTTCAAATGTATTTTAATGGTGTTTGCAAGTTTATACACGGAGGTTAGGTACTTTCAAAAGAATATTTTCAAGGTGTTTTCTCCGAAGGGACGACTTTTCACACTGAATTTATTAAGGACAATGACGTCATCAAAATAACTTTTAAACTCCGTACTTTAGCTTAATTTAAGAATATTAGGATTTCAGTCGCAAGAAAGTACTAAAATAGAACTTTCGCAGGTCGTTACAAACTGAAAAAGATTCCTACGAAATTGAATAGGGAGTTATAAAATTTTGTAAAAACACTGTCTTCAACCAAAACGACGACAATAAGTACTGAGAATGCTATAAAAAGGGCGTTTTCATTAAAAACAAAAAAAAATGGAATTTTTCGAAAAAATGCTTTTCTAAGGATAAGGATATACAGAAAGAAGGGTTAAAGCGGGAAACAAATTTCGGAGGACCGACCTCAGTTTTACATTTTTTAATGTCCAACGAAGTGAAGTTAGATGTCCACTATGGAGCTCTGACTCTGTAATGTTCTGTTATTTAAAGATACACTAGCAGATTCTCCAACACACTTGGATGGAGATAACTTCTTGGAATAAATAGAATCTGGTTCGTTATCTGGATTTATTTATACTTCGCGTATACAATTGGGACTGCGGTAGTCTACCTAAAGCTAGCTATAGTGGTTCTGGCGAGTGTTTTCTGAAACACACCCTATCAGCCTCTCCGAATCCCTGTCGGAGAACTTAGGCACTACGCGGCCTGCCATCTAGCGGAATCTACCGATATATGATATTACCGCCATCTGTGTCTTCAAGGCGGAGGCTTTTACGATTCACCACAGACTCCAACCCTGATGTACGTCAGTGAAGCATGGAACTGGCAAAGGAAGGATAAAAGAAGTATCATAGCAGTAAAAATATCATATTTGAGGCTTTGGATATCATATTAGGTTAAGAAAAGGACACAAAGCAAATAGTGCAAGGAAAATATGTGATCTGGAAGTGACTGGTAGAAGTAGACGCGGACGCCCGAGAAAAACATGACATGATCATTGAACGAGGGGATAAAATACTGGAAATGAGTCATGTCACTAGTCAGAATAACACATAGAGTACATATGAGACAAAGAATGAATTTGGAGTAGCCATGAAGGTGTGTGCAAAAACAGAGTTGTATGGCGGCCTGCGGAAAAATAGCGTTATGGTTAGTTAGTTAATGTATAACCAATAACAACACCGCGTTTCTTCAAATAAATTTGTCATCACCAAGAATACACGAAAATTCATAAAAAAATATCAAGATAATAATATGACTTTGACAATCCATCCTGTAAGCATTCATTGAAAAAAAATCTGTCTCTGCATTAATTTTAGAATTTTCATTATAAGTTTTCTACCATCGAGCTATATGTTTTCTACCAAAAAGATAAAAAAAAACTACATTCCTTAGCCATATAAGTAAATCAATTGGACAGAAATATAAAATATAAATAGGTATAAAATATAAATATCAGAATCACAGTAAAAAAAAACCTCGTAATCAAACACTCAATGAAAAGGACAGCTGCATCGATTTGGAAAGCACCAGATTAGTTTTATTTTGTTAACAGTCCACTAAATTTGAAACAAATTTGGAAAACAACTCTCACAATAATTCAAGCATCTCTTTTGAATGAGGTCGAATTACAGACACTGAAAGATAAATTCAAATAGTAATTGTTTAATGAAAATTAATAACTTTATTTACATCTCATTTTGTTTCCGACGAAGAAACCATTATTTTTTAAACATATCGGTGGTGTACACAAAGTCAAAGTCATTGACTTTCATTAAATTAAAATAACGCAACAAAGTGATGCAGCGAATATTGAAGAAACGAATAATATTATTATAAAAGAAATAACTTTATTTACATCATCAGATAATAAAGTCGAAACCGGCCAAGAATAACAAGCATCGAGGACCAGAAATTTCAAAAATTCAAAATTGCGCTGATCGGCATCAAATGGGATGAAGTTTGAAACACTCCAAAAATAATGATAACCTTTGCAACGCTTAGCCAACATTATTCGTTTTTTATCAAAGTGAAGTTTACATGTCCCTCGCCTATTGCGTTTTATTCCACGGTCAACGAGGATAAAAGCGGCGACCAGAAGTTCGGATAACGTAACTAAAACTGTTTGGGAAGCTTTTTTGTCCGCATTGCTTATACACAAAGACTTGTCAGGGGGAGGCGGGGATGTTCGAAGCTTTTGTCAAATTGATGAAAGTTTTTTCCGATCAATTAGTGGTGGCGGAAAATCAAAGGCATGTCGCGTTTTTCATCGAATTGACGATTAAAAGAAAGAGCTATACGCCAATTACGAGATGCAGCGTGGACAATGTGAACATGCTAATCTGTCGCGGTTTTTTCAAACATTTATACATTTTTACTTTTGGACATGGTTCCAACATCAACATCAAGTTTTTAAAGCATACATTTATTTGACAAGGCGCCGGTTCTATTAATGTGAAATCCAAAATGAGTGGTCCTTTTATTGTTTTTGAGGGAGTGTGCGCTGAATAATATTCACGCGTGGTGCCCGACGGGTTATTTTTCTGATCGAGGCCATCCGCTGGTTGAGTTGATCAGATTTGGATTATATATGTTAATCGCGCGGGTGCATTTTTACAGCATTGGTTCACTCACGAAACATATATTTGCGGGCCCCTTACCCCTGATGACTTTGACGAATTCCATCCATGAGGTTCGGGATTTTCAACACGGACTTTCATGAACGGGCTTGTATTTGGAGTGCAGACTCGATTCCGCTTCACGAGATGTTATGCAGGATTTCCAAGGTCCTGACCTGGAGGTATTCCTATGCAACTACCCAGGTTCTGCAGTGCCTCCACGATGTTCACCGAGGGGAGGGTGCACTCATTCCCAGCCTTACTTCGCCACCGACTAGCCAGCTTCTGGAGCAGGACACGGACTTCAACCAATATCATTGTCGTGGCTGCATCCGAGTGGCTCAGTTCCCCAATAAATGAGCGATGGATGCAGATGATGAGGCGACCTCCATGATGGACGATCCCAAAATATCTTTTTATCTTTTTATTTTTAATTCTGTCCGCTAATTATTTATTTTAATTTTATGCTTATTTTTTGTTATTTGTATTTTTCATTTTATGTTTTAATTAGGTACCTACCTAATATTTAAACTTTTTTTTTCTTTTATAGTTATTTATGTAATATGGCAGACTGGGATTGCACTACCTTCCCAGTCATGCTGGAATAAAAACTTAAATAAAATAAAATATATGTATGGTCTTCCGGTGTATTTTTCGATCATAATTTCAATGACTCTTATCGTTTTATCTCGTTTCTCATAACCTTATTTTATTATTGTAACAATATTGTTCTTATGTTATTTTTGTGTTATTTTTTGTTTTTAATTTTTAACCTCGACACAGGCTTGAGAACAGTAAATAAATAATAATTTATATTAAATAATAAGCCCTTTGTTAAAATATATTTTGTACGCATTAGCTACTCTTTTATTTAAGAGTAGAGTTTGTAACCCTTCTTTACAGCAGAAACCATACCTACGCCAAAAAATGATGAAGTCTCGAAAACCCAAAACAGTTACTTTACATTTGCCGCCCTCCGTAAATAAATATTGCATTTGGCGCTCATCGTGTATTCCATAAAAAAATGTAAATATACATTGCATAAGGTAAAGTGAAGTTAGAACCCTGGCCAACTAAAGTGACGTTTGTTTGTGGAACTTTTATGACTATCACGCAAGAGGATGAAACAACTATTTGAGAGTGCTAAGAGTTCTTGACATATTAGAGTAAATCTAAGACAACTTGTCTTAGACATTCCATGTATAAAATATAAGAAGTAAGACCTCTTAGGATGAAAACATGGGAAAGAGGTATTCTGATTGTAAAATTTTGACTACGGGGAAATGGCGTATGGTTTGATATTGAGAAGAATGGAATAATAAAAAGTATACATATATTATAACTTGTAAAATGGTTATCTAACTTTAAAAACACAGCAAACTTATTTTGCGGTACCATTTATATTTAAAATTAATAGAATACTAACAGCCTTACTAAAAAACCCAGTGAAAATTTTATTCAATTGACAAACGGCCGCGGATGTGAAAACATTACTAATTAAAAAATTGTTCATTGAAAAAAATACACTTGGTTTACACGGCCTGAGGGGGTAGTTTATCTCTGTTTTTGTAATGATATCCTAACGAAATTTGAAGTATTTTGAATGTTCTATATATTTCTTATTTTTGAAGGTTTCGTAAAAACAAATACCATTTATGAAAACTAGATAAAATTACCTTTTAGATTTGTGTATTTAAAATACACTTTAGTTTTCAAAAACTGCCATATTTTAAGATCCAAACTCGGAAAAAAGTGGAAAAAAAATTCTTACCCAAACATTTTTGACCAAAATGTAGAGAAATTAAAAAAAAATTAAAATTTCAAAAACACAGTCCTTTTATGTAATAAATTTGGAAGGAAACCATCACCTCACTCTTTCCTCGTGCACACAATAAAAAAATAATAAAAAATTTCAAAGTTTTTTTATTGCTAAAAAACTAACCTAAAAATTATACCGACTTTTATATCAGATTTCTTGCATTTCTAAAGACGTTAATCTGTTTGATGCATTTAGGAACACATGTATTAGATATTATTATTTAAAAAAACACCACTTTCATAAAATTCTCGTAAAATAAAATCTCGTAAAAATGTAAATTTGAATTCTCTTGTATCGTATAATATCATAATATCGTTTTTGACACTTCAATTTTCAAAGTACGATTATTATTTTATAACTTGACTAAAACTTATGAAAAACCACAAAAAACACGGTAAATATATCACTGATATAAATATAAGAGTAAATTATTCATATTAATAATAGAAATTAACCATCACATAAATAATATGGCACACACAAAAATATTTCGGGCTTCCAGCGTCGTTTACGAGCGCGAACACCGAATGCGCAGGCACTGCCACCTAGCGGTTATGAAGGAAAACACAATTTAGTACTTAAATGCGCATTGTTGCCAGATTTAAAATACGTTTTAAGATCAATTCTTATTAGTAATATTTCCTATTTTTGTTTTATTCATGTTGCTACAACAACATGGGTTATCTGGCGTGCTGTGGTTTTTTTTTTAGTAAGGCTGTAAGTCTTTACCACGTTTATTGTTTATAAAAAACTGACATGCTTACTTCTTCAGCGTTTACTTAAAAATAATAAATAAGTAGGTTAAACCTAAAGAAGTGAGCTTTGCTCTTGAAACATGTCGGGGGAGGAATGCAGATCCGGGCACCACTTTTTTTTGGCAGAAAACCATGTTTTCATCGCGTTTTAAGTTGAGAACTTTAACCTGGAAGGTGAAAAAAAGTGCGGAAAGCAATAAAAAAAAAAATTGAATAAGTAATTAATTTTCAATTACGTTAAGAAAAATTTCACTCCACGAACAGATTATGTCAGTACACCCGCCATTTTATAAATAAACCAGTCATACTAACCTAAGAAAAGAAAGTCAGTGTTACCAGCTCTCAAAAATATTTATCCCTATATTATGAATTACAACTATCTCAACGACCGTATTCTTAAACCAAAAGTATGAAAATTCGTAGTCTTAAAAATGCGTAACCTAACCTAACCTAACGCTAGGTTTGTGTAACATGGTTTGTGCCCCTTTATACCGCCTGCTCGCGTCAATTTTAAAAAAACATCCCTGTTTTCAAGTAGTTTAGCGGCTACGCTAGGTTTGTGTAACATGGTTTGTGCCCCTTTATACCGCCTGCTCGCGTCAATTTTAAAAAACATCCCTGTTTTCAAGTAGTTTAGCGGCTACGCTAGGTTTGTGTAACATGGTTTGTGCCCCTTTATACCGCCTGCTCGCGTCAATTTTAAAAAACATCCCTGTTTTCAAGTAGTTTAGCGGCTACGCTAGGTTTGTGTAACATGGTTTGTGCCCCTTTATACCGCCTGCTCGCGTCAATTTTAAAAAACATCCCTGTTTTCAAATAGTTTAGCGGCTACGCTAGGTTTGTGTAACATGGTTTGTGCCCCTTTATACCGCCTGCTCGCGTCAATTTTAAAAAACATCCCTGTTTTCAAGTAGTTTAGCGGCTACGCTAGGTTTGTGTAACATGGTTTGTGCCCCTTTATACCGCCTGCTCGCGTCAATTTTAAAAAACATCCCTGTTTTCAAGTAGTTTAGCGGCTACGCTAGGTTTGTGTAACATGGTTTGTGTCCCTTTATACCGCCTGCTCGCGTCAATTTTAAAAAACATCCCTGTTTTCAAGTAGTTTAGCGGCTACGCTAGGTTTGTGTAACATGGTTTGTGCCCCTTTATACCGCCTGCTCGCGTCAATTTTAAAAAACATCCCTGTTTTCAAAAACATCAAACAAAACAAAAACATCAAACAATTTTTTTTTAAACATCCCAGGATTTGAATGGTTTGTCTCCATTCCAGTACCTACGCGCCTTATTATTTATTCCCTACAATCGTATCTAGGCTCTTGTATCAGGTATCCCTACCAACAAATTAGTATCAAATAGAGGCGGGCAAAGCGTCTCAGTTGAGCGAGCCGGTTCACTGGGTCTCGTTCAATGAAAAGATCCGGGTCAGTGAACCGGCTCGAATGAACGACTGAATTGGTCCATCTCCCCCGTCCCCTCCCTCGGCCCTCCACACTTTATTAAAAAGGGAACCCCAATATTTTGGGGTTCCCTTTTTAATCGGATTCTTGTATCCCTGAATGAAAAAATGAAATCCTTTGTATTTAGTTGAGTTTTGATCTTTGGTGTGAAACCAACACCAACTTTAATTTTTTAACGATTTTTAGAAAGCATGAATTATTGAAAATAAACAATGAATGATGTACTGAAAATAAACAATGAGCATAATAATAATATAACTTATCCTGTTATAATAAACAAAATAATGGGGCCGGAGCGTCGACGTCACGACTGATGTTTTATGCACGCACACCCGCTTGAATTCCGATATTATTATTATATTCATTGTATTTCGGTAATAACATGCACGGCGCATGCACACTACCCAGCAAAGGATAATGTGGCCGGAGCGCTGACGTCACGACTGACGTTTTATGCACGCAAACACGCTTGAATTCCGATATTATTATTAAATTCATTGTATTTCGGTAGTACATGCACGGCGCACGCACACTGACCAGCAAAGGTACGCCACCGCGTAGAAAAGTGTCATAGTGAACTGAACTGTAAACCGTTACCTTACTTTCATATTTTACCTTTCTGCGTCGCTGACTAGAGTGGCTATGAACGAACGAACGAAGTGACCCGCGAGCCGCGAGATCCGTTGAACGATACACTGCTCTCGGCTCCCACGGGTCAGTCGGGTCTTCGGATCTCACGGGTCAGTTGCTCAGTCGGCTCACCGGATCTGGCGGGTCAGTTGGCTCACCGGCTCACTCGTTCGCGAAGATCCGCGAACCGTGAAGATCGTTCTTTGGGAACCGGATCTTACGGATCAGTATGAAAATCCGGTTCACTGAGCCGACTCGTTCGCGAACGACTCACTTCTAGTATCAAATGGCGGACAGTATCTGGTTCATGAAGTGTCATTTCATACATTCTTTAAACGGCTGTATCTCCCTCAATTTTGCCGAGCGCGCCTTAATTTCTTTTTTATTCAACTTTTCCACACTTTTCTCATCTAGTAAGTGCATTTTTATTAAATTTCCAAGTGGTGCCCGGATCAGCATTTCACCCCATGTCGGTTTATTATAAACAATTGTTTATATTTATTGATACATATATACTGGGTTCTGTTTTTTAAATACGTCACAAGAAACTGTATTAGAGGTTGGTCAAAGCCTATTTTATGGATCTTTCGTAAAAGTACGTCCTGATCTACACGATCGAAGGCTTTTGCAAAGTCAGTGTAAATAACGTCTGTTTGATATTGCGCGTCTAATTCCCTTGCTACTTTATGTGAGAGTTCAAGAAGATTGGATACCCAAGAAATGGTTTTATTTTATTTGTAAGTTTTTCATAAATAAGTGTTTCAAAATTTTTCGGAAAAGATAATAAGACAGCTACCGGTCTGTAATTATATGCCTCTGTTTTGCAACCCGATTTGTACATTGGGCTCACCTTGGTGATTTTCCATGATTGGGGTAAGGTGGAAGTAGCAATACTGAGGTTGATTATATGGCACTAAAGTTTATATAAATATTCCCCTAACGTGATGATTACATGAGGTGGAATTCCATCCGGTCCCGTGGCCTTGTCGGGCTTTTAGTTTTGATTACATATTTTTACTTCCTCAGGTTTAAATTAATTTTGTACTTCTTCTAATACGGCAAACTTATTTTGTGGCACCATTTTAAATCAAATTAATAAAATACTTAGTTTTTACCACTTTTATCAAACCAACCAACATGTTTCGTGAGCGTTGCTCACGAAACGTGTTGGTTTTTGTAAACAATAAAAGTGGTTATTAATTTGAATTAATTTTTGAATTAAGTATAAAGCGTTTAAAAAGTAGAAGAAGACGGTAGGAAAGGGAGATATGTAAATACGAATGTTAAAGGGAGCGCGCTAATATTAAAAACGATAATAATTAAGCGAAATTTCTGAAAATATTTAATAAAATTTGACTCGTTTCAAATAAAGCAAAACACCCTCGAAAAATGCTTATTTTTTATTTTATTTTTTATTATTTACAAAAAGATACATAAATTATAATATATTTTTTACAATAATTAATTACATTATATATTTTCCTCCAAATACAACATCTGAACAGTATCAATTATTTTACGACAAAACTATAAGTGAAAGTGTAAAGTTACAATCAAAAAATATTATTATTTTCGGGGATTTCAACTTTCCCTCAGGGAAAAACCCAATTGACGTTTTCGATTAGTTTTGTTCTTTTTATAATTTAACACAATTCAACACTGTTTATAACATAAATGCACACATGTTAGACTTAGTATTAAATAATATAAATTCTAAAAATGCTGTTATCTGCCGCCATGACTCCCCATTAGTCAGAGATGATATTCATCACCCTTCACTTTCATTCACGTTCGATTACAAAACTCAATCACATATACAAACAGACACATTGCCTCCAGACATAAACATGGGTTGGATTTTCCACGAAAGCTCAGATAATACACTTAAGAATGCCTTAAAACAACATCACTGGAATCATTACGATTGCCTTGACGTAAATCTAGCTGTCGAAATGTTTTATGAACAGCTCAATAATATTTTCAACATTTGTTTTAAGAAAAGATCTACACGTATGCTCAAAGATATTAGACAATATCCGAAATGGTTTAATGGGGAAATCATTCACCTCATACGGGAAAAAACTAAAATGCACCATCTTTGGAAAAAAACAAAATCCGAACATGCCTTAGCTAACTTTAAAACTTTGCGAAAATCAATCAAACGGTTAATTGGTCAGGCCTACACTGACTTTACACGTGAGGCCGAGAACAGTATAATAACAGACCCAACTCGATTTTGGTCTTACACTAACGATAAACGCTGCGGCTGTGACAAATTTAACTACATGGACTACAAAGACAATAAATATGATGGATCTTCTGAGATCGCCGCAGGTTTCGCACACTATTTTCAATCAGTATTTAGCGACAATATCCCCAAACTTGACATATCCTCTATAGCTTCATCGTCATTTAATTCTTTACCTGTACAAATTCATGAAATTAACGATGACGATATTATTACAGCTTTCCATAAGCTAAAACCTAAATACTCCGTCGGCCCAGATTGTATTCCACCTATAATCCTCAAAAGATATGCAAGTTATTTTATTCAACCTCTAAAACATATTTTTAACCTATCACTTCGCAAAAATATCTTTCCGGAAATGTGGAAACTAACGAAAGTAACCCCTATACACAAAAAAGGAAAAAAGTCAGAAATAGATAATTACAGACCTGTAGCTGTGTTGTCAGCACCCGCAAAACTTTTAGAAACCATAATTTATTCACAGATATATAACCAAACAAAACACACACTCACCGAAAATCAGCACGGATTTCGTCCCACACTGTCACCTTCAACGAATCTTATGAATCTCACTACCTATATTAATAATTCATTCGAAAATTTTGTACATGTTGATGTGATTTATACAGACTTCGAGAAATCATTTGATAAAGGCGACCATGATATTTTATTAAAAAAATTAAGTGACATCGGATTCTCTCAGAATTTCCTCGCTTTTGTGGCTAGCTACTTACGCAATCGTCGTCAGTATGTCAGTTACGGACACCATCTCTCTCACGAATACAAAACTAACTCCGGGATTCCCCAGGGATCGAATCTAGGACCCCTTCTCTTTCTCTTATTCATCAATGACATTGGCAACACCATAAACCACTCAAAATATCTCCTTTTTGCTGACGATATAAAACTTTTCAAAGCAATCAAAAGTTACATCGATTCCATTCTTCTGCAGAACGATCTTGATTCTCTTGTCAAATGGTCGGAACTGAACAACTTACCCTTCAGCATTCAGAAATGCAGTGTCGTTACATTTACAAGATCCAAAGATACATTCCTGTTCCCCTACCACATTAATAAACATAAATTAACACGTAAAAATGAGATTCGAGACCTTGGCGTAATTTTTGAAACAAATCTCTCTTTCAAATCCCATATATCTGATATTGTCTCCCGTGCCAACAAAATGCTTGGATTTGTTCTTCGTAATTCAAGATCATTTACCAACGGAATCGCAATCCGAAGAACGTATGAAGCACTTGTTCGCAGTATCTTAGAATATAGCTCCATTATTTGGGCCCCTTCTGAGCAAAACCATATTCTCGAAATAGAAAAAGTACAAAAGAGATTCATGCGTTACCTATATATGAGGGAATATATGTACTACCCTTTCCTGTATCCATCCTTATTCTTAGCAGGAATGCTCGATCTTAATACGTTAGAAGCCCGCCGAAAAATATTTTTAGGAAAACATTTTTTTAAGATAATCTCTGGAACTATACATAATCCAACTATTTTGAAAGAAAATAACTCATACGTCCCAGACAAGTATACTCGTGGAAGGTCCCATACCCTTTTTTATGCTCCAAAAGCGAGGACTTCTGCCTATCAGAACGCGCCAGTCAACAGAGCAACTGAACTGCTCAACGAGTCTGCATTGACCATTGACATTTTTAACGTAACCTACAGGCAGTTTAACAATTATCTTTTGACGTATGTCACAAAGTAGTGAAACTGACCTTTTTATGTGTTTTGCTATACTTTTTGTCTAATTTGCAATCTTCTCCATAATGTATTGGTGAATAACCGTTTTACGGAGAACATGAAAAAAATAAATAAATAAATAAATTACATAATACATGTATTTGATGTACCCCCATAAATAAGCAGGGCTTGTGTGAATGGGGGGGTTATGTTGCATTTAATGATACACCATGAATTTTTCATACCCTTATCACGTTAAATATTTATATAACAGAACAACGTGTGATTTTATCATTTTGGAGCATTCTTTCCGATTTTTTTCTATCGAGGGAGATACGTATAATTTCCGTTTCTGCTCAACAAATGTGTAGATATTCTCTTAAAAAATAATATTTTTTTGAGAGACTTAAAGAGATAAGAGATATATGTTATACATCGGTAGAAATTTAAAATGGGGGGACTTAAGAGGAACGTCTGCGCGGCCGTTTTCGGCCCGTTTCATACAAATTTTAATTTTGGATTTGAGATCAAAATACCCAACCAAACTGAAAAAACTATTTTTGTATTAAAAAGTTATATCAAATATCTAGAACGAATGTGAGGTACTTTATTTATTTTGCTATAAATTATAAATTATGGGCCAATAAAGATTTAATGATTTTAGAGGCAATTTGGGCAATTGTTTTTGAGTAAATGAAAAATATTAAAAAAAAATTAACCGTATTTGGCATAAATTATGATGAAATATAAAATAAAAAATAAAAACATAAATGAATTCTTTTTGATGGGTGTAAATTTAAAATACACATTTACCTATTTACAGCGGAACAATTTTTTTTCGTTTATATAATATTAAAATTACTATCGTTAAATGCTTTTTTTAGAATGTTCGATTTTTTTATTTTATTGTTCGTCGTATTTAAAAAATTTATACAGTTAAATTATTTTTAAATGTTTTTTTTTGTTTACTCACAAATTGTTCAAGTTGCCTCTAAAATCACGAAACACAAAAAAATTAAATAGCCTATTTCTTATAATTTATAGCAAAAATAAATAAAGTAGCTCACATCCGTACTAGATATTTGATAAACCTTTTGATTGCAAAAATAATTTTTTAGTTTAGACGGGTATTTTATCTCAAATCCGAAATTAAGATTTGTTGGCCGAAACCGGCCGCGCTGACGTTCCACTTAATTCTCAACCGCTCAAAGTTTTCAATAGTGTCACAATAATTATAGATCTTTTAAAAATATTTGTGTCTGGGAAACTTATGACATTGTCATTAAAACGACGCTTTGGTAGGACAGCAACGTGGAATAATAAAACTCAAACAAAAAATGTATTAGGTACTTTGCACTGGAAACATGTTATGTTTCTGATTTCTCCAGACATCAAATGTTAATAATATTTAGAAACAACTTACACTAGAAAAGAATATCAAACATATAAATATGAATTTCTGGAAATTTGGCCCGATCACCGCCCAGGCCACGTGTAATTTTGCCATTCAAAAAATTTCATAAAGCTGCGTTATACAGATGTTTCGGATTTGGGAAATAAAACCAACTCCGTGGTACCAGCATAAGTAGCTTACGCGAAACTTTGCCTGTTAACTTCCGTACAATGGTTGTATTGAAAAGAATTAAGTACCTACTTCAACTTCAAAATATGTCTTTGTTGCGTTGGATATATTTTTGTATTATTGAAAGTTTCGTCAAGTCGAAAGGGGATTAATATTTTTCTCTGTGGCGTTTAAAAGATTTTATCAATTACTTAGTTTTACACCCAGAAATGGGTGGTATAAAGAAAAAAAAAACTTTCTGTTAAAGTACCTGCCACGGGTAGTTGTAGACACTAGACGTGTAGACTTCATTATATTGAACATGCCAACAGGTTTTGAAATGAGTTGAGAATTCACGATAAATATATTTTTTGAGTTTTCGTAGAAGTGGTAAAATATATTATTTATAGTATAGGTTTACTTGGGTATTCAATTTTTTAGTTTTTTTAATGACTACTTTACTTAATTTACATTTATTTTGTATTAAATTAAAGAAAATAATAGTAAGTAGCAAAGTCATTACATAATCACGTATACATTGTTAAGTATATCTCAGGGGTGAGGGGTGACTAGCAATCGAACGTGTGCGATTTTTTTTTGATTATCTTATTTTATTTCACAACTAATTAATAGAAAATAATATTCTGTAATTAGCTGTACGTTTCATAGTGGGGATACTCTCGGTATCGCCCTGGTGTAAGACCACTATTTAGAAAAGAAACGTTGCTACAGATGGCTATGGCTGTGTTCGGTGACCAGATTTGAATAACCAGGTACTTCCCCACCTTTCTCTTCTCCTCCCCCCCCCACTACATTCAGCCTCACAGCATACCCCACTTGGGGTTACCATGGTCTCACTGGCTCCTGACTCTTGTGCGGTATTTACAAAAAAATATCTACACAATCACATGGTGACCGTACAACTCAGAATGAACCCAATTCAATTCCTCCTTTGAAAAGTCATTAAATGTGATGACAAAAATACATAATAAATTGGTTAAATAGGTTAGGTTTTTTTTCTTAGTTTTTAATGACTTTTCAAAAAGGTGTTAATTTGAGTTGGTTATGAGTTGGCGTTGTTCCCAATCACATACATTGTACGTAGTAGAAGGTGAATCAATAAAATAGTCAATCATTTTGAAGAAAAAAATTAGATTAATTTTGGCTACGTTTTAAGATTTTCACGGCCAAAAGTATTTTCGTTATTTGTTTTTGGGGTGTTATGCCGTGTTGCGCTACCTCCTTCTTTAGCCAACGTTTCGGACAGCGTTGCAGTGTCCATCATAAGGGCAGATCTAGCAGATCAGGATGATGTAGAACACTGCAACGCTGTCCGAAACTTTGGCTAAAGAAGGAGGTAGCGCAACACGGCGTAACACCCCAAAAACAAATAACGAAAATAGATTACTTTTATTTCTACGGTCTTCTAAATGGGAAAAGTTTAGAGTAAGTTTAATCTATCTATCTATCTATCTATCTTCTATCTTCTTCTTCTATCTTCTATATATATATAAATAAAAATGAATCGCCGAAATGTATGTACGCGCATAACTTCCGAACGACTGCACCAAATTGGATAATTCTTTTTTTGTTGTGTTCGTTAATGTCAGGACAAGGTTTGTATAAAACTACTGGTGAGCTCTGGCATTATGAAATTTTTATAAAAATTCCAATAGATGGCACGCGAGCTGTTTGAAAACTGAATGTATCGGGACTGAATGAATGGAATGCGGGAGGGGAAACTCGGGAGGGGGTTTGCGGGACGAGGGAAGCGGGCGAGGGGAGTGGGGAGAGGGAAGGCGGTGTGGGAACGCGAGAGGGGAAGGGGACGCGGAGAGGAAGGGAAGGCAGAAGGGGAACGGGAAAAATGGGAAAGGACACGCAGGGGTTAATTTTTTTCTTTATTAAATGGCATTGTAACGCATGCCGGGTACCAGCTAGTTTTATCATAAAGTACCTAAGTGTACCTTTCAAATGAACCGACATTCTAACATCATTATTTAGTTAGGTACTATTTTCGATTTTCAGACGACTGACAAGCAAAATGAAATATAAATCAGCGTTTTGATTTATGCCTTTAAAAAATTGAGTTTTACAAGCCAAACCCAGATACTAAATTGTCCCCTTTGTCAAGCCAGCAGTCGGTTGGTTTAAGACAACGCGTGCTGGTGATCCATCACAAAAGAAGCGCGTAATAAATTTACCCAACTTCCAAATCGATAAACCAAAGTTAAACCGCATTATCACGCAGAGTATCAATCATTTCAGACTTGAAATAACTTAAACTCTCCAGTTTAATGCATTAACATTAAGCTCTGTTAAGTACAGTTAAAAGGTAGAAGAAACCTTCTTCTAGGACAGAATATAAAATGACGCAACTTTTAATATTCATAGAAAATTTTATATACGCAACCAATTATCATAAAAGAATGATTATCGAATTATCTATATTTTTTAATTTGTTGTATTTAAATATGTTGCCGTTTGAAACAAACATGTTTAAAAAAACCTTTTTTTTTTAAATTTTATTGAGTACTGCACAAGTCAATTATTTTATCCAAGACACACCCCATTGCCGTCAAAATACAAGCTAATCTGTGATAACTACCTAATAACAGTTGAATGATACTGCAGTTGCTGCTCGACTTCGGAGTGGTCGTTAGAGATATCAGAAAAGTTTTTATTTGCCGTTAGAGGCGTTCGTAATGTGTATTCTCGTACGAGCGTTTATGTATTACATATATGACAGACGAGGCAGAACAAACTTCCTGCTTAGATGTCAACATAACATGTAATTGGATTATTAAGTTTGGTAAAACAATATGATATTGTGAGAAAACTAATAAGCTTGCATCGATGCTCATCAATTTATTTTACTTCTTACGCTTGTTTCAATCATATAATAATATCCGCTCATAAAATAGGAATATAATTTCCCACAGGGCTTATCTCATCTTTGGGGATGCTGTGTGAAGGATATTTTTGTGGAAAGAACGGAGTAAATCTGGGTCTTGAAAAGTCCCATGGCGTAGTAGGTAGGAAGCTCAGAGGCCGGAAAATTGTTCCATAGCTGAGCTGTTGAACTCAAGTACGAGTCGTAGAAGTGACCAATTCTCGATGCCGAAGAAATCAATGATGTTATTTTCTCGGAGTAACTTCCATTGAAATAGCGGTAGAATAAGGATAGCATTCCCATCCGATATCTGTGCTTTAAATTCAAACCGTTTGTTAAGTTAATAGAATCTATCAAACGGACCGCATGTTTCTGCACCGAGTCGAGGGTTTTTTCAGGTATTTTAAGGCTTCAGACCAGAGGTGGCTGCCCAATTCAACCGTATGGCGCACTTGCGATTTGTATAGGTTAGCAGTTGTGAACTATTAAAATATCTGCGGGCCCTGGACAATACGCCCGGCTTTTGTGAGATTAACTTAACTCTGGCTTCGACGGAGCCTCCGTAACCAAGCTGGGGGCCTAGTCACTAATTTTTGTAAACCTCCGTTTCATGAAGTTACGGGTTTAGCTACGTCACATACCCGTATTTTGACAGATTCGCCAACTTAAATAACAACAACAACGGGTATGTGACGTAGCTAAACCCGTAACTTCATGAAACGGAGGTTTACAAAAATTAGTGACTAGGCCCACTGGTCAGAGTTAAAAGAGTCAACTTAGAGTTACCCCATATAATACAGTAATTTTGTTTTTTTTAAAGAAGAAAGACTCCTCTTAAAATGGTACTAAATGGCCAATTGACGGCAATTTTACATTTTAATTGCTATGGAACAACTGGGTCAATCAATTATTTTATTAATTTAACAGTAATATTATTGATTCTCATTTGACATAATTAAATGGTCCAATACAGATTTAGATAGCTTAGAACGATTAATTAGAACTACATTAACAAAGTTTAATTGCCATCATCCAAATTCAGCTATGGAACGAATTAGTTTAGGGAACGTACCCAAACTACGTGACCAACTTTTTGCAATTTTTAACCCTCCCCCCCCCGGTGACCAAAAACCTAAGCCCGCCGCCGCTCATTTGTACCAAGCGTGACGTTTTGAAGACCCCCCACCCCCCTAAACGTGTCACGTAGAATGGGTACGTTCACTTACCTAGAAATTTAGGAAGTAGAGCTGTAGCCAAAATAACATCTTTGAAACACAATCGGGTAGAAATGCTTAGAATTTTTTTCCATAGGAAAGCTAGTAACGGGTGTTTTTTTAGAGGTATACAAATTCAAAATGAAAAAATGCCATAAAATAACGTTAATGTCTCCGATATTTTTATTATATTTCACGTAAAGGAACTGTTAACTGGCCTCCACGATCGTGTGATCTCACACCATTAGATTACTTTCTTTGGGGGTAAATGAAGTCACTAGACTATGCTGATAATGTTATGGTTCAGTGTGTCCTGGTCATCATCGCCTCCAAAGCCTAAAACAACCTCACCCCAAGAACCCGGGCACCTCTGCAAAATCACTAAACGTAGCGAACCGCTTGGGGTGACCGATGGCAGAGATGTTGGTTATCCAATAAAGCCTCGGAAAGGTACATATATTAAAGAAAAAAAAATGATATTTGCATTATCAACAATGTTTTGAAGTAAGTTTGCATTTTAATGGACCCGTTTCACAACTTTCGCGAGGAAAACAAACAAGATATTTAATATAAATCCCACTAAAATATCTAAATTATCGATGATCTTCCAAGAAATAACCGAAACTCTCAACACACACAAAAGATAAGTTTTTTCATTACGGCAAACTACGAGCACAATAGCTTTCCACTACGATGTATAAAATAAGCGAAATAATCCTTGTTGTTCCGTAAAGTGCTGGATATTTCCGGCTAGATGTTTGTTCAGAACGCGAATAGTGCTGATTAAGTGAAAGCATAAACAGGACAAAAGCTCGGCAATAAAAGCATCCGACAGATAAATTAAGTTCAGGAGCACTGGAACGAACAATCAAAACATCCTTAAACATATTTTGGGGAGCCCGATACAAGGTGTTTGTTTATTGCAATACAAATAATCAGTACTAGCAGTTAAAAATCCGCTCCTCAGGTTTTCACTGCTAGGCCCTGCGGTGACCATTTTATAAATCTAATAGGAATTGGTTCCAAAAATAGCCCGTTCCTCGGATCCACTGTCATCCAGTGATAGCTAGTCACCGGGACAAAGTAACCGGAATGGGTAATGACGTCATATGTAAATAAAGCCGAGCGATACTACTAAGTACTACCGTCAATCTTTCCATATCCAGAGAAATACTACAAATTCACTGATTCGTAGTACTTATAGCTAGGGGGGGGGGGGGGGCACGTCCCCATGCCACCTACTACCGGAAGTAGCGCCATCTATTGACAAATTCTTGAATTAGAAACTGAATTACAAAGATATCTTGGTTTGAAATTCCATGTACACAGATGTTATTTGTGGCCCGGCTCGTATGGCGTGGCGTCAAACATGCACTCGAAGCCGGTTTCTGAAATTCAACCACGCAGACGCTACCCTATTAATACTGTTCGATTTGCTATGTGGTTCATAAAAAAATTTATTAATATTTGATTTTGTATTTGGAATAAAAAGGATCAAGGTGTGTTTGCCTACACAAGAGCCCATGAAGTTTATAGCTCATTTTAGCACACATGTAATTTAGCCACTTCAATCGACCGGATGGAAGTGGCACAATGGAAGTTTGAGACATATGTCGCAAAACGGGCCCTAGGAGCTTACGGATCAATTAAAAACACCTGCCAATGACCCTCTCGATTTGTCCAGGCCGATGCATGTAGTTTGATACCCATATCGGGTACTATCCGGTTCCAACGAAGACTACCAATACTCTTCCACTTCGTTCGCCGACACTCTAAAAATGTAGTTTGCCACCCAATTTAGCATACTGATTAATTCTATTTTGAATTGAAAAATTTGCTTCAATCCTTCATTCTTATAGATAAACTACTGTGGAATATAGGATTATACATATAGTTTTAACGTTATTCTGCAGATGTCGTTAGTGTAGAGAGATATATGTAGATGTGAGGTGTCTCAACAGATGTCAGTTGCGTGTCTAATGCAAATAGCCGATGAAACACTATAGACAACTTGGCTCCCTCAATAGCATCAAGGATGGATGTTAAATATTCACTGTAAACGTTACGATAACGTAAACAAAGAAACTTGTAATCTCAACGAACCTCAATCTTTATTGGAGTTTCTCGAACACTTTTACGTAATCTCACAACATCACAACTACTTATAACAAAGTCAAAATAAATATTATTTGCGGGGCAGAGCACAGTTATAGCGAATAGGTAGGCGTGAGAAAAATAGTGTGTAATTCACACCCGGTAGAAGTGAAACTGGAAAGCCGCTAGATGTTGCTTTCTTTTCTTTTACCTATTTCTTTTAAACTGGTTTGACGATTGGAAAATTATTTCACAAAAATAAAAATGTTTTTTTTGGATTTTGTAGGATTCGAACCTCCGTTCGCTTGATGTCTGTCTCCCTAGCCGCTTAGACTTGTCAGGCGTCGTGCCCACTACGCTGTCTACGCTGTGTGAGGCACGCACCGAGGTGCGAATTTGCCGCATTATATTAGAACCGAGTATTAGTGTAGAACTGATTCGTGAAGCATTTTCGTTTCATCCTAATTTAAAATCACTAACGGCGCTAAAGAAGTTTCACTTCAAAATCAGAGCAGCTAATCAGATGCATGTAAAAATGCTAAGCTAGGTGAAGTAAACTTCTACCTAGCATTTTTCCTATCGGATCGATGGAAAAGGTAACAACAACAAAAAACGAGTGTGCTTTAGAACTTTAGACCACACGACTGAAGTAAAACTTCTTTAGCTCCATCTATATGACAGGAAGAGAGAAAGAAAATTTGCGCGTGCACTGCTCTCACTTGCTCCTACAGTGTGATGCAGACAATAGGCCTGCACTGTGTCTTAGATATACGAAACATAACTGGCTATGAGAGAAAGATCGAAATAAAATGTGTGCTCGCACCTCTCTCTCTTGGCCCTACAGTAATATATGAAACGTAACTCTTTCTCTCTCTTATTCTTCTATCTTCACTAACTAATATCTCCCTCTCAACTACCGTTCGCCTAGCTTTTCGTAACGCTCTCGTCACGCATTCACCAGCTTACTTCCCAAGTCAAGCGTGCATAAAGTAGTTACTTCAATAACCTAATTATTTTATTTGTTCATATTTGCGCAACATAAACACCCGTGTCAAAGAACATCTTAGATGTTTACACAGCTCTGGATTCTCAGAATTTGCAAACCACTTGATTATTCATAAAAACAATATAGGTATAAGGTTGGATAATTTAGAGGCACTTGAACTTAGGAAAGCCTTAAATACTAATAGCAAGGTAGTTAATAACCAACTAAATTTAAATAAAAGTCCCATACTAAGGTTGTTCCCTATTGATAAAGAACACGTCCGTTCCCTTCCCAATTCTCCATCTATGCCTCCTTCTTCTTCCTCCACTTGACGAGTCCAGCCCATTTTTGGTAAATTATATACTATAACACAAATGTAACCTAATGTTAGTAGAGTATCATACTGCCCTGATGAAGCTACAGTTGTAGCGAAACCCGGTCGGCATAAAGCATAAAAATAAAAGTGGTGTTTACAAAGTTATTGTTTTATTTTAAACTAATTATTTTAGTCCTCTCGAAAGAGAAACCTCTATTATTACGATCATATTCTATCAATGAAAGAGTTTATCGAAATCATTAATTTACGAACTATCCATTCATTAATGGTTTCCACCAAGGAAAGAACGTCCTGTATCTAAAATAGTACTTCAGACTTAAAGCGGAATCATTTAACATTAACGCGATGTAAAGCGTACCAACGTACTAAACTTGTTGATAAATTCCGGATTTGTGATTTTTACTGTTGCGTAATTCATTATTTATAACTCCAATCTGCGACATGTCGTTATCTTGAACGGGTTGACCTATATTATGGAAATAAGTTTGTAATTTGCTTTGCTATAAAATGATGTTCTATATGTCCTTACATGAATCGGAAGTTTTTTTTACGATAGCACCACACAAGCGGCCCTAAGGAAAAAAATTCCTCAGGGCTTTATCATCTTTAGGGATGCTGTGTGGAGGTGTCTTTTAAAAGAAAGGAAGCAAAGGGAGTTCTAGGAAGAAAAGGTATGTAGGGTGGTAATTTGTGGGTCAATGTGTCCAGGAGTGACGGACTTGTGAATCCATCGCTCCCGATGGGTCAAGGTCGACTGGAGTGGTCTCCCTCAACCAGTATTTTCAAATCCGGCCCGCCACGCTGTAGTAGGTGGGCAAACGCATTCGTCACCAAGACCTAGCTAAGTCAACAAACGTAGCAAACCACTCGGAGTGACCTATGGCAGTAGTGTTGCAACCCTTTCCGACCGGCTTCATACGAGCGTGAATAAATGGTTCCCGGGGCCCCGGTACCCATACCCGCCTCCGAAAATTGGAATAGAATCTGAATTTTAGAGGTGTACTTCGCGGAATTTTTATAACCTACCTTTTTATGGTTAGGATGTTTTATTTACTTTGTATTGAAAAATGTTATATCGCAAAACAGCCGCACCTTAAAATGCGTCCCATTTCGAGAAATTTGGGAATGAGATAGTGGTCGGGCAGTATCTGGATAGTCAGATCTAGTTTGCAAACAATTTTTATAAAAGTTTCTTCCACTTTTCTCTTTTGGACATATTGGGCGGGTATCGATCTCTTGTCCACGGGCTCAACTTCTACTCGTGTACTATTTTGGGTTGTCCTCTAATATTGGTTGATCTACCAGTAAAATGGCAATTTGGAATGTAATACTTTTAAATTCGATTCTACCTTGTACATTTTTGAAATTAAGTTTAGTCAAAAGATATTATGTGTAACATATTAATAATATAACATATTAATATGTTGATAATATTAATTTGTAAGACATATAATATTTCATAAGCACTTCCCTACAAATTATTTTCGTTTCTTAGTTAAATCTCAGAGCATGAGTGCTTTGTTTCGCTGAAAATTTCTTCTATCTATGGATGAATCCACGAACTGTTACGTACGACTTTATATTATAATGTAGTCCAAAACTTTTGTAATAATGTATTGTAAGTGAAGTTAAATTTTGACATGATTGTTTAGTTAGACAATGGAGCTGAACAATATTATTATCAAGACATTGAATGATCACAGACTGTACAAAATAGAATTTAACTTTTGTTATGACGTCAATCAAACATTTCATGGCAAATATTATATATTTTATCTTGTTAATCGAAAAGCTATTCTCAGAGATATTGATGATAGGAATTTTGGGATTTAAAAAATACGTCAAAAACAATAATATATTTATATGTGTGTATATATATATGTATTTGTGTGTGTATATGCATATTTGTGTGTATGTGTTTAAGTATACATATATCTTGTTATATTTTACCTTAAATATTTTTATCTTTTTTCTTTCTCTTGTTTCTAATATCTCATAATTTCTATTTCAAACCTATATTTTGTTCTAGTTCTCACACTGTATAACTTATATCATGTATGATTACCTTAACACGGGCATTAGCCTAGTATGGTAATCAAGAAAAAAACGTAAAAGTGTTCTTTCAAAAATTGTATGAAATAATAATAAAAAAAATAATGATAATTGTGTTCAGATTTTATTAATGGATTGAAATGATCTCGTAACATTAATAATATTAATTGTATAAAAGATCACAAGCTATCGTGATGTATTAATAGATGTTACGCTTTCTGTGACGTATTTACGAACAACGCTAATATCCTCAATCAATTAATGTTTTCGTCAAATAGATACTACTTATAACCCAGATTGATGAGAAAAGTAGCTACAATTTCTGGTCCTGGTCCAAGACATTACAAATACCGTCCATGACTAATAACATTATGGTTTGACAGAAGGTGGCAATGGCGGAATTGATAAACGCGCATGCCCCGGTTGCGTATTTACAATCCCTATCGCGATTCAGTCACGCTAGCGACTGAAACGCGGTAGGGTTTGTCATGCGTAAATCACCAACAAACACTACCGCGTTTCAGTCCCGCTAGTGACTGAAATGCAGTAGGGATTGTTATGCATAAATCACCTTACAAACACTACCGCGTTTCAGTCGCCTACGCGCTTCGTTGTTCTATCTGTTTCGTTGAGGGTGACGACCGTAATTATAGCAAGGTTAGCAGAGAGGATGGACAGCGTTTTTTAGTTAGCATTTTTTTTTACATTGAAAATTTATTTTAATTTAAAAAAACGCGGGTTTTTTTTTTACTGAGGGTGACGACCGTAATTATAGAAGGGTAAGTCAATATATTATAGAAATAATATCAACGTTATAATAGTAGAGAACATTCATTTTAGAATTTAGGTTGCAAAGATAAATGGTTTTAGTATCTATGGTTTAGTATTATTAATGAGTGTCTTTTACATCTAATTGTCATAACATGACATTTTTTGTCTATAATAAGATTTTTTTTTCGATATTCATTATTCCTGATTACGTCTTCTTGTAACTTAACTTAACTATCATCTGTACACATAACATATTTATATAATGTCATACCTATCATCTGAATAAAATATGAAAGTGGAGTGATTTATAACATGTTTGATATCATTTATATATATGAAGATTACAATAGAGGCCTCAGTAAGGAACCCATGCGTAAATAAAATTATGGTAATATGTTATTTCCTCAAATTATTACTGAACGAACAATGTGTTGGAAAATGGTTTTACGTTGATTTCTGGAGGAACAGCAACGACACATAAGTAGACTTCATTGTCTTCATCCTGAGAAGGAGATACCTTCACAACCTTCATACCTATCTACATTACGTGCTTCGTTGTTGGTAATTAGTTCCTCACAAAATACTGCAAATATTATTCAAGAGCACAAAAAATTAATGGAATGTTAAGAGTTTAGCATCTAATTCAGTGAAATAGTTTATCATGCAATAACATGAAAATGCAAATGAAACTGGTTCAAATTTGCGAATGCAAATTAAATGGTTCTGCGCTAGACTTGATTTCGTTCTAACTAGACTGATCCATATCAATGGTCAACCGTATTTTTTTAAACCAATGCACGCCATCAAAAAAATATGGTCGTGTCTCACGTGTCTCATAGGTTGTCATTATTTGAATGATATCTGTTAATTCACCGAAAAATTCTTTCTTTCACGAAAAATAAATAACGTCGATGGCACTTCTTTTTGAGATATTATGAAATAAGGTAGCACTTACTATATTAATATTTATCTTTCACAGAGCGCATGAGCGTTGCTAGCTGTCAACACGGAGAAATCAACATTACGCGAAGTGTACTTAGGGAACGTACCCGTACTATGTGACCAACTTTTTGCAATTTTTAACCCCCCCCCCCCCACCCCCGGTGACCAAAAACCTAAGCAACCCGCCGCTCATTTGTACCGAGCGTGACATATTGAAGACCCCCCCCCCCCCCTCCTAAACGTGTGACATAGTATGGGTACGTTCCCTTAAATGTTCACGTAAGTAATTTATAATAACATTGTAAAGAATAGAAGTTGAGTTGTAATAAAAAAAAATATGTTTTTAATAAAAATGTAAAGCAAATATCTAGTACTGATATATTTTTTTTTATTTGGGTCTTAAATCATAAAAAAGGCCATTAAAGATTTAAATTTTTCGTGATTTTAGGTTTGGCAATTATTTGTAAGTAAATGATCTTTTTTTAACAAAGTAATTTTTTTCTTCTAACACAGCAAACTTATTTTGTGGCACCATTTTGATTTAAATTAATAAATTACTTCGTTTTTACCACTTTTATTGTTTAAAGAACCAACATGTTTCGTGAGCAATGCTCACTTCTTCAGGGTTTTTTATTGATACTAATTATGCAATTTTATGCAAATAACAAACTCAAAAATTACATTGTAAATAATAAAGACAGAGACTCAAAAATGAAAAAAATCTGGACTCTATAAATTGAAGTGTAACGATTGTGGTTTCTTTTACATAGGTAAAACTTCGAGAAACTTCGAAATAAGGATTAAAGAACATATCAAAGCTTTAAACAATAACAGTTTCTCGGAGTTTGCCAACCATTTGGTGGAAACCAGTCACACCTTTGACTTCAATAGTGGAATAGAATTAATGCATTGTAATGTCAATGGCATTCAGTTGGATAAACTAGAAATTTTAGAAATCCGAAAGAGTGTTAATGCGAATTTGAATATTATTAATAACCAAAAATTGTTCTTAAATGACCCAATATTAAACCTGTTCCCTTTGTAAATTGTCTCCCATTGCCCCTCTCTCCTCTACCCACTCTCATATTTTCATTGATACCATTGTCTATGTACATTCTTTTTCAATTGACACCATTGTCTACGTCTATTATTTATAATTAGTATCAATAAAAAACCCTGCAGAAGTGAGCATTGCTCACGAAACATGTTGGTTTTGTAAACAATAAAAGTGGTAAAAACGAAGTAATTTATTAATTTTAAGTAATTTTGCTCTATTTAGAATATAAATATAATGAAATACAAAATTAAAACTATTTTACTGGGAATTTTGATGGGCGTAAACTTGAAGTTACAAATGACCGATATACTTTCACACATATGACGTACGTTAATCACAATTTCTTGTCTAAAATTTTATTATATTTTTCTCAATATAGTCACAATTAAAGTAAAAATTAAAATCACAAAAAATACCAAAGCCACCTCCAAAATCATTCAAAATTTTATTCTTTTGGGCTACATTTTATAATTTGAAATAAGAATAAATAAAGTTCCTCTTATCCTTAATAGATATTTGCTTTTTTGGTAGGAATATTTTTTGATAGGAAACATATTTTTTTAGTTAGGTTACATATTTTCCCAAATCCAAATTTAAGTTTTGAATGAAAAAATCCGCGCAGCCTTTCCTCTTAACAAAATTTGTCATATTTAATGATATCAGATGAGATAAAAGGTTATTTACGCTCACTGATTTCGTATCTAATTCTTTGAAACCAATACAATAATAACAAAAATGTATTCATTAATTATTGTAGTAAGAAGTAATAGCAAAGCTGACTTATGGACAAGTCCATAAAATTAATCAATATGTCAAATATCATCAACATGATTAATTGCCAACATGTCGATTAATAATCAACAACATTAATGTCATCGACAAAATGTACGAAAAATCATTTATTTTTCTGGGTAAATCTGAATTATTTCCATTTTCTGTTGGAAAACATGTGCGATCGAAGTGGGTAATTTGCCCCGCGGAATGATGAGTGGAAACGATTAAAAGAGCAGAGATCGCTGGAAAACTTTTCCATTCATTAGTTTTCAATACGAATCGACCATTTATTACTGAAAGGGGTAACTAATAGACGCCCTATTACTTTGATCTCCTCCCACAGTACCTACTGCGGGTATGTACCGAAAACTAATATGTATTTGGTGAATGTGAATTCCAATGTTTTTAAAGTGAAATGTTGTGATTTAGAATTCGGATGAAACGGAAATGATGCATTACATCACCTGCGAAGCATCAAACTCCTATCAAGGCTCCAATTGCTTGAGATATAAAACGGAAATGACGCTAGGTCTGCGCTCGTTGGCCGCTTTGATTATAACCACTCTTTTCAAGGCTTCTTGGTTCTTCATTGATTGAGATTGTTTTGGTAAAGTTTCGCTTCTACCGCGTGTTAACCACACTCGATTTTTTTTAATTACGTGTTTTTTTTTATAATCATTATTACGTTTGATTTTGGGACGACCATAAAATTAAGTTTTTATTTAGCAAGGGAGGTTAAGGGACGTGATTGATTTACATTATTAACCAGTGATTTCTCACATTATTTGGAGTAAAAAATCTAAATAAAATTTAGGACTCCGGTGACTTTTTAAATGTTTTTTTATTCAAAATTAAACAACAACAAAAAATCTTCATCATTTCGTCGCTTGTCACTCAATCGAGTAATTAACCAACCCGAGACCCGCCCCTAACTGTTCAATAACTACTGATTTTTTAAAGTTATTATTTGAAAAAAAAAAAATGTCACCGAAGATCAGAATTTCATTAACATTTTTTTTTGCGAAAATATGATTAATTAATGTATCACTAGTTACAGACCACCTATTTATTTTTCTTCCAATATAGTTACTCACGAGGAAAATCAAATTGCTATTAGTTTTATCGTGATTTATTATTAGGGTATTATGCCATGTTCGGCTAGCTCCCTGTTTGGCCAACGTTTCGAACAGCATTTCAGTGCCCTGATGACGGATATTGTAATACTGTCCGAAACGTTGGGTAAGGAAGGAGGCAGCGAAGAATGGCATAGTACCCCAAAAATAAATCACGATTATATTTGGCCGTGAAAATCTCAACACATATCTGCTTTTAGTTGTATTTCTGTTAAAAATGTCCTTATTGATTTCCGAGAATGTTGTCGAAAATTGTTGATGTTTGTCCATGTAAATATTACATCGCAAAATAAGTGGGGATAATTTACATTTTAATAATTTCGCATCATCTGCTTCATATGAAAAAAACATAATAATTCGAAACATGGCGTGCAAGGAAGCGTCACACTTCCCGAGGTCTATTAATCATCTTTGGAAAATGACACCAGGTAATATTGTGGAGCGGATGTTATTAGAGGGGAAAATAAGAAATGAAAAAGTATCGCTGAGACCTTCCAGACTCTTTAGCTGCACTACTTGTTTTTCATAGAATGATATAAAATAATTTTTTACCAATTTAACAAGAGAAAAGTTTTGCACATAGCGTAGTGTAAGAAAGTGCGTCTACAACACAACCTTCCTCAGTCAGGTTTTAACTGTCAAATTTCACAAATCATGAATATTTTTCTACTTGTAATATAAAGTTAACAAAATAAGTAATAGTTTTCAAACATTTTTTTTTATTTATAGAAAAAACATGTTTGTTTATTTCGTGGCACAGTCGCAGGGCGCGTCCTTACACCAAATATGGAGAATCCTCTTAAAGCCTCCGTAGGGAGGCGGGTATGGGTACCGCCGCCCCGAATTCCATTTATTGGATGACCGACACCTTTGCCATAGGTCACACCAAGTGGTCCGCAACGTTTGGTGACTTAGCAGGGGTGCCCGGGTTCATGGGGTGAGGTTTGTCCGGGTCTTGGTGGTGGAGGCGTCTGCCCGCCTGCTGCATGGCGGGGCGAATCGAGAGAGACTGGTTAAGAGAGGCCTTTTGACCTTTCCAGCCGGACTCTCTCGATCCATAGCCTTATACCGCAATGGGAGGGATGGATTCATATGTCCGTCACTTCTGGACACATTGACCCCCAGATTCCTACCCACCCCTCATACCATTTCCTTCCCAGAACTTCCTATCCTTTCCTACCTTAAAAAGACCCTCCACACAGCATTCCCTAAGATGATAGAGGCCCTGATGAAAATTATTTTCCTCAGGGCCTCCTGCGTGGAGCTAATGTAAAAAAGTATTAAAAATGCTTATTATTATATTTCAATTCTTCTTTTTTCTTTTATCTTGTATATTCCATCATTTAATGTAATTTTATTGATGTACGCTTTTGTACGGCTAACAGAGTATTGCACTCACCGCTCTGTTCGGCTTCAGTAAAAACACTTATTATTATTATTATACATTAAAAAAAAGTTTTATGGTTTTTCTAATTTTGATATTTTTTATCGCAAGGAGTAAATCTGTGAACAATTGATTGAATTTTTATATAATATAAAAAAAAGATAAAATTCAACTGCTGATTTAAAAAAAAAAAAATAACTTAATAAATAAACAAGCTGGTATGAGAGCTTCCTATGAAAAACGTTTTCAAATCCCTTTAGTATTTTTAATCAACTTTTTAAACCTAAATCTGCACAAATCATCGATGTTTTTTAACTTGTAATTTGAGGATAACTTACAGAAAAAGTATTCCAACTCGTTTTTATATTCTAAAGAAAACAGACGGGAGTATGGGGGCTACTATTGATAGAACGTTTTCAGATCTAAGATTAAAATTCCTATTTATCAAGCCTTTTAACCTCTTCGAATTCCTTTACTTCTAACAGCAGTTTAAGATGTGAGGAGGGCCCTGTAGGGAGCTGCATTACTCGCTGCGGGTCTTAGGAAGATATCAGTTACTGTCAGTTTTCCAATTTGTTGCTGTCCGAGGCGTTTTCCTACTCTGGTCCAATGATTTATCCCCCCAGCAGAAATATTTTGCGAAGGTGCTACCATAACCAGTTCATACACAGCGTTTTTCGAAGATGTTTTAACGTGATATTAGTTGGATGAACCAAGAGTAAATAGGTAAAATAACACATCAATATTTTTATTATTAATAAATAAATTATTGAGTGAAACCTCAAATTGTTATATTTAATTACTGAAGGCAATTATAATAATAAACGATAATCATAAAAAAAATGATTCGGTCGCATCTGGGAATCAGATTGACAGAATATTGAATATTTTTTGTCTTTGACGATTAAAAAAAACCATTACTTTATAGATTCGACACATCATCCAAGTTGCTTAGCATTGCTTAGTAGCTTTGATGAGCATGATAACAATACTTTAAACTATTTATCAGTGTCTGTTTTCCTCGATATATCGATCATCCAGTTTCCAGTTGATTCACAATTTGGTAGGCGGGAATGGGTACCGCTGCCCTGGGAACCTTTATTGGATAACCAACACCTTTGCCATAGGTTACCCCAAGTGGTTCGCTAAGTTTGGTGACTTAGCAGGGGTGCCCGGGTTCATGGAGTGAGGTTTGTCTAGGTTTTGGAGGCGGATGACCAGGACACACTGAACCCCAGATTCCTACCCACCCCTTAAACCCTTTTCCTTCCCAGAACTCTCCTCTCCTTCCTTTCCTTAAAAAAACCCTCCACACAGCATCCCCAAAGATGACATAGGTCCTGAGAGAAATTATTTTCCTCAGGGCCTCCTGTGTGGAGCTCATGTAAAAAAAAAGCAGATATCTTCGAAAAATTGATATTTGAGTTCAGTACGCAGTTATAAGTAAAAGTGTGCCCTCTATCTGGTACAATACTCATATAACTCATAACTCATAAACATCACCAAATCAATTATAATGCAGAAAAATTTGTAGTAAACTAATCAAAATGTTGATGTTTTTTGGGTCACTAGTAGAATATTTCAAAATATTACCAGACCGTTATGCCTTCCTTCTAAAATTAAATTTAAAATACAGGATCGTGTAAATAATGTTTGATTTATGGTGAACATTAGATTATTACATTCGTCATTATCTCAAAACTAAGTGTTCTTAAATCTCTGACTTATCAACGGACGATCGATATTTATCTGTATTTATTATCGCAATAGTGACATGAATTTATGTAAAACAATATGCATAAATGTGTGTCGATCAAGTAGGATTTGATAAATGCCTAAGCATTACGTAGTTACAAAATAAGTACTTTGTCAAAAAAAATCGTGAAGCACCAGTAATTTTGCGTATACGCATCAACAAATTGAAGTGGGCATTTTATTTGGTTGTAGCCGTAAAGGACTTCAGATACTAATATCTACAGCCTGTATGTCGGACGAATATCGTCAGTTCATATGTTGGACTAATATCTATGAACTTCAGAGTGAGGACAAATATCTACAGAGCTAAGGTCGGACGAATATCTATGACGGTCCCAGTGGACATAAACTAATAATCCCACTAATATCTACACGGGGCAGCTGAGCAAGAGGTTGTACGGAAAAGTATAAATTACTTCAATTACGTAATTACTAATTACGTAAAGGCTCAAACGTTTAAAGTACATACATAAAGTTTTTGCATAATATTACGTATTTTGCTGTTCACGAGGACAATAATTTATTGAACAAACATGGAGGTCACAATACTAAGATATTTATTTATTTCGAAATACGCGGCACCTAACCTAACCTAACCTAACTGACATAGAAATGGTCATGATAACAGACTAAATAATTTATAAGCACTCGAAATAAAGAAAGCTGTTCAAACAAAAACCCAAATCCTTAATAATCAGCTAAATGTGTCCAATAGTCCTATATTAGGGATTTTTACATACATACATACATAAATTAAGTTTTTTAAACTGCATACGCAATATTACGTTATTCCAATATGCTATACATAATTGCAAATCCAACCTCTGCCGGTGCTGTAGATATTCGTCCACACTTTGGTTCTCATAGATATTAGTCAGCAGTTTGAGCTGTAGATATTCGTCCTCACTTTGGTTCTCATAGATATTAGTCAGCAGTTTGAGCTGTAGATATTCGTCCTCACTTTTGTTCTCATAGATATTAGTCTGATTTGTTCAGTTTTTAGAATTCCTGTAGATATTAGTAGACGCCTCCGACGTAACGTAGTTACGAGTACATACACGACTCATCTTCTAAAAGAAATGCATATTTATTTAACACTAGGTAAAAAAAATTGCTAATATTCGTATTCCAAATCTTACTTGCATAAAAATATAAATAATATCATCATTTATGAACCTATTTCCAGAAATCTATCTAAAAATACCAGTGAAGTTGCAGTTGCGAATACACCTTACACAATATACCGACCGCACACCATAAAGGCATAAACCAAGTATGTCAAATGTCGCACACGTCTGAGTATTTAATGTTTACTTAATACATTTATTGTAAATTCTAAACAACATTTTGTTCACGTGCGCGGTGGGCGGATTAAGGAGATTACTATTTTGTGTTTGCAAATTGTTCTGAAACTCTGCCTAAACAGATGGAGCTTTTCAAACAAATTGTGACAGCCAGCAAATAAAGCTATCAATGACATCTGTCGGTATCACTATAGTTAACGAAATAATGATTCAATTTACATGCGGTCTGGGTTTATTAAGTAAAAAAGGATTGGAAATTTTATGTATCCAGTAATAGGCTTGAAATGTGAAATCCCAACCAAATCGTCTACCACCAGAAGCTTAGCCGTTCTTAGCGAGATAGTATTTCTCTGTAGTATTTTTTTACCAATGATATAGTTGAATTCCCTTCTGCCGACCCTGATCAAAAACTATGTGCATGACACTGTTCTATATAGGTGCATGACATAAAATTCAATTACATACACACACCTACGTAAAACATCAAAATGTAACTGATACACGTTTATAAAACTAAAATATAAATTTCATAGTCCATTTGACCCCATGAAAGACATACTCCCACACGAATGACGCTTACCTATTAGATTTGCAAGAAGGAGTGACGTGTTAAATATCAGTATAAATAAAATATTATTTTAATTGTCGAATGAATTTAAATATAATCTTCTTCAAACTTTGCAAAATTACTTTGTGGTATCATTTTTCATATAATGAATAACTGATTTCTTTGTATAAACCACTATAACAATATCAACATGTTTCAACAACAATGTTGTCTTCATCAGGATATGTTACTTTAATAAATGACAAACAAGTATAGACAAATTAGAATAAATTATAACATAGACAAAATATTAAAAAGTAGAGGTGATTAATTACTTACTAATCATAAAAATAGTTATACAAAATTAAATTTAAAAATTATTTAAGGAAAAATAAAATTGCATTTAGATAATAATTTTTTTTAAGAATAATTAATTAAAATAATTAGTCTAAAACAAAAAATCAATAATTATAATTAATTGTAAGTATTAATAAGAAAATAAATTTTAAAGATGGCTATTTTTAAAAAATGTTTGGTTATTTATAATATTTAATTTACTATAATTGCTTTTTCTAATTTCTAAAATTTCTAAATTATCCAATTGTATGCCCGTAGTGTTAGTATGTAAAATTTTAAGACCTGTATTAATATCAAAAGAATGACTTGTTTCTAAAATATGGTTGGAAAATTCAGAATAATTATTATTATTTAAACATCTTATATGTTCCTTAACTCGAATGTTAAAATTTCTAGAAGTTTTTCCAATATATATAATGATTCCAATATATATCTGATGAAGACAACATTGTTGTTGAAACATGTTGATATTGTTTTAAAAATAGTGGTTATACAAAGAAATCAGTTATTCATTATATTAAATATAATCGACTGTATTTTTTTTGGTTACGTTGGTGCAAAGCTAATAACTATGTAAATCGAATAAAACAATGCCTTAAAACTCGTCCATACATGTTGCGCCAATTGTTTAAATTAATGTTAAGATAGACTCTCGGAAACAGTTTTACGGTTTAGAAAATTTTCGTACCAATATTATTTTCGATTTGAACAAGAAGTATGTTGAAGACTGAAAATTTGTTGAGTTCAAGCCCTGATGATGTGTAAATAATGGAGATCGGAAAATAAGAGGAGAACAGTGTACTCGTAGTATAGGATTCATAGTTTGTACAATCTTCACGTTCAATCGCCTGGAACATTTATCCTTTGTCGAAAGAGAGAAACTTCTCACTGGGGATTCTGTTTGTAGATTAAAGACCTGTCGTTTACCATCACTAGGATAACAGTATGTGTTTGTGCAATAGTTTAGTAGAGCTACTTTTTATACCATGTTTACCAAGAATGAATCATTATCAGGAGAAACGAATACATTTTCCGAAAGGACGAATATGCAAATGCGGTGCACATTAATTAGGTTAGATTAATTTGAAGACGTAAGGGAATCATTAAAATATATGTCACACTTTTTATGATGAGATGTTTGTTGGTTTTTCGTTTGCCTGGCATAAGATTTTAAAAAATTGGTAAAAAATCCATATTCTACAATTCTTACTTTATCCACATCCAGTTCTTTTTTTGTATCTCTTGCATAGTTTTACGTCGTTCTTGGTACGTTATTACGCATTTTACAAGCGTGAATTTTGATAGCAGCCAGTGATTTGAAGTTTACAGTAGAAACGCAGAAAACATGTTAAAAATCTCAATGTTTGTCATAATAATTAATAAATCTTCATTCATCCCATATTCGAATCTCAGTATACAGCCGACGGCCTCCGTGGTCGAAGAGAGTGAGGCTCTCGACTAGCAATCCGAAGGACCCGGGTTTTTAAATTCCAAATTTTTATTTAATTAATTTGTGAACACAATAGATTAATTAAAAAAATATAATATTTTATATTTGCGACACGTTCCAGAGTGGAAGATACTCTCAGTGTTGCACTGTTATAACGTCACAATTCGGAATTGAAACGTCGCGTCGCTTATAATGGCTTTAGCTGTGTTTGGTGACTAGATCTTAATAGCCAGGTACTTCCCCACATTATTCTTCCCTTCTCATCTTTCTCCCTTCCCCACTACCTTCAGTCCCACAATTGGGGATGCAATGGTCTCACCAGCTCCAGGCGCAAGCAGTTGGGACTCTTGTGCGGTATTAACATAAAAAAGAGCCAAAGGTCTAAACAGAAAGGGGTTATAATCTTAATAGTCATACGTTACTCAAAAACACTTAAAACTTTGAATATTTACGACCAAGCGTTGTGGACATATGTAGACACGTAGGCAATCTTCCTTCGTATAGTCGTGCCCAATGGAATAACACGTACCTATACTCGCGCACGGTCTCTCAGACCGAGATTTCATCTCGACTGTATTATATTAATCATATACTTTTTAAGCATTATTGGTATTTATTATATTATGAAATATTTAAAAAATAAGAATTAATCATTATTAGGACTTTGGGTAGTAATTGGTACTTACGTAAAAGACCGATAACAGCAAATAAGTGTCACTCGTCCACTCAGCACCAATTGTCACGCCGCACTAAACAATCCCTAACAACAAATTAAGAAGGTAGGTACTAAAAACCTCAAAGTCCCATTGTCGTTAATTTTTGAGAAAACAACGAATTATTGATTTGTCGATCTGAGAGACCAACGCGCGAGTATAGGAAGAAAGTATCATTAAAATCGACGTCTGCCTGCTTGTACAAGTAGACGCAATAAAATAAATCACAAAAGGAACTGCAGAATAATGGTAAGAAATAAGAGGAGAGTAAGAATCCAGGAAATACGATACTTTGAATCGAGTGAAAGAACCAAGAAACCATAGCCGCCTATAGAAGAGTAGTCTAACCAGATGGTTTCTGCCAAGAGTCTCAACCGCTTATTACTATCGGAGTATCCCCTTAGCATAATCCGAAGTTTATACGCCAGTAAACTGCACCAGTAGACTTTATGTTATTACACACATATCCTCTGCGAGGAAGTCTTCAGAATATTAAATCTCCACATACATTATTTACGTAGCACTCAACAATGATATTATAAGAATTATATGTTATTTAATATTTCAGAGAATTTAATGCTATCATGACAAGTACAAACACTGAAGAAAAAGTACGTGATGTTGAGATTCGAAAATCATTCATTAGAACTCTTGTTATATCCGTGACAGACTGACAGAAAGCAATATGTGTGGTACAAGTAAAGGTAAAGCAATGGGTGATCTTGGTACTCGTAATTTGACGAGTCGAATTTATTTATGTGAATCATTGGCCAACATTGGGTAGATAGGTTTCTAGCATAACATTAGTAACTCCCATTGAAATGATAACATGTAAATACATTTTTTAATTGCTTTTTCGTTTTCACTCATTAAATGGTCTTGGCCATATTTAAGCTGCTAGTTTTAATAATACAATTTGTTCAGTACGGAGAAAGGACTTTAGGACAGAGAGAGAGAGAGAGACGGAAAGAGAGAGAGAAACTTAACGGACCATGGGGCAAAGGCGTCCTTAGCAACAGAATTCGCCATATCCATTGACGTAGGGTATACTTGGACGAAGGCCATATCACTTCCAATAATACACAGGTGTCCTGGAATCCAGGTCAGGACAACTGAACCTGAATACAGATATATGTAAATAATATACAATTTAAATAATTAAACGAATGAATTTAACGAGTATTTAGTTTATAATTTACAACAATTTTTCGCAAGTAAAAAAAAAACACTTTACAAAATTGACAAATTTCACGTTCAAATAGCAAATGAAATAATATGTAGCCTGTTAAAAATGTTTTGCTTGATTTTTTTGTAATACTATTTTAAACGTCTTAAAATAATCAGTTTATTCACTATTCGTAAATCATGTAAAGCGGTCCAACGATGTGCCACAAATAATTAAACCTGTATATTAATTTATTACCTGTATGGTAACGTGTCAAGACAAATTTTATTTGTTAATTTTGATTCCATGGTTGTGTTCGATTCACCGGAAATTTCAATAAAGCACTTTTATATTCCTGTATGAGAAAATTTGAAGACAATAAATTCTAAAATAAAATGTTGAATTGCATCGAAAAGAATTTCAAATGGTTGCTTCCGTTTTGTCGTAAAATGTAGAACAAACTATCATCCCCCTCTCGTTCTTCAGCCAATACGCGTCCTGCACCAAGTTTGATATGAAGCCAATTTTCAGGACTTTTGTGCTAAATAAAACCAAGTCAAATAATTGCTGCATCGCAATAAAATAAACGTCGCCACATCCTACTCGGGCGTTGTTATTGGATCAATACTTTAAAAGCCTTCGGGAAAACAAGAAACGGGAGGTGTAGAGTGTAGACCCCAGATGTCGTCGTGTGCATTCGCTTTCTTTGTGCGCTAAATTACAAAAGTTGTAAACACATCTCCGGGGGATACTTTAAACGACCATTAAGGCTTTACGGCATCTGTAACGATTTCGTTAACAAAGGGTCCTGAATGTTTACGGCAGATGGGCGAATGTACTAAGTACTGGTAAATGGAAAATTAAAAACATAAGAAATATAACAATCGTTTTGATAAGGCGAAAGCAATGATTTGTTGGAATAGACAGGACCAAGTATTTAAACAATTTATAACACAAGGTAAAACGTCGGCAATGGTAGAAACAGCTTCACCCTCTGATATGATTTCCGAAGATTCCTTGCAAATTATCACGTAATTAGCATATTAGTAAGTTAGCAGTTGGGACCTGATAAATTCGTGCCATTTTTTGCAAAATTCGCTTACTTTTCAGAAATGTTATGTTATTTTTCGGCAACAGCTAAGTATGGTATTTTGCAATTTTTGAACAAAGGAAAATTCATAGAAAAAGAAATATTTTGAATATTACAACGTTATCTTTCTCATAAGTCAGAAGAACACTGGAATATGCTTCGCCAATTTGGAACTCGTAGAGTAAACATTGAACATCGTTAGCATGTAACGTACAATAAATATATAAAATATTAATCCATAATGGAGTCCTGGTACCTTCCCTGTTGTATGGCAGTGAGACATGGAACTGATGAAAGTAAACTGAATGCTGTTGAAATGAGATCCCTGAGACGTATGTGTGGTAAAACCATGTATGATCGTGTGAGAAATGTGGATATCCGCAAAGAATGAAAGGCTGATGAAGCATAATGACTAAGATTAAGAAAGGGACCCTCGTATGGTTTGGGCATGTAGAGCGAATGGACGAAGAAAGTAGTGTTAGAAGAATATATGTATGACGCAAATGTGAATGGTAGGAGTCGAAGACGCCCGAGAAGGACATGGCACGATCAAGTGGATCAGATACTTGAGTCGGGCCGTGTCAAAAGTCAGAATAATAGAAGAGTACGTATGAAACGATGTATGAAAGTGAGTGGGGCAAAGAGTGTGTGCCAAGACCGAGTTGTTTGGCGGACCGTCCTCTCTGCCTACCCCTGCGGTGAAACGGCGTGATGGTTAGTTAGTTAGTTAGGTATATAAAATATCTTACTTTCAAATTCTACAATAACCTTCCACTTACCTACATTTCAATACTTACTTACACCCATCACCATCTCACACCTTCAAACACACTCACACATACATGCGGTTTTACGCACTACGGTTCCATGACAATTGATCTGCCGACGTATACAAAGTTCGGTCGGTTTAGGGAAAATATGGTATACCTAATTGCATAAAATAGGAAATGACCCCCAAGGGATGTGCAGAGAGGATGTACCGCCGAATAATAAAAGTATTAAACATATTTTCATTCAAACGTATCAAGGAAAAATCTGCTTCTTTATGTACTGTATATACCAGCGGAACCTGCGCATAAGAATAAAAAAATCGACACTGTGTATAAATTAGTTTGATATTAATTTATTCCAACTTATTATTAAGGGTATTTTTGAGGACGATTTCACGTTTGAAATTAATAAATAATGAGCAAAAATTATAATTTCATAGTGAATATCATTTCCAGGGCCAACTGTCAGCGGATCAACTGTCGGGTCACCATGTACAACATACTTAACCCGGTAATTACTGTGTATAATATACACCATAAATAAGACACTAGGTATAAGGAAACCTTATGAATCATTGGTACCCACTATGAAATATTTAATATCTGTAAATTGTTTCATCACCTTAACCAATGTAGGTACTGTTTTGTTTCTTTAATACAAAATCATTATTATTTATTTTAAAATACCTGAAAATCATGTGAAAATATGAATATTCAATTTATTTACCTGAGAATTGCAAATTTCGTGTTATTCCACTGAAATTGTAAAAAATAACGAATTTTGCGTAAAAATTCGTATTACCGCAAACGCGAATTTTTCAGGTTTCCAGTTATCAGTAATTGGATCAAACTGTAACATCATCAATTATTTATTTTTAAAGGACACAGAGTAAAGAGTTAAAAATAGAAAGTTCACTGCTTCCGTGAAAATATAGGCAAAAACTCTTTTTAACTCTAATGAGCAGCCGCCATGTTTTGTCTTGAACGGAATGTTCAAGTTCTTATTATAGTTCTGTGATTATTTTAGCAGTGAGTTCCAACTAAATAAAACATATATATCCTTAATTCATTCATTGCGGAAGATTTAATTATGTCAGTTCGATGCGAGCTATCTCTGAGATGGTGTTCGTGATTGATTTTTATTTGTTGAGCGTACGAATATTTTTTTCTTAGTCAGATCTTTTTACTTGTGGTGTATAGGTTAGTCATATAGTTACAATATCGTTTAACAGATGTCAGTTAGTGTAGTGTATGTAATTGTCGATGTGTTGGATATCATCGCCGCTCGGAAATGTTCGGGTTTCCGAAGATTGGCGAGCGGCTCTCGGTACATGAGAACAGCTGACGGGCCCGCCGCCGCGTTCAGATCTATTCTAGAAGCTTTAGTAACCAGTCGCTACAATTGCCATAAAAATACAATACTACTTGAATCTGTATATTACCAATAAACTGAAGAAAAAGAACTTACGTTGTAATCCCATTATTGTGGGCTAGTGAGCCACTAATTAAAGTACATTACAGTTAGTTACACGTAGTTTTATGGTATCTCAACAGATATCATTTAAGTAGTATTTTGGAAGAGTATCATCAATCGTCGTTCGTGTCAAACGGTGACGATAACAGCCGAAGACACATGGTGCGTCTATCAGAGTCGCCAGTCCAGCCACAGAATAACTTAGAACCTCCCAAAGAAGGACGTCTGGTCCAGATAAATATTCATTGTAAACATTACGATAAATGTAAATAAAGTAACTTGTAATCTCAATGAACCTCCATCTCATTTGGAAGTTTCCCAGCACAATTCAATTTATATGAATCACTGGAACTAATTAACACTACATTACTCCTACACTTTTTCATAAAGAAAAACTTTTATTTGTGAATTGACGTCCGTTAAAAATAAAAAAATGTTAAAAAAATATACGTAAATTCAAATATTTTTTTATGGCTGAATTTAGTCTTACGCTAACCGCACGCGCACAGTCGGCGCTGATGGTCGAGATATATGAACTTCTAGGAAGCGTTTTTGGATGACGCGTAGCTATCAGCGCGCAAGGTGGTCAGCGCTGATGGCTACGCGGCCGTACGCGTCGCGTGTCGGCGCTCGGCGCCGCGTAGCTGTCGGCGCTGACGAATGCACGAGCGTCTCTGCTTTCAGTGAGCGTTCTAGTGTCAAGCGGACGGACGTCGTCAGCGTGCACAATCGTGGCGAATCCACTCCGAATACACTCCGCATTTTAAGTCTTCGTCTGTACAGTAAGGCGGTCAGTACGATACTGAAACGAGCCACGCTGAGCCTCAGCGCTTACGAACCACGCGCTGATCTATGAGCGCTGATGGTGAGCGTGAGACTAAATTCAGCCTTAATTATGATCAACAATAACAACAAAATAAATATCAAAATATACTTGTCTGATAGGTTGTTACCATTTTTTTTACAATAACCGATCCAAAAATTATATTCAGACATGTTTTACTATCAAATTAACAAAGTTTTATTCGCAATGTTAGTATTAAATTAAATATGTCTGAAGTCCGTCTGCGGTGCATTTCCCCAGTCTTAATGCACCATGCGAACAGAGGGAAGCCCAGAACGACGACTCGCCAGGAACTGGATTCCTGAGCAACTGAGAGGGCGTTTACTGAGTGAAGGGGCGCATCTATCTCTCGAGACGTTCAACTCCGCGCGGAGCACCAAACTACCTACCTAGGTATTCGACGTTCAGTGTACAGTATTCAGCAGTGGCTTCGCGTCAGTGTGTAGCTACTTTATAACTGAAAACCTACTGCTCAAACTATTTACTCTCAAAACTCTCAACTTTGTGAAAATCAGTCATGATTTTAAGAAATCAATTTGTTATCACAAAATGTGACGAGCGTGTAAATTGAAAATGGTCTTTAAGATTATTGTGCTTGTGTTATTTTTTTTTCATTCGACAAACATTTTAGAGACTAATTTAAACATCGCAGCGGTAAGAAATACAAAATCTCAATAAAAAATGGTAATGATTGGCGCTCTTACAAATTACCCAGGACTGGAGTATTTTTGAGGTTGTGTAGTAAGTTGTGTTTTTTCATAATGTGAATACCGCACAGGAGTCCCAATTGCTCCCAACAAGCCTGGATTCAGAGAGGCCTTTGCATCCCTAATTAGTTATGAGGTGAAGCTGAAGGTAAGTGACGTCAAGAGCCTTACCCACGACCGGTGTGGTCTTGGGATAAGGCTCTTGACTCGCAATCCAAAGGTCGCGGGATCGGTTCCTGGCATGGGCAAATAAATTTTATTTGATTATTTGAATAATTTTACAATTAATTCATTAAAACTAATATATGTATAGTATATTTGCGGCACGTATCGGAATGGAAGATATTCTCAGTATCGCCCTGGTGTAAGACCACCATTCAGAATTTGTAACGTTGCTTGAAATGGCTTTAGCCGTGTTTGATGACCAGATCTGAATAGCCAGGTACTATCCCCACCTTCCTCTTCCCTATCTCCTTCCCCTCCCCTCTACCTTTAGCCTCACAACATAACCCAATTAGGAATGCCATAATCTCACTGACTCCAGATGGGAGCAGCTGAGATTCTTGTGAGGTATTCTTGTAAAAAAAAGTTAGGAGGGGAAGGAGATGGACAACAGAAAGGTAAGGAAGTACTTGGCTATTAAGATCGGGTTACCAAACATGGCTAATCTCCTTCCCCTCCCCTCTACCTTTAGCCTCACAACATAACCCAATTAGGAATGCCATAATCTCACTGACTCTAGATGGGAGCAGCTGAGATTCTTGTGAGGTATTCTTGCAAAAAAAAGTTAGGAGGGGAAGGAGATGGACAACAGAAAGGTAAGGAAGTACTTGGCTATTAAGATCGGGTTACCAAACATGGCTAAAGTCATTTCAAGCAATGTTTCAATACTGAATGATGATCTTACACCACGGCGAAGTACATTCCACTCTGGAACGTGCCGCTACCTTATATTATTTTTAATTATTAAATTGTGCAAACACAAATCAATAAAAATGGTGTACTTGGGCACGGGATTTGAACCCGCGATCTCTGGATCGCTTCTCGAGAGCCTTGTCCGTCGACCACGGAGGCCGTCATGTACTATTATAGTAAATTTGTGTAGTTGTGTTATAAAGTGTTATAGAGAATTTTGAGGTATTCATTGAATAATTATTATTAATTATTCAATATCTTTTTTTGCTTCCTGACGAGTGACAAAATACGACTAACCTTCCGAAATTCCACCGGAAGATCGATGGAAAACTTGGGAGGAATGCAGATCCTGCCAATGTCTGGAAATTTAATAAAAAGACACTTTCTAGATGAGAAAAGTGTGGAAAAGCTGAATAAAAATTAAGGCGCGCTCGGCAAAATTGAGGGCAATACAGCCGTTTAAAATATAAATAAAATTTCACTTCGCGAACCGATACTGTCAGTCCGCCCGCCATTTTGTCACTAACCTAAGAAAAGAAAGTGCCCCTTTATAACGCCTACCCGCGTCAAGGCAAGAAAAACATCACAGTTTTCAAATAGTTTAGCGGCTACGCTAGGTTTGTGTAACATGGTTTGTGATTCTGGCGTACAATCTCACAAATTTATCTCACAATCAATCTCACAATCTCGAAATTTAGAATGAAATATTTTCCACTTCCCCCAATGCAAATAGTTGCCTTTTAATGTAATTAAGGTGAATCAACATAACAGTGACAAAATGGCGTAGTATCGGTTCACGAAGTGAAATTTTATTTATACTTTTAAACGGCTGTATCTCCCTCAATTTTGCCGAGCGCGCCTTAATTTTTTTTTATTCAGCTTCTCCATACTTTTCTCATCTAGAAAATGCCTTTTTATTAAATTCCCAGACATTGGCAGGATCTGCATTTCACCCGAAAACTTAGTAAGGTAACCTAGTTGACTAGTGTATGAGTTCAGTTCCGTCAAGTTATTCCTGTCCGCAGTCTGCAGGGCAGAGCTTTCTATGATGGGCGTCTAAATAAATGAATCCGATATGAGAAGGCACCAGAAGAAGATAAAGTTTTTGCAGAATATATGCGTTATTATAATGTTTCTAATATCTTCGTTTTTTTGTAAAGTTAATTAATCACTTAATTACCTAATTAGTCAATTAATATTTGATTTATTCGACATTAATTATTCACGCAGAAAACAATCACCATTTATTTATTTAACGCCCAAAGGGCTTTTACATTTTGGTAGTACAAATAATTCATAACAGATTATTTTTAAACATATACAGAAATAATTAAAATAAAATTTGATAAAAAATTCAAAAATATATTTGCTTTAGATCAGGGTTTCCCAACCACTGGTCCGCGAGCGCTAGAAGATGGTCCGCGATGATCCGCCGGTCAATAAGCGAGTCAGCGCGCGGGCGGTCCCGGAAAAATTGGAACAATATTCAGTTTATCATTATTGTACCTTGTGGTCAGTGACCAATACGGTATTCAGTTTCGCCCCACCCCTTCCTACCCCGTTCTACCCCCTCCCACCCTCAGCATGGGTGGCACCACAAATTTCGACTTCAAAAAAATTAGTCCGTTCTGGGGGGGGGGGGGGGGGGGGGCTAGAGAATTGTGCTCTTGGAAGGGAGAAACTCTGTAGGGTGCCGCCCCCCTCGCTATTCCACTGCTTGTGGTCCCTGTCGAAAAAATAAACGTACAAGTGGTCCCGGGTCACACAAAGGTTGGGAACCACTGCTTTAGACCGTCCAATATGATAATATGATAAATAATTTAATTTCGATTAATGCTTTCAGACATTATTTTTTGAGGCTTTCAGACACTTTTTTCATATGTTTTCAGACAATATTTTTTCATATGCTTTCAGACACTATTTTTTCATATGCTTCAGACACTGTTTTTAATATGCTTTCAAACACTATTTTTTCTTTTGCTTCCAGATACAATTTTTTCAATTGCTTTCAGACATATTTTTTATTTGCTTTCAGACACTGTTTTAAATAATACGTTTTTTTAATCACTTTGATCACAGATGCCGTTTTCTTCATTACTATCTAAACATCATGGTGTTATCTGTGAAACAAATGAAGAGACGTTATTTACCATGAATTCATTTGAGAACCACTGTTGGTTTAGAAAAAAACCTGCATCCCACGACGTCGACTGTTTCAGAACATTTTTTTACTGTTGGGATAGATAAACATATAATTATAATAACCAAAGCTAATGTGACCAAATTCATAGTCACAAACACACAATTTTTTTCCCACATTTTATATTTAATCCCCGCATCCCGAATGTCTAGTAATTGTACCTTTGATCACTTTAAGTTCGTAAATAGGTATATGTTATTTTTTAAGATCCCTATTTGAAGATTTTCATCTATGCAATTGAGGAGCTAAAACGGTAATTATATGAAATGCCATCGATAGAAAAACATCGCAAAGTATGCTCCAAAAATTGTTAAATACAATTTTTTTCTATAATAAAACTTATTATGGGAGATAACAAATTCACAGCATATCTTTAAATGCTGATTTAGGCATTAGTTGAGAGATTTTAGCTAAATTGTAAACGAGTCGTGTATTGTTTTATTAAATATTTTCACAATTTTTGCTTAATTATAATCATTTTTTTACTGTTGGTACGCTCCCTCTAATATTCGCATTTACAATATCTCCTTTTCAAACAATTCTCTTCGTATTTTTTAATGCTGTCTACGGAGCTTTAATGAAATGTGAAGAACTGAGTTCTTTATAATTGGGCTGCAACTTTTCAGATGCAGATAATCACTATGCAACATACTATTATTATTATAGTACAAGTCGTTCAAGGCAGATATTTTTCGGATCCGAAAACAGGTAGGTAAAACTTTTTAACCTGGGTTGGATGCCGCTGGTCAAAACTAGAATTAAAACCAATTAAAAATATTTTCACTTATTTTTTTCAGTCGGCGACTGTCATCAACAGGCTGATATTTAACCCTTTTTTGCGAAACGTCAATACGACACAGGACATCCGGACCCGTGATTTTGATGGTAATTTGAACACATGAGAAAATATTTTAATAATTATTTTTTATCAATGCTTATGCGTCGGGTTTTTTTCTGAATGGAAATGGATTAATAAACTAGTACATATGGACTCTGTGAACGTACATAATCTTTTTTTGAAAAAAGCCTCTCAGCTAGGCCCAATCAGGCCCTACAATAAAGCAAAAAATAATAAAATCAAATAGGTAATCATCAACTTAAAGCTTTTATTTTCTTAAAAACCACTAAATAAAAAAAATAAAACAAAATAATATAAAAATTCTAGTTTTGGCCTTAAGGCTCTGCAACCGGGCCCGAAAAAAAAGAAGATGGAGAAATACGAAATTACGAATGTTAGAGGAGAGCTCTAACATTTACAGCGACAAAATCGATGCGAAAATGTTTAATAAAACACGACTCGTTTAAAATAGAGCAAAAATCTCGTGGGCATTATCTTAAACAGCATTTAAAGAAACACTCTGAATTTTTTCATACATATCACTTGTAAAATAACTGAAACAAATGTGTTAATAATAATTTTTGGAGCATACTTTGCGATTTTTTTCTATCGAGGGAATTTTATATAATTTGCGTTTCGGCGCGGGCAAAGTCTAGATATTATCTTCAAGAATAACATATATTTTTTAAGAGCTTTAAAACTTTTCATGTTTAAGGAAAATATGTAATAAATCGGTGCAAATCCGGGTTGCGGGCCCTTAAGATATACACACTTTCATATGACAAAATCAGTCTCATATAAAAGAAACAGAACCTCCGTTTGGCACGAAACGTAACGTGCATATTCTTACTCGGTGCCTATTACACAAAAATACACTGCAAGATGCAAACCTTATACCTACTTTGTGTATTATCAACCTTTTTTCAAAATTTGCAACCGACTCCCTGTAGTAAAATTTGTTGTAAGTTGAAATTCTTCAATGTCTAAATTCCTTAGGTTTAGGTTCGATTATTTCTAAAAGCTATAGACTCACCTAGAATAAATTATCTCAACATGTTTATTAATCAGTAATTATAATAATTGTACACAATACTTATCAACAATATAATAAACTTAAAGAAATTTGAGTAATACAAAAACAGCTCTTTTGTAATTCGTAACACATTCTTACTACACTGGGTTAAATATCTCGAAAACTAAGACAAGTAACGTACTGCTCTCAATACACTACAAACGGCATTGAGAAGTAAGGAGGGAATCGGGGATAGCGGTGGTTTGGTATGCAATACGGTAGCTAGATAAAAAGTGTTTTTCAATCGGGTCCGCACGGACCCAGTGCAGTAGTTAAGGGTTGAACAAAAATTCCACGCCATTTTCAATTTATCAAAAATTCTAAAGAATCCTTTCAAGACCTTTGAAATCTGCTTGCTTACATTTTAAAATAAATTGGTAAGCTGGATGCAGTATTGAGCGAGCGAAATCATTGAAAGCACCTCAAATATTCACTATAAAAATAATAGGTCGGTAGTTGGTTTATTTTTTTCAATAGCTGCATTAGTTAAATATCTACGGATACCGCCCCTGCAAATTTCGTTTTAACTATAACTCCCCCAATATGTACCATTATTGTTAATTATTATTGAATCCATTAATATGAAATTATGTACACGCAACCTGCCAATTTGACTGTCCTAAAACGGGAAACCTTCCTAGTTGGACAGCCAAAGCTTCCTTTTATATTGTTATATCTTGTATGTAATAAATGTAATAATAAATAAATAAATAAACGTGCTTCGTTGGGCTTACCGTGTGTCAATACAATATTGAACACTTTATAAGTATGTAAATATCTATACAATGAAAACCTTATAAACGAAATATTACAAAGATAAAGCGAAGATAGTAAATGACGTATGAATAAAACTATCATCAAAAAAACTTTTTGAGGACGGAAATAATGACGATTAATTTAATATACCCACAAATTGAATTCCTGTGGGAATGGACTAACTAGACTAGTTATCGACTATAAATACCCAACCATACATTGTAGCAGTTGGGGTTGCCCGAGGAAGACATGACACGACTGAGCGCGAATCAAATACCTGAGCCGGGTCATGTCAAGAGTCAAAATATCAAAGGATTATGTTTGAGACGTTGCGTGAATGTAAATGAAGCGAGGAGCGTGTGCCAATATAGTACTTATATAATATAATTTTGGGGCGGTACATTCTCTTAGCAACCCCCCCCCCCCCCCCTCTCCCCATGAAATTATACTCCGATTAGTTAAGGAAGTCATGGACTTTTTGTTAATTTTTAATGAAAAATCTTTAATATATTATTGATAAAATTAAAAAGTGTAACCAAAAATATAAGAAATAACAAATGTGAATGAAATGAATAACAGAGTATGCAGTTCACACGGGGTATATTTATTTTTATTTATTTATTTATTTATTAATTTTCAACGCCCTGATGGGCTTTTACATTACAAGTTTGTAATACAGAGACAGGTTTTTTAAAAACAAAATATACACTATAAAAATAAATAAATAACGAGTAATACAGATAAATTAAGGAAGATAAAACATTACGATAAAAGAGAAAGTTTTTAAGTTGTAAACAGCGTAGAAAATAAACTAGTAGGTAGGTACTCGTATGTTAGTAATTAATTGTGATGTGTAAATAATACATGACAAAATGCAAGATACATAAAAATAAAACGGTAACTAGTTATTACATTGTGGTTAAATATAGAATAATATAACTGAAACCTTCAGTAAACTAAAGTAGACAAGAGTGGGAAGGCTGCGAAGCACCGCACAAAAAGGAGACTGTTAGGCTGCGAATCACCGCACAAAGAGGAGATCGACTATACTATAAGTCGCAATTTTTCTTTTCATCGAGTTTCAAATCACAACGGTGCTAAAGAAGTTTTTACTTTAATATAGGTATAGGTTTCAAACCAATTCTTAGAACTTTGTGATCATTTAAAAAGGTAGCAGCCAAAAACATGGGAAAAAAATTGTGCAAAACATTATTGTTAATTCTGAATTTGTAGAATATACAAAGATTACTTAAAAATAAGATGTCCCAATGGCCGAGTTGGTTAAGGCGTTTGTCCCAGATAGAGATCCCAAGATAATAGAGCCTAGGATCAATTGCCAGTTGCGACTGTTACTTTTTGAAGTGAAAACATCTTTAGCACCGTTGTGATTTGAAACTCTGTGAAACTAAAAATTGCGACAATAAAAAGAGACAAATACATAATGAGAATGAGATAATAAAAGGTCTGTTTTTTGTTATTTATTTTTCTGTTTCTAGTTCTTTTTCATATTTTCGTTTTGATTTATGAGTATTATCGTTTTCTTCAATGGTTTATTAAATTGATGAGCATAACGTTAAAAAATTATTAAAACAATAATTTTTCCAGTAAAAAATGAATTTTCTAAACCTTTAATTTCAATGTAAAATGTACATTCGTGGCCAGACCAATCATACTTCACCTCCCTAGTGATCATATCAACTGAACATTATTATATTCGTATTTCCATGTCGATTTTTCTATCTGGTTAGAGTGGTACTCGTGGTAACGTACGGTTTCAAAAATCGCATGTATTATGAATGCGCTGCATCGGACGTGCAAAATGCGCTAATGCAACTGTGTGCATTTTATGGGCAGACGTGACTGCGGGAAGCAAAAATTGCATCGGCGATATTACATTATCTAATGCATGGTTTCGGCTCAAAAAGATGGAAATAATTGACCCCTATCTGGTTGAAAAAAGTAAAGCTTTTTGTTAAAAATCTCCTCCTATGATAAGAAGAAAAACTACATAAATAAAATATTGGTTAATTTTCCCCGTTCGCGCATCGTACTTATAGTTAATTGAAATTGACAAAATTGGATATTTTCATAATTTTTTGATATTAGTTATTTTATTTGGGAGGCGGGAATGGGTACCGCCGTCCCGGGAACCTTTATTGGATAACCAACACCTTTGCCATAGGTCACCCCAGGTGGTTGGTGATTTAGCAGAGGTGCCCGGGTTCATGGGGTGAGGTTTGTCTAGGTCTTGGAGGCGGATGACCAGGACACATTGAACCCCAGAATCCTACCCACCCTTAAACCCTTTCCCTTCCCAGAACTCAGGGAGAAAAATCGTCAAAAGAAGATCGCATTAGAATGTTATGAAAACTTCATTACGACGGCAGAAGATTCAATATAAAAGTGCAGCAAACAGTTCTGGTCATTTGTTAAATCAAAGAAATCCTCTTCCGATTTACAAAAGCAAATGTATCTTGGAGATATTTCCTGCAATGATGGACAATCCATATGCGACCATTTTAGTGATTATTTTAGATCAATTTTTGTAGAAAATTCTAACCCTCGCCTCAATCTTATAAACTGTGAGAATGATGACGACAACTCTAATCTACATATACACAATATTAACTTCAATCAATCATGTGTGTTTAATTATTAAAAAAAACTTGATCCGAATAAAAGTGCGGGATCTGATTTAATTCCATCCATATTTTATATAAAATGCCGGGACCAATTGGCTTATCCTCTCTCGTTGCTATTCAAAATGTCATTTGAAGAAGGCAACTTCCCCAACGTCTGGAAACAAGTACTCATTACACCAATCCACAAAAACGAGGACAAAAATAACATTACCAACTACAGGCCCATCTCCAAACTCCCAATTGTCAGCAAAATCACGAAAAACATAGTTCTGATCAACTTTTTCCAGCGGTACAAACAATCATATGTAAAAATCAACACGGATTTTTCTGAAAACGGTCGGTCGAGACAAACCTTCTGGAATACACAGATTTTATTTTAAATTCTATGGGTGGTAAAAATCAAGTAGACTACCTATACGGATTTTTCAAAAGTCTTTGATAAAATTAACATTGACCTGCTTCTGAAGAAACTGTTAAAAATCGGGATTAATGGTGACCTTCTTAGATGGATCAAATCATATGTAACAAACAGAAGTCAAGCAGTTAGAGCTAAGGGTTTCTTCTCGTGTTTATTTTATATATCAATGATATAGTTAAATGCTTTAAAAATTCCAAATTCCAAATTTTTGCTGATGACACTAAAATTTACAAAAAAATCACAAATATTAATGAGAGCCTAGAATTGCAAGATGATATCAATAGGCTTGGAATACATTGTGCGAACAACCAACTGTTCCTTAATCTGGAAAAATGTAAAACAATTTCATTTACCAAAAGCATAAACCCCCTAATATTCCCATACAAAATCAATGACGTAGAGATAAAGAAGTTGTGAAGTGAGGGACTTAGGAATAATAATGGACTCCGGAATGTCTTTCCGAACACATATAAATTCCATCTGTGACAGGGCGTACAAACTTCTAGGATTCATCATAAGAGTGACCAAACCATTTAGGTCACCACACGTAATCAAAATACTGTACGTCTCTTTTGTTCGCTCAATATTAGAATTCGGGTCGGTCATGTGGAATCCCCAATACAAAGTAAATATTGAAAGGTTAGAAAGAATTCAAAAAAAGATATTAAAACACCTAGACTTTAAATCCTTTCGAACTTCAGAAAAACTAAAAGACTCATTAACATTCCATAATTTATCAACTTTAGAAGTTAGAAGAAATATATCCGATCAAAAATTTTTATTCAAAATCATTAACAACGTTGTTGACAACAACTATCTTCTAGAACACATTAATTTCCACTGTCCAATAAAAAACACAAGATCAAACCAACTATAAAAACAAATTACACACAACATTCATTTCTCCGAAGGACGTGCACAAAATACGATCATATCTTTTAGGACGCTGATATTTTCCATTTGTCCTCAGGCCAATTTATTAAATTCATAAAAAAAAAAATTAAAACAAATTGTTAATTACGAACTCTCCACCCCTGCTGCATGTTATTTTTTAATTTTTTTTTTCATTCTCATTATGTTGATTTTCCTTCTTTTTATTATAATAATAATATTTGGATGATTTATATATCCCATATGCTTTAATTTGTGTGTGTGTGTTTTTTTTTCATTTGTGTTGTATGTATATTTTTTTTCTTCTTTTTTTTCTACCACTTTATGTTTTCTTTAATGTTTTAATGTATGTTTATATACATATTATACATTTTAGCGGAAACTTCGTTGGTTAATGCAATCATGTAATATGTTACTTTCTTATTAAAATATGTATAACTGTTTCCTAAATAAACTAAAATAAAAAATAAAATAAAACTCTCCTCTCCTTCTCTTAAAAAAACCCTCCACACAGCATCCCAAAATATGACATAGGCCCTGAGGGAAATCATTTTCCTCAAGGCCTCCTGTGTGGAGCGCATGTAAAAAAAAATTAAAATTTAGTGGTCGACACTCTATTGTTTATTATCACCACAAATCAGTGTCCAAATTAAAATTCATAGAATATAAGAATATGTGTTTTAAATCTATTTTTTAGGGAACCTTGAATATAGCTTTGTAGGAAATATGAATATAGCTTTGTAGGAAATATGAATATAGCTTTGTAGGAAATATGAATATAGCTTTATTCCGAAAGCACCCACTCAGGTGTAATTAGAATTGCTAATTATATACTTGCGTTACAATAAACTTTAGAATTTATTTGTATAATACTGAATGCAAACTCACTTTATGTACTTATGCATATATTACCTTTTTACTTTTGTTTGTACTCTCGTTATAAATTTATCGAAGTCATTTCTACAACTTTCAATGAAAATGTAACTACATAATTGTAATTCACCTAATTGCGTCTTTCACAGGTTTTTCATGCGCATCATTAACCGTTGTTTTAATTAAGCTATGTTTGGTAAAACGTCCAATCAGATGCAAAATAATATGTTCGTTAATTATAAATTTGCTGTACAACAAATCACTGTTTATGTTTATAAAAGCCCTGGTTTATCAGCCGGTCCATATCCTTGCTATGTACGACATTCCTCGCTACAATTTAAGCGGGCTAAATCTACCGCTCAAGTTTTGCTAATAGTTCCTATTTTAGACGCCGAGGTGCTAGCATTCAATATGCCAGATCTGGCATTTACGTAAATAATATTTGAATACCCACCGAAAATTACGCAAAGTGCTCAATTTTACAAGTATACATAGACTATTATTTTATCGGGCGATAAGGAATGACGATGTTATTTAGTGATAAATTCGTGTTCAGTGGATAATTTTATTGATAGTCCAGCAAAACCAATCCTAATTAAAATTAGTGTACTCGCAATAGCAAATAGCACTACGCTGATTGAAGTGTGGAACTTTATCAAAAATTAACTAATAAATTAAACCTATCTAAAAATAACCGACCGTCGTTTTAGAAATATCGCGATAACAATATTGCGATTTCCCTGTATTAATGACGATCACGTAATATTGATGCCATCTGGGCTTTCGACCTATATATGGATTATGTTCCAAGCTGTACTAAGCTCGACAATCCAACCAAGCCGAGCTTACTACCAACTGTTATACCGGGCCATAATATCGATAAAGTTACAACACATTGCTCTGTTACTACTTTCATAGTACCTTAAGTATTTATTGTTTGAACTTATTATTGGACAGTACGCGTACAAGAAGGGAGAAAATCAGGAATACTGATTTACCTTATTTCTCTTTCGTTTGTCTTCAATTGCACTGGTTCAATCACATTCACCACCACAAATTCGCGAGCTCATGATGGCTTTACCAGTTTCGACACAGTTGAATAAGGGGGCTTCGAAAATCGCACCCACTGCAAAGGTGCTAACAGGATAACCTTTAATTTCGAACTGAACACCATCAAACATGATTGTGCTCTAAAGGTTGGAAAAGGAGAAAAACTATTTGTAGGTAGGAATTAAATTAGGAAAATAAAACAACACTCTCACACTTATTGAACTCCTTGTAAAACTTTACATAATAACGACACTACATACCTACTTGTATTGTACCTACTTATATGTATTTCATATTCAGTTTATTATGTTATGCAACATACACTTATAAAGTAACCGAGTTAGAACATTTCATTGTTTTCCGGTCGCACATTGTCTTCGAAAAACGGAATTTGCAAAATTGTTACATGTTTCATTGTGCCAATCACCTTCCAAATAATCATTCCACAACATGTTTGTTCGTAAAATAATCTGTGATAACAGAGTAAATGAAATAACCTGTAAGTATTGTACAGTAGACAGAAAGTTGTTGAAATCGTCCCTATATTTCTTGTCAATCAGCCACGCTTTGGTGCTGTATTTTGTTTACGGTGACCGCACAATTCAGAATGAAACCAACTCAGAAGCACCTCAGAAAAGTCATTAAGAGTGATGATAAAAAAATGGTTAAATAGATTATGTCATGTTAGGGTTACCGGCTGTTTTAAAATTATTTTTCATTGCTTTCAATGACCTTTATGAGGTGTTTCTGAGTTGGTTTCATTCTGAGTTGGCTTGAACCTTTGTTTACAATGTGTGCGTGCGAAGTAGTTACTGTGTGTAGTTTATAAATACGTTTTCGTTCTTTACTTTCGGCCATTGGTTACGGTCAGTAGATACAGAAAACTACCAAAACATGAATGCGTTCGCGCTGTTTCGAAGAGAGGGAGGTAGGTAGGCTTACCGTTATCCCGGGAATCATTCATTGGATAACCAACACCTCTGCCATAGTTCAAATCAAGTGGTTCGCTAAGTTTGGTGGCTTAGCAAGGGTTCTCGGATTCATGGGGTGAGTTTGATCATGTCTTAGTAGCTGATGCATCTGCACATAAGCTGCGTGGCCGGTAGCGTCGGAAGAGACCGGATGAGGTATTCGTAACATGATAATATTTGTCTGAGCACATTATAATTGCGAGGTCCGATTAGCGTGCAAGTGATGAATGTTTGGTTAACCATTATGTAATCGATGAATCCTTACAAGACGTGGACAATTTTCATTCTCAATTAAATACATGGAAATCAATCGACCACCATAACACGGGCATCAGCCTAGCATGGTGGTCGAAAAATCCATTAATTAATGTAACCATAATATTTATGCAATGAATAAAGAAAAAAAAATAAAGAAAAAAAACCTACCTGCTATCAAGCTACTAGTATTCAATATCGCCATTTTACCTACAAACGAAAATTAATCAACTGTGGATAGATTGAAAATTGAGTTTTCGTTCATCAAAAATATCGTACTAAAAAAAATTATAAACTTATCTAATTACCCGTTTGTAATTACGTACGCACATGCCAAAACTAATTTTATTGCTTATGAGACACGCCCACATGGCACTTATAGTTTTCTTCTGTTTTCTATTGTTTTTTATACGCTTACTAAGTACCTACCCGACATATTTTTAATATGAAAATCAAATAAGAGTCTTGCTACGAGGTAAATGACATTCTGGAATGAAGAAAGGGAGGAAGGAAGGAAAAAAAAGTTACAAAACATCCCTAAAGCCATTTCACGCAAACGATTCTAGTATTTACCTCCTCAGGTTGATACCAGGAGCACTTACCTTTAGCTTTCATAGAAGTGTGGAAGATACTACAAGACGAACAAATTATATAATAATATAATATAATTTGTTCATCGTTTCGAATTTTGACATGATCAACCAATGATTTTTTGATCTGAAACCAAGGTGTTTACCGCTCTGCTGCAGGTATCTTTCTGCCTATCATCCTAAAGTCATCTACCAGGTTTCTAAAAAATTCTCCTTCAAAGCGAAACACATTCTCCGCACTTTGCAAGCCATTGGATATCATGTATATTATCTCACTCTTATGTTTTAAGCCCGTTCAATATGCCAGACGCTCTTTCATACATTTGAATACGCTTTGAATATTTTCTCATAAAACTCAAGTATCCAGAGCGCAATAAAAAATAAATAAAAAACGCTGTGCATGTTTCCGTACATTGTGTACAAATGCTGGGATTTCAATGAAAACACAGCAAAAAATGTTGTAAATTCTCTCGAAAGAAGAAATCTAAAGAACTTTAATGCTTTTCATGTTAGACGATAGGATTTGAAAAGATTTTTGGAAGCCCTCTTAATGTGTCAAAAGACAATAAATAAACCGTTTTCATGAAACTGTTTTTATTTCGGCTGACATGGCTTTAAAAATGTCGTGAATAAAATGACCAAGGCGTTTGATATGTAAATTCACAATGAACAGAAATTAAGAAGAATTTTAAGAAGATAATATATACATAAATCTAATCGGAAATATGTTAAATAACAGGACATAGAAAAATAAAAAGCTAACGGTCGCAACTGTTACTGACTCAAACCCATATCTCCGTCTTAGCGGGGCAAGCGTCTAAACCAATTCAGTCACCGATACTTCTTATTTTTAAGTCATTTTTGTCCCTCTCACATTTCAAAATCAGAATGAACAATATTATCTTCGACATTTTTTCCCATGTTTTTGACTGCCACCTTATTAAATGATAACAAATGTTAAACTGGTTTGTAACCTAGATTGTGTCTGGGATAAACATATCCGATTTTATTTATGTTGACCTTTTTATCTAATTGAATATTCAATTTTTTATTAGAAGAACTTTTTCTTCTTCAATGATGTAGTACATTCATGGGAATAACCCTCAAAAAGCATTATAAAAGAGAATTATTCTAATAAAAAAGACTTTAATTTATTTATCGTTACTTTACGTGATAGGTTTTATTATTTAAATCCAATTTTTAACCCCACTAGAACAAACATGTATTGAAGTTAATAATTACATATATTAATAATTGCGGTTAACAATTGCAAATAATAATGAAAATAAAATAATGTATGTAGGTTTTTTAAAACGAAACTGCTATATTTATTTTTCTTGGTAGTATATAATAATGTAAACATGTAGGGTGACCATGTATTGAAAGTTGATTCAAAATAAAATAAGCTTTTAATTTAAAAATTATACCTAATTTCGGCTCACTTATAATTATATCTTAAAATATAAATTAACTATATACGATCTGAAGCAGATCTCTTTGATTTTTTTAATTTATAACTGTTATGTTTATGATTTGAGATTGTCGCAGCGAAAATTACTATCGTGATTGTGCCAAGGCACTGTGTTCTTGCACATTCGAGCGTCCAAACTTGGCCATTGGCAATTAACGAACACTAAAAACAATAAGCATATTATTATAAAGTGCTGGGAAGACCCAAACGCATAGAGCACATTATAGAATTATAGAAGCAATTGAAATCCAGAAAAACCCCATTTATATTTGTTGGCAATGAGTCACAATATTAATAGTGACGACGGGGCTTACTAGTTGTTGGTATCCGATACTTGACGGTTATACCAAAACTTGACGCCAAATACCACAATAATCTCAATAATTATCGTTCTGAAATATCGGCAAAGAGAACTCACCAACAACATGGAATCCCTTCATCATACACACTTACAAACAATCTGCACCTCTGCCCTGATGATTGACACTGTAACGCTATCCAAAAGATGTAGGAGGCGCTACAAGGCATAATAATCAACTACAAAAAATAACTAGATGTACGATAATAACTGTGTTTCAGTAATAAATTAAAATTGTCACACTATTTCCACATTGATATAAATAACAACAATTTGGGAGCTGGGTATGGGTACTGCAACCCGGGGAACCAGTCATTGTATAACCAACACCTCTGCCATTGGTTACCCTAGGTGAATTTCTACGTTTGGTGACTTAGCCGGGGGTTCCCGGGTTCATTGCGGTGGCAGTTGCGTCCTTGCACCACAGTAGGCGGGATGGATTCATATGTTCGTCACTTCTATATACACTGATCACTAGATTTCTACCCACCCCTCGACCTTTTTTTCCTTCCTTCAAAAGATGATCCACCCAGCATCCCCAAAGATGACAAAAGCCCTGATGAAAATTATTTTCTTCGGGGCCTCCTGTGTGGGGTCGATAAAATTTTATTTTATTTTAATTGTTTAGTCTCCTAAAATGTTCAAGAAACTTCATCAACATAAAATCAACAATCACTAAAGATAATATTCATCATCACTATTGGCTCTACACTACAACCCCTGGTGGGTTTTGGCCTCCTCAAGAATCTTCCTCCACTCATCTCGGTTTTGTGCCAGCTCTCTCCAGTTTAGAAGCTCCAAGATAGATATATCTTTGAGGACGTTGTCGCTCCATCTTAGTCTTGGTCTTCCCAGACTCCGTCGCCCTATTGGTCTTGAGTTCAGCAGGGACTTTGGTGCTTGATGCTCGGTCATTCTCTCCGCATGACCCCAGCCACCGAAGGCTTCCCAGTTTTATAAATTTTGCGACATTTAGCTCTTTAAACAAAGTATAGAGCTCATTGTTATAACGTCTGCGCCAAAATCCATTTTCTAGAACCGGTCCGAAGATGCGCCTCAAAATTTTTCTTTCAAAAACGTCCAGTGCTCGCTCATTCCTCTTAGTTAGTACCCAAGTCTCAGCTGCGTACGTAAGTACTGGTCGGATAAGTGTTTTGTACACTAATATCTTCGTGTTTCTGGACAGCAGTCTGGACTTTAATTGGTTTTGTAGGCGGAAATAACAAAAGATAATATTAGCGACCATAAATCAAAAATTTGAAACAGAAAAATCAGAAAAAGACACGGTCACATCTAGGAATTGAACCCAGGTCTTTACCTTTACCGGGGATCTGCTGAGAATCATTATATTAATTTTCTAAACGCGTATTTCATTGGCATCTATCTTTATGGATGTATTTATATGTAGATTCTTCTCGAACTAAATGCTCTCTAGGTAGTCCTTGGTTCCAGAAGGTTTTATCTACAAGGTCTTCGGTTCAATTCCTAGATGTGACCGTATTTTTTTCTGATTTTTCCGTTTGAGAGTCGCTAATTTTGTCTTCATATTAAATATTTCAATTTTTTGTTCTGCTCATCAAGTTAAAATAAAAATAATATATACTTAGGTTATTTTTGTACTTCCTGGGTGTTATTCTGAAACACAAAATAAATAATTAAACCTTGTTTTGTAGTTCTAAAAATGCCCATTTTGTGCTTGGTTTCTTGGAATCAGTTTGACGAAGAGCTTAACAATGTCTAAAAGGTTTTTTTTTCATGAAATAACTTATCTTGTAAGGTAAAGTTAACAACGTAAGCTAATATTAAGTTAGTTGGTGGTGAAATAGTAAGCCATGAAATAGGAACCACTTACCAGATTCTGAGAGGAACATCTAAAATAGATTTCGAGTAAGAAGGGAGGCCATTGTACCCACCCTTATTTTTGTATTCGGATTACTAGAATAGTAATTCATTCTGAGTACTAGAATCAAATTTTGATCATTTTCTGTGCTGTAGAAATCAAGTTTATGAAGTTCTTAGATTTGGAAAAATAATAAAAAACAATATTTATTATATAAACTCTTCGATATTCAAAAGAAACCATTTTATTTTGCAATTAACTCTACGCTTGAGACCCCGAGGAAAATAATTCCACTCAGGGTGTTTATCATCTATGAAGACGTGGAGGGTTTTTTAGGAAAGGAAGGAGAGGAAGTTCTGGGAAGGAAAAGGTAAGGAATAGTTAAAAATCTGTGGTTCCAGAAGTGATGGGCATATGGTGCAAGGGGATGTTCTTAGAGAGTCCTCCCGGAGAGGTCAAAAGGTCTCTTTTAACCAGTTTCTCACAATCAGCTCTGCCACGCAATTGGTAGGCAGACACATCCGCCGCCAGGAGAAAGCAAAACCTCACCCCCCATGAACTCGGGCACCCCTGCTAAGTCACCAAACGTAGCGAACCACCTGAGGTGACCTAGTGGTGTTGGTAATCCAATAAATAGTTTCCGGTACGGCGGTACACACACCCGCCTCCCAAATTGGGGAAAGACAAATATTCTCGGGTTACGAATAACTCGACAATATTTGAAAATCTCCTACAACCACCACAGAAATGTGGTTGTGTAGTTTTGATGGAGGACTTAGCCAGTCGAGGAATCGAACACGCGACGCCAAATATATACTAAGAATCTGCAGATTAAAACCAATAGATAGGTACTATTTTTTTTGAAAATATGATCCAATGATTCAATCTTCATCTTTTTGATTTAAGTTTCTTATTCGAATTCAAAACGGGGCCAGCACTATTTGGTTTTATAAGTTTTGATTGAATTTACCAAAACATTGCCCCTTTTCAAAGACACGTTTGCTTTCCCCCTTATACGTGCCTCCAGGCCACTATTTGTTTCACTACTTGTACGCTTCGTACGCTTACGTCACATAAATCTGGGAGGAGAAAATACAAAAAAAAAGATAAAAAGTTTTTAAAAAACCTCCACGTACTCGGCACATTATCTTGTCAAAATTTCGCCTCCGGGAAACGCTTTGAATTTAAATTGGAAAGTAGATGAATTTTATTAAAACTGCTTACTTATTCATTGTTTTTTTATAATGGCAATGTTTAAAAAACCAAAACACGTAAACCACACTTATGTTCATTGAGTAGACATTGATATTTTTTAATGTGCTAATGAGTATTCGATCAGTATCTTAAAAACGTCATTGTCGTTGAATTATTATGAAACGTTTCTTAACCTTTAACTATGGACGTGAAAAAAAAATCACACTCCCATGGACGTCGGGTCACACAGACCCCTTCATAAAATTCTTCTAATTTTCAAACCTGGACCAATCTGATTTTAGCAAGGAGTTTATATGTATAAAGTATTTATAAATAAAAGATCGAGTAATAAAAATAATGAACTTTTATTCATATTTTAATAATTGTCTCCAAATTTAACAAACCTAGTCAGTTTGGCCACAAACCCCGACAGCCTGCCGGGTGTGCAACTCAGGTACTTAACCACAAACCCCGGCACGCTGACGGGCTAGAGTAGGTCCGCCAAAAAACGGAATACGAGCTCAACAATGACATTTTTGAATAAAATTTTAAATGCCGAACATTCTGTAGATAATTAATCATTCATTTCGAAGAATTGGCAATAAAATGTTTCTTATGTTTTTTCACTGATATTTGTGTTCCAAGTTTTGTATGCTGCCAGCCGCCATTTAATTTCTTCAAAATTGCGAGTGGTTCTAGGCTTTTGGTAGTGACCCTGAACGTCCCTGATTGCTTTGAGGACTATCATACCATTATTTTATTAGTCATTAGTAATATATGCATGTAAAAAACAACAATCATTATTGTTTGATTTATGAATAATATGTTTTTTTGTAACTTTTTTAAATAAAAATGTGAAAAAAAACTTACGAAAAAAGAGAAGGTTATATTTGTATCCTTATTTACAGACATTTCAATATATTTTTTTAATTTTATTTTAATGTTTTTCTTTACCTTAATCGAATATGTAAATAAATTTAAAGAAATTAATTTATTTGAATATATGGTTTAAAAGTTACAATAGATTTAGTACACCAATGCAGGTTTTCAATTTTTGGTACAAAATTAATTCAGTGGTGAAGGCCAATTTTTTTGCTCATTAATTCTGTGGCCAATGGGTTAATTGACTTGAAATCATATTAAGGCTCCTTAATTATAGTAGGTATTACAAAAATCAAAACCAATAATTTTTCCTAGCTAATAAAAGAAACAGTAACAAAAAGTCATAAAAAAAACTTCTGAAAGAAATAAAATAAAAGTAGTAAAAAAATAAAATAAAATAATAGTCAACGGGTCTCCCAGGCCCTGATCAAATTTTAAACGATTATTACTCACGTAATAAGTGCCGGATGACGCGACCTTCTCCCTCCTTGGTCATAACACAACTAAAACTGAAGCTACTGAGACGCGCGGGGATGGCACGCGCGGGGAAGGTGTTTATTCCGAGAAATTGAAGAAGGGGTTGGGCCTCTGAGACCCGACGTCCATAGTTAAAGGTTAAGGTCATTGTCGTTGAATTATTATGAAACGTTTCTTAAGTCAAGATTGGTGAATACAAATTTAGTAAAATAAATAAAAAAATCAGAGTGTACAATTCACACGCAGTAGAAGTGAAACTAGAAAGTAGCTAGATGTCGCTTTCTTTTCTTTTGCCCGTTTATTTTAAAGTGGTTTGAAGATTGGTTATTGATTTCACAAAAATAATTTATTTTTTTTTGATTCGTAGGATTTGAACCTCCGTTCGCTTGATGTATGTCTCTCTGGCCGCTGAGACTTGTCAGACGCCTTGCCCGCTGCGCTATGGAAATCCCGTGCCAAAGCGCGAATTTACTACATTATATTAGAACATAGGACCATCAAATAATAAATTCTGTGACGCATCTCCGTTTCATCCGAATTTCAAATCACTAACGGGGCTAAAGACTTGAAAAAGTTTTCACAGTTTTTTCAGAGTGCCATCAAACTAAAGAAATGTATATTTCTTTTGGTCAGAAATTTGAGTTACATAAATTTTATAAAAGGTAACTTATTACCTTGTGAACCTCATTATAATGTTAATATAATCATTAGCGAATCAACAAATACGAATGTTTGAGCTCGAGCGAAACAAGGCAAGGGCGGATTTAGGAGGGGGGGTACGGGGGCACGTGCCCCCCCCCCCCCCGAACGGTATTTTTATTGTGTACTATGGAGATTTCATCACAGTCCAGAACACTGTCTTTATTAAACATTTAATTTTTCTATTGTTTTAACACTTTCATAAACCTTCCTATACATACTTGAACTTGTAGAAATAAACTTGAAAATGATACTTTAAGATAATTTCTAACAGTAGAGTAAAGGGGGCAAAGTGGAAGGGGCGGGCAAAGTGGAAAGTTCACATAAAACAAAAAATAGCGACTTTCCCCCCCCACCCCCCCCGTTGCGCTCACTTACCGCAAGTCGCATGTCGCCCTTGTGCCCCTGATGAAATTTAGCACGGCTGCGGTGACCTAGCGCGGTGCACGTGTATGTTGAGTGATTTGTGCAGATTCCTTACGAAAACATTCAAACTTCAACGATTGATTATTCATTGAAAGGTGAGGATTTAGTTATTTGCTATTTATTATTGCATTGCATATAAGTATTGTCCAACGTTATTTTAATACATCTGTGATTTTTTTATACGATTTTTCATTATATATATTTTTTTGTTCCTTTCACACCATTTGGGCAAAGTAGAAAGTTGTATGTGAGGGCAAAATGGAAACCTTTCCACTTTGCCCGCGCTCGTGAGTTGTCCAGTTTTACCTAATAAAACAAAAATCAATTGGAAGAAAAAGTAGCCAAAAAAATGAAAATTATCAAGGATAGAGCAGAAAGTAAAAAATACAAAAGAAAATAAAAATTGAGAAAATAGAACAGAAAAAGAAAATTTCAAAAAAACAAAAAATCTGCAAGAAAGGTGAGAAATCATTTTCTCGAAGAGAAACAAAGTTAAAGAGAAAATTAATTTTCAACCCCAGCCTGGCACATCAAAACAACAACATTTTACACTTTGCATGTTTTGCAAAGAAATTTACATTGATCCTCCAACTGAAGAATGGATTCAATGTAATGCCTGTCAAGAATGGGCACATGAACTGTGTGTCGATATTGACTATGATGGAAAATTTACCTGCTTTAATTGCCAATCCCATTAAAGGAATCATGCTATCGTATTCTGTATTTTATTGTTCTGTAGCTACCTGCGCTGTGAGAAGTACTTACTTAAGAATTCAAATTCAAGCAATTCAAATTCCAATTCTTTTGAACAGCAAGCTGAAACAAATTGTACTGTTTATTTTTTTTAACTGTCACACTCCATATGTTGATAACATGGTGAAAATTTTAATGGCACATAAAAAACTATCAACCGATGATTCTAGAGCTTTCTTTTAACTGAGTTTACGTAGCACGTTCAATTGCTACATTGGTGACACCGACGTTCACATTAGTGACCACGAAGTTTACATTTGTGAATCCGACAGTGAACACGACGCGTGCAAGTACGTCTACCGCGAGCACGTCGCGCACGAAATAAACTCTTCGGTGATAAATTTCGCGCACCAATCATCATCATCGTGTCCCTCACGAGCGGTACATCCGAGGAAATGGGTAAACCCATCAATCAGCCACTACTAACACGGATGGAGCGGTTGATGCAGCCTCTCCAACAAGAGCTCGCTACTTTGAGGCGCGAAGTTTCGACACTACGCTCTGGCCAGCATAGGAGGAGCGCCACCCCGCATCGTTGGAGCAATCGTTCCCGCAGTCGGTCCAGAGGTCATCAGCCCGAGGGAACATGCTGGTACCACTGGAAGTATGGGACGAAGGCAAGCAAGTGCACCAAACCCTGCAACTTCCAGCAGGAAAACGCGCGGGGCCCAAACTGATCGACCAGCACCAGCCCCAACCAAGTCAGTCGCCTTTTTGTTACCGACAGTTTCTTATAGACACCGGCGCAGATCTCTGCGTTTTCCCACGACGACTTGTCCAGGGACGCCCCACTAAAGCGACATACGAACTGGCAGCAGCAAATGGCAGCACAATCGCTACTTATGGCAGCCTAACGCTCAACCTGGATCTGGGATTGCGACGCGACTTTACTTGGAGCTTCGTCATTGCAGACGTCTCCAGGCCAATCATCGGGGCAGACTTTCTCGCCAAGTACGAGCTACTGGTGGATGTCCGAAATAAACGGCTGCTGGACCAGGTGACGAATTTGACCATCACGGGAAAACGAAGCGACAACAAGATCGCTTCCATTAAGACGGTCACAGGAACATCCCCGTATCATAAGCTTCTTCAACAGTTTCCTGACATCACTCGCCCTGACGGCGCCAGGAGGGAAGTTCGTCACGCAACACTGCACCATATTAACACCACGCCAGGACCTCCAACAGTCGAACGCCCACGACGCCTTGCTCCTGACAAGTTAAAACGCGCCAAGAAGGAGTTCGAGGCCATGGTCCGTCTCGGAATCGCTCGACCTTCCGAGAGCTCTTGGGCATCTCCCTTGCACATGGTACCCAAGAAGGACGACCAGTGGAGACCATGTGGCGATTATAGAAGATTGAACGCCAGAACTATTCCGGACAGATACCCCGTACGCCACATCCAAGATTTTGCACAGGCACTGAGCGGCACCAAGATCTTCTCAACGATTGATCTGGTGCGGGCATATAATCAAATCCCTGTGGCTCCCGAGGACATTCCGAAAACAGCAATCACTACGCCATTCGGACTCTTCGAATTTCCGGTGATGTCTTTCGGCCTCCGCAACGCAGCCCAGACCTTCCAACGCTTCATGGACGAGGTTACCAGAGGCTTAGATTTCTCTTACGCCTACATAGACGACATCCTTATTGCCTCAACGTCAGAGGAAGAGCACCTAGCCCACCTCAAGATATTATTCCAGCGCCTGCAGGAATATGGTGTTGTCATCAACACCGCCAAATGCCATTTCGGCCTGACTAAGGTCAAATTCCTAGGATACTCGGTGTCCGACGCTGGCACTTCACCCCTCCCAGATAAAGTGGAGGCCATCAACAACTACAGCCAACCAGCTTCCATCAAGGATCTCCGCCGTTTCCTGGGAGCAATAAATTTTTACAGAAGAATCATTCCCAACGCCGCGAGGACACAAGCTCCACTCAATGACCTCCTAAAAGGGAACCAAAAAGGCAAACAACTCGTGTCTTGGACTGCCGAAACAGTAGAAGCTTTCAGCAAGTGCAAGGAAGCTCTGGCCCAGGCAACCCTGCTCGTTCACCCGAAGTGCGACGCCCCACTCTCTATCGTCAGCGACGCGTCTGATACTACAGCCGGTGCCGCACTCCACCAATTCGTCGCAGGTCACTGGGAGCCTCTAGCATTCTTTTCGAAGAAGTTTTCGGCAGCTGAAAAGAAATATGGCGCATACGACAGAGAACTACTAGCCATCTATCTCGCTGTGAAATACTTTCGCCACATGGTGGAAGGCAGGTCGTTCACCATATTTACAGACCATAAGCCTATCACGTTCGCCTTCCAACAAAAAGCAGACAAATGCTCACCAAGGCAATTCCGCCATCTGGACTATATCAGCCAGTTCACAACTGACATCCGACACGTCTCCGGAAAAGACAACATCGTCGCGGATGCTCTCTCCAGGGTCGAGACGATAGATACTCCTCTGGACTACGCAGCGCTGGCAGCTGACCAGATGTGCGACCCTGAACTGGAACAACACTTGCAAGGAAGTTCTAGCCTACAACTTAAAAAGATTAATATTCCGGGTACTGACGCGCATCTCTACTGTGACGTCTCAACTACCATAGCCAGACCCTTCGTCACGAAGAAGTTCAGACCTGCGGCATTCAATGCGGTCCATCAGCTGGCTCACCCTGGAATTAAGGCCACGGTTAAGCTCATAACTCAACGTTATGTCTGGCCGGCCATTAAAGCTGAGACTATTAAGCTCGCACGCAATTGCCTTCAATGCCAACGAAGCAAGATTACACGGCACGTGTCAGCACCCCTAGGAGCCTTTCCCAGACCCTCCGCTAGATTCGAGCACGTCCACATCGACATAATCATCATGCCTTCTTCAGAAGGATGCCGATACTGTCTCACGTGCGTAGACAGATTCACGAGATGGCCAGAGGCATTCCCGATCCCAGACCAAGAGGCTGAAACAGTGGCGCGTGCTTTCTACAAGGGCTGGATAACAAGATTCGGCACTCCACTCCGCATTACTACGGACCAAGGGAGACAATTTGAGTCGAGGCTGTTCAGGCAGTTGAATTTCCTGGCAGGCACGACGCAAATCCATACAACTGCATACCACCCCGCAGCAAATGGCATGGTGGAACGATTTCATCGTCAACTGAAAGCAGCGATCAAGTGCCATCAGAATAACCGTTGGACGGAAACACTTCCCACCGTACTCATGGGAATCAGAGCAGCTTGGAGAGATGACCTCGCGACAACCTCAGCCGAGCTAGTATACGGCGAGCCGCTCCGCTTACCCGGCGAATTTCTATGTACAGCACGACCTAATGTTAACGACGACACCGGAAGCTTCCTCAAGGAACTACGGAAACATTTCAACGAGCTGAGACCAGTTGAAGGTACCCGCCATGGTTATGGACATCGTTTCGTCTTCCAAAATCTTCCCACAGCTTCTCACGTCTTTCTGAGGGACGACACAGTCAAGAGCCCGCTTCAACAACCCTACAGTGGCCCTCATAAGGTCGTTCGTCGGCACGAACGAACATATACCATACTGGTAAAAGGGAAGGAAATCACCGTGAGCATCGACCGCCTCAAACCAGCATACGTTGCTCAAGATCTTGAGAGTTTCACATCACACTCGCAAACCGCATCAGAGTCACCAGCCGCCACATCACAACCAACCCTTCCGTTGTTCGATGGCAGTAAGGATCGGACACACACAACCACTTGTTCTGGAAGGCGGGTTCGATTTCCCGATCACCTCGGTATCTGACTATTCCTCTTTCCACCGCAGCCATGTCTGCGTTGTCTGGGGAGGGAGTACTGTAGCTACCTGCGCTGTGAGAAGTACTTACTTAAGAATTCAAATTCAAGCAATTCAAATTCCAATTCTTTTGAACAGCAAGCTGAAACAAATTGTACTGTTTATTTTTTTTAACTGTCACACTCCATATGTTGATAACATGGTGAAAATTTTAATGGCACATAAAAAACTATCAACCGATGATTCTAGAGCTTTCTTTTAACTGAGTTTACGTAGCACGTTCAATTGCTACAGTTCTATATTATATGTTTCCACTTTACCCTTTCCACGCATAGCAGGGCAAAGTGGAAAAAAGTTAAGTTTTCAAAACTGGGTCTCCATTACCAAAACTGTTCTCTTTTAGTATTACTTTTTTTCAATTAGCAAGAATATGTAAGTTTCTTGATTTGATAAAATTTTAAAAACTAAAAAAAATTACATTTCCTTAATTATTCTGTACACTGAAGTTAAGTTTTCCACTTTGCCCCCCCTTCCCCTAATTGTTGATTTTTTTACCCGTCCGCCCCTTGTGCCCGCCCAGAAAAAAATCCTTACACTAAATGTTGATTTTTTTGCACGTCCGCCCCTTGTGCCCCAAGAAAAATTCCAAACAGTAATTGCTTATTTTTTTGCCCCCCCCCCCCAGAAAAAAAATCCTAACAGCAACTGTAGATTTTTTTGCCCGTCCGCCCATTGTCGCCCCCCCCTGAAAAAAATCCTGGATCCGCCCTTGAAACAAGGTATCTATCTTCTAGTATACAACAACAAATACAATGCAATAGTTTTTTTTATTTTTTTAACTTTATTTATTCTCATTTCTTTGTACATATAATGTATAATAGCAAATAGTATACATATAATAACATAATATATAATAACAAATAGTATGAATAAGAAATGAAAAACCCACTAAGGCACTGCCCGAGTGTGGGTAATATTAAAACAAAATATTATATGTCTAAGTACCCAAAGTATAAAATAGACTTAAAAAACATATAAAATTAGTACTTCATAGTTAGAACAAGTGAAAAAGGTTTTTTTTTTCAGCTATTATAAAATATGGAAAAAACATACTGATTTTATTTTTATTTTTTTTTTAGTTATTATAAAAAAATAAACAGAAAACATATTGTACTACAGTTTATAAAGTTACAGACAGTGTGTTGTAAAAGGAAGGATAAATTTATAGAAATAACGTTTCAATATCTACATTATTCAACCATAATTTTCCTCTTTTACATATTTTATCATTTTATTTATCATTTGAGTTTGTAGTGGTAGAAGGTTAAATGAACGAGGACCAATGAAACTGCTATGTGTCTGCAATAATTTAGTATTGGTTTGTGGGGTGTAAAATATATTATTTATTCTTTTGCTCATTCTGTTTTCATTTATTTCGAAATTATTTTTGTTTTTAAATACATATTTCAAAGTTTGTAATATAAATAATTTACGTATATTAAATATTTTAGTTTCTTTGTATAATAAGTTAGTCGAGAATGTTTTATTTTTGTTATATATGACTTTAATTATGTGTTTTTGAATTATTTGTAGAGGCTTAATAAATGTATCAAGTGCACCACCCCATCCTATAATGCCATAAGTGATTGATGATTGCATCAGGGAAAAGTAGATCATTTTCAATTTTTCAATGTTTAGTACTTCCTTAAGTCTATAAAATATGTAGGTCAGATATCTTAATTTAGAAGTGATTCGATTAATATGTGTTTTCCAATTAAGATTTATATCTATTGATACTCCTAAATATTTTATATTTTCGACATTAGTGAGTTCGTTGCACATGAAGCACATTTCTTGATTGCAACTAGTATTATGGATTCTAATTTTAAGGTTGTCTGTAGGTTTATTTTTAATGGTTTTATAAAAAGGTAAATAAAATGTTTTGCTATAGTTTAAAACGAGTTTGTTGTATTTTAGCCATGTTGAAACCATTGAAATACAATCAGTTGCTTTCGAAAAAGTTTCTTTCCAATGATTACCATCCACTATTATTGCCGTGTCGTCTGCGTAAGAAACAATTTTACCAGGGATTACAAAATTACATAAATCATTAATATAAATTAAGAATAAAATCGGGCCTAGCACAGTTCCGTGTGGAACTCCATTTTTTATCTTTGACTCTGAACTATAATTATTCCCAATTTTAGTTTTTTTGTGTTCTGTCTGTAAGATAGTTAGAGAGTAGTTTTAATGTGTCTTTTTTGAAGCCGAGTTGATTTATTTTTGTAATGAGTAAATTATGATTTACGGTGTAGAAAGCTTTTCTTAAATCTAGGAATATGGCAAGACATTTCTTTTTTTTATCGATAGATGAGTATATTTTTTTTGTCAATTCATATATCGCATCCTCGGTGCTTAGGTCTTTACGAAAGCCGTATTGGTTTTTCGATAGAATTTTATATTTTTCTAAGTGTTCAACGACTCTAAACTTGATGCATTTTTCGAATATTTTCGAGAGATTTGAAACAAGAGATATAGGACTATAATTGTCTAATTTATTCGTATCTCCAGATTTATGAATAGGTATTATAGTGGAGATTTTAAATTGTTCTGGAAAATGACCATTTTTGAGGCATAAATTAAAAATATGTTGCAATGGAGTTAGGACATGTTGTTTTATTTTTTTTAGCGTATCACAAGATAATCCATCATTTCCCTTAGAGTTGGATGGTTTTAGGTTATCAATATATTTTTCAATTTCATTAAATGTAACAGGAGAAAAATGTTCTGTAGAGTTAATTGAACCGTTAATTGAACCGTAAATAAATTAATAATGTATCATCGAAGAAGAAGATAATAATAATTTTAACGAAAATAATGTTAAACAAAAATAATAATTTTGAAATGAATTTGTCCTATCAGCCTACCCCTGCAGAGAAACGGCGTGATGGTTAGTAGTTAAACGAAAATATGAAAGAGAATAATAAAAAGATAACGGTCGCAATTGGAACTCGAACCCAGAACCTCTCGTCTTACTGGGACACACGCCTTACCAATTTGGCCACTGCCACATCTTATTTGAAAATCACATTTGTCAATTTCGTATTTGAAATTTTAGAATTAACAGTCTTATCTTCCATTAATTTTTTTCCATACTTGTGTTCTCTTTCATATTTTCGTTTAGATTTTAGATTATTAGAGTTATCTTCTTCATCAACGATATATTAAATTGATGGTAATAATCTTCAAAAGTTTTAAAAAGATAGTTGATTAAAAAAAAAAAAAAATAATACGTTAATGGGCAACTGCCAGGATACAATGAAAGTAAAAATTGGTTTTCTTCCAGATGAGATTTGTTCTAAATTTAGGTATGTAAGTCCACGGTGAAGGAATAGTCACAAACGGCTAGTCACGGCGCGGCGTGGAGGTCACGCCCCGTGGCGCACGACCCACTGAGGGATACGTGGCTAAAGTGAGAAACAACACAGGCCTTCCTCATGGGCAGGCAGAGCGCCATTTTTTTTGACAACTTGACAGTAAAGCGGCAATTGCCTACTTACCCAATTTATTTAAAAGCGCGATGGAACGTTTAATATTTTTCTTTGACTTATTTTTAATCCTTCTCTGCGAGTTCTTTAGGTTGTCAGAAGAAAGGTGCGCTAAAATTAATTTCGTTAATCCTTTGGTTACGCATGAACTCATTTCAGAAAACAACTAGAATAATTATTATATGGAATGAGCATTCATTCATATGACGGACTCCGTAGTCAAGGGGTAAGGCTCTTGACTCTTAATACGAAGATCGAGGGATCGTTTTGTCGGAGGCCTCCGAGGAGAGTTCCTTTTAAAAAAAACTCGATTTCTAGGAGTCGGTTCCGGGTTCCGAGTTCTGGAGTACAAACTGGCTATTGGGTGTTGTGGCGGGTGCTACAAGCACATAATTAATTTAATTTTAATTTTATTTTATAAAGAATACAAAACATATCTACGTGCATCGTGTTCCCAAGAGTTAAGAACACTGATTAAAATAAACTCATTTGTTATCTGTTTCGTTTCATAAATTAATACAAATAAAGCTAATTTGGCGGCCTGTCTGCACGTCCTCATTATTGAATCAACAATGTGGAAACGGGTAACCTAAAAAGCTCGTAATTAGGCTTTGTGGACCGCGTTGTTTTACGCCTAACAAATAATTCATGCTTCAAAGTTACCATTTTACACACCCAACGTTGTTCGTTAGGGCAGTCGAAGTGGACATGTAAACATTTAGGACCCAGATCCCCATTGCGACTAATCCAGAGCAAATAACGTAATAATATTTAACAGTCATTTATCTTTTCTCAATTAAGCAAATAATAAGAATAAAATAATATTAAAAGTACCCATAAGAATTCCAGCAAAAGAAATTTTTTAAACCTTTATTCATTATCAGTCCTACGAAACTCTATTAAAAAAAATGCTCTACTCTAATTCAATTAAAGGAATAAAAAGGATATAGTAAAGGAAGGAAATGAATACCTTCCTTATTGACCAACACATCCACTCTACATTGACATGGGATCGAACCTCAAACCTACTGAAAATCCAAAAATTAAACTTATCATAATAATACGCCTTTGTCGTCTTTTGACGAGAAAACCTCCATTTTCATATTACGAAATTATACAGGGTGTCCGGGGGTAAAGTACATTAACTTTGGGAGGTGATTCTACATGATAGTAAAAGTAAAAAAAGATAAATAACTGTTTTGGAAATTCCAACTTTTAGGGGTAGTTTTGAGGTAAAAAGCAAAAATTAGTACAGCATGTGCGGCCAGATTTATTATTTTCCGCTGTTACGGGCCAATCACAATCGAGTCGGGCGCCCGGCAGGCTCTCAGCAAGTAATACCGTACCTCCCACTAAGGATTTTTAGTAGGTTCGTCTTTTTATATGGGAAAAAAAATGTTGGAATTTCGGAAAAAGTTGTTAATCTTTTTTACTCCTACCATTATGTAGAATCACCTCCCGAAGATAATGCACTTTACCCGGACACCCTGTGTAATGCCCTTCCGTTAAATAAAAAACATAATGGAGATATAAAAGTTTAAAAACGAAATAAAAATATGACTAATAAAACTTGAAAATGAGGAAATTATTCAAATTATGAACACTATTGACGGTTAAGAATTTTTTTTTCAATATTTGTAAATTCACATTGTGGTATCATTTTAATTAAACGAAAATAAATCACTTTATGCACTCCATTTATTTAATCAAAATTGTTAATATGTTTCGAAACAATGGTTCCTACAACTGGATAAAATTAAAATTAGCAAAAAAGACAAACGAGTTTAGTAGACAAATAAGTAACAATAGACCAAAAAACATAACAAAGAATTGTGATCAATTAGTTAAAAGTATCATAAAAAATGCCATGATGTAATATCATGATTAAAGAAGTGGTGTCAATGAGTTTTCTTTTTATTTATTTTGTGGAAATCAACAAACCTATGTACCTTTATGAAAACGAGGAAAGCATGATTTAATAACGATACAACAAACTAGAGTCCACCTAAACAGGAATCCATTGTGAGGAAGGACTGTGAATAACTACTTTATTTTCTATTTTTTAAACGGTCATTTAAAAAAAATCAAAGCGGTAAGAAACTTGGGATGAAACAAGTGTCATGAAAGGTTCAATTTTTAAGAAAGAGTTTCTGTAAATTTTCAAGATTAAAACAGAGCTATCTACACTTTGGTAGTAACCAGGAATATAAACCAGGAATCATTAAATTTATGGAGCACTTTGTAAAAAGCGCGCATGGCAACGTTGGTTACATACATAAAACATTATTTTTGGATTCGTTTTTCAGAGTGATCAAATAGATCGACTAAATCTGGAATGATATAAATTCCGCTTTTTCGTATAAAGTTGTAAAGCAATAAAATTTCCAATTCGGCTGCCGGAATACAAATGAATCATTAACCGATATTTATTGCATTAAATTCAATAAATTATAGTAATTTATTCGCCGGTATCGGCGGAGCACGGATTCCGCTTTAAAGGTAAAATCAAAAGTCCATTCTAGTTGGAACTATATATGAAAAGTTTTCAGTACCGACCTATATAGAAGAAATTTGCCATTTTGATGAATTCATTGAAACCGTAACAACATTTTAAAAATGAAATTAAATAATTTTACTTCAATAGACAGCCATGTACAGATTTGCACGAAAATGGTTTGATATTTAATTTTTAATTGTTATTTTTGATGTAAATATTTGAGTACATAGAACAAGTTCCACCATGATTGTGCATATTTATTAAATGAATATTTCGTTCAATGTTCATTATACCCCCTCGGGCTAATTGGTTCGCTTTTTGGAACAACTCATATAGGTCTCATAGAAATCATTGTGGCTCCCTTATTATCATCGTTAGACATAATGATCTAAACGGCGTTAGAAAGAGTAAACACTAGGCTTTATATTCAAAGTTAAACACTAAATAATAAAATGTACACCATTATGAAACCAATTTGAAAAAAAATTATGATTTTTTCATTAATTATTTTTACATGAAACGATGAAAAAGTGACTTGAAGATAACTTTTATAATATATTTGCCTAATAAAATATGTGCGTGTTTTCATTTTATTTCGTTAAGTATCGGTAATTTGTGCCATTTTTTTAAAAATTGCATTTGCAATAAAAAAATTATATTTCAATAATTATTTTATTTCGAATTAAAAAAAAAACTGATTGCGTGTTTTATCACATTTCAAAAACAGTTTTTAGTTTTCGGGTGTGTTCAGAAATGTTAAATTTATTTGTATTTTATTTTAAAACGGAAATATTTTGACCTTACGACAAAATAGGCCCGTAGTCTGAGGGGATAATGCTTATTATTCGATGTGTATAATTATATGTAAGTAAGTAATGCGTAATGTTAATTTCAGTTTAATATCGTAATAATAATGTGACTTACATGTATAATATGCATACATATATTTTTGTGAACAAAGATCTCTTCAAGATACATGTGAACTCATTCTCCTCAAAAAGGCGCTCCGTATAGCGTCCTCAAAGGCGACATAGACACTGAGGGAAATTATTTTCTTCGGACCCTCCTGAAAAAAAATATTGTCATTAATCTTTTTAATTTTGAATAGCGGATTTTATCTGGAATCGGTCGCTGGAGGGAGTAACTGGTAAATAAAACGGTACTTTTAGAATACTGTGTAAATACAAAAATATTGTTACGATATACGAAACGCCTCCTCTCAAATTGGAGCGCACGCCACTGTACAGACAAAGAGTTTCGCTCCCTCGCCGCAAGTGCGCCGCCCGCTGACGGCGGCGGAACGCCAGCCTCGGTCGGCCGACTAGCGAGCCCGCCATTCTCCTCCCGAGCCCGCTCTGGGCGCACGTGTATCGTGAACCACGCCGCACTGTTCCGGAACATTCCACAACGCCGCTATGGCGGTTTTTATTTTGCCTAGTGACTGGCGGGAGTGCCAAGAACGGCTAATTTCCCCTCCACATAACCGAATCTCCAAGAGACCAGCCTGCTGCTGTGAGTACCATGAGCTATTTAACCCCTCTTTATTGCGTGTGTTCCTTGTAAATTCAACACGAAGATAAATGACCGCCCCCAGAGAGATTTTAGGGCCAAATTCACCCGATTTAGATTGAATTACTGTTGCTACCCTGTACTACTCTGCTTGCATTATTGTATCATTATGTTTACGAAAGAATTCTACCCAATACAACTGTTATTTACCGTAGCCACTTGTTTCACTGTCTCCCGGATGCCACACAAACGCCTCAGAGATCCTACCACCCTGATGATAGTCTCCCCCCTATGCTGACCATTCTGAGCTAGTCTGTCGGCAGAAGGTAGGCACCTCAGGTAGGTGTACTTAGCAATATGCAATGCGGGAGGTGGTTATTTGAACCATTTTTTTAGATAACCATCACCTCTGCCGAAGTGGTTCGCTACATTTAGTGACTTAGCAGGGATTCTCGGGTTCACGGGGTGAGGCCCGCGTTCGTCAATCATACAACCGTCACTCATGGGCACTCTGACCCCCAGTATTCTGCCCACCTCTGGATCTACAATTTGGGAGGCGTCTGTGGGTAGCACCACCCCATTTATTGGATAACCAACACTTTATTGGATAACCATTTATTGGATAACCAACACTTCTGCCGTAGGTCACATCAGATTTGTCCGGGTCTTGGCGGCGGATGCATCTGACCACTAGCTACTTGGCAGACCGGATCGGGAGAGAATGGTTGATGGAGTCCTTTTGACTTCGCCAGCCGTTCTGTTTCGGAAGATCGCCTTGCATCGCAGTGGAAGGGATGGATTCATAGTCCGTCACTCCTGGACACACAGACCCCCAGATTCCTACTTACCCCTCATACCCTTTTCCTTCCCAGAACTTATTTTCCTTCCTTTCCTAAAAAGAGGACATAGGCCATGAGGGGAATTATTTTCCTCAAGGCTTCCTGTGTGGAGGCATTGTAAAAAAAAACTTTTTTCTTTCCAGAATTTTCTCTTTTTACTTTCCTAAAAACACCCCCCACACATCATCCCAAAAGATGACACAGGCCTTGAGGGGAAATATTTTCCTCGAGGCATGCCGTTTGGAGCTAATGTAAAATAAATAAATGTATTTACTTGGAGAGAATGCAGAAACAGCGGGAGAGAAACTTGAACGAGGGTAGAAATCTGTGCTCTGCATATCCCCGCGGATGTTACCATCCCTTCATACCCAAGGGTATTTCATAATAATTCAGACCCCATTTATAGTGACCCAAAATGAGGACATTCGACCATTATGGGACAATCGCTCTCCAGAGGTTGCATAACTTCAAACGTCTGGAGATAAAAGTTTGTGAAGTTGGAATTGAGGAAACTAAAATTGAAGTTAAGCAGAAAATACGAATTTTCTCTGGGGCCATGGCTCCTCCACACGTATCGGTTCTAATTGGGCATTAAAATAAAATTTCGCTATTTTATCAAGAGCTTGAATTCGATAAACTACACGTAGATATTTTCTATTAAGTTCGTTGTACGATACATCTTTATAATGCCAACATTTAAAATAACTGTTATAAAAAACTATTATAGCTAATTCAATGGTTTTGATCTTAAAATGTGCGGAAAAAGATAATTTTTATTTCGTAATTTATTATGTTTCGATGTGTGCACCGTTTGTTGCTCTGCAGATGTCTAGTCTGTAGTCGATATCTTGCCACGTACGTGTAATCATTTCAGGAGTAGCGGTCAAGATGTCAAGTGGTAGAGGAGCTCCCATTGCCTGGCCTCCAAGAAAACCTGACTTTACCCCTTTGGATTTCTTTTTCTGGGGGTACATTAAAAACATTGTGTACGCGGAAAAGATTCGGGATTGGTAACACCTGCGGGAGTGAATTTCTTACTCCTGAAATGATTGCACGTACTTGGTAAGAAATCGACTACAGACTAGACATCTGCAGAGCGATGAAACATACTATGGTATGAAAAAAAAATATTTTTCCGCACATTTTAAGATCAAAACCATTAAATTACCTCTAATAGTTTTTTTATAACAGCTATTTTAAATGTTAGCATTATTTCTATATATATCTCTAAGTATTTAAATTTTAAAATTTAATAAGATAATCATGTTAAAAAAATGAGATAGCTACAAAAATTTACATATATGATAATCAAAATACGTTTGCTTCTGTCTATGTATGTATGTTATGCGTTGCTAAACCATTTATTGTTGTGAGCATGCCCGCGACGGTTTCTATATATACCGGTGAGCTTTGGCATTATGAAATTTGCATAAAAAATACAATTGGTGGCACGCGAGCTGTTGGAAAACTGATTGTACCGGGACTGAATGTATGAGGGGGGAAAGGGACGCGGAAGGGGAGGCGGAAGGGGAACGGGACGAATGGGAAAGGACACGCAGGGAGAAACAATTTCTTTATTAAGTGGCGTAGCAACGCATACCGGGAACTCGCTAGTAACATACAAAAATCATCTTATTATAAAAAGAATTTAATATTCTTAAAAAAATATCAAACAATTAAGCTTTACGTTTGAAGTGTTGTCACTAAAATTAATTGTTAAATTTAAAATATGCAAACAGTAGTTTAAAAAAATGCTTGGCCAAATTACTTAAAGCCGTTTTTGTAAATTTTCACCGCCAGGGTGCCTAATTAAACAAAAAAGCATACCATAAATTACCTTTAAAACATGACTACTATTCTTAAAATAAAACAGGTCCTACGAGATGAAGATAAGCGTTAAATGTGCTTTTTTTACCATGAACACAACTTCATTTCCCCTAGATGCGTTAAATTAACACATCCTTGGCACAAAGCCAGCAAAATTGCAATGTGCTCTCTTTTTACCACCATTGCATTACCTACCTTGAGAAACAAAACTTCACTTCGAAGAACTTTAAAAATTTAATATTTAATTTTCTGACAATTTAGAAAATTCTGAAATGAGAGGCAGGCGTGAGACAATGCATTTTTCTTACTCGTTGAGTGAACTCACTAAAAGATGTTCATCATACATAAATACCACCTCCGTGGTATAGGGGGAAGGCTTTCGACTCGCAATTCGGAGGTCGTGGGTTCAAACCCCGGCGTGCGCAAGTAAATTTTATTTGATTATTTTGTGATATTTCTCAATTTAATAATTTAAAATATTATTTAGTATATTTGCGGCACGTCCCGGAGTGGAAGCTGCTCTCAGTATTGCTATCACCATTCAGAATTGAAACTTAAAAGGGTTTTAATTGTGTTTGGTGACCAGATTTTAATAGCCAGGTACTCCCTAATCTTCCTCATCTCCTTCCCCTTCCCATTACCTGCAGCCTGACAACCCTATGTTACACACATCACATACCCCAATTGGGAATGCCATAGTCTCACTGGCTCCAGGCGGTTGGGAGCAGTCTTGTGCGGTATTCACATAAAAATGAGAAACAAAATACTGTTCAGACGAAGCTACTATTTTGATTTTCAACAAGACAGAATTCAGTCGTATATTATAATAAAACGAATATAAAACTTTATTCCACTTAATAAAAAAAAAATAAAAAAAAATTAAGTGGAATAAAGTTTTATATTCGTTTTATTATAATACTAGCTGACCCGACGAACTTCGTACCGCCTCAGAATCAATAACTGTTGAATTAAATTCAGTTTTTTTATTAAGTAAAAAATTACACAATGAAGCAATCATCAATGCACAACTGTCCGTGTTTTGATTTTGTCAGTATCAGAGATGGCATTGTGTATGGATTTATATTTTTTGTGATTTTCTTTTTTTTCACTTAATTACGATAATTTGTGAACCGGGAACCATTTATTAGATAACCAACACCTGTCATACGTCACCCATAGGTCACCCTTAGGAATCGCACCTTAAGTGGTTCGCTACGGGGTGACGTTTGTCCGTGTCTTGGCGGCGGATACGTCTTCCCACCTGCTGCGTGGCGGACCGAATCGAGAGAGACTGGTTGAGGGAGCCTTTTGACCTTTGCAGCTGGACTCTCTCCACCCAACGCCTTGCACCGCAGTTGGAGGGATGGATTCATACGTCCGTCACTACGGGTGACGTTTGTCCGTGTCTTGGCGGCGGATACGTCTTCCCACCTGCTGCGTGGCGGACCAAATCGAGAGAGACTGGTTGAGGGAGCCTTTTGACCTTTGCAGCTGGACTCTCTCCACCCAACGCCTTGCACCGCAGTTGGAGGGATGGATTCATACGTCCGTCACTACCGGACACACTGACCCCAGATTCCTACCCTCCCCTTATACCTTTTACCTTCCCAGAACTTCCTATCCTTCCCTTCCTTAAAAAGACCTCCACACAACATCCCCTAAGATGACACAGGCCCTGAGGAAAATAATTTTCTTCGGGGCCTCATGTGTTGTGGAACTGATGTAAAATAAAACTTTGCTTTTCATTTTCACGTGTGAGGGTTTTTTTTTATTTTAATGATTGTATCTTTCCTTTGGATGGGTGGAGACATACGTTCACCGTTTGTCTTATTTTCGGCTATTGACATTAAGTGTGTAAGAAAGAGAGGCAGCATTATATGTTTATGAACAAAACAAAAACAATCAGCACATTGACATTTGATGTTTTCGAATTTTTGGAATTGAAGCAAACTTCAATATTATACCTACATACCACAATATTCCTTCAGCTCTTTCAAAAGATGAAAATTCGTTCCATATTAAATGTATGAGGAAATGAATTATCGTCATAACTTTCTTTTTTGTGAGTTTTTGCGATGTTTTAATAGTTATTATATCCAACAAATCAAAGATCATCAAAATCGGTTCAGCCGTTCTCGAGTTATAAATAGTGTAACTAACCCGACTTTATTTTATATATTAAGATATTATAATGGAATTCCACATTCCACCATGAATTTATCACTCTCAAAAATAGAAATATTAGAATTCAGTCGATTGACATTAAACTTAGCGTTCACTGCTTAGTTGAAATAAAAATTAAATTTTAGTTTTAACTTGCACCCATCGTTGCCCAGGCTTTATTATTTTTTGAGGGATGGGAAAAGTGGATAGGGTGGATTTTTTAAAACTCACACAGATAAAAACCTTCCTCCCGTTTTGAAGGTCAGGTGAACAAATTTACCCCGGAATAAAAATGTAGATTTTATACCAATCAAATCCATACTACCCGACCGTCAGCTCGTGGACTCTCTCCTTTACACTCGTATATATTAGAAAATAGATTTAACGACATTTCAAATCCCAGAACACAACCAACGAAATTATTAAACTTGCATTGTCGGTGGCGTGAAGTACATAATAAAGTCTAAAAAGCTTTGCCTAGGAATGCAAGGTTTTTAAAAATATCGATATATCGATATCGATATATTATATCAAATTAAGTCGATATTGATATATCGATATATCGGTCTATTAGGCAGATACAATTATCGATATTTCACCTTTTTTTTTAAAAGCTTATAGAAATTCAATGTAGTTTTAGTTATATCAAAAGTTTATCGATTATGTAATCGTATGTTTACATATTTTTTAAAATTTATTAAAATTAAAATAATTCCAATATATTTTATTGGTAAGTATTTATTAATTAACTATGCATTAAATAGTATCTTTGATAGTCTGCTTCCTTGTAGCTGGTTTCTGCTTTGAGTTATAGTGGCTTCTGCCTTTGAAAAATTATTTTTTTTAGATATTTCGATACGATGTATTGAGTTTTTCGATATTGATATATCGATATGGGCGTATCGTCGATATCGATAAATATCGATATTTTTAGGGGTCGATATATCGATATTTATCGGTTTTTGATATATCGTTGCATCCCTAGCTGTGCCCTCTCTAAGAAAAACGATACATTAAAAGAAAATATACTTAAAATACAATAATTTTTTAACACAATGTTTATTTATTAATCGGCAACAGCGATTAAATAACTATTTCAAACATTCAATGCGTGTTTCATACATGAATTTGAAAAACTTCCATTTTCTGCACGCCACTGAGTATTTGTAGAGTGACAGTTTTTTGCTAGAGTGGTGCTTGTATGAGAATTAGGTTCATAAAGGCTTTTTCAAAACCCCCTCAAAAGAGGAAACAACCCAAACTGTAAATAGTCAACCCTGTGATAATAGAATAAAAGGTCTGTGAAAGACTTATTTTAATTATTTAATGACAATTTGCGCCTTGTGTGCTCAACTACAACACACTCTATGGTACAATGGTTCACTTCGTTTAAGAAAACTATTTTACCCATTTGTGGGAAGAAAACAAAATATTCAGCAGCTAACAGCTTAAGAGATATTAAAAACTATCCGCAATATATATTTTTTTGTTTATTGTTTCGTTACTTGGTATTATTGTTTTAGATATTATTGTTTGCAATTCAATTTTTAACCTCAACACGAGCTTTGAATAAAGTTGAAAAAATGGCACAAAAATATATATTTTATAGTATTTTTCTCTGCAATATTAATATTATTATTAAAACAATATAAGGCTGTTTTATATTCGTGACGTATGACTTATAAATATTTCAGAAGTTCAATGAACGTATAAATAGTGAAGATTAATTTTCATTGCCCACAAAAAATCGAACCATTTATACACAGGCAGTGATTTACCTGTGCGTTTAACCATTAATATCGTTTAAATTTTAGGCAGAAAATGGGAAGCATTTATCGTGAAAGATATATTTTATTTTTGATTGAAATAGAACCTGTTTTCTTGAACCGTTAAATGATTGAAATATTGTTTTAAGCCAGGCCAGATATGATTTTAGATTTTCACGGCCTAAAGAATTTTTGTTATTTATTTTTGGGGTGTTATGCCGTGTTGCGCTACCTCCTCCTTTAGCCAACGTTTCGGACAGCGTTACAGTGTCAGCGTTAATTGTAAGTACATAAGCACACATTTCACCACTAACAATTACACATCTGCCCTGATGATGAACACTGTAACGCTGTCCGAAATGTTGGCTAAAAGAGGAGGTAGCGCAACACTGCAAAACACCCCAAGAATATATAACAAAAATTCATCAAGGTCGTTTAGTGGTAACAAAATAAAAGAAAAATGGATGATGTAAAACGTGCGTGACTTTTTTTACGTATATTGCACAAGCGTCCCTACTGGTCGAAACCAGGGGGACTATGGAATCCCCGTTTGGGGTATATCGCAAGGCTGATGGAAGTGGGTTGGTTGTAAATAGTGTGATCTTTCCCCCGGGCGATTCAGATAAAATATATCACACCGGTTTTTTTTATATCGTGTCAATTATTTAATATAACGAAAATATATTGACATATTGTTTTATTTGACTATTCATGCATTATTTCAAACAAAGCTTTCTCAACGTACTCTGGTAACGAATTACTTGACCGGTTCACACTTTTCGAGAACGATCCATCTAAAGCCATGTAATCAATCAGGGAAGGGCGTAAATTTACATGACTCACTGATTATTATTTCTGTTCAAACATATCTAGTTTTGAGGTACCATATTATAATACATTTTTCTTATATTTTATTTTAACAATGATTGTTAATGGCATTATAGACAGCCCTGATTTACTAAGCCTAACTGCCTTCTCCAACAAGAACTATTCGATCTAAAATTATTTTTAATTGCAACAAGAATGTCAGATGTGAACAATTTTAGTATCACTATAATTGTTAATATTTGTTATATCTATTGTAATGTGTCCAGCCGAACGGATACCCCGCCCCTTCTTCAAGATCGACGAAAGGAACGAAAGCACGTAATAACAAAATGCTCATCGACCTACCCACGAAACGAATGGATACCCCGCGAGACCCTTCCTCAACATCGATGAAAGGAGCGAAATCACGCCATAACAAAATGCACATTGACCACGGAACGAACAGGATACCCCGCGCGTCCCTTCCTCAAGATCGACGAAGGGAGAAAACAAACAAACCCCGCTCTCTTCATCTTACCTCAGCAAGCTTCAGGGAGCAAAAATCATGCAACAACAAAGTGTACACCTACCTACAAAACGAACGGATACCCTGCGCGCTCCCCCTCCACCTCCCCGCACACTCGAGGAGTTAGTTTTAAATTAGGAAACGCAACACAGAAGAAGCCAGTTACGAGCAGCACGCGTTGAAAGTAGTTGCTGGCAGCGCGCGAGCAAGGAAGCCGGTCGACGGGTAGCGATGGTCGCAATTAAGACAAAGTCATGACGAAGTATTCCAATAATAACCAAGTAATGGTTTTGGACACGTTTAAAGTCCTTCAGTATTCCTACGCGGGAATCCAGATTAAAACAGTTGCATCCGTATACCGTATCAAGTGCTAGATTGAACCACTTTAATAATAATCAAGTGACAATCGTGGACAACGATAAAAGATGTTCGTGGTTCCCTCGCGGAAATCCCAAACCGAATCAGTTGCATTCACCATGCCATAACGAGTGCTGAGTTGACCCCTTTCATTAATCAAACGGCGGCCATTAGTGCGGACCACGACCCCTCCCGGTCCCACCGACCCATCACGACGAGGATCCAGATCGACGCTCCCCCGCCACACCCGACGGCAAACGTCACCTGGATCGAGGACCAACCCCCCTGGACCTGCTGCGCCCGGGCGGCCAGTACCTGGGCACCACGCGTTCCCGCCCACACCTCAACCACGTTCGTTGCCTGGGCCGAAGGCCTCAGGTGGCGAATCCCATCGATGGATCAACGCAGGAAACCAACCTCAAGAACTCCCAAGTAACGTACCTCGTAAACCCACCGTATCGCTTTAGAAATCAATTTTATTAAGAGCCAATCTAGGTAGGAATTCCGCATTACTAATCTCTATGTCTTGTTTTTCTTACAATATATATTCTCTGCCATTATACGCTGTTTCTTTTACGAATACCTGACTAAAGACAATGATACTGGGTTGAGCACTCGCCCCTGAGAGCTGAACTAGCCGGAGAAGCCAGACCTTCAAGAGGTAAAGGTAAAAGAAAGTAGTCCCGAATTTGAGAGGTAAAAGATAATAAAGTATTACACTATAACAAAATTCTCACTGATGTTAAAATCATGGTTGCTCTTTCTTACCATTCATTAAATTGCAAGTATGTGATTAACTACTATTGTATTGCTGTTATTATGTTATTCAACCCTTTCATGACATTAATAAAAAAAAAACCTATTCCACTGTTTTTCACCATAAAAATGTTAATTTTGAAATATTTTCAACATTTACATATCACAATGTTGGTAGTTATTACATGTTGTTATATGTGTATGTTGTTGCTACGCTAAATCGTTTGTGATTATTTAATTTGTTGTTTTAACTAATTTGTGGAAATAATCTCCCGCTGACAAGCTACTTGCTGTAACTTAGAGGGTAATAAATTCCAATTGATAAATAAAATAAAAATTACAATTATAAAATAAACTGAAATACTTGCAGAACAGAATTATAGAATTTAATTCAAATTAAATTTTAAAAAATTAAATGGAGTTTTACGAATTAAAGGCCAAAAACAATTAATAATTTAGATATTCACTTTCGCAGAAATAGTAGATGTGTTCAACTACACGAACAGTTAGCAATACTTTCGCAGAAATAGTGACTGTACATACATGGAATATAGTTAAAAGAAGGCTGTAATATCATACCCCAATAATAATAATCAACGTTAGCATAACACTGTTTTTCTGCATGGGGTCTATTTAATTTAAATTGCGTATTTTGTATATATAAATAAATACAAAGCCCATCCTATGAAATTATTCAGTGGCGTAGCATATATTCTGTAGTCTGTACTAGTTCTGGACTCGTAACAGCATTAAGACCATTTACCCTCAGGTTGATGGGTGCTTTTAAGCCCGATCGAGTGCAAAATAAGCCCTTAATATTAAGGAAACGGGAATGTGCCTATTTATTTGTTCTAAAAGCGCAGGAAATCCCTGCTTTCAGATTCCTAGCAAGTTTCCTTCCTCCAGAGCAAGAAGGTTCGTGGATGCCCTTACTTACAAAGTTACTTAGTAGGCCTTTTAAACGTTTTTTCATATGTTCACTATTTTCCAGAATAATTTCATTCTTGCTAAATTATTTGCTTCTCTCTAGGAACACAATTTCATACACCGTAATTTTATTGGGATTTAGTGCCAAAGTAGCTAGACAACTTATTAATTAAAAGGTATGGCTTATTAATTATACAATACGGCATTATAGGATGGGGCGGTATATATACAAATCAAACACACACAATTTACATATCACAAAAACTAATAAAAAAAACCCTACTCATATTCATCAGAACTGTTATTCAAACAATTTAAGGTCAGAAAATTAAGTGCGTTATACTTTTATCACGCAACATTACAAATTTATAAAGATAATATTCAAAATAAAGTTGCACCCTTCAAAAATAACAGAAATCTTAGACAAACATCAATACTTCCAATTCCAAAATGTAAAAAAAACAATAGGACGGTTACATCATAAATATCTCAGAGTTAAATTTTTTAATTCACTACCTGAAAAAATCAGAAACATCAACAGAAGCATAAAAAAATTCGAAACTCAGCTTAAAAATTACACTGAAAATTTGAACTGAATAAGAAATAATAAATTGAACCAATATTATAACACCCCCCATACACACAAGCCCTGCTTATTTATGGGGGTACATCAAATACATGTATTATGTAATTAATTATTGTAAAAAATATATTATAATTTATGTATCTTTTTGAAAATAAAAAATAAAATAAAAAAAATATATATCTTCCACGTTGAAAAGATTTTCTGTAAAATGTTTCAATTGGCTATCTTCGTATGGGGGTATTCATGAAAGGGGGCTCCATCGAAGCCAGAGTAAAGTTAGCCACCCAAAAACTGGGCGTACTGTACAGGGCCCGCAGATACTTCAATAGTACACAACTGCTAACCCTGTACAAATCACAAGTGCGCCCCACGGTTGAATTTGGCAGCCACCTCTGGTCTGGAGCTTCAAAATACCTGAAAAGTACCGTCGACTCTGCAGAAATGGACGGTCTGTTTGATAGATTCTCCCATCTTAACAGACGGATTGCAATCTTTAGAGCACAGGCGTCGGGTGGGAATGCCATCCTTGTTCTACAGGTATTACAATGGAAGATGCTCCGAGGAACTAGCGTCATTGATCCTTCGGCACCGGTGCATAGTCGGGAAACACGCCAAACGCGTGCCCAACATTTGTACACGGTTCACATTTGTCACACGAGAACGGGTCGTTTCTTCAACTCGTTCTTGTGTTCAACAGCTCGGCTGTGGCATGATTTTCCGGCCTCTGTGTTTCATCCTTCCTACAACATGGGTCTCTTCAAGACCAATGTTCATTCCATCCTCTCCTCAAAAAGACCCTCCACACAGTATCCCAGATGACAGGCCCTGAGGAAAATAATTTCCCTATGTGGAGTTAATGTAAAAAAAATTAATTATAATATGGGCTACAAAAGATTTACCAGTTATCACCCATTAAAATAGCAACTTTCTAAATTAATTGTGGCCAAATTAAGTGGCTAAGTATTAGTTTGAGTCATCTCTATATGTAAAAATGAATGTATGTTTGCTTGTCTGGTTGCTTGCTTGCTTGTTTATTTGTTATTTATTGCTATATTAAGCATTGAAAATGTTTGAAACCTTCAAAATATCTTCTTTCCAGACTCGCGAAAGTTTCTGGATTATTACAACCACATGATAATTAATTCATCTTAAAAGTTTTTTAATCATTACAAAAACTCTTATGAAACTAATTAAAAATGTTACAATTTGAGAATGACATTTTGTAATCCATCGATTGTTCCTTCAAAATTAAATATTCGAATAAACTCTTCAAATAAATTAATTTAATTGACGTACTCACCTATGATACTATCCAAAATCGAATACCTTGAACGTTATCAAGAATTATTATAGGTGATGTGTTTTTTTTATTATTTTTTTTTAATTATTCATCTTTATTAGTTTTGAGTTACAATTTGTTTTATTCTATGCCTGTCTCACTAGGAGAACCTGTGTTGAGAGCAGGCGCTTAGCATGAGCAGTTTATAATAATAACATATACAAAGTACAAATAATAACACAATATTACAAGACAAGTAACAGTTAATCATCAACGTAAAATTGAAAATATAAATACTTATAAGTTAGTTTTGATATAATAAGTAGGAGTTTATGCCCTTTGGTTCTAGTATCGCGAGCAGTTTGGACATTTTCAAAGGTAGTTCTGTGTTTGAAGAGGTATGCTAATATGTTTTTGGCATAAATTTGCCTAATATCCAAGACACAGATTCTCCTAAAGATTTCATCTGTGTGTTTTGTGTGCGGATGTGGATGTCGAAGGACCTTGTACATATGTGTTTTGAGCACTGCACGTCAAAATAATGCGCATAAGGAAAGGAAAAAAGGACTCACTGCGGAACCTTGTGGCACTCTGCTATCTTGATTGGGTTTATTCTGCACTTATGAATATATTAGTCGAGGTATGTGGCATGCGGGATTAATCGCGGATGTGGTAAGCGGTACATTAGAGATGTTCATGCGGCAATGGTCGATTAAAGACTGAATGTGGGTATGATGAAATGACAGGTATAAAGAGATGGGTAGGAAAGGAACATGTGACAATACAAGCTACAAATACAGGGTCTATGATGATAGGTAAGTAGTATGTAGGTAAAGTAGGTAAGTTGCTATGTATCTTTGTAAGTAGGTAAGTGTAGTACGTATTGTGTAAATGTCCAACCAATAGGTATTTTAAATAGGTCCCTACGTTAGGTACCAAATTTGATTGATTATTCTTAAAATATATAAAATGAGTGTTTGTAATGGGTACATGAAAAATAAAAATTAGTACAGTAAAATGGCGATAGGTGACACGCGAGGTGTTTGAAAACTTAACGTATCAGGACTGAATGTATGGAACGCGGGAAAGGGGAGGGGCACGCTGAAGGGGGTTCACGGGACGGGGAGCGGGAGAGGAGAGAGGGAAGGCGGGAAAAGTGGAGGGAAATGCATGTTGAGAACGGGACGAATGGGAAAGGACTAACAAACAAAAACAGTGTGACAAAAACCCTATAGTGCACCCGCAGGCCACGCCCACCACGCGAAAGATAAGTTCCTTCTTTAGTGGCCGAAATAAAGTACATGCGCCTTTGTGCCGTGGCAGCTATTCCACAGTTCATACATATAGAAAAGAAACACGCGGTAACGTTAAAGGGGACGATCACGCGTAAATGCGTGATCGGCAATCAACGTGTTAAGTGGCGGTGCAACGCGTGCCGAGAGCTTGCTAGTGTTTTATATTTTGATGAGTTCTAAAAATGTTGGTGGGGTGCGAACTAAAACACTGGTTATTCAAATAGTATAAGCATTTAAGATAATATAAAACACAATACTTTAAATTATGTGTCATCCGTGTATCGTAGCTCCATATATCCGGCCCTCCAGCCTCCAGCCAGTCCTCCGTGTTCTTTTAACAATAATGTCCTACTGGGGATTGTATCATCATTATGCAAACGACTGCTGCTGTGTACGAAAGAGAGTATTACCAACACAAGGGGCTTACCGCACAGCTACATAGGATCCGTGAAGATTAAAAGAAAATATCTTTCCCCGCCCCCCCTCTTTCAGACTTTTCCCCTTTCAGCCACCATGATCTTTCCCATCCCTTCCGCAAATCATTAGGAGACGTGAAATGAGATACAAGAGTACTCATCCCTCCCAAACAGATAATAAGTTAGTTTAAGAATTTGACCAAGTTTTGGACGAGAGATTTCGATCATTAACACTAGGCAGGGTGTAAAGGGACGTACTTGACTTACTTTAACCAGTGATTCCTGACATTATTTGGCGTAAAAAATGTTAATGAAATTTTGGTCTCGGGTGACATTTTTGATGTGTTTTTTTTTTCTACAAAAACATGAAAAAGTGGTAGGTGTTGGACAGTTAGAGGCGGGGTAAGGGGTTCGTCGGATACTCGGCTGAGTGACCAGTGACGACATGCGTAAGAAAAAAAATTGTTTGATTTAGAAGAAAAATTTTTGGTAAATAAAAAAAAAGTCATTAAAAAAGTCACCGGAGACCAAAATTTCCATCACATTTTTTACTCCAAATAATGTCAGGAATCACTGGTTAAACTAATTCAAGTAAGTCCCTTAACACCTTTATAATTCTCGCATGGTTTTTATATTTATTTTATTGGAAACAAATTTATTTTCTTTTAAATGTACATTTATGCTTAACAGACCTTGAATAAAAACACTAAATGTAATGATAAGATCTTAACATTTTTGAATATCCAGTTGAAAAATATGTATGTCAGGGGAGAAGATATTTAATAGCAGAATCATTTTTTTAGCGACATTACTAATACTGGGTTATTTCTGCATCTCAGAATAATAAAAGTCTGTGTCTGGGCGCTCTAGTGAAGTTGTAGGGAACATAAAACTCAAAATTTTGTATTTTATCAGCAATACAGATATGACCATTCAGAAGATTAAATGCTGTTATCAGTAAAGCAGTTTTCCTCCTATAGGCGAAGCTATTAATACCCAGCATACCAGACAGAAAGGCTGATGGATATAACGAGTGATATTACCCAAATTCTCTTAGATATAAATATCTCAGAAGCTTCAATCAATTAAGTTAGATTAATACATATTTTTACTGAGCCTGTCTCACTAGGGACATTCTTGATCGAGATAGGCTAGCTTAAAAATATTTTATTTTAACAAAGGGTACATTTTTCGATAACCTTAATTTCGATGGGAACATTTTTTTTATAAGTTTGGAGCAAAAACATTTGACATGATTACATCAGTTACAATAATATTTGACATAGTTACAATAATTGGATTAAAGAACTTTGATTGGTGTAGTTAAGAGCGTTTAACCAGCCAGCGGACGAAAATCCACATTTCGTCGAAAGTTGTTCTTCCGATCGTGCAGGGCGGTTACAATGAGAAAGATTGATTATTCTCCGTACCAGCTTTTTTAAATTATAACTCAATATCGAATTTATTTCAATCCAAATTAGCTTTAATTTATACCTTCATCCAAAAATGCTGAAAGGCGTGATGATAAAACTATTAAAATAGTGTCCTTTTTGTAGTTATTTTTTGATTATAAGTATTTATCATTTTTCAATAATGTCTAAATTTAATAAGAATGTTGAAAAAATCTGAAATATATTAGTTTGTAAGTGCGCAAATAAATACACAAATGGACCAATTTTCGTCAAGAAACACATGTACGTACATATTTTTTAATGATTTTATTGAAACTAAAATTAAAATTCTAATACATAACTTTGCTAGATAATGTATTGATTTATTTTACTGCATGATTACATTATTTGAAATGGGTGTGGTATAATACAAAAACTTTTTTGAAAATTTAACAAATCTGCCAACGACCTATGGAATAACCTTATTATACTAAAAATTAAAAAAAAATTCTAAAAATTTATTACATAACTATGCTAGATAAAAGAACAACCTTTCGAAATCCATTTATAATTTTTTGTACAAAAGAGTCAATACGTCTAAAAACTTTTTTGAAAATGACGTATTTCCGGCTTTCTCTGGTAATGCCCTCTTAATCTGTTGATAATTGGCCCGTAAAAATTATAGTTTTTTGAGCATCATTTATCAATTTGGTGCATCTTGAGCATACATCGTCAAAAAGCTCAAAACGATGAAAAACTGCCAATAAATCTATCTGGTCTCACGTCGGACCGTGCATTTATCGTATTATTTGGAACCAAGTACCCATGAATAAATAAATATTTTATTGCTGTCTCATTCTCTTGCAGGCAAAATCCTATAGATGTATATGTTTGTCTCTTTTCAGTGTAGCTCACTTCCGTTTCATCGAGTTTCAAATCACAACGATGCTTAAGAAGTTTTCACTTCAATAACTTCAGCGATGTCGGAAGTACCAAACAAAGTTTTTCTTTTATTTTCTTAAGTTTTTTGAATACCCAAAGGAGTTACTTTATAATCAATCATTATAAAGAACAGTAAAACAACAAACTTTCGTTGATGTGGCAGAAATGCTCATACCTACCTAACGTTGGTTCCATTGGGATGGAAAGTTGTTGGTCGATCTGTTGAGATATTGATTTTAAACCGACAAAACAATTTGGGTGGCGGGTATGGAAGGAATATTCTGATTGTAGTTAAAAAATTCTACAAAGAATAAAGGTAAACTTTGGATGAATTTGAGGCCAACTTATGTTTTGTATTAGTTGAGAACCCTGATTACCTTAGTCTTGATGAAGACAAAATTGACAATTCAACCCGCCACCTCGGGCACCGTTCATATGATAACCAACATCCTCGCCGTAGGTCACTCCAAGTGTTACCTATGCTACGATAAGTTTGGTTATCATGGGCGCACCGGTTCATGGGGTGAGTGCATATGCCACTGGAGAGACTCCTGCAGGACTCTCTTTACCCATCGCCTTGCACCGTAGTGGGAGGGATGGATTTATACGTCTGTCCCTTCTGAACGCACTGATTCCCAGATTCTTACTCACCCCTCATGTCATTTTCCTTCCCAGATCATCCTCTCCTTCATCTTTCTTCTTTGTGTGCCCTATCAGGTCCCCCCGACGTTGGCGATCACTCTTGAAATGTCTCTCTGTCTTGCGCTACCCGGAATAGCTCCTTCACACTTCTAATGCCGGTCCACTCTCATATATTTCGCAACCAAGACATTTGTCTCCTACCAGGCCCTCGGCGACACGGCGACCCTCTATCTTGCCTTTCAATATTAAATGGAGCAAGTGATACTTCTCCCCTCGAAGTATACGACCCAAATATTGATTTTTATTAATGTAAGCAGTTCTCTATCTGCTCTAGCCCGCATGAGAATTTCTGTGTTGGTGATCATGTCGGTCCATGGGACCTTGAGCATTCTCCGGTGAAGCCACTTTTCAAAAGCTTCTAACCTGTTCATGGGATTTACTTTCAAGTTCCATGTTTCACATCCATACAGCAAGACCGACCACACATAGATAACATTTTAGCATTCTCGGTCTTAGATTTAAACTGATATTGTCATTGCAGAAGAGGAATTTAATTTTAATGAATGCAGTTCTTGCAGCTTCAATTCTGCACCCACCTCTACAACTGGGTCAAGAGTCTCCGTGAGAATATTGCCAAGGTATCTAAATCTTTCCACCTTTTTGACATTGCAACCATTTAACTGTATCACTGATTCAGAGTGATCTAGTCTTCCAAATGTGCAAGTTAGTTTTATTGACGTATATTGTTAGGCCCAGTTGCTCACCAGCACTATTAACAAGATTGTCCAGCATTATTATCTCTCCTTCCTTTTCTTAAAAAAACACCAATGGCGGATGCCCACCAACAGCGTGGCAGGCCGGGTCGGGAGAGACTGTCGCGGGAGTTCTTTTGACCTCTCCAGCAGGACTGTCTCGGAACATTGCCTTGCATCACAGTGGAACGGATGGATTCATTCGTCCATCACCTCTGGACACACTGACCCCAATTATCTACCCACCCTTTTTCCGTCCCAGAATTTCCTCTCCTTCCTTCCCCTAAAAAAACCCTCCAAACAGCATCCTCAAAGAAAAAATAGGCCGTGAGTGGAATTAGTTTCCTTAGGGCCTCCTTTGTGGGGCTAACGTAAAAAAACTTATTTATTCAAAATTATCAACATTTTTCGAAACAAAACAAAAAAAAAATTCCTGACGAACCAATGATTTTCCATTAGATTTCATCATTTTTAATCGTTCATTTCATAGAAGCATGTCGATAAATTTGTATTAAATAAGTGGTGTATTTATATAAATTGATTTGTTTTCATTTAATTAAAAAGTCATCACAAGGTGAATTAGCGAATATTGAAGGAGTAATTTAAACAATTTTTTTATTTAAACATTCAACTCACACTCCCAAAGAAGTTTTTTTGTTTAGTAAAATTGAAACATGTGGCGGTTCATCAATTGTAAAAACCTTTATTTTATCAAGTGGACAGAACACCACATAAAAGAATAGCGAACGGAACCACAATGTAACTCTTAGCAGCAACAAAAGGTTAGTTAAGATGTAAATGAGAGCAGATATCGTCGGCCACAAGAAATGGTTTTCCCGTCTACCAGTAACTCTCTGTTGGGATTAGGTGAGGCAAAACAACACGATCTCGGATAACGACACCAACATGCCGATATCTCACAGGGGCGCTAGCGACAGGCGACAGTATAGCAAGGCTAGTTCTATGGGTCTCTCCAACGGTGGTGTAACAAAGAACAATGAAGAATCTAAAATGCTGTATGTTTTTAAGTTGCCCTCGGGATATTCAGTTGCTATTGTGGTGTGTTTTCCGATTCAGAGTGGTAGATACTTTCAGTATCGCCCCGGTGAAATACCGCCACGTAGAAGTGAAATTTTGCTGTTTAAAAAGTTTTTTATTTGTTCCACACTGGAGGCTGTGAGGAAAATATTTTGCCTCAGGACCCATACGGTCTTTGGGGATGCTATGTTGACAGTTTTTAGGGAACGGAAGGAGAAAAAGTTCTTGGAAAGAAAAAGTTATGAGTGGTGGGTAGGAATCTGACGATCGGAGAAAGGAAGAAGGTGGGGAATAGGAAGGTGAGGGACCTGGCTATTCAAATCTGGCCACCGAACACGACCAAAACCATTTCTGTCACTTGGGAGGCGGTTATGGGTACTGCCGCTTCGGAAACCATATATTGAATAAACTAAACCTTCGCCATAGCAATTTAGAAGGCAAACCCCAAGCTTGATGACTTTGCAGGGTGTCCGGGTTCATTGGGTGAGGTTTGTCTAGGTCTTGGCAACGGATGCGTCTGCCCACGTGATGCATGGTGGACTAGATCGAGAGAGGCTGGTTGAGGGAGGAGTTTTGATTTCCGGCCGTACTTTCTAGACCTAGACTCACTGTCTTGCAACGCAGTTGGTGGGATGGATTCAAACGTCTGTCACTCCTGGACACACCGACCCCCCTGGATTCCTATACACCCTTCATACTTCTTTACGTCCCAGAACTTTCTCTTCTTCCTTTTCTTAAAAAACACCTTCTTCACAGCATTCCCTAAGATGGAAACTATTGTTCTCAGGGCCTCCTGTGTTGAGCGATGTAATTTTTTTTTTTTTTTTCTAAATACGATGAACAAAAATTTGTCACCAGGGCCACCTGTAAATTACGTCACACCTTAAGGGGGGAGAGGGGAGCAGAGAAGTGTGACATTGTATGACAAGGGGTATAGGGGTAGGGGGGCCATCAGCTCTGTGACGTCACATGTAAAAATCAAAATTATTAAAACGCAAAATTAAATGTAAAAGAAAAACTTAAAAAAAGAATTAACTACTGTTTTGATTATTTTAGTTGTAAAATTGAAAAATTGTGACATCACACTAGGGGGAGGGGGTCTCACAAATGTGACGATGTGTGACAGGGGGGACGTGGGAGAGGGGGTCAAACTCATGTGACGTAATTTATGGATGGCCCCTACGTTCTTCATCGCTTTACGGCCTTGCAGCCTTACTTAAAAAATAATCGGCAATATAACCATTAACCATAGGATCTATTCCATTCCGTACATGCATTCAATTAGTAGGTCTACGTCAAAAATAAGAAGTAAGACACATTATAATATATCACATATGATGTACTCATAAGTATTGGTACACATGCATTCGTATCGTAAATGACCCGTTTTGTTAATTCGTGTTTAAAAGTATTGCATGGAAAAAAGTCAAATTATTTTCAAGGTTTTGACCTGATGAATGATACTCGTACACATTAAACTAAACCTATCCAATAAAAACTACGGAGTACAGCGCTGAGGGTTTTTTTTAGCATCTGTGGGTTAATTAAGTTTTTGGTAATTCATTTATGGTTTGGTAAAGTACTCTAAAGTATACCTTATTTGAATCGTATGAATTCATGTCTGGTGCTCTAAATAGAGACATCTAAAAAATGAAGTCAAAAAATTGTGTTATATTTTTTACGCTAATGAATCGATAAACGATCTTCTTTCCTAAACAATTTACAAATTTGACAAAGACGCAACAGTCTGGAGACACTGAGACTATGGCATTACCAATTGCGGTATGTCATGAAGCTTAAGGAAGAGGGTGAAGAGAGGAAATGGGGAAGACGCGATAGAGAAGAACCTGGCTATTCAGTCTGGATGATCCCCAAACAATGCTAAATCCACTTCAAGCAACGTTTCATTTCTGAATGGTGGTCTTACACCAATTCTAAGCACTTCTAGTTTTGCCCCAACACGCAAGTGAAAAATCAACATTTAAAAATCCATATATTTATAATGAGGATTCACAGAGCGACCAGCAATTTGAATCGTAGCGCTGCACCGGGGCAAAAATATATTATATTTTTATGAAAAATTCATTTGTTGCATGAAGCATGCAATGCAGATACAAGTAAAATTTGAATCCGCAATTTTATTTTCAATCCAATTAGTTCCGTCACCGCACTTGAATTTCTTTCCATGCATTTATTTGTTTCAAGATATTCCATAGCGGAATGGGCATTGCTGTGGTTGTATCCAATTTAATGCAGGTTTTCTTGTTATTATTGTTAAATCTCCCTATTGCGGGGTTTTATTGAGGTTCGTATTTTTACTGCAAATTTGTCAAGGCTGGAATAGTACATTGTTTTGCATTTCTTTGTTTTAATTCTTTGTTCGGAATTGTAACAAACGTTCGTTGACTATTCAATGTTTATTGTATTTTTATGCGTTCATTCGATATCGATTAACGTTGGATAGGAAACCATTTAGAATTTAGTATGTAACTAGCTGGTAGGGATGTCGAAAGTGAAAAAAAATCGATATATCGATGTATCGATATTTATTAAAATATCAATACCGACGTCGATATATCGAGGAAAAAATATCGATATATCGGTCAAATTTTCAAGAGACTTTGCGTTTTTAAAATTATAGTGTATTCAGCCCAATATTATCAATAGTAATTTTTGTACACAATTTGCTTTTTTTAATGTTCGAAAATCTCAATAAAAATGAAGGTATTTTTATCACTATTCATTTTTATTACGTAATAATTACAAAAATATCAAAAACTAAAAAGCTGTCTTCTAACTTATATGTAAACTGAGACGCATACAAAGTTTGTAAGCATCTCAGTAACATTCTATTGGCGTATTAATCTGTCAAAAAGACTTCGTGTTTGGAACAAGGTATAGTCAATAATCATAGACAATTGGGAACCAACACATAGGAAAAAAATGGCGAAAAATAGCATACATTTCCATGTACACACATAAGATAGTATTGGTGATCACAAATACTAAAGCAAAGACAATAGATTTGTAAGCTATTAATAGTTAAAATTTCAACCGCCAGATGTCATGACCCAATACAGTTACTTTTTCCGTTCGTTCCTATACGGGTTTGGATTCTAGTGGCTTCAAATACACACATTTAAAAAAATATCGTTTTGACACAATTTTCGATATTGGATATTTTGTATCGATATATCGATAAATGGGATCAAAATATATCGGCTAAAAATATCGATATATTGAATTAAAAATATCGATATATCGATACTTTTTCAACAAGCCTACTAGCTGGTTCCAATGCAATGCCATTTTCAAAGAAATACATTGTTTCTCCCTGCATGTCTTTTCCCGTGCGTCCCCGTTCCCCTCCGGCATCCCCTACCCTCCTGCGTTCCCCTTCCAACTTCCCCGCCCACCCTCTCCCCTCTCCCCATCCCCCGTTCCGCAAAACCACCTCCCGCGTTCCATATATTCAGTCCGAGTACATTCAGTTTTCAAACAGCTCGTGTACCACCTATTGCAATTTTTCAATTCAAATTTTCGTTTTTTGTATATTAAAAATTCATTTTATATATTACTAGCTGACCCGGCCACGCGTTGCTGTGGCTAATAAAACACAACGTCATCTACTGGATGAATCTTTATAACCACCGCCGTCTTTGAGTTTATCGCGAAGAGACAGACAGATGCCGCGGAGAACATTAATTTATAATACGTAAAGATGGTGTGAAAGATTATAATAATGTGCATGAAATGCTTGGGGTAACTAACGTATTTAAGTTAATAAGGACTATTACTGTATCCGTCTAAATAACTTTTCAATTCGCAATGTACGTGACCATTTTTTAGAAGATGGGAATGGGTATAGTAAGCTATCCGTAAAAGATAGATATATGCCTTTACGTTTTTTTTTTGTAGATTTATAAAAGAGGAATATCCCACCATGCATTGTTTAGTTTTATCCCAAAAGGATTAGGCAGCGTTTTCGATGAAAGCTACCAGGCGGCTTGATTTTTTCCAACACTTCTAACAATTATCGTTATGTTTCAACCAATTTACACAAATCCTTGACAAATTACATACCTAAACCTTCCTCACGAAATACTATATCTATTGGTGAAAACCGCATGAAAATCCGATCAGTAGTTTTCCAGGTTATCGCGAACAGACAGACAGACAGACGACGCGGGGGACTTTAATTTATAATATGTAGAGAGCGATGTAGAGATCAGAACAATCAACCAAATTTGGTACTTAACATAGGTACCTATTTAAAATATATATAATTTTAAAAATTCGTAGACAATCCTTTTAATACAAGAAAACAGCTGCCTGCTAAATTCAATTTCATCAAACGCGCGAACTGTCAAACGTGCGAAGTCAAAATAGTCGTTGAGTTTTCTGAAATTAGCCAATTTTCTGCGCAATTTTCGTAATTTTTCTTTCCGGAAGAACCTTCTACAAAGTATTAGAAAACTTAAAGAACAAAGATGAATGAAATAGGTAAAGTCATTCTGAGGTTATGGCGTGACCAAGTAAAGCAGGGATTTATACATATGTATATAGATTGTACATATAGATTGTCCCGCAGGTCTCAAGTGCCCAGAGCCCAGGGGGAAGATAGCATCCCTAATTTGGGAAATATTGAGAATGAAAACGGAAAAAAGGTTTAGAAGCATTAAACTAAATTTTATTTGCTACGATCCGAAAGGAAACCATTATGCTACTTTTTGTGGTAACTTCAGATCAAAATCATTATTTTAGTTTGCTAAGAAAAAAATAACGTTTTCGTAAACCTTTGGTAAATCAGTTTTTGGTGCAGTGGCGTGATGATTGTCTGCATGGACAGGCCAACTGCTTAGCCCATTTTTTTTTTAAATACAAAACACATTGAAATTCTGGCACATGTTTTAAGGAAGTTTGAAATTAAACTTTTGAAATAAAACAGAATCCACATCACGGATAACATATATGAAAGTATAATAAACTCTTTTTGGTTAAGAAATATGTTCACATTTGCTTATTTTCACTGCTTCAGGGATATATTGTAACAGGTGATCGGATAACGTAACAACATACAACTTCAATACCTCTTTTGAAAATTCATTAAAGGTGATGAAAAAAAATGGTTAAATAGGTTAAGTAAGATTAGGTTATGGTTAGGTTATGTAATATTTAAAAAAAGAAAATCAAGACTTTTAATGACTTTTCGAAGGGGTGTTGAAACGTGACTTGGTTGAGTTGTCGGGGAAGCATTGTAATAAGCCACACGCAACTCGGATCATTAATCTTTAGCAAGCGGCAAAATTCGTATTATTTAAGTAATGTTTTTTTATGTGAAATACAAGGAAATTAACTGACTAACTAACTAATCATCATGCCGTTTAGTCATAGGGGTAGGTAGAGAGGATATATTTCCAAATATATAAATATGTAACTCGGTTTTGGCACACACTTCTTGCTTCATTCACATTCCCACATCGTCTTATATATGTACCTTTTTGAAATTCTGACCCTTGACATGGCCCGACCACCGATATATCAACTCTAGATATGATGTGTCTTACGAATTCGGTCGAATATTTCGGCCCACAATACGAGTAATTTTATATCCAAACTCTGATTCCGTCTGATTCCGATGCCTCGCTTCAAAGGCATAATACCTTGGAAGAAAAATTTGGTCTTTGCAGACCAACAAAAGATAAAAAGCAATGTTTCTCGTGATCTTTCTTCGATAAATGTTTTTGTTTTGTTCCAATTTTTGGAACCAATAATTTTGGTGTCATTTCATCCACATGCCCAGTCTGGAATTTGTTGATCGATGGGTTTGACTCAAGTATTTGATTCACTTGACCGTACCACGTATTCCTCTGATGTCCCCGACTTCTTCTACCATTCATATCCCTAAAAATCCTTTCCTCGTTCGTTTGCTGTACATGCCAAAACAATTTTTTTAATCTAACTCATCTCATCGAACCACTTTCTTAATATATCATGCCGATTATTTTTGAATCTCCACATTTCTAACAGAATCACAAATTGTTTTACTACACATACCTACGCCCCAGGGATCTCATTTCTACTTCATTCGATCTACTTTCATACTTCCTCTGTAAGTTCCATGCCTCACTGCCGTATATCAGGGTATGTGCCAACACCACATTGTGGACTCGCTTCTTTGGACAATTTCTTCGACCATCGCTTCTTTGGTCAATTTTAAATAGCCTTAAGACTTTTTGTGTTATAATCTTCCCAAATGTGAATGAGAAGTCAGAACCAAAACCAGAAATGTGTCATTTTTAAATCAGATTTTAGACGGATTGACTCTTTTCCACAAAAAAATTATAAATAAATTTCGAAAGGTTGTTCTTTTATCTAGCATTCGCATGTTTTAAATTTTGAGAAAAAAAGTTTATTTTCAGTATAATAAGGTTATACCATAGGTCGTTGGCAGATTTGTTAAATTTTTAAAAAGGATTTTGTATTATACCACACCCATTTCAAATCATATAATCATGCAGTAAAATAAATCAATACATTGTCTAGGTATCGCATGTTTTAGAATTTTAAATATCGTTTAAATAAAATCATTATACGTGCTTGTGTTTCTTGAAGAAAATTGGTTCGTTTGTGTTTGTCCGTTTGTGTTTGTGTGTTTATTTGCGCACTTCATACTTATATATTTCAGATTATTTACCATTCGTATTTAACTTAGACATTATTAATTAAGCGCCCTTGAGGTGATTTTTCACAAAAACGGCGCTTTATAAATTAACCTTTTTCATGTTTCTTCTTGTATCCGGCTCCGAGGTCCGGCTCCGGTCGAACCCAAAAAACAACAAATACTGTAAGTATTAATATATCTTTATAATATATTGAAACAGTTTTTAACGTTTTTCCGATTAAAGAACGGTATGAAATTCAATATTCCAGCGTCAGAATAAATTGTCTTGTACTGTAACTGGATATGAACTCTGTCGTAGAATATAATGTATGTTTTGTTACATACGAGAATCTAAAGCATTGGTGAAGCCGGTTAGTAAAGCAAGCCTTTGAATTTTTTTTTGATTTATTTAAATTTCGTGTTTTTTTATGACGTTTTGCAGGCCAGTGGCGCGTCCGTGAGATCATCTTAACCCTTTGCGCTGTGTTCGGGTGTGGGAACTAAACGTACGATAATGTGAGAAAGTTTGGCTGTTGCGGTCCCCACTGAGCGGTGGCGCCGAATAGTTTGGAATATTAACCACCGCAAATTGTCGGCACCACCACCACCGAAAGGCAAAAACTTAGTTTTTAGTGCGAGAAGATGCGGGAATGTGTTGAGAGTGAGGATATATATGTGTCGAAATGCGGAACAAAGGTGATCCGAATCTAACTATGCGTCAAACGCCTTCCAACGTTTTATATTTTTGCCGCTTCGTATGAATTGTTACATTTTTTTTCCATGCAATTTATTAATTTATCATTTATCACCGAAAGTGTTCTTATTTTAACTAGTTAAAAAAACTCTTGAATGAGCACCAGGGTAATGAAATGTACACAGCTTTGTTTTTAGAATTTTTAGGTAAACACGATAATTTATTCTTTTTTTACATTACACAGGAGGCCCTGAGGAAAATAATTTCCCTCAGGGCCTATGTCATCTGGGATGCTGTCTAGAGGGTCTTTTTGAGGAGACGAAGGAATGAACATTGGTCTTGAAGAGACCCATGTTGTAGGAAGGAGGAAACACAGAGGTCGGCCAATCATTCCACAGCCGAGCTGTTGAACACATAATAATGTATTCTATACCCCTCAAACAAATACAAAACAAATGCAAACTCACAGTAGTTTTATTGGACCTCGCACTTTTAACCTTTTACCAAAAAATATCCAAGTTGCAACTAAACTTCCGCATTACATAAAAGAGTTAAAAATATGGCTATACCACACAGATGTAAAAACTCTATTTATTTAATTTCACATCAGTTTACGTTTCTCACAAACTTTACACTTATTATTACACTTATAACTGTTATTACACTATACACTAATTATTACCTTGTACACTATTGAACACACTTTTTGTACAAATTTTAACTTTTAAACATCTTTTAATAATGTTTTTGCCTCATATACCACTGTTTGTTTTTTTCTAGGTACTAAAATAAAATAATATATTTAACTATAATATTACCCACGCACAGGCTGCGTCTTAGTGGGTTCCCATTATTTTTATTATATCTAAAATATGTTACTATAAAATGTAAAAATGGGAAAAATAAAGGATTTAAAAAAAAAAAAATGTCAACCGTGTACAAATGTTAGGCACGCGTTTGGCGTGTTTCCCGACTATGCACCGGTACCGAAGGGATCAATGATGCTAGTTCCTCGGAGCATCTTCCATTGAAATACCGGTAGAACAAGGATAGCATTTCCACCCGACGCCTGTGATGTAAAGATTGCAATCCGTCTGTTAAGATGGGAGAATCTATCAAATGGACCGCCCGTTTCTGCACAGAGTCGAGGGTATTTTTCAGGTATTTTGGAGCTCCAGACCAGAGGTGGCTGCCAAATTCAACCGTGGGGCATACTCGTGATTTGTACAAGGTTAGCAGTTGTGTACTATTAAAGTATCTGCGGGCCCTGTACAGTACGCCCAGTTTTTGGGAGGCTAACTTTACTCTGGCTTCGATGGAGCCCCCATACCTGAGCTGGTCACTTAGGGTTACACCAAGCATATCAATGGAGGGCCTGTTCGGAAGATTCGGATTAGCTCACCATATTACAATTTCCATTAAAAGATTTATGAAGAGGTGAATAAGAAGGAGAAGGTTGGAAACCGTATGGACATTGTACATATTACTCGATTTCAAGATTAACATTGTGGAAAAACTGAGAGGGCGTATTAAAAGTGCACTTTTTTCCGTTGGAACACGACCTTTTGTCGGATTTGAAATAACAATGATTCAAAAACTTATCATTTTAAGTTGTGTAAAATATAAATATAATTTATTGTAAATGAAATTTTGGCTTACGGTTATATTTTCAAGTTATTTATTTTTATTATTTTTTAGTTAACATTTAAAAAATCAGTAATTATTGGACAGTTCGGATTGGATGAGGGATTGGACGTTTACTCGGCTGACCAATGATTACATTTGGAAGATTTTTTTGTTTTTTTATTTCTGGTTTGGAGAAAAAAACGTGGATAAATTCACCGGAGACAGATTAGAAGAAAACCTAGATTACTGCTAAAAACTGCTCAAGTAATTAATGTATGACCCCGTAGGTAAATAAATAATGTTTAAAAAACCCGTTTATAGATTTTTAGATTTTTACCGCAAAATGTTTTTTCGTTTTATTTTTTATTATTTTTGATGTGTTATGCCGTGTTACGCTGATGATGGGCTGCCGAAACGTTGGCTACATATGGAGATAGCGCAAGACGGCATAACACTCTAAAAATAAATAACGGTGATAAAAATAATTGATTATAAAAAATTACGTTACTTAAACAGATAGTTTTAATTAGAATAATAAAATAATTGTTGTTCACTCTCCTCTGTAGCTATTATACCCCGTCCCGCTAAAAGATATTTAATTTGCAAACACGTACAAATAATTACGTTCCTAATACGAAATAACAGGCAAACAGGTCGAATGCAGGTCCGCCGAGCAACACAACAATGTATGTAATTGAGACGGAGTTAACGCCCTGGGGCATATCGCTGAGAAAACAAAGCGGATACAGGAGGGTGGATTGAGTTATCACGTTAAAGGGGTGAAAAGGCAAAATCATTGAGTGACGACTAGTTATAACATAAGCTGCTCCGAAATTAAGAACGTTTTATTTTTCTTTTTTATTTTTTTTTTATTTATTTATTTCAAGATTTTTGTTTATACATTACAATGATTCATGTTTTATTCTACTACTCCATAAGTTGAGCTCTAGGAGCTCGTGTTTATGGGAGGAGTATTTTACATGCAAATAAATTATAATAATGTCATTTTGTAAACAATTTTCAAAAAAAAAACTAATGAAATAAATATCTTAAGTAGGTACACAATTTAGACAAAAATAGTTATATAAGGACAATATCAATACAATTTTTTTTTGTAATATTAAATATTGCTGTTGTAAGTAAGGGTAAATTAATTCATTACATAAAGGGTAAACATTAAGGGTATAATATGTCATTATCCAATTTAAGGGACTTAATTTGTTTTTTGAATAATTCATAATTCAGTGTATCTGTTATATTAATTTTGTTATTGGATAATAATATATTGTACCATCTTACACCTAAATACAAATAGTGGTGCTGAGCCGTAGTCGTTCTAAGCATAGGGATGGCTATTAAGCCATTAGTTTTAAATCTATTGCTTATGCTATCTGAGGGGTGAATTTTTTTAATAAAATATTCTTTATAAATTTGGCATAAGGCGTTTCTCTTATACAATTCTATAATAGATGGTACATTAAATTCCCGAAATATCTGTATAGTAGGGAAGTCGTATGGTTTCCTAAGAATGATTTTTATAATTATTCTTTGAATTATAATTATGGGCTGTAAGGAAGCCTTAATGCCCCCTCCCCACCCAATAATGCCGTACTGTAATAAAGACTGAATTAATGCATAATAGACAATTTTGATAGTTTTCTTGTTTAAAATATTTCGTATGTTATAGAAAACATAGATAAGTTTCTTATTCTTTCCACAGTGAGATTGATATGATTTAATCCATAATCCACTAATAGGTATTATTAGTGCGAAAGTACGCGTGTTTGTTTGTCACGCTTTCACGCCTAAACCACCGATACGATTTTAAAAATTCTTTCACCAATAGAAAGCTACATTATCATCGAGTAACATAGGCTATATATAATGGTAAGTTATGGCGATTATATTAATGAAAATGTGTGTATTTCATTATTTTGCGGCAGGTAGGATAGGCAGGGGGAAGGTGGGGTTCGCGGAGAGAGAAGAAACGAGTGAGGGGGAAGGCAGGGAAGGTGGAAGGGAACGGGGACGCACGGGAAAGGACATGCAGATTTCTTTGAATGGCATTGAAACGCATCCTGGATAACGGCTAGTTATCTATAAATTTAAAAATGAATGTATTTTGGCTTGCTTGCTTGCTTACTTGCCTGCAAATATGTTTGTTGTTTATACTAGTAGATATGTAAATTGCTATATTAAGCATAGGAAATGTTTGAAACTTTCAAAATATATTCTTTCCACCCTCGTGAAGGTTTATGAATTATTACAACCACATGATAATACATCTAAAAAGTTTTTTTTATCATTACAAAAATACTTACGAAACTGTCAAAAATGTCACAATTTGAGAATGACATTTTGCAAACCATCGATTGTTCGATCGAAATTCAATTTTCGAATAAACTCTATAAATTATTGAATTTAATTGAAGTACTCGCCTATGAAACTAAGCAAAATCGAATACACTGAATTTAATCAAGAATTACAGGTATTTAAAAAAAGTGCCTGTGTTAGGTACCAAATTTGATTGATTGTTCATATAATATACAAAAATGAATGTTTGTGTTATATAGTTTGTAAAATATGAAAAATGAAAAATTGTATAAAAAAATTGCAATAGGTAGCACGCGAGCTGTTTGAACTTACTGAATATATGGAATGCGGGAGAGGGGAGGGAAACGCGGTAGGGTGGTACTTTATTAAATTTACGATAGTAATTATTACAAATTCATCATATTGCTGACAAGTTTGATATACACCCTTTTCTGCTGATCGCAATTTGTTCAAAAGCTGAACGTTTTGTCAAAAAAAAAACAAAATGGTGCTGATTTTCCATTTGGTGACATTTAAATTTCTGTGTTGTTTTATAACAAAGCGTTACATTTGAATTTTTGGGTAATAACCCAACCTTAGTCTATTGTTTTTTTTTTAATAAACTGAATATTGCCGTAATTTACATTAAAAGATTTTTCCGTAAATAATTAAAAAAAATGCAACACTTTCGCAAAGCTTTACGACAAATAATTTCAGAAATTAACAGATTGATTAAGGATTTTTATTTCAGAAACTTTACTCAATCTTAGAAAAAATATATAATTTTTACGGTTCCATGACAGTTCATCCTGCGACAATTCATCCGGCTACAGTTCATCCTGCGACAGTTCATCCGGCCGACAATTTATCCTGCCGACAGTTCATCCTGCCGACAGTTCATTCCACCGACAATTCATCCGGTGACAATTCATCCTGCCTAATCATTTAGAAGATTTTTTCTTCAAGTAAGTATGCAAAGAGGATATACGGCCGTACAACCTAACCTAACCTAACCTAACCTAACCTATTTAGTAAAAATATTTTTACAGCGGATTTCCACTCAAGATGCCTTCAGATATAAGTATATCGATTTTGGTTGTACGGCCGTATATCCTCTTTGCATACTTACTTAATTAAAATCTAACCTAACCTAACCTAACCTATTTAGTAAAAAATATTTTTACAGCGGATTTCCACTCAAGATGCCTTCAGATATAAGTATATCGATTTTGGTTGTACGGCCGTATATCCTCTTTGCATACTTACTTAATAAAAATCTTCTAAATGATCAGGCAAAATGAATTGTCGCCGGATGAATTGTCGGCAGGATGAACTGCCGGCAGGATGAACTGTCGCAGGATGAACTGTCGCCGGATGAATTGTCGCAGGACGAATTGTCGGGTCACCAATTTTTACATGTAGGAATGTAATTAATGTTCGACTAGATAAATAAATAGATAATAATATTTTATCGGCCTAACTAATAAAAAAAAATCTTTTAAATTCGAATCGCCTCTTGTGAAAATCTTGGAACATGAAGCTAATAAAAATATTGTACCTAGGTATTTTATTATATTTCGTTATTTTCTGATCTGCCCACTATCGGTTAAAGTCAATTAGTAAATGTTGTGCAAAGCTGTTGTAAAATTTTTCTGTCTGAACCATTCTTTTTTTTCAATAAAGTTAAATAAAAATGTAAAGTTAAATGAAATAACGTAATATTCTTGACAAAAGACTAGTTACCTACCTACTTCCTTTGTTGAATATTTTTGTTCCAATATCCTTCGACGTACAATGTGAATACATTCCCCGGCAAGATTATTAAGCCCACGGTTATTATTTTATTTCAATCCGATAAAATTAATTTTTGCACTTCTAAAGTTATTTTATTTTATAAAAGCACATTTTTATTTAAATGATATGCTTTCAAAAGAAGGAAACGTGAATTGTTATTTAACATTTTAAATAAATTAAATGAAAATACTTGGTTTTAAGTCACTTTATTCAAAATTCAAATAAAGTGACTTAAAACAAAGTATTTTCTTTTCATTTATTTAAATGGTAATTCGCAACTGTTTTATGTAACAATTATTAAATAATTATGACACAATTTTAGACATTTTGCTTTGAAGAGTTTTATTTCACGTGAAAATTTGCAATTTAATGCAGATAAATAAAAATAAAGTAACAAATTTACATAATTTATGAAATAAACTCTTCAAAACAAAACATTTTTTAAATTTTACACAACTGATAAAATTAAAACTTTCACCTTTGTTTGTGTTAGTTAAGTGTTGCTATATAAATAAAATTTTAAAATAATTCTTAAAAGCACTCACTTTAAAATTATGCGAGACTTAATAAAAAAAATTGTGTTTTGTTAATCATTTTGCAAACGATCGTAGGTGCGACAAAATAATAAAAACTTCACAAAGGATGTGCTAATAATCTGACCAAAGACTGTCATTACTGGGTATTTTGTGGAAGGTATATAATTTCACAGAAACAGACATCTACGAAGATATTCCCAGTATCCGGAAAACATATATTGAAGATGAAATTTAATAACAAAAATCATACAATATTACTTTGCTACCCGCGAATTTCACATTTTGATCAGCGCATTTCAAACTTTTTTTTAACGCTGGAAATAAATGGCTACCTATATAATATATTATTTTGAAAATCTATGTTGACGGTTCCGAAGAAAAATATCGGGTGTGCGAATTTGTAGTTTTTCGCAATAGAGCTGTTTAATGTTACGATTCTGCATTTTTACTGTTTTTGAGATCGAGAAATATAGCATTTAAGAAAAGTATGAAATTATTCATTGTTTATATAATTTATTGTTTATTGTTTATATTGTTTATATAATTATTTAAAAAAATTATTGTTTGAAAATCTCAACTCCGAAATTAGCGTTTTTAAGTTACGCACTAAATACATAAATCTATTATCACGCATGCTGCTGTGATGAACTCGCCGTAATGATAATAATACTTGGCTCTACAACTTAAAATAATTTCAAAAATCCAAGTATCTGCGGGGTTGATTTATGGGTTACACCGGCGACCCCAGCAATAGTCACAAAAAAAATAGACGAAGACGAAAAGGAATTTAACATTAGCTACAAAGCAGTGCCACATGTTAGGGTCGAGTCCATTAAGTACGTCACAGGGCTCTGTTTAGAAAGTGTTCTGGCTTTCAAGTACATCCAATAAATTACTATTTTGAAGTTTTGAAACTGCAACAAAAACTAACGAACACGGAATAACGTCAGAATTCTACGAAAAATTGTAATTAAATTTGACAGGCTGGTCGATTTAAGTCAAATATATCGCTATGAGATTTAACGAATTTGAAGGATTTTTGGAAAAATGTAATAAATTTGAAAAAATCTGAGAAACCATGGACCTCACACACACGGGGGATAGAATTAAGATACAGGAAACCAGGGGGAGTTTTTTGAAAGAGGCAGTCAGAGTAGATTCGATCTCGGGGACGGACGGATTTTGAGTCAGGGAAAGGTCGCGGAAGTGAACGGTCAATCTTGCTGGGATAATTTTAAATAAATACCGTCGGGGAATATACGTTACAGAGAGTCAGGGAAAGATCGTTCTAGCGCTCGGTTGAGATTAGGTAGACAGTTATCAGAGTGCGTGAAAGTGAGGGTAATTTCGGTCTCGAAGAGGGACGTGTCTCAAAGTTGCAGTTAGTTACAATCACGGTGGTTAGGACGCATAAACTGACGAAAATAATTTGATTAACTTCGGGAAGTTCGCTATTTTGTGAAAATATTCAGGCGTAAATTTAGAATTCAGTTGTTTTCAATTCAGCAAAAAAATTGCATGAAGAGTTTGTGTTTTGCGAAAGTGCATGTGGTAATTTAATTGGAATATGGAGCATGGAAAATTTGGTGAGTTTGCTTAAAATTACTTTATTACAATTTGCATTACATATTTAGTGCGGGCCTTGCAGAAAAATATTCATTCAAGTTCATTGGTTTTCGGAGATGTACTTACAAAAAAAAGGTTATACTATTGGACTTTAAAGTGAGGGACGCGTTTGTTTTCGGTTTGAGTCATAAATCCTTTGACACTTCCTTCGAGCAATAGCTAAGATTTAATTTTGTGTAACTGGACATTTTGGGCGGAGGTTAACAGAGTGCAATTCACTTGCGGTAGAGGTGAAACCTTCAGAAAACTAAACGTCGGGAGAATGACGAATTTAATACGTTAATTGTGGGATTTATTCATTTAATATCGTTACCAAGTGCTAAAATTAGTTCGATGTTAGGCTACGAAGCACTACCCAAAGAGGAGACCGACTAAAGTACTTCATTCTCCGCCAGAATAAATCCTATGGAGGTACGTGTTTTCTCTCCGTTTTGGCGTCGCTACTTTTCATTCTATCGAGTTTAAAATAACAACGGTGCTAAAGAAGTCTTTTAAGGATGTTTGTTAATTTTAACGGACAAGAGGTAGTTAATATGTATCTTACGATTGTGTTGCGAGACATTACATCAGAAAAACAAAGCTAGGGGTTTATTTGAATATAATAAATTGCATTACATTAGGAATACTTAGTCTCAAATATACTTTAGAATTTACTCGGTAATTGAAGTTATTTGTTAGGCAAGGTACGTACTAGGTATATCGGTTTGGAAAAGGGTTGCATTGCATGGCTACTAACAAATTTTATACAATAGAATTATTCCCAATCCCAAAATAAAAAAATAAAAACCCCACACCTTTTACCTCAAACTTTAGGAATCTCAAGAAAACTGTTATGTAGGGGCCTACATAAGCTAGCTTTTGACTTCATTGGAAAGCACCCTTGGAAGTGTGCATAGCACTTCACGATTAGGTATATTTTATTCGAAATTCACATTTTAGCTCAAATCTTTAGTATTTGCGATTGAACGAGACCGTCAGCGCGCTGCTATTATTATTTAGCAAATTTCCTTCTTTCAAATTTAACCGAACGAGTTACGACGCTGGAGCTGGCGATTGCTGGAGCAATTTTGGGTTAAGCTTCCCTATTCCATGGATGTAGGTTGCACTTTATGCAGTTATGATCAGTGGGCGGAGTGAACGAGATGCCGGTGGGCTACACTATTTCCCAAATGTGGAGGCGAAGCAAGCGACGATAGGAACTTAGTCCAATTAAATTGGAATCCTTTGTGATGGAGACTTGGAAACCTGTGTCTCTGAACGGCCCTGAAGCAGTTGAGAGCGAGGCAGGAGCCCTTTCATGATGTCGACGTATATGCTATCACATGTATCGTCATAAAGGCATTGGGGAACGTCTGGAAGGCAGAGGACGTGCGCCCATAATCCCCCCCTTCAGCCCCCTTCAGAGGTGTCAGCTGATAAGAGTCGCTGTCGCGGGAGGCCAATTAAATACAGGACGGAGATAACGATCTGGCCGGGCTACCTCCGTAATGAAGGAAAAGAAGTGACGAAATTCGCGTTGGCTTCACTACCCTTTGATTACGCTCGTGGGGAGCTACCTTGTCAGTGGAACGAAGAGAACACGACATACGGAGTTGTTTTAGCAATCGATCGGCGGCTCTTTGTCGGAAACCGGATAAATTTTCATAATCTTCCCCAAAATTAGAATTAGGGCATCATCCAGCATCAGGTTGGGAATGTACTTTGGACGAAAGAGTAGAGGGGGAAAGTAAGGAGTGGATGATATAGAACTGGATTCACGCCCCGGTGCCATTCATTCCTGGACCCAGCACCCTGGAAGCCGAGCTTGACATTCCTTCCCCGAGCTGATATTTGAGATGAGCTTGGGATATCACCTATCGTAGGGCGGAGGTCCGTGAACGCTACGTGCTACGTGGAGGCCCACCTCCGTCACGCCTGCTTCCGTCATGCGAGGGGAGGTATTTTCATTCAAATCAAATACCGATGTTCACCGCGGCTGAAGGCAGACGCATGTTTATAACGTGCCTAGGAAAACGTAAGCATCATTTCTACTGGTTCGAGGCGGTGTGCTGGACGGAGAACGGGACTGTTGAGGAGCTGTGTGACTGCAGAGGCGAGGGCCGATGACATCAAAATCCATCTTTACTAAATTCAAACTTCGCGAGATCAGAGGGGGGAGCGGCTCCACCGACCTCCTGACATTGCCGGTTGTCTAATCCACTTCGGTTTAATGTTCATGATTCAATGCTATAGGAGTGAATGGGACTCTAGTCATTGACATGCTGAAAGACTTCATCATCATCATCATCAATTCAGCTTAGAGGATGTCACGACCTAAAACCTCGTGCCACCCACGCATCCCTGAATACTTCCGGACGGCGGCTACCACACCATAAATCGAAGCAGATCCTCACATCAAGCGATATGAGATGGCATTTCATCAAACAACAGTAGCAGTATCACCATTATAATTTAGCGGCGTATTGGTTGAGAACACTCCCACTATCATCCTTCAAACCAAAAACACACATCAAACCCTTTCCCGACAGGAAGCAAAACATGTCGATTTTACATTCGTCGCTTGCGACCATCAAAATATTCTCTGGAGGTGTTGGGATTGGAGGCTGACCGGGCGGTTTTAATTGAACCTCACCAAGTCAGTTGCGGAAATGGAGGAGTCCAATCGAAGCAAGACATATTTTGTTTCATGTCAATCCCTAGTAATCTCCCAAAAATACCTACCAAAACTCAAAACTAACTAACAAACTTCACTTACCACTGTGACTGTAGACTGTAGAACTTGTGCATCCCGGGCCTGTTTTGATTGAATTTTGATTGTAAATCCGTACTTAGAGTACAAATCTCAAATTATTTTATATGTTAGCATCCCGAGGATAGCTGAGGATTCGCCGCGTTTCACTAAAGGTAGGATCTTCCCAATTTTCTGTATAAAAGTATATTCATGTACTAGGTACTGGGGAGGATGACGCGGGTTAATTCAAAAGAAATAATCATCAACAAACAAGTATAGAACGGACGTTAGTAGGGGAGGAAGTTGCACGAACGGTAGCATTAGTTATTTTCAAGTTAGATAGAGTCAGTCATTGTAAATCGAACCCTAGTGAATTGTAACACGCCATACCTAAAAGAACAAAGGGTTTACCACAAACAAATTATTAATTAAACTGGATTAACCATATCAAACCCTTAAAACAAAAAATAACACAACGTAAGGGGGTTAATTACAAGTTGATTAATTGAGGGCATCTCGCCACGTATCCTTAAAATGTATTACGTAAAGGGGTGTCGAGGCGCTGCCAAAGGAACGAAGGGGATAGAGGTGAGCGACGGAGATACAAGGCTACGAATACGAATGGGAGTTGAACTCTACGTACAGAGTTAGTTATTCATAAGTTCCCTTTAAAACCTTTTACTAATAATAAAGGGGAGGGAAGACAATTTATTACACTGCAAACAGAAAAGTCGTAGGGCATTGAAATCATCGTTGCATTTTTGTATGTAATAACTTGGAAAGCCATTCCATCTTTTTAAAATAAATACAGAATAAAACGATTAACCATTTACTTTTTACCAAAATATAAGAATTATGGTTCCCTAAACATCAATCTGCGATTATACAATACTTATCATTATAAATACACAACTACCGATTTAACAGATAGATTACCGTTTTATAATTAAATTTCCTAACAAAGCTGATTTCAGGGTTACCCAGTTGCAGTACTTACCCCACGATATTGTTTGGTATCGGTTTTACGCATAGTGACACTTAAAATAATTGATCACTGCAGCATTATTAATAGACGAGGGCCTGAAAATTGTGAACGATCATAATATCTCCTCCCAACTTGTTTTCTAATTTAGTGAAAATCTGTTTTGCATTCCTGCTCCAGAGAATTTTACTTGTGACACATAGCCCATCTACCATAGTTTTAATAACAAAATTCCAAATATAAATAATATTACTGTGACGCGCTCGACATTGTAACTAACGCACACGTCATAACGTTGAGGTATTCCCATATAATAAATTTGCGCTCGTTCAACAACAACATTTCAAAATTTCAAACGTTTTGGAAGCCTCATGTCGGGATCGGGCGCCCAAAGTGCATTCAGCACTTCGCAAAGGGTTAAGGAATGCACTATGCGAGAGTTTCATCCCCATTGTAGAAAACACTTGATACCGAACCCTCCGCAGTCTGCATGCAGTTGGTCTAATTTGCATTGTCCTCTGCTCCGTTTCGCCCGCATTGTTCATATTTCAAATAACGCTGTTAGGAGTCAGCCGGATTTCGTTTGTTGGAAGAATTACCACGGTATTCTTGTTATCGAGCGAGGTTCGTTTGTTCGCCGTTTCGAAGGTAATTCGTGGTAATGGAATTAATGGGATTTTACAAAATATAATTTGACTGCAGTTTTTGTCAACGAACTAAAGGCGATTGTATGTCGGTGGTAAATAGTCTGTCAATTACGAGTAGAAAATATTAAAAATTGAACCACAAAATTTATAGGCTCGCAACACCAATTTAAATGTCAAATATTCTTTTAAAGCGCAATGACACTGAATATATAGAACACTGTGAATCACATTTAAAAAAACATTTTTGGTTCTTAAAAAAGAAAAATCGAAGAAGCACTATTGTTAAGGTACCTACTTAAGATAACTTATTGTTAAGGAACCTACTTAATGACATAAATTTCAAGGAAGAATCACTAACGGTGAGTTTAGTTACACTGCTTTTAGGAACATGATCTAAAGCCCAGGAACGCTATTAAATAATCGTGAATAATTTCTAATAATTGTCCTATTTTATTAAAATGTCGTTATTCTTCATTATGTTAACACAGAATTGAAAAGGTTTAATATACCTATATACAATTCTAATTTTGCGATAAGTGGGTCTCTGCAATAATTTTTTTTTTTTACTTTAATGCCTTTTTAATTTTTTACAAAAATGTAGGTATGTGTTATATTTTTAGTATAGCCATTTAAAATACAGTGGCGCCGTCCTATGTTTTCCGCTCTTATTTGACAAACTGTACATTACTTGATTTTAGTTCGAAATACTTTCTTTAAAATGATACAGACAATGTATAAAGAAACTGGAAAGATACCAGAGGATTTCGAGAAATGCCTAATTGTCGCATTACCAAAGAAGGCGGGCACGATGAAATGTGAACAACACAGAACTCTTAGCCTAATATCCCATACCTCAAAAATCTTAACTAATATCATTCTAAAAAGAATCGAACCAAAAGTAGAGAACATCCTTTCCGGAGACCAGTTTGGCTTTAGAAGAGGTGTAGGAACCAGAGAAGCAATATTGTCGCTACGAATACTACTTGAAAAAAAGAATAAAAAGAAACCAAAACACATTCATCGCATTCATAGACCTGGAGAAGGCTTTCGACAAAGTTGAATGGAAAAGACTCTTCGAGATTCTGAAAAGAATTGACATCAAATATAGAGATAGACGAATAATCCAGGCGCTATACAAGAATGAGGCCGCTATAATTAGATGTGACAATGATGCAAAAGAAGCCAGTATAAGACAAGGGGTGAGACAGGAATGCTCTCTGTCACCTGTTCTTTTTAACGCTTATATACAAAGTGCGATTGATAACTTGAGAGAAAGAATGAGTCACAGAAAAGGTGTAAAGATACACGGGCAAAAGGTGGATATGATAAGGTTTGCTGACGATATTGCTATGGTTGCTGAAAGCGAAGAAGAACTGCAAGAGGCCTTAACAATCATGCAAAGCATTCTTCAAAACAATTACAACATGAAGATAAATAAAGACAAAACAAAGCTGCTGACTGTAGGCCGAACGCAATATCAGATGAGAGTAGAGATATCAGGAGTTCCACTAAAGAACACCAAGGAGTTTCTCTATCTCGGGAGCAAAATAACATGGGACGGTCGGTCTAAGAGTGAGGTCGACAGCCGTATACACCAGGCTAGGCTTGCATTCAATAAAAGGTCGAAAATAATAGAATCAAATAATATAGATCTAAAACTGAGAATACTCCTCATCAAGACCTATGTGTAGAGTATCTTCATGTACGGCTGCGAAACATGGTGCCTATCCGAAAGAGATAAACGGAGACTAGAGGCTTTTGAGATTTGGTCCTATAGAAGACTGTTAGGAATTTCCTGGAGAGACCACATCACAAAGGAGGAGGTTCTCCAAAGAATCGAAGGAGGAAGGCACCGACTCAGGACCTTGTCCGAAAGGCGCGCAAGATGGATCGGTCATGTCATAAGACAAGAAGGCCTCTTGCATGCCATAATGGAGGGTATGACCGAGGGGACAAACGCTAGGGGACGCACGCTGACGTGCGCTGCTCATCATATGCAGACTTCAAAAGAGCCGCACAAGACAGGGAAGAGTGGAAGAAACGTATAGATGAAATTGCTGCAAACCAATCCCACGATTGAAACCCGAGAGAGAGATAAATGGTGTAATTTCTAAAAAAAATACCATCGGTTAAATCAGTTGATTGTGATTTGAAAGAAAGTCGAATGATAATAGAGATTTATTGATTTGTCACCGTGCAGTTTACGAGGCGTAAAAAACACGACAATCATGGTTATAGTAGATGGCTTTATTTGACTGAAAAGTATCGACTAATCTACTCGTAGAATCACTACCTGCTGATCTCTGTCTAACGGTTAGACCCTTGGTTCTTTTCGGACTCACAGTTCCGATCACGGAGAAAATTATGCATACTGTGTGACTGTAAGTCATTATCATACCTGTAGTTCTTTGAAAATTAATAAGCAAATTAATATATAAATCCTTTTTTTCAAGGCCGAAGGTACTGAAAGACTGCTGCAGCCCTTTCTTACACATTAAATAATGGCGAGACAAAAGATGAGATACACAATATAAGTATGTCTGTTTCCTCAAAAGGACTACTTTTTCCTTTGGAGGAAACAGACACACGTGTATTGTGTGTCTCATCTTTACTCTCATCAATATTAAATGTGTGCGAAAGAGCTGCAGCATTATTGTGATATCTGAACGTATGTTTATTGCCGTTTTAGTACCGCCGCCTTTCCGTAAACGTAAGAATATTAAAAGAGCAAATTAAAATCAAATGCGCTGATCTCTCAAAGATGAAATACATCAAGCTCTTAAAAGCCAGCATTATTTTTTTTTACGTTAGATCCACACAGGAAGCAACAGAAGGACGTATGTCCTGAGGTATGGAGGGTGGGTAAGAATCTGGGGGTCGAAATGTCCAGAAGAGACGGACGGATGAATTCATCCCTTCCACATCCCTTCCGTTGAGAAAGTCCGGTTGAAGAGATCAAAAGGTCTCCCTTAACTAGTATCTCCCGATCCGGCCCGCCACGCAGTAGGTGGGCAAACGCACAAGCTGCCAAGACCTAAACAAAATCCCGCTACATAAAATACATAACATCGTCTCCCAAACATTGTTAGGAATATTTCAATCAGTCAGTTACATAAGGTTGCTTAATGTATTATTTTTTTTTGCGTTGCTCAGAACATAAAACCCAATTACTTGAGAGTCATGCGAGTGCTTTATCTGTAATTATGGTTTCACCAAATTCACAACAGTTTATCATATATATGGAAAGCTTCCTGTACAAAATAATTCGCAAGGGAAAGCTTCACCATGGGTTAATAGCAAAATTATTAACATCTCAGTATCTACAAACTTTTATTGTGGATTCCAACACAGTAACGAGTGCACTACTAACTGAACTTTCTAACCGGTAACCGTGGAACCGGATATACCCCTTACGTTGTGTATTTCTGGGAGGTGCCTAGCTTTGGAATACGGGATGGAAAGTTGTGGCATGCGAACCGATTTTTATACCGGGTGCTAAGGGACTGGACTTTAACCAGTGATTCCTGACATTATTTAGGACGGCTTGCACCAACTATCGCTAATTTTATCTTAAATTGTATTTAACTAAACGAATTTAAGTCACTAAATACATTTAACTTAAATGTGTTTAAATGCGTCCTGCACCATGCAGTTGGAGATGGTATTTTGTTAAACGTTATTTAGCGTCGGTAAAACAGTTAAAAACAGTTGCGTCGTTCTTAGCACCCCCACACATACACTTTCTGCGCAGCGGCTTGAAGTGACGAGGAGCACGATCGCTCCGATGTGTCCGTATGGGAGGTGCTTAAATTTGCGACTGTCAAAATATTTTATTTTATCTTATTTGGGAGACCAACAGTTTACATTAATAACAGAGCGTTATAGTAATTGAGTTACAATAATTGAACCAATGGTATTGTTTCCAAGTGAAGTGGTTCCAGAGATAATAATTAATATTTTATTTTTTATTTTTTGAATGTAGCTATTACTTTGTGGTTATCCATTATAGAAAAATGAAATAATTTAACTTTGTATAAACCACTTATTTGATGCGCAAATCCGACCGGTTTCGGAACAAACGTTCCTTCGTCAGGGAAAGCTTATACTAATTTGACAGTTTCGAACAATGTTTTATTATGGTAGGGGTGGAGCTGTTGCTAGATAATAATGTAGATTGGGTAGGTAGGTATTAGTGTAGAGTGGGTGGGTAGGGGAACAAATCCATGATTGGGCTATATGACAATATTTTTTGTTTGTTAATAATAGATTCATTATTTTTAAGGGATTTTTTAATTTCCAAGGCTTCTAAGTTATCTAAACGTTTTCCTTTATTATTAATATGAAGAATATTTATCCCTGTATTTTTTTCAAAACTATGGTTATTTTCAATGATATGGTTAGCAAACTCAGAAAAATTATTATTATTAAGACATCTTAAATGTTCTTTGATTCTGATTTCAAAATTACGAGTGGTTTTTCCAATATAAAATGAGGGACAATCATTGCATTTGAGTTTATATATTCTGGAATTAGTCAATTTATGGTCTTTATCTTTACTATTTCTCAAAAAATTACCGATATTATTTCTTGTATAAAACGCTGGTTGATAATTTAAACAAAAGAAACAACATTTAATGCCCTTATTTCAGGTTTCTTTATATAATAATAAATAAGATAATTAGATATTATTTTGAGGATTTTTTTATGCAATAATTCTGACAGTTATATTTAAATAATTCGATTCTATTGTTTAGCTGTCAGCAGTGATATCTAGTGGGCCACTAACTAACTTGGTACTTACTCAGTGACGCAGCAAATACAAGCTTAAGGAAAGCACTCATTAGTCTAGTGGTTTTCTTTACATCTCCCCCCCTAGGGAGAAACAATCGCAAAAGAGAATGCATGCAATTGTTCATTTACTAGCAAACACTGGACACAGTTTTGTAATGTGGTAGAGGTTTGATTCTGCTTTCCTGTGTCCGGTATCAACTTCATAGATTGAATTTGAGACCTTCTTTAGAATTTTGTATGGTCCAATCCGCAATTCCTCCAATTTCTTCCTATTTAGTCGATTTCCGTTTTCCACGTAGACTCTGTCTCCCACTTCCAATTTATATTCTCCCTGTGCATGTCGAATATTTTTTTATTATAGTTGTGTGATTTTATTGTGTTCTTAAGAGCTAGTTCCCTATCTCTTTTCAGGTCTTCACTTGTATGTCTTGATTTCAATTCAAGTGGTAGAATATTCACATTTTCGCCTTCCAAGAGGTATTTTGGAGCAAACTTGGTGACTGTGTGTTATGTTTCGTTATATTTTTCTACACATTTCTGTGCAATCGTAGTCCATGATGTTTTCTTATCACTTTCATTTATTTTACATCTTGTCTTATTTACTAAAGTTTGATTTAGCCTTTCATTCAGCCCGTTTGAAAATGGTGCATCCACAGCAGTGAAAACCATTCTTATGTTCTCTTTCTTCAGAAATTCTTTAAATTCTTTGGAATTTATACCAGGGTATTGGTCCGTTAATACCTTATCAATGTTGTATCCTTGTGACACATTTTTTATTAATTTTATAAAATCACTGGAGCTTTGATTTTTTGATGTTAAAATATAAGCATATCTTGTGAAATGATCAACCAGAAGATGTAAATATTTCTTTGTTGAGCATGACCCTCCAAAGCCTCCAATGGTATCAATAGATATAATTTCAAATGGGCGTGTTGCTGTACCTAAATGTGACATTAAACCATATTTTGGCTTCCTCCTTGATTTGTTTTTTATACAAATTTCACATTCATCACAAATTTGTTTAATGTTTTCAATGATATTCTTTGCTGTATAGAATGGTGTTATTTTATTTACCATCTGGGTTCTCCCAATGTGGCAGTAAGTATCGTGAACATTTGTTATTAGACTTTTGCTAAGTTGTTCTGATAGTAAAATTTTTTTCCTTCTTTTATTCTTTTTGTAGTATATTTCATTCTCCAATATAAGTTTTCCATTTTGTAATTCTAGATTGGTGTGTTGGTCCTTTTTTATATCTTCTAGGTTTATTAAATTTACTACTTTTAAAAAGTCGTCAGTATTTTCACAAGGTTCTAGAACTCGATTTCTGCTTAAACAGTCTGCTTCTTGGTTTGATTTTCCTGGGTTATATTTAATTTTAAATTGATATTGGGATAAATAATAAGTCAAATTCCCTAGTTCTTCGTCAGTTCTAGCCTTTATGTTCATATTTTCTAATGGTTTATGATCTGAGTAGACCGTAAATTCTTTTCCCATAAGCCAGTGCTGCCAATATTTAACAGCTTCTTTTATTGCCAGACATTCTAGGTATATTGCCTTTTTCTTTTTTTGAGCTTCAGTCAATTTTTTTGAAAAATAAGCAACCGGCTTACTGTCCCAGTTTTTATCTTTTTGTTTCAGCACTGCTCCCACTCCTTTGATACTAGCATCCGTGTAAATGCTTATTGGTAGTTCGGGGTCAAAAATATTCAGAAGTGGTTCTGAACATAACAATGCTTTTATTTTATCAAATGTTTCCTAACATTCTGTGGACCATATGAATTTTACGTCTTTCCGTAATAAATTATGTAACGGGTCCAGGATAATCGCACTGTGTGGCATAAATTTATGATGAAAATTTATTTTTCCTAGGAATTGGCGTATATTTTTTTTTTGTTTCCGGAACGGGAAAGTTTTTGACAGCGGTTAAATAATCTTTCAGAGGTCTGATTGAATTGTTTTCTATTATGTGACCTAAATATTTTGCATAATTTTTTGCAAAAGTACATTTCGAAAATTTTAGTCTAAAACCTTCTGTTAGAATTGCCTCCATTAGTCACGATATATGTAGCATATGTTCTTCAAAATTTCTTGAAAAAATTAATATGTCATCTATAAAATTTACTGCAAAACTGGAGAGTTTGTATTTTCTTGATGTTGCTCAATATTCTTTGAAAAATGGCTTGGGCCGTCCTTAACCCAAACGGGAGACACGTCCATTGAAAATGACCTTCTTGTGTAACAAATGCAGTTTTATATCTATCTTGAATTTTCAAAGGAATTGACCAAAATGCCGAATTTATGTCAAAAGTAGAAAAATATTTACAGTTTACGGTTTTAACCATCAAATCCTCAATCAACGGAAAAGGTTGTGATTGAGGGACGACAATTTTGTTCAATTCTCTGAAATCTATACATAACCTTGTTTTTTGATCATCTTCTTTTTTATATGCCATAGTTACTGGAGCAGCAAATGGGCTATAAGATTCCTCAATTAAATTCTTCTCTAATAGTTTTGATATTTGATATTCTATTTGTCTTCTATCTTCTGCTGTGCATCTGTATGGACGTTTGTAACAGTATTTATCCACCATCAAGTCAATATGAGCTTCATAATGTTTTACAGTACCGACGTCGTATTTATCTTTGGCGAAGATTGGTTTGTATTTTTCTACCAACTTATCAATTTCTGATTGTTGATATAAATCTAGATGGTTCATTATCAGTTCAAATCCATCCCTGTTTATATGTTCGTTGAAATTTATTTCACCTTTGTTTATGTTTTTGGTGTCTTGTTATACTCAGAACTTTCTTCAATTTTTTTACCTAGTATATCAGGAATTTTGATATTTGTTATATTTGATGTATCATTTTTTAAGTAGTTATTTTTTTTTATATCTTCTTCATTTGAGATCGCTTCTTCTGGGTTGTTACATTGTATAATCTTTAATTTTTCGTTTTGCATTAATTTGAAATTTTTGATACAATCCAAACCAATTAGAAAATCGTAATTAAAATGTTCATTATCTACTACAAATAAGTCCACAATTCTTTCTATATTGCATATTTTAATTTTTAGTGTTACCATACCTTTTGTTTTCTTCTCACCATTAATAGTCTTCAAGTTAACTATTTTTATATCACTTATACATGCTCTTGGCTGTATCTTTAATAATTTTGCATTAATTAATGACACATTTTATCCCGAATCATAAATTCCAGAAATTTTTAAAGTATCATTTAATAGTAACTCGACTTTTATTAATGGTGGCACTTTTAGTTTTTTGGATTTTTCTCGTTCAGTTCAATTTCCAATTCAGAGTTATTTACCGTTTTTACAACTGCTTTTTGTTTTTTCTCCTTAAACCAGCAATTTTCCTCACGATGGTAACGTTTCCCTTTTTTCTCGTTAACACAGATTCGGCATGGTTTTTTTTCTTCAATTTCTTTGGATTTAGCGTCAAAATATATAATACTTTTTTTTTTCATATTTATTCTTCCCAACAAGATGTTCCAATTTCCCTATTTCATTGTAAAGATCTTCCGTTCCTTGTAAAATTTCTCTGTCAATTTTCTCAATCACATAATTAGGTAAGCCAAATGCTATGAGGTCGATAAGTGTCCCAGTATCAATTGATTTCCTTACTTCCAGCAATAATTTTTCTTTTTTTAAAGCATACTCGAGCAACGAACCTGTTTGATACTTAAAGGCGAGAGCATATCTAATGGGTGACCATCCTTTGTTTGCAAAGGTATCACAAATTTTTTTTCCCATGTGTCCCATTTCGATTCCACTGTAAGTTTCATTAGCATGCAGCTGTACCACTCTACACCGGAGAATTCCAAAAAATGTTTTAAAATTTCAATTTTCTTTTTGTCTTCGTTGATTTGGAAGCGTTCACATTCTTTATTAAAATCTTCAATCCACTGATTCGCATTTGAGCTTTTGCCAGTGAATTTGCCAATCATGAAATCCTTTGCAATTTTCCCTAAATTTTGAGTTTCAGATTTTGTTTGTTTACTTTCAAGCAATTTCTCTAACAGTTTTTCCAGTGTTTGACTTGATGTAGATTTGTAGGTTGGGATTCGGGTGGTATTCCATAAATCCGTCCATCAGGTGTAGCGATCGAGGTTATGCATATGATGTTTGATTTTCCATCTGCCGTTGCTCTCACAGCAAAATCAAACCTCAATTTTTCCATTTTTCGTGAAATTGTTAAGTACAATAATGTTGTTTTATAATGAAAACAAAGGCGTTATTGTGTTTCTCTATAAAACAAAAGCTTTATTAATAATACTTATTTACAACTCTTAAAATTACATCATCGGTTAAAAGAAAGGTTCACTTACCTGTAAAACAAAAGAAACAACATTTAATGCCCTTATTTCATGTTTCTTTATATAATAATAAATAATTTATCTAGATAATATTTTGAGGATTTTTTTATGCAATAATTCTGACAGTTATATTTAAATAATTCGATTCTATTGTTTAGCTGTCAGCAGTGATATCTAGTGAGCCACTAACTAACTCGGTACTTACTCAGTGACGCAGCAAATAGAAGCTTAAGGAAAGCACTCATTTATTTATTTATATCTATTTATATTACAGTTTTTACCTTATTATAAACATCTTTACATAATATATTTTGAAAAAAAAAGTTTTTACATATTAATATTTCATTTCATTATGTTGGGTGTAAGGTAGGTTTGAGAAGGTGGAACTGTTGGTTGGTAATATTGTATGTTTCGTGAACACCTCACTAGGAGAACCTGTGCTGAGGTGTTTACGTGTTTATGATTGAGTGTGACAAGTACAGGTATTTATGTGTTGTAGTAGAAAGTTAGTTTTTTATCTTCTTTTTTACATTTTAATGATAATTGCACATTGAATATTTAGAAGAAAAAAAAATACGTATAAGGTATATATATGTACATATGAATAGTTGGTAAATTCTTGAAAGACATGTTTATTTATTTTATAGTTTGGTTAAGTTTGGTTAGGGATTAAAGTATTTTGTATAAAGTGAATATCTTGATTTTTGATCCAGGCAGTGATATGTTTTTTGTGAATGTTGGTAGATGTATTTGCAGTTAGGAGTTGTTAGTCTAGTGGTTTTCTTTACATGTATATTTTTTTTATTTTTTTTATTTTATGTACCTAGATTGTTTTAAACTGTTATAAGAATGGTGTAGGTATAATTTAAGTGTACAACCTTGCAAAGTATTCTTCCATAAATATCAGAATACAAAACACAAATGTCCATCGTGAATACATGAGACAGATTTCAACAATATTAGACAATCGGAAATCGAAGGAATAACATAAAATTTCTTGACAGTACTTGGTCGCTAAATATGTTTAACTCAGTTAACAGCCATTTTTCGGTATTTAAATTTGACAGTTCTTTAAATGCATTTAACGATTTAAATTTTGTGGTGCAAGACGCCAAGTCGACTTAAATGAAATGATGTGTTTAACTTGATATTTAAACCAAATTTGACTGGTGCGAGCTGCCCTTAGAGTAAAAAATGGACATGGTCTCCCGTGGCTTTTAAAAATTTTTTGATCTGATTTGAAGTTTGTTTAAATGTTCTATCTATCTACGTCTCTGTATACATTAAGGAAAATTTTATTTAAAAACCAGTAGAACCTTATCTGTCAAAAACGAGCCTAGGAACTCACTGCTCTATGTATTTTTCACTGTGCCATTCGGGTTGATACGCGTAATTTGATATCCATAACGACTACTTTCCAGGAATGGATTTGTTTTTAAAAAAAATTCGGTTCAACAGTTGATCAGTAGGATTGGGAACAACGGCCGTTAGTTTCATTCATTAAACTTATATGTACAAATTACTAAAATAAAAATTATTATTATTATTTCAAAACAGGAGGTAGGTCACTGTCAGGAGAAAAGTACTTTTGCAAAAAGCAGAATTTTGATAAAAATCTTCTTGATAAAATTGTGTATACTTGACTTTCAAAATAAGACGAAAATTTCTGTGGCCGGGAAACGCCCGCGACTTCTGCTAGTAGTATATATATGTAGTGTTTACCGATTTTATTAATTATTTCTTGAGAACATTTTATAAATAAATCACATTATTCGTTTAAAAGATTTTTTTAGTTCTTGTGCTATAATTCTTCTACACTATCTTGACACAGAAAAATCGTGGGTTATTAATAATCGATAATATTATGAATATAGCTAGGTCCCTATGTATTGCTTTTGTTGATATTTTTCGAGCATCAGTATTTTCGGTTTATCATAATATTAGGTCCTCCATATGAAATTGGGGTTTTGTATGGGAGGAACATAAAGTCGATTATTTTTTAATATAATATATTTATTTAATCAAAGTATGTACCATTGCTATCTATGCACTTTTGCCATCTCATAGGTAGTTCATCGATACCTTTACTAAAAAAACCATTCGGACGGGAATCAATAAAATCTTTGAAGGCGGTTTGGACTGCACCATCGGAGTTGAATTTTTTCCCTTGCAAGAAGTTTTCCAAATTTCGAAAAAAATGGTAATCTGTTGGGACAAGGTCCGGAGAGTACGGTGGATGTCTTAGACATTCCAATTGAAGCTCCTCTAATTTGGTAGCCGTCTGTTGTGCAGTGTGTGGTCTAGCGTTCTAACGCGCGTTTGTTGATTTGCTTCACTCATTTCGTGAGGTACCCACCTTTCAAGCTTTTTCACCTTGCCAATTTGCTTTTAGTGGATTAAAACAGTTTTATCACTAACCCCTGCAGCCTGCAGCTAACTCGGATGTGGTTTGCGATGGATCCGCTTCCACAATAGCCTTAAATTCTTCATTATCAACTTTGGTCTCCGGCCGTCCACGGGGCTTGTTCTGCAGGTCAAAATGTCCAGAACGAAAACGTTGGAACCAAAAACGCAGTATGTTTTCTTTTGCGGCACCGTCGCCATATACATCATTAATCCTTCGAGCCGTTTCTGCAGCACTGGTGCCACGGTGGAACTCGTACTCGTAAATAACGCGATATTTCAAGTTTTCCATTTTGTAAACTAAGTGACGCAAAGAAAAAAAACAATTAAGGAAAAAAACAAATGAATTATAATTTTCGAAACACAGATACATGAGTAAATAGCTGTATAAATTTGAATTTGGAATTCGTAACCAAAGAGAAGATATTTGAGATCAAAGTTGCCAGTACGGCAAAACGCCAATTTCATATGTAAGGACCTAATATATCTCTCTAATAATAATATACCTAATTACGTAAATACCCGAACAAATGATGCCGTTAATCCTAACCCTATAATTCGTAAATATTTTTTTAAATGTTTGATCACCTGTGTGGAAGGCCGTAAGCAAAATATATTTTTAGATCGATCAAGGGCGTAGTGCTATGACGGAAATATTATTCTGATACTTGTGTAATCCAATTTTAAAAATAAACTGGAAGGTTTTAGTTTAAAATGAAACGTTTTAGGGAAATTCAGAATACGTTAATACTATTAAACGTCTAAATCAAATTTGTAATTAAATTTTGTAAATAGTTCTGTGTGCCGGAAAACCTTTACCTTGGGAAAATTATTTCACCGGAATAAACTCGTAAATATTAAAGGTCAAATTAAATCAACCTCCCTAACGTATTCGTCCGCATATTCCTGGAAGGTGATATGAAGGATTTGTACAAAGCAGACAATTTTATTAATCTAATCTAATATATTAAAATAAGTTTCGTAGTTTTTCGGATTTTTGTTATCAGGTATTTTTATTTTTTATATCGACCTCATAAGAGTCCTTTTTGAGGCCAAAGGAAGTAGGGGGTAAATAGTGAAAACACAGTTTGTGAATTAACAAAATGGGTATTCAGCATGACAAAGTGCAAATATCAACAAACATTTCGTTTATAGTTGGTGAAATTTGACCTGGATGAATATGATGATCTTCTTCTTCCTTTGCGCTGTCCCAACTCATTGCCTAGGTAGGCTGTTGGGGTCGGCTCTTTTCGTTCTCAGGTTGTAATATCTTCTGTTCTGGGTATCGCCTTCATCCAGGCCGTTTCTTCGAAGAATTTTGGAACATTGAGTCGTCCAGGAGTTCTTCGGTCTTCCTTTGGATGACTGTCGATGAAGCTCCATAGACATTGCCTGCCTCACAGTGTGGTCTGATGGTCTCCGTCTTATATGTCCATACCATCTCAACTGTCGTTCTTCCAGCTTGCTATTTATGTCTGTGACACCAAGGCTACCACGAATGCGTGAACTTTTGATCTTATCTTTTAATGATACTCCTGCCGACCATCTAAGCATTCGCATTTCTGCTGTTTCAAGTTGCCTAGTGTAGGAGTTGTACATAGTCCAGCATTCGGAGCCATACATTATTGCGGGTCTTACAATGGTCTGGTATATTTTTCCTTTCAGTTTTATAGGTATTTTTGAGTCACACAATATTCCTGTTACGGATCTAAATTTAATCCATCCCACACCTATTCTATGGATGACATCCGCTGCACATCCTCCGTCTCTGTGGATTAGTGAGCCCAGATACTTAAATGAATCACAGTTGGCTAATGTTACTCCATCCAGTTGCATCGAAGGAGTTACAGCGTTTGTGTCTTCAAATGGTAAATACAAATATTCAGTCTTTTTCCTGCTAATTTTTAGGCCATTATCCTCCAGGATCTTTCTCCATCTTTCCAGGCTATTCTGTAAGTCACAATGATTATCTGCTATCAGTATTACATCATCTGCAAAAAGTATAGTCTTGAGAATACTGTTCATTTCTTGACTTGTTAGATAATTCATGACCATTATGAATAGCAGTGGGCTGAGGACAGATCCTTGGTGTACCCCCACTTTAATTGGAAATTTTGGTGATGTCCCTGATGTGCATCTTACTTGAGTTTCAACGTTTGTATACATATCTTGTATGGAGAGCACATATCCTTCTGGTACATTGTGGGCTCTCAATGCCGCCCATATGGATGAATATGATGATATTATCTACAAATCTGTGTATTTTTTTTTCTCAATGCATTTGTGCGTATCTTTTTTAAATGGCTATTCAAAATCAAAGAAGTTTGGTAGTCGCGATTGAAACGTGTGTCTCTCTTGCATGTCTGATTTAAATTTGTTTGTTCACATTATTACCATAAACGAAGATTCTCTTTTCTTTCCTTTTGTCAAAGTTCACAACTAAGTATCAACGGTTCTTTACCATCGGAAGATGAGATAAATTAATCATTTATAAATTTCGCGAGCTATCCCTCGGACTAGAGCTTAGTCAGAATTATTAATTGCTTCATTTAAAAATAGATGAGAATTTCATTGAAATACCGTAATATACGTAAGGCCGGGCATTCACGAACAGCTTGAAGCAGTCAGGATCGACTGCTTCAAGCTAAGACTACGTAGTAACTACAGACTTCTACGTACGTACATACACGAACCGCACTTCGGGCGGTTGGCAGCACGGTGAAATTTCATCGTGCGGTCAAGCAGTCGCCAGGCATACACTGACTGCTCGAGCTGTCGACTGCTCTCGCGCAGTTACCTCCGCCCGAGCTCTTCATTCCACATCGCGCACGCTTCCTGCCCATGATGCTACTAAATTGAATTAAAATTGAAATTGCCAACTGCTCGAGCAGTTATCAATGGCAGCTTCAAGCTGTTAACTCTGACTGCAAGAGCGGTTCGTGTATGTTGATCACTTGCTAACTGCTCAAGCTGTTCGTGTATGCCCGGCCTAAATCCTTCAGTAAAAATCAATGCCCAAGTGCTCTACCCACATCTTCGTTATCTGTAAATTATTAGAGAAGCCACCACCAGTCAAATATTAATTTGAATACCTAATAAAACATTAGTGTTCATTTTCTTAGTATGTTACTAATTGCTGAGCATCTTGAACCCACTCTAACTTCCATGGTTGACTCTGTTCCTCGCGGCTCCGGGTTGCGTGGAGAGCTGCGGACATATGTTCTAGATGCCAGTGACATTTGGTCACTCTAGCTCATTGGTGAACTTGCTGCTTCTCCTGCCTTCCATCTTGCCAGTGACCATGAGTAGTTTCTCCAGGTTGGAGTCCCCAGTTTGGCGAGCAACTTGTACAAAGTATCTGTGGATAACTGTAAACAGAGAGTTCATATAATAGTCTAACGTGCGTAGCTCTTCCAGGATAGATATATTAGTGCGCCTGACTGTTCTTCGAATCCGGAGTATTTTCCCCAGCTCCACATTTCAAGGGTGTACGTCCGCCTTTTCTGGCTCTGTGTCCTTGTTTTTTTCCACTACAATTTATTGCACATGGCGTCTTTTGGCATGCATATCATTCTTATCATATCTGTTTTACAGCCTCCTTCGTCACTTATAGACAAGTTTGGGCGTATGGAGATGTTCACCCTTTCTGAGCCTTAGAGAATTTATTCTTACAAAGGTGTTTGCTGTGTCGACCACCATTGATATCATTTTGGCTTTTATGATCAGTAGACCCAGAATTAGTTTTTCTTCTATTTTATCAAGAAAGTGAGACACTTTTTTTCAGAAGAGCTAATGAGAGTACTGTCATCTGCGAATAAGAGATTTTTGCCACTTATTTTCATTACACCTTTTCAACCGTCGAGAACCCTACGCATTATGTATTTTCCAGAATAAATAATATAAATGAAAGGGTGCGTTCAAGATGTTTTCTTTCTTCATTTTTTTTTTACATTAACTTCATATGAGAGGCCCTGAGAAAAATAATTTCCCTCAGGGCCTGTGTCATATTCGGGGATACTGTGCGGCGGGTCTTTTTGGGGAAAGGAAGGAGTGAACCTGGGTCTTGAAGAGACACATGTTCTAACAGGGAGGAAACACAGAGACCGGAAAATCGTTCCACTGCCGAGCCGTTGAACTCAAGAACGAGCCATGTAAATGAACCAATTGTAGTTGATGAGTTTGAAAATAAGGCAAGGACGGTAACTGGATAAAAGAAACAGAACATGATAAATATATATTGATAGGTTAAGTTTGCTGTTTGTTAGTTCTGTTTCTTTAGTGTTCTATTTTTGCTTGTAACTGGCAATGACAAATGGTTGAATGTAATGTGCATCGCTGTATAGTTATTTTGACAGTTGTCATTCTTCCTTTCACTAATGCAAAAACATAATTGCATTCATAGAAAGCAATTTCAATGCTAAACCGGTTGGCTGTTCATGTAACCAGTCGTGTGCGTTGCTCGGAAAATGTTTTATGTGGTCTGCCGTCAGTCGCTCGAATATTGCGGACATTATAAATAGTTCATTTGGTGTTATTATGTAGGTAATCACACAATGATGAAATGTTTGATTGGATTCTGGAAACCACATTTATAACTAAAGATTCATAGTTTTACCTTGGGATGTTCAATTAATGATTCATATTCCATACAACGGTCTTGATATCCAATTTATTAACTTATGCCTGTTATCCTCCAACCATTTTTGCTAAACTGCTATTAGTGCGCGTATTTAATGATTCAATTATCAGCCTGACTTCGGCCTGTATTTTCATGTAAAACTATGTTTCATCATGAGTACGAAATTCGGAGGCGTCTACTAATATCTACAGGAATTCCAAAAACTGAAAAAATTGAACTAATGTGTATGAGAACCAAAGTGTTGACGAATATCTACAGCTCAAACTGCTGACTAATATCTATGAGAACCAAAGTGTTGACGAATATCTACAGCTCAAACTACTGACTAATATCTACGAGAATCAAGGTGTTGACGAATATCTACAGCACTGGCAGAGGTTGGATTCGCAATTATGTATAGCGTATTGGAATAACGTAATATTGCGTATGCAGTTTAAAAAACTTAATTTATGTAAGTATGTATGTAAAAATCCCTAAAATCGGACTATTGGACACATTTAGCTGATTAGTCCAACCTACGCTCTGTAGATATTAGTTCAACCTACGCTCTAGACTCTAGATATTAGTCAACACTGGGACTGTCATAGATATTCGTCCGACCTTAGCTCTGTAGATATTAGTCAACACTCTGAAGTTCGTAGATATTAGTTTAACATATGAGCTGTAGATATTCGTCCGACATACAGACTGTAGATATTAGTATCTGGAGTCCGAAATTCAAGTGTGATGACGGTATGCAATTTCACACAAGTTTAAGAGAGGCAGGCCGCGTGCTCAATGGTCTAGAACCAAAAGGTATTATATCAGAGTCACATTTGTTTCCAATCAAATTTGTATGGAAGGCACCTCAATTCCTAATTCTATGCGTCCGTGCAATAAGAATTTAGGAATAAATGGAAATCCTCTTTTTCGAAGTGTTTTGGCCAGTAAAACACAAATCGTTAGACATGAATATATGATCATTCGGAACAATATTTTTTGTCCTTGAACTCCACACTGAAGGTCCTGGAGAAATAACTTTCTACGGGGTGTATAATGTCTTTGGGGGTGCTGTGTCGGGAAGATATACATATTGTATGAGGGAAAAAATGCAAGGACAGGCAAATCATTCCACTGTTTCAACCTTTGAACACAATAACGGTCGTAGAATCGACCTCTTGTTCATCTTCTCGTTTTCTTGTTGCGAATAAAAATATTGGGCGCACTTTGGCAGGCTAGCTGTAGGGATCAATAATTACTCCATTCCTCTTTCTCGGAGTTCTCGGAGTCGTCGGAGTCCTTCCATTAGGATACCATTACATAGATAAAGGACAAACCTGACGGTTGTGCTTAAAAGACTTAAGATATTATTACTTAAACAATTTTTTCATGCTTTAATAAACACGTGAGTTTGAATAGCTTTGACTTCTTTTGCAACAGCGGATTGCCTGAAATACTGTTTATTCCGTTAACCGCAGCCGTTTTAAAGGCATTAAACTATTGGTTAAACTGCAACTCGCGGCAATCCTTTGCTTAAAAATAGCAGTCGACAGTTAAATGTTTCAAAGAAAATAGCAAACCTTATTTATGCTACGGGACTTGCATTGAAGAAAAGTTATGTTAAGGCTAGGTTTGCCGGGGTCGACTGCACGTATTACTGTTAATACTGTTATTTCATGCGTCTTGATTCGGTTAAGTGTAATTTTTATAAATGGTGTTGTCGCAAGTTTTCCTTTAAAATGAAAATATTTATGAATGTCAGCACAATATTATTTGTTTCGTTGATAAGTAATTTCATTATAATCACATTGGTAGATATTCAGAGTATCGCCGTTCAAAACGAAACGATTCTTCAGATGGCTTTAGACGTTTTTGGTGTGCAGATTTAAATAGTCAGATTTTTCCAAACTACAAGTATATCTCCTTCTTTCCTATCGCCTTCTGTTCCTCAGTCTCTTTATGAATGATCATAACCAGTTTTGGAATGCTATAGTCTCACTGGCTCTGAGGAGTAAGGAGCAGTTGGGACTCTTGTTCGGTAATCAAATTTAAAAAAATTATATTGTTAAATTACAAATTAATAATTTTAAAAATGACACACGTGTCTAAGGTACTTAACGCACGATGTTATTCCAACTGATTTTCATATATTTTTTATTTATTTACGCCCTTAGGACTTTTACATAAAACAAGCCTTGATAAATTATTTAAGTGCGGTAAAATTAACGTAATGATAATAAAAAAAAATTTAAAAGCTACAGATTAGAATATTAATAGAATACAAATAAATACGATAGAGACAAAATGAATCAATACTCGTAAATATACAGTAATGAACAAAGAAAAGAGAACAAAGCAAACATACCTTTAATTAATTTTTAAAATAATAATATTCTTAATCCCGTGGAATATCATAAAACATAAAATGAAATTTGCTATATGTGCCTTATTATTTACAAGATACTAAATTTATTTTAATTTGTTTTTCAAAGCAAGGAACAATTTTATATCACGTTAAATATTATTCGTACGAGTATGTACATTACATTGTTCGTTTTGGTACCTAAAATATTCAGTTCAATACAGACTTATACAAAATATCAAACTCCCATAATATATCCAAACTCAAATAAGGAAAAAATTGTTTATTTTTGTCTCTCAAAGATTACTGCTTCCATTACTGACTATTGTATTATTGACTAAGCGTAGTGAACCCCTGTTTTAGCCCGACTGTTTTGCATTTCTTCATTTTGTAATTTTTTTAACGTTTTCTTTCCGTTTAATATGGTGGCCGTTTAGTTCAGAGGAGATTATTTTTTCAATCGTGATATCTTGGTGTGTATTCGTATTTTTTAAATATTATTGATTTATAAAGAGGAGAAATTTTGAAACAAAATCATTGAGATAGTGACTTTTCTTTGGACAAATTATGTAATTCATAATTTTAAATATAAAAAAAACGCTACATAAATAATAAGGTTTTAATTTTAGGAGGTAGGTACGAGCAGATATTTAAGTAGATACTTGTAAATCTTATAATTTGAGGGGAAATTTTGGTTTTGATTTATGAAAACGAGAAAAATAGACACATATCTTTTAAACAATAATTATAAGCAATAATTATTAGCCTGAAACACTCATCTACATTGAAAAAATCTCCCGAGAAAAGATACATGCCGCCGCGCTGACTGGATACAGACCCGCGTCCTTCTGATATTCGGTCAACTGCTCTTTAACCACTGAGCTGCGTTGGCTTATCTCCTACCCGCCAAATAATTCAATATATAAGTACTAGTGTTTTGTATCTTTTCTCGGGAGATTTTTTTAATGTAGATGAGTGTTTCAGGCAAATAATTTGAATTCCAGGCCCCCTAGCATGGTCGATCGATATAGGTTTTATCGAAAATGTCGGTAACTTGCGATCGTTCCCGAGCACGACTGCAGGCCAATAACGAACAAACAACAGTTCACAACGACTAAGGGTTCCTAATTTATTTGAGACAGAGCTACTTGTCATGTGATTGAAAGAAAAATATTTACTTGACTTTCATACCAATTAGAAAACAGATGGGAAAACGCGTTTTTGTCGCTACCGAGGTGAAAATAATAATTTTTTTTTTTTTTACAGTGAATAACCGCACAAGAATCTCAACTGCTCCCGTCTGGAGCCAGTGAGACTATGGCATCCCCAATTGGGGTATGTTGTGAGGCTGAAGGTAGTGGGGAGGGGAATGAGGTGGGGAAGAGGAAGGTTGGGAAGTACCTGGCTATTCAGATCTGGTCACCAAACATGGCTAAAGCCGTTTTCAAGCAACGTTTCAATTCTGAATGGTGGTCTTACACCAGGGTGATACTGATAGTATCTTCCACTCTGGAAGATGCCGCAAATATACTATATATTATTTTAAATGAATTAATTGTGAAATAACACAAATTAATCAAATAAAATTTATTTGCGCATGCCGGGTTTGAACCCGCGACCTCCGGACTGTGAGTCAATAGTCTTACCCACTGGACTACGGAGGTCGTCCAAAATAAATATAGAGTTTTAATTTTTTATTTAAATAGTGAAACTAATATACGTAAAGTTTGTTTTTTTTTTTAATATTATTTTTTCTATTCCATGGAAGCGAAGCCTTGCGCTTAGAAGAGGAGTGAGCATCATGATGTATTTAGCCATAATTTAAACCTAATTTTGTAGGTTTTATGAACTTTTACGAATGATTTTGTTTTATTATGAATATGGTGAAAAGTAATACTTTTGAATTTATATAACGAAGTAATTATAAAAAGGTTGTCATTAGTTTCAGAGATATAATGTTATGTTTTAAATTGTACCAGATTTGATAATTTATTGATAGTGTTATTTTCATCGATTGCCTCCATTAAACTTTAGGTTTTACAACATCTTTGTCAACAGTTTGAGAAGAGAAAATAAAATTAATTGTACTTTTGAATGTAGTTATAACTTTGTGGTTATCCATAGATAAATGAAACAATTTAACTTTGTTTGAACCACTTTTATATTTGAGTAAATCCGACCGGTTTCAGAACGACCGTTCCTTCTTCAGGGCAAATGTATATTGATTTGACAGTTTTGACCATAAAAATACATTGTTCCCATCCATATTTCAAAACTGTCAAATCAGTATACATTTGCCCTGAAGAAGGAACGGTGGCTCTGAAACCGGTCGGATTTACTCAAATATAAAAGTGGTTCAAACGACGTTAAATTGTTTCATTTATAAAATTAATTGGTTTGGATCGTGTCCATAAACTATTTCTAGTAGAAGAGATGAAAATTGCATCATTAAGAAAAGATACAAGTGTGCAGTTCGCACGTAGTAGATGTGAAACCTTTAGAAAACTAAAGTAGACAAGAGTGGGGAGGCTACGAAGCACCGCGCGAAGAGGAGACCGATTATTCTATCTCATTCTCTCGCAGCTAAATCCTGTAGATGCATGTGTTTGACTCTTTTTAGTGTCGCTTTTTCGTTTCATCGAGTTTCAAATTGCAATGATGTTAAAGAAGTTTTAACTTTAAAAATATTTTCTCTGCAAGAACCATTATTACTTTGTTATAATACTTACATTAAGGTGGTCCAAAAATTTTTTTTCATTATTTTTCATTTGGCCACCCCGTGAATTTGTTACACGTATTCATAGAAATAACATAGTAAAATTTCAGCGCGATAGCTCAAGTAAAAAGGGGTGCTCAATCGAGAGTTGTTTTTGAATTTTTTGTGTAAAATGCTTAATTTTTACTTTTTGCTACAGGCCAGTTTCGTGTGTTAAACTATTAAATAAATATTAAAATAAACTACTAAAGAGTTTTATAGACACATTTGAACAGTATTTGAAACTTATTTAGTAGACTGAGAAGTGAATCAGTGTAGTAAAATGTGTTCATCTACTCGAAAAAAATACGAAATTTTTCTACTTGGGGTTCGAAATATTGAGCCATTGTTAAGGCTTAACCAACATCCTACTCTTCGGCAAGTTTTACTCCGTTATCACTACATATTAAATGATTCCAAAAATGTGAAAGATTCCGCGCTTGTACTTATTCAAGAACTTATAAAAGTATGGAGCAAATCTAGTATTCCGACCAGATAACAAAATCACTGCATTGAAAAACTGATTAAGTTTTTTAAGAACTGGCTGCTATTAAATAAAAATAGAGGAAGAAATTCTGAAGCACAAAGAAAAGGAGAGTATTTGTTTAAAAAAGAACTAGACACACTTTTTGATATTGCCCATGCAAGCGCTTTGAATTTGATAAAAAAATATGGAAGACAAGAGCGTTTCTCATCGATCAAAGATGAGAACGTAAGATGATTATGATCTCAATTGACAAGAAACTAGAAAAAGTCAAAGAAAGTTCTCTAAAATGGAAACAAAGATCTGAAGAATTGAAAGAAATGGCTGCTGAAAGTAATGCTTCATCTTCGGTGGTGTCGAGACAAGAGTTAGAACTTGAGTGCAGCTTCAGTAGCACTTCAAATAATGCTAGCATATTAGAGGATAAGTCCAAAGATGAGTTTGTAGTGCGTTGAGTTGTCTACAAGTGACATATTTACACAATACGTTACCAGTGCGCTTGATCGTAACAAGATTTAAACTAATCAGGAGAGAAGAAAAACAAATTGTTCGATTTGTAAGTTATCATCTACACTAAAGTTTGAATCGAAGCGTCTTTGGCAGCAGATGCACCTGTAAATAACTTAATACTTTGGAATAGCTTAAAATTGTACGAATTCATTGATTCCGAAATCAGTGTAGCAGCTAGGGGTGTCTTAGAGCGTCACTTATGGTATTTGTCAGATGAACTAGTCGCATTTACCGTATTAACTGAGAAGCTGCCTGACGCTGAGAAACAGGCCATTGTTCAAAAAATAATTTCTGATGGCAGTAATCGTTCAGTACGAGGTGATTCTGCTAAGCTTGCCTCAGAGGTTACATTAGAAGCTTTTGCAATACAAACAACGTTGAAAACGCTCTTAGTTCTTGATGTCAAGGACTCTTTCTTGTAATTAAATCCTGAGACTTGGATTATCAATGTTGATTACCTTCAAGGCAAAAGCTGAGTCAAAAATTTGCGTGTTGTTAATGATACATCGGAGAGAGGTGTTAAACTATTTGAAGATTAAATACAACACGATACTCACTAAGAATGAGTAACAAAAGCAATTTTTACTTCACATCGTTGAACAAAACAGAAAAATCGTTTCTACTGAAACATTCAAAAAGGAGTTGACAAACATGTTTTTGAAAGATTGCGACTAATATTATGTTAATTATTGCTTTGTTACCAAATTTTGTTAAAATTTAAATACGTTTTATACTTATTTGGCTAAAATACTTGTAATATTAATAAACCTTAAATTACGTGTTTTACTTAAAATTCAGAACTTTTGTGAGAAACTTCTAACTCGATGAGCACCCCCTTGTATATAATATTGGGGGCTGAAATTTTTTACACATAATAGGAATGATAGGTGTAACAAATAAAATGGGTGGCTTCATCTATATTTGAAAAAATAAAATTTACTATGCAGGCCTGGACCACCTTAACTTACATCAACAATAATCCTCTTGTTGGTTGGTATGGAAATATGTGAAAGTATAATACCTACATTATTATAACGTTCAAACTACAGTAGTAACTCTTTCGCAGAAGGGGTCCCACTTGAGAAAAAATATCTAGAATTATTTGAATAAACACTTTTTCAATTTTTTGGTACCTATCTATGTTTGAGAACGCACGGCAAGAACCTGCAATTTATGCATCACGAAGATTACTCACTAAAGCGTCGATGACACGTGGCGAGTTTACAAGCTACTATTTACTAAGTTTAAAAGCGGGTAAATCGGCGAGTGAGATTGTCATGATGACACACAGTACTGTCCACTCGCTCAGAAGCGTAGGAAACTGAGGCCGCTGCTAGCGCCAGTAACAAGAATAACGACTAATTATTATTTTTTAATTTATAAACTAACGTTTAGAAAAGATTTTTATGCATAGCACAAAGGGTAACAATTATTATAAGCAATAATTGTCAGCCTGAAACACTCATTTACATTATAATAAGAATAACGACGCCTGCGTGAACTAATTCTTCAGATGTTTGACAGTCAAAATCAGCTGTTTATCGGGAGCCATGTTGGAAACATAAATAAACCAATCACGAGCAAGCGGAGCAAGTGTGTAGGCGAGTAAAGTTGACGATCTTTCAACTTTTTTTTGTAGATTGTTAAAAATCTGCTAGTCGCTGCTAGTTAGCAAGTAACACGTTGACACTGGGCGAGTTTACTAACAGATAGTGAATTTCCCAGATAGTAGCTTGTAAACTCGCCACGTGTCATCGACGCTTAAGACGCATTACCAAAATCTCCGGTCGAGGAGAGGGAACCTTTGCAGTAACCGCGTTCCAAATTTTACATAATTTTATGGATAGTCCATTCTTCCTGGAATGCTATAATTCGTTTGTGCCACACAAATACTTCCATAGGCGGCACCACGATCTGCTATGCATACCACGTGGCAGAATAGATGTATTGGCTCAGCACGGTATGATACGGGGCATTGCACTGCTAAACAACATAATATATTTTGATATTTTCAATATAAACCTTGAAGGTTTTAAGAGACATCAAAAATATCGTATGTCATACTTTGCATTGTATGGTTGTATAATTAAGTTTAAGAGTAAGAGCTGCCCGCCCTTTTTCATACAAAATCTAATTTGGATTTGCGGACAAAATACCCAAACTAACTGAATATTTTTTTTAATCATAAAATATTGGCCATTAAAGAATTCGATTTGCACGATTTTACAGGCAATTTTATATTATTTTGTGAGTAAATTGTAATTATGAAAAAAATAAATACTATGCTAATTTAATTCAAAATATAGTTTTAAATAAAACATGTGAAAAAGGTTTTTTTTTGTTAGAAAATTTTTTTTACACGCCAAATTTGTGTTTTATCATTTGTAATTTAAATTTAACGATGTCTATTTTTTTAATCATATTTGTATATACTTGCCGTATAATTGCCAAAGTTACCACTGAAATCATGATTTTTTAAAATTATTTAATGGCCTATTTTCATTTATTTTTTAAATTTTAAACAAAAATAAATAGAATGGGACACATCCATACTAGATGTTTGCTAAAGCTTTTGAATTAAAAAATATTATTAAATTTTGTTGAGTAATTTGGCCTCAAATAGAAAGTTAAGATTCGAATGAAAAGGCCGCGCAGCCATTCCTCATAATAATAATAATAACCTAGTATTTATATAGCGCAGTTTTGTGTTATTTCACTTCAAGTGCGTAAGAACTTACCACTTATATATTAACTTTTATTGTATTTGCGTTACCGTTCATGTTTACAGTAAGTGGATGCTGTTTGTTATACACAAAAAAGAAAAAAGCCTGAAAAATAATTCGAAATAATAACGGTACATATTATTCAGTTTTTGTATATTTATTGGGATATGTTACATTATTTTATTTTGCATATCAATACAAATCATGGAAGGATATGTTTTTCATACATTGTTTTAACTTATATGGAATGATGATCTAAGTTCAGCTACTTATATACATTTCAGGAAAATTGGGTTTTGTTTATTATATTTACAAATAGTCGGATCACCCAAACAATACTAAAATTAATAATTACATTGAAATACTGTTTTCATCAAACAATATTTTATAACGATAATACATAGGTACTTTTAATTGATTAAAGTCTACGATATTTTATCTGTATTTCATTACATTTTAATAAAATCATGTTTAGCACATTTTTCGGAATACTCTTTGTTTGGTATTTATTTAACTGAACAAAAAAACATTAAATTGATCTGGAAAAAAAATTGAATTAATCCTGATAAGTTTTATAGCTTAAAGTGAATGTTTACAAACACATGTTTGTAAACCATCTTAACAAGGGGTGTTATTTTATTGAAGGATTAAAAATATAAAAAAAATATATAAAATCCTATGATAGAAAACGTTTATAGCCTATGTTCGTACGTTCAAATAATATAACAATAATATAAAACCATAATAAACAATAATGTAACACACACGTTCAAATAACAAGGATATAATTATTGCTTTTATTGACATAATAAAAAAAAAACTAAAAATTTACGATCAGGCGTATAAACAAATAAATATCTTGATTATACATTTTTGGTGACATTGATTCACAATAAACTGATTTGTTTTTAAAAGATTTTTAAAATACATCTTTACTTTGCGAATAACATTATTTTATCAATCGAATTTATAAATTTAAAATTATTGCAGAAATATATTTATTACTATCGAAAATAATAGACCAAATTTGTAAAAAAATAATCTCAATAAATTTTTTCAGTAAAAATTAATACATAATCAACGTAAAATTTACTATTCATTGGGTAGTTTGTGCCAATAAACCACAAAGTATTTTGGTTCTATATATAATTTATAGGTAAATAGCTTCTAAATTCATCAATTTTGGCGTTTCGCATATTTCATCTAAGCTATTTCGTGAAATGAAACCAGTTGCATTATGTTTTTTTTTAAACATCAGTGTTTTTTAGGTTTTGGAATAATTTTTTAAAAACATTTATAAATTTTCAACGACGTGCTCGCAAATTTAAAGTGTAGCAATACACAATCACCCGCCGTATCTCTGCTACACAACAAGTTCCATCAAAGAAAACAAATAAGCATAACTTATTCTATCCTTAAAAAAATATCAGTGAGCTTCTGTTTCCGTTCTGTTATCACCTCGTTGGTGCGCCTGACAACCGGAAGAGCAGAGCTGATACGGCCAGGGCGATCACGGCACATCCTTTCGCGGAGCCTCCGGCACTTCCGACACTTCCGGCGCTGGATGCATAGTTGTAGAAATACTCCTTTGGCGCGCTGCGGTCACTCGGCATGAGGAAGTTCTCCTCTATGGAGTATGGGGCTGTAGTGAGGTGCCGCGGGTCTGTAAGAAAGAGTGTCGTGCTTTCATTATTTTATTATAGACAAAGATAAGATAAAATCCGCAAGTATACCATTGTAAACATCAGACTGGTGAAATGAACATGAAAGACTTTTTTGATTTCCGCTAAAATGTCTTGGTACCTACACAGTTGTTATTTAGAATAGAGAACTCCAGTCCAATTTTTTAAATTTTTTGTAATGAATAATGATCTTTTAAATTAAATAACTACATTTTATTCTTTATTTTTAGAGTTAGTTTTAATACATAGTTTTAATTTTAATTTTTCAAGACCCCCGAAAATCACCGCATGTATGGTGAATCGTGTGACGTCATCACTCCTGAAAAACTTGTATATTCAATCAGCTGATCTACTGCCGCCATTTTGAATTCCGCTGTTCGAAGTATTCTCCCTAGAAATAGCATTACAATTTTTTTTGTGTAGTAGTTTTTGAATATTTTCAATAATAGAGATAAACTTATAGGAGATACCTTTATTTCAATAAAAACAAGAACTAAATCTGTATAAACAGTATGTAAATAAACGAATAAATTAATACAATGGCTTGTGTCATATCATACATTCCCATACAATGACTTTACGGTGACGTCACGACACGTCAAACAGTGACGTCACCTTGATGGCGTTTTTTTACGATTCGATTAAAAATGGACTTTTTAATAATTTTAAAAACTCTGCGTTTAATATTATTAAATAGAACGTATTTATTAAGAATCTGCGTTTATTTGTTTACATGAACATATTTTTTTAAAGCCAGAATATTTTTCACTGGAGTTCCTTATTCTAAATATTGAAAACCTTTTTCTAAAAAAAAAAATCTTTTTTCAAAAACAAGGAAAAAAATATTTCACATGGCTTCGCTGGTCTCTCAGCTAACCGATCGATCAATCCCTCTCCCCTACCCTAACTGTTCAAAACCTATTTATTTTTTTTTCGGTTTAATTGAAAAAAACATGAACAATCACCGGAGGCATTTAAATTTACGTTTTTCGCTCCAAATAATGTCAGGAATCACTGATTAAAGTCAGTTAAGCACGTCACTTAACAACATATACATAACTACATATGCATAGTGAAATAAAACATTTCTATGTTCGCCCTCTCAATTCGCCGTATTTTGATACGACGGCGGTGGATTTGCGGATGTGCGGTTTGTTTGCTAGAACTGCAAATTAGTCCGAGTGAATTATTAAAAAAACGTAAGTTATGTCGTGAGATTAAACATTTGAAATAATGTAAATGCCGGGCAATCTAATTTAATGTCTCAAAGGTAATGTCTTGAATACTGCGATGTATTCGGAATATCTACAAAGACCAAAGAGTATTGGAGAAGGACGGGATGGCCATATATCGTTCTAGAATAGTTAAAGTTATGATAAGTTATTTCTGCCAGTGAGTTGTTAATCTTAAGAACACACTTTTTAATAATATTTATTTTTATGAGAAGAAATAATTGTAGGTAGGTACGTACCATTGGTTGTCCTTGCCAGCAAAACTTTCTTTCTGTAGATTGACATCTGCGTAGTTGTTATTGTGGCTAAAAGAAACAAAAATATTAGACTACCTATTATAAAATAACAAAGTACTAGTAGAAGCATTTTTAAACTTCACATCTGAAACGAAATCATGGATAAGTCTACACCCAGGCTACCACGAATGCTCCAACTTTTAATCATATATTTTAGTAATACTCCTGCCGACCATCGAAACAGCAGAAATGCGAATGCTTAGATAGTGTTAGCCTGGGTGTCACGGACATAAGCTGGAGGTACGACAGTTGAGATCGAATGGGCACATAAAACGTAGACCATTAAACCACACAGTGAAGCAGGCAATGTCTATGGAGCTTCATCGATAATCACCCAGAGGAAGACTAAAGAACTCCTGGATGACTCAATTCTCCAAAATACTTAAAGGAAACGGCCTGGATGAAGGCGATACTCAGAACCGAAGAAACTACAACCCGAGAACGAGAAGAGCAATGAGTTGGGACAGCGTAAGGAAGAAAATTTATTGGTCAACGGATTTTTACAAATTTATAAATCTTTTTTCTATACAATATTGATTCTATTGGCAAATGGGTCACTGCTCAGTTGTACATATTACGGATAAGCATTACAACAAAATTGAAACTGGACTTTCAATGAAGTTTGAACAGACCTACCTCTGTCAAAGTACTCATAGTTGAATATTAATTCAGTAGCAAAATTAGTTTGCCTAAAATAGGTTATTAATTAATATACTTTGAGTACAGACCAATAACGTGGAGAACTTTTCTTTGAAATTCATCAAATGTATCGAAGTATTTCCAATAAATAATTATCATTCTCTGAATTTAACATCCATGCGAACAGTAAAACTAGAGATTCAATTTCAAAAATTATGTTTTGTATTAAATATATATGCTATACGAAAATTGTTGTCGTTTCATAAAATTTTAACAAGACAAAATATATTAAATTGGTTACTTGATATTGTTGTTGTCGTAGCTTCTGTTGTTGTTGATGTTGTCGGGGGCATGGTGGCAACTTTGATTTCTGAAAATGAAACATTTTAATTTTAGTAGGAATTTATTTTAAACATTGTTAAAAATAATATTTTAAAAAAAACTTTAAATAGTATAAATCCATACACGCAACTCAAATAAACACTCTGTTTATACTAAAATTGTCAAAAAATTAAAGATCATTATTATTTTTTAAATCAGTAAATTTTTATTTATACTAAAAAGTATATGTGAGGAGGACTAAGAAATACATTATCTATACTTAAATTTAGCGTTATATTTTGTAAATATAATCATTTTATGAAGTTGCTAAAATAAAAAAAATATCACATTTTAGGCAGATATTTAAGGATCGGGAGGTATTGTTGAGGGAGACCTTTTCCGGGTTCATGGGGTAAGGTTTGTCTAGGTCTTGGAGGCGGATGACCAAGACACACTGAACCCCAGATTCCTACCCACCCCTTACACACTTTTCCTTCCCAGATCTCTCCTCTCCTTCCCTTCCGTTTAAAAACCCTCCACACAGCATCCCCAAAGATGACATAGGCCCTGAGGGAAATTATTTTCCTCAGGGCCTCCTGTGTGAATCTCATGTAAAAAAAAATCCTTTCCAGCAGGACTCTCTCGACACAACGCCTTGCACCGCGGTGGGAGGAATGGATTATACGTCCGTCATTTCTGGATATACTGACAGTTTCCTACAGACCTCTCAAACCAGAAATTTCTATTCTTCATTTTCTCAAAAATTCCCTCCACACTGCATTCCCATGGATTACTGACTGTGAAAGAAATTATTTCCTGTGCAGAGTTAATGTAAAATAAAATAAGTACCATTAAGATGCTGGATTTAATCGAATTAATTTAATTGAAACAATGAAAACCTCGCCCATGATATTTTTTTCAAATATAACTTTGTAAACGCTACATACTTTTATTTTGATACTTTGTGCCGATTGGGTTTCGCTACAACCGCAGCTTCTTCGGGGCAGTGTTTTACTCTGCTAAAGTAAAGTTACATGTGTTATTTTTTATTTATTTTTTTATTAGTAATAGAAGGTACATAAATTACAAATAATTTTTATACAGTAATTAATTACATAGTAGAATATTTGATGTACCCCCATAATTAAGCAAGGCTTGTGTGTATGGGGGGGGTGTTATTGTATTGCTTTTTTTATATCATTCAGTTTAAGTTTTCAGTATAATTTTTGAGGTGAGTTTTAAAATTTTTTATATTGGTATTCATGTTTCTAATTTTTTCTGGTAATGAATTAAAACATTTTGCTCCGAGATATTTATGACTCAATTGTCCAATTTTTTTTTTACATTTTGGAGTGGGAAGTATTGATGTTTGTCTAAGACTTCTGTTATTTTTAAAGGGTGCAACTTGATTTTTAATATTATCTTTATAAATTTGTAATGTTGCATGATAAAAGTATAATGCACTTAATTTTCTAACCTTAAATTGTTTGAATAAAAGTTCTGACGAATATGAGTAGGGTTTTTTTTTAAATTGTTTTTATTATTAGTTTTTGTGATATGTAAATTGTTTGTGTTTGATTTTTATATGTACCGCCAAATCCTATAATGCCGTATTGTATAATTGATTGACAGAAAGCGAAGTATGTGGTTCTAAGTAATTTTTCGTTTAAAATATCTCTTAAACATCTAAATATATATGTTAGTTTCCTTATTCTGTTGTTCAGAATGTTTATGTGTGGAGACCATTTTAAACGCTGGTCTATTGTTATGCCCAGGTACTTAATATCAGTTTTGCTTTCTATTTTTGAACATGATATATTACATTTGTGGTTTTCTGTATTTGTCACAGAGTGGATAATTAAGTTTATTTCTTTAGGTGTTTCTTGTTTTTTAATGAAAAATGGTAAATAATAGGTTTTTTTAGAATTTAAAGTCAACAGGTTTTTATCAAATCATAATTTTAGTGCATTGATATCTGTATTTGCCATTTTGTTTAATTCAGACCAGGTGTTTGCTTTTAGTAGTAGAACTGTGTCGTCAGCGTAGGAGACAATGTCTCCATATTTAGAAATATTGAATATATCATTGACATATGTAATAAATAACAATGGTCCCAAAACTGTACCTTGGGGTATTGAAAAATCGCTATATTTTGAATCGCTGACTTGATTTAGTAATTTTACTTGTTGTGGTCTTTCATGTAAATAACTAGCTATCCATGCTAAGACTTTCCCATTAATTCCTATAGATTTTAATTTATTTATTAATTTTTTATGTGATATGCTGTCGAAAGCTTTTTTCAAGTCTATAAATATTCCGATACATTTTTTATCGGAATCTAGGGCCGTATATAAATAGTTGGTTATTTTTGCTATCGCGTCGTGAGTACTTGTATTTTTTTTTGAAGCCGAATTGATTATCATTAATTATTTTATTTTCATCTAAGAATATCCAAATTTGTTTTTTTACAATTTTCTCATATATTTTTGATATATTTGATAGAAGGGAAATCGGGCGGTAATTTTGTGGATCTTTAGGACAGTCTGTTTTATAAATGGGAGTTATAATGCTCTTTTGTAATTATTGGGAAACTCGCCATTTGCTAGACTTAGGTTTATTATATGTGTTATTGGGAGAATTAAGTATGTTTTCATCGCTTTTATTGTCTTAGCATTTATGTTATCAAAGCCGGGGGCAGAACCTCCTTTTAGTTCCGAAATAGTTCTGTCAATGTCGGCTTCTGTGACTGGCTCAAATTTATTTATTTGACATTGTGTTCTGTGTTGTGGATTTGATATATTGGTCGAATTTATGGATTTTGCTAGGTTTTTTCCAACGTTATTAAAATGGTTATTTAAAATATTACAACATTTTTTTGTGTTATTTTGTACATTATATATTAATTTTCCATCTGATATTTCGGATATGTGCTTATATGTTTTATTTTTATTTATTATTTCATTTATTGTTGACCATATTTTTTTATTATTGTCTTTAGCTTCTGTTATAATTTTTGAGTAATAGTCGTTTTTCGTTTTTCTAATTAGAGTAGTTAATATATTTTTATACTTTTTATAATATAATACAATTTTATTGTTAACTAGTGGTCTTTGTGTTATTTTATAAAGTTTATTTTTTTTCTAATGGCTTTTATTAATCCTAGAGTAATCCATGGTTTAATTTTCTTTGTTTTTGAATTGGGGACGATCTGTGTTGTTTTTGTTGCTTCTAAAACGTGTTTAGTTAAAGTTTTTTCAAACAGTAAGGCACTTTGGTTGGTGCATTTATTTTTTAAAACTTCTTCCCATTTTTCATTTATTAATGATTTTTTTAATAATTCATAGTCTATTTGGGAATATGGAAGATTTAATTTGGGTATTGTGTTTAGTTTTTTATTTGTCTCATGTAATATAAGACACGCGTAATGGTCAGTTATATTAGTTTTCCAAACAGTAGATTTAATATTTTTTATTTCATTTAAATGTATATTACACCAGATATGGTCTATACATGATGGAGTTTGGTTTTTAATTTCTCGAGTGTTACTATTAATACAAGATTTAAAGTTGAGGTGCGTCATTATGTTAATGAAATTATTTTTTTCTATTGAATTATGGTTAGCAGAGATGTTTATATTGAAATCACCACATACAAAAGTAAGAATTTTCGATAATTTGCTTAGATATTCATATAGTTCATTTATGAACTTAGTTATGTTTGATTTGTGTGTTCTGTACACTGTTATAATTCTGTATAATTTGTTTTTTAATTTTATATCTATTTTTAGACAATTTACATGTTGTATATCAATTTCTTCAATGTTAATAATTTCACACTCGTCATGAACAAATATAATTATACCACTATTTTTATTAATTGGTGTTGTTGTTGCGATGCCATTGTAGTTGGGTAGTGCATTAATGTGTTGATCGTTATTACAGTGCGTTTCTGTTAACACTATGCAGGCGGGCGATAAAAACAGATCATTTATATTTATCAAAAATTCATCAAGGTTTTTTGCGATGCTTCGAATGTTCATGTGTAGTAATAAAAAGGGGGAACTGTTTGTAACGCACCACTTATTAACTTCTTTGATATTTTGACATATTTCTTGGTTTATTTTGTATTTTTCGTCAATTTGTTTTACTATGTATTCGGTCATTTTGAATTATAATTAATTTTTTCTTGAGCAAAGTTAAGCATTTTCAATCTGTGTTTGCATTTTTCACTATTTGATTTGTGGTCTGTTGGAGTCGTAGTATTAAATTTTAAATTAAGTTCTGTGCAATTAATGCATTTTGGTATTTCGTTCTTATTGTTGCAGTTTTTTAGGTTATGTTCACCCGCACAATGAAGGCATATTGGTTTGTTCGGTGGTTGGAGGCAACGCATTGCTGTGTGACCATATTTTTGGCAATGGTAACACTGCATTAGGGGGTTGCAATCCTCTACTTTAATTTGGTAAAATCCAAGGTTTACGCTTTTTTTCGAAATTAGAAGATTTCTGAGATTTCCACTGGTTTCGAGAATTATATTTTTTTGTTTAAATTTTTTAATTTGTATGGTTCCTTTGTATTTTATCTGGTTTGGGTCCATTTCGTAAATAATTTTTATGTCTTCATTTTGCAGAATCAAATCTGATATAAATTCTTCTTGTGTATATTTTTCGTCTATTCCTTTAAAGATCATGCACGGTCTTTTTTTATCAATGCTTTCAACGTGTATTCCTTCAAGTTTTAACTTTGTAATTTCATTTTTGATGTTGGCCATATCATCCGCTTTTTGTAAATTTATTATTAATTCATTTTTTGATGTCTTCCTGATGCTACTTACTCCGATTCCTAGTTTAGATATTTTGATGTTCTTCGTGATGGTTTCTTTTATGTCTTCGTTATCATTTTGAGTTTTAATTATCATGGGGTATACAGGAATATTGGGTGTTGTGTTTTTTCCACTGGTGATGCTAGCGTAACTTCTCGTAGTAGCATTGTTTTCCAGATTTTGATATTTTTCTAAGTTACTGATATATTTTCTATCACTGCTGATAATGTTTTCTTGTAATTCAATTATTTTATTTTGTAATGACAGACTCTCTTTGTTAATAGCATCTTCCAATTTTGTTATTATGACTTCAATCGTATTTTTTGTTTTCTGGTCCTTGATAGTCTGAATTTTCGAAACCTCATTCTTCAACTCACTTAGATAGCTCGCTACCGTCATTTTTGGTTCTTTAATTTGGGTTCAAAAATGCCCCCACTCTATTTAAAATTTAAAATATTGTCTCTTGTTACAGTAACAGCCATAACCATATTCTGTTAACTTTTTGTCTATGGCTTCAAATGTCACTTATCTTCAAACTTCAAATTCAAATTCAAATGGTTTGAAATTTAAATATCACTTGTCATGTTAATTTCAAGATTTTGTTTTTAAATTCACTCTTATACATAGTTTATGTGTTCTCACTGTGATTATTTATTAATTGGAAAACGATCCACTTTTTTAATGTGATACACTTAGTTTTGTGTGAAAAACATAATCTAGATATCGTTTTTTTTTTTACTTTTTGTAGGACAAAAATATTTGGTTACTTATGAAAAACTCCATAGATAATTCAAATATAAATAATATATGGTTTAAAACAAAAAAATATTAAAATTATGATGTCACATGATAAAGTATCTGCTTCATATGAACAAATAAATTTTTCAAATAATTAAAGCACGCAATCAATTTTACAATTTTGTTAAATTTTTTCATTTTTTAATTTATGTATTTTTTTTTAAAGCGCACTATTTAGTATTTTGTATTTCTATGAAAAATTTGAAATTCTTTTTTTTATATGAATACCGCACAAGAGTCCCAACTGCTCCCATCTGGAGCCAGTGAGACTATGGCATCCCCAATTGGGGTATGATGTGAGGCTGAAGGTAGTGGGGAGGGAGGGAGAAAGGAAGAGGAAGGTGGGGAAGTACCTGGCAACATTTCAATTCTGAATGGTGGTTTACACCAGGGCGATACTGAGAGTATCTTCCACTCTGGAACGTCCCGCAAATATATCATATATTATTTTTAAATGAATAAATTGTGAAACACACAAATTAATCAAATAAAATTTATTCGCCACGCCGGGATTCGATCCCGCGACGAATCAAGCGCCTTTCCGCTGCACTACGCCGGCCATTAATTTTTTCAAACTAAATATTGAATAATCGCTAGGTAATCCTTAACCTTAGAAAGATAATCTACGTCTTAGAGACGTAAGCGGTACACAAGACTTGCTGTCTTTTTTATATCGCAGCGTAGCGCGCTGTCGATCTCAGTTAGCTCAGTTGCCGAGTAGTAAAGTACACTAATTACGGTAAATACATTCACCATACGTTCGAAAGACGTACGATTACCTTTTGTGTATCTTTCAGACTTGAAAAATGTAATGTAGCGAACAAAGAAATTAAAAATCATTATAATTATTAAATATATCGACTGATTAGCATTTAAACTTTCATAACATATACAAAAATACGATTTAGACATAAAATGATACATTATTTTTCATTTAAAAAAGGAATTAATATTTTGGAGTTGATTTTTAAGAGGTATAGAGAATTTTATAATTTTTTAATTTAGTACTTACATTAAATTGTTTATATTTTTTTTGGTTTTATTTAAAAACAAAACCCAAAACTAATTATTCAACAACCTTTAAACTGTGTAAGTACGATAAAATATGTCAAATATAAACTTTTTATCTTTAATACGTCACTAAGACGTATACCTTTAACGTAGGTAAAAATAATATAATCTTTCTGGGGTTAAGGATGCTTTCAATTATTATTTATTTACATAATCAAGTTACCGATTGGACAATATGATGTACCATAATCTTACAAAGGATCCCAGATAATTCCGTACTGCCTTAACGCAATCATAAATTAACGATCCTTTCGTGGTAAATGTTCAAGTAAATGATTCTCAAGGCTTAGTTTGCTTAGAGTAAGTAGATATCTGTGTTATGAAAGGTTTTTCTGCGAATTATCTTTTTTTCGAAACGGAAAAGCTTGAAAAGATATCATTTGCATTACGTGACGTTCTTTTTGTAACGAGCTGAATTACGCAAATCATTTCGGATAAAGACAAAGTATTTTTTTTTCCACGGAGGAATTTGTTTTACATTTTCTTTTATAGTTTATTATGATTTTTGAAAAGTAAATATTAAAAAAAACCTATTAGAGAAATATTTTAAATAGGCTGTGCCTATCGACATTTTTATACCAAATATTTGTTTTTAAGAAGACATTTTCCATTTAGATTTGGTTGATTAATTTAAATTGTAATATTTACCAACTTCAATATAACTGTCAATGGTTCTACGGTTCTTAAAATTACTAAAATGACTTGCATTCCTGCGGTAGTGGGCAGATAGTGAATAATCATGGGATATTTGAATTCCAATTGTGAAAAAGACAATTAATATAATTTTCTGTTGAATTATTATATTGTGGGTTGAGTAGGTACCCACTATTTCGCTTCTGTGAATTATTCACAAAATAATCATTTCTAATTTTGATATTAGCACTAAACTCGAAGCAAATCCCAGTTCTAGAGTTATTTTTTTTTCAGGTTCTTCATAAAACAGTTATGCACCAAATTATTACGGAGAAGATTACAAAATTTAAGAGAAAAAAAATCCAAGGGGGCAGTTTCACTATGTTGAGACGTAATTCTAAAACTGAACTCTCTTTAGGTAACATTGAAGGTGTCGATGCTCAATGCAGAATCGTTAAGCAGTTGAATTGCTCTGTTTAATGGCGCATCCTGAAAGGATGAAGTTCTCGCTTTCGGAGCATAAAAAAGTGCGTGGGATCTCTCACGAGTATACACATAGTTAGAGACATATAGTTTAATCTCCTTCAACATAGGTGGATTCAGTACAGTACCGGAGATCAGCTTAAAAAAATGTTTCCCCAAAAGTTTTTCGGCGGGCTTCTAAAGTATTAAGATCGAGCATTCCTGTTAAGAACAACGATTGATACATGAATGGGTAGTATGTATATTCTCTCATATACAGGTAACGCATAAACCTTTTTTGTACTCTTTCTATTTCTAGGATATGGTTTTGTTCAGAGGGGGCCCAAATAATGGAGCTGTATTCCAGGATGCTGCGGACAAGTGCTTCATATATTCTTCGTATTGCATTGAACCAGTTCATTGAACCAGCGTTACAGACAACCGAAATTAATATTTTCAACTGTCATTATTACATAGTTTCCAGGGTTCCTTATTCTGACACGAAATATTTTTAAAAATTCTATTGCCGTATTTCATGTTAATATTCCGTGTAAGATAGAATTGAACTAAAATTTATTATGTAGTAATACTTTTCTTACAAACGGGTGTTAAGGGATGTACTTGACATACATTAATCAACGATTCCTGACGTCATTTCGAGTATAAACGTTAAAATATAATTAAGTATTGGAAAGTTAGGATAGGGAGGAAAGGGCGACAAAATATCCTAAGGAGAAAACATCCTCCAATAAAATATTTACTAAAACCTAACCTAACCTAATTTTACATTTTCCATTTTTTTAACAATAGTAGGATATTTTGTCGGAAGGTATGTGGTCGGGGACATTTTGTCGCGGGATGAAAAGTCGCGGAAACTGACGGATATGAGTGAGCGACCAGTGAAAACATGTTATAGAAATAATTTTTCTTTTAGAAAACAAAAACACCATAAATTCACTTTCACAGGAATAACTGATTAAAGTAAGTCCAGTACGTCTCTTAACCGCTTTTATACTTAAAAACGTTAAATACATATATTGATATATTATCTCTCAAAAATGGCAAGCCTTAATTCTTACACCAATGAAACGGTAAAAACGTGAAATGCCATTGCGTTGGCGGTTTCCTGACCCTCTAAGGCTTCACAGCATCCGTTCGACAGGTCCTTTGGTGCAAAGTGTAGTACTAGAAACATAACGCCCACCGATCTCGATAACGAACCACAAAACTACCCTTGCAAACGCTAGAGCCGAAGCGGGGGTAAAATTCATCCAGACAGAAAGCGTAATATTTTTACGATGTGCGCTTTGAAGTGATTTTTGAAAATTATGTTGCACGTATTTATTCGTAAGTGCCCCGTACTTTTACTATACTCATCAAGTTGACGAACTCATTAGGCAAGACTTAATTGATGGGAGAGTGGTTAAGTAACTTTAGCCATCTATTTGTAGCCAGTAGTGGAGGGTAACTTTCAACCATAATAAGGCTCTAGTTTAGTGGTTAGAAATTATCTTTTAAATATTGATGCAATTCTCCCTTCTGGAACAAACTTTATAATATGCATGTAACTACAAGCTGTTGAAATAATACGAAGTAAATTATTATATTTTCGAAGTCTTAAAATGTTCATTCCCGCAATTTTGTTACACTACAGCACTCTTTAAAATTTATATGAATATGCTTAAGTTCTACATAATCTTTTCAAATATTTAGTTGATAATCCAAACTTGCTTGCATAGGCTTTTGGATTCCACTACGTAAAACTAGAAATGGAGATTTATCTCAATGCAGACATTCCAGGAATAACTACCGTATGTATTCCTCTTTGCCAGAATATTACTGGAGGGAAATAATTATACAAAGTCAGTGGAGATTATCAATTTATCATTTAAAAAACAGCAAAATGTTCTTACTGAGGTGGTTCAGTTACGTATATTTTTTTACTATTCTTTTGTAAAAATCCTTAAAAAGGGCGTTAATAAAAAATAATTAATAAATATACCTATACTAAATTAATGGCACTTAAAAATAAATTAAAAAGAATATATATCTTAGTAGGGCGTTTCAGATTCATTCTTCTATCCACTTGCGCGTCATATATTTTAGTTAGTTTACTGTACAAGGGCATGAAGTTTTATAATACGCTACCAGAAACTTTAAAGTCCGCACCAATTGGAAGGTTCTAGATGTAATATAGGAGCTTTAACAAACTGAGCTTTAGCTTAGTATGATACTTCAAGTTTATTTCTAATCTAACAGTAATTGTTGATTTTTTCCCGTCCGCCACTTGAATTCCTCCCAGAAAAAATCCTGGATCCGCCCTTGTCTATCTATACATACTTTTCAGATCTACCTACTCTAAAATTATGGCCTAACACGACACGGTTATGACATAAAGGCCAGAAGATGTCAACATTTATTATTAGTAGACTAATATACCCACCTACCTACCTAGTAAAAAAGGAATGCTTCTCTGAATGCAAAAGTAAAAAAGTAATAAATACACAAGGTGGATCACTCAACCTTGTTGAACAAGATTTTAAAGATTGGTATTCACGGCAATCTTTATCGTTGGCTCTCTTCTTATATCTCCAACCGTAGTCAAATAGTAGTGGTTGCTAGATTTAAATCCGATTCTGTTGCTGTTACATCAGGAGTTTCTCAAGGCAGCTTGTTGGGACCATTATAATTTAACATCTACATCAATGATGTTGGTAACTGTTTTTTAAACTCGCAGACCATCCTGTATGCAGATACATGAATTTTTTTTTACCTATAAACTCAATCGAGGACTGTCAGAAGCTGCAAGATGATTTGCAACGTTTGAACACGTATTGTAATGTCCATTCTCTGGAAATAAATATATCCAAGTGCTTCGTCGTGCGCTTCACCAGAAATAAAAACATTTTTATCCATGAAAACTCAGTTAATCATCAACCATTATCCATCAAATCAGAAATTAAGGACCTTGGGGTTATACTTGATAGTAAACTGAATTTTAATAAACATATCGACCATATAGTAGTCGATGGTATCACCTCTTCCTCACACTCAATAAATGCTGGCGTCCCACAGGGATCGGTTCTGTCTCCGACTTTGTTTTTGTTGCACATCAACGACCTTTTGTCATGTGCACCAATTCATTGTTACGCGGATGACAGTACAGTTCATGATAGCTTTTTGTTTGACAAGCCCCCAAAGGGCTCACAAACTCCAACAGCTCGTAAGGCTTTGAAGCAAAGAATGGACGGTTACCTCGAGAGTGTTTTCTCTTGGGGTAAAAATAATCTCGTTGAATTTAATGTTTCAAAGACCCAATCTTGTCTGATTACGTCTAAAAGGGATCGAAATGAAAATCTAGTCGCTTTCAATGGAAGCAATCTTCCGAACAGGCCCTCCATTGATATGCTTGGTGTAACCCTAAGTGACCAGCTGAGGTATGGGGGCTCCATCGAAGCCAGAGTAAAGTTAGCCTCCCAAAAACTGGGCGTACTGTACAGGACCCGCAGATACTTTAATAGTACACAACTGCTAACCCTGTACAAATCGCAAGTGCGCCCCACGGTTGAATTTGGCAGCCACCTCTGGTCTGGAGCTCCAAAATACCTGAAAAATACCCTCGACTCTGTGCAGAAACGGGCGATCCGTTTGATCTCCTATCTTAACAGACGGATTGCAATCTTTAGAGCACAGGCGTCGGGTGGGAATGCTATCCTTGTTCTACCGGTATTACAATGGAAGATGCTCCGAGGAACTAGCATCATTGATCCCTTCGGCATCGGTGCAAAGTCGGGAAACACGCCAAACGCGTGCCCAACATTTGTACACAGTTGACATTTGTCACATGAGAACGGGTCGTTTCTTCGACTCGTTCTTGTGTTCAACAGCTCGGCTGTGGAATGATTTGCCGGCCTTTGTGTTTCCTCCTTCCTACAACATGGGTCTCTTCAAGACCAATGTTCATTCCTTCCTCTCCTCAAAAAGACCCTCCACACAGCATCCCAGATGACATAGGCCCTGAGCGAAATTATTTTCCTCAGGGCCTCCTGTGTGGAGTTAATGTAAAAAAAAAAAAAATATATATATATATATATATATATATATATAGTCACTAATGCATCTTCTATGCTTGGTTTCATGATCCGTTCCTGTAAACAATTCAAAGATCTTATTTCTTTCAAAATACTATACTTCTCATACGTTCGTAGTATACTTGAATACGCATCTCAAGTGTGGAACCCAGGCTATACAATACACAAAAATAGAATCGAAAGTGTTCAAAATAGATTCTTAAGGTACCTTAACTTTCGCTCTTTTCGATCTCACGTTAGTAATGAAGACTCTGCAAAGTTCTTCAATATGCAGACGTTATCTTGCCGAAGAAATATAGCAGATACGGTTATGTTATTTAAAATTACACGTAACCTAATTGATAGTCCTGATCTTCTTCAACGCCTATCATTCCATGTTCCAAATCGCAACAGCAGACAGTCACTTACTTTTAATCTCCCCCTTTGCAAGACCAACTCCAAACAGAACTCATTTATCTATAGATCCACACATTCATTTAACTTAAATTATTACCACAATGACATTTTTAACGAGACTTTACATGACATAAAACGAAGACTCACTAAGCAACATGACTCAAACTAGAAAGTTTAATCCCTATATATTCCCATCCTTTGCCTCTTAATCCTAATTCTATGTTCCTCCTCCTTTCTCCCCTTTCAAATTTGTAAAAAAAAAAATTTAATTTAAGAAAACACCCTTACAACGTTACAATGTCATACTTTATTATTCATTCACTGTCATAAGTGGAAAGTTCATAATTGGCATAATTAAATATCTTACTATTGTTTTATTTTGTAATCTCAGATTTGCTGTCAACTTTCCCTAAAATAAATAAAATAAAAATACATATTCTTCATATTCTGCATGAAATGTTGAAAACTATTTTTCTTCCAAGAAAATAGGTATCATTCCACAATATTACTTTGCATTCCAATAATAAAACCTTCGGACCCTTTGAGGGTTGACAAAGGCCGAGGGATACGCAACGAACTGCGTTTCCTTGTTTCATCACCCCCAACACTCGGAGTAACCTACCCTTGCCACTCGACCCCATTTCCACCCCATACTTATTTATGGTCGTTCGCGCTTCTCACGAGTGGAAAAAATTTTTTTTTTTCTTGATTTTATACAAATTTCTATCTCCGTGTTTTGTCACTCTTGGATTACATTTTTTATTAATGAATATGTTTATATTTACCCTTTTTAACTTAAAAAAATAAAATATTTATGCCTCTTCCGTAAAAAGTCAGGACCGGTTGTTTCGCAGAATTTGAAAAATTCAAACAATTTCTAAGCTATTTTCATGTTCTGTAAATGTTCCATTCCATTTTGTGCAGCAAATGGCCCATAATGATAAAATAACAGAACTTACAGATAAAATGTGTAGTTTGATGAATTGTTCAAATTCTTGTGTTTCACGGAAATTCACGTGTAACAAAGTCATTAATTGGCCATTCGGTAACTTATACTCTGTTGACATTTTAAAGGTCCTCGTTAAACGCCGATTCTAGATGCGTTTCAGTTTCTAACAAATTGTAATAAGCTAGCAAGCATAATAACATGAGAGTAGTCCTCTTGCTCTGCTAATCACAATTTGAAGCTGAAACGGACTTCGTGAAGTCATGTCGGTTCTTTATATTGCAATATATTTAAGAAAAAAACAGATATTCTTAAAAACACGTTTAAGCAATTTACATTTGATTTTGTTTTCTTGAATGAATTAATGAAAATCTTGGAAGTAGAAACAAACCCACTTCCCAACATCCAATAGAGTTAAAACTCATTGAAATCTAGACTCTTTGTCGATGATAATACATTCTTTCAACCTTTGGTGGCACTTATACACACACAAGCATTTCTATGAAATTGGCTACTGGCCGGCCCAAGAGATGGCGCAACGAGGTTGAATATTGAAAATAGTTGTATTGAAATAAAAAAATAAAAATTATTTTATCGAAGGACGCAAATACTTTGTGGTGTGACATTATATTTTAAATGAAAAAACACTTTGTAAAACACCACTTTTTATTTGAATTAATATTTAACAGCCAACCAGGTTTCGCTTAGCTCAAGCTTCGTCAGGGCTTATTACATCAACTAAAAATAATTACATACAGACACTTATATAAAAGAAAATAAAAGAATGAGTGAAAGAGATTGCAATACTTACTGACTGAGGTACCATATTATTAAAAAAATGCTTACCGTAGAGTCTAATGGTGCCATCGGCCTTTCCTAGAGAATTAGTTGACACACACATGTATGTTCCCAAATCTCTCTTGCTGAAACTCTGTATCGTCAGCTGAAGGTGGACCTTGTAGGGCCCCATCTTTACTTCTGTTATTATGTGCTTCTTTCTGCAAAAAAAGGTAGAATCTAAGAAGTATCTTTTATAGGATAAAATTAAAGATTTCAAAATATTGTATATAGATTTTCGATAAAAGGCCTTACCAACAAATATGTTTGATTTTTACACACCTGTAAACAACCATTTAATGAACAGTAAATGGTTTTTTAACAATTGTGTAAAATGTAAAACAAGTTTTTTAGTATGGAGGAATATCGTTACTTAGGTAACTGTAGGTAAATAGTATTCTTCATCTGGTCTCAGAAGTACATAAAAGATAATGACTGTTGTATTCGTGTTTCCTTCATGTTTGTTCAATTAAATAAAAACATATACTTTAATGTGGATACCACACAGGAGTGTGTGCCAAGACCTAGTTGTTTTGCGGTCCGTCCTCTCTGCCTACCCCTGCGGGGAAACGGCGTGATGGTTAGTGAGTTAGTTATTAACCAAACGTGGCGAAGACTAATTGAAGCCACTTTTAAATTCTAAATAGTTGTCACCTGGTTCACGCGATGTTTCAATCTTAAGAGGAAACCTGGTGGCGTTTTGTCTGTACATTTAAACGTATTCCTCAATTTCCTGTCTAGATTTTGACACTACTACAATTTTTTTAATATAATATAGATATCGACCTCTAAGATTGTCCCTCCAAAAATCATTAAAATTGAAATTAAAGCCTGGTTTGAACGTCATCAACGGACGGTTAGCGTACAAACTAGACAATTTATTTTAAAAAAATCTTAAAAATCGGTCTAATTTTGGAGGAGAGAAATGGGGAATACAAAACCTCGATTTTGATGATGTTATTTAGGTATTATTAACCTGAGGTGAAGTTGTCTCTTTCGCTCAGTATTCGGGGAAGTAAAAACGACTAGTGACAGCAACAATTTGGTAAAACACCTATTGTTAAAATTTTTCGGCGACCGGATTTGCTCTTAATGGTGGTCTTACACAAGGGCGATACTGAGAATATCTGCCACTTCTTAAAAACATAGAATAACAGATTTATTGCTTCTTTAAAGATAAAATCGATCTTCGAAGTAATGAAATATTCATGTTGTTACTTTTTTCTAATAAATTTGGAATTTCTGTATGTTATATTATTATCTCCCACAACAATAATTGAAGCTGACAAGTGAGCCATGAAATTAAGAAAAAAAAGTTTCACTTACCCAGTAAGTAAAACATCTCCTCTGTTTTTGACCCAGTAGTTGATGGTGTTAGGGAATGCCTCCACGAAGCACTGCAATCCAACATCAGTACCCAGCGGAGCCCCGTGGAGCTGGGTTGGCACAATTATCACTGGCGCAACTGAAAAATGAACCGATGTAATCCAAACACAAAAATACTTTTCATTCATAACTCGGTAATATTATTATTTCTTTAAAATAAAATAAATAAGCATGTCGTCTTTTGTTATTCAGTGGTACCTACAGCCTCACTGCACACTCCTTCCGAACACGTCATCATTGTTATGAAAAACATTTGTAAGTAATTAGAAAGACTCTTGCAGATATAAATAAATCGACTTTAGTTATAAGGCCGTAGACCCTCCCTAAACGTTAACTTTACCAACGAAGACGTACACCAGAAACAATCCTTTGGGAGATCAACTGGCGGAGAGATATACTGTCCGTGAGGTCTACTATCTGGGGGAATAATTATCGGGGAGCCAACAGACGGGGGGGAGGGGAATTTCAGTTTGAAATCATCTTTAAATAGTCATTAAAAGTGATGAAAAAAATCGGTTAAATAAGTTACGTTAGGTTAGGATTATGGGCTATTTTTTTGATAGCTTTTAATGACTTTTCAAAGAGGTGTTGAGTTGACCTGATTCTGAGTTGGCATGGAACCGATTTATATATCTTAATAGTAGGAAGGTAGATGAAATAGTCTTACAGTTGACATTGAGGGTGATTCGTTTGCTGACAGCCGGCGGGACGTCGTTGGAGGCAATGCAGAGGTAGGCGCCCATCTGTCTTCTCTCCAACTTTACCAAAGTCAGGCTGTCTCCGGCGAAGGTTTCCGCTGAAATTAATGATATAACAAAAAAATGGGACAAAAATAATACAGACATCCTGTAAAGATAATAAATTATTGTTAAAAATAGAAAAATGGGACAAAGTGATAATTTATTGTCTTTACAGGATGTCTGTATTATTTTTGTCTCATTTTTTGTTAGGTTAGGTGAGGTCAGGTTAGGTAAGGTTAGATAAGTTTGGTTGGTTTAGGAGATTTTATTTTGGGGGATGCTTTGTCCGTAGGATATTTTGTCGGGGATATTTTGTTGCGGGGTGAAAACGCGGATTACCCTACTACTTGAATGGACTCCAGATACTAATATCTACAGCCCTTATGTTTGACGAATATCTACAGCTCATATGTTGAACTAATATCTACGAACTTCAGAGTGTTGATTAATATCTACAGAGCGTAGGTTGAACTAATATCTACAGAGCGTAGGTTGGACTATCAGCTAAATGTGTCCAATAGTCCGATATTAGGGATTTTTACATACATACTTACATAAATTAAGTTTTTTAAACTGCATACGCAATATTACGTTATTCCAATATGCTATACATAATTGCAAATCCAACCTCTGACAGTACTGTAGATATTCGTCAACACTTTGGTTCTCATAGATATTAATCAACAGTTTGAGCTGTAGATATTCGTCAACACTTTGATTCCCATAGATATTAGTTCGATTTTTTCAGTTTTTGGAATTCCTGTAGATATTAGTAGACGCCTCCCTTGAATGCTTCTTCCCTACTACTTGAATGAAATTATTTTATATATTTTATATAAAATAATTTTATCGAACACATGATTCTTTGGTTAGTTATGGCCAAAATAAACCTTTTGCATTTATAACTAACGCGATGATTAGATCTCTAGTGGAAGTTCTCAAAGAGTATTTGAGAACAAGTTGCAGACGTAACAGCACTAAAAGATAACTGTTACATTGGCAATTCTCCGGGAGAAACTTTCGGAACTTTTGTTGCAGATCTAATCTTCGCTTTGGAGAAATGGAGGATGACGTGCTTTTGTGAATAATTGCTGCGTTTTACATTTTGAATTCACAATAAGCAATGAAATTATTATAATCCCACAATAGTACGTTTCGTAAGAAAGCAATCACCCAATGCAAACTTTACAAGGTTTTGTCAAAACTTTTGGCTTAGTTAGTTGGTAGGATCTTGTAATCATACATAAAAGACAGCAGCCAATAAAAACATGCGCTAAGAAAATGAAGCTAATATTGGAAGCTCTCAGTCGCAATATAATATAGTTAAAAATGAGATAAGTTGATCAGAGCACTTCCTCGACAAGGAAGAGGTCCTGGGTTCAATTCAGAGATGCTACAGAATTTTTTTTCTGGTTTACATTTTTTGTTGGAGTGCCTTAAATTTTGTCTTTTTTTATTATTATTTTTATCTTTATTTATTAAGTTACATAGGTGATTATGCTAGGCCTGTCTCACTAGGAATTCCTGTGTTGAGAGCAGGCGCATTTTAGCATAAGTAGTTTAAAATAAAAATAAGGATAACAACAACAATGTTATTTACATTTAATAAAAGTACAAGGACAATCACCACCGTAATTGATTAAATATAACCATTTATAGTTTTACTCATTAGTTTTTCCAAATTTAATTACTTATGTATAATCAATCATTCAATCCACCATTATTAAAAAAACGTGTTCATTTGAATGGCAAAAAAATTGCAGGAAGTCATGAAAGTTAGCAAATGCGAATCCACACATATTAGTTTATAATGATACTTTGTATTCATCACTAGAAGTCTGACTCTCTGAAATGGCCGGGGAAACCATTGGCTATCATAGTATAGATTTAGCATTCACCACCTCCCTCGGATCTTTCCAAGGTAAGTGGTCTCCGTCTTCGCCTCTCCACAGTTTCCTGGGCTGGGGTCTCTCAGTTGCGTTGTAGTTGTTTTGTCCGGAGGAACTATTGGCTGTCATAGTATACATAGATCTACCTTTCACCACACCCCTCAGCCCTTTCCTTAGCAGAAAGTGATCTCTAAGCTAAGATCTCCCGGTGGCTCTACTTATAAGAAGTTCAGAATTCTGTTTACTTCGGAGAAACTATTGACTATCAGATATCGTGGTGTAATATCTACCTTTTACCACCTCCCTCGGCCCCTTTCTCAGCAGCAAGTGGTCCCCGTCCTCCCTCCTCCAAAGTATTCTGGGCTGGGGTCTACCGGTGGCTCGGCAGACCAGGGTGCTGTTCTCCCCCTCTTGAGCAGTGACGTCACCGGAGGTCTGGCCGTCTGATATGTCCGGTGGAACTATTAACAATAACAAGATATTTTGGTAAGATATTGAAATTTTGTAAGAGGCTATTTAAAAATTAACCTGTTTATCTACATAATACGAGGAAAGGCTATTAAATAACTAGACTGATGCTGCTACAGAAGAAGTACTCGTACGCCAGATGCCAGCGACCGACAGCTGTTTGTAAAGCCTTCTCTTTCAATGCAGTACCTCTCACTTATGTAAACAAATCCATATAGTTGTAGCCTTTGTTTGAATTAGAGTAGTTTGTTTTGTTTCGCTGGAAAAATATTAAGTGTAACAATAGAGCAATGAATTGTTGTGAAATTTACCAATAAACTTGAAAAAACCGCTACTGGAACTTATAATTTATTGAAAGAAGTCTATGACAAAGAATGTTTATTGCATGCACGTGTTTTGTGAGTGATTTAAGCGTGTTCTAGATTCACCACAAGACTTTGAAGATGATTCGCGCTCGGGTCGCCCTTCCACGTCAAAAAGGGATGACAATATCGAAAAAATCGGTAATCTGGTTGGATTTGACCGTCGCGTCGGTTAAGCTCGGTCGGTTGATGGTGGAAATTATATCTTATCTATACTAGTTGACCTTCAAAAAGCCTTTGATACGGTAAGCCATGATATACTTCTCAAGAAACTCGAGAAACTTGGTGTAGTTGGTCCTGCTCTTAATCTATTCAAATCATATCTTAGCAACAGAAAGCAATTCGTAAGCATTAAAAATCAAAATAGTAAGCACCTTCCAATAAACTATGGAGTTCCGCAAGGATCCATACTAGGGCCACTACTGTTCCAAATTTATATCAATGATATTTCGCAATTAGAATTAAACGGTGAAATTTTCTTATATGCAGATGATACTGCAATATTCTACTGGGGTAAAGATCTAAACATACTACTAGAAAATGCACAAAGTGACCTAGAAAGAATTTGCGGTTGGCTCCAATCAAATATCCTAACAATGAATATAAAAAAAAAACAGGATACATGATTTTAAGTTCAAACCGTAAAATAATTCCTCCACATGTACCATTAAAAATTGAAAATAACGATTTGCAAATCCTGAAACAGGAAAAATATCTTGGGCTGTGCATCGATAAGCATTTAACTTTTAAACAACACATTCAAAATGTAAAAGATAAAATCACACCCTTAATTAGCGTTTTTAGCCGGTTATCATATCTATTACCAATTAGATTAAAAAAAAGTTTATACTATAGTCTCGTACACTCACACCTAAATTACCTGATTGAAATCTGGAGAAATGCGTATGAAACACACATCAATGAATTACAGGTAATTCAAAATAAGATAATCAAAAAACTATTTCACTACGAATCCAAAACATCCACAAAAAAAATATATTTAGAAACAAAACTGCTAACATTAAGAAAACTATACGAGTACAATATATGTGTCCTTATATACAAAATAAATAATAAACTCATACATACAAACACAGAATTCATTAAAACGTCCCAAGTACACAAACATTTTACACGACAACACGATAACATACGTTTAAACACCATTCATACTAACTACGGTAAGCAATCAATTAGTTACGAGGCGGGCAATTTATATAATTGCCTTCCAGATGATATCAAAAACGAAAAAAGTGTGTGCAAATTCAAAAAAAAATTGTTCATGTTTATTCACAAAAAACAAAGTAGTGATAGTGAATAATATCGTATGGTAATATAATATCATGTAAATGTTAGTATTGCAATCTAATGTAATCTAAGGTTATGAAATGTAAAAACCATGTAATGTAAAAACTATGTAATACAATGTAAAAAGTACATAATTCAATATTCTAGTTAAGTAAGTGAAAATGTTATTTTCTTTTTTACTGGAATAAAAACTTATGAAAAAAAAAGCTTTCATACGATTGTTAACCTTTAAGTACCGAGGTACCGTTTTAGTTACATAAGTACCGACGTGAAGTCTACCAGACCACCATAGTTTTAATATAAAAAAATAATGTATTTTTTAGTACTTTTCTAAAAAAAAATTGCTTGTAAATATTGTTTATATATCGCTTATTGCATAAGTAAAATAAAATATTAGGATTTACACGTTTGTTAATAATCATTAGAATTTTTATCGTGGTCGTCGATATTTTGGGAAAAAAATGGACTTTTACCTTAATTTTAATATATTTTAATTACACCGTTTTTTCTCAAAAATAATTTTTTCTTAAAGTTAAATAAATAGGTAAACTATGAAAATATAGAAAACATAAATAATCAGCAGTTTCATAACCACAAAGCATCAATTTGGAGGAAATATCAAATATTATAAACAGTCTTTGCACACAGACTCGCTGCACTGGAGACACACATGTAGACGACCTCCGTAGTCCAGTGGCTAAGACTCTTGACTCTCATTCCGGAGGTCGCGGGTTCGAACCCGGCATGCGCAAATAAATTTTATTTGATTAATTTGTGTTATTTCACAATTAATTCATTTAAAATAATATATAGCATATTTGCGGCATGTTCCAGAGTGGAAGATACTATCAGTATCGCCCTGGTGTAAGACCACCATTCAGAATTGAAACATTGCTTGAAAATGGCTTTAGCCGTGTTTAGTGACCAGATCTGAATAGCCAGGTACTTCCCAACCTTCCTCTTCCCCACCTCCTTCCCCTCCCCACTACCTTCAGCCTCACAACATACCCCAATTGGGGATGCCATAGTCTCACTGGCTCCAGACGGGAGCAGTTGAGATTCTTGTGCGGTATTCACAGTAAAAAAAAAAAAAAAACACATGTTTCATGCAAGTGTCACATTTGTAAGCAGTCTTGCATTTTAGTTTTGAGGGACAGATATGACAGAGTTTTTTAGGTTGGTTACCCTCCATTTCCCATACACATTCCGGTGCATCTGACTTAAGAACTCTTTTTATCGACGAGCGCAATTCCCTTGAAATATTTCTACCTTGTGACAGGAACACTGTTATTTTTAATTGACGTTTCCCGTTTCATGCCCAAAGAGCCTGGTTGATTCATTGTAACATTTGATAGATAATAAAAGAGGAAACCCATATAATCTGAAAAAAGTTACATAAGTACCGATGTGTGGTCTGACAGACCACTTGCGATCTTCGCGAAATCGCACCAACCAATACTATCATTCTCCACGAATACTATTAGGCAACTACTCGAGGGGTAGAGAGAAGTGCAAGGTAATACTTCTACGCTAACGTAGGTAACTGGACTTTTCGAACGCTCAAGGTATCTGTCAGATCACACGTCGGTACTTAAGGGTTAAAACTGTAGAAATTGACATAGAATACGTACGGAAAAAATTTCAAAATAATTTTAGCATGTAAAAAGTGTGTACCAGAATGTTGCCTAAAACTCTCACGTTTGAACAACAAGAAATTCGCAAAAATGTCTGAACTGATACTTCATACTCTCTTATTTGCCGGATATTGTGCCGTGTGACTTCAATCTTTTTCTTAAGGTGTAATTTGCATTAAAAGGGACAAGATTTGAGTCCATTGAAGCTGTGAAAGAGAAATCAGCACGCGTCATGAAGGAACTCACAGAAGATGACTTCCAGCACTGTTTTCTTTAATTTCATTTATTTAAGTTTTTATTCCAGCAGGGCTGGGAGGGTAGTGCAATCCCAGTCTGCCATATTACATAAACTATAGTATAATATATTTTACAGAGCAAATAAAAATCCAAAAGAAATAAAATATGATAGCGTATTAGTTTAGGTACCTAACGAAAACAAAAAATTAAAATAAAATTCGAACATAAATAATAATTATTTAAATTATCGTTTTGAACAATGGAAAATTCACACGGAGTATTACGGGGATAGAGGAGGGGTGTATTTTTAAGGTAAAAGTAAATATGTATGAAACCAAAATGAAATATTTTACAGCGTCAGTCTCGTTATTTCATAGCCACATCTGGTATTTGGCTTTTTCAATGGTTAAATTTGTATATTGGTTAGAAAACAAAAAAATTCAGGTATTCATAAGAACACACTTTACAATTTTCGTTCCATCAAGATCGTTATTTTATTTATTTACTGTTTATTATGAACTTTGACAGAATGACAACAAATGACATATTTTAAAAACAATCCGCGTATACAAGAAACATGCAATAATTAATTATGAAAATGTAAAATGAAAGTGTTGATAAATTTTCAATAAATCTACAAATATCGGTATAAAACATTTCTGACAGCATTTCAACAGTTGAGAGCAGGGTCTAATAACAATATAAATATAATAATCGAGCACATCATATCAGCCAAATTCATAACAATGAGATTACATTTCTGAGCTGGATTAGCCTAACGAAATAATAATCAATCCTGTATTAAGTATATTATACTGTAATCAGTTGGTTATATTCATTTTCCAGTAGGTACAATATATTCCAAAATTAAGTCGCTTCGGGTAAAGGATGGAAACGATCTGGAGGATGTGTAAAATAATCATGGAAAATATCTTACATTTATTTAATGCACCCAATCGCATCCAGTCTCTAAGTAATTTTTTAAAGAAGTGACCTTTCTGAACATTTGATAACAATTTGAAGCAATAAATTTTAGGGATGTTTCTTAAGAGGAATAGTTGCTGGGCCTTTTCAAACAAACTTAAATTTTGATTTGAAGTTAAAATACCCAATAATCTTAATAATTAATTTTTAATCAAAAGGTAAAGCAAATACCTTACGGATATACGCTACTTTATTTATTTGTGTTTTAAATTACAAAATATATTTAAACGCCATTCAAGAATTAAATTATTCATGGTTTTAGAGAAAACTTTGGAAATTATTTTAGAGTTAATGCTCGCGCTGGTTTATTGTTGTATCTTTGTGTTTTTAAAAGTGTATGCCCTCTACCTTAATTAGTTCAGTTGAAACATTACCGCCGCGTCGCATGGAACAGAAGTTCCTAAAAACCACTAATTCGCAAGTCGCATCCAAAACAGCAAAAAATCGTGAATGCCGCAGTTTAATACACGTTGAAGTCTCGCTTGCCATTCTCAATTCAAAACCCGCTAATATGAGTGTTACCAATACTTTCCTAAAATCTCTCCCACTAACACTTATCTTTTCGGTCAATACCAAAAAAGTGGAAAGCAGAAAGCCGTTTGGTAAGTCAGATTTTTAGCATAATAGAATAGACATTAGAACCGTATTTATGTACAGTCCACTCATTACCGCAACGGTTAATGATTGATATATTTTTGGTAAATATTAAATTTGGAATAAACGTCAATGGTTATGTAACGGGATTGTGTATGTTATCTTTACTTTAAAAAACAGCCTACGTTTTTGAATGGTTTGTCTGACAAAGCAGGGTTTGTGTAGCGGGCTTGTGTATATTATCTTAATTTTAAAAGTTTTATCAAAAAAAGTGCGTATTAACCGTCGACGTTTGTTCCGAACTGCAAACAGAGTGATTTGACAGTGTGAAAGCAAATTTTCAATTTACGTAAATAAAATTAAAAATGTAACATTTTCAACCTCCACGAATGCAAATAGTTGTCTTTTATGGTAATTAAGAAGAATCTAAAAGTTTTATAAAAAAATAGTGCAAATTAACCGTTGACGTTTGTTCCGAACAATTACCATATTTTTTCAATATAGCCTTTTTACTACATAAATATAATGTAACAGAAAATATTTTAAAAACTTCCTTAAAAGAAAGCATTTTGGCGTGCATACATTCATATAACAAATCGTTGAAATGCTGATATGTCCTACATAAATTGAAATGTGGACCCAAAGAAATGCTTTTTTTGTTTTTCGTTATATTAACACAGTACACAGGCAAGGTTATTATTAAATAATTTATTTAACTCTCAAAAAATGTCAAAGTTGGCTTTAAAATCATGTTTATCTAAAATCATCAAAATTAATTTCTTTAATGGCCTATATTTTACAATATAAAACACAAATAATTAAAACATCACATATTCGTACTAAATATTTGCTATATTTATTTATTTAAAAAAAAAATTAATTTTGTGGGGTATTTTGGTATCAATTCTAAATTTAAGTTCTGCATGGAAAAAGCCGCGCAGCTGTTTTCCAAGAATATTATTTTATTGCATTTTAGACTAACAACGCAACATGTTGAATCCTATTCGAAGCTGACAAAGGTGGTGGATACCTTCATAATGATTGTTGCTAACTTCTACGTGGAGATGGTGATTGCAGGAAATAAGTATAGGTATTATATCCACAAATACAATAATAAATAAAATAATACTTTACTCATGGTTATAGTATAACATGTTTGCTTGCTAATAAAAATGCAAGGTCAGTGGCTAAAACGTTAAAAAAACCGTTAAAATAAACACTGTAATTTTTTTTTGTTTTTTCAAAGTTCAATCTTGTTAAACCGCAATTAAGCAGTTTGTCAACAAGACATTAATCTTCAATTTCAATTTAATTACACATACATAATATTATTACTATAACTATTAACATGATTCTCACAATTAATACACAGACTTAATATAAATCATCTCTATTTAGTAACCATATTTTCAGCATAAATGTCAATCTATTTGTAAAATTGCATTTTTCTATATTACTTGGTAACATGTTAAATATTTTGGGCACATTATATTCCAGGGTTCGCTGTCCGTAGTTATTGTTATATTTTGGAACAACCGTTCCTTCATTCTTTGTGAACCTAGAATTATGTTCATGTTTCACTTCCTCTTATATTCAGACTCAGATATATTATATGCTCAGTCAATATTTTGTACCATGATGGGGCCTGCACAGTTAAGATACTTAAATTCCAATACAACAACGATATGTTTCATCTCTGTGAAAAAATATGTTTTTGAACTAGTAATGTAACCATCGAATTTTGTACTGATTGTAGGTGGTTTAAAATTGTTTTGCAAGTGTGTCCCCGAGTAGTTATGGCATACCGTAAAGTTGATTCTGCGAGTGATAAGTAAATAATTTTTTAAATATTCACCGGAACGAAGCATTTCAGTTTGTATAGCCTACCCACTATCGCCCTCAGCCGTTTAATCATAGACTATTATGAATTATAATAGCCTAGATTTAGTTCTTACTATACTAAAGTAGTCTATGGGCTCTTCGGTTCACATGGTCTCTTTTCCGAGTTGTGCCGAAGATGACCGAAGGTAAATGGACGGAGTCATTAGGTTTCAGGAGCTCGGCAGATCAGAACTAGCCTTTAGCCTGGAAGGACGTTTGTCCTCAGAAGTACCTATTATTATTATTACAATGTATAAATAAACAGTCAGTGTATTATAAAGAACCCTAGTCTATCAATAAGCATCCATTTATAAGAACTGGATAATACAGATTCCAATAGGTGCCCCACTACAATATTCTCTGGAGATAATAAAAGGAGTCATAACAAATATCTTTTAATTTTCGAAATTAGTTTTCATCACGTCGCTGTACATTCTACAATAATTACGTAATCCCAATAATTCTAAGATATCCAGTCTTTGAACCAAATTCACTTCGACATGTTTCAGTGGGTAAGCTAAATGAAATTTGCAAGGAGGAAAACTGGATCACTTCGTTAAGTCTCGCATTCGCCTTGGAATACAGGGAATATGCCAAATTTGTTGTTGAATATTTATGATTACGAACAATAAAAACATTATTAAGGTTTCCTTCGCTTGAAGTTATTGGTTTACATTATGATATTTTCGCTTATAAAATCTTGATAAAACAGGTTTTGCGTAATCATGTTTTGCTATAATGACTAGAGGGCCTATTGAATCGTTGGAATTTTGAATAAATTTATTTTCAATTTGGACTATCTAAGTTCAATGATAAATGTGTGATAATGATTTGGGTACGATTTTGTAGACGCGGTCTGTTTAATAGATTCTCCCATCAACTAGCATCATTGATCCCTTCGGCACCGGTGCATAGCCGGGAAGCACGCCAAACGCGTGCCCAACATTTGTACACGGTTGACATTTGTCAAATGAGAACGGGTCGTTTCTTCGACTCGTTCTTGTGTTCAACAGCTCGGCTGTGGAATGATTTGCCGGCCACTATGTTTCCTCCTTCCTACAACATGGGTCTCTTCAAGACCAATGTTCATTCCTTTCTCTCCTCAAAAAGACCCACTACACAGCATCCCAGAAGACATAGGCCATGAGAGAAATTATTTTCCTCAGAGCCTCCTGTGTGGAGTTAATGTAAAAAAAAAAAAAAATCCTAGCAAATAGCTATACAAATGATGACGACATTTTTATTGTAACAATTTCTGTGTTTAAAACGTATTTAAATAATTTTAAATATTAACTTATTATGTGTGATAATTTCTTCTTACCATTGTGATCGTTTTATTTTCTTCAAAGTTATCCAATTGCGTACCAATGTAATGTATACAACTATTTTGTTAACCTATTATTTATTGCTAACCCTTATGTAAAAAAATTGAAACATTAAGTGACAAATGTAAAAGTCCCACGGAGGTCGTAAAAAGAGTAAATACAATACAATAAAATAAAATATATTAAATATCAATACAAGATACTCGCACATAAGTCCATTTATTTCGAATCTCGTACTCTGAGCTTAAATCCGGCAAATTTCCGAATAATTCGGGACGGCTGCCAACCCTCTGCGATGGTGGTATTTATTTATTTAGATACGAGTACCTACCCTATCCCATCAATGTTATGAAGATGGTTGTCGATATGGATAGGGTTGTTAAAATCGTTTCACATGGCGGGTATCTAGAGCGTAAGCAAATAACAGAGCCTAATAGGCATTAAGGTCTATGACACTAGATTTAGCAAAGAAAATTCCGTCAGCTCTTACCAATATCCAGAATTTAAAAGGGCTTCAATAACCAAATTAATTTAAAAATCCAACCATTCATAAACGGTAACTTCTTTTCAATATAGTTTGATAAGCCATGTTCTCAAGCTTCAAATAATTGTTTGGTTTCGATTTCCTCTTTATAGTACTTTTATCTTTAATTTCCATTCAGAATGTTCTTATTACTAAACATACATTGATTGACTCCTGTGTTATATTAAATTTTGGTTTTAATCATCTACTTTTTCCTTTGCTACAACAGCACCTTTATTGTTAATTTTTTGCTCTCCTGTCATTGCTTTGTGCACATCGTAATTTTTTAGTTTCGAATGATTTGATCAATATTAAGTAGAAGGAACCGAATATTAAAATACTATTCTTAAGTCTGTTATATTATAACGCAAAACTGCGTTACACAAATGTTATGCTACTATTGTTATTACGAGATTCCAGTAAGTACTATAATATATACAAATCTACATTTTTATATTGAGAACAATACCTAATCAGATGCGTAATTTTTCAACATTTTGGTTTGTAATAATACTTAGGATGATTTTTTTAATTACTTTTTTTTGCATACCGCACAAGAGTCTCAACTCAAGTCAACTCGCCCCTAACGTTTCTGAGCCAGGGAGACTACGGCATCCCCATTGGGGTATTTTGTGATGATGAGGGTAGTATGGGGGGAAATGGTAACCGATGAGTTCATCGAAAGCAAATTCATCGAAAACGAGTTCATCGAAACCGAGTTCATCGAAAAAGCGTTCATCGAAAAAAAATTCATCGAAAACCAATTCATCGAAAACCAATTCATCGAAAAAAGGTTAGGTTAGGTTAGGTTAGGTTAGGTTAGTCTCCTTGTCCAAAGTTTTATGACCAATTTTTTTTGTATATAAATTTACTGTCAGCTTTTACTGACCAGTGCTTTTTTAACTTCCCGGTCCGCTCGGCATTTCTCTCAAATATCTACAAAATATTTTTTTTCGACGAATTGGCGATTCGATAAATTTATCATTCGATGAATTGGTTTTCGATGGACTCATTTTCGTTAAACTCGTTTACGATGAACTCGTTCTCGATGAATTTGCTTTTGATGAATTGATTTTCGGTGAACTCGCCATGACCCGGGGAAATAGAATGGGAAGAGAATGGTGGGAAAGTACCAAGATATTCAGATCTGGTCACCGTAAACGGAAAAATCGATTACAAGCAACACTGTTTTGATTCAGAATGACGGTTTCACCAAAGCGTTAGTGAGAGTAGCTTGTACTATGATGACGGAATACTTTTAAAATCCTATCGTCTGTATAACATTATGTAATCACAATATTTTAAGGATGTGAAGATAATGTTAACCAATAAATAAAAAAAAATAATAATTTAATGTAAGATAATGTATGCTTCCATTCCTCGTGGTTTTTTCTCAAACAACAGGTTAACCCCGTTAAGCGAAACATTATAATTTCATCAGAGCGAAACTGGAATTAAAACAAAAAACAACCCAACAAAAAGGATGTATTTTACACAGAAGGAAGTGCCTGGCCAAAAAATACAAAATATCCTTGTTTAATCTTTTGAGCCGCTTATTTAGAAAAGCAGCCAAGTTATTATTTATGTGAAACTGAAACCTGTACCTATATCACATATCCACACACAACACGGTGTTCGCAAGCTCATAGTATAAATGATAAACTATATTTTTTTTGATTTAACGTGTCTTGTAAAATGTCATACAATTTATGTATTCGTAATATATTTTTATTATGTCATTTGATGAATGTTTAAATTTTTCAAGCTTACTAACATTCGAAAGGTAAATTTCTTCTTTTGAAAGGCAATGATCGTGAGGAATTTTTTAAAATAAATACTTCCATTTCACAAATCCTACCTTATATTCTGAGGTTTTTAACGGGTCTGCGCTCTTTTTTTCATAAATATAATTTGTATGGTAACTTTGTGTATATTTGTTGTTAGGTAATTTTTTGACAATCGATATTACAAAACTAGCCCATTGTTGAAATGCTATTATTATATATAAAAAAAAAATATTCATAAATTCATCACTAATCAGAGGCGGTGTATATTCTTCTGCTCTTCTTCACGATGTGATTTTTTTATTGGTTTATATTTAGCGTAGGGAGTGTGGCGAACCCATCATTCAGTGAATAGAAAGTGTGAGCTACCGTGCTCAGGCTATGGATCAACAGTGTTTTGATAGGTGTTTTCGAGAATCGAGGTCGCATCTCTAAGTACTTAGATCTTACCCCTGCCCTCGGAGCTTTGCTGGGTTGGTATTTCTCTCAATACTCATGTTAAAAATGGACCATTAAAAAAACTTGGGTCCTTTGGGAAACCAAGGGGAGAGGAGAGCTGAGGTCTTCTCGGTGAATTCTTCCCTTATGGGGCCTTCAGAGAAACGGGAATGGGAAGTGTAGAGGAAAGCCGAGACCACCTCGGTGGACTCTTCCCTAGACTCTTCCCTATTCAGAGAATCTAAACAAAGATGAACTTCCGAAACGAAAATCCTTACCACTGCAGGATCCTTACCTGAAAAAACATAGACCCTCATGAGTCCTGGAGACAAATTGGATCAAGTAAAATGGAAGAAAGTACAATTGGACACGGAAACTATTTGTACAGTCTTTGCTTTGTTGTGCTGATTGTATTATGTATCATTTTTTCTACTTCTAATTATTTCTCTTGTATCTTTTGCATCGATTAATGTTTTTATCATTCGAATGAACTTTGTAGTTTTATCTTTTAACTTTTTAGTATCTTTTGCATCGATTAATGTTTTTATCATTCGAATGAACTTTGTAGTTTTATCTTTTAAGTTTTTAGTATCTTTTGCATCGATTAATGTTTTTATCATTCGAATGAACTTTGTAGTTTTATCTTTTAACTTTTTAGTATCTTTTGCATCGATTAATGTTTTTATCATTCGAATGAACTTTGTAGTTTTATCTTTTAAGTTTTTAGTATCTTTTGCATCGATTTATGTTTTTATCATTCGAATGAACTTTGTAGTTTTATCTTTTAACTTTTTAGTATCTTTTGCATCGATTAATGTTTTTATCATTCGAATGAACTTTGTAGTTTTATAATTTTCTATTTCTAATTGTTTTGTTATTTAATTTTTATTTAAACGATTTCAAAATTTACAAAAGTATAATTTAACCGATTGATTTGTGTAATTCTCAACTTAGATATTTGTGTATTAACTGAGTTTTTATAACTGGATTGTTCTCATTCAAGTGAGAATATCTGTAAAAACTCAGTATAAATAAATAAATAAATAACAAACATAGCAGGTACTTTGATTGATTATTGTAGTAATGGGTTTATTAAAATCAACAAATCCTTTTGGTCTAAATGAGAAACTAAAGTTTTTTCGGAAAAAGATACGAATAATATTCCCCGTACTGTAAATTGACGACAATTTTACGAAATTTTAGATAAAATAAGCAAACCTTATTTCTGATAGAACACAAAAAACATAATATTTAGAATTAATATTACATATTTTTGTATTTTGAATGTAGCTAAACTTTGTGGTTATCCATTATAGAAAAATGAAACAATTCAACCACTTATATAATGCTTAAATCCGTTTGTTCCGAAACCGGTCGGATTTAAGAGGGCATTACCAGAGAAAACCGGAAATACGTCATTTTCAAAAAAGTTTTTAGACGTATTGACTCTTTTCCACAAAAAATTATAAATGGATTTCGAAAGATTTTTCTTTTATCTATCATTCGTATGTAATAAATTTTGAGAATTTTTTTTAATTTTTAGTATAATAAGGTTATTCCATAGGTCGTTGGCAGATTTGTTCAATTTTCAAAAAAGTTTTTATATTATACCACACCCATTTCAAATAATAAAATCATGCAGTAAAATAAATCAATACATTATCTAGCAAAGTTATGTTTTAGAATTTTAATTTTAGTTTCAATAAAATCATAAAAAAATATGTACGTACATGTGTTTCTTGGCGAAAATTGGTCCTTTTGTGTATTTATTTGCGCACTTACAAACTAATATATTTCAGATTTTTTTAACATTCTTATTAAATTTAGACATTATTGAAAAATGATAAATACTTATAATCAAAAAATAACTACAAAAAGTACATTTTTTTAATAGTTTTATCATCACGCCTTTCAGCATTTTTGGATGAAGGTATAAATTAAAGCTAATTTGAATTGAAATAAATTCGATATTGAGTTATAATTTTAAAAAGCTGGTACGGAGAATAATTAATCTTTCTAATTGTAACAGCCCTGCACGATCGTAAGAACAACTTTCGACGAAATGTGGATTTTCGTCCGCTGGCTGGTTAAACGTTCTTAAGCATTATATAAGTGGTTGAATTGTTTCATTTTTCTAATTAATATTACATTTAAAAAAATGTTACGTAAATTTTTTTCCACGTTTTCTCAGGAATAGAATGCTTTGCTTACTGACATAATATTTTTCAATTATGCGGAGTAAATGCAGTTTTCGAGATGTTATTTTAAAAGAGTTACTACTTTTTTTTAAAAAAAGAAAACAGCTAAGCATTCATTTGAACATCATAAAACACGTCCGTCTGTTCATAGAAAATTTATCCTCATCCACATTATACAAAAAGAACGATGGAGCTACAAAGTAAACTCTTAACGTGGAAAGAAACCTTTCCCCGAACTAACAAAATAAATTTAATAATATATTTAGTTTTCAGGAAGCTCTCAGAGCACTGCATACGAAAAACTTTCAGGGGAGAGCGCTGCAAGTGTTTTTAATTCACCCCTAACGCGTAAATAACTTCGCGTTCCTTTCACGTCCCCCGAACATCCCTTAACTGAGCAGCTGAGAAAATAGCGGCAAAGATGCCCCATTTATCGTTGGAACTTCAGCGGCCATAATCTTATGTTTTACGCTGAGGGTTCTCTTCTTAAACTTGCATAATGTAATAGCACTCCCCTTATTTAGCACCGGTGACTATAATGTGAAAAAAATAAGTGTTCTAAAGAATTTTACCATGTTGTGTTGTTGGAATTTTACCATGTTGTATTGTTGTAATTTTACCATGTTGTATTCTATGACGTCACATACTATTAGACGAGCGGTAGAAATCTCAAAGTGGGAAGACAAGAACAAGACAATTGCACCGATCTCGATATCTAGTACTTTAGTACTAAACTGCTACGCGTCGAGTAAGGTTGCGTCTTACCATCACTTACCAGTAAGTAAATTGCATTTTAAAAAGTGCCAAAATGCCCTCCTGTGTGATGAGAAAATGTTTCAATTACACGGCAAATATTAGTAAAGGCGAATGAATAACATTTCATTTGTAAGTACACGCAAATTACTTAATATTATCGATTATTATAAATATTACAATTAATTTTCATGTTTCCCGCTCGCGGTTTTACACGTCATTAGAGAAAATTCAAGTCCTACTAAAGTAAAGGGTCTGGACACGCAACAGCCAAATTTCTGTTGCTAAGTAAACTTCACTGTTTTAAAGTAGATTAATCAGCCTAAACACTTTGTTTATTTGTTTGCTTGCGGTAAAACAACACATAAATCAGTAGTTCCAACAAGTATTGATGACAATCGCCACCATTTGAAAACTGTCGTTGCCCAATTGTATTTATTGTATAGCTTGACATATCAAACTCCGACAGGCAGCCGGACCTTTTATTCTAGTGGGCCTCAAGAAAAGGAGACAGCGAACGTTCCATCAAAAAGTGACAAGCAATACGTCGCCCGCTCATATGTCCATGTCATTCATACACACACATTATTTGATTGTCTATCTTTATCGCACAGGAATAAACTTTTGAATTAAGAAATTATACTGAAAATCGCTGAAAACAAAATAGTGTTCCTTACTTTCCACATTATATTGTGAGTATATGAGACTATGGCGAGTCTATTTATTTATATAACGTCATTGGTTGTATTGTTGTAATTTTACCATGTTGTATTGTTATTTATTTATTTATTGTGAAAAACAGTTAACATATATATCCAATTACATTTCACAATTTTTAGTTAATAGTGTAATACATTAATTATATAGGTACATTAATAATGACAGGTGCTAAAGAATACCTTTATTTCGCTCTTGAAATGATTGTAGTTCGATCGAAAAATGTCAATTTCAGAAGAAAGGTTTAATAGTGAGGTCATTCTCCCCAGAGGCATAACCATTGGTAGGTTGGTCCTGCCTCTAGGAAAAGTAAAAAGTCTGTGTTGCCTTGCTCTGGTGAAGTTATCGGGGACATAAAGTGAAATCCTTTCCAGGACATCAGGATTAGAAATGTGCCCGTTTAGCAGCTTGTGTGCTACTAGTAGCATTGCAATTTTTCTCCTAACGTCGAGACGATTTAGTCCCAGCATTCCCGTTGTTGTAAGTTTACCGCGTAATTTTACTCAGTCGTCAGAAAAGCATTAGAAAAAACTGAATTTGCTTGAACCTTCCCATTGCATATATTTTATTATTGGACTAGTGAGTTCCCGGCATGCGTTGCAATGCCACTAAAAAAAGAAATATTTTCCCTTTTGTCTCGTTCCCCTTTTCGACGCCCCTTCCCCTCACGCATTCCCCTCCACCTCCCCGTCTTCCCTCTCCCCTCTCCCGCTTCCCGTTCCGCCAACCCTCTTCCCGCTTTTCTCTCCCCTCTCCAGCGTTCCGAAATGTCATTCTCAAATTGTGATTTTTTACAATTTCGTAAGGGTTTTTTAACGGTTAAAATTTTTTTCAGATTATTTTCGTGTAGTTGTAATAATCCAGAAACCTTTTCGAGGGTTGAAAGTAGGTATTTTGAAAGTTTCAAATTTTCTGCTTAATTCAGCAATACATAAACAACATACCTACATTCTTACATGCAATTAAAAATACGTTTTTTTGTTTTTTTTTTTATTTGGACAATCAGTAAATATTTACAATAATAATATGTTACTTATCATTCATCAGTTTTTATGGTTACCTAATTAGTAGAGAAATATTCTCGGGTCTAATTGGGGAGCTAGTCTATGTACTTATATTATATATTTAGAACTGCTTATATATAATATGTATAGTTAAAAAAAATTAAAATAAAATACTTTCAAGAATACTGTAAGATATAACAAAATACTGTACAATAATAAAAATACGTATAGATAATTTTTAAAATAGAATATCAACAAAATATTGGCAACAGAATATTAGGTCCTTACATATATATGAAATTGGCGTTTTGCTGTACCGGCAACTTTGATCTCAAATATCTTCTCTTTGGTTAGGAATTCCAAATTCAAATTTAATCAGCTATTTACTCGTGTTTCGAAAATTATAATTCATTTGTTTTTTCCTTAATTGTTTTTTTCTTCGCGTCACTTAGTTTACAAAATGGAAAACTTGAAATATCGCGTTATTTAGGAGTACGAGTTCCACCGTGGCACCAGTGCTGCAGAAACGGCTCGAAGGATTAATGATATGTATGGCGACGGTGCCGCAAAAGAAAACACAGTGCGTTTTTGGTTACAACGTTTTCGTTCTGGAAATTTCGATCTGCAGAATGAGCCCCGTGGACGGCCGGAGACCAAAGTTGATAATGAAGAATTGAAGGCTATTGTGGAAGCGGATCCATCGCGAACCACGTCCGAGTTAGCTGCAGGCTGCGGTGTTAGTGATAAAACTGTTTCAATCCACTTGAAGCAAATTGGGAAGGTAAAAAAGCTTGAAAGGTGGGTACCTCACGAATTGAGTCAAGCAAATCAACAAACGCACGTTAGAACGCTAGACCACACACTGCACAACAGACGGCTACCAAATTAGAGGAGCTTCAATTGGGATGTCAACGATATCCGCCGTACTCTCCGGACCTTGCCCCAACAGATTACCATTTTTTTCGAAATTTGGATAACTTCTTGCAAGGGAAAAAATTCAACTCCGATGGGGCAGTCCAAACCGCCTTCAAAGATTTTATTGATTCCCGTCCGAATGATTTTTCTAGTAAGGGGATCGATGAAACCTATGAGATGGCAAAAGTGCATAGATAGCAATGGTACATACTTTGATTAAATAAATATATTATATTTAAAAAAAATCGACTTTATGTTCCTCCCATACAAAACGCCAATTTCATATGTAAGGACCTAATATATCTGAAAATCATCGATAAAAATAAAATAATCTGTTGGCTTATCTGTAAAAATACAATGCGAGTTTTTTTTTTAAATTAATGATAGTTTTTCACACTTTTTATTGCATCGGGTAATTTGTTATGTAGCTTTGGGCCTACATATTCATAATGGTGTTGTGCAGCTGTCGTGCAGGAACATGTATGTTCCCAGATGTTCTAGGTCTAATATTTCGCATTGAGTGCTCTTCAGATTCTTTAAAAACTGTTAAAATAGCATTTTTTAAAATTGTTTTGAAGCATACATTCATATTTATACATATGTATAGATAATTTCTATTTCGACGCATGTGCGACATTATGAGAAAAGTAAGGTACCTGGATAATCTTAAAACATAAAACATTTTCTTTTTTTATCCCGTATGAGTTCCTATACCATTCACCCGAGTGCGATGAATTTTTGGTGGTTTGTTACGAGCACGCCCGTGAAGTGTTTTTACACATAAGATAAAGTTGTGAAATTATTTCCTAAACCATTCATCCGAATGCGCTGAAACTCTTATGATCTGTTCTGCGCACGCCCGCGAAGTTTTCTATTTTTATAATGGTGAACTCTGGCGCTATAAAATTTGAATTTAAAAAAATTACGAAAGGTGGCGTGCGATTTTCATATAGTTAAGTGGCAGGGAGGAAATACAGGAGGGAGAGGGGATTCCGGGAGATGGGAAGGGGAACGAAGGAGAAGGGGCAGGAGGTAACATTAAACATTGAAAAAAACCTATTATATACTTTTTAGTATAAATAACAAAAAAAAATATCTACAATCGCCTTAAATATTCAAATTTATTTAAAAAAATGCACTAAAAATTAACATGCCAAAATGACGACTGTCCGTCCATGCATAGCAAATAAAAAATAAACAAAATATTTGAGTATAATAATAGATAGTTAACCTTAAGTGGAAGACTTAAATTACCAATATTATAAATAGATTAAGAAAACTTATATATATATTTATTAATTTAAACTTACTTAACTTAAAAATTCTTAAAAAATATATACTACGCTCTAACCCATTCAATAATACAATACGGTATCGTTGCGTGGGGAGAAGCTTAAAAAACCTAAAATTTTCCACTGGAAAATACTCAAAGATTAATAATCAAAATTATTACTAAGAAACTATCAGATTATTCAACCTCTCAACTTTTTAAGACTTTCAAATTCCACCTCTAAAAAATACATATATAAAAAAATATGCTGCTTCAAATACACAAAGATTATTCGATTATTTATTAGATCATTTATGAATGCCTCCCACCTAGAAAAATATACGCTAGTACCTATGAAAGAGAAAAAAGATTGTGCCAAAGTAGGTACTAGAAAAAATGTATGATATCATTAAATTGTTATCTTCTCCATAAAAATATCACAGTTCTTAGAAGACTTCTAACAATTTTTTTATTTGTAATTTTGACTTTTCGTGAAAAAAACCGACCTTTCTCGCTATTCCTTTTAAATGCTATTATGTAAAAATATAACAAACACAGAATATATTATGAACCTACACGGATATAAAACATTCTTTGACCAATGTTTTTCCTTTGTTTGGAGGGTGTTTATTTATTTTCTCTTTACATATTTTTTCAACAGCGGCACAACAACAAAAAAGGCTTTATTGTATTCGGTTGGAGTGGGCGACCAAATGTGTTTGCCCGAATAGGAGCAAAGGTTTCAAAACAATGATGAAGATTCATCTAGATGACACATTTGCTTAAAATAAATCTTAAACCTTGAATTAAATGGAAACAAAAAAACATTAATCTACTGTTTTAATTGAAACACGCTTTGCCTTGGCTAAATGGAATTAAATATTAAAAATATGTAATTTTTTTTTAATTTAAAATTTCGGTTTATACCGGATTTCAGGCTGGAAGAATCGAAGGTATTCCATTTTTCCGAAGTGCCTTCCAAAAGTTATATTTATTTAGCTTTACACAATTCTGATGGTAAAATTCAAAAACCCATAATATTTAACCTGAAGATCAGGTTTGTTGGTGAAACGGATAAAATCATTTACCATCGCAAAGAAAAAAAAATCAGTCTGTAATTCACACGCAGTAGAAGTGAAACTAGAAAGTCGCTAGATGTCGCTTTCTTTTCGTTTGCCTTTTTCTTTTAAAGTGGTTTGAAGATTGGATAATGATTTCACAAAAATAAAAAATGTTTTTTTTTTGGATTTCGTAGGATCTGAACCTAAGTTTGCTTGATGTGTTTCTCTCTGGCCGCTGAGACTTGTCAGGCGTCTTGCCTGCTGCTCTACAGGAGTTATGCTCTGAGGTGCGAATTTACCGCATTTTATTAGATCCAAGTATTTGTTTAGAACTGAGTTGTGACGCATTTCCATTTAATCCGAATTTCAAATCACTAACGGCGCTAAAGAAGTTTCACTTCAAAAATATTGTAATGAATATAAGCCTCTTCGTATACATCAATATCAAAATAATAGAGGAGTTTCGAAACCTATGGTTACTTCGTCAGGTTAAATGTACATATTATTTGAAATTATTATTATTTTGATTATGAAAATTAATAGAAATAAGAATAAACAAGCAGAAACATGTAAGTACCTGTAGAAAAAACAGTATTACAATGATCGTTATTTGTTTTTGGGGTGTTATGCCGTGTTGCGCTACCTCCTTCTTCAGCCAACGTTTCGGACAGCGTTGCAGCTGCATCATGTTGCAGCAACATCATCAAGGTAGATCCGGCAGATCCGGTAGATGTGACATTGAATAGATATTACAATGAGCGGTGGTTAATTTGTTATTAATTTAAGCAGTATATATGTAGAATTCTTACAAAAAAAATTTGTTGTTAGTTAGTTTTCTTACCGGAAACACGGCACGCAGAATATCAAATTTTTTTATTAGATACTGATACCTAACTGATCGTTAATCTTCTTTTCTTTCCATAATACATTTTATTTGGTTACAAAACTTGTCGTTTCAAAGAATAAAAAACACAAATTATATAAAGAAATATATTTTTACAAGAGCTTTTGTAAAAATACATAACCTACTTACTAAAATTTTGATGTCATGACTTTAAACCGTTAACGACTACGAGTATAATTGAAAACTTTCCTTTAGATTTATTCATTGAACATTTTAAAACCCTTATAATAAATAATGTTACATGGTTGTGTCATGCGCTTTCACTTATGTCAGATTGTTTGCGTTTAAAGAGAATTGTTTTAACATTAAAAGCCAATCTGTCGCGCACTTGTCCAATGGTGGGAGAGGATCCACAATCAGTAGGTTATGAACTTGCCGAGGGATGAATTTTTATACGAACAGGAAACAATGTCGTTTGTTTTACAGCAACTAATGAACGTTTTGCTTTTCATCGTTATCGCTGTACCTCATGTTATGACCTCCTGATTTTTATATTGAGTACCTATATACTTAGGTTTTTGAATACGCATATTTTATTAGTTATTTGTTATCGTATTTACTCGTTGAAATGTGAACAATCAGTTCTTAATAACGCATTTCGAAGTGTCATAATTTGTATTTAGATACATATTTTGGAGAAACGTGGGAAGGTATTGAAGTTTTATGCATCATCAGAACAAATATATTATATATTTTACTTTTCAGTCTTTAACTAGAGGTGCAACATACCCATGTAGTCATGGAATCTATAAGTGTAGTTTAATTACCTAGATATTACGCCTGTTTGCTTTTACGTAGACATCATACCAGTAACTTGATTTGAAGAGGAGAATCGTATCATCAGCGAAACTTACGATTTTGGCATCTATTGGCAGATTACACAGTTCATTTATGTAAATTGGGAATAAAGTGGAACCCAGGACGCTTCCTTGAGGCACGCCAAAACTAATTGGCAATTGATTGCTGAGGCAGTTATTGATTTTTACACTTTGTTTACGGTTTGAAAGGTAATTTTGAATAATATTATGTTCATTCCCATTTATTCCAATGTTTTACAGTTTTGTATTAGTTTGTAATGTGAGATAGCATCAAATGCTTTGCATAGGTCTAGGATTACTCTATTAATTTTGGGCCAGAAAAATTGTTTCCGATTTAGTGTTATTATTTGAAGCCGGGTCACGGAAATCGTAAATATACCAACTCTTAATAATGAATAATCTTGATTTATTTTCATCCAGAATATTTATTTTCAGTGTGTTCTGTGTAAAAAAAAGGTCACAGAAAACATTGTGTTTATCGTTTCAGAAGCAATTTATCTTTTTGGCGTCTTCCGGGAACACATTGTCAAGGTCGGGACAAAGAGCGGGTCGCGATCCATTAGAAAAAACCTTTATCGAGGATATGTCTTTTCAAAAACCAACTTTGCACGATAATGAACGGTTTATCGTTCACTAAAAAGACGTTTAAAAAAAACACCAAAAGAATACCGCACTATAAAGAAGGTTATATAATGTATTTGTGCACCTAATAGTACAGAAATACTGATCATGTTCAAATCACAAGCACACTTGTTTTTAATTTGGCAGCCAACACTGGTCTGGAGCCAAAAAAATACCTGAAAAAAACCCAAGACTGTGCAGAAACGGGAGGTCAATTTGATAGGTTCCCACATCTCAACAAGCGGTTTATAATCTGGCATCAGGTAGGTAAGCTATCTTTGTTCTACCGGTATTACAATGGAAGTTATTCTGAGGAACTAGCATCATTGATCCCTTTGGCATCGGTGTATAGCCTGCTATAAAGCATGGAAAGCATGCTAAACGTGAGCTCAACATACTCATAAGTACGCTGTTAACATTTGTCATATAGAAAGGATCGTTTCTGCTCCTCGAATATGTACTCGAATGGATCTCTTCAAGTCCCATATTCACTCCTTCTCCTCAAAAAGCTCCACAATGATGACATAGGCCCACATTTATATTCCTCGAGGTCTCTTGTGCGGAGATGATTTAAAATTTACAGCTTCACCTCTACGTTAGCATACTTTAATTGCGTATTTTATCATCAGCATGATAGTTAGAAGCTATGAGGTGGTGTTATACCCTATTATACTCTTTACTTTGGTTTAAAAAATATTAATATTCGTTTCCAATAAATACGGCGCTTATTTTGGTGCGATTTTTGGGCCGTAGGAATCTTTATTTTTAGAGCTACCCGTAGGTCAAGAATTCGGTGCCAATCTAAACTGATATTAATGGGAGCGAGGACTATTTTTGTTTCCTCGAATATTTAGTATTTTGTAAGAAAACTAAAATAGGAAAGCTTGAAGTTGTAAAATTCACTCCTTTGTTTGACCGTTGACAGTTGTACGACCGACCGTCACATGTCTTCTTTATAAAAAGATAATCAGACGATCAACTGCCCGAATAAATAAACATCATCAGTATTTTTTCTAATGTAAAAAAGTCGTATTTAAATAAGTTATTTATACAAAGGGATGTCGACTACATCGTTTACACTTTTTTTAAATTTCTTCGTGGATGCATCTGCTGTGAAAAGATAATGCATACATTAATACGAAAATACAAAGGCTTTCGCCAAGTGAAAACACTATTCTCACCAACCATCGAAGATCATCCTCTACAGTTATATAAACAAAAGTGGGATTCGTATTGGGATTATTGGGAAACGGTGAATCTGTCGATCGGAGTGATATCACTGAACATTTGTTGGTAAAAAAGGTAAGATTGGCTTGTCTTACCTACGTCAATCTGACAATCTGACTATCTGACTATCGGCCGCTTATCTGACGACCTTTGCCATCCGACAACTAATTCGGCTAATAACGCAAAAAGGTGAGCCTAATTTAAAACGTGAGGAAAAATACGATTCAGCCCTTTTGTTGGGGGTGTTGGGTAGAAAGCCGATAGGAATCTAAGCATTTAAACGTTTCTTTTTAACGGATTCATTGATGTTACGTAGGAAAATTCAAACGTGCGAACCTATTCCGTGTGATCATCCGAAATTTTGGTGGAGTAGCAACAATATTTTCGTGAGATCTTAGTCCTGACCGTAGTCAAAATGCTGTTCTTTGTGTTTGTGATGTGATGTATCCTTAACAACAACAGGATTTATAAGGCTTCCTCTTTTTTATGTGAAACCGCACAAGAGTCCTAACATCCCGGAGATTGTGGTTGAAGGTAATGGAGACTGCGATGAGATTGGGAGAGGAAGGTTAGGAAGAACTTGGCTGTTCGAATCTTGTTTCTAAATTTGGCTAAAACATCGATATTTTCTGTTTTTAAGGATCTAGAGAGGCTGAAAATTTTCAGAGCCCACCCTCTGAAATCGAGTTCTGAATCATTCGGAAATCTTTATTTTAGAAAGTTCTTTATTACAATCGCCAATGGCATTGTTTAATAAGGGCTTTCGAGTATTGTCAAAAAATCGTTAATGTTTTGTACGCCAAAGACATAAACTGAGAAATATGTGTTGTGAGCAAATCCACGTACCCGAAAATTTGTAATTTTTTTTTATTGCCTACCTACTAGGTATTTCTGATGAAATGTGTTAAAAAAATTCAAATATAGAAGATGGTGGATATACAATATACACTAGTACAGGCTAGATAGAGATCGTACGTGATGACATCGTTCTAGCATCTTCTGTCTTTTTCGTTTTCAAACAAGTTACGTGAGTAGGAAGAGGACGAACGTCATTGATGTCCGTATGACCTTTCGCTGTCGAGGACTAGTTTATTATATCATTAATCTGCTTTTCTGGGGTCCAGAAGTAAAAATGTCTTATGTAATAATACAAGAATATTTTTCTTTCAAATCAGTAGATCGATGTAGATCACTCTCCTAGGTATTATTTTAAAGGTTTTATAGTACCCCGTTAAATTATTTGGCTGGTTTGTGAATTACCGTACCTACTGTACACGACCCCAATCAGAGCACTAAAAGCTTTTTCTTGTTCAAAAATGAAATTTAGGTTTTTTATGCGCAATCACTTTTTCCACTTTTATTTGAATCTATACTCAAAAGAAAGGTCCAATGGCCGAGACCCAACGGTAAGGTACCATCTCTATGGAATAATTCATCCCTATACAGAGGATAATATTTACAACACAGTTCTTTCGACGTCATAAATATTTAGGGATGATATCAGCAACAATTGCGCAGAAAAGGGTTTCCCTGTTAGGGACGGAAAATCTTTTTTCCCGAGAAAACTGTCACATATACGATTAATTAATTCTGTCACAACAATTGTCCTAGAAAGACTCACTTTGAAAAATGGATAAAAAATGTAGGTCAATCACATTAAATTAATAGGAACATGCTGACGGCTTTGAAAATCTTTTGTTTTTTATCTTAATTTATTTATTATTGCAGAAAGCAATCACTTTGTGGTTTGACATATATGTAATAAAATAAAATACTTTTTTGTTTAAAACCAGGAAATTTATTAATTTATGAACCGACCGGTTTCGCTTTACTTAAGCATCTTCAGGGTACAAATTAATACTAAACAAGAAGTACATAATGTGTGCTTAAACAAAACATAAAGGAAGACGACATGATACAAATATAACAAACACATAGACGGCCATAAAATACATTAACACAAGTAATCAAGTAATGGGAAAAACCGAAAGATAATTATGTAGACTAATGGGTTATAGAATAGATAGGGCCAGTGTTGTCTACTGTCGTGTCTTCTCCAAGCTTAAACCTCCTGCTAGGTAAGAATGTTTTTTGCATCTATTATTAAAAAATAATAAAATTAGATAGAACCTATGATCTCGTAATTGTATCGCACCCTTGAGGCAATATTTTCCAAAATCGGCTAATAACTAAAAACTTACCATCACGTCGTTTCCCCGCAGGGGTTGGCAGAGAGGACGGACCACCTAACAACTCGGTCTTGGCACACACTCCTTGCCTCAACATTAAAGTTATTCACATACAAATTCTTCCAAAGAGGCGTTAATTTAATTCTTTTATGAAAATACACTTTTCGCAAGTTGAACTATAAATATTGTTTGTTTGCACCTTTGCACACGCAATATGAATAAACTCCAAATCGGCGATACTCAAAATATACAATAGAGAACTCCAGTCCAATTTTTTAATGAATAATGATCTTTAAACTTAAATAACTGTATTTTTATTTGTATTTTCAGTTCAGTTCCTGCCGCCATTACGGTTGCACGTGCTTAATTTTCTCTAGTTTCAATTCAAAATAAAACCGGATAAAATCGCTCGCGAAGGTTTAATTTTGTAATAATTGGGTTTTGGGACTTGGTGCGTCCCAACATATTTTTAGTTGTTTTTTGTTGAATTTAAAAGCATTTTGACGTTTAAATTCTGTGAATTTTTTCTGACATTCTAATCAAAATTTATTTGTTAAACGACTTCATTTACATTTTGAATTTGGTGTTTTCCTGTCGGGGACAAGGTCCCTGACAACAAGTTTGTGTTTTTTTTTTTTTTTTTAAATAACTCCATTTGTCAGTGTTGTTCACTGTTAATTATTTAAATAGTTTTTTTTTCGGTTTTAAAATTATGTTCCTTAATTTTTTTTTAAATTTTTATTACTCGTGACCATTTCCAAATTTCGTCTTCCTTTTATTTTTTTTATCATGGCATCGTCTGATTCAGAAGATGATGAAAGTTTTCAGAGAATGAGGATGGAGTGTCCCAACTTAACAGCTAATAGTTGTGTACGACCATCCACCTCTGCGTCTATATCTGCGTCAGTTAATAAAAATAATGTCAATGCACTCAAGGATCCGATTAATGATGATTTGTTCAAGTTGATTCCTGAACAATCTAAAGAATCTGAGAGGATTATTGACAGTAATGTATCAGTTGATATCTTCCAACCAATTATCAACCAAATGCTTTTGATTTCAACTGTAATTAATGCCAAGAACAAATTAAACAAGGATGATCGCTCCTCCATCCTAGGATCAATTGAGGAGATGAGGAGATGCCTTACCTCTTTGGCAATCACACACGCTGTGGCCATCTCAAAAGCAGAAACGCTTTCAAAAGTTCTGGATGTACAATCAAGCATTTCAGAAAAAATTGAGATTCTTATCAACAAAACGGACAAAATTTCAACGACGCCTACTGAACCACTCAAGAGAAAGACATATGCGGGGGTTACATCAGGTGAAAATCAGTCCAAGAAACTGGTTTTCAATAGATTAGAGCGACCCACTCCTTCCCTGCAGCCTACTGTCCTATTTTATCCGACAATCCCGGAGGGTAAAACATCAGAGGACCTGCAAAAAAAGTTAACATCTGTTCTTAATCCTCGTGATGACGGTTTCCAAGTCGTTCGAATGAGGAAAATTAAGGGCGGAGGTATTGCACTGCAGACTACTACAGCGGTAGGTGTAATTAATATTAAAAAGGCAGTTGAAAAACTATCTGCTACAGGAATCAAAATTGTAAGTCCCCAAGGCAGATTACCTAAAATTGTTTTATATGATGTCCCAAAAGGAGATCCCTCTCTGGATTCGGCTCTTTTTGAGGAAATTTTTACGAACAATATTGATGGTAAATGTAATGTTTCAAAGGATGACCATTTAAGAACGATGAGAAGGGTTTCTCTTTTTGGTAAAAGGGGTAGCGCTAACATGAACATGATTTTGACATGTCATCCTGAGGTCAGGAAGGTTCTCATTGACAGTGGTTTGTGCTTCCTTGGGTGGAATGCCTGCCGTGCACGGGACTACGTTGGTGCTACCCGCTGTTTTAAATGCCAACAGTATGGACATATAAGTAAAGCATGCACGCAGGAGCATTCCACTTGTCGCCACTGTGCAACTACTGGCCACGATGTTGAGAATTGCCCCAAGAAATCACAAGCTGCCATCTGTGCAACTTGTACATGTTTTAAAAAACCTGCCTCACATAGTACTGGAGATCGACTTTGCCCAGCCCAAATTGCTGCAATTGAAGCACAAGTTAGATTAACCGACTATGGCTTCTAATAACATTCTTTCTCTTGGTCAGATAAATCTTCAGAGGTCTCGAGTGGCCACACTTGAGGCAATGAAGATTATGACTGACAAAAAAATCGACATCTTGCTCATTCAGGAGCAATACACCTGGTTAGGTAGAACGCCTGTTCAATATCCTGGTGCGGTACTCGAAATTGGCCCAGCACCGGGGGCGGGAGTCCTGGTTAACATTTCGTTAATCAGTCCCCTCCTTCTTGTGGGACTGTCAAACGAGTACCAAACTTGTGTTTCACTTAATTTTGGAGATACTGAAATTATTTTAATTTCAGTCTATTTCAAATATTGTAATCCAGTAGGACCTCACATCTTGAGCCTGACGCACGCACTTAACGCGCTTAAAAGACGTAACATAGTTATTGGAGGAGACTTTAATGCTCGCTCACCAATGTGGTTTGACAATTTTGAACAACGGACGGAACGTTCAGATGCCGTCGAAGACCTTATTGCGGCGCAAGGTCTTTCTTTAATAAATGAATCTGGAAGTATTTTTACTTTCAGTAACATACATGGTGAGAGCAATATTGATTTAACTCTTTGCTCTGGATCGATTGCGGCCAAGATTTCTAAATGGAAGGTCCACGAATGTGCTATTAATTCTGATCACAGATTAATAACTTATATGGTGGGTGTCAAGAAGACCGAAGCTCCAAGATCCTCCTGGAACTTCAAAACTACTCGGGTGAATTGGGATAACTTTGGGGATGCTCTACGTGATACTTTAAGGGGTTTTCATGACGTAGCAGCTAGAGATCCGGACAATTTGGGGAATTTTTTCAACGCGGCCGTAGTATCAGCCGCTGAATCGGCTCTGGGAAGAACAAACTCGAAGACGATTATTAGGTCTCCGTGGTGGTCGAATGAGCTGACTTTGTTAAAAGGCACCTTTAAGAGAGCTTACAGAGCTTTAGGTGTCTCTAGACGGGTTGGGTGTACGGAGGAGGAGACATCCACCCTCAGGAGACAACTTAATAGCTCTCGTAAAGCTTTCAAATCGGCTGTACTTTTGGCTAAACGAGCTGCTTGGCATAATTGGGTTAAAGATGTTGGTAACTCTAACCCATGGGATATTCGTAGCGCCATTAAAAAAACGGGTAAAGGTTCTGATCGGTTTTTATCTAGTGTTATCGACAATGATAACGGGAACGTTGAGAGTATTAACGTGGTGACTACTCTCAATACACTTCTGGGAAAGTTAGTTCCCCTAGATTCAGTAATTGGGGAAAGCGACCACCACCAACAGATTAGAAATCAATCACGGATTCCTCCAATCCTCTCCCAGGAGGAAAGAAATTCTAAAATAACTAGAGCTGAAATAGAAATTATAATTAAGGGTTTGAGTCCTAGAAAGGCACCAGGGCATGATAAATTGAATAGTATAATTGTGAGGTATGTATGGATCCATGCCAAGGATCATGAAGAAGGGGAGTTTTCCCTTCTGTATGGAAGAAAGGCGTGCTCAGGATCATACCTAAAGGGAACGACAAAGAAAGAACTGATGTTAAAGCTTATCGACCAATAACACTTCTTCCTGTATTGGAGAAAATTTTGGAAAAAATTATTCAAAATCGTCTACGAGAAACATTAACACCATCATATGTACATCAAACCATTCAAAGCATATCTCAACAGCAAGAAGATTTAAAATATCGAATAAATAATTTGGAAAAACTACATGAACAAGTAAACTCAGCCTTAAATTCAAGACTTGAGGATTTAGAAAAAGATAGCGGAAAAAATAATGAAAATGAAATAAAAATTTGTCTCTTGACAGAACGAAATGAAGACCTAGAAAAAAGAATAATAGCGATCGAAATTGACCAAGAAAACAGGAACAGACGAGTTAACAATACTTGTTTGGAACTTCGAGGGCTTCCAGAATTCAAAGAGGAAACATCACAAACCTTAAAAGACATTATATTCAACACCAGTTAAACAGTAGACTGCCAACTAAATACAAATGATATTTATAATATATATAGAGTATCACAAAGAAATAAAAATATTCCTCCAACAGTTAAACCTAGGTCAGTGGTAATTAATTTTAATTCAATAGCGTTAAAAGAGGAGCTCCTTAATGCTATAAAAAAATATAACAGATCTTGCGAAAAGATTGGGGACAAACTAAACACGGGAACAATCGGATTGTCTGGCCCCATTACACCCATCTACTTCTCAGAACTCCTCACGTCTAAAGGCAAACGGCTTTGGTATCTAGCTCGCCAACGTGCGACTGAATGTAAATATAGGTACGTCTGGACGAAAGCAGGTCTAATCTACATGAAAAAAGATGACTCTTCTCGACCTATATTAATAGATTCAGAACAAGCTATACCGAAGCTCTGACTACATGCTCTTTATTCTAATTATCGTGATAAAACTACTCACTACCGCTTTATATCGCCATTCCATACTCTATTACATAACAGCACTATATTATATGAACACCTAGGATTTTGCATAACCCCTATTTGTACTAGATTAATTTTAATTCTAATTTTAACTTTAACTTTAATTTTAATCTTTATTCTCTCTAGAATGGTAACTACACTTATTACAAGATTATTGATTGATTTATTAGTAATATTACTTATAATTCGGCAAAAGAGAACTCTAATCAACATATTTTATATAACCCAGATATTGCTTATTTTTCATACTTATACTACTTTTTACTGTCTTTTGAAAGAGAAATTGCCACACACTAACTACATACGTTATTTATTTCCTGGATTTTATTTCAGATATTATTTCTTACTCAGATATTATTTATTTTTCCTAAATACATCATTTTGTTTACAGTTTTGTCGCTACATATTTCGTACTACAAGTATTGATATGATAATAAAATACTGTTTTAAAAACTTTACCCAGAAAACAACAATTAATTTTTGAATTCTAATGGTAATAAACGATCTTCAACATGAAATCGATAGTATCATAATGCCAAATACTGAAATAATTTTTGAAAACATTAACAAAATTATGCAATTTAATTGGGAATCAAATAGGATTAATATTGTTCATCAAAATATTAGAACGATGGGAAACTTGGATGATTTTCTTATATTTTTGGAAGAAGTAAAATCTGTGGTAAAGTTCCATGTACTAATTCTCACTGAATGCAGGTTAAATGATTCATACACAGCCAAACAAATTTCAGGCTATAACGAATACCATACAACATCGCATATTAACCAAAATAGCGGAGTAGTAGTATATATCGACAACACATTAAATTCCTTAGTACAAGAAATAAGCATAAATCAGTGTAATTGTTTAAAAATCAACATTAATGAGAATTTAGGTATCCTAGCTATCTACCGATCACCATCGTTCAATGACATCCAAGATTTCCTGGAAAATCTTATTGGTGAGTTAAAAAAAACTAAGGATTACGCACAATACGTACTGATCGGGGACATGAATATAAATACTATAGGAGAAGTATTGCATAGGCAATCCGACGACTACTTATGTGCTATGGCTGAAAGTAATTTTATTTCCAATATTAATTCTCCAACTAGGGTACAAGGTAGCTCAAGCTCATGTTTGGATCATATATATACCAGAAATATAACAAATTCAAATGCATTTGTAATACATAATACAATCACTGATCATTACACCACTGCAATCAGTATCCCAAACTCAACACCCAAAAAACATAAAATTAATCACAAACAGATTATCGATTATGAGGCTTTATTAAATGATCTTAATAATAAAAACTGGGAATATGTTTATAAAGAGACTGAAGTTAACAATGCTCTAAACTATTTTATTAATGAAATCAATACATTCATAACAAAACACACAATAACTAAACGCATTCCATATAGTAAAATACATCTCACCCCATGGATTACCAACGGCATTGTTAAATCTATACACAAAAGAAATCACCTTCATAAAATAGCTAAACGAGACCCATTGAACGATACTAAACAGCAAAACTATTACCGATACCGTAATATTTGCAAAACCGTTATTCGCAAATGTAAAGAGCGTTATTATAAATCCTTACTCGATAAGGATAATTCCAGCAAAAACATGTGGAATGTTGTCAGAGACATAACCAAAAGTAAAAGAAATACCAGTACATCTGTAACTGAATTAAATACCGGAAATTTGATTATAACTGACAATCAATCAATTGCATATCATACTAATAAATATTTTGCATCTGTTGGGTCAAATCTAGCAAAAAAAATTTTATTAGAAACCCAGAAAACGGAAGACTCTTTAGCATCGACAATTGAAACAAAGGAACAATCTTTTTCATTTGATATTAAACCAACTACTGTAGAAGAGGTCTTAAAAATAATCAACAGCCTTAATACTACACATGCAAAGGGTCCAGATAGTCTAAATACACAAATACTAAAAAAAATTAAAAATCAGATTTCTGCTCCGTTATCATATATTTACAACTTAAGTTTTGCATCAGGAATATTTCCTGATCACTTTAAAAAATCAATAATTGTCCCAATTCACAAAAGTGGACCTAAATCTCTTGTAGAAAACTATAGGCCAATATCACTTTTAAGCGCGATATCCAAAGTCATTGAAAAGCTTTTCAAAACTAGGTTAAACGAATATGTGGAGGAACATAACATTCTAAGTCCAAACCAATACGGCTTTCGGTCGGGTAAGGGAACGGATGATGCCATCGCATGTCTCACGGAAACTATTGCAGGGAATATGAACCGTGGCAAGAAAACTATTGCCCTTTTCCTGGACCTGGCCAAGGCATTTGACACAATATCTCATAAAATTCTTTTACATAGACTTAGAAATATAGGAATAAAGGGAAAAGCTTTTCAATGGATAGAAAGTTATATATCTAATAGATTTCAACAAACCAGAATTAACGAGGCTATTAGCACTTCACTAAAATACACTTTTGGGGTACCACAAGGAAGTACACTTGGGCCCCTTCTCTTTATTATATACATAAACGAACTTTGTAACCAACACATTGGTGGCAAAATTATCACGTTCGCTGACGATACAGTTATTTTGTTTGAAGGGGATGATTGGAAAGAAACACACCACCTTGCGAACACAGGTATAAACAGAGTAAAACAGTGGCTGGACAGTAATTTGCTTACACTAAACATACAAAAAACAAAATATCTCACATTTAGCGCTACCCTTGCAGGTCAACCCAAAACACCCCATTACCTCACAATACATAATATTAAGTGTAGCCTTGGAAATAATAACCATACTTGTAAATGCGAAACCCTTGAATGTGTTAAATCTATTAAATATTTAGGTATAATAGTGGATAACCACCTTAAATGGAAACAACAAATTGAAAACACAGCTAATAAAGTGCGCAAGCTTATTTATATATTTATAGCATTGCGGGAAATTATAAAAACTCAAGACATTAAAAAAATATACTACGGACTCTGTAACTCCGTCATAACCTACGGTTGCATTGGATGGGGTGGAACAGGATTAACAATATTATACCCGCTACTGAAGGCACAGAAATCCATTCTACGCGTCATTATGAAGAAACCCTTCAGATACTCGAGCGACGCTCTCTTCAAGGAGTTTAATGTGCTTGATGTTCGACAGTGTTACATAAAAAAAATAACAATCTGCGTCCACAAAAATATAAACATAACAATAACAGTCGATCATAATCATCAAACCAGAAGTAAGAGCAGAAACGACCTTTCTATTCCTACAAGCAATACTGCGGCTTATCAAAAAGTTTTCTCATACCTGGGACCAAAAATATACAACAAAATCCCCTCTCAATTTAAACTGTGTGAATTATCATCCTTCGGTAATAAAATTACAAAATGGTTATTAGACTTAGGTAGGACAGATTCCGAAAAATTATTAAAAAACGTAGTCTGAGTTGATTTCTTCGATTTTGTATTTTGTATTCTCCTAAAAAATATTTTTTTATTTTTCTTTCTTACATTTATATATTATATTTTAATTTTATATTTTACATGTATCTATCTGGATTTTATTGTTTATTACTGCTAATTTGTATTTTCCTAAAAAAATACTTTTTTTATTTTTCTTTCTTACATTTATATTGTTATATTTTTATTTTATTTTATATTTTACATGTACCTACCTGGATTTTATTGTTTATTACTGATGTATACCTAGAATAACACAACTTATATCTGATATTGTACCTAATATCTAAGTAACTCCCCCAATATGTACCATTATTGTTAATTAGTATTTAATCCATTAATGTGAAATTATGTACACGCAACCTGCCAATTTGACTGTCCTAAAACGGGAAACCTTCCTAGTTGGACAGTCAAAGCTTCCTTTTATATTGTTATATCTTGTATGTAATAAATGTAATAATAAATAAATAAATAAATAAATAAATATGGATTTGTCCCAGGTAAGTCCACGGAGCACGCCATTATGACTGCGCTTGACTGGGTGAAGGTCTGCACAAAGAGGTACGTAATCGGTATCTTCTTAGATATAACTGGTGCCTTCGATAATGCATGGTGGGAGATGATTTTGACTAAATTAAAAAATCGCAATTGTCCAAGAAAACTTTTTAAAATATCTTGCGATTATTTTAAAGATAGAAAAATTATAATTTATTTTGGTGATTGCATCATTGAAAGAGATGTGGACATGGGTTGTCCCCAAGGTTTTCCCCTTGCAGCGGATTTCTGGAATATTTTATTCGATGACTCCTCCAGGTTACCCTTACCTGAAGGCACTATTGCGATTGATTACGCAGACGACAAATTGTATTTGGTCTCTGGGGACAGTAGAAAAGAAGTTGAAAATAAAGCTGAAGAAGGTTTGAATATGATTCTTAACTGGGGAAAGGAAAACAGACTGACTTTTGCTCCCCATAAGACCGTGGGTCTCCTTATGAAAGGCTCCCTCAGTAGAGGTAGAAACCCTTTCATGAAAATGGGAGATACTGCAATCCGTTTTGTAGAGATTACTAAATATTTAGGCGTTACATTAGACAGATCCTCCTCGTTCTTGACTCACGTTAAAAGCGTTTCTAGTAAGGCCCAGGCTCTCTTCTTAAAACTGAGAAGAATCTCAACTGCTGAATGGGGTTTACGTTTCCCTGCGCTCCGTCTATTATACAGATGCGTATATGTGGCACAAGTTTCATACGGTGCATGTGTATGGGAACATCGACTGAGTAATTCACTTATTCATTCAGCGCTTAAGAGGGGCCAGCAAATCCCCTTACTGGCGCTTTCAGGAGCCTACAGAACAGTTTCATCGGATGCTTTGCCAATTTTGGCCGGCATTTTGCCAATTGATTTAGAAATTAGGGAAGTTTTGACAAAGAAGTGTCTGAAAAGAGGAAGACCTGTAAATCACCTTGGTGTTGAATTAATACCTGGTGGAGCAGTGCCTCTCCTTGAACTTCTAAAGATGATGAGAAGAAAAACGCTGAGTGAATGGCAGATGAGATGGGATAGATCGAATATGGGAAGATGGACCTTCTCCTTCTTTCCATCAATTAAAATCAGAATGGAAGGGGCATATCTTTTAATGGACCACCATATTACCCAATTGCTTTCTGGGCATGGGGAGTTTAGAGATAGACTTCACAGACTGGCTCTATTATCCCATCCCAATTGCGCTTGTGGTGATACCGACCAAACAGCCGAGCACATTTTGTGGCACTGTGAGATTTTGACGGATGCTCGAGACGAAATGATTGATGGTTTACAAGTTATTACGAGACCTGCTTGGAATACAGATCTCGTCTCGAATAAGGTGAACTTTGAGTGCCTGAAGAAATTCACGAAAGTTTGGGTTGAGAGATGGCCTGTTCTTAGAGTCGCTGAGTAGCTGTAAAACAACTTAGATACCAGGTGTATTTTGCTTCTGAATTCACGGACAATCTTCATGATTACTTTACACTTACCGCTTGGATTTAATTGTTATGATTTATGTGTTTCTGTAATATGTTATTTATTTTATTTTATTAACATTTATTTTATTATATATTATAAGTTATGTGTTATATTTTACATTTGCATTATGTTATTTTGTTCACTATATTTTGAAAAATGTATATAATTGCCTTGCGATTTGTTTTGTTAATAATTACTATACTACCTGTTAATTTATACCATGTTCCTTGTTTTGTTTTGTTTGTTTTTAACTGTTTAAATGTTTTACTGGATGAACTGAACTCAATTTTTTTTATATTTTATTTTTATTTTTTTCCCCTATCCCCATATGGGGGGGTGCTGGATCTTGTCCCTGCTTCATCTTTAGTTAAATAATTAATTTTGCAGATCCTTTTCAAATCTACCTGCGCCTCCCCCAATGACATGTGAAGGCTTGAGGTTTGATCAGACGACCTTGACTGTCCTTTGTCCTGCCTCTGACTACCCAACGCTGAATTTTCTTTTAGTCTTCGGGTATTTTACCCCAAATATTCAGTTAACATTCTTTGAGGCTTCACTGAGTGGTTGGCTAAGGGACACGGAAGCTAAGTGTAGTTTATGGTCAGACCGAAAGCCATTTACATATTTTGTTGGTACTTGCCAATTGATTTGAGATTTATTGTATTACTTATGTTCTCTATTTTATGCATGTGCTTGCAGGTTTTTTACAGATGCAATGCCGCCTCATGGAGCCTCATGAATGAGTTTTTTTCTTTTGCCTTGTTTAATTTATCTTTGTCTTACTAACCTATTTTGTGCATTTTGTTTTCCTGTTAAGCACTTGCATACTGCTTACTAACAACGTATGCCTGGACATTGGAGGTCTAGATTCGTTCAAAATAAATAAATGTAGCTTCGTTTAACAAAAAAAATTAGAATCTTGCGAGAGCCTTGAAGGAGTAACCATCAGTTACTTATACCAGGGCGGGTAAGAGGTGGATTACCTCCACTGTATTTTTAGTGTTAGTTTTAATAGTTAAAATAATTGTCAAAGTTTAAATTTTTCAAGCCCCCCGAAAACCATCGTAAATATGGTGAATTGTGTGACGTCATCACTCCTGAAAAATTAGTATAGGGTCGGGCAATCAGCTGATCTACTGCCGCCATTTTGAATTCCGTTGTTCGTAGTATTCTCCCTAGAAATAGCATTACTATTTTTTTGTGCAGTAGTTTTTGAATATTTTCAATAATAGAGATAAACTAATAAGAGATACCTGTATTGTTGAAACATTATTTAGGCCTAAATAATGTTTCAATAAACACATCAACTAAATCTCTATAAACAGTATATAAATAAACGAATAAATTAATACGTTGGCTTGTATCATATCATACATTCCCACACAATGACTTTACGGTGACGTCACGACACGTCGAACAGTGACGCCACCTTGGCGGCGTAATTTTACGACCCGATTAAAATGGACTTTTTAATAATTTTTTAAAAACTCTGCGTTTAATATTATAAAATAAATTTATATATTCAGAATCAGCGTTTATTGGTCTACATGAACATATTTTTTTAAAGCCAGAATATTTTTCACTGGGGTTCCTTATCATTGTAATTATTTTTGATTCTATACAAAAGATTTATGAAATATTTATTTTTGCTGTACAGACCTCACAGTTTACCTATTCTGACATCTACATTATAAGAATTCTTATTATTTTACATTATTCTCTATGTAGATTTGAACCCGTAATGTAGAAAAACAAACAAACAGTTTACCTTTGTGAGTTGCTTCTATTAATTGTTTTGTATTTTTGGTTCATGAACACGATATTCTTTATTTGATATTTGCTTTTTTATGAAATCTCTTCCCGTTGACTTGTTTCGTTTTTTTTATTGTTTTGAAAGATATATTATTTATTATGCATTTAACTTTCAACCGGAATTATACCTTACAATTTTGGTCCACAACAAGTTCATTTCCGGATTGGAAGATACTCTCAGTATCGTCCTGGTGTAGGACCACCATTCAGAATTGAAACGTTGCTTGAAATGGCTTTAGCCGTGTTTGGTGGCCAGATCTGAATAGCTAGGTACTTCCACACCTTCCTCTTCCCCATCTCCTTCCCCTCCCCACTACCTTCAGCCTCATAACATACCCCAATTGGAGATGCCATAGTCTCACTGGCTAATGGGAGCAGCTGAGACTCTTGTGAGGTATTCATACAAAAAAATAGTGTGATTTGTCCAAAGTAGTATTCATTGATGGTTTTTCGTGACAAGTGTGATTTGTCCAAAAGTAGTATTTTCATTGATGGTTTTAAAATGTTTTTTTTGTGCGTTAACTCCACACCAATTCCCTCAGGGCCTCCGTCATCATTGGGGGTGCTGTGTGGAAGATATTTTTAGGAAAGGAAGGAGAGGAATTTTTGCAAAGGAAAAAGGCATGAGGAGTGGGAAGGAATCTGGGGATCGATGTATATGCCTTCCAGTGCAGTGCAAGGCAAAATTCTGTGAGACCTGCGAGAGATAAAAAAAGGTCTTTCTTAACCAGTCACTACCAATCCGGCATGTCACGCGGTCGGTGGGCAGGCGCAGCCGCCGCCAAGATCCGGATAAACCTCAAGTCGTGAACTCGGACCATCCTGTCAAGTCACCAAGTCACCAAGTTAGCGATCCACTGACCTAAAGCAAAGGTGTTGGTAATCCAGTAAATATTTCCCGGGGCGGCGGTAACCAGAGCCGCCTCCCAAATTGAAAATTTTTATACGAGTACATGGTGATTGTTCTATTTGATTGTACGGTAATATTATTTGATGTATATATATGTGTGTCATTTATCAGTGCATTTTCAAGTTGTTTTGTCAAGTTCCTACTTTAAATTTCGCATGCATATATTTGATACCTTTGTGAATTGTTTTTTTTTTTTAATGGAAATGATTATTGGTTTTTGGGTAATTTTTTTTTCTTATAACTATTAGATACTTGTCCCAAATTCTCACCATGAACATCAATACAGCCCAACTGCTTTTTCATCGTGCTGGTGTTGATCTGGCACATGTAGCAGCCGCGGTCACTCTCCCTCAGCTGTCGAATCCTCAGTTGCCAGGTGCCTGGTCCGTCCTGGGAGACTGATATCCTGGCATTGTGTGTCACGACCCTGGTGTGCAGGGTGAGGATGGTCTGGTCTTCCGCTTTCATCCAGCCAACCTGGGGAGAAACAATACAAAAAGCAAATTTATCAACTGTCATAGTATTCATATTATGGGGGCAGAAAGGTGTGAATGGTGCATAAAGCATTGATACAGAACTTATAAGTTTATTGAACAATTTACATTCGATTATAACCGCACCTTCAACATTTACAAAAATAATTTGTGCATGACACTTGTACACTTCCATACAAGAAGCGATAGTATAAAGCTGTTAATTCTTTGGAAGTTTAGAACAGAATGGCTCTGATAAATTTTCCACGGTAAGAGATGACTCGTGAGAATTGAAAATCACCTATGAGGAACCAACAGGAATGTTTCGCGATTCAAGATCGCTGACTCGTTCGTCTCCCACAATGTGAACACCGCAAGAGTCCCAACTACGTGGAGCTAGTTAGCGAAGGGGAAAGATAAAGTTGAGAAGCAGGTACCTGGCCAATCAGAATTTGTCACGGATGGTGGATTTTCACCAGGACGATACTAGGTACTCGTTACTAGGTACCTTTCCAAAAGGTGCAACAAATAAATCGCATTTTATTTTCGTACATAATAATATTTGCGAATGAATGCCAGATTTCGAACCCTAACTAACTATTAGCCAAAAAAGACGGATTGCCAAACAACTCGGTCTTGGAACTCACTCCTTGCCTCGTTCACATTCATACATCGTCTCACACACGCTCTCAAACCCTTCTAAATTCGGATCTCCAAATTACCCGTATAACAACATTTCTAGTGAGACGGGTAATGTGGATGAACCTACGTAGGTGGTTGGGCGTACAAAGATGGCTGCGGCAAATTTCTCCTTCGCAAAGCGGGTGCGTGTGCGTGTGCCAAAATTAAATAAGGTTCACTAAATAACTGCCCAAAATAAATATTCTGACACAAATGGAAGATCTTCAGAGGAAGCTCGAGAGGGAAAGGCGTCGTAGCAAGAAGGCTGCGAAGAAACCTACACTCTTTGGGCCTGCTGAGGTTGTGGATGTCCCACATTCTGAGGGTGACGCATCCGACATGGACACTATCCCCCCACCCCCTCTTCCACCCTGCACCTCGGTCCCTAGCACGAGTGGCGCCCCATCCATTATGGCGATCCAAGCTATATCACCGAACATGAGTACGCGAAAACGATCAAGAGAGAGTGACTCTCCCAATGTTCAACAATGGAAGGTCATTCCTGCGATGACACGATGTCACAAAATTAGATCAATCATAATTGATTCATCCAATAAATTGAACAAAAATGTTAAGAGTCAATTAAATGAGTTGTTGGACGAGTTGATGTCCGATATAACTCACTTGATGTTGGACATTAACACGGCGACAACTAGGAGCGCCACAATTGAGGAAATGATGGCAGAGCAATCATTGATGATAAAAAAGATTGACTCCATAGTTAAGACGAGACCTGTAGCGGCCGCTACACAACCTATTGTGTCTACTGCACCGTCTTACGCCAAGATGGCCTCTACAGCCCGGAGCTCGAAATCGCTAATCGTCAACGGTTTCGAACGACCTGTGCCACCAAAACCACTTACCGTTCTAATCTATCCAGATAAGCCTGAGGGGATGACGTCGGAACAGACACAGAAGAACTTGGAAAAGACTATTAATCCGCGAACAGATGGTTTCCAAGTGGTCCGCGTGCGTAAAATCAGAGGGGCAGGTATGGCTCTACAAGCCAAGGATAAGTCAGACTTAGCGAACATTAAGAAAAATGAGGCTAAGCTAGCCACTAGTGACCTAAAAATTGTCAGCCCATTAGGAAGACTTCCAAAAATTGTAATATACAACGTGCCTAGAGGGGAGCCTACTGCCGATCAAGACCTCTTTAAGGAAGTGTTTAGCACTAACCTGGAGGGCAAATGTGAACTCTCCCTGGAAGACCATCTGCGAACTATGCGCAGGGTCTCGCTCTTCGGTAGGTGTGACATGTCGACCATGAACATGGTTGTGACATGCCACCCAAACGCCAGGCGCGTCTTGATAGACAGCGGGATGTGTTTTCTCGGCTGGACAGCCTGTCGGACCCGCGACTTCACAGGTGCCACCAGGTGCTTCAAATGTCACCAATATGGTCACATCACCAAATCTTGCTCTCAAGATAAGGTGACCTGTCGCCACTACGCTGCTCTAGGACACGACATTGATGACTGCCCAAAGAAGACACAACCCGCTGTCTGTGCCACGTGCACTAGGTTCAAGAAGCCGGCGGACCACGCTACCGGGTATAGAATGTGCCCTGCTCATTTGGCTGCTATCGAGGTCCAAATCCGGATGACAGATTATGGATCGAGTTAATCCACTCTCCATAGGTCATAGGGAAACGCGTGTGAAACACACATAAATGAATTACAGGTAATACAAAACAAGGTAATCAAAAAACTATTTAATTACAAGCCCAGAACATCCACAAAAAAATTATATATGGAAACAAAACTATTAACATTAAGAAAACTATATGAATACAATACATGTCTCCTTATATACAAAATACAAAATAATCTCGTACACACAAACACCGAATTCATTAAAACGTCCCAAGTACATAAACATTTTACACGACAACGCGATAACATACATTTAAACACCATCCACACTAACTATGGTAAACAATCTATTGGTTACGAGGGGGGCAACTTATATAATTGTCTCCCAAATGACATTAAAAACGAAAAGAAGCTGGGTAAATTTAAAAAAAATATATTTATATTTATTCTTGATAAACAAAATAATGAAATAGAATAGCGCTGTATTGAAATATTTATTTATCTTAATGTGTATAATTATTTCTAGTTAAATGAGTGAAAATGTAATTTTCTTTTAACTGGAATAAAAAAAAAAAAAAAAAAAAAAAAAAAGATAAACTTGCAGCGTTCCCGGATGGCCACTTTGGAGGTGCTGCGGGTCATGTCTGACCATAAAATAGACATTATGCTTATACAGGAGCAGTACACCTGGCAAGGTAGGACCCCTATATGTTATCCGGGTGCGGTGCTTGAAGTTGGCCGATCTCCGGGGGCGGGTGTCCTGGTCAACACTTCGTTGATCAGCCCCCTCCTCCTGGACGGTTATTCCGACGAATACCAAACCTGTGTATGTATTAGATTTGGTGATACTGAGATCTTCTTGATCTCAGTTTATTTTAAGTTTGGGAACCCGGTAGGACCCCACATCCTGAGTTTGACGCGCGCATTGAACGCGCTTAAAGGACGTAACATTGTTATCGGAGGTGACTTTAATGCACGCTCACCATTATGGTTTGATACTAACGACTGTAGGACGGAGCGATCAGACGCCGTGGAAGACCTAATTGCCGCGCAAGGTCTCAGTATAATTAATGAACAGAGTTCTTTTTTCACATTCTCAAACATACATGGTGAGAGCAACATTGACTTAACTCTTTGCTCTGGGTCAGTTGCAACCAGGATTTCAAGGTGGACAGTCCATGAGTGCGAAATAAATTCGGGTCATAGATTAATAACATTTAATTCATTAAAAAAACAGAGATTCCTAGAACCTCCTGGAATTTCAACACCACTAGGGCGAATTGGGATAACTTTGGGATTGCGCTACGAGATACTTTAAGGGATTTTTACCATGTAGCCGCTACTGATCCGGATAATTTGGGAAACTTTTTCAATAAGGCGGTTGTATCTGCTGCCAACTCGTCTTTGGGCAGATCAAACCCAAAGACGAGCATTCGGACGCCGTGGTGGTCACCTGAGCTGACTTTGCTGAAGGGGGTCTACAAGAGAGCCTTCAGGGCGATGGGGTCTGCTAGGAGTGGTGGTCGTACGGAGGAGGAGACGGCCGCTCTCCTGGACGACCTCAGATCTGCTAGGTCGGCTTTTAAGCGGGCCGTCCTTCATGCGAAACGAGCTGCCTGGCGTAATTGGGTCCAAGAAGTGGGTATCGCCAACCCGTGGAATATCCACAGCGCAATTAAGAAATCCGGTAAAGGATCTGATCGGTTTTTGTCTACTGTAATTGGGAATATTGATGGGAGGAACGCTGAGACGGTGGACGTGGCCTCTACCCTCGAGACACTTTTGGGTGAGTTAGTTCCTGTAGATTCAGTAATTGGGGAAAGTGACCACCATACCCAGATTAGAAATCTGGCACGGCTGCCTCCTAGTAACCTCGCCCAAGAGGATATTTCGTATAGAGTCACTAAGCAAGAAATTGAAGTTATAATTAAGGGTTTGGGTCCTAAGAAGGCACCAGGGCATGATAGGCTCAACGGCGTAATTGCAAAGCAAGTCTGGGTCCACGCCAAGGAGGAGCTCTTCCAGGTGATGGACACATGCATGAGAAGAGGGGTTTTTCCCTCAGAATGGAAGCGCGGCGTGCTCCGGATTATACCCAAGGGGAACGACAAACCACTTTCTGATATTAAAGCGTACAGACCTATCACCTTACTTCCAGTTCTAGGTAAAATCTTGGAGAAAATCATTAGAGAATGGTTACGGAAATCGCTCTCCCCGGCTAGCGACCTGCAATTTGGTTTCGTCCCTGGGAAATCCACGGTGCACGCCCTGTCGTATGTGCTTGACTGGGTGAAGGTTTGTCCTAAGAAGTACGTTGTGGTAATATTTCTTGACATAACTGGTGCCTTCGATCATGCGTGGTGGGCAATGATACGGTTGAAGGTGAAAAACAGGCAGTGCTCCAAACTTTTGTTCCAAATCATCGATGACTACCTGGCCGATAGAACAATTACCATCTCTTTCGGGGACTACTGCATCGAGCATGAAGCTGATATGGGATGCCCTCAGGGCTCCATTCTTGGACCTGACCTGTGGAACATTGCCTTTGACGACTCCTCCAGGTTACCCTTGCCTGAAGGATGTATCTCTGTTGATTACGCTGATGACAAAATGTATTTGGTCTCTGGGGACAGCAGAAAGGAAGTAGAAAAGAAAGGTAGTGATGGTTTGCAGATGTTCCTGGATTGGGGAACAAGAAACAAGATGACCTTCGCTCCCCAGAAGACTAAGGGCCTCCTGATGAAGGGTTATCTCAGCAGAAACAGAAATCCGACCATCAAAATGGGAGAATCCAATATCCGCTTCTTTGATAATGTAAAATATTTAGGTGTTACGCTTGATCGATCGTCCTCTTTTCTGGCTCACGTCAAGGATGTATCCAGCAAGGCTCAGGCTCTCTTTTTAAAGCTAAGGAGACTCTCCACAGCTGAGTGGGGACTGCGTAATCCGGCTTTGCGTATGCTATATAGGTGCGTTTATGTTGCGCAAGTTTCATACGCTGCATCTGTGTGGGAGCATCGCTTGGATAATTCGCTTATACTCCTGGCTTTGAAGCGAGGTCAACGAACTCCTCTCCTGGCACTATCCGGGGCGTATAGAACCGTTGCTTCGGACGCTTTGCCTGTTTTGGCTGGTATATTACCAATCGATCTCGAAATCAGGGAGGTGATCACTAAAGAGAAGCTTACTAGAGGAACCCCGGCAACTCATCATGGTGTTGTCCTGACTCCTGGTGGTCCGGGGACTCTCCCTGGTCTGCTTCGTGAAATGCGTGAACTGTCGCTTCATGAGTGGCAGCTTCGTTGGGATAGGTCGAATTTGGGGAGATGGACTTTCTCCTTCTTCCCATCAGTTAAAATCAGGATGGAAGGGGCCTTTTTACAACTGGACCATCACGTGACCCAACTTTTGTCTGGTCATGGGGAATTTAGGGGGAGACTTCATACTCTCTCCCTATCCCCTCATCCCAACTGTGCGTGCGGTAGCACAAACCAGTCGGCCGAGCACATTCTGTGGCATTGCGAGATTATGATGGATGCTAGAGAGGAAATGCTTAATGGTCTGGACGTCCCTATTAGACCAGTTTGGAATACTGATCTAGTATCGAATAAGGTGAATTTCGAGTGCTTGCGTAAGTTTGCAAGGATCTGGGTTGAAAGATCAGGTGTACATGTTCCTGTAATACCACGGACAACGATTTGATCTCTCTTTTATACTTTCGCCTGGATGTACATAATCTTTTAATACTCTTTTTTTATGTTTTCTTTTGTTTTTTTTTTCTTTTCTCTGTTAGGCTATATGAACGTGCAATTTTGTTTGAAACATACAGTTGCAGTCTGGAAGTTCACCGCGCAGCATTGCAAATTAGCCAACTATAAATTTGCTTCTATTGATTTCTATACGTTTATTTTATATACACTTTCCTTTGTGTTCTATTGTTTTTCTTTCCTTTCATTGCATCATGTATGTGCAAATTCTGTTTGTTTATTTTATTTTTTAGTACACAGCAGCAGTCGAATTTACAGCTTGGGATGGATAATTCCTATATTATTTTCGTGCCTATTATTAATTTCTTTTTTTTTTTTAAGATGTTATATTGTTCTAATGTTATAAATGTTATATTGTTTATCTGGAGGTTAGACAGAACTCCTTTGTTTGTTCTGTAATGTCCTCTTCCCCATCGAAGGGGTTGGACTTTGGGCCGTGTCCCTGTTAACTTACCTTAGGTTTACCTTTTCGATTCAATCATTGTTATTTCCTTCTGTGCCCGTGCCACCCCCCCGGTCATGATAAGGTTGGAGGAAAGATTGAGCGGCATCCGGAGGTCTGTCCGTCCCCCCTCCGGCCACCCGACGCTTTTCTCCCTAGGGTCTTCATTTTGTAGTCCATTTACTTCTTCTAGGCACCACCGGCTGGCTGGCTAAAGGACGACTCCACTGGGTGCCGTGACGTTGGACTAAAAACCTCATACATTCTCTGGGGGACCGCCGGGCTCACGATGGTCATGACGGTTGTCTTTTTCCGTTTTATGTTTTGTTTTCAACTTATGATTCTTTTTCTTTTTTTGTCTTTACACGCAGATGCCTGCAGTCACGGAGTGTGTGGTCTCCCTCTGTTTATAATGTATTAAATATTTTGTTTTCTCTTTTTATACATTTATGTCTACTAACACCAGTAGTATTAGTTTTTGACCATTACAGTACAGTCCTGTAGGCGCGACCGCATACCGCCACCTAACACAGTATGAGGGGACATTGAAGGTCTAGATTCGTTACATTAAATGTAGAGCCGTTTATTCAAAAAAATTAGATTCTTGTGAGAACCCCGAAGGGGCGACCATAAGTTGCCTATACCGGGGTGGGACAGTGGTGGGTACTTCAATGCCCAAAATAAGGAAGGTTAAAAAAGGGATGCCAAAAAACTCACCAAACTGCATTTCATAGTCCGTTCAGGTTTTTATAGTCCACTTTAGGCCGCTGGTTTAGTCTAAAGACTAAAGGGTTCACAATACACAACACGGCATTCTCCACAGCCGCGGCGGGATAACTTAAATTTATGTATCGGCGGGCGGTTTCACGGGCAAAATACATATGGCTTAACAATACACAATATCAGCGGGCAAATCAATCCAAATAACCAACGATGGATGAATCCAAAATAACACACGAGGTGCTGGCCAAACCATTGCACACTTATGTGAGGCGGGAACAACAATAAATTAACTTCCGCGCAGTTACAGGCGGTTCACAGTTTTTGTGTGTGACAATACTTTTGCACAAGTAAAGCGAACAAAGCTGTTTGTCACTGCACTTTGTTTTTGGCAATTTATAGGTAGGAATAAAGGAACAAGGGAATAATCAGTTATTTAGCTTCGTATCATAGACAAGATGATTTTAATTGAAACTGGCGCCACCAGCAGGTATATCTACAAAACTAAAAATACGATAAATGTTTGGGTTACCGGCAATGACGTTAAAAAATTTAAAATATAAAAAAATTAACCCGGAAAAACACGAATTTTTTATTTCTCATTTTTTTGGTTTGACTGTTGATATAACCTTCTTTGCCCAATAATGGAATTAACCACGCTATCAACGGGGTCAAATTCCGAGTTGATAAGACCGATATGTATTTATTACATTACGCGCTTTAATGTCACCGAAATTCAGAAAAAAGCGTATATTTCCGCGGTGTATGCATGATTACCACAAAAAGTTCATAGAATGCATTGTCATTGATAACTAGTTTATCTGCCGAGTTTCAGCTTGATTGGACGTCAGAAAGTAGGATAATTTCTACTCTAAAGATTTTACTTTATTCAATCAAAAAAACAAAGGTGAAATTCAAATAGATGTATTTTAAAAGCACAACCATTCTATAAAAGCAAATGTTCGTAGGTTCATAGAGTTTAAGTGGATTACTAAGGAAATTAAGTAGGAAAAAGAAAATTTCAAAGCTGTCTTTATAATGTACAAAATAACGATAGCATGTACTAAGCCTCTTGAACGCCAGCGAATCCTTACGGGATAACTTTAAATATCTTAAGGGTACGTTTAAAAAATCATTCCCTTAATAAAACGGATATTCTAAGGAAACTAAATGTTATGGTAAATTATAAACCATTTCCATAAATATATAAATACATTATCTGGCAAGTTACGAAAATAGAATTACACCGTGCGGGGCGAAAATTTAGCGTCGGCCATCAAGACCCCTATGAGAATAGTATAAGAGTATAATTTTATTATTTATACCTAAACACGTGCCTCAAATATGAACGCCGAGCCTTGTGGTGGTTTCATTGGATTTCGCTTGTTTTTTGGTCCGTCATCCCGGATGAAGTGATTTTGATTGTTATTTTTATCGACTGGAAAAATGGCCTTACAACTGTTGTAGATAATGAAAAATATAAATCAAAACATTGTTATTCTTGTCAATGACGGTACTGCATTCAATGGATGACACCCTTCTCTAAAATTGTCAATACGAGTCTGGAAGGGAAGAAGCAGTAAAATGGCACTTACAATATAATGTGTCTCTTTACGTGCGTAACCTTTTTACGCGTTAGCAAGAATTGCCTTCTTTTAATCCCTCAGGCTAATTTGTTCGTTGGGAATACCTAACCCATATGGGTCTCATAGAAATCATTTTATCCCCGTACGACTATCATGGTGAGAAAAACGATCTAAATATGTTTACAAAGACAAAAACACTGTAACAAAATGTGCGTGTTTTTATTATCAGCAATTTTCGTTCGAAAAACGTAATTTTTTTTGGACGTAAAAATTTACACGTTTATTTCTAATAATAAAATTTGAATTGTATTTCATCACCTTTCACAAACGGTTTTTAGTTTTCGGATATGTTGGATTTTACCACAAAGCTGAAATATTTTGACCTCCTGACAGAATATGCCCTAGGCCTGAGGAAGATTTATAAAATTGTATAATATTCACAAATGCAAACCGAAAAATTTTCGAGATTTTTCAATTCGCAGAGAAAACCGACATGTTGCTTGCTATTTTTGTATGATATATCACAATTAAATTTAAATCTTTCTGGCTATCATTGCACGAATCTTTAATTTTGGGTAGGTAATTAATGCATCTACAATGACACTCTCCGTACGTTCATATAAAAAATATGGAGTAAACCGCGCGGTTTTTTTCAGGGCAATATTCCGATAAATATAAGGTCACCTTTCTCTGTCTGTCTGTTGTTGTATTAAATTGGGGATCCATTATCAATAATAATATAATCGGTGTTTTCAGTATTTTACATGGAACCAAATAATATTGATCGATATAATCCCGATGTATATTCGTTGTATCCGTTAACGATTCTGTCCCGATCCTGTCTGTTTGATCTTTATAATATAACTTGCCAGAAATTGTTTAGTCTAATGTGTTTTTTAAATATTTATATAAACGTTTCGTTTAATCGAAACGTGAGAACTTTAATCCTAATTTATTAAATACCTTTACATATACGTCACAAGAACGAACTTTCGTAATTTTCAAGATCTTCAACAATACCTATTACAATCGATCCAACAGAAAATTAAAAAATTCATTATTATAAGTAATAATTTTTAGTCTGAAACGCTCATCGAAATTGAAAAAATCTGTCTATCTGTAAATCGAGTGTTTCGGATTAATAATTATTAATTACTAGCAAACCCGGCCACACGTTGCTGTGGCTAACGAAACACAACGCCATTACCCAACCTTTATAAAACCCACACCACCAGCTGCCCGCTGCCTGAATTGAATATTTGAATTTCTCAGCTTTTCTCTACTATTATAAGCATGTATTATACATATAAGCCTTTCTCTTGAATTGCTCTATCTAATGGTGAAAACCGCATGAAATGCGCACATACGTTTTGAGCGACTTCATTTTATACTATGTGATGATAATGATGACAATAATTGTTACCCTTTTTGCTGTGCATCTTGTCTTAAACATTAGTTTATCATTAAAAATAATAATTAATATTTGACAAGTTAAAGTATTTCACCAAAAATGTAGACATAATTTGCCTCGATGCCACCTAGTGGGAGATTTAGCATTTACAATGCCTTTCTCATATAAAAATAAAGTTGATCGTTTGCAGGTGGAAAAAATGTAATAAGCAGTAATTCTTGAATGAAACACTAGTACCTACATATCGAATTATTTGTCTGGCAGGAGCTATGCATAAAAATTTGTCTTAAACATTAGTTTATTAATTAAAAATAATAATTAATATTTGACAAGTTAAAGTATTTCACCAAAAAATGTAGACATAAATTGTCTCGACGCCATCTAGTAGGAGATTTAGCACTTGCAATGCCTTTCTCATATAAAAAATAAATTTGGTTATTTGCAGGTGGAAAAAGCATTAATTGTTGAATGAAACACTAGTACATATTGAATTATTTGGCGGGCAGGAGATAAGCCGACGTAGCTCAGTGGACAGAGCAGTTTACCGGAAATCAGAAGGACGCGGGTTCGAATCCCGTCGGCGGAATGTATGTCGGGAGATTTTTTCAATGTAGATGAGTATTTCAGGCTAATAATTATTACATATAATAATGATTACCCTTTATGCTATGCATATCTTAAACATTAGTTTATCAATTAAAAATAATAATTAAATATTCATGTTTATAAACGAGTATAAAGCTTACATCCCAAACTACATAAATTAAATAAAACTCACAGATATGGCGTCGGAATCATAAAAAAACTCATATTCGTAGATACTTCCAAAAAGCCCTTTCGGAAGCTTTCCCTCTGAAAAGGGCAGAAAATATATACAATATTTACATTGGCGTAATATAATAAAATATGATCATGATTCATATCTAAAGCGAAAATCTGCCTCGGCGGAAAATTGAAAATTACAACATGAAATTCCAAATTGAATTCAAACACAATTTTATTGTTGAGAATAGTATACTAGATATTGGAAGAATATTGCTTTTCTTAACAACAAAATAATATGTTCCAGTTTGGGGAACTTGGAGTGAATAAAACATATTTTATTATGATATCCCAGGTTAAAAGAGTACAGAAATCTAAAGGTAGGTAGGTATGTTCTAAATTGAATATTTTAGTATTTTTTTAAATGTGAATACCGCAGAAGACTCCCAACTACTCCCAATTGTCCGGAACCGGAAATTTTCAATTTGGGTGGCCCTGGGGACCAATTTATTTGATAACCAACATCTCTGCCAAAGGTTTGCCTGAGTAGTTGGCTACGTTTGGTGACTTTGCATGGGTGCCGGGTTCATGGGGTGAGAATTGCCCAGGTCTTGGCCCACCTACTGCGTGATGGCTCGTATCAGGAGAGACTAGTTGAGGGAGACCTTTTGACCTCTCCAACGGTACCTCCTCGGAATGGATTCATATATATGTCTTTATATGTCCCTCACTTCTGGACATACTGACCCCCAGATTCCTATCCGTCTCTCATACCTTTTCCTTCTCAGGACTTTTTCTCTGTATTTAAAAAGACCCTCCACACAGAATCCCTAAACATAACGTAGACTTTGAGGGGAAATATTTTCTTTAGTGCCACCTGTGTGGAGCGAATGTAAAATATAAAAGTGGAAATCTTAACAGAGTGATTAAGGTTCTCGAAAATGAAACCAGAGTTCCTGGATTAAATTCCAAAGTTCAAAATAAATCATCATCATCACTCTTGGCTCTACAACCCCTGGCGGTCTTGGCCTCCTCAAGAGTCTTCCTCCACTCGTCTCGGTTTTGTATCAACTCTCTCCAGTTAAGAAGCTCCAGTGTACTATTAAAAAAAAATTAACATTATGAGTAAAACCTTAAATTGTAATATTTAATTAAATGAAGACAATATTAGCGAAACTCAATCGAAAATCTGGAGAGAGAAAAGACTTGCGTAAAAGTCAATAGATGTCGTAGATTAAAAAATGAGACACTTTCTAGATAGCATTTAGTTTGGGTTTGAATCATATATAAAGATAGCAGCCAATAATATGTGCCATAAATAAAATGAAGGTAATGTTGGTAGTTCTTAGTGTTGGTAGCTCTAAGTATTGCTGGGGGCGCTGCTGCTGTGGCCTACCCCAAGCCCTATTCCTGTAAAACACACACAATAACAGCCGTCGGTTAGCTCAAACCGGCTCGAACATGATTCCTCCTAAAAAACAGGGCGAGTGCCAGTGGTTCGCTTGGTCAATTCTTCCTTCCCCTCCTCTCCTCAAAATCCCCGGGACTCCCTCTTCAATCAGTACACAGTATTTGCATTTAAAGGGTTTATTCAATAAACAGAACAGGGTGATACACATACGGCCAGTGTCGGCACAAAACACAAGTTAAACTACCCTACTGACCTAACGAGGATTTCTCCCTCTCTCTATGCGTTTAAATGAAGTTACAAACGGTTCAAAGCACACGGTGGGGGGGAGGAAGCGAGTAGGTACTCACATAGCTAGATGCGTGGTCTGCCATCTTTTCTGGATTCCGTTCACAACACAATTTCAAACAATACATCGCGGAGTTAATATCGTGGAGCACAAACAGCGCAAAGCGCGCGTGGCACAGTTGCTTGGCCGAGGGCTAGCGAAGGAATGGCGGCCGGCGGGCCGCCCGGCGCTTGGCGCCTGACGCGGGGTGGTCGCGCGGTGCGGGGAGAGGAAACGGTAGGCACGTGTAGTGGGGGCGATTCACTTAACCTTCCGCTCGGGAGCCGATTCTGTTACGTAACACTTCCCCCCTCGCCGCAAAAAAAGCGACGTGGTAATGGAGCAGTAGGGCTAAGAAATCCTCTTACCCTTCTAGCACTTGTGCCAAAACAAAACAAAAAAAAAAATTTTAAGAGAAAAAAGGAGAGAGAGAGAGAAAAAGGTTGCTAGCTACAAAATAGTAGAAACAAAAACAAAAGAGAAAAAAGCATGGTGAACAAGGAATTATACATGAATGAACAAGAAAGAGCAGTGACATACATAAATATAAACAAGGACCTGTTGGAGAAAGGTACAAGGGTTATGCAGTGATAGAAAAAAAATGACTCTAATTGTATCATTGGTCTGTGAGCTATGTTTGCGTAGCGTGGTTTGCGTAGGATGTTTGGGGTGTTGGGACGTTGCACTGAAGTTACACGGTTACTTTGTCACAGTAACCTGGCCCGTTTGAGATTACACTCAAGGAACACTAGGGCCTTAAAGAAAACACGAAGAAGAGAACGCAGGATGAGGCTTCTTGGTGGTGGAGAGGGTTCTACCTGTCACAGAGGTCAAAAAGGTAGCTGCTTCCGGATCCTGTGGGTGGGCCAGTATGACGTCATTGAGGTACTGGAGAGTGGAATTGTAATTGGTGGTTGGTCCTTTATAGAGGAGGTGGTTTGTGTGCATGACAGCCGTTGTTGTGATGGTGGTTGGTACACTGGTTTGTATACAGTGGGATTGTTGGATGAACAATTGTTGGTATTGTTATTTGCGCAAGGGCACAGGAGCATTGGCATGATGGCAACAGAGCAATTTGCAAGGTGCAGCTGGAACATTTGCAAGATGCAGCAGGAACATTTGTACAATGGCAACAGGAACATTTGCGAGATGCCGCAGGAACATTTGTACAATGGCAACAGGAACATTTGCGAGATGCCGCAGGAACATTTGTACAATGGCAACAGGAACATTTGCAAGGTGCCGCAGGAACATTTGTACAATGGCAACAGGAACATGAACCAACTTAGAGCTGACGTGCTCGGGTTTGTTTGAGTGATGGTTTTGTGATGATACAATTCGCAACTACACGCACGACTCACACTAGGTTATGTTAGGTGTGGTCGGGTGCTTTTGGTACGTAGGGTTTGAAGGCATGGGACCTCCGTGACGGTAGTGAAGGCAGCATGAAGAGAGGCGCAGGTGTAGATAGGGTGAAGAGCTGCTGGTCTTCTTATTAATCCGGCGAAAAAATTATTATTAGAACAAAATTCTTGAAGTTTACCTGCCTGGTAGACCAATGATGAAAAGGTTTGGAGAGAAACAAGGTGTGCATGTTGAGAAAAATTGGATTTGTTTGACGCGTAGAGAGAGAGAGAGACGGAGAGAGAGTTAACTAAATGCAACTACAGACTTATACATATTACAAAGGTACGTATTCAAGGAAGGTTCTGTTTAACCCATTTAGTTTTTTTTAAACTAAATACATTTCCAAGAACACGTAGGTAAGGGTTTGTACGTATGACAAAATGCCCCTTTTCGAAAGAAGTTGGTCTTCCATGACCTATGCTCACGTCTATACGGTAGCATTTTTTCTACTTTCGAAGAACAAAACATTGAGTACAAATAAGTTATGAAAAGTGGGAAAGGAGTAGGAAGTTGAAAAGATCCGTGAATGAAGGTTGTCCCATTTGACAAACGAAACGCCAAGTGCGTAACGCATATATCCCCATTCACGGATAATTTCGAGGAAAGGAAAGAGTGACAATTGGGAACATTTGAACGAAGAAAACTGCTGAGGACTCGGCTATTTCCGAAATTCGACCTCTGAGTGAAAGGTGAAACAAGGTCTACAGCAACTTTCCTGGCACATTACAATACAATTTGGTAGAGTGGGACAAAAGGGATACACTGACAAAAAGAGTCTAATCCACTACGTGTATTGGGCAGAAGATTAGAAGGTCGTTTTATTCTCCTACTTGTTTGCGAGAAATGACAGACCCTTGCTCAAATCTCACAAACCTGGGGGTTTTCTTGTTCGTCCCCCAGACAACGAGTTAGGTGTTTTTGTGTCCATCAACTTAACTCCTACGACACGATGCCCCATAATCATGAGTGAAGCGTATGATTAGTCCTTTTGAGATAGTGGATAGTTCCTGGGTTCTTGTGACAGGAAGTCCACGGGCATGTTAATGAGTACTCTGCTGCAAAAGCAATAATTTTCTGATAACAGAAAATAAAAGGCGTGTGATCTACGCTTGGTAGGTCACACAAACATGGGGTAGATATTATTTCGTTCGCACGATTCATGGTGAGTATTGTAACGTCTTCACGTCTCATGTACAGGAATGAACGATTTACAACAAATTTTGCCCAGTATTGAAAGACAGTAGCCCAATTACGTTCGAAAATGTGGGTCCCCATTCAATACAGACGGCGGGTTAAGCGGTTCTCATGCCAAAAGACACACGACCAACTCAATAACATTTAGTTAAGAGTATAAAGTAATTATAACGAACTTCTCGTATCATGGCGGATGTTTTGAGGATCTCTCCTATGATGGTAGATATTGTCACGTTTTCACGTCTCACGTGACAGGAATGAACGATTTACAACAAATTTGCCCAGTATTGAAAGACAGTAGCCCAATTACGTTCGAAAATGTGGGTCCCCATTCAATACAGACGGCGGTTTTTGCAATGATGTAATTAATACGGCACTGCTGTAGCTTAATAATTTCATATTAGCATACGTTACAAGACTTGCCAAAAGGCGATAAACACAAATTTTATTGAAGATCTGGCCAAGATTTTAAACTTCAAACTAGAATAATGGTACAATAAAGGACAAAAGAAACTGATGTCATGATAAAATATGTACCTCATAATGAAGTTGTATATGTACAAGGAACAAAGTTAATGAAGGGACAAAACATATTGTCACTTTTATAACAACAAAAAAAAATTTTCCGAATCCGACAAAATATGATTCTAGAAAAATAAGAGCAATTGGGTTGAGCGCCATTCTAATTTTTTGGAAAAAGAAGAAAAAACCACAAATAGCAACAAGGTTGCTCTTGAATTGTCTCGAATCCAGCGAATGTGACCTGATAGGTGAGTACATTGGGTGTATTCGAAACGATTCCCAATATACAACATTACTATGAATGTGTAGGATGGGGTGAAGAGGGAAAAGAAAGAAAGAAAAAACGGGAGGATTTCCTATTATAACAGAAATCGTCGCGACATTCTTACAATATGGTGCTGTGACCATAGTAGCGAGCCCGCGGCAAAGGTCTGAAACCAATGGTTATTATACAGACTTGTGCTTATGATTTTATATTTACAACATTAGGGTAGGGACGTACTGGTACGACAAAACCCGACACAAAACAAAAAATTAAAAAAAGGGGTGATATGACAAGATGAGGCGATGAGGTGAGAAAAAAAACGCGCGGATGCTGCAAGAATTGTGAAAGGAAAACGACGTCTCGGAGCAAGAGTTTTCTGGAACCGTTGATGGTAGGAGGAAAAAGGAGTCCCTTTCCCGAAGTGATCAATTTCAGGGAGAGGATGCATACAAGCATGAAAACAGTGCCCCAAGAGGTGCTCTTGTGGTACAGCAGGCAAGGCGCGCAGGATGTAAAAGAACATATAAAATTATGCACAAAAAAAAAAATGTACAGGAGTTAGGCTACCGTTGACATTAATGTGCCTTCGGGTGTAAGGATTTCCTTACGAATGCCCATGTGGGTGATTATTTACATTAAATAATTACACATGACTCACGTCGTTTATGACGAGAATTATAAGACTTCTAAAGAGACCGCATCGCACTGATTGATGACTGGCCAAGAGAGGTCAGGGACGTAATAATGATCAGGGTTAACAAGATGCATGTTTTGCCGATTTGGTAACGCCTGAGTACTTGATGTGATGGAATTTACTGATTCCATATTCCCAATTTTGACAATGTCTTTCACATGGTAATTTCCGATGTGTTTACCAGAGATGTCAGACAATCGATAAACGAGGTCTGAGATCTTTGTTAGAACTTTCGTTTTTACAAAGCGGGGTGCCAATTTGGCAGAGAAGTATAGCGCACCTTGCGACAAGGTGTTGTTCCTTCTCCAAACGATGTCTCCTTCTTTGAACGTGACGTGCTTTCTGCGAAGGTTATACCTGTCGGCACTCTTTTGGTGGGCCAATAGTAGAGCGTCTGTTACTTCGCTATAGATAGCGGAGAGTTCCTCCAAGCGGTGAGCGTAATTTGCTGCGGGGTCTGCTGTGGCGGAAGGGGTGGGTGGAAGGCAAATGTCAGGGTGTAATGAACCGTGAACTACTTGCTCCATGCCGTGTTTGAGAAAAAATGGTGTATAGCCTGTAGCGAGGTTCACCGTGTTGTTCATGGCTGCTTGTATTTTGTCTAATTTTTTGCACCATGTACGTTGGTCCTTGCCGACCAGAATTGCCAGAGCCGTATTAATGGTCTGGTTGTATCGTTCGACGGTGTTGTTCTGTGGGGTGTAAAGGGTATTGTAGAATATATCCTTTATACCATATTTAGACAAAAACTCTTTAAATTCTAGAGCTATAAATTGTTTGCCATTGTCGCATATTATAGTACGAGGAATACCGTAGGGTATGAAAATATGCTTTTCTAACAGATTGGTTATTGCTGCTGCGGTCGCCCTTTTCAGAGGAAACAACCAGCAGTATTTGGAAAAAACGTCCACCACACTGAGTATATGCATGTAACCTGCGTAGCTTCTAGGGAAAGGTCCGATGAGGTCCATTGAGAAGGATTGAAGTGGTCTATCGGCACGCTTGGGGTTGCCCATTAGGCCAGACGGTGGTGCCGTGCTGTGTTTGTAAGCCTTACAGATGTCACATTTGGAGATGAATAGACGTACTTGTTTGAATAAACCAGGCCAATAATATCTCAGAGATATTTTTTTATATGTTTTAAAGGTTCCAGGGTGTATGGAATCTACGGCACTGTGGTTATTGATAATAACCTGTTCTCTATTTTCGAGAGGGACTACCATTTTCCAGGCATAATCCTCTAATATTGACAGTGGTGGCTTGCAGTTGCGGTATAATTGTCCGTTTTTAATTGTAAAATTCGGAAACTTTTGTGGGTTGTTACTGCATCCTTGGAAGATTTTTTGATACCATAAATCTTTTGTGGGGAGACTAGAATTGGATGATACCGTGTTTAGTATCGCAATCTCGATTCTAGAAAGGGCATCCGGGACGATATTATCCGCGCCTTTACGGTGGATGACATCGAATGTGTATTGAGATAGGCGGGACGACCAGCGAGCCAATCTTCCAGAGGGATTGTCTAGCGAGATCAGCCACTTTAGGCTGCTATGGTCCGTAACCACGGTAAACTTACTGCCCTCAATGTATCCGCGGAAATGTTGAATGGATTCCATGACTGCTAATAATTCTCTCTCAGTGATTCCGTAATTTTTTTCGTGCTTGTTTAGGGTTCGAGAGAAATATGCCACGGGGTGTTCGCCGTCCGTAAAATTCTGAGTGAGGACTCCTCCGATTCCGACGTTTGATGCGTCTGAATGGATCGTAAAGGGGAGGCTGAAGTCAGGACAATTCAGTACCGGGGCTGACTGAAGGGCTTCCTTCAAGGAGTTGAATGCTGACTCGGTCTCTACGGACCAGGCAAAGTTACTGGTACCTTTGCGGACGCCCGTGATTTTGTTGAGCGGCGCCGCGAGTGTTGAGAAGTTTTTTATGAATCTTCTGTAATAACCGGTGAGGCCGAGGAAAGCTTTTACCTCTTTTGCATTCGTGGGCCGGGGGAAGTTTGTCATAGCTGCAACTTTTGCGGGGTCGGTTCTTAGGCCTTCTTCATCTACTATGAAGCCCAAGTATCGTAGGCGATGTTTGCAGAATTCCGATTTTTTAAGGTTTATAGTCAAACTGGCTTGTTTGAGTTGTTGAAAAACCTTTTCTAGAATGAGTATGTGTTTTTCAAAAGTATCGCTGATGATGATCAAGTCATCCAGGTAGCAAAATAAGTTGTTGTCGAACTCTGGGCCAAACAATTTATCCATGAGCCTTTGTAGCTCCGCTGGGCTGTTTTTTAAACCGAAGGGTAGCCTTTTAAAGTGAAACATGCCCCTGCCAGGCACTACGAAGGCAGTTTTTTCGCAGGAGCTGGGATCCAAAGGTATTTGCCAGAAAGCTTTGCTCAAATCTATAGATGAGATGTATTTAGCGTTTCGAAGTCTGTCGAGGATGGAGTTAACCAAAGGGAGGGGGTAGGCGTCTGACACTGTACATGCGTTGAGGCGTCTGCTATCGAGGCAGAAACGTGCCGAGCCGTCTTTCTTTGAAACTATTAAGGTGGGGTTGGTCCAAGCACTGCGGCTGGGTACCACCACTCCCATTCTTAACATATCGTCCAATTCCTTTTCTAATATTTTTAATTTTTGAGGAGCGAGGTTATAATACCTTTGTTTGATTGGGGGGCCTGTTGTTTTTATATGGTGTTCTACTAAGTTGGTTAAGCCTAAACCACACTTTTCGAATGAGATTGATTCAAACTTGTTTATCATTTGATCCAACTGATCTGTTTGCAGGGGGTTCAAATTTTCGTACGGTATTACTGTACGGATTTCGTTCACTTGGGGGGGAACGGAGGGGTTGTTAAACAACTGTGGAGCAATTTTGAAAGCCATCCAAAAATCCACTCCCAGGATAAATTTTTGCGAGATTGTAGGTACAACCAGAAATTTGATCCGAACTGTTTTTGTGTCGCAATTGATCGGCAGGGTAAGAGAACCAATGACACGTTGTGAAGTGTTGTCTGCTGTGGTGACATGTGAAGAATGTTCTTCCATTTTAAAACCACAGTTTGTGAATAAGGTGTGAGCGTTGTCGCCCAGACAGCTGACAGACGCGCCGCTGTCGAGGAGACCAGAAAAAACCACATTGTTTATAGAAAAATGCGCGAAGGGTCTACCGTCTATTGCCTGTTTGCAGCAAACTGTAGAGAGGGGTAAGGCCTTTTTGAAGAATTTGACGTGTTCCAACCACTCCGACCATTCCTTCGGCCTATGGGGAGGATGGCCCGGGAGGTTGGGTTCTAGTTTTTTGGCCTCTTGACTGTCCAATTGGGAGGGGGCCTTGAGAAATCTGTAGGGGGTTTGATGAATCTGAGGTCCGGGATGGGTGTCTCAGTATTGTCTTGGCGTGGTCTTTTGCCAAACTTCCTCCCTTCATCTCTTCTTGGAGAACGATCGACAGATCGCCTTTTGTTAGATTGGGGGTCTCTTGAAGATAAAAGTTTAGCTTGTTTGAAACAAGAGGCTTGGGAGTGACCAACCTTGTGGCAAAAAGAGCAGGATTTCTTTTCGTTGTGCTCTGGTTTTATGCCGGACGAAGTGCTGGGGCGAAAGTTTTCCTTGGGGAACCTTTCGTCTCTCTTCCGATCCTGGTATGCCTCCAGTAGCTGACAGACGTCCTTAAGTTGCTCCAGCGTGGAAATTTTCTGGGAAGTTATGATGTTCTCATATCTGGGCAGGAGACCGTCGATCAAAACTGGGAGGAGTTCCACTTCAGGAACGGGTTGGGCGAGCTTAATATTGATGGCCTCTGCCCTCTGCGTGAATCTAGCGACAGGCTCTCCGGGGTGTTGCTTGATAGCGAGTAAGGATAACCTGATTCTGTGTTGGGCCTTTTTTTCTCCGAAACTCGTTAAAAGTGCCGCCCTGAGTTCCTTCCATGAGTTTGTTTTTTTCTTATGTATCCTGTGCCAGGTAAGCATTTCAGGAGCGATGAGGTCTATGAAATTTCTGTGTAGGATGTTCTCGGGAATTCCTCTGACTTGAGCTGTTTCCTCTATTCTGTTGATGAAATCCTCTACATCCGTGAGTCCGTTGTATTTTGTTTTCCAGGATGTCAGATCGTATATTTTTGTTGGTTCTTGGGCTTGCACTACCACGGGTTTTGCTTCGGAGACTGTGAGGGGGGTAGTGATGATTTCCGAGGTGACTTCCGGTTGAAATTGCAACCTCCTGATATATTTTTTGTTGTAGAAAGAAGCATATAGAGTGAGGCATTTTTTGGATTTATTCCTAGGAGAAATCTTTCTATTTCTCAGGGCCTGTAGTAGTTCCTCCTTTTTTGAAGTAAAAATGTGTGGGATTATACCCAGCGTGACTTGAGGAACTTCCATGGTGTATAAGGTCGTATCAGAGTGACCTTATGTTGGAAAAAGTGAGAACTAGACTCGCAATTGGAAAGAAATTGGGCAGAGATTGACCACTGGGGACGTATTTTTTACAAAAAGTTTTTTTTGAGAAGAAAAAAAACAAAAAAAACGTTTTTTTTTTTTTTTTATAAGTGTTTGGTTTATTTGAAAATTTGGGCAGCGGTTCCCCTCAAAAAACGTGATTTTGGGAAAAAATCCTGATGTTTTGAAAATTTGTAGAAAATTTTTCTAAGTCCGAAAACGAGAAAAATTTGGGCAGCGGTTTCCCTCAAAAAACGTGATTTTGAGAAAAAATCCAGATGTTTTGAAAATTTGTTGAAAATTTTCAAAGTCCATAGACGAGAAAAAAAATTGGGCAGCGGTTCCCCTCGAAAAACGTGATTTTGAGAAAAAATCCAGATGTTTTTGAAAATTTGTTGAAAATTTTCAAAGTCCATAGACGAGAAAAAAAATTGGGCAGCGGTTCCCCTCGAAAAACGTGATTTTGAGAAAAAATCCAGATGTTTTGAAAATTTGTTGAAAATTTTCAAAGTCCATAGACGAGAAAAAAAATTGGGCAGCGGTTCCCCTCGAAAAACGTGATTTTGAGAAAAAATCCAGATGTTTTGAAAATTTGTTGAAAATTTTCTAAGTCCGGAATGAGAGAAAATTTGAGCAGCGGTTTCCCTTACAAAAACGTGATTTTGAGAAAAAATCCCGATGTTTTGAAAATTTGTTGAAAATTTTCTAAGTCCGGAACGAGAGAAAATTTGAGCAGCGGTTTCCCTTACAAAAACGTGATTTTGAGAAAAAATCCCGATGTTTTTGAAAAAGGTTTGCAAATAAGCAAAAGTCCGGAAAAGAAAAAATAAAAAAACGGAAACGAGGTTCGCCTTAAATGAACATGTTTTTTGGAATATTTCGATTAGCCTTCCAAAGGGGGGGTTCTTTAGAAAGGAAAGGAAATATTTTTTCTTTTATACAAGTTTTCGTGGAAGTATGTTTGAAAATTCAACAATGTCTTGGGGAATTGTTCTTTATTTAACGTGGCTATACTGCAGCCTGATTTGAGCATACACCATTACTGGTATTTATCCGCCGACTTCCTTTTGTCATAACAAGTTATATGCAGAAATGTGCATACGTAATGTAATGCCTGACTCGAGGAATCGACGTCAACGCGAACCGAACGTCTTTCAAATTATGTCGTCTGTTTCTTACGAAAGAAAAAAAAGCTAAATGATGAAACAGGCGGCAAAATTAGAAAAATGCTCAATTGTCAAAAGGTAGAAAGAATTTAATCCACTTGTTTCCTTTAAGCTGCAAAATATGCCGTTATATATACAGGCCAGTATTTTGCGAAATAGTCCCCTATTCGCAGAATATGTCGATATCAAATACAGACCAGCACACTGCGGAATAAGTTTATTAATAAAAACTGGTTAATTAACTTTCGGGAAACGAAGCGGGTAATTGGTTTATCATATACAGGATTTTAATTGTTGAATAACTTTGTTTTAAATATTTGTGTACATTTCCACTATTAATCTTGTATTTGAAACTAGCAAATTTAGTCGGTCGACACTTGTAAACACTATATTATTCACGACGGCAACTTTCTTGGTTGAGCACTTTACGTAGGAATACCGGTGATAATGTTTTGTCGAGTGACGACTCGAAAATGAAGGAATGTGCCCGCGATAGTTTAAATTTGCAATTCGAAGTTACACTCGCGTCGATGTTCTTTGATGGTAATGCTAGACAAATTGGGAAAAAAACAAGACAAAACATTATAGATTATACAGTTTAAACAATGGCTGATTGAAGAACGAGGCGAGCGACTGTGAAGAGGGAGGAAAAAAAAAAAACCGCCACACGTCGGGCGACAGTGCTGGGGGCGCTGCTGCTGTGGCCTACCCCAAGCCCTATTCCTGTAAAACACACACAATAACAGCCGTCGGTTAGCTCAAACCGGCTCGAACATGATTCCTCCTAAAAAACAGGGCGAGTGCCAGTGGTTCGCTTGGTCAATTCTTCCTTCCCCTCCTCTCCTCAAAATCCCCGGGACTCCCTCTTCAATCAGTACACAGTATTTGCATTTAAAGGGTTTATTCAATAAACAGAACAGGGTGATACACATACGGCCAGTGTCGGCACAAAACACAAGTTAAACTACCCTACTGACCTAACGAGGATTTCTCCCTCTCTCTATGCGTTTAAATGAAGTTACAAACGGTTCAAAGCACACGGTGGGGGGGAGGAAGCGAGTAGGTACTCACATAGCTAGATGCGTGGTCTGCCATCTTTTCTGGATTCCGTTCACAACACAATTTCAAACAATACATCGCGGAGTTAATATCGTGGAGCACAAACAGCGCAAAGCGCGCGTGGCACAGTTGCTTGGCCGAGGGCTAGCGAAGGAATGGCGGCCGGCGGGCCGCCCGGCGCTTGGCGCCTGACGCGGGGTGGTCGCGCGGTGCGGGGAGAGGAAACGGTAGGCACGTGTAGTGGGGGCGATTCACTTAACCTTCCGCTCGGGAGCCGATTCTGTTACGTAACAGTATGATACAATTAAAAGTGACTGAATTGAATATAGACACCTTAGCTTAGTTGGTAGATCTGTTGCCATGAAAGTAGGATGTCCTGGGTTCGAGTCCCAGGGGTGCCAATATTTTTTTTTTCCGATTTTTCTGTCTCCAGATTTTCGATTAAGTTTCGCTAATATTGTCTTCATTTAATTAAATATTATTTTTTTGTTTTAGTGTAGATTTCATTATAAAATAATATTGCGGCATGTTCCACAGTGGAAGATACTCCTGGGTACCTAGCATGGTCGGTCGATATAGATTTTATCGAAAATGTCGTTAACTTGTCATCGCTCCCAAACAGTACTGCAGGTCGCTAACGAACAAACAACAGTTTACAACGACTAAGGGTTCTTACTTTATTTGACGTGAAGTGTTATTTGTTCGTTAGCGGCCTGCAGTCATGCTCGGGAGCGATGACAAGTTACCGACATTTTCGATAAAACTTATATCGATCGACCATGCTAGATACCCTGGTATCGCTTTGGAGAAAGATCATCGTTGAGTCGAAACGTTGTTTGAAATGACTTTAGCCGTTTTTGATAACCAGATTTGAATAGGTACTTTCCAATCTTCCGGTGCTGCATTTCCTTCCCTTCCTTATTTTCTTTTAGCCTCATAACACAAACACCCCATTTGGGATACGATTGACCCACTGGCTCGGAGCAGTTAGAACACTTGTGCGGTATTAACATGAAAAAAATATCTCACAACAGCATTGTTGAAAGGTTTTTATTAGTGTCCGATCGAAACAGAACTTTCCACCAAAACTTCATTATATTTCATAATTAATTAATTTAAAAATAATATATAGTTTATTTGCGGCACGAGTGGAAGATTCTCTCAGGATCGCCCTGGTGTAAAACCACCATTCAGAATAATTGAAACGTTGCTTGGAATGGCTTTAGCCGTATTTGATGACCAGATCTGAATAGTCAGATACTTCCTCCCCCTTCCTCTATCCCATCTCCTTTCCCTCTTAACTACCTTCAGCCTCACAACATACCCCAATTGGGGATGCCACACTCTCACGGGCTCCAGAAGGGAGCAGCGACTCTCGCGAGGTATCCACTTAAAAAAAATACAGCCATCCTAAGCTATTCCTTAGAAATAAGTAAAACGTTCAAACAATATTGTGTGATTTAAAAAAGCATTATGAATATCAAATATTGACGGAAAACGTATATAATATATAAAACATGACAGTAAAACCATACGAGGAACGTGAAAGTCGTTCAGAAAATGGGGGTCTCGATTTCCATACGAAAATACAAACGTATGCTCTCATTCCTGAAAATGTGTATCCACAACATTTCCGCCGCTCATAAATTGCCATTTTCTGATAAGAAAAATATAAAAGGTTATAAGAAAACAGCGAGATTTTACTCTTAGGTCAATAAAATAAACTGTGCGGCACGGAATTCATTTTTCAATAATGGCGAATATGGCATAAAGGCACTAGAAAAGAAATAAATAATGAAATTCGGTAAGAATTGGTTTAGAAATAAACGAAAGAATCGAAAATGAAATAGAAGATATTATTACCATGGAGCGTGGAGCCATGGATCCATGGAGACTGCTTACATGAAAATCATTATAAGACATAAGCCATAAGAAATATCAATGACTGCCAAACATTGTCAAATAACTTGTTTAAACTTTTTGTTTGGTGCCAAGAGAACTATCTACAACTAAATATAAGTAAATGTCTAATTATGAGATTTCATAGAATAAAAAATCCAATAATTTACGAATACTCCATCAATGATGTAATGCTAACAGCTGTAACCGAGGTGAACGATTTGGGTGTAAACTTTGATCAAAAACTGAATTTTATTAACCATATTTAAATTACATCAAATAAAGCTTTGAAAATGTTGGGATTTGTAATAAGAATTTGCAGTCAATTTAAAAATATTCAAACCTTTAAAAAATTGTACATGTCTTTGGTTAGGAGTCAAATTGAGTACAACTCTACAGTATGGGCACCTAGTTACGCTAGTCATTCGCTCACGATAGAAAGAATCCAAAATAAATTCTTAAGATTTATTAATTTTAGAATGGGTATTACAAGGGATTGTATCAACTATGATTATCTACTATGCCAACTCAATTTATTAAAATTATCTGAACGTAGAATAGTTAATGACCTAACATGTTTATATAAAATCATAAATTCAATAATTGATAGCCATGAACTATTATACTTGATTTCTTTTCATATACCTCGTAAACCAACATCTAGGCAATATCTACCGTTCTATTGTGATAACTCCAACACAGAATCACAGTTGTATACCCCCGCTCGCCGCATACAAAATTTGGGTAATGACTATAAAGATGTTGTTGACATATTCAACACACCATTCACCAAATATAAACAAGTCATTACCCAATTTATATTGAAAAGAAGAACATCAAATTTAATTTAATTAACCGAACAAACTACGTAGCTCAGCATCGACCTACGAGACCTTACCAATGTATTGTAATTTTCCTAGTATTACATTTTTCCATCTTGCATGGCGGAGTATTTAGTTTCGATGTTATTTCGTTTTTACTTTGTTTTTGCTTTAGATGTTGTTTTTGATTTTGTCTAATATATTGCTTTTGATTTTGTTTTTGATTTTGCTTTGATTCTGTTGTGCTTAACTTAGATGTTCTTTGTAATAAATAAAAAAAATAACGTGTAAAAGCCCAGCCGGGCGGGAAATTCATAATAAATAAATATTTTACTGTAGATTCTCAACTAGGTACTTACTTCAGATATCTTTACTAACAGACTGAAGAGAGATAGCTTTTAAATGTATTATTTTATTAAAAATGATTTATTTTTTTTAAACCAAAACTATTATTAAATATTTAACTGGCAGCCCTGAAACAGTTAGCTAATTAGCAATACCTGCTTAATAATTTCAAACAAAGATAACTTTGAAGGTAACAATAAACTCAATGCAAATTTACTCTATTTAGTGCTTATAAATACTGTTGACAACTTGTTGACAAGTCCCCTTTGTTTAGGTACCTACATCTTTTTTATTCTAAATAATCCTATCTAAATTTTATGTTCTCTGTTATTATAACATTGATATTATTTTTTTTTGTATAGTAACAGTAGTTTAGCAACACATAATAGTATCCTTCACCTAAATACTTGCTACTTTGTTAAATATTCATTTCTACTTTGTTATTATTGATAATCTCCTGTGTACCACTGTATACTTATAATACCATGTACTCACTTCAATGTTAAAAGCCATGCTATGGCGTTTAAATAAATAAATAAATTATCTATATTATAAAATTTCCAATTGAAATCCCCGGCATTTCCCAGATATAAAAGATAAAAGATCATCGCACGCCAAATAACGTTCTCTATTCAATACCATCAGACCTGTTACACCTAAGCAGTTTATGCGCAGACCAACCATAGACAATACAGATCTTATGCCGTAACCGCTCCAGAGTCGATATGTGAAAAGTTAGGCGACCCCCACTCTGCTGTAAACAGGGGAAGGGGTCATTTTAATCATGAGTTAACAGGCGGATGACGCTGTCAAATTGACAGATTCAATACAAAGAAATGGCATTTCGTGGCAGCTCCCTAATTCATCTGACCCCCTCTACTACTATAGGAAGAAATATTTGATGGCATAGTTTGACGGTACAACACATAAGCGCGCACGGTTCAACAGAAGATTCAACAGAAAGCTCGCGCTTTTATAGCTGCGCGTGTCACCTACATTTAATCTGATATAGGCAGCGACTTCTCCCTTGTTTTAAAGGTCAAGTGTGAAAATTTTATTTGCCAGGGTTGCAGGAATTTTTCGTAGAAAGTAATTTTCCTCTTTTTTGAACGTCAAATGTGCAAAATTTGGATTGAAAAGTATAAAAACATAATAAAAATAAAAATAAAACTGGATGCGTTTCAAATGAAACGTGCACGCGAAGTAATGTGCATAACTTGTAAAGGTAATATTAATTTACACATGATGTGTGTAAATTTTCATAATACAGGGTGGGGCAGAGAGGAGTTACTGATTTCAAAAAATCACTGAAGGCCCCCCAGACCGAGCAGAGGGGCGGGGCGGGTGCCGTTAGGTTGGAAAAATGATACCGTTTATGTTGGTGACCATGCCGTGGTCAGGTAAGTACCGGGACTTTGTTGTGGAGGCGTTCTTTAAAAACTGAAAAAGCGTTGTAGCTACTTTCCGGGTCCGGTTCGAGTTAAATCGTAATTACAGTTTTTCTCATCCTAAAACCATTCGGAAATGTATCAGTAATGTAAGGTGGACAGGAACTGCAGATTCTAAAATACCAGTTAGGCGACCTAAAAGTGTGCAAACACTTGAAAACATCGCGGTAATAAGAACGTCAATTGAAGAGTCTCCAACCCGAGCAGCGCGGAAACATGCCGCTGCGCTTGGAATATCGTCCAAAATTATAAGGCAAATCTTACACTCAGACCTTCACCTATACCTCTACAAAATGGTGCGTACACGGGAATTGAGCCCACAAAATTTTGTGAAACGTAGAGATGCTTGCATTGCAATAGTAACTGCTGTATCCCTCGGTGCTGTTTTGTGCACTGGCGACAAGGGATTAACCATTACCTTTATTGAGTTATTCATCTCACTATTGTGAGATATTGGAAAACGTTAGGCGTCCCAAAATGAAAGAGTATGGCGAGTAATGTGACACAGAAGCCTTCTGGTTTCAACAAGATGAAGCCATGGCCCATGCTGTCCATCGTTCATGCGAAATTTTGCAAAAGCTCTTTCCAGGTCACCTGACTCTTTGTGGGGGGATATTCCATGGCCCCCTTGCTCTCCCGATTTGACCCCGAGTGACTTTTTTCTGTAAGGATACGTCAAAGTTGAGGTAAACAAACTTCAATCTCGAACCCTTGAAGCTCTGAACGAGGCGATTGAGGACGTCATCGCTGGAATTCCGCAAGATATGTTGGAAAGAGTGGCCGAAAACTTCTTTGAAAGGCTCAATATGTGTATTGCTCGCCAAGGCAGCCACGTCAGATGATATCATTTAAAAAATATCATAAAAAAAAAACGGCATCATTTTCCCGACCTAACGGCACCCACCCCGCTCCTCTGCTCGGTCTGGGGGGCCTTCAGTGATTTTTTTGAAATCAGTAACTCCTCTCTGCCCCACCCTGTATATAATCAAGTGTGGCAATCTTTGGTGATCGCTGACGAGGAAATATATTTCGGATTCTAAGAAAACCTAGTCGTATGGACAAGGTATTTCATAATCATGACATAATAACAAGTTCTCTATAAATGTTTTGTATTTATTTCCTTCCCATTTCAGTCACGACGCGACGATGCTTTATGGTAGGTAACTCTGAACTTATGCAAAATTAAAGCAGTATATTGTATACATTATTTGTGTCAGGCAAAATAAATCAATTTTATTATCTTGGTGATGTAACTTGGCATGCGCATGTGGAAGAGGGACACAATTCGTGCCAACCGCTGAAGTGAACGCACATTTCCATACAAGTACTGCTGTAACCAAAATGTAACGTGTGACGTGGACGCGGAGTGAACGGAGCGTTCACTGTTTAGCTGGTGTTGGTGAGTTCACGCGACGTTTGAGCATTGAGAATGTATACATATTACATATTATATTAACTTCTGGAGCCACATCAAATCCTCTTACAAATCTTAAGATGTCCCAAAATGTATGTGTCTTGGAGAGGTGAGAGCCGATAATGGAACAGACTTTGCAAATTTATTTTCAGAATATTTCAGTTCGGTTTTTAGTAAACCCTTCCAATCCACCTGCCCGTCCAACTGACGTCGGGAACCATACCTCCAATGTAAGCAATATTCAGGTGATACGAAAAATTGACTTAAAATACTTTCAGGAAATTTTGAAGGTGCTCAAAGGTGCCGGTCCTGACGAAATACCTTTAATCCTTATTAAACGATGTGGGCACAATCTAGCCTTACCCCTCACTGTAATTTTCAATAGTTCTCTAACTGAATGCACTGTCCCTGTTATAATGAAAATCCGCCTTTGTGTCTCCCATCTTCTTCTGGTAAAAAAAAAACTGATATTAAAAACTATGGGCCAATCTCCAAAATTTGCATATTTAACAAATTTTTTGAAAAAATAGTCTATGATCAACTATATGCTGCTCTTAAAAAACCTAGCCTGAATATGAACCGATTCAAAAACTACAGGCCAATCCGCGAAATTTGTATATTTAACAAAATTTTTGAAAAAATAGAATTTTTGAAGAAATGATCAACAATATGCTGCTCTTAAACCTAGCCTGAATATGAATCTTCATTAGAGGAACCATCATTAGAGGTACATTTGTTGATTTACAATCACAAATCTTTTAACTTTCGCATAGTACCTCCAGGATAATTTGTATAACAGAACACAAGTGGACACTGTCTATACCGATTTTAACAAGGCGTTTGACAAGGTCGATCATTCAACCTTGTTAAACAAGCTTTTAGAAATTGGTATTCACGGCAATCTTTATCGTTGGCTCACTTCTTATATCTCCAACCGTAGCCAGATAGTAGTGGTTGCTGGATTTAATTGTTGTTACATCGGGAGTTCCTCAAGGCAGCTTGTTGAGTAGCTTGTTATTATTTAACATCGTAATCCGCTCATGTAAACAATTTAAAGACCTTATTACTTTCAAAACTTTGTATTTCTCATATGTTCATAGTATCCTTAAATACGCATCTCAAGAATGGAACCCAGGCTATGCAGTACACAAAAACAGAATTGAGGGCGTTAAAATAGATTTTTAGGGTACCTCAATTTCCGCTCTTTTCGATCTTATATTTGTAATGAAAACTCTGCAAAGTGCTTCAAAATACAGACGCTAACTTTTCGAAGAAATATAGCAGATTCGGTAATATTATTTAAAATTACACATAATTTAATCGATTGTCCTGATCTTCTTCAACGTCTATCATTGCTGCAACAGCAGACAGTCACTTACCTTTAATCTTCCTCTTTGCAAGACCAACTCCAAATAGAACTCATTTATCTACAGATCCACACACTCATTTAACTTAAATTATTATCACATTAACATTTTTAACTCGACTTTACCTGACATAAAACGAAAACTCACTAAGCAACATAGCAACATGAGTGAAACTAGACACAATCGATATATATTCCCGTCCTTTGCTATCTTAATGCTATTCCTACGTTCCTCCCCTTTTTTCATATATTGTAACTAAAAAATAAATTAAGTAAGGAAACACCCTTCCAACGTCACACTTTATCATTCACTATCATCAGTGGAAAATTCATAATTGGCTAATTATCCATCTTATTATTGTAATTTAAATTTTAAAAGTGTACAAAAGGTAAAACAAATATTGAAGAATTGGCTCGCCGAAAGAAAAAAATTGTATTAGAAACTAACACAAAAATTCTAACTGCAAAATAAAGTAAAATATGTTTATTTATATCTTCAAAGTGAAAGCACCCATTGACAAACTACTAAAAAGTAGTTTATTCGGACTTTTCTTTTTTCCTGTCATATTGTATTACTTTTTCTTTATAATAAAATAAAAAAATTATTATGTAATCTCTAATTCGCTGTCAACTTTCTCTAAAATAAAATAAAATATGTATTTCGACCTGCTCCGTGTGTAGTGTTAGTGTTGTTCTCTTATTGTTGGTAATTATTATTATGCTTATTTTAAACCTAGAAAAGAACGGAAGTGCAGCATCCACAGTATGTATGGACGGACCGCGCCTGCTACCTACCAACCAATAAAACAAGTAGGTTTAACTTTTTAAATTTCTCTGCAGATGGAATTTTTTGTCAGCATAATCTTCTTATACATAAAAATGAATCGCTAAATGAGTTGCTAAGCGCAAATCTCGAGAGCAGTTGAACCGATTTCGCTAATTCTTTTTTTAGAATATTCCTTGAAGTACGAGGATGGTTCTTAGGGAGAGAAAAATTAAGAAAATTGCGCAGAAAATTAGATAATTTCAGAAAACCTAACGACTATCCCACATTTGACAGTTCGCGTGTTTGAGAATGACATTTTGCAAAACAATTCTTTTTTTGAAAATCTTTAAGTTGATAAATTTATTTAAAGTAGGTACTCCCCAAAGATATTCAAAAACAAAAGAGATATGCTATGGTGTCCGCGCAACTGTCGGCGGACTACGCTCTAATTAGAGTAGTTTGCAAACGAAAATAATTCGTTCATTTAGTTTAACGTTCGTTTGGTTTATTCGTTAATTATTCGTTCATTTAGTTTATTTGTTAATCGGTAAACAATATCGGTGACACCGGAAGCGCAGTCCAGCCTAGTAAAAACAGCAGATAGCACATCTACTTATATTTCAATATCTTTGGTACTCCCCTAATAGTTTGAATCGAATCAAGAATTTTAGATATTTTAAATGGTACCTATGTTAGGTACCAAATTTAATATACATGAAAAATGGAAATTTGAATAAAAATTGTAAAAGGTGGCACGCGGGCTGTTTAAAAATTGAATGGACTGGGATTGAATATACGGAGCGCGGGAGGAGGGTTGGCGGGACGAGGGAGCGGGAAAGGGAACAGGGAAGGCGGGAAGGTGGAAGGGGGACGCGGGAGGGAGGGGAGGTGTGAGGGGGGAGAGGAACTCGGGAGGGGGGTTTGCGGGACGGGGAAGGGAGGGGGGGAGTGGAGTGGGGACGCTAGAGGGGAAGAGGACGCAGAAGAAGAAGGGGAGGTGGAAGGGGAACGGGACGAATAGGAAAGAACACTCAGGGAGAAACAACTTCTTTATTAAATGGCATAGTAACGCATTCCGGGACCAGCTAGTATAAAATAAATGTTTTAACACAAAAAGCTTTTTGAATGTTTTAAAGCACCACAGTAAAGCAGGTCGGTAGGAAAAGCTCAGTTATTTCGCGTCTTATGTTTAACTTTTAATATCTGTTTATACTATCTCATCAATATTAGGTACATTGTATTTTCAATGTTAACAATATCGTGAATTAGAATATATCTGAAATCTTTAATAATAGTTATTTAGTTATATTGGATCCGTTCACTATAAACACAGCTCAACGAACTAAGAAAACAATACTGTGGTAGTTATTTGAGTTATGAAGGGTAACCTAAAATAGATAATAGTGATCTTATCTAAGGTAATAGATTAACATATTAGAGCAAAGCGCTTTTGAACTAAATTTAAGTTCGTAATTGGGAAGTCATTAACAAATTATTATGAAATATATGGGGTGGGCCATAAACATTTGCACTTTGGAAATAATCATGAAAAAAAATACGGATTGCATTAAATGATTAAATGATTATTGATAAGAACCAAAATATCCTGGAAAATCATTTCGTTAAAATATTTTCGTCAAAATGGCCGCCATCTCGCCGCTGGCTTTCCTCAAATCAGGCCCTTAGATTTTCGAAAACTTTTCGACACAAATCTCGGGTATGTTGACCATTTCTTGATGGGTGTTTTCTTTAAATTTGAGTATAATCGCTTGTTTGTTTACGTAGACTCGACTTGTAAGATAAAATATATATATACACAAATATAACCCATAAAAAATTAGTTGGGGTTAGATCCGGGCTGCGAGAAGGCCATAGAATATTTCTTCTGCGCGAAATCAGTTTCTTATGAAATTTTCTTTAACCAATTTTTTTTGCTCCATGGCTGCCCTGTTTGTTTTTCTGAAGGTTTCTTAGAAATTTTTAAATCATGATTTAAATAAATTAACACTTGGACACTGATTAATACTCTATAATTGGTGATGCGAATGAAATAGGCGGCTTGCATCATTGTTTTGTAAAACAGAATAGAATCACTGTTGAACAGAAAATAACCAAATCATGTTTTTGTAGAAATGTTTTACCCAGAATGCGCGTTTCTCTCCCGTAAAGCAATCCATAAGTGACCCCGCTCTCCTGCGTTCGGAACCCCCGCTAATACGATCACAAAAGTGCAAATATATAGTCCTATACTTCTAAGAGCAGGTGCAATACAATACGATTTGGGAGACGAGAATGGATACCGCCGCCCCGGAAACCATTTTTTTTTATAGATAACCAATACCTTCGTCATAGGTCACCCCAAGTGGCTCGCCATGTTTGATGACTTATCAGGGGTGCCCGGGTTCTTGGGGTGTGGTTTGTCTATGATTTGGCGGCGGATGACCTTTACAAACTGAACCCCAGATTACTATCCACCCCTCACATCTTTTTCCTTCTCAGAACCTCCTCTCCTTACTTCCCTCAAGTATTGCCAAAGATGACATAGGCTCTGAAGGTAATTATTTTCCTCAGGGTCCTTTGTTCGGAGCTAAAAAAAAATCAGGTAGGTAGGCTTTTGAAAAAAAAGCTTTTTTGTTTTCATTTTGCTTTATCCTCGGTAAGTTGTGCAAAATATTCATTTTCATGTGAAATAATACTTGCATAAATACTTAAATCATTTCTAGATTTAATTAGAAGGCCGGTTACAAAGTGAACCAATTTTCATTTCATAAGCAAATCTTATCTCAAAAATATTTTGAAATGGCTTTAAGAAAACCTCTACCATAGGTCACCCCAAGTGGGTCGCTACATTTGGTGATTTAGCAGGGGTGCCCGGGTTCGTGGGGTGAGGTTTGTCTAGGTCTTGGAGGCGGATGACCAAGACACACTGAACCCCAGATTCCTACCCACCCCTTAAACCCTTTTCCTTCCCAGAACTCTCCTCTCCTTCCTTTCCTTAAAAAAATCCTCCACACAGCATCCCCAAAGATGACATAGGCCCTGAGGGAAAATATTTTCCTCAGGGTCTCCTGTGTGGAGCTCATGTAAAAAAAAAAAAAAGAATGGAAGAGAGAAAACATAATGTGTGAATATATTCACGAGAAAATTATGTATTTGTAACTATTTGTAACGTATTATTTTTTTTTCTCGAAATAATAATTTTTTTGCACCATATTATGTAGGAAGACGGAACTGAATAATACTGAAACTGGAGTAAATAATGCTTTTTCTATTCCTGATCAAGATGACTTTTTGAATCCAAGAAAATTGCAAGAACAAAGGAATTTATCACAGGAAAATGGTGCAAGTGTATGTGGGTAAACCATTTAATTAATGTAAATAGAAAATTGTTCAAAGGTTGACAAATAACGCATCTACAAGTCAACGCGTCTTTACCCAAAGATATTATTTTTATGTTATTATTATATACTATATAATATTTTTCCGCATATTTTTAACGTAGGCGTATTCTTCCTACGTTAATTTTAAATTATCTTTTTTTTTCAATTTTTAAATGTTGTTTTTACATTTTTTTTTAATTTTGATATTTTAGGTCACATTTTATATTCAATTTTTTATAAGAAAAACACTTTTTTATAACTTTTGAAAGTTATTTCCATCAACGTAATATATCATTGAAGAAGAAGATAACAATAATAATCTAAACGAAAATATGAAAGAGAACAAGACACCGAAAACAGAAAAAAGACAATGGTCACAACTGGGACTCGAACCCAGACCTTTCGTCTAACCGGGAAGTGCGCGTTAACCAATTTCGCTAGTGCTTCCTTCTGTCAAGCTGACATAATAGTCACAAATTTGAAGTGGCTTTGCTAATTGCATCATCTTAAGTGTCGGTATTTAAAAAAAGACAAATTCTCAAAATTACTTACTCTGTATGACCCAAGGTCCGTCACAGAACAGCTAAGGACAGCTTCTCTGCCTACTGCGACGGTAACATTCTGTAGGGGTCCCACGAAATCTGGGTCCGTCTCCCCTGATGACGTCACTGTGGTGGGAGGTCCGCTCAAAAGTCCTCCTCCTAGAGTCGGCCTCACATCAACTGAAACAAATTAAAAAATATAATTGAATAAAAAAAACTGTCTCTTTTTCAAGGGAATTGATGTAAGGACTACATGAATATTCTTATTAGCAAATGACAGAGAAAGTTTCAAGATACTCACACACAACAGGGCTGTCGGAAGAAGTGGATTAGTATATTTTTTTATTATATTTTTATATGAATAGCGCACAAGAGTTCCAAGTGCTCACAACCGTCAAGTGCCTGTGAGATTATGGCATCCCCAATCGGGGTATGTTTAATATGTTCGCTTTTAGGCAACATATAAGTAATGCCCTTAGTTAGAAAATTAGGAAAATTTTGAGGTTCTCTGACAAGTTTTGAAAGATTTTTTGCAAAAAGAGGATGTAAAGTAGTTAGACGTTTGTACCAAAAATTATGTATCCAATCGCAACCCGTGGCTTTCCAATTATGAGTATTTTTTATTATTTTGGCTAACAATTCAACCGATATATCAGAAAAACTCATTTGTTCAATGTCTGAACAATTGAGTTCTTCATTTTCTATCCAGTTACCTGCCTCATTATGTTTTATATCTTTACTCCAAATGTTTGTCCAAAAATCGCGCATATCTGATTCAGATGGCAACGGAATATTATTATTCGAAATAATATTCTGTTTATCGTCAAGTTTGGAATAAAATATTTTCTCATTTTTCTGAAATAATCTATTATTCTTTCTTTTATTATACGTATAATTATATCTTTTTAATCTACTAGCTTTTACACCTAATTTTTGTTTTAATAAATCTAATAAATCATTGATTATATTTTCATTATTATTACTACCAATGCTATAACCAAATTTTCTCCCGATTTCATCTACATATCTCAAAATATTCCTACTTCTATTTCCATTTTTATATTCAATTACTCTAGCTATACTACTTCTTAAAAATACTACATCATTTTCTAATCTAATCTGCCATTCTGGTTAACTATAACTATATGATCTATCATCAGAGGACATTAATTTAACTCCTAACTTATTACATATAGTGATAGCACTAGCGTACACTATTGTATGAAGATCTAAAAAACTAATATCGTCAAATATTATTTTTGGTAAAATTAAATTATTTAATTCAGAAATTAATTTAGATAATTTCTTTGACGTATGCAATTTTGGTAATTTTGGTCTAACTGTGGGCTCTATATCTATGGATTTAAATGTCCGGGTTAAATTTTCCCCCCAAAAAAAAAAAAAAAAAAGAAGGAAAAACTAAACCCTTTCATACACTTCCCCAAATGATCATCTAGTGAATCCACGTTATGCAATTGCACTATATAAGTATTATAAATACAAAACAATACAAGAACAACATGTCAACCTACTAGAGACCAAATGGGAATATAATTCACCGACTCCAGATATTTTCATATCAGAGGGTTCGGCTCTGTGGCATTTCTAATTGAACCTATAAATCCTACTGATCCCTCAATATAAATATTTAAAAAATCTTTTGTAATCCTACATGTATTTAAAATTACTGCTTTTTGCATTTTTATATACAAATTCTTTGACAAATCTAATATGCTTAAATTTTGAATCAGATTCCTAGGTATTATGCCAGTGGCCGAAATAACAAATGGTAATATTTTTATAGTCCGAGAATGCCAAATTCTTTTAATCTCATTTCCTAAATCTGTGTATTTTCTAATTTTTTCAGAAACAGTTTTTTGAATATTACAGGAATTTGGAATAGCTACATCAATGATATAAGTTATTTTTTTAATTTTGTCATGTAAAACTATATCAGGTCTATTATGACTAATTGTTCTGTCTGTTAGTATAGTTTTATCATAATATATTTTATAAAATTCATTTTATAAAAATGAATTTGGTTCATATTCATAATATGGTACTATATTACGGCAGTCAATCAAGTTATGTTTAATTACCAAACTTTGGTGAATTATTTTTAAAACCTGATTGTGCCTAAATGTATACTCGGAAGGCGCTAATATAGAACATCCCGATATAATATGTTCTATAGTTTCGGGAAAAGCCAAACATTTTCTACATAAATCATCAATTTGATTTATATCTTTGATTATATGCTTTCTATAATTTTTAGTATTAATGACTCTATCTTGAATGGCAAGCATAAATCCTTCTATTTCTGCGCTCAACTCTCCAATACTCAACCATTTGTTTGACGAAAGTTTGTCAACATACGTTTGGTTGAGATAATTGAAGTGTTTTGCGTGAATAATTTTATTTGACCAGGAATCTAATAATTCCTGGTTAGTATTTATAAGAATGTTGGCATTCTCGTCATATAAATTTAAAGGTGTAATATTTCTATCTGCCTTGCAAATTATTTTGTGCATTTCTGAGCTATTAGCTTTCCTATGGAAAAAATTTCTAAGCATTTCTACCTGATTGTGTTTCAAAGATGTTATTTTGACTACACCTCTACCTCCTAAATTTCTAGGTAAATTAATTCGTTCTATAGCTGAATTTGGATGATGGCAATTAAATTTTGTTAACGTAGTTCTAATTAATCGTTCTAAACTATCTAAATCTGTATTGGACCATTTAATTATGCCAAATGAGTACGTTAGTAGAGGTATTGCCCAAGTATTTATTGCTTTTACTAAATTTTTAGCAGATAGATTGCATTTTAAAATTTTTCTGATCCTAGTTTGAAATTTAATCCTAATATCATTTTTAATACTAGTGTGATCTAATCTATTCGATTGCGGGTATCCTAAATATTTATAAACCTCATCCCCTTTCATACTTTGAATTTTGAAATTTCTAAATATACCCTCGTCTCCATCTACAATTTTGCCTTTCTCTATATGGATAGTTTTACATTTATCTAAACCAAAAGTCATTTTAATATCATCTGAAAAAATTTTAACTACCTTAATCATTTTCTCTAAATTTGATTCAGAATTTGAAAATAATTTTATATCATCCATATATAATAGATGTGAAACTATACTACTCTCTCTTGTATTACCCTTAATTTTTATTCCAAACTTGCTTTTAATTAACATTTTAGAAAGGGGATTCAATGCTAAGCAAAACCAAAGAGGGCTCAATGAGTCTCCTTGAAAAATCCCTCTTTTTATTGAAATGCCCGGTACTACTATTTTCTTACCTTTTAAATTAACTAGCAAATCTGTATTCCAAAAGGACATAATATTTTTCAAAAAGCTAATTATAATTGGGTTAACTTTATATATTTTTAATATTTTGATTAGCCACGAGTGCGGGACACTATCAAAAGCTTTTTGATAATCTATATAACAAGTATGTAAATTACGCTTTTGATTTTGAATTTGTTTTAAAATTACAGAATCAATAACTAACTGTTCTTTACATCCCATATGTTTTCTGCGACAACCTTTTTGTTGTTCAGATAAAATATTTTTTTCATCCAAATGAGTATATATTAAATCTGTCAAGCAAGAGGTTAAAATTTTGTATATTGTCGGTAGACATGTAATGGGTCTATATTGAGAGGGATTATTAATATGTTCGCTTTTAGGCAACATATAAGTAATGCCCTTAGTTAGAAAATTAGGAAAATTTTGAGGTTCTCTGACAAGTTTTGAAAGATTTTTTGCAAAAAGAGGATGTAAAGTAGTTAGACGTTTGTACCAAAAATTATGTATCCAATCGCAACCCGTGGCTTTCCAATTATGAGTATTTTTTTATAATTTTGGCTAACAATTCAACCGATATATCAGAAAAACTCATTTGTTCAATGTCTGAACAATTGAGTTCTTCATTTTCTATCCAGTTACCTGCCTCATTATGTTTTATATCTTTACTCCAAATGTTTGTCCAAAAATCGCGCATATCTGATTCAGATGGCAACGGAATATTATTATTCGAAATAATATTCTGTTTATCGTCAAGTTTGGAATAAAATATTTTCTCATTTTTCTGAAATAATCTATTATTATTTCTTTTATTATACGTATAATTATATCTTTTTAATCTACTAGCTTTTACACCTAATTTTTGTTTTAATAAATCTAATAAATCATTGATTATATTTTCATTATTATTACTACCAATGCTATAACCAAATTTTCTCCCAATTTCATCTACATATCTCAAAATATTCCTACTTCTATTTCCATTTTTATATTCAATTACTCTAGCTATACTACTTCTTAAAAATACTACATCATTTTCTAATCTAATCTGCCATTCTGGTTTACTATAACTATATGATCTATCATCAGAGGATATTAATTTAACTCCTAACTTATTACATATAGTGATAGCACTAGCGTACACTATTGTATGAAGATCTAAAAAACTAATATCGTCAAATATTATTTTTGGTAAAATTAAATTACTTAATTCAGAAATTAATTTAGATAATTTCTTTGACGTATGCAATTTTGGTAATTTTGGTCTAACTGTGGGCTCTATATCTATATATCTATTTATATTATTTTGAAGCAAGTTAGCTAATTCTATTACATTATCATCTAGTAAGTTTAAATTTGCAATATTGATTTCCCTAAGATTATGAATAATGTCTAAGTTATTTGAATCTACTCTAATATCATTGGATTCTTCTACTAGAATATTAGCTAAACTATCTTCATTCAATGCATCTAATATAACATTACTACTCGTATTAATTTGATCTAAATTATTCTCCAATTGCAATCTATCTGCTACTTCTTTTCTTATCTCATTTAATGTTACTACAGGAATTAAATTATTTTTGAAAATTGACCTTTTTGGTCAGCTAATCTTTGTTCGTTTACTTGGGCAACCGGATAATTTTGTGAGAAAAGTAAATGTAATTTTTTCCTATACAATAACATATCTGTTTCTAGTTTAGTTACATAAAAATATGAACGAACGATGAACATATTGACATCGTTCGTCCATTTCATACGCTGCCTAGGAATACCTGCTTTTGTTTTTTTAATAATAATAATATAATATCTATTTATATTATTATTATTATTATAATCATTTCGGCTGTCAGTGCATGGATAAGTAAGTAACTTCTGCGTAAAGCCTAACATATAATTGAATTTCAAATGTTCCGTAGTTTTAAAAATATAAACTACTCATCAAATCAGTATGGTAAACTAGATATCAAAATTATTTGATGATTTAATACATTTTTGAAGTGAAAACTTTTTAGCACCGTTGTGATTTGAAACTCGATGAAATGGAAACGAGCGACACTAAAAAGAAACAAACACATACATCTACATGATTTATCCTGCGAGAGAATGAGATAGACTAATCGGTGTCCTCCTTGTGCGGTGCTTCGTAGAATAAAATATAAAATAATTTTTAAACTTGGCAACAATATTATAATAAATAAACCCTACAATTATCCTACTCCTAATAATCTGCATTTGTCTCATTCTCTGAAAGTTTAGTTTTCTGAAGATTTCACTTCTACCGCGTGTGTACTGCACACATGATTTTTATTTTAAATAAGGACACAGTGGTATTTAACCAGGAATGTTATTATATATCGACCGGTTTAGTTTCAACCAAACTGCTCCAGGATTTAATAAAACTATTAAGGCATAGATACTATTTCCCTAAAGCGTATACTCGTGGGAGATCCCACGCACTTTTTTATGCTCCGAAAGCAAGAACTTCTTCCTTTCAGAATGCACCATTAAACAGAGCAATTCAACTGCTTAACGATTCTGCATTGAGCAACGACATCTTCAATATTACCTATAGAGAGTTCAGTAACTATCTTTTTACATACGTCACAACATAGTGAAACTGCTCCCGTTGACTTTTTTTCTCTTTATTTAAATTTTGTAATCTTCTCCGTAATAATTTGGTGTATAACTGTTTTACGGAGAACCTGAAAAAATAAATAAATAATACCGACAGGTTATCAGTCAACTATAGTGAACATAAACCCCATATAATTACAATATTCATTCAGAAAACATTGAAAAGATTCAACGTAAGTTTCTAAGGTTTATTAACCAGAAATTGCATATTCCTATACAAAATATTGATTACAATTACCTCCTCGATAAAATATCACTATTGAAACTTTCGGAAAGAAGAATTAGCACAGATTTGATACTATAACATAAAATACTGCATTACAAAATTGACTGTCCTGAATTACTTCAATTTATCAATGTCCATTATCCATGTTCCCAAAAAATCATGCCGACATTTATTACCCTTTTACTTCAATAACACCAAGACACTAGCTTATCAAAATTCTCCTATTCCGAGACTTCACAGTCTCGGAAATAAATATTCTAATTTGGGCGATATATTCCATATTAAAACTAATCGGTATATATATTGTATATTTTCTCACTTATATTCTTTAAGACACAAATAGACCTATGTACCTACCAAATAACTTCTGTGCTACTACTGTATTGTTTGGAAGAATCTCTTAAATTCAATTATATGCATGAGGATTCTTAGTTTCTGTTTATATTTTTATCTATGTATTTTGTTTTGTGTTTTGTTTTGTGCTTTGTTGCAACGTTTTCTGTCATTATCTTCATATTTTCTTTATTGTTTAAATTTTTAAGTATTTACTTTGATACAAATAGTTTGTAAAAAATTTATAAGAAAAGCCCACTAGGGCGTGTAATAAATAAATAAATAATTACACTGTTAACACATAATGCCTCATTTATGCAAAACAACATCTTCTTCTTTTTCTTGTGCCCTGTCCATTCAACGGACGTTGGCTTTCATGTTGGCTATGCGGACGTTGAGAACAGCTCTATAGCTGGCCAAACCACTGTCTCAGGTTTTTCAGTCACGATGTTCTCCTTCTTCCAGTGTCCCGCCTTCCGGTAATTTTTCCCTGCATTATGAGATGCAAGTTCTTGTACTTCTCTGGATTTCCATGTCCTAGATTTTGAAGTTTTCGGATTTTTATTGTTTTAATAACTTCTTTTTATTTATTCACCCGAATCAAAACATCTTCACCAAATATTCGTAAAGTAACATTGATGACGATTATTAATTTTATTTTCAATTAAGTAAGAGTTAAATTAACCACCAGAGACCAACGAAACATAACAAGCTCATGTACTACTTTATAGGCAATATACTAAGTACAGATGATCTATATGAATTCTACCATGGTATTTGCCAATCGCGAAGAACGCAGAGAATATGGGATTTTTAGATGGGAATCTGCCTAAAACGTACACGAAAAATAGCTCGTTAAAACAAAAACCAAAAATAATCCTGAAATAATAAATAAGAACTTTGATATTTTCAGTAGGTATTATAAAACTTTGACAATTTAGTTACCCTACCAGCATTTAGGCAAGTGAATCTTCAATAATGTTTTTAAGGCATAAAGAACAGTCACTTACATCCAAATGGTTTGCACACTCCCCTCGTCATGCTATGCTTTGCCAAGACGTCTGTTCTGCCGTTCGGTACTTTAAATAAGTCATGATGTCGACTTCGGCTGTTGTGGTCTGTTACATATAAATCATAGCATCCCAAGAGAAATGGGCAAATTGTCCCAAATTTTGAAAGACAGAATAGAAAGACTTGCTTTCCTTCTAGTGTCTAGGCTCACAGAATCAGTTTCCTCAAGTAAGTCAATATGGTGCATGAACCTTGGATAGGTTCCATGCTTCCGCATATAAACATACCTGAGGAATTTCTTCTGGATTTGCTCTAACATATCGATATACTTCTGGTGGTACGGTGCCTAAACATCGCTCGCGTACTCCAGCTTGCTTCTCAGTATGCCATCGAATAACGCTAGCATAGCTTCTTGGTTATCAAATTGCTTACAAGTTCTGATGATGAATCCAAGGAGTTTGTAGCAAGACTGAGTGAGCTGCGATTTATGGCAAGAGAATGTCAGTTCGGGATCAAAGACGACACCGAGATCCTTCACGGATTTTACACGTGATAACGTTTCACCTTTTATTTTATAATATTTATGCCCTTCCAATTGAAATGGAGAAAAAAAGTTTAAAAACGATATAAAATTATGGCTAACTAAATAGTCCTAATTTTTTAAAAGTAATACCAGTAACAAGATTAAACCATTTCAATTAAAACTTCTACCTCTGTCTACCAACTAAATCCACCTTTTTATCCCTATGTTTGTACTCGTATGTGCGACAGCAGAAAAATGCATAAGGCTAATTATATCAATTTCCACTTACCCAGCGGATTGCCCGAAGCTAAAATCCCAATTAACAATAATAACAGTGCTCTCGTATGCGCTAAGTTTAATTATATTATGATCTGGTTAGCCGTGTTTCATTATAATTTATGTACGAAAATTAAATTATTTGCTGAATAACGCTGCGTTTGCATTATATAACGTTCTGGTTCTGTGATTATTGATAATGCAGGTGCGGGTATTGGATTTGCGTTTAGAGGCGTAAAGTAATTAATTCAACAAAGAACCATTTTAATACTCAATATGTAGATAGTGAATGCTTAGGTAAGTAAAGAGCCGATTTTTTATTTCAAATTTTGATAAAAAACCCAGAAGTAATCCAAATACGTAAATAGAACTTTATTAAAGGTGAGAAATTCAAGCACTCAATTGCATAATTTCGAAGTGAAAACTTCTTTAGCACCGTTTGAAACTCGATGAAACGAAAATGCGGCAAAAAGACACAAACACATACATCTTTAGGATTTAGCCTACGGGAGAATGAGATAGAATAATCGGTCTCCTCTTTATGGGGTGCTTCGTATCCTCCCCACTCTTGTCTGCTTTAGTTTCCTGAAGGTTTCACTTACACCGCGTGTGAACTACACACTTGTAATTTTTTGTAGCAAATGGTTATTGAAGTGAAATCTTCTGTGGCACCGTTTTGATTTGAAACTTGATGAAACGAAAAAGCGGCACTAAAAGGTGACAAACACGTTCATCTATAGGATTTAGCCTGCGAGAGATGGAGAAAGAATAATTGGTCTCCTCTTTGTGTGGTGCTTCGTAGCCTCCCCACTCTTGCCTACTTTAGTTTCCTGAAGGTTCACTTATACCGCGTGTGAACTGCACACTTATATTTTTTTAAATATTTAAATGAAAATAAATAACTTATATACACCACTATTTGATCAAAATAATCGACTTGTTTCGAAAAAATGGTTTCTCCGTCAAGATAAACGTATAATATATCAAAAATTATAATAATGCACTTCCATGTTTTATTTAAAACCGTGGGGGGAAAAGGTTTATTGTTGGGGAGTACTATGGCTTTTTTAAGATAATTTTTATTTATATTTTTTTAACTGTTTCAAGTGGAACAGGGATGATTTATATTTAAAATAATTTAAAAATAGCCCATAACCCTAACCTAACGTAACCTATTCAACCATTTTTTTATATATTTTTGTCAGCACTCTAAATGACTTTCTGAGATGGTTCTGAGTTGGTTTCATTCCGAGTTGTCCGGTCATCGATTTACATGCGTCCCCCCAAGCCACGATTCCATATTGTAGTACAGAACGCGTAAGTGCACAATAAATATAGTATTCCTAAGTATAAAAAATATAAAAATCAGTTTTCTCATTCAGTCTGTTGTGGAGCTTATTTGAATTTTCCATTTGATGTTATTATCAATAATTATTCCAAGAAATTCATTTTTTCTTTACTACTTATGTGTATAGTGTATACAGTTTGAGTTACAGAGTGTGATTGCATTATTAGCCGATTCTTCGACTTCTTTCCAAAAATTTCCTTTAATAGTTATCTCTGTATCATCCGCATATGTAAGATATGATGTTTCTGATTATTGGGAGTTCAAAAAGTTCATTTACATATAATATGAATAGTACTATATCGACCACCACAACACGGGCATGCGCCTAGCATGGTGGTTGAAAAATTCACAAATTATGTAACCATTAAAGCAATAAATAAAGAACAATTTGAAAACAAGTAATGTGCCTAATAATACATTTCCTTGTGGAATTCGAAAATCTGTATTTTTTTATTTCACTTAGTTCGATGTTTACTTACACTTGCTGTGTTATTTTATAGAGATAACTTTTTAACCATGTTTTACCTTTACCAGCTATTCCTATATTATTAAGTTTATTAATTCATTTTGTGATCAAATATTATTTCATATTTGAAATAATTTCAAAAGCTTTACGGAGTCAATGAACATACTTAAGCGTTTTTTACCCCTATCTAATATTCTATAAATAAACTTAGTTAATAATGCAATTGCTTCTTGTGTGCATAGCTTATCTCTGAAACAGCATTGACTAGGGTTGATACATTTTTTGTTTTTTTTATTATTTTTTTTATATATTTTTGTGTGTTCGATACTAACGATGTTGGGCGGTAATTGTTTACTTCTTTCGAATCTCCGGATTCTACACTGGGATTATGACGGCTTTTCTGTAGTTTGACGGAAATATTCTACCTTCAGTGCTTGCATTAATTATATGCGTAATCGGTTTGGTTAGTGGTTTGCAGTATCATATCCAGGTTCAGCAATTTTTTGGTGATTTTATTATGTTTTCAATGGTTTTCTTCGTAGTCCTTCTAAAAATTTAAAGATTGTTATTTGTTATTTTATCTTCATGTTTATCATCTGGTTGATAATTATGGTCAATTTTATAGGCAAGTTTTTGTCCGACGTTTACGAAAATGTGTTTGGTTCGTGGATAGCATTTCGTGTAGCTCCATTATTGTAAATAACATTTATTATTGACTTATTTTTATTCATTATTTCGTTTACAGCGTTCCAATTTTTTTAATGTTTTCTTTGTAGGGATTATTTTCTCCTTGTAATATTTTTCTTTTGAGTCTTTGATAATTTTTGTGTGTTTGATCCGGAATATGTTTTATTTGTTTTTGGTATAACTATTGTTTTGGTTTTTTTTTATGAAGAGTTTTTCCTTTTTCCGGGGAGATATAATTAATCCTTGTGTAATCCATGATTTGATTTTTCTTAATTTAGAACTAGGTTGATTATTTATTCGGAACTATTGGTCAGCGGTAGGTATAACTGTTTTGACTCTTATTACTTCAGCGGACATCTGTTGGGAAGTGGCAGAAGCTCTAACCTATCGACATATATGAACAGTAACTAAAACTTCTAAGACTATGTGTTGATCCAATATGTTTTTCTTTTATTTTATTTATTAATTGAATATTACATGTATATTCGTGAAGATAAAAAATACTAAAATATTTTGGTAATATAATAAAAAGCAGCAATTGGGTTTACAAGTTCAGATTGATTTTACATTTTTTGATAAAAAAATACGCACTTTGACCAAATTAACCGAATAAATTATTAATAAATTGAGATAATATAGTAAACCCTGGGTTTAATCAGTTTGATTGAACTTTTGGATAAGTCATTAAAATTATGTCGTATTTCTGCTGCAGTGTGTTTTGAAAATAATAATTAGCGCGGCTAACGACATTATACATTATTTCCGGGATTTTCATTGGCCGTAATAATGCTTCCGATTGACTCGATTATGAATTTGGACAAGTTAATTGAGCTTTTCATCGTTCCAAATTTTCATCGAACTAAAATTTCCACTGTTTGGTTTCCACGGGTTGAAACATATAAAAAGCAACGCGTATCTCATTAATTTGAAATTCATTCATAATTAACTTCAAATTTATAATATTTTTTACTTGTTTTTTTTAATGAAAATAGGCAATTTGATCGCATGTATTACAATTTATTTCATGGTTTATATCCGAAATAAGAACTTAAGACTTAAGACGCGGTATACCAAAACCTTCTAGATTACAAGGCCGGGACACTGAATCCAATCGGCCTTCTTACTTGAATGAGAACCCACAAATATGTATATATTTTTTTTTATTACCAAAATGTTTTGAAATAATTTAATAAATAAGAATTTGTAGAAAAAATAGTGTAAAATGAGAATTTTTGTGGGATCCCATACAAGTTAGGAGGCTGATTTGAATGAGTGGCCCGGCCTTGTGATCTAGGAGGTTTTGGGTATACCCACTCAAAACGAAGAAGACGGAGAGAAATGTAAATACGAATGTTAGACAGAGCGCGCTAATGTTAAAATGGGTAATATTTAAGCTAAAGTTGTGAAAATGTTTAATAAAACACGACTCGTTTAAAATAGAGCAAAAATCTCATGGGGGTTGTCTAAAACAACATTTAAAGAAATACTGTGATTTTTTTTTCATATATAGGTATAACTTGTAAAATAAATAGAAAAACCGGTTTATAATAATTTTCTGAGCGTACTTCGGGAGATTTTTCTACAAAGGGAATTTTATATAATTTGCTTTGCGGCGCGGAGAATGTATAGATATGTTATCTTCAATAACATACTTAAACATATATTTTTTAAGAGCTTTAAAACTTTAAGGTTCGTACGTAATAAATCGGCAGAAATGGAGAATGCCGCGGCTTAATTATATTAAGTCTTTCATTCAGAATCCGATCAGTACAATGCTCTGTTTATTGGTGATATCGCACATCCCGTAGAAAAGTGTAATAAGTCAAAAAAGTTAATTTTACAGGAGTGCGAAAATAAATTAATGCATGATGAACAAGTTGTCCCGTCGAAAGAGATAAGAGCGATATCTTGGGAAGATGGAGTGATCTAACTTAAACGTTTTCGTGAGTCATGGATAATCATTATCACTTTACTTTTCGCAAATAAAAAACTAAAATTTTCAAATAGACTCAGTCAGTACCTGAGTGGGCATCGCGTTTGGGTCCCACCCAGTAGCGGCGTTAGGGTAGGGCGCGGTTGGGCGACCGCCCAGGGCGCCGGACATAAAGGGGCGCCACAGGCGCCGCAGGCGCCCTTTTTATATTCCCTCGCTCTTTGAGCCAGGTCTACTTAATCGTAAATTCAAATTCAAATTTAGGAAAAAAATTGTTACGGTGGCAACACTAGAATTGGAACGTGGTGTACAATCTCTTCGATCGGAGCACTGCTGCAGTTTATTTACCGGGAATCCCTAACAAAATTTATAGGGAATCCCCAACCATAGAGAAACACATTATCTATCTCTTTTTAACATTTTAAGCGTGGCCTAGTGCAAACTCACATTGATAATTATCCGAAGAATGATATAGGGCGACATTTCTCTAATTCTCATTTCATAAAAAAACTAGCAAACAATGAAACAATTCATTTAAAAACCTATCTGCGATCGACAAAATCTCAACCTAAATTGACAAACTTGGCAACTTTTTCAATCGAAAATGAAATTGCTAAAAACATCGATTTTGATAAAACCTAATCAAATAATTGTATTAGGTTATCAATTTCGCCGATAGGAAGACTAGAAAAGTGAAATTTCATTAGTTTTTTTAAATAAAAAGGTTTGTTTTTATAAACGGTTACTTCATTATACTCATTGCCTTTTTCGTATGGAATTGTATTGTACTTAGGGGTAGTGGGGTAGCGTGGGAGCGGGGGAGGGGGGGTACTTTTATGGGGGACGGCAAATTTTCACAATAAATAATAACATTATCTTGGAAAAAATTAAATTTAAACCATTTCAAATCATTATTTGAAAATGTTCTACGAAACTTTCGTTTACGTATCCAACTCGTTTTTTTATTATTTATTAAAAATATCAATAATTATATTTTTTTTACACTGCAAATTTCGCAATTCGTAGCAAAACCGTACGCATCTTACGAGAGTGATACTAATTAAAGCTGATAACTTGCCAACAGATTCACTCTTAATTAAAACCTGAATTGTGTATTCATCTGCTGATACATTTCGAAAGATACCATTATTTTATTAGAAGTGCAGATATAAAATTCTAGTTGCAGACTATGTATGTGCTGCAAGAATCAAAGAGAAACCATTTTCATATTCTGAGTGTAGTTTTAATTTGCCAAATACAGATTTAATTTAACCCGTCTAATCGCAGGAGACGCAAAGTGTCCCACATATTTAATTTTAAAATAAAATTATGAAATTATATCCCACACATTTATTTTTAAAATATATTTATTTTTAAAATAAATTTGTGATTGCGATAAAAAGTTAAGATACAGTTTTATTACATTTTTTTAAGAAAAGAAATCTGTATTTAAAATTTTTAGTTTTATTTTATTTTAGGTACTTTAATTCGAATCCGAAGACGTGTACTTTTGAGCCAATTCACATTTCCAATGCCAAAATTTTTATATTTAGAAACAATAATGTGTTAATAAGCACGTCGGAAAAATTACTTTATCTAGATTTTAGAACAATTTTGTTTTTTGCAAAAGAATAAAAAAAAGCAACAAAGGAACATTTAAAATGCATGGGAAGAACCGGAAATTTTGTGCGCAAACAGTGACAGGTAAAAGTTTAAAGATATTTGGTTCTAATTATTCGAAGGGTTAAACCAGTTTTCAGAATGTAAAATTCCATTTGTGGATTCATCTGCTGTCACAATTCAAACTAAATCATTATCTTATTCGAAGTTCAGTTATAAAATTCTAGTTGCAGACTCTGTATGAGTTGCCAGAATCAAAGAAAAACCATATTCATGTTCTGAGTGTACTTTTAATTCGCCGCATACAGACTTAATTCAAACCAAATTTGTTTTGAGAATGTAAATTTGTTGGATTCATCTGTTGACACATTTCGAAGGAAAACATCCTCTTATTAAGTTATAATATTCTATTTGCAGACTATGTATGTGCTGCCAGAATCAAAGAAAAACCATTTTCATGTTCCGAGTGTAGTTTTAATTCGCAAGGTAAAGATTTAATTTTAACCAAGGGAGCGTTCAAGTATGACGTAACGCAATTTTTTTAAGATTTTCTGACCCCCCTCCCCCCCATGTAACGTGCCGTAACGTTTTCCTGTTCAACCCCCCCCCCCCTCCCTAAGCGTTACGTAACACCCAAGTAACAATTTTTACCTGAAAGTCACAATTAAGTTGCGCAACGTACTGAAATGTCGCTTAAATACCCTTTTTCTCGATTTTATCGCTTTTGCGGTAATAAATAAAACAAGCAATTTCTAACTCGCGATACATTATAAACATTTTATTTATTCATATTGTCATTTATGAAAAAAATTGAGAAAATTATTATTTTTATCGGCCTTGTATTCCTTCCAGATCTCCACAATTTAACACTGTCTTACCTAAAATAAACCTACATGGTTTTACAACACAAACTTTCTTTTACATTAGCTTTAGTGAGGAGGCCCTGAGTAAAGTAATTTCCCTAAGTTTTCCCTTGGGAGCAACACTTTACTCCACTATGATTTACAAGCTGACTCATAGTGGAGTTAAACCTTTTCCACGTCCCGAATGCAGTTATACAAGTTCTCAAAGGGAAGATTTAAAAATCAACAGTATGATTCACAGAAGATAAAAACCATTTTCATGTCCTGACTGCAACTATTCGTGTCCTCTAAAGCATTGATTTTCAAAGTGGGGGGGCGCCCCACTATGAGGGCGCGAAGACATGTACAGGGGGGCGCGGGCGCGGGCGGCGGTATCTTTACGATCGCCGTATACCCGCGCTACGGCACGCATCTGTGGAGTAAACCCTTTTTCATGTTCCGAATGCAGTTATACAAGTTCTCAAAGAGAAGATTTAAAAATCCACAGTATGATTCACAAAAGAGAAAAACCATTTTCATGTCCTGACTGCAACTATTCGTGTCCTCAAAAGAGATATCTAAGAAGCCACTTGCTGACTCATAGTGCAATTATTTATGTACTAAGAAGAGAAATCTAAAAATCACATGTTTACCCACAGTGAAGAAAAACCTTGTTCATGTTCTGACTGCAACTATTCCTCTTGTAGAAAAAAAAATAGCTAAAACGGCACTTGCTAACTCACAGTGACAAAAAACCTTTTACATGTTCCGACTGCAACTCTTCATATTATTACTATTCATGTACTATTTAAAAAAAAAAAAACACAAAAAATCACATGTTTCCCCACAGTGGTATAAAAACTCATTTCAAGCCCTGACTGCAACTATTCTTCTTCTCGAAAAAAAAATAAAACAGTGATGAAAAACCTTTTTCTTGTCCCGACTGCGACTGTTCAGGCGCTACAAAACGTTATCTAAAAAGTCACATGTTTACCCACACTGGACAAAAACCTTTTTCATATCCCGACTGCACTTATTCATGTTGTACAAAGGAACTTTTTAGAATCATTTGCTGACTCACAGTGCTATAAAACCACTTACATGTTTCTACTGCGACTATTCGTGTTCTACAAAGAGGCACAAAAATCACATGTTTACCTTCAGCAGACGAAAACCATTTTTTGTCCCGAACGTAGTTATTGAAGTTCTCGAAAGGGAGATTTAAAAATCCACAGTGCGATTCAAAGTGGAGTAAACATTTTTCATGTTCTGAGTGTAACTATGCATGTACTACGAAACCTATCTTTGGGTAATATTTTAGCAGTACCTAAACTAACCTGTGTGTAATAACTAAAAAGCGTTGTTCCAACTAAAAACTCTCATATAATATCATTCATATGTTCCATAAATTTTTCATTCTTTTTTTATTTTTTCTTTTGCTGTCTTCCAAATATGGTTGGCATTTTTTGGTTGCGCTGCGCTGGCAAGTCAGCATGGGAGCCTTTATAGGCCAATAACAGCTGAAGATGTAAATCTCCGGCTTTGGAGGACATTATAATTCCTACAAACTCAAACACGAAAATAAAATAAAAATTACGCACAATAAAGTCGAGGAATTCCCCGTACAACATAAACTAAAAGGGTTGCCAACTTGGAAGATTTTAATTCCCTAGTTTTTTTTATTTAAATAAAGAAAAATTTGTTACGTAACGCGTCGTTCGAGCCAAACCCCCCCCCCCCCCCCCCCGTAACGCGCCGTAACGTTTCACCAGACCCCCCCTCCCCCCCCAAGTGCGTTACGTAATACTTGAACGGCCCCCAATACAGAATGTCAAATTCCAGTTGGATTCATCTGCTGACATATTTCGAAAGAAAACATTCTGTTCTTCGATGTGCAGTTATAAAATTTCAGTTGCAGACTAATTATTTAATGCCAGAATAAAAAAAAAACTATTTTCGTTTTCTGAGTGTAGTTTTAATTGACCGCATACAAACGGGTTTTGTGTTCAGCATACAATGATACATTAAATAACGAGTTGCAGATGCATCGTGCATCAAGTGAAGCTTTACATTTGAGTTACATAATGCTGTAAAATTCTGAGAAATTGATTGTTGCGTGTGTTACTATTATTTGGGGACTCTAACGCAATTTCAATCAATCAACTAAGAAGTAGAATTTATAAACATGATTTTCGTTGAAAGAATACTCGTCAAATGTGATTATTAAAAAAAATCCAGCTCGTATATAAATAGGTCGTAATAAAAAAAACAGGATTTCCATATACAACCCCCCCTCCCCCGCCGCTTTCAGTACCCTAATAAGGGGGCGGCGAAATTTTCCTCCGCCCCGATGTTCTGAATTCTATTACAGATATACAATTCTCGATTTCTGAGAGCAGTTATATATAAATTTGTAGTAGAATTTATAAGCATGATTTTATTGAAAGAGTACTCGGCACATGGGGTTATAAAAATCAGCATAAAAAAGTAGGATACTTACTCCCCTCCCCCGGTCAGCGCTTGAAAATCTGCGGAAGGAGCACCTGTAGAAGTTAGGGAGGGGGGGGGGGGGGGCAAAATTTTCCTCGGGTTTTCGGGTGGCCGAAACGCACGCTACGCCACTGCTTAGGGGGCGCCGTGGAAATTTCGCCCCAGGGCGCTGGTAGTGCTAAAACCGGCTCTGGTCCCACCCGGGCGTCGCGTGTTCAATTCCTCGGCTGTCTAAGTCAATCACGACACAAGCAACATTGTGCCTTGATAAACAAATTAAATTTCTTTCGTAAAACATAATTTCTCCACACCTCGTAGTACCAAATTGGCTAAATCCTCCTATGTTTTCTAAAAAAACCTTCGCAGTTCAAGGGGTCTGGAAGAACGGCAATTTAGCACACCCTGTAATTATTTACCCTCTTGCTTGTTTTTGCCAGCCGAGGTGGTGGATATAAGAAAACCTAATTCCACTCCATGAGGCCAAGACTCCGCATTTTATTGCACTTAACCTACTTCGTACAGGCAATGGTGCCTTTATCAAAGGTGTTGGTTAAACGAATTAAGGTGATCACGAAAACCTAAAATAAAACTCAAATATATGCTTTTTGGATCAATTGCTCCCAACCGTCTGGAACCAGAGAGACTACTGCAACCTGAAGGAGATGGGGGAGAGGAAGGTGGAGACGTAACTGACCCTTTTTTATATGAATACCGCACAGGAGTCACTAACTACTCCCGTCTGGAGCCAGTGAGACTATGGCGTCCCCATTTGGGGTAGGTTGTGAGGCTGAAGGCAGTGGGGAGGGGAAGGAGATGGGGAAGAAGAAGTACCTGGCTATTCAGATCTGGTCAACAAACACGGCTAAAGCCATTTCAAGCAACGTTTCAATTCTGAATGTTGGTCTTACACCAGGGCGATACTGAGAGTATTTTCCACTCTGGAGGGTGCCGCAAATATACTACATATTATTTTTAATTAATTAATTGTTAAATTATCACAAATTTGCGCACGCCTGGTTCGAACCCGCAACCTTTGAATTGTGAGTCGAGAGTATTACCTCGGGACAACGGGGGCCGTCAAATTATTCAGATCTGGTCATCACCAAAGTCTGCAAGATCCAATTCAAACAATGTTTCAATTTATTTGCGTCGCTGGGATTTAAACCAGTCCTCCGAATTTGCAAGTCGAGAGTCTTGCCCGTCTTCCACGGAGAAAATACAATTAGAAATGATATGAAAATAATTCACTGTCAAGGTTTTTAACAAAAACCGATCAAATGTTTATGATCTTTTTTTAATGTTGAAAAATCATAATTTTATATGCTTGGCTTAATTTGTAAACTGCGCCTGTTTTCGACATAGGAGACTTCTTCGTGAGACAGGTATGGTAAACCCTACTACGGTAAAATAATTTTTCAGAATTTAAACGAACAAAACATAACAGCACCGAACAAAAGCTTTTGCGTTGGTCGGGAACATTGTTTAAGAATATTGCTATATAATTTCTACTCCATGTTATTTATATGAGAGAACCATCGAACCTTTACGTGACTGAATAAAATCAAATCTAATTTTAATCACCATCTGAAGTATAAACCCCAAGGACGAAGTTTTTACGATGATCCCGGAAGTAATATAATCGGATGCATCGCATGTTAAATTTTAGGGTCCCAATTTTGAAATAATACAACAAAAGAGTTGAAATTTTTGATGATAATTGGGTAGCAAAATTAGGTATTCGGTGGAATTCTTCTCTACTTCCCCAAGCGCAAGCACTGACTCAATGTGTACGTCAGAAATGAATTCCAGCAAACTACGGAAGTTTCACACATTTAAACATTTAAATTAATTTTATATAACGAGATATGTGTAACCAACCGCGCTGCATCGTACCGCGCGGTGGGCACATGAAACATGGTTCTATGAAATTTGTTCCCCCGATAGTTCCACTAATAAAAAATCCTAATGAATACAAATCAAGAATAAAAATATGGCTTGAAGAGGTCAATGAAAAAACCCTAACGAAGACCTAAAAACGACATGGAAGACAAATGAACTATATTTAAATAACTTTAGTCCGCCTCGGCACAGGACAAGAAAAATGAACTATATTTAAATAACTTTAGTCCGCTTCGGCACAGGACCCCCTAGTGAGGAGGACTAAGAAATACAATATTTTATACTTAATTTCACCATTACATTTTGTAGGTACAATTATTTTATATGGTAGCTAAAATAAAAAAAAATTTTAAAAAAAAAAGTTTGCCTCGGCATATTTTTGTGCAATCTGCAGTCGGTTTAGAATAAAAAGGTATTTCTACAACAAAATGCATTTATTACGTGAGCTCAATTAATGTATGCCCCCTGTGTAAATACACAAAATCGATTATTATTAAAGGTATTTCAGAATGTCGATTTTAGGTTTGAAATTGACAAATAATGCTCTAAAAATTATAACTAACTAACCATCACACCGTTTCTCCGCAAGGGTAGGCAGAGAGGACGGACCGACAACAACTTGGTCATGGCACACCCTCTTTGCTTCAATCATATAAAATATATAATGCTCTGAGTACTGACATAAAGTCAAGTAATTCTAAATCACTTTATACAGCATGTGTACAACATTGGATTTTCGAAAGGGGACGAGCGTTCTTCAAAGATTACATGAGTTCTTAAAACTACATTTTAATTATTAATTTTTGCATTTCAAAATTTTTATTTCCATTTTTATTTCTTTTTTTCTTTACAATATTATCATTACTTTTTTTTCTCTTAGGTTTTCACTTTTTATTTATGTTTTAATTTATATATTTGTACTCATAGAACACACGAGTTCTTAACACATCTTTATTTTATGAAATTCAAAATTGGAATTTTCATTTTTATTTCTATTTTTGTTTAAATTATATTTTTTTTCATCTTTATTTTTCACTTACTTTTATGTATTTCTTAATTTTTATTCAGTGTGTTTAATTATCTGTTTCATTAAAATAGTATGTTTTAATTCCTATTTAAAATATTAAATGTATGACTACCACAACACGGGCATAGCCTAGTGTGGCAGCCAAAAATATCTGTAACCAATAAAATTTTATGAAATAAAATAAATATTCATTCATCGTCTCACACAATCTTCTATTATTCCATCTTTTGACATGGCCCGACTCAAGTATCTAAAGCAGAGTTTTGTTGCAACTCTAAGGGCCGTCTGTTTCAACAGAAAGTTAAATCGTGTCCTAAAGTTAAATTTTAACTGTCAGTTAAAGTAACGAGGACGTTAAATAGGTCCGCGCGCTGTTTCAAGTGTATTTTCGCCAAAGTAATAGTTGTCAGTGTGGCCAGTCTAAAAAGCAGACTATTCCTCAGAATTATTTCAAAAAACGCATCGAAATATTTTTTGATGCGGCAACACCGTATACTAAATCAGAAAAACTGTCAAAATATCCGGTTGTATTTTGTTTCGCGTCGTAAGATCTGACGGCTTTGTTCCGATAAAAGTATTTGTTGAATATTTACAAATAAATGACGACCTACATAATTATTATAAAACATATAATATAGGTACAATATGAATGTAATTTACTTTCCAGTGGTTGTGATATCTCCTTGAATTTGAAGTGTCACATATTTTACGAGATCTTATTTAAGGTATCGAAAACATTAGAAAAACATACATTTTGTAGCTTTTTGAAAATCGTTTGTAAGAGTATTACATAAAACGTAAGTAGTAGGTGTACGTGTACAAACTACACTAGCATTAATAGAGTCTTTTAAATGCAGCTTCACTCGCTAATGTCGATGTACGAAACGATTCTAACCTACTACTCATGTTATATTTTTGTAATGTTTATGATACAATAGTATATTGATTTGAAGATCTTGTAAAATTACTAAAAGGCAACGCTAAATATGTCGATATCAGAATTGATTATGTTAAACAGCAAGATTTTTTCGACATGCTGTGCCGCGCCAAAAATAATTCGAAATCATCCCAGATAACCATATTATTGACGCGGGGATGAAATGTTTTGGTTTTCGCTTCAAGATATATTGGATGAGGAATTCATCGTCATTATCATACTCTTCTACAATATTTATCATGATTAGGTACTGATTAGTATATTAGTAATCAATGTTGAAGCACCCATTTCCGTATCGACCAGAACTGTCAAATATGCCAATATGGTGGAGTAACTCTAGAGTAACTATCGGTTTTCGGAAAGTAAATACAAAAGTTAAAAGTAACATAAAACAAGCAGTCAAATTGATTGAAAAACGCATTTTGGTGAAATTTAACTATAGTAACGGCATTTTGTTTTACTTTTACTTTAGCGAGCGTTGAAACAGACGGCCCTAATTAGTGTACATTATTTACATTTTAATGCAAATTATCAATCTAGTTACATTATAAATACATTTGCATAATTTCAATACATCTGAAGTACGTCCACCATTTCAATACGTCCATATATTTGGAGTTCGTTCTAGAAGTGCAGCCTCAGCAAAGCTCTAATAAGAAACCAACATTCACAATCGAAACGTTCGCTTATATAATTATTGTTAGCATCCCAGTCCCCGTCTGCTTGTTTAGGAATAAATACATCCCAAAACACGTAATCGCGTTATACTTTCATAAGACCAAAAACGCCCCGAGCGACCTTACATTTTAAAAGCTATACATCTTGCTAACAACCTGGCAGCGGCTACATGGCGTCAGAGTTGCGCTCGGGGACTACGCCCCATATAGGAACCAGAACCTCGCTGGGCCCGGGTGCCACCAGGAGGGCGGCACCACAGGGCGGGCTCCGACCTATCTTGCAGGCGGCTAGCTCGAACCAACGGCAAGCAGGGGAGACCCTCGTCATCAGGGTGGTGTGGTCGCCGGTAGGCTGTTTGGAATGTTTTACATGGGGGGGAAATACTGGCCGTGATCACCCTCGAACAATCTCCTCAATAAAAGAACGGTATTTAGGTAAAACAAACAAAATGTATTGTGAGAAAACACAGAAATACAAGGTTAAAAGGCAGTTCCTGGCTAGAATGTCCCTACACGGTAAGTCTCTCAACCTGTCCTCTCTAGGGTCGTCATTGCTCAGGTAAAATCGCGAGGGCAAATAGAACACATTAATTTAAGGGGGGCTTACTGCGATGGAGGCGGCAGGTCCAATCCTCGTCCGCAGCAGAGGGGATCTCGTTCCAACAGGAGTCTCCAGGTGAAACGTCCCACACACGTAAACATTGTCACTGTACTTTAAATTACGCCTCGGCCTTGTCTGCCGTAGCATCTAAAACACGCATTTGCGTATTAAATTCCAGACGCCATATTGCGTCGCGGATGACTCGGGCCACAAAGGTGCCCTGCGGAGAGAATTTCTCCTTAACAAAACAATCGACTGTTCGCGGAGCGCTCTGCCTAGGAAGTGTGGAGAGTCGGTGGCTTCGCCGACCGTTGCTCGCATTTGGCTCCACTAGCGCGCGCGGCGCGCTTGCGGCGAAAGAGCGAAACTGTAGTCTGTGCAGTGGCGTGGGTGAATAATTAGTAGGGCTTATTTGTGCATCGTAACAATCTCTCTTCCTCTCATGCAAACATACTTATGTATTTTTCTTTTAACCAGAAAGAGAACGAAATAATGATTCTTATGTCTTTGAAATATAAAAGCTCTCTTGCATCGATATTTTACAATCTCGATCCAAAGTGACGGTTTCAGAATTTTCGCGCGAAACTGAGGCTTCCGAATTGTGAGGTGCGAATATATTGAACCAAGCAGACGGGTTAACCAAATATTATAACCTACCTTTCTTCTCAACCAATGTCTCCCTTTTCACAACATTCGCAAACTAGGAATGACAAAGTCTGATAGGTCCAGAGAGAAGAACCCTTACTTGCCATAGCTAATGTACTCCTAGGAAGCTAAATTAATAATTTCAAAGTTAGCGGGTTCGTAACAGGTTGCCTATCTCTTAAACAAATTTCCTTCGAGCCCACAGGTGTGCAAGAACACTTAAACTTGTTGGTTTATTAAGATATCATAATAGCGGTAATGGGTTTTACTTGTTTATGGCAAAAATAATATAAACGCGAGAATAAAACGTGCAGAAGATAAACCCCGCCGTGCCTGAAAGATTCTGTATACCAAAAGGCTTTCAAGATTAATTCTTTACGTACAAAAAGCCATCAAAATCAAGGCTATAAGTAACAAAAGTCGTCAAAATTAAGACTTTATGCTAATTTCGGTAAACAAATAGGAAAGCACGACCCGAAAAATCATTTTACGGTTTAGTCATTATGATTTGATGGGGGGCTTCTGTAAATATTAACAATTTATTTTTCAAAATACTTTTAGAATTAATTAATTTAATTTATTTTACTTAATGTAGTAGATAGGTACAATCGTCACGGTTCCATGACAGTTCATCCTGCGACAGTTCATCCGGCCGACAGTTCATCCTGCCGACAGTTCATCCCGCCGCCAATTCATCCGGCGACAATTCATCCTGCCGGATCATTTAGAAGATTTTTTCTTCAAGTAAGTATGCAAAGAGGATATACGGCCGTACAACCTAACCTAACCTAACCTAACTTAACCTAACCTAACCTAACCTAACCTAACCTAACCTAACCTAACCTAATCTAACCTATTTAGTAAAAATATTTTTACAGCTGATTTCCACTCAAGATGCCTCCAGATATAAGTATATCGATTTTGGTTGTACGGCCGTATATCCTCTTTGCATACTTACTTAGTAAAATCTTCTAAATGATCAGGCAGGATGAATTGTCGCCGGATGAATTGTCGGCGGGATGAACTGTCGGCAGGATGAACTGTCGGCAGGATGAACTGTCGGCCGGATGAACTGTCGCAGGATGAACTGTCGCCGGATGAATAATCGCAGGACGAATTGTCGGGTCACCAATCGTCACATAAGTGTGTTGCATGGGCGTAGCCAGGGGAGGGGTTTTGGGGGTTCAAACCTCCCCCCCCCCCCCCCGAAAAGTTAAGATATCAACATCAATAATATTAAAATAAGGAGATGCGAGCGGCATAACTTATTTTATTACTAATAATTAAACTAATAATGTATTTTGTATTCGCCCTCTCTACCACTCGCCGCTGGCCGTCGTCGATTATCCGATCGCATTCGGTAACCTTTGTATATTTTCGTGCCGTATCGGTATGGTATTATTATGTATCCCCACACTAGTGATGGTATGTCTAGGGAAATTTGACTAGATCTAGGGGAGAAAAATATTTTTTAGGGAAATGGGAAATCAGCACTAAATCTACGGAAATTTCGACCAAGTAAATTTTTTATTACAATGACAATATTACTGTTATTATATACCCATATGTTTTTTGAAATTCCCATGAATCTTAAATATTGTTGATGTACTTACAAAGTAATTTTGTCAAGCAATGTTATTTCTAACACTGACAACTCAAAATGATATTATGTATCTAAAAAGATAAATGGGGACCTCTGAAAAAAAAAATTAATTTAACTTGCAAGTTCCGTTTTTTCGGTGATTGCGGTTGATTTTTATTTTGCAAAGTGATTTTTATTTGGAATGCCGTTTGTAATCAGTGGTAAGTGTAGGTATACGTACTTTTAAATTATTAAATGAACTTGCATAAATGTGAATATTTGAATAATTTGACTGCTTAAAATGTCATAACATGTACAACTAACGTTTATTATGTATTTTGTTTTGAAAAGATTTATTTTCCATATACATTTGTTACTTTAATTTTATTAAAAAAAATAAGCAACCAATGTATATAGAAAATAAAAGTTTCCAACACAAATTTTTATAGTTAATGCTCAAGAAATACAAAGTCGTCGTCGTCGTCCCCCCGACAAGTAATTTTAGTTTCTTGAACCCCCCCCCCCCGATACTAAAACCTGGCTACGCCCGTGGTGTGTTGTAATGAGAACACATGATGAATTATAAATACGAGTAATACAAAAATAGAGCAATCAATGATACATACAAACCTTATGATGATGATTAGACTCAATCATAAATTCACATGTTTTAACTCCTCGGTTCATCTAATTGTTTAAATTTAATTACAACTATGTTTAGTGTATGTTTTTTATACATGGCAACCATGGTTTCCAAATGGTGATGGAACATTCATGCACGACAAGGCTTCATGCAACCATTTCAAAGTTCACAAATGAATGCAAATTCCAAAGCTGCCATTGGCCTGGAAATAGCTCCTTAAATATGAACCTTATCGAAAATATGTGTTGGACTGTGAAGAAAGAAATTAATAAAAAAAGTAACCACTCATCGAGGAACACATTCAAATTTGGCATCACAACCAAGATATAAAAAAAAAACACTTGCTAAAATTTGGTGCACAGCATGCCGACTAGGATTAAATTTTTAAGAAGAAAGGAATGTTCATCAAATTTATATAAATAAAAATTAATCCCGAAATGTATGTACGCGCATAACTTCCGAACGACTGCACCAAATTAGATTAAAAAAAAATTGTTCGTTATTGTCAAGATAAAGTTTGTATAAAACTACTGGTGAGCTCTGGCATTATGAAATTTCTTAAAAAAATTGGAATAGGTGGCACGCGAGCTGTTTGAAAACTGACCAGGACTGAATGTACGGAATGCGGGAGGGGGCGAGGTAATCGGTTAGGGGGTTCTCGGGAGGGGGAAAGGTAACCCGGGCGGAGGAAGGGAACTTGGGAGAGGGAGGGAAACTCGGCAGGGGAGTTCACGGGACGGAGGAAGGGAGAGAGTGGACTGGGGAGAGGGAAAGTGGAGGAGGCGGAGTGGGAACGCGAGAGGGGAAGCGGACACGGGATTAATGGGAAAGACACGCAGGGAGAAACAATTTCTTTGTTAAATGGCATAGCAACGCATGCCGGGAAACCGATAGTTAAATGTTACAATCTACAAACACAAAATTTAAAAATTATAAAATAAAACTTACAAATAAACACACTTCACATAATATTCTTATATATATACTTCGTCACTTCTTTCTATACATTTTCTCTGCTTTTGCTTTGAACGTAGTTGGTAGTTCTAGGAAAACCTTTACCGCTCTATATAGTAATGAGTTATGTGATTTTGACTTCTTTCGAAAGGAAAGTGGATACGCGCCATAAATATATTTGGATCCATTTTCTTAATCAATTAATAATTTATGCTATGAGACCATGAGGGCGCCATTTATGGTTTTTGTATTGTATTGAATTTACCTATGTGACTTGAGATTCAATATATTCATGCATTTCCTTACCTTTGTGAATCAGGCAATTACTTCCGACGGGAGTGTGAGTCAAAGCGAAGAGATGTCTCTCCTAGTCAGTCATTATCGAATAATTCACCCAATAATTGAATTATTGTTGTACAAGATTTTTGGCACGTATTATTAATATGCAAATTTATTCATTGTTGAAACTTCCTTGCTGTGCGAAACATCTGTTAAGATTATGCAATACCGCCTTGATATTTTTTAATGAAAAGAAGTGTCTTTTGTATTGGACATCGTGGATGAGCTGCATTCTCTGAGTGAGTATTGTTTTGTTTTCACTTTGGATTTTGGAATTATTTAGAGTATTCATTTTGCAGGAGATATTGCTGCACTCCAGAAAGGCAAATTTCATTCCAAAAGACTTCAGAGTTTATCTCTATTTCTTGATGGAGATAATCTGTTACGTATTGGGGGGCGGCTTTCTAAATCGAATTTACCTTTTGAGGTTAAACATCCGGTTTTACTTCCCAAACATGACTGTGTTGTCGATCTGATCATCGCTCACTTTCATGTCGTGAACTGTCATACAGGCCCAGGACTTCTTATGTCTATCTTACGTCAACGCTATTCGATATTAGATGCTAGGACTGTTATTAGGGCGATGGTGCGGAAATGCAATTGTTGCTTCCGCTTAAATCCATCGCATCCTACACCGAAGATGGCAGATTTACCGTCATATCGTGTTGTAGAAGCAAAGGCCTTCGTACATACCGGTGTAGATTGCGCATGTCCCCTCCGTATTACGCTGACTCGTCGGAGAGGACAACATTCTCAAAAGGCATATATTTTGTCTATTCGTATGCCTTGTGACCAAGGCTATTCATATTGAGTTGGTCTCTGACTTAACTTCAAATGCTTTCCTGGCTGCTTTCAGCCGTTTTATTTCTCGGCGTGGCCCGGTAACATGCTTGTATTCAGATAATGGTACTAATTTTGTGGGTGCGAAGGCACAATTAGATGACCTCTACAAGTTTTTGGTTGAATCTGAATATGAGCCCTCAAAAGCGCGAACTCGCTAAGCGTCGTATAGAGTGGAAAATGATTCCACCACGCGCGCCTCATTTTGGGGGTATGTGGGAGTCGAACATAAAGAGCATGAAGACACACTTGTACCGTGTGATTGGAACTCAGCTTCTCACCTATGAGGAGTTACAGACGGTGCTAGTTCAAATTGAGTGCATAATGAATTCGCGTCCACTTACAGTTATGTCTTCTGACCCTTATCCAGAAGTCCTTACGCCTGCGCATTTTTTAATGTCGACACCATTGCAGTACTTGCCTGCTTCTGTCCTGGCAGACGGTAAAATCAATTTGACTCAGCGTAAGCAATTATTAGACAGCATGGTTCAGTCCTTCTGGAAGAAGTGGCGTTCCGAGTATCTGCACACCTTGCAAGTCAGGCAGAAGTGGACTACTTCTGATCATCCAATTGATATCGGAACTGTCACACTAGTGGGACAGGAAGATTCCCCTCCGTTAAATTGGCCTTTAGGCGTGATAACTGAAATCCATCCCGGAATGGATAAAATTGTTCGCGTTGCGACGGTAAAGACACGATTTGGTTCTTTTAAACGTCCGGTTGTCAAATTATATCCCATTCCAACGCAATAATTTTATATTTTATCTATTTTTGTTTATTTTTATTTATTTATTTTTTGTTTTTAGTCATTGTTTCAATGATCTCTGACCCAGACATGGCATTACTTAATATCCGTAATCTTGGTCAATTGAACTTTATTACATTGTATTTTTTAGATATTTTTCTTTATTTTGTGAGATTCTGCGAATTTCCAATGCGTGTCATTCCTGAATATTACCGGTGAATACAGTCACTTTATTTATATTTCATTTCTTGTTTCATTTGTATTTTTATACTCTTTCTTTTGTAAGTTCTACGAACTTCTAAGGCGGGGAATATGGATACGCGCCATAAATATATTTGGATCCATTTTCTTAATCAATTAATAATTTATGCTATGAGACCATGAGGGCGCCATCTATGGTTTTTGTATTGTATTGAATTTACCTATGTGACTTGAGATTCAGTATATTCATGCATTTCCTTACCTCTGTGAATCAGGCAATTACTTCCGACGGGAGTGTGAGTCAAAGCCAAGAGATGTCTCTCCTAGTCAGTCATTATCGAATAATTCACCCAATAATTGAATTATTGTTGTACAAGATTTTTGGCACGTATTATTAATATGCAAATTTATTCATTGTTGAAACTTCCTTGCTGTGCGAAACATCTGTTAAGATTATGCAATACCGCCTTGATATTTTTTAATGAAAAGAAGTGTCTTTTGTGTTGGACATCGTGGATGAGCTGCATTCTCTGAGTGAGTATTGTTTTGTTTTCACTTTGGATTTTGGAATTACTGGGTCAACTGTTTTTGTGTCACATAGGGAAGAATTCAATTTTCGTTAATTTACATAGGGTAGTCATTCCCTCGTGTCAGGGGCTATTTACACGCCCCTACAGAAAGCCTTATTTCTTTTTTTGTAGACTATAGTTATTATGTTTGGGTTTTGAGATGTTCATTAAGTTTTAGTATAATTTCTGCACTTTGTTGGCCGTTAAACATTTTAAAAAGAAAAATTATTACATTATAATATACAAAATTTATTTGAAAGAAAATGTGTTTAGATCCTATTTTTAATATTGGAATATTTGAAATATTTATTTACTGCTAAATTTTTATTCTCGTGGTTTTGTTTTGCAGAACTAAATTTGTTGATTTTCGTTACAATGTTAAAGGTATAAAACATGAACGAAAAATCAATTTAACAGATTTTAAAGTATAATTAGACGGAGGAAAATATTTAAATAAAATGCCCAACATTAATCTGTCGCTCATGTAGAGTGAGTATTAATTATTTTCCCTGAAAAATCTTTGTAATACGTACTGTGCGAAAACGAATATCGCAAGTAGTGAATACAATTTATCGACCTGTAAAACTACTATGCTATCTGTAAGCCTTTCGTGAGTTATTAAATATTGGTCTGTCTGTAGTAAAATGCGTATTTAATACCTGTAAATGTATTCCGCCGTGTTTCCGAAAGTAAGTGGGGTATAACGGCGTAAGTCAGTTTCGGGAAAACTATGAAATTTAATTAAAACTTTCATTACCGGCCACGGGCGGCGCGTCGAGCGGCAAACTCCCGCCTAACATTGCCAGCTATTGTTGCTTGTTGCGGGCGTCATGATTATATTTCCAAATAGAACATCAGAATCCTCTTTCTCCCATAGCATGTAAATGTGGAAAATGGGACGTGATGATGACAATTAATTGACATTATATAATACACTAGCTGGTTCCCGGCATGCATGTTATGCCATTTATTAAAGAAATTGTTTCTCCCTGCGTGTCCTTTCCCATTCGTCCTGTTCCCCTTCCGCCTCCCCTTCCTCTCCCGCGTCCCCTTCCCCTCTTGCGTTCCCACTCCGTCTTCTCCAACTTTTCCTCTCCCCACTCCACTCCCCCCCCTTCCCCCGTCCCGCGAACCCTCCTTCCGAGTTCCCCTCCCCCCCTCCCTCCTCCCGCGAACCCCCTACCCGAGTTTCCCTCCTCCCCCCCGTATTCCATACATTCAGTCCCGGTACATTCAGTTTTCAAACAGCTCGCGTGCCACCTATTGCATTTTTTTAACATAAATTTCATAATGCCAGAGCTTACCAGTAGTTTTGTACAAACCTTAGCCTGACAATAACGAACACACAAAAAAAGAATTATCCAATTTTGTGCAGTCGTTCGGAAGTTATGCGCATACATGCATTTCGGCGATTCATTTTTATTTTTACGAACAGATAGATACATATATAGGTAGATTATGTTTCAGTAGCGATGTTATGTATAAATATATCCTCTTCGGGCCCAAGACCATTTTTTTAAACTTGTAAACTTTTTTCTACTATTTTCGTATTCTCTAACATTATATTTAGATTACATTTTTTTTTTTAAATGGCCGGTTTGGGAGTTAGGGATGGTATCATATATGATACTTGGGGACTCTAGCTCAAAAAATATTGTGTTTTTTTTTTCAATATTGCTTTTTTATCCTAATAATTCAAGAAACAGATTAATTAAGTGTAATAGAAATAAAATAGTAATGTTTTGTTTATTTTTATGATTATAATTTTTTTTACAAAAATTGTGGTTTCAGGCACTGTAACCTACCGCCTAAATTATAAAGTGTAATATGTAATAAAAAAATAATGGTAACTTTGAATAAAAAAATAATAGTTCAGTTCAATTGGTTGAATGAAAAGTTTTGAAACAGTTGCGTTCCATGAAAAACACAAATAAACCTGACACTTTTCACTAAGTCAAAAGTAAATTTTTTACTCTCAGTAAAATGAAATTTGGAATGATGATTCTGCTGATCATTCATCATAACTGGCAAATGTAAAGCCTTTCAGCCGACCAGCTCGTTTCATTTGAGAGTCTGATTTAATAGATATTCCTTTTGGGTATCCGGTTCAGCATAAACGTACCACTTCCAAGAATTCCTCTGCTGTGCAAATTTTCTAGAAGTGGAATAGATGCGAAATACCTATCAGTATACACAGTGCAGCCAGTAGGAAGTGTATCTGCCAACTTTAATACAAATCGGGCTCAAACATGATTTTTTTCAGGCATTGGGAATAAAGAGGACTCCACCGATGTTCCTTTACCTTCGAACAAGTAAAAATCCAAAGGTATACCCTGCGAAGTAGTCATAACAAAATTTTTGATTCCCACTGGATTAGTTTTTCCGCGAATGACTTGCCTGTTATTGCATTTACCTTGAAAGGATATCATTTGTTCATCGATAGAATTATTTTCTGTTCTATCATTTTGTAGGCAACCCTTTTGAACCCGTGGTACAATTAGCCTGACCTTCGAAGAGCTGTCAAGTTGTTTTTCAGATTCTGACACACAAATATCATCGAAAAGTTTTAAGTTTGAGCGTATATTAAAAAATCTTTGGCGTGAAATGTTGTCAGCAACTATAGGGATTCTAGTTTTTGTGCCCAATTCTGGCGAATGCGAGGAAGACCCAAAAGGCTGATGATTATACTGAGTTTAATATAGCCTTTTATTTCAGTACCTGTTGTGTCCTGTTCAGTTCAGTTCCTGTGCTCCTTACAAATTTTTTATCAATGTACTTAGAAAAGTATTCGATGGTTCTCTTGATTCGCAGCTTTTGTATTTCAACATCCATTGGGTGCCATCCATTGATGAAATGTAAACTTGTAGTGACAAAATTAGGTTTTGGTTTCCACATATTATCTGGATCATGCCGACTCACATTTTGGAGATCTACTAGTGGCATATCATCAGCTTCGATTTCATCTTCAACCAACCCTAAAATGAAAATAAAAGATGTCATAGAGGCCCGCAGTATCAACTATGATACTTCAGTTTAAAATGTCTCTAAATCTTACAAAAATGCCGATAGCTATACATTTTTTTTACTAAATGATAGTGAATGGAATAAACAACAATTTTAATAACAATTGAATGATTAAAATAATAAAATAACTCCCTACCTGCATTTTCTCTCAGAGACATTTAGAAAACTACGAATCACGATGTTTCAAAGACAATAGTTCACTGAAACTAACTTCAAATCAGTCCAAATGCTCCTAGTCGGTAAGGTAAGAATCTTCAATATCAGATACTTTGGATCTCCATTGGAAATAATGACTTAGAAATATTTTGTGAGCTTAAAACGGTGAGTATCACCCATGATACCCGGGGCCCGAAGAGGACCAATTTTTAACATGTTTCAATTTATTAAGACAGCTGTTTCGTCAGCTATTTCAGCAACTGTTTGACAGTTTGACGCCGATTTTTTGAGGACTGAAGGCAGTGGGGAGGGAAGGAGGCGGTAAAGAGGAAGGTGGAGATGTACCTGGCTATTCATATCTGACCACATAACATGACTAAAGGCATTTCAAGCAGCCTTTCAATTCTGAATGGTTTTACACCAGAGCGAAACTGAGAGTGTCTTCCACTCTGGAGTGTCGGCCGCAATGTAATAAATGAATAATTTATGAAATAACAAAAATTTATTATCAAATTTATTTGCGCACGCCGGGTTTTAATGCCGCAACTTTCGGATTGCTAGTCGGAGTCTCACTCCTCGACCTTCTTCTTCTCATGCCCTGTCCGTTCAACGGGCTAAACCTCTCGACCACGCAGGCCGAATAGTAACACTATTAAATTAATATCATTGATATAAGCACCTATTTATAAAAAAAATGATGATGGATGAAAGTAAACACAAAAACAATCAATAAAAACTAGGCTAAACAATCAATAATAACCATGAACAATGGCTCATTTATATAAGGAATGATAACTAAATAAAATATTAAAAAAATAATTTTTCAATCTGGTGGTAGGTACCTATTTTGGTTTTTAATGGTATTTTTTTTCATAGGTTAGTAGGAATACAAAAAATACCAAAACAATAGGAAATCAATTTTAAAATTCACAGGGAGGATAGAATTAGAATAAATTTTCTTCACCACTGTTGGAAACAGAATATTAACCGGAATTTTTCTTTAACAAATTTCCCCAACAATAAAAGTGAAAAAAAGATACATTTGTAGAACCCAATTTTATTTATGATTAATTCAAATGATTCATTTCACGACCGGCAAAGTGATGAAGTGACCGACTAACCTCGATGAGTTTATTAATTGTTTTTGTGTATTCGTAAAACTCCGTTTAATTTTTTTTTATTTAATTAAAATTAGAACAAGTGCAGAACTTGATAATAATAATAAAATTATTAAATTTTATTTTAAGTATGTTAAAAAAAATAACATCACTAACTTTAATTTTAATTAAATAAGTTTTTTTAAAACGCGCTATGCTTGTATAGCCTACAAAGAGATAATATAATATGCTTATGTCGGGCCAAGTCAAGAATAAAAATATGATTTATTTATTATGTACAGTATAAATGTATCATAAACAATAATTATGTGTTACAATAATAAACGTATACCAGAAATAATTTAAAATTAACAGTTAGTAAGTAAGTAATGCATTTGATTGCAAAATGACATCAGAAATTATAAAATTATTACATGCTCTAGAACAGTGGTTCTCAAACTTTTCTTGACCAGGGACCACTATTACATTAATTTGTTCTCACGGGGACCACAATAATGATAAATTGTTAATCGCGTAATTAAACGCGTCCTTGCAATTACCATCATTTTGCAATTAAATGTGCTCTTCATGGACTTTTTCAGCTACCTCCCCATCATTAATACCAAAAGGGTTACGAATCAGCTTTTGGGTACCTTTCGATTCGGTTTTGTAGTAAATGAATATGTTTCGTGGACCCATTTTAGATTTCGCAGATCACCGGCGGTCCACGGACCGGTTGGGAACCATTCCTCTAGAACAGGGTTTCCCAACCAGTGGTCCGCGAGAGCTAGAAGATGGTCCGCGATGATCCGCCGGTCAATAAGCGAGCCGGGTCGCGGGCGGTTCCTGATCGAGAAGTCTGAATAAAAAATATCGGGTCAATATTCAGTTTATCATTATTGTACCTTGTGGTCAGTGACCAGTATGGTATTTCGTTTCGCCCCACCCCGTTCTAACTCCTCCGTTGTGGTAAGTATTCTGCTAGAACCCGTCCCACCCTATCCCATTCCGCCCCCTCTGATGTGGTAAATATTCTGCTAGAACCCGTCCCACCCTATCCCATTCCCCCCTTCCGTTGTGGTAAATATTCTGCTAGAACCCGTCCCACCCTAACCTATTCCGTCCCCTCCGTTGTGGTAAATATCTTCCCTAACCCATTACGCCCCTTCCGTCGTGCTATCCGTCCTGGGTGCCACCCATAGCTGGGATATAGGCTAGTATGGGTGGCACCTGGGACGGATAACGTGGTGTCACCCCCCCCCCCCCCATTGAAGTTGATAAAAAACAAATTTCGACTTCATAAGAAATTTGTGGAGCGCCACCCCTACTCGCTACGCCACTGCCTGTGGTCCCTGTCGAAAAAATAAACGTACAAGTGGTCCCGGGTCAGAAAAAGGTTGGGAACCACTGCTCTAGAAGGATATAAATGTAGGAGATACAAGTAGGTACACATAATATAAAAGGATAAATATACTTTGGTTAAATTAATATTGGTTGAAAAGATATGATAGTGTGGCCTTCTTGTATCTGCCATCCGTCCTCCACACCTGCGTATATATAACTAACGTCATGCAATTTAGGTGCAAGCGAGTCTTGAGTAAAAAAAAGAAGAGTTTTATAATGCAATAATATTGGACGACATATTTGATGCCAGTCAGGGGGCTTTGAAGGTGCAAGGAAGTGATTTTTGTGTAATAAGCGTACGACTCTCGGCAAAATTTCACTACCCTACATTATTGTGGTGATGTATTACAAAATATTTGCTGAATGACTTTCGAGAGTACTCAAGTAAAATTATTCAAAAAGAAAACCGAAAAACAATTCATAATTATTTTATTTTTGTGTCCTTAAGGAAAAAAAATCTTATGTTACATAGCCTCGATTGTTCACCGTAGACAATATTTCCCTAGAAAATTTTCCAAATCCTTTTAGAATTACAACTTAGTAGACAATTTTGGAACGGGTCCTACAATGTTTCAACCGATTTGCGCCATCTTAGGGCCCTTTGTCCGTTTTGTCACGACTTACATTTGCAGTTAAACCTTAGTTTAATTCCACTGTTGAAAAGTTAAATGTTTCAAAGCATCTTATTAAAATTATGATTTTGCCAAATTGGTGAACAAATTTAAAAGTAAGTCTGTAATTTTGTGAATATACAACGAAACTCATTTTAGGATGACTACTAAAACTGTATTAAACCTATTTTCATGTAAAGACAAAGTTCTTTGAATGTAACGACTTTTTATTATCAATGCAAGTCGGTGCCCGCTCTGAGTACCGAACTCTATCCTTCCAATAATTGCTAGCCGAACATTATACTAACCGATACATCTATGTTGTAAGGTTCGTGGAAAAGGGAAGGAGATGGGATAGAATCTATCCCATCTCTTCCATCTATCCGATAGGTAGATGAAAGTTGGGAGGTACCTGGCTGATAAGGTCTGATCGCCAAGCGCAGTTTAAGTGAAGACCACAGGGAAAAAACATGGAACGTTAACTCAAGACAAATTAGCATACCACAATAGTTGGTTATTTGTCATTGACATTCATTTGTAATGCATTTTCGCAATAAACAAAAGTATATAATAAATAAATGTCTAGTTGCGCTCAATTAACCAAAATTAAACGCTTTAATATTTGACAGCTACGGTTGATGCTAAATCAATTTTACTGTGTGAAAGATACACAATATTGCAACTAGATTGATTTCTTGTTTTTCCCCTGCAGTCTCATTTCATTTTTAGCTACGCTTTGATCTGAATGGTGGTCTTTCGTCAAGGCAATACTGACAGTAAATTCCACTATCCTAGTCAGATTTCAATGAATTTCTCATTATTGCCCTTATGAAAGACTACCCATCCGAAAGATGCTCAAAGTGTTTATTAAACTTTCGTTGACCGGATTTAGCTTGCAAATCATCATCTTTCCCTTCTACGTCTCCGTTGTCCCTAATCCCCTTTCTTTTTATAAAAAAATCTGGCAAATCTGGCCGAAAGGGACTCTTGTACGGCTTGGGATATAAAAAGGTAATTGTACCTACTCACAAAATATGAAAGATAAAAGTTATTTTTACCTTCGCTTCTTGATGAAACTATAAAAAATGCAGTTTTTATAGACTTGGCAAATGGTACAGTTTATTACCCAGCATAAAACTTATTACTAAAACACGTAACAGCACTTTGTTTAAATCTGTGGGAAGATTTTTTTCTATTATGTGTCTTACTAATTATACAATATACACGAGCACAGCCTTTAAAATTTGACGACCTTCAATATATAACATGTGGGAACTGTTAGATGTTGTGTCGTCCTATTTAAAATACCTAGCTTTATTTTTTAACTGTCACTTGCATTTAATCTCATATTAATTAATTTCTGTCTATGACTCCTTTACCAACGAAACAGCTGTTTGCATATTTTCTCAACTTTCTACTTTGTCTTTGGAACGTTTGGTCTGTGATTAAACTTTGATCGTTTTGTCTGTGTGAGAGAACTACAAAAAGTATGTCAATTCATTGTTGAAATTCTGTTATCAAGTTCTTTTCTAAACTCGTTTCATTCCGTTTCTGAAAACCTTGAGGGCAGCATAATAATTCAAAACACTTTTTGCTGGTTTATCTAAACTGTTACAAGCAATTTATAATACTTCAAGTAAATGAACAGACGTGTATCATTACAAACCTAACCTCCATCTTATTGTGTGAACAACCCTAGTTTTGAAAACAAAAGAGATCAGTAAGGAAGCTCGCCTTTCAATCGTCTTCGGGCCTCCAGGGACCAGAACAGGGACAATGCAGGAACTACAATTTTTTAATGCTAGCAATGTTTATTGAATTGCCACACTGCAGCGCAGGCACGTCGAACCGCGGGACTGTTTAAAGAACCAAACGTTATTCTGTTTGAAATTTCGCTTGCAATATCGTATAGATTCTACATATTAGTTTAACCCCCGTGTTTCAAGCTTTGTCTGGTAACTTTGCGTTTGCAATCGAAGTGATTTTAAAAGTTAATCTGTTTTAAACATTAAAACCTCTTTATTTTAAACATCATAATATAACCATGTTGACCATAATTTGGGATTTTTTTTAATTAGCTATTTTATTTTTTTCTTCTTTAAGAAAGACAAACATTCCCAAGTTATGAATATCCTGACAATATTTGAAAATCTCCGACTACAGTAAGCGGAAAATGTTGCTTGTATCATGATGGACGACTAAACCAGCCGAGGAATCAAACAAATGACGCCTGGGTGGGACCCAAACGCAAAGCAAACTCAGCCACTTTATGTGACCAATGGGACATAGACATCCCCATTTAGGATTTGTATGTAATGAGATTAAAGTAATGGTAAGACGAATGAGATAAATAAGAGAAAATGTGGGAAATATCTTATTGAATTAATAGATCTTGTCACCAATCACGACTAATAACATTGTTTCAAGGAACGCATAACGTGTGGATTTTAAATACCTTAAGGTTTTTCACCAGCGATAAGAGAAAATGTGGGAAATATCTGACTAAATTAATAGATCTGGTCACCAAACACGACTAATGACCTTGTTTCAAGCAACGCATAACGCTTGGATTTTAAATACCTTAAGATTTTTCACAGGGCGATAATGGGTGCATCATCGCCCTGGTATTTAAGTATGCAGGACGGTGGAGAGGGGAAAGAGATTACCATGAACTGGCATGTACCTGACATTCAAACCTAGTCACAAAACTCATATAATACCTTCTCATTTAACGTTTTGATTCAATGAAGGTAACATTTAGAATTAAATATAGCCATTTAGAATTCAACTCAACTATTTGGGATTCATTTTACAATATTCATGAAAAATCTATCGAGAGAATCCAACATAAATTTTTACGAAACATAAATTATATTTTAGGAATTCCTATTGAAAACATTAGCTGCATGTCACTGTTGAAAATTATGGGCCTTGCCATATTAAAAGAAAGAAGAATATATACTGATCTATTATTTCTCTATAAAATTGTTAATGATATGTTTGACTCCCCTGAACTCCTTAAGTTGATTAACTTTCATGTGCCTAGTAAAACGGTTCGTCAGATGATACCTTACCATTGTAACAATTCAGGTACCAATGCAGAAATAAACACAGTAATGAACCGACTGCACAGTGCAGGGAATAAATATTACACGAACACCAACGGTACTGAATGTCTATCAGCCTATTTTTATTAAATCTGTATTAAATATAACATTGTTATTAAATCTGTATGTCTATCTTGAAACTTTGAAATGTTTATAAATTTTCAACATGCATCGAAATTTATATCAATGTGCATCCTATATTTTATTCTGTTTGTTGTTTTTATGGTAAAATTTTTATACTTGGTACTTATTTTAATTGTTATATCCCTTTAATTTTTTGCTTATATAAAATGTATTTTTAATTTTATCATACGTAAAGCCCTAATTGGGTGTGTACAGATAAATAAAATAAAATTTCACGAGGAGAATACCACAGCCTACTGTGGAAGACGTGATATTCGATGGGAAGACCAGTTATTTATAGACCGGACCTAAATAATAATATCACAGATTGTCCGTTCCCTGCACTTAACTGACCCCAACGGGGGTACGTTTCGACTTTATGGCCCCGCGTAGTTTATAGTTATGGGGTAGGCTAAATTGAACCCTTCCCTTTCTTTCACGGTTGTAAAACACCCTCGTAAAGAAACATTTTAATTAATAATATGTGCTTTATTTTTTTATTCGTTTGATAGGTAGCGACTCTATGAATTACCTACATTTTTTGTAACTTGGGTACAAAGCTATTCACAGAAGCAAAAAAAAATAATTTTCGCAAGTTTGTAAGATGGCCACATATTTATAATCTTCCGGGAGAAAGCGGTAATTTTCAAGATTTTCGCTAAAATGCCATTCTAAAGACTATCTTGATAATATAGTGCATACGTAATTACGTATATACCACCTGCATGTACGCAATAACGGAACGTGCGGGACTCATAATTGTTAAGTTTTAATTATTGGTTTTCTATTTAATTTTCTTAAAATTTAATTTTAAAATGTTTTTATTAAGTTCTGCGAGTATTAAAGTTTTAATTTTTGTACAGCTGTTTCGGCTTACAAAGCCATTTTCAAACTGCGGTTAACCAACTTTGAGACGACTTATTTATATGATTCTTAATTTGAAGATGAATAAATTGATTTTTTACCGGTTAACCCTTTTTGCTGAGAAAATAATTGAGACAGTAGTTACATCCGCCGTGTTCCGCTACCTCCTTCTTTAGCCAACGTTTACTCTATGGTAGATCAACATAGTTACTCTATTATTTGGGGTACTTTGAAATCAGTTTTCCCCGCACTAAATGTTAATGTATTCTTAATTGTTTAATAATTATGTATTTAAGTGTGTTATGTTTAGGTTATTAAGAAGTGAAGAAGGATATTTAATCTCTTTGTGGATGGGTCTGGAAGTTAATTTACAGTTTTTTTTTAATCTATTTCATCTAAAGCAGATATGAGAAGGAACCAAAACTTGCAACAAGAAATAAATTTACGCTACCCTCGCATGTTACATCGCACCCTGGTCACGGTATGTCGAAAACTACTTGAATTGATTTCTTACCAATTTAACTGCGATTTTATTTTAAAAACTTTCTTAATGCGATTTGAATTTGAAAAGACACAAGAGTGCCCGTCAGCCACGACCGACCACTTAAACCAGTGGTTTCCAAAGTGGTCCAGGTGGACCCCCAGGGGTCCACAGGAGACTCGACGGGGGTCTACGTTGGCGTGATAAAAAATTGGGGGTTCACAAGTTGTAAGTGGGGGTCCACGAAAATTTATCTGGTACATCGATTCACAATCCATTAAGTAGATCCCTCCCATTAAAATTACGACTCTTTTATTGATTTGCATTGTTGAAGTTACGGTACGTTATAAATGTTTAATTTTAATTCTATTAAAATCATATTATTTTAATAAATAGAATAGGAACAAGAAAATATACAATTGGTTTATTTATTTTACCACTCCGAATTTAGGGTTGGAATTCAGCCGCGACGCAAATTTCTATTACATTTATTGATGAGTTTTAGAAATTTGGTAGACATATGGCAGCTGGGGTCCACCGAAACCCGTAAAATTTTCAACTAGAAAAGTGGTCTACTAGAAAACAAAGTTTGGGAACCGCTGATTTAAACCATAAATAAATTAAACCCGAGATCGATATCTTTGAGCTTCTCCATACAACGCATTGTGTCATCAACTTAACCACGGATGAACTCATAAGATGAACCAAAATGGCGAAAATATACTAAAGATAGAGGAAGTTCATTTGTCTACCATATACAATATAATGACACTCGACCTACTTCAATCCATTATCCCAATTAATTATTTAGAAAACAAAAATGCTTGGATCAGAAAACGTGCCTCTGCTCAACATTAGACAGATGAAACAGTCAGGGTACATCTTTTTATATTTTTATTTTCAGTAAAGACAACCAATAATAACACATAAAACACTGGGTGGCAGAACCTACTGAAATTTCTTACTTATATAATGTCTTTATGGAATACCTAACCTCAAATTGTTTTACGAATGAATTAAGCTGAATTTTGATGTTTTATATAATCACCTCATTCCCTGGCGAATTGATGGAACATTTCACCTCTGGAATTCAATGTTCAATGATTTTTCGATCGAAATTTTCAGAACAAACTCGCGGACGAATCAAATGACTTACGTACGTGGCAAATGGTAGTCATATGTGCGTTGTTTCCATAAGTCAAGTGACCTAGTGACGTAGGTATACATCTCTTTCTATTATACGTAGAGAGCGAGAGATGGCAATTAAATTACAGACCTATCTACAAATCAGCTTTGCCTATAAGAATTTAGCACATCTGAGTTTAACGCTAAAATCCCAGGAGACTGCTGAAGAACTCGAGAGCGCACTCCTGCCCATTGCAAACCCCTCTTCTCAAAACTCTCGACCAATGAAAATGCACGTTTTTGTTGCTATTTTTTAACAAGCAAATATTAAATATTGAGTAGGTACTTGATGTAAAATATATTACGGGGTTGAATGTTTAACTTTCAGGAAATTCGTTTCATAACAGCGTCTACTACACAAACAAGCGTTGGCAGCGGGGTGGTTCACGTGAATAAGTAAGTTTAAAAGTAATCTTGTTCGTCTCATCAGTCTTCCGTGTTTCCAATGTTTACATCCATTACGGAAAGACACGGCATGAAAAACTTTGCCTCACTTCCACGGATTCTCAAACATCAAACATGGAACCGACCCCTTGCCCTGGGGAGAACCAACTTTGCAGAAGATCAATTTTAATCAAAATAAACTTCGCATTGAAATCTTTACATCAATCATGATTTTTATTATTGACACATTGTTATTAACATTCAAACAATAGATAGAAAACATACTGAAACGATTTTTTTAAAAAGGTGCCACCTGAAATTGCTCGCCGGGCGGTCATGCTTACCCTTACACCACTTCCAACTTTTCTAACTTTTCCAACTGTAGAATATTTATCGATAACCTACATATTTATTTGTTGAAACACATGTTTAAGCTCATAGTTGCACATTTAGTAACTGACTCCGCCTTTTCTAACTTTTCTTTTCGCCTCTCAAAAAAAGATTATTTTTTACGTCCTTGAGGGAAATATTTCCCTATATGTATAGAGAATGCTTTATGGAGGTATCCTTAAAAACAAGCGATTCTTACAGATTATTTGAACAAAAAAGTCCCCTTTCAGGTTCGTGCAATTTAAAAAAACAAACAGTGCTCTTGAAGAGTACTTTCATTAATTTAGAACTCGGAAAGAAAATAAATGAAACTTTGAATAGTGGTGTTAATTATATACCAATAAGTTGACAGCATCTATAATGTAAATCTCAAAATCAAAATAATATTTCCAACATAATAAAGAATATTGAAAACTTGTGTGAGTATTTTATATATGTATTCTGTATTTTATATACAGAATAAATTTTGGAAACATTTACTCAAGAAATACAACAAAACTACAAATAATATGTTAACTTTACAAAAAAGAAGCACATTGTCAGATCTGTTGTTTAGGTATAACCTGCTAAATAATAAAATAGATAGTCCTGAATTGCTATCCGTCATTTGTTTAAATGTCCCAATGAGGTATACCAGGAGCTATCGCTTTTTCATATTGAAGTTAACAACACTAATGCAGCAAGTAACTCACCAATTGCTCGCGCAATCACAACTTATACCCACTACGAAAAATTACTACATTTAGACATTTTCCATGATTCCTTGCAAACATACAAAACTAATTTATTAAATAGTTACGTATTATGTATTTAAAACTACTTACACTTAACATTTCACTAAACCTTAATCAGTGAATTACAATTCAGTGAGCATATAATTCTTGATTTTTAAATGTCTCTTTATGTCCCCCCCCCCTCCCATTCTTTCTTTTTATTATTATTATTACTTTTTTATTCACTAATTAAGTTTTAAAACTCGTTCTGACCAAAAATGACATTCTATGACTTACGTAATAGGTACATAACCATGTAAAAAAATTAACATCTCATAACTTGTATGTGTATGTCTTAAGAAACAAATAAATAAATAAAATAAAAATAAGTTCTATGCATTACAAATTAGAATTAATAAAGTTGTGATTTCGGTCTCTGGTTACATTTTTAGTTTTTTTTTCAACTTAAAACAAACAACAAAATCAGTAGATATTGGACAGTCAGGGTTGGGTGAGGGTGTGTTTGTTTTTTTTTTTTATTCCAAAAATGTCAGGAATCACTGGTTAAAATAGGTCAAAAACGTCCCTTATCATCTTGTATATTACGTAGTTATGATGCATACATTCACATGTTAAATAAACACATTTTTAGTGCCTCATTCTTCACATGACATGAATGCTAATGTATAAAATTAGTTTGCAAAATGACCACTCTGATACCAAATGACATTATCACGTTGGTAATCATTCTGCAAACTGTATACATCATATTACGAATAGTTAATCGACTGGAAACCCCAACCAAAAGATTAATATGGTGTAAACAAATTAAAGTTGCACTTTCGTGCCAAAAACGACAGTTAACCCACCTGATCACGCAATTTATGCCAAACAATGTTCGCATTATTACGTCATAATTTAAATACAGAGTTTTGGTCTCGTTTAAAGCATCACGGGATGATGCACGATAAAGTCGTATAATGTTGGTCACAATAATGAAGTAACATTTTCGCTTTTTTCGTATCTTTTTAATACATACACCATACTAGAAAGCCAATTAACTTTAACAGTTGTCTTTAACCTTAAATTATTAACTACTTTTTCATTAACTGCGATTCCAGGAGGCGGATTTCGCCTCCTTTCCCTCGGATGACATCGAACGATTCGTTCATTTTAAGGTAAAGGATAATTTCTTATCCTTTAGTAGAACCCGAAACGAGCCGATAGATATCGATCCCTTGCGAGGAGGAAAGATATATTTGCGGTAACGATTATCGGGTTTGCTAGTTGGCTGCTAGGTCGGCTATCCAAGGGCCGGAAGAGGCGATGGTCCGGGGAGTAGAAGAGTCAAACAAGGTTCAGAATGGAAGTGAAATCAGTGGGACTATGGTAAGGAAGGGAAATGAAAACAAAAGATTAAGACTGGAAATTCCCTACGTCTAAATCATTGGTGGGGCTAGACCCAAATGTCTTCCTATAATGGCAGTTCATTTTATATGGTTCATAAAATTAAAACCTGCCATAGATTACCAGTATACTAGAATGTTTGAAAGGATCCCACGACAACACAGAATCAACTCAAATCAACACCTTTTTAAAAGTCATAAACGCTATGAAAAAAAGAAAAACAGACCGTAACCTAATCTAACGTAATCTATTTAACCACTTTTTTTCATCAGTTTTAACGACTTTTGGAGGTTAATGACTTATTAAGGAGGTGATGAGTTGAATTGATTTGTCCTGTCTTTGAATTGAGTTGTTAGATATTTTACCGTTTGATAGATATTTAAAAAAATAAAATTAAGTTTGGTTGGTCATTTTGGCGTCATATCCAAAATGAAGTTTTGTATAAAACTGGCCCCGCGGACATAAAGATAACACTACAATCTCCAAATAGGTTTTAAAATAATTACGAGAGTCTTATGTTTTTTTTACTTACCCTTGCGCAAATAGACTAATAAATACATTAAACAGAAACACTTTAGAGGTTATTTCAGGAACTATAGTTGCTCTAATTTAGACTACTGCTCTACGATATTCTATTTGGACAATGAAGGAAACTTGAACAAACTAGAAATTATGCAACACAAAGCTTTGAGTTGTATACTAAGGAAAGGCAAATATGTAAAAATAATTATATGACAGAACAGCTAAATTTGGACCAGTAAAAAAAGACTGCTTTATAATGTTTTAATTTTTGTATGTCAAATTATGATTAACCAAATACCAAAATACTTTAATAAGTCAGGTAAGCCTCATACATCACACATATGTCTGATAATATTATATTATCGTGAAAACAAGCTTATGGGTCCAACCGGTTAAGGATTAATTTGTTTTAAAACGTATGTACATTAGGGTGTCCCAGGCTATAAGGGTGAAATTTTTTTTTTCGAATTTCAAAACGCATACCCTCTATTTTTTTTTCATTTGACCCCAAAAACTTAAATATTAAATATTATTGAGATCGGATAACGATAACCCGTGCCGACTTGACGTCAAAGTTTAAGTTGAAAAGTTAGTATGGAGCTATAGGGACATTGTAGAGATCATTATTTATATTCAATTAATAAAATACATTTATAATATTTATTATGTATTTATGGTAAAAGTCACATTAATAATTAAATTTAATTTTCAAAGTTTGCTTTTTACAATCAGGATATAGGTACGTTTCTGTGTTCTTGTGCGCAACCTAATAAAAATTGCTTTTACTCCTCTTCAACAGTGATTAAACCATGAAATTCTTGCATTAATTTAACTGCTCTTTCTGCCGTATCATTAACTGCTTTCAGTGTCAATAGCTTCCTTTTAGCTTGTTGGAACGAATCATCATTTGACCTTAAAGATGGGCTCTTCTTCAGAAAACTGTCTTCAATTTTGAGTCGATTGAATAGAAATAGACGAAGTCATCGATGTTTTTCTCAGAAATTAAAACAGAAGGAACGGTTATCAATCGTATGGTAAACTATAGAAGAAAATTGAAGCATAATTTACATTTAAGACATACCAAAAATTGGGCCTCAAAGTTCTTCTTTGGATGCAATGTAACGTTTATCGTGGGCTGATGGGTTTTCTTTAGCTAAGTTAGCAAGCATTTTTACTTTAGTTTCATGATCGACATCATCGTCAAATAAAGACAAAACAGACACTTCATCTGTCAAATACCATAAACATCTGTAAAGCCGCTTTTGTCTATTGTTTCGTAAGCTTTCATGGACTTCGAAAAGCATAAGTCCTGATAAGGTGCTTTTACTGCTAAAATGCATTGGAGTCAGAATTTGACGTAGGATGTCACGATAAACAGAGATACATCCAACAGAGTACATACATAACTATGAAACCAGAAATGTAAATAGAGTAGATTGACACATTAGAAATACAACTCAGAACTATTTATTGTACGGAGGACATAAAATAAAGAATATAACCCAGAAGTGCCTTCCTTACAAGTTTGAATGGAAACAAATGTGCCACTGACTTAATACCTTTTTGATTTAGACTATTTAGTACTGTCACTGCCACTGACTTAATATCTTTTTGATTTAGACCATTTAGCACTGTCTCTCTTACTCTTGCCTGAAATTATGTATCGCCATCCCGTTTGATTTTTGTAATCTTGTTGAAACACAGTTTTGGATGGAAATAAGCAAGCGAAGCAAGCAAACAAGGCACTTATTGTGTTATTCTTTATTCTATGACTAAAAATAAATACTGAAATGCCAAAAAGTATGAAGAGCTAAGAATGAGTTAATTTTTGTTTAAAGTTGTTATGCGTACTGAAAAATTTCTTTTTATAATATATGCCTACCATAAACTAACTCAATAAATATATATTTTTTTAAATAAAAAAAAATTGAATCATTTTACAAAAGAAATAATATCTACGTAACTGCAATGTAAAAAAAAATAATGACAGTTCGTGAATAGTTATGGAAAGTTTATTTTAGGCAAATACTCTGCAATATTAATAATGCATACAACCCCAGTTAAATATTGGCAGTATAAACGGCACTGGCCGCTAGAGGCGCTAGTGTGGCATATTGACGATGATATTCCTTTTAATGGCGGAAAATTGAATTTATTTTGCTATTGGTGGCGGTGTTTCGCGCTATCTAATTTGTATTTTGATCAATAAACATATATAAAACATAAATAAAAATGTCTCACAAAGTAGATTCCGTGTAATTATTACATAAATAAGAGAGGTCTTGGCATATACCAATAAAATATTCTTTCCAAACGGTTAAAGAAAAATGGCGGCCGAGATGAAACCAATATTTATTACTTATTGAAGTGAATAATAAGCCTTGAAACCATAAAAGAGCAACGTCAATTTTGTATAACCCTTTGCACAGAATATTCGGTATGTATTTGTATCGGTATGCCAAAGTCCTTCTCTTAGGTATTTTGTGTTTCTAGTTTACAGATTATTGCTTTTGTGCGTTTGTGTAGTTTACGGAGGTAAAAATTACAAATTTTGAAAAACACTCCAAGTCGCTTTTCAGGATCCCAAAAAGCGTTGACAGGATAGTAGGTGAATTATAATACAAATTCGTTAAATCCTTTTGGGCAAACTAGAAATTCATACGTGTTTCGTTTGAAACGACAATTCGCATAATATGTCAAATCCATGCTATACAATTTTAAATGTACATTAAATGAATAAGTAAGCAAGTATACTTACGGCCTTTCGTGTTTTAAACTAGTTGAAAAAGCAATTGCAAGCCATAGACAATCACACAAATTTGACATGCGATACGTATGGAATCGATTCCGAATTGCTGTTTAGAAGAAAAAAAGACTTTTCTATAACTATCAATAAACGAATAAACTTGATTAAATACGAAAGTCATAAATAATATAAATATGTGGGTACTTATTACGCTTATAACTTAGGGGCCTTGAACCAGCCAGTGGCCGAGAATCCAAAATTCGTCGAAAGAAGATGTTCTTACGATCGTACAGGGCGGTTCCAATGAGAAAGGTTAATTATTATGCGTACCAGCTGTTTTAAATTATAACACAATATCGATTATATTTCATTCAAAATTTACTTCAATTTATGCCTACATCCAAAAATGCTGAAAGGCGTGTTGGTAAAACTATTAAAATTATGTACTTTTTGTAATTATTTTTTGATGATGTATATGCAAAATAAATTTGCAAAATTTTTGTAAATATATTAATTTGTAAGACCGTAAAAAGATAGACAAAATAGAGAAATTTCGTCATAAATAAGTGTTCGGATATTTTTTTAAATGTTTTTATTTGAACTAAAATTAAAATTTTGAAACATGCGTTTACTGGATAATGTATTGATTTAAAATAATGTATGATTATATGGTATGAAATATGTATGGTAAAATAATATTTTTCGTTTGAAAATTTATCAAATTTGCCAACGACCTTTGGTATAACCCTATTACACTAAAAATAAACATTTTTTCTCAAAATTTAAAATATGCCTTTACTGGATAAAATAACAATCTTTCGAAATCAATTTATATTTTTTTGTGGAAAAGAGTCAATACGTCTAAAATTTAATTTAAAAATGACATATTTCCGGTTTTCCCATTTTCCCATTTTTTATACACTGTGAAAAATGACATTAATTACACGCAAATACACAAAGATGAAAAAAACATTTTAATGAAATGATTTTAAGTGAGATTAGGTACCTCGTGAAACCTAATAGGCCATATAGCCGTATTGCTACGCGCCATGCCCCGTCGTAGCAATCCACTTAGCTAGAGGTCCCGCGACACCTCTACGCCAAGCAAGTTCACTTCAAAGAGAGGAAGATACGTTATGCACTTTATTTGTTGTACTTTTTCCTCGCGTCTTGAATTTTATTAAGCAAAGTGGAGAATAATGAATGCGTTACTCTGTAAGACGTATATCCAACCCTCGATCTGAAGATGAACGCAGTGTCGTAGATCATTTTTTTGTTTGTTATTACTTCGCCTTTGCCTTCCATTTGAAAATCAATGAATACAAAATTGAATGCTATTACAGAAAAGCAGAAATCGCGCTCTTCAAAACGCTGCGCTACGTTTCTTTTGGAGAAAATACATACCTACTGAATATGTTTACAACTAAACCAAAAATATGAGCGGTGGAAATAGTCCACAAAACTCCAAAATTAAATCAAGTCCGTGGTAAGAGAAATTCGCGAATTTTTTTTTTTATGAAAACTTTTGGTACACTGGAACAGTTATAAAAATAGGTTCGGTTGAAATGGAAACAGAAAATACAGGACAATATAAAAAGCGTAAAAAAATATTGTCGCACAGAGGCAGAGCCTGTGCGTGGGTATTATAATTTTTTTTTCATATTTCCTTGAAATAGTAGGTATTTTGAAAATAAATAAAATGTAAACAACTAAACTAAACAACCAAAACTAACTAACTAAATAACTCGTAATTTTGAAATCAGAATCAAAGAACATTTAAGGTGTCTTAATAATAAAAAAATTTCTGAGTTCGCTAACCATATCATTGAAAATAACCATAGTTTTGAAAAAAATACAGGGATACATATTCTTCATATTAATCATTAAGGAAAACATTTAGATAACTTAGAAGCCTTGGAAATTAAAAAATCCCTTAAAAATAATGAATCTATTATCAACAAAGAAAAAATATTGTCTTATAGCCCAATCATGGATTGGTTCCCCTACCCACCCACTCTACATTAATACCTACCCACCCAATCTACATTAATAACTAACAACGGCTCCACCCCTACCATAATAAAACATTGTTCGAAACTGTAAAATTAGTATAAGCTTTCCCTGAAGAAGAAACCGGTCGGATTTACGCATTATATAAGTGGTTTATACAAAGTTGAATTATTTCAATTTTCTATAATGGATAACCACAAAGTTGTAGCTACATTCAAAAATATAAATAAAATATATTCCTTAGTTTTACCTTTTATATATAAAGTAGGTACAATTTTTCTTTTTAAAGAAGAAGTGACATTAAATGATCTAATAAGCGAAATGGGAGTACAAATATTCAAAATTAAAGGATTTCTTTGTTTTAACCACTTTGTAATGTTTAACAGACATGTTTCGAGAGCGATGCTCTCTTCTTCAAGGGTTTACTAAAAACTATAAATATTTAATTTGGGAGGCGGAAATGGGTACCGCCACCGCCGGAACCGTTTACAGGATAACCAATCCTCTGCCGTATGTCTCCCAAGTGGTTGCTATGTTTTATGTCAAGCAAATTAAATTCAGTTTTTGAAAAGTCAATGAAATGATGAAATACAAATTAAAGGAATTGAATATCACGAATTCAACAAGATTATTTATACATGGCAGTAAACAAATATATAAAAAAATACATAATGATTTATGTCCGTTGTCATAAAATGCGTTGCTAAGAATTTTTTGTTTTTTTATTGTTTTTATTTCTTACTAGAGAAATCCCGATGAGTTAAAGAACTCATTTTAGGACAAGAGGAATCTACAAATCATGGGTGGGAGGAAATAGTTAAAATTTTACATACGAATTTAGATATTAAAAATATAAGTTTCATTTACAATATGGACGAAAAAATAAAAGACAGGTTGAGTAGAACAAACAACAATAGAAAACAATTAAAGAAAAAAGATCAAGGTTATACAGATATGGATGATTACAACTAAATGGAAAAGAAACAAGACAATTGAACATGACAAGAAAATTACAAAGTTTCATCCATGTTTTATAACTTTATATAGAAATTGCTTAGTTGCTTCTTTTTAAGCCCCTACACCTCACACTGATAAGCTATTTATAATATATTCATATCATAACAATTTGTGATGCAGGCCCATTGGCTGCACCTTGGTTGTCTGATCACCAATATGGCCCTGAGTATGACATGCATGAGACTATCCCAGAAGGTAAAGATAGTAGCACACAAGAAATGTGTAGCGTTCCATCCGTTCTGCTTTCCCCTACGGAGAAGTGGTTTGAAGATTTGTTAGTAAGTAAGTCAGACGAGACAATTTATATTAACATTAAAATCAATAAAGCAAATCCAACGCATCATTCCGAAGGACTTAACAAATAATTTTCACTGAAAAACCATAATTTTCATGAAATTTAAATAGAAACAATTTTTCCTGAGCGAGTTTTTCAACTTGTCATCCATCAAAAAGTATGAAAAAAATGTTCTTTCGCAAATCACAAAACGTCCGCATCATTTATAAGAAATCTAAATAATGATACAGCGATAGACAAAAGTTCATGACCGCGTCGTCTGTCTGAACCGCAGGGTGAGTTATTGTCCAGGACTGTTGTAGTTATACACACGCTTAATATGCTTGCGGCATAGGCATTGTTCCCAAATATACACATCACATAAATACATATCTACAGCATACAGTTGTAGTTGTTCCCAAACATAATGTGTTAAGCACATACAGACCTGGTTGTCATCCATTGTTTCATTTCCTAAGATAGCATTAATTATTCCAGACCAACACCGCTATACATCAAGTGTTAATGGAATAGCTAGAGTCTGTTAGAAGGGAAGGGAAGTCGGTGTTAGGGGTCTGGTGATTATGGTGTCCAATTATCAGCAGGTCCCAATGTCCGAAATGCCTAGATTAATAGATGCTCTTTCTTTTTGCCTCTGTTCGTTGTCATGATAAATGATGGGTGAAGCTTCGTACAACAAAAAAATGTAATTTATTCAAGAACGCTTGTCATACAACATGGCTTGTCGTACAACCACAAAGGCTGGAATACATTCGCAAAAATAGGCACTTAAATAGGTTGGCATAGAGGAAGGTTTAATAAAAGGCGATGCAATGCAAAATAATGCAAAATCTTGACATGTTTTTGGATCAACCAGAAATATAACATAAGTTCTAATTATAACCAAAACATGTTTTGGCCTTTTCATGACTTCAGTAGGTACCTTTATACACAACATTTAATGTTTGATCAAATCATTTTTTTTGTTTAATTCTGAATAATGGCCTGAACTCGAAAGTGCTCATCAATTAAAATAAAAACCCATATTTCATCAAGATCAATTTCATTTACCCATATGCAGAACTGATATAAAATTCCTCGTGTATGTGCGCATTGTAACAAAAAAAATCATAATACACATGTTTAACAATAATCTTCAGAAATATTGAATAGAAGCAACTCGTGAGCTGTTCAACAAATAAATAAATATAAGATCGACAAAAATGACAGAAAATATACATACAGGCCTAATTGCCGAGTTGGTTAAGCTACTGTGTCCCAGTAAGACAAGAGATCCAGCCAACGTGATCTTTTTACATTTCTGTGTCTTGTTCTGTTTCACTCAGACTATTACATAGAATATTCTGCTTTTTCAATGATTTTAATTATGTTGTCTTTGCGCATAAGTCGCTAAACGGGATTTTCAACCGCCATCCGCTGGAGAACTGTGTGATTTTGCCAGATTCAGAATGTTACACACCAAAGTGGATGCCTTTTGAACAATTTACTTCATTTTGACTCAGTTTTGAGCGAAATTGTGCTTATGATGCCAACGCACGTTTCAAATAGCCTCATAACTCATAATGTGCATAACCAGGATATTATATGTACATGTATAAGTGGAGTAAGCAATGTAAGCATATTATATATTTTTTTAATGTCAGTGTTTTTTGTTAAAGATATACCGTGTCACGATATTTAGTGTTCATCAAATTAAAGGTCTATTTGGGAGGTAAATGAATATTTTAACTATATAATAATCTTAATTCATAATATTAATGATATTTTCGTCCGCTTCCACCAAATCAAACGCTGCGACCGAATAGATAAAAAAAAAATATGTACAACACTAACTTGATCCGGGTGTTACCATCATACGTTTATTATAAAGTGTTTTTAAGTATTTTGTTATTACTGCCATAATACACATTATTAAAAATTGTAAATAAATGGTCAACCGCGAAGAAGATTATTATTGTTCTGACCATACATAACCATCTATTGCAGAGTGGAAGATACTATCAGTATCGCCCTGGTGTAAGACCACCATTCAGAATTGAAACGTTGCTTGAAAATGGCTTTAGCCGTGTTTAGTGACCAGATCTGAATAGCCAGGTACTTCCCAATCTTCCTCTTCCCCACCTCCTTCCCCTCCCCACTACCTTCAGCCTCACAACATACCCCAATTGGGGATGCCATAGTCTCACTGGCTTCAGACGGGAGCAGTTGAGATTCTTGTGCGGTATTCACTGTAAAAAAAAAAAAAAAAAGAACGGCGCGCGGCGGATTAAGTGCATAACGTTTGTATAGGTTTGTCTAGGTCTTGGTGGCGTATGCGTTTAAGCGCCTTGGTAGCGCATTCGTTCAGAGAAATTTTCTCGGGTCTAACTGGGGAGCTAGTCTGTTTACTTCTGTCCATGTTACTCCTTCGATTATGATGACTGTGTCATCCGCATATGAGATGACACTTCCATTAAAAAGGAGACTGAACATGTCATTGACATATATAATATATATATATATATATATGTATATTTTTTTTTACACGAGCATGCTCTAAAAAAGGTGAATCACGTTATATTAAAAATGTATCTGAAAAATGTAATGTCATTATTGTATGTACAAAAAAAAATAAATTAAATAATAAAAAAATTAAAAAAAAAATAAATAAATAAATTAAAAAAAGGAAAAGTATAGGCCCGATTACTGTGCCTTGTGGAATTCCATATTCAGAAGACAAGGGTTCACTAATAAATTATTTAGTTTAACGTATGAATTATTTAGTTTGGTTGAGGGAGACCTTTTGACCTCTCCACCCGGACTCTCTCGATCCATCGCCAAGCACCACAGTGCGAGACATGAATTCATGTGTCCATTACTCATGGGCACACTCTCCCCAGAATCCTACCCACACCTCATATCTTTTTCCTTCTCAGAACTTCCTTTACTTTCTTTCCCTAAATACAGCATCCCCACATTTTCCTCTAAATGACATAGAACCTAAGGATTTTGTTTTCTTCAAAGCCTTCTGAGTGGAACTAAAGTAAAAAATATATACATGGGTACTGAAAATTTATGAATTATGCATTTTGATTTTTAGAATTCTATAACTTTACGGACACATGAAATTATTTTGTTCAAAAATAGGAGTTCAGCATTCAGCAATCAAACAGGTGTAATGTCACGATGATTACATTGTTAAATGAACATGCGATAAATCAATTAATTAAGTACATAGTTGGCAGCAATTACACTTAAGTACTATTAAACATACTAAATTGAGTTGTCGGAGCATGGGTGCGTGATTTGAATTGTGTTATAGGTACTTACTATATTTGCGTAAATGTGTAAAATTATTCAGGTTCGATGAACGAATAAATTCCTTAATTGGAACTGATAAGTATACATCGTGTCAGACGAGCAATGAAAGTGGTACCAAATTATTAAATTATTCGATAATTCTTCATTTGAAATGTGTATTTCTTTTGTTGAAATATTTGGCAGATGCTTAGATGAATTAATAGATTGAAGATACGTTACTGATATAATGCGTACGGTTTCACTGCACTAGCTCCAGTGGAAATACTTTAGCGGGCCGTTCATATAGCTGTAATTTTCGTACATACTTGTTCTTTGAATGGCTATCCTTGTCATAAGTGGTGCTACATTTTTTTTCAATTAATATGAAAATAACATGCATTGTATTTTATGATGTAACTAGCGAGTACCCGGCATGCGTTGCAAAGCCACTTAATGAAAAAAGTGTGTTTTAATTCTATTTATTGAAGTGCTTTTGGATAAACAAAATCTTTTTCTTTCTGTCTCCTGCGTTCACGAATAAATCAGGCCACAGTCTGTGTGAGAAGCATAGATGTTACAAATTTACCACCCTGCTATCTCCTACCGCTACTATGTCTTGTTTTGCAATCTCTCCCTCTGCCCCTCTTTATATTTAAAGTTTCATAACGCCAGAGTTCACCACTATACATAGAAAACTTCACGAGCGTGGAAAATGGTCTAGGAACAAAAAAAAATAGTAGGAGTTGGACAGTTGGGGGCGGGGTAAGAGGTTGGGCGGTTACTCAGATGAGTGACTAGTGACGCCATTTGGAAGATTTTTTTTTGTTTGATTTCAAGAAAAAAAAATTTTAAAGTCCTGTCACCGGAGACCAAAATTTCCTTTACATTTTTTACTCCAAATAACGTCAAGAATTTTTGGTTAAAGTAAGTAAAGTATGTCCTTTAACACCCTGTGTAAAGATTGGATATAGTCGTAATTTTTCAAGTTTACTAACCATTTGATAGGCAAATTTCTTCTTTTGAAAGGCAATGATTTTCACAAATCCTACAATCAAGTATATATGTAAACACCACGAATTTTCATGTGTCTGCACAAGTATTAAAAATTAAATAAACATTAACAACAAAAAAGAAAATAGACAATAGGCATTTACAAACTGAAAAAATGAATTTCTTCAATGTTCGCATCATGTAGGTTAGTGTGGGCCGAATTTTTTTTCTTCCGAATTCCTTATGGCGCTAGTAATAAAAAGTTGTCTAGGTACCTAAAACATAAAAAAAAAATTATTTAAAAAAAAACAAAAAATATCCTAAGGCTCCGGGGGTCCTTTGATGTTTGAGAAAATATCGAAATATTTCCATTTTTTCAGCCCCTGCACAAAATATTCTGAAATAGTTTAAAGATATTCATTTATGAGATCTTGTTAAATAAAGTCCATAGCTTTGATGTATATAACTATCATCTATTATTTTTATGGTAATATGGCATTAAAACACCTCCGCCCGCAGTCCCAAAACCCGCCCGCGCTTGAGCGGCGCGCCGTATTGACCGTTCCTTGGTCGACCAAGGACCCCCCATTTCGTGATATTTTTGTGTAGGTAACTAAAATTATTTTGAAAATAAGGGAAGAAAATTATTTGCCAACCATTTTGAAAGAAAGAATTACAAACATTATTTAATTTTATAAACATAAGTATATAAACTTGTTGAAGTCATAAAAAATGTGGAAGAAATACAGTTTCCTTCCAAAGAAGAGTCTCTCCATTTAAAACACAAGCTGTTTGATATTAGTTATTGTAAATGTAAAGTCAATAAATGCAATTTATTAATGCAAATTATAGACAATAAATTAAAGTTTCCCTTAAAGAAAAAAACCAAAGAGGTGAGAGAAAAATGTTTATCGGCAGTGTTGGTATACCGACTACGAAACAATTGGAAAAGCCCATGAAAAGAAAATGAAAACATCTTACCAAATCAACTCCACAGGTGTGAGAAAAAGAAACTTTAAAATTTGTAGACATTTTGTATCATTGTCTATCATTGCGTCATTATCTTCCACGTTAACATCAAAAACATCTTCTCATGATGCAAAATCAAGTCGGCTACTTAAGACTAATAACACCGCCTTTCCGACAACAAGCGATTCTCCGTCTTTTACAGTTCTCTCCAAGATCTGTGACAGGTTTAGGATATTGAATTGAGCTAGAGCAGCAATCGCTTCTACCATCTTAAATGATTTCAACATAATCACGCAGGATAATAATAATAAAGTAATAGACAAAAATAGACAGCGTCGCGGACGTCTGCGTGCCAGTTCTGTACCTACTCATCAAAACTAAGTGCATAAACTAAGTGAATTATTTTTTGATGGTCGAAAGAATAAGACCTTAGCTAACATAAAAAGACACAAATACTATAAAAGCACAGTACCTACTTGAAGAACACGTATCGATTATCTTGGAATCAGGATCTCATTTCTTGTAGCATTTTATGCCTAGGCCAGGCACTCCCGTAAACATAGTCAAACCAATAATGGAATATTTTGCTCATCAAAACATTTCACTTTACCATTTAAAAGCAATTGCATGTGATGGCACAAATTTTAATACGGTATCAACTGGTGCTGTGATTCGAACGATGAAGAAACACTTGAATGGACCGGTACAGTTGCTGATCTGCTTTTTTCATTACAACGAGCTGCTTCTACGCCTTTCATTTATGAAGTCGGATGGTACAACCACCGGACCTCGTGGTTTTTCCGGCTCCGTAGGTTTGATTTTTCATAATTGCCATAATTTACCGGTACAATCTTTTTTCAAATTGATGTTGAGTATTCAACATCAAAATTTAAGCACCAATCAAAAATACTTGCATGATATTTTCAAGGCAGTTTTCAGCAGACGGTGTCGTCCTGAAATTGCCAAAAAACCCAGGAATGATTACTACAGTAAGTTGAATCTAACGATTATATATTGGAAGCGCAATGCCATCAGAAAATTTTGTTATGTTAGCCACGTTTTTCATGAGGGCATACTTTCCTATGTGGTTTGATATAAAACTGCACTTTGATATAGAACTGCAAAAAGGTGCAAGGCGTGTTTTTAGCATGATTAAATATTCGCGCTATCTTTCGGACGAATTAAAAGCAATAATTAATCCGGCGATGCAGCGAAACACTTACTTCGCTCATCCTGAAAATTTACTCTTGTCAATGATAATCGATGAATCACCTATCATCTAAGAACTTTGAATAAGGCATTTATTGAAAGCCAGAGAGATATCCGGACTGAAAACCGAACATTTAAAGTACCCACATTGAATTTTGATGCACAATCCTACTTTGATATAATATTTTTGCAAGATATGCCAATCACGTATCTTCCCATTTTGGAAGATGTAACGGAAGCAGAATTAGAAGAACTTAACCTAACTTCAGAAGTCAGCTCCATTTTCATCAACTTTGACAGGTTCCCCTGTCTTACACAATCTGTAGAATCTATAGAACAATCTGTAGAACGTTGTGTAAAGGTTGTGACTGAAATATCTTCGAAAGTGTGTGGCAAGAAGAACAGGGAAGGCTTTATAACTACAACAATAAACTCCAGGAAAAATATGCCAAAAATCGTAAAAAACGTGATTTTCAACGGGAATAATTGATCACATTTAATTTTTCATGATTAATGTAATAATTATGATTGTAATTTTTAATATTGTGACTGCTTTAATAGTAAATAAATTGATATCGAGAATTTTTTAATTGCAACTCTTTCATTTCCTTACTACTTGGAAATAATTCACAAAAATATATATTTTAATCATTTTTCGAACGCTTCGGGGAACCTCGAAACGATAATATAAATTTTTTATTTTTATTTTTTATTAACACCAAATACCTAAGACAACTTTTTATCACTAGCGCTCAAGGAAATAAGACAATTTAATTTTCGCCATACAGTTGCGGCCCATACTAATGTAGGTACTGACGTATTCAGCCAAATTTTATTTTCAAGTTACACTTAACAATGTCTAGGTTTATCTCGTAAGGTGTTGAATGTTTTGAATTCATAATATACTTTTATTTATATTCACATGGCGTTGATCTGGTAAAGATATTCGGTTTATTGGGGGTTACTCCAATACTGGGTTACGCACTAAGAGCTAAATGTATGTGAAAACATTTTAAAAATACAAATAGAAAATTTGAATATGAGACAAACAGCAAAACTGTGTAAATGTGTGAATAATTTCGTTTCCATAACATAAACCAAACATGGTAAAATTTTGCTAAAAAAAAATAATTTTTGGGATCATACCTATTTGTTTTAGTTGACATTTAACGAAATACACGTCAATAATATTTAAATAGAACTGAGTAGGTCCCTATCATGTGTCATCTATCATATATCATTCAACAAAACAATCCAATCACTAATTTTAAACACCCGCTGTTATTTTGGAAGATACATTTAAAACCCTTCTGGTGAAAGACTTCGTTAGAATTTACCTTTTACACCTTGTGATGTTCTCAATTCCCAAGATTATTCGAAATATGTTCGGGAAAACTCCAATAAAGATCACGATTCGTCAAGATCACAAATTGTTTTATTTACGTTATCGTAATGTTTAAAATGAATATTTAACTGGAACAGATGAGATGTCCGTCATATTGGATGCTCTAAGTTATTCTGAAGCCAGAGAACCCGACACTGCAAGAGACCCGAGAGACCAGCTGTTTATCGTGTAACATCGGCTACTTCCGTAACTATTCGTGCATTAAAACTCATTAAAACGATGATAGTCGACACTCTTGTAAGGTACTACTAAACTGACATCTGTTGAGTCACACCTCAAAACTACATTTAACCATTTATAATAACGATATCTATTGAAGGATGTTGAAACTATGAACACTAACTATATTTAAAAATTGTTGTTAATCAGAGAACAGCACGATCCTGTGTAGACTGAAGAGCACTAAATAATAATTTCCTATTTTCGTTTATCTGAGGTCCTAGTCCCTCGTTAATCCCGTTTTATCTCCTGAAAAGGTTGTAGCGGCCCTTTCCTTTGTTTGGTTTCAGATTCATAAATCACTGGGCAAAAAATATGCCTCATTCTGCGTTGTTTTTCAATTCAAAGTTATTACTTTCTTATATTCATTGCAAACTGTGGACAACTGACATAGAACGAACTGGGATGGTTTTTACATCACAGCTCTTTTTCAGCCTGGTGGTTAAACCTATGGTTATGACTGATTTGTCATTGAACTTTGGCCCATTATGGCTTTTTTTAATTTAAGTTTGTAATTCCAAGATGTACAAATGACTGATACTCGAACTAGTGATCCATTCTCTGTCCGGAAACAAGGCGTCTGCCAAAAATTGTTTCCCCATTTTATTTTCAGGGTCTCTTCTAAGACATGGACTTTGAATATAATTGATATTGTTATAATAATTGTTGTGTATCTGCTCTGTTTATCGTAGCCACCAAAATGTTGCATAGTGTTTTTGGGTACAGCTACAATAAAATTCAGAATCCGAGATTTTCAGTATTTTATGTAAGGTCTAAAGGAAAAGAAAGTTTTAATGAAAGACAAATAACCTTGTTTACATCACTTATATTTGTACACAATCTACATGTTTAGTGAACGATGTTCACATTATCAGGATCAAATGTATACTTAACTTAAAAATTAAACATAGATCACATTTGGGAGGAAGGAGTAGGAGGAAGGAATCTTATTCTTCCCCTTCCTCCCATATGTGATCTATGTTTAATTTTTGGGTAGGAGGAAGGAATCTTATTCTTCCCCTTCCTCCTACCCCTTCCTCCCATATGTGATCTATGTTTAATTTTTGGGTAGGAGGAAGGAATCTTATTCTTCCCCTTCCTCCTAACCCTTCCTCCCATATGTGATCTATGTTTAATTTTTAAGTTCAGTATACATTTGATCCTGATGATGTGAACATCGTTCACGAAACATGTAGATTATGTACAAATATAAGTGATGTAAACAAAGTTATTTGTCTTTAATTCAAATAAATAATGCCATCACAAAGTGAAAACCTTTCCGAAGAAGTTTTCTTCGAAAAAAAAAGAAAAGAAAGTTTTTGACACAAACACTTATATCCTCCGTTCGCGTCGTACATTTGAAGAACTTTGGTTTACGTTCGTTACAGTAATTAATATCACAATGAAGATTAAAACTTTTAGTGTTCTGTTATCTGTAGCAACACTAACAGATTCTCCAAATACTTGGTCTGAAGATTACTTTTGGGAATAAATAGATTCTTGATCGTTTATCTGGTTTTATTAATACTTCGCGTACCTGTACAATATGAACCACGTTAGTCGACCTAACTGGGAGCTAGCTAAATTGGTTCTAAAGCGTGTGTTACAGACATCACCTACTCTCAGCTCCCCATTCCTCTGTTGGACAACTTAGTTACTAAGCTACCTGCCATCTAACGGAATCTACTGACAGTTCTTATCGCTGCCATCTACCACCGGAAGCTTTTTAGATACAAAACAAAACTACAATAAATTATTCCTAAATTAAAAAGATTGAGTTGGTATATTATGTTAAGGATTATTATTCATATTACAATCCGTGAACAGTGGAAAGTTTAATGTGGACAAAAGATATCATCAACCTGCACTTCAGTGAGTTTTTACGCTTTCTTATTTTCCTACCTTCAGAAAGTTCCCTTCATATTTATTTATTTATTTATTTATTATTAATTTCAATAACAAGGTTTGTACATGTATGCATGATATATATAATAAGTATAGATTCTTTTTTTTTTTCACTAGGATTTCCTGTTCTGAGGTGGCCTGTAGTTTTTTAAAATATTTGTATTTGGTTATGGATTGTCTTTATATCGTCTTCATGATGTTTGTAATTTTATTATCACTTTGATCTCTCAGCCATATTTTTACTTTTGTTTTAAATATATTCATTTCGTTTATATTTTGATCTGGTAGAGCATTGTATAATTTTATAGCATGGAATTTATTATTTCTCTGTCCAAAAGATGTGTTCAAACTGGGAGTAACCAGGATGTTATTGCTTACATATTGTTAACATCTATGTATGACATTAGGTACGAATTTCTACGGGTCTTCAGAATGGGTCAATAAAAATCTGCAGAAAACATGATTTAAAAACTGCCAACTTTCCTGAAATATTTTAAAAATTAAATTATTGTGTCTTAATAAAAATTACATTCTCTAATCCTGAACATGATTAGGTATCTAGCTTATCCAATTCATATTACGCATCTAAATTCTATGGCATGTATTATAGTGTAAGGTAGGTAATATTCCTTCTAATTTCTTCATTTTATATTTATTTTATGTAGTAAGTAAATTTTATTAGTTACATATATTATTTGATATTTTAGATCAAGTACTATGGTGACCGGACAACTCATGATCATGCAACTTCAACAACTGATTTGAAAAGTCGAGTGAAGTCGAATGATGAAATTTTTTTTTAAAATGAATCGGTAGGTTTGGTTATGAGCTAATAATTTCCAATATAATAATACTTGTGTACGTACTAACACCTGAAGGGCTACTCTAGTTTGGTTTAAGCCAATGATCAGAACGAAGCCTTGTGGTTTACGCTTTCCTCGCCTTCTGATTTTATGCAAAGATTTCCAGAATTTTGGTTTTCCTCAAAAGTCCTAAAGTGAAATATGAATAGGAAGGAAATGTTCGCAAATAATGGATAAATTTGTGACTGGTTAAATATAAGCTTAGCAGAAAATATCCTTACTTGAGTTTTTTCACGGTCGCTGTATCTTCTTATATATAAAAATGAATCGCTAAATGTGTTGCTAAGCGCAAATCTCGAGAGCAGCTGAACCGATTTCGTAAATTCTTATTTTAGAATATTCCTTGAAGTACGAGGATGGTTCTTACGGAGAGAAAAATTTGCGCAGAAAATTGGATAATTTCAGAAAACCTAACGACTATCGCACGTTTGACACAATGATTGTTAAATCAGGATTCTATTTTTGAAAATCTTTAAGTTGATAAATTTATTTAAAGTAGGTACCTACTCCCCTAAAAGTTTGAATCGAATCAAGAATTTTAGATATTTTAAATAGGTACCTATGTTAGGTACCAAATTTAATATACATGAAAAATGGAAATTTGAATAAAAATTGTAATAGGTGGCACGCGGATCGTTTAAAAACTGAATGTACTGGGTTGAATATATGGAACGCGGGAGGACGGTTGGCGGGACGAGGGAGTGGGAAAGGGAAGAGGGAAGGCGGGGAAGGTGGAAGGGGAACGCGGGAGGGGAAGAGGACGTGTGAGGGGGGAGGGGAACACTGGAGCGTTGTTCGCGGGATGGGGGAAGGGGGGGGAATGGAGTGGGGAGAGGGAAGGTGGAGGTGACGGAGTGGGAACGCCAGAAGGGAAGAGGACGCAGGAGAAGAAGGGGAGGCGGAAGAGGAACGGGACGAATGGGAAAGGACACTCAGGGAGAAACAATTTCTTTACTAAATGGTATAGCAACGCATGCCGGGACCAGCCAGTGTTAAATAAATAACCAAATTTCCCAATTATTTTTACACGGAGATGAGTTTATAATTCTCCGTGTAAATTGTACGGTAAAAAAACGCAGAGTTATAAAATGTGATGTGTTTCTACTTTCAACGAACAAAATTTTACGAGGGTACCCACCCACCCTATCAATTTGTTTTCCACCCCATTTCAGTTTCGAAGGTCTTTTATTATTCGTATTGTCAGTCGCAATATATTATGTGAAAAGTTTATTATTGATGTGAAATCTGATGTGTCGTGGTAGACATAACCTTCAACAATTATTTATGGGGTGACATTAGTTATTGACAAAGTATGAGTAGTATATTGCTTCAGAACTGAAAAGCCGCTAAATAAAATCAATGTGGGAGCGGGTATGGGTAGCGCCGACCCGGAAACCATTTATTGGATAACCAACACTTCCTTTCACACCTTTTTCCTTCTCAGAACTTCTGTCCTTCTTTTCCAAAAAGATAATTTAAACAGCATCCCCATAGATAAACCCTGTGGAGAATTATTTTCTTCAGGGCCTCCTGTGTGGAGCTAATCTATATATTTGAAAATCAAAATATGCTTGCTTACATATATAACTGAGTTGTTTTAGGTTTGCTATATTAAGAGCGTTTAACCAGCCAGCGGACAAAAATCCACATTTCGTCGAAAGTTGTTCTTACGATCGTGCAGGGCGGTTACAATGAGAAAGATTAATTATTCTCCGTACCAGCTTTTTTAAATTATAACTCAATATCGAATTTATTTCAATTCAAATTAGCTTTAATTTATACCTTCATCCAAAAATGCTGAAAGGCGTGATGATAAAACTATTAAAAGAATGTACTTTTTGTAGTTATTTTTTGAATATAAGTATTTATCATTTTTCAATAATGTCTAAATTTAATAAGAATGTTAAAAAAATCTGAAATATATTAGTTTGTAAGTGCGCAAATAAATACACAAACGGACCAATTTTCGCCAAGAAACACATATACGTACATATTTTTTAATGATTTTATTGAAACTAAAATTAAAATTCTAAAACATACGTTTGCTAGATAATGTATTGATTTATTTTACTGCATGATTTTATTATTTGAAATGGGTGTGGTATAATACAAAAACTTTTTTGAAAATTGAACAAATCTGCCAACGACCTATGGAATAACCTTATTATACTAAAAATTTAAAAAAATTCTCAAAATTTATTACATACGAATGCTAGATAAAAGAACAATCTTTCGAAATCCATTTATAATTTTTTGTGGAAAAGAGTCAATACGTCTAAAAACTTTTTTGAAAATGACGTATTTCCGGTTTTCTCTGGTAATGCCCTCTTAAGCAAAGGAAATTTCAAAACACCTTGTTTCCACCTTAGCGAAGGTTTCTGGATTATTTCAACCACATGACAATACATCTGAAAAGATACCTAATCATTACATAAACTCTTGCAAAACTATCAAAAATGTCACAATTTTAGAATGACATTTTGCAAGCAATCGATTGTTGAATCAAAATTCAAATCATCATCCTTCCTTATCCTTACATAGTATAAAATGAAGTCGCTCAAAATGTATGTGCGCGTTAATCTTTTAAACTACGCAACGGATTTTCATGCGGTTTTCACCGATACATAGAGTGATTGAAGAGGAATGTTGATATGTATAATACATGCTAATTATATTAGAGAAAAGCCGAGAAATTCAAAGAAAACATATTTTTGTGCGATTTAAAACGGCTGGCGGGCCGTACTTATAGTCACTTTTGAAATTCGTTCTAAGGAAAAAATTGGAAAATGGATGTCGAGTAAGTAGGTATTTGATTTTCCCTTTTCAAATATCCAGTGTTGCATTGCAAGCATTGTATAATTAGTGGTGAGTAAATTAGTTTATATGTGTAATACATGCTTATTATAGTAGAGAAAAGCCGATAAATTCAAATATTCAATTCAGGCAGCGGGCAGCGGGCAGCTGGCAAGCGGGTGGTGTGGATTTTATAAAGGTTGGGTAATGGCGTTGTGTTTCGTTAGCCACAGCAACGTGTGGCCGGGTCTGCTAGTTTTGAATAAATTCTTTAAATTAATGAATTTGATCGAAATGCTCACCTATGGTGCTAACCAAAATCGAAATATTGAATCTATCCAAAAAATATTTATTTTAAATAGGTACCTACGTTAGGTACGAAATTCGATTGATTGTTCTTATAAAATACAAAAATCAATGTTGGAAATATATGATTAATAAAAATTAAAAAAAAATGCCAAAGGTGGCACGCGAGCTGTTTGAAAATCTGAATGTATCGGTACTGAATATATTGAAGCGGGAGAGGGGTGGGGATCGCAGGAGGGGAGTTCGCGGGAGAGGGGAGAGGGAAGGCGGGGAAGGTAAATGGGAAACGCGTGAGGGGAAGGGGACTTGGGAGAAAAATGGGTGGTAGAAGGGGAACGGGACGAATGGGAAAAGACACGCAGGGAGAAACAATTTCTTTGTTAGTGGCATCGCAACGCGTATCGGGAACTTGTGTTAAAAAAATCCTTCGAAGTTGAAACAGTCGCCAACAAACAAAATGCGTTTAGTGCTTTTCAATAATTTGCTCACTTAACTTTTGTCAACGTGTCGACCCATAATCAGCAGAACAGCGTATAATGATTTTTTGTATTTGTTCGCTGGTGTGTGATGTGAATGTATTAGACTTGTTACTTAAAATTGCTTTAGCCTTATTTGGTAACTAGATCTGAACAGCCAGGTGCATTTTCCACATCTCTTTACCCTCCCCACTACTTTCAGCCTCATAACATACCAAAACTGGCTCCAGACGGTTGGGAGAAGGTGGGCCTCTGGTGTTGTATTCAGATAAAAAATGTTATATAGCAATTTTTTTGCTAAGCCGACTGCACGTATAAGTATGTCTTATTTTGTTTTTACCGCATGCTAATCCGGAGAGTCCAAATTATTGTTAGTAAAAATATTATTACAACGGATTTTCAATCCACATGCCGGCAGATACAAGTATATCGACTTTGGTAATACGGTTGTATATCCTCTTTGCATACTTACTTGCAAATCATTGTATTTAGTCAACTTTAGGTTCAACTGTCATGAAACCATTTTATTTAGTTATTTGTTTTCCTATCATGATTGCGTTATAGATATTTAAAAAATAATTCTGTTCTCCGAACAGCGTATGCGACATTTTCTAGGGAAAAAATCTGTCAGGGTCATAGGCAAAACAGCGCTACCGTCACTATCTCTACAACTGACGGCATTTTGATATTTGTATTATCAGCTTTATGTAGGCAGCAACCAAAGATTAATAATCCTATAGTCCAGTCAGTGAGGGATAAAAAAGGCCTTTAGCTTGCAAAAGCTCTATGTTATTTACCAAGCTCTCAGACTCTCTATCCTAGGCTGAGACGAGAGGATGATGTCAGGAAGGATACAAGAGGACTACTCCATGTCGCAGATTGGAAGACGACGGCCGAGGACGGAGGGCGGTGGAGGCTTATGTTGAAGGAGGCCAAGGCTAGAAATGGGTTGTAATGCCATTGAAGAGGAAGAAGACCTACTAGGGATACCACAATAAAAATGCGCCATTTTATCTACCTCATGGTGGTGTAGAAATGAGTTTACAAAATTATAATTATGTACCTAATGAATAGCCCGAAAAAATAACAAAAATTGGGAATTTCACCATTTTTTAGAAAAATATTCGCATTTCCGCCACTGTAACTCGTTACCTATTAGACGTACAAAAAAAATTAAGGCACAAAATATCAGAAATTTTATATTCTTTAGGTTTGTCTTTTGCAATTTGGTCGTAAGATCAACCATTGCACAATTATTTTGAAAAAACCAAATTTTGGCACCTTCAATCCAAGATAGCGGCTCTCGACCCCCCCAAGGTCGAAAACTTTTTTTTTTTTCTTTAGATTCCCAATCTTAACAACATATATCAAAATCGCTACTACACGACCTTTTGCAAGGTAAAACTCCCAACTGGCTGGGCTACTAATTAACCAAAATCCTTTTTGGAATCAGTGAAGAAAGTGAATTAAAAAAAAACCTTCTCCTAAACAATTTACTATTACTTATGCTGTTCTGCTGATTATGGATCGATGTGCAATCTAATTTATGCAATCGGCGAATCAGTGGGCATTGATAGTGAATATTTTATGGATACATTTCACCATCCTTTTGATAAGCTGTCAAAAAGACCATCCGTCATAATAAATACTCGCATAGATAGAAAACTCGGCTTATATATCCGACATACATAATACAGATACGAGTTCTAAACAGTAAACTCGGACTCCAGAATTAATTAAATCTTAAATCGAAACAATATCTTCCTATTAATAGTGCTTTTAATGGAGGATGGTGAAATACCTCACAGCCCAGTAATAAATAGCGTCTTACTTCGGTAGTTCATCGTTTGTCCACCAAGCGATAAGTTTTTTAATGTGTAATGTTACTCACACCAAACAATTTCACAAGTTTTTCTTTATCAGATCACAAAAAATAATGAGTGGCAAATTTCACCGGAAAATTGTCAGAGTTGAGTTTCCGTTCGCCATTGATCTAACGGTGACTCGGCGAATTTAAACGTCTCGTGGCGGAATCTGGCTTTTTCCCTAAGCTGATTTGTTCTAAATGTTAAATTCCCGGAATTCAAAACAAAGCCATTATTAAGGGCAAAACCGACTTATATACCTGATATAACGTCTTCCATGGTTTTAGTACAAAAAGTAGCTAGGAAATAGACCCTAAACGTTTAACATAGAAATATAATTTAGAGGTTTTGAAAGGAGAAATGTTTGCAAACAAAAACAATACAATTGTACAAGTCTACTGTAAAATTAATTAGTACACACAATGTATTCAAGTGTAGATAAATAAACCGTTTGAAAGACATTATTTCTTATATTGTTGTACTGGATTAATAAAATAACATAAAGACCATTTAACTTTTTGACGCCTGACGTTTGGATGCGGATTCATATTCAAAAAATCTCAAATGCAAATAAAATATTAATTAAAAGAGATCAAGCATTTGGTTATATCGAATTTCTTCCGATCAGTAAATATGCTTATATTGTATAAATGTGCACATAATGATATTGTTTTTTTTTAAATATGAAAAAAAATCGCGGGTCGAAAGTTATGTAAAAATAATAATTTTAAATTAATTTATTATTTTTTTAATAAAATACAGATAATAATATCTCAGGTATTTTAATTTGGCCATCGATAATCATCGACAACGTCGCTACGCACTCAGTACTAGGCCGAGATCTCGCGAGAACGAGATCTCGGCCTTTTTTAGCGAGATAGCACTCGAGCATAAAAACGTCTTATTCGAAGCGCGGACTAACACGGACGGAGTTGCGATCTGTCGGTTTCGTTCGGTGCGCGTGGGGCGGCGCGCGGCCTGAGGTAGCCTGAGATCTGTGTTTCCAACTAGCGTTGAATCCGATAGGGCCTTCTCGGCGGCTGGTTATCTGGCCAACAATATAAGAAGCTGTTTAGCAGACGATTCTTTGGACATTTTGTGCTTCTTAAGGAGCTATTTTCAAAATAATTCGTAATAATGGCTTGTGATTTGAACTGAAAAAATCTTTAATTTGATTGGTATATTTTGTTAATTAATCTGTAATTTCTAATAGTCTGACTAATTGGTATATTTGGCCCCAATCTCGCGAGATTTGCATACTCAGTACCTTTGGTAAGAAGGGACTGCGGGCGATTGTTCCAATTTATATAAACTATATAGTTCGCAAGTTTTTCAAAACTTACAAAATACTTCGGTGTTCACAAATACATTTAACGCTCTTTAATGTTTTGACTCAATACTTTTTTTTTTTTTTTTTTTTTTTTTTAATTTAATGTTATAGCAGATCACTTAAGTTAATTATAATAGTTTAATAAATATAAGTTAATTATAATAGTTTTGGACTCAACCATGCCTTCATCGGCTACCTAATCGGTAAGGTTAGGTTAGATACGTTTTTAGATTTTCACGGCCGAAAGCTGTCCGAAACGTTGGCTAAAGGAGGAAGCGCAACATGGCATAACACCCCAAAACCAAATAAAGAAAAAAGGTTAGGTTAGGTTGGGTAACGGGCAGTGACATTCGTAATTATAATTTTTTTTAATGTCGTAATAATTCATTTATAATCTACGGCCTTACTAATAAACTTGTTTTAAATTGAACACATTTATTAGCAAGGGTGTGGTTGTCTGGAATCAGTTGAACTTAGCTTAAGAAAATTAATACAGAATTGTGTTAAAAAATTATGTAAAATTTTTAAAACTTTTTCTGTTATTTTTGCTCAATGTTGCTTACCTCTTTGAAACAATGCGAACCACATGCGTAAAATGACAAAATACGAATTTTCAAAATAAGCCTTGTTCCCGCCATCGTCGCTGTGCGATTTCGAAATATTTCGATTTAATGAGGGTATCATTTGACAAACATACAGCTTTGCCAAAATGTTGTGTACAAAACCGGTAATGCCCAATTACGTTAACCGTAAATTGCCAATTTTTGAATACAAGAGGCCATTATTTCCCGTTATCGAGCACAATAGAACACTGTTCGAGCTTCCCTCAATTTTCATAGCCGTATTCACAGCGAGTGTGGCATTTTTGTATGAATTTAATATTGGACTGTCACCGAAGCGCAATGGTCCGTATATTTGGCTTTTACTTGGGCTGTTGTGGGTTTGTACCCGTTTCGGCGCAAAAATGTATAAACTGTTTTTTTCCGTTTTCATATACATTTATATTTATTTATTCTTAGTACATTTACATTACAAAGGTATAATATATTGTCCTCCACACTAGGAGTTCACCTGTGTTGTAGAGAAAATTTTTCAGCTGTAAATTATAAATTATAAATTGTGAATAGTAAAACAAAAGATTGTTCATAGTTAATATAAAAAAGAGAAACAATAAAAATCAAAATATAAAATCGACTTCAATTCGACAACAATTATAAATTTAAAGTTAGAAAGATTGTAGCCAGTTTCTTATTTTTTTTTGTATTCAATAATATTAGTTGTTTTATATTGCGTAGGAAGAGAATTTTATAGTTTTATAGCCTGGAATCTGTAGTGTTTTTGTCCAAAGGATGTGTTTTGTTTTTGGTATTTGTAGTTGGTGAGCATGATGTCTTGTTCTAGTATTGCGAGAATTTTATGAAGTGTTAAATGTGGATAAGTTCTTGTAAAGGAAAGTTAGTATTTGTTTTGAATATAATTTTTGAATTTTCAGCACTGGGAATTTTTCGAATATGATTGAAGTGGGTGTTAGTTTTGGTAACTTAAGTATTACTTTTATTAGGGCTTTTTGAGCTTTAAACAGTGTATTAATGTATTTTTTACAGGCACAGCCCCAGGCAATTATGCCGTATTCCGACTATATATACGACGTAGGTAGATAGACACTCGTAGATCGTAGAGTAACTGAGTCTTGGACTTTCGGTAACTTCTTGTCATTCCCTAGCATGACTATGATGGATCTCCAATGAATGAGTAAGAGTTCAAAATGACCAAGTGTTCTTAATATACACGACGTAATCTGTTGTTTGTATGTTATCGATCAGCAAGTGTGCCAGGCAGGGCCGGATTAACCATGTCGGGGCCCCTAGGCAATCCACGTCTCGGGGCCCCTTTACCATTGGCGGACTAACGCGTTATAACGGGGGGGGGTGTTGAAGGGGCCTCCAAACGCCTCGTTGTTCCCTTGATCAAATCTTAAACAAGACTTTAAGGGGCAGTAAGGTTTTAAAACTTTTAAAACTTTTTTTTCTGTATGTACAACATGTCGAAAGTATTGTGTCAAAATTTCACGTAAATCGGAGCAAAACTAACGAAGATACAGTGTTTCAAGCGACTGGCCCTCATGCTCCATTCAAGTATATTTCGAGCATAAAAAAATAAATCTGTTTTCTCGCAAACAACATTTCTGAAGTTCGTGAACATCATAACTCAAAATCTTGACTTGACTTGACCGATGCTTTTGAAATTTTGTACACTATTTCTACACATAAATCAACAGGTAGTCAGAGGGAGTTTTTTTTACCATTTTATAATAACAAATTCACCGATTTTTTTTAGCAAAAATCGCGTTTTTCACTTCAAAATGCTGCCAAAAATAAAAAAATCGAAAAAAACTCCTGACTACCTAGGAAAACATACATATATTACCTTTTAAACGCATTTCGATTTTTTGTTTCAAATGATCCGGTGACGAGTTATGGAGATTAGCTCTCCCGGACTTATTTATTGATATTTTTAATTGAATTTTTTTTCAAAGATACTTCAGATGTTATTCTATAAAGTGTGTATGAAATAAATAAAACCAACATTATTCATCAAAAAAAAATCATTACAATATGCCTTTATTTCGCCTTTAAAACCTAACCCCCCCCCCTTAAGGCACCAGGACACTGTAAAAAATACTTTTGTATTTTTTTAAAATTTATTATTATATTGTCACTAAAATGATCTCTTCCAGACAACCTTTCCCAAAGAATTTTAGAAAGCAGATAGGTAGTGCATGCATACTGAAGCTATATAACATTTATATTTTAAACATATAATTAGAAATAAAAGCAAAAATAAATCTAAACAAATGCCAATATAAACCACATACGGCACCTTCAATCACTTCAGATAGGTACTAAGTAATATTTTAATTTGTTTAATTGTAGACTTTTTATTTATTATTTGTGCATGATGTGAACATTAGGTCTTTAATAAGTTATAACCTAATTATTATAATTTGTTGTTTTCTTTAATGCATGTACCTAGTGTTATTAACATGTAAATGTTCCTAATAAAAAAATTAAAACATCTTGAAAGCTGACTTTTTCCGAAACTTCGTTGCTCACTAATTGAAGCAAGTCATTTTTTCTCGGGGCGCGGGGCCCCTAGCCGATGCGGGGCCCCTAGGCAGTTGCCTACTCTGCCTTAGGGATAATCCGGTACTGGTGCCAGGGAATGATGAGAAGTTACTAAAATTTAAAGATATGATGGTGGGTCGATGAATGAAACGTAGTGATCTCTGGTTATGGAGATACCTTTATTTTTGTAATCGATCATTACGATTCCTTCCAAGTCCCAAAAGACTGTCGTCATGATAATCCCAGCCGATTGTGAACCTTAAACTTCTTGGGTGGTGGTATGCCTTTCTGTGCAACTGCATTGAGTCCTGTTTAAACTCAGGTTTATAATGATGAACCCAAGTTTCATCGCCAGTAAAAATTTGAGCCAACACTCCATCTTTGTCTTCCCTACAGAGGTCCAAAAGTGCACGAGAACACTCCACGCGCTGTTTTTTTTGAGGCAGCTTTGTGAGCATTCCCGGCACCCATCTTGCGCTGACTTTAGTCATGCCAAATGATCGTGAAGAATTTTGAAAATGGTTGTATCTGATACTCCAACCATTTCACCATTGTCCCCTCGATCGGCCTTCCTGGCCGTGGGTCGTCTTCAATTGACTTCCTGCCTTGTTTAAAAAGGGTATGCCACTTGTAAAACATAGTTTTACTTGGACAAGAGTCCCCGTAAACGGATGACATCTCTTTTAGTATGGTCAGAACTGATTTTCCTTGCTTGGTAGGGAACTTTATAACAGCGCGGAATTCAATTTTCTTCATATTTCACAATTTTTTCCTATTGACTTGTTTGGTCCACGATAACTCAAAGACTAATGACCTAAATACGATAAAACCCAGTGTTTATACTAATTAGTACCTAATTCAGCGACACCACCACTAATCACTTACCTAACCATTCCGCGAACTTAAAAATCTCCCCACGTACAATACTTATCGATCGTGTTGGAGTTGTGCTATTGACAATTCTTTTGAAGCCGGTTCCTCATTGCCGAGGATCATGACCCCTACTCCAATTTTCATGGTGGACAAGGGTCCTCCATTCCTCGCGGTTCTCCGCTGCGTGGAGAGTTGCGGACACCGACGTACCGGACGCCAGTGGTACTTGGTTATTCATGGCATTGGTGGTATTGGTGACCTTCCTCTACTTCTTCTGCCTTCCACTTTGCCAGTGATTATGATCTTCTCTAAGTTGGAGTCCTCAGTTTGGTGAGCAACGTGTCCAAAGTATCTTAAAATACATGGTAGGTAGATAGTTGAAAACCTGTTATGGATGCCTAGTTCTTCCAGAATTGACTTATTTGTGCATCTTTGAGGGCGTCTATCCACTTTCTTTTGCTGACTCTGAATGTCCATGTTTCCATACGATTTAGAAATATAGGGAAAATCGACAACCGAACTTTATACTTAGTTTGTATCTTAACTATGAGACCTTTTTCATATCTCTGTATAAGATCTATGTATGAATCGGATTTGATTAAAAATTAAGAACCGTTAACTGCGAGAAATGCGTGTTTTTTGAAGTTTCGAATAGTTCTTCCGTGATTGTTCACGGATCTGCGCTCGTACATCTTAATAGTTTTACTCATTGTGCCAATTTTTACCATCCGAAGTGAATGCGAAAAAATTGATCGTTTTAAAATAAGCTTCTTTGAAAAGGCGCAACGAATTAATTAAAATTATAATGAATTGGTAACGATTACATTATATAATTATATATTTCTCAAATGTTAGAAAACGCCAGTAGAATTAGTCCACTCAACAACGATTTTTCATATAAAAAAGGTTTTATTTTCAATGAACTAAATACAGTGAAATTTCGTAGTTTGGTTTATCAAAACGTTATTTACTTACCCAAATAAACGAAGGATTTCGATTGAAATAGTTTGATGAGCAGGTACTTGGTAAAAACAAATTATCCTTTGTCCTCGGAGCTAGGTACTGAGCCTTTATTTAAAAGTTTTAATGGGGAACTTAACTTGGAAGAGGCGAAAAAACATCAAGTTTAAGAGGAGTTGAAGTGTCCAGAGAACGCTGTAATTAATAAAATGACGTATAATACTGTTCCTAAGTACTTACTCCGGAGTATCATCATCCTTGTGTTTTAGTTCAAGTTGTGCCTTGAAACTTTTTTATGTTCCACAATTTTTTTTTGTTTTGTTTTGTTTTTGTCTTGTTTTGATGGGCGTTTTTTCTACTACCGTTAATTTAAAATTCTGTACTTCAGTAGGTTTGACAAATTGTATTAGATTGAACTTAATTTTTTATAATTTATAACTAATTTATAAATCAGTTCTTACCACTTATAAATCGAGTAAACATTTTTTTTTTGCACATGATTTAATCTGACGTAGTTTTATATTATTATCTCTCTAACAAGGATCGATTGATAGCCGGCGTGGTCTAGCGGTAAGGCTTTTGCCCCGCAATCCGACGGTCACGTGATCGAATCCCGGCGTGGGCAAATAATTTTTATTTGAATAAATTGTTTTATTTCAGAATTAATTCATTTAAAATAATATGAATTATATTTGCGGCACGTTCCAGAGTGGAAGATACTCTCAGTATCGTAAAGTTTCGTTTAATCTGGGTGAAACTTGAAGGTCTGGTTAAGATTTGTGGGTCGCATTAATTATGTAAATTTTTTTATGTTATTTCATAATTTTTTTATTAGTTACAGATATTTGTTTTTTTGGATACCACCTGGGCTCAAGCCCGCGTTATGGTAGTCGTATATTTAATATTTATTTAAATTAATACATATACCATTTTATTAAAACAGATGATTAAATATACTAAATAAAAATTATGAAATATTTAAAGTAAGTGAAAAATAAAGAGAAAAAAAGATCATATTTTAAAGAAAAGTAGAAATAAAAATGAAAATTCAAATTTTTAATACAAAAATTAATAATAAAGATTGAATGTTAAGAACTCAAGTGTTCTATACAAATATATAAATTAAAACATATAAGTAAATAAATTAAAATTGAAAAATAAAAAATAAAAAATTTAGTGAAAAAAAAGAGAAAAAAAATAACAACATTTTAAATAAAAATAGAAATAAAAATGGAAATGGAAATTAAAATTTTGAAATGCAAAAATTAATAATTAAAATGTAGTGTTAAGAACTCAGGAATTCTTTAAAGTAATTCTTTAATTGGTTTCTAAATTTTAAGTTAGTGACTTAAATAGTCTATTATTCATATTGTTAATTTTAATAAAAGATAGCGGAAACTAAATGACGCAATCGAGATAACTATTTAATACTTTGGTCAAATATGCGTACAACTCCATATACTACACCTTATCCAAACAAACCAAGTCTGATGTTATAATATAATTTGGGCACCGTTCTACCAATGCCATATTGACAGAATCGAAAGTGTACAAAATAAATTTTTTAAACACGTAAATTATAAATTCAAATTAATCTTTGCAAATAACACCGAATCCTTAAAATTTCACAACTTTACTCCACTTCAAACACGAAGATTAATATCTGATCAAATATTTTTATACAAAATTCTGAATAACGGCCTGGACTCTCCTGAACTCGTAAATTATTTAAGAATTCACATACCTACAAGGCCAACTAGACTAAACCATTTTTTTCATTTGCCAGCGTGCAGAACCAACCTTAGAAAAAATTCTCCAATCCCCCGTATATGCGCGCAATATAACACGCAATTTAACAATATCGATATTCTTAATAACACTCTTGTGAAATACCGAAACGAAGTCAAACGTACGACCACAAATGTTAATTAAATTAATGCACAACTATAGAAAAGGTACAGCATGAGCATCTCCTGTCCCCATCCCACCTTCCTCTGCCTCTTGCCCTTTCCTCTTCCTTCTTCCTTCTAATATACTTATATATATATTTTTTTGTTGTTATTTTCATTTTCATTTAACGGTTATTACCAATTACAATTGTATATTATATCATAATAACCAACATTAGCATAAGAAACTGTTTTGGTTTACCTCATGTTTAACCTCTTGTATAACTCATCCTGTATATAAATTGCTGTTTGTTTCTTACAATAAATAAATAAATAATTTATAAACGCAATAATATCCATCTACATTTTTGATTAAGATTTCTCAGGGATTAAAATGAGTTTTTTTACAGTCCATTAAATTATCCTTGCATTGAGAGAAAGCTTGAGATATAATTATTCAAATAAAATGTTAAGAATTTCTTAAAATTTGGTAATGCCCGATACAGGACTCCCCGTGACAAAGAATTCAATGTTCCCTAATTAGATTTGCTGGAAGTTGGCCGAAGAACGAATTCGAGTAATCCAATTTGCCCGTTGGTATAAAAAGGTTTTGGGCGGAGGGAAACGCGGGTCGGGATTCTAATTATGAAGAAAAAAGCTTACGTTGAAAAAGGCTTTAGAAACGGAATACAATTAACAGTGCAAATGTTTCGCGTGTGTTGAAAAGGAAATCCTCTCTCCGTTGTCTCGTTTTTACTTTTTGTTTTTAAATCAAGCCTTTGTTTCAGGTGAATAAATGACGGGAATATTTCGGGTGAGGCCTGAAAAATACAAATTTAATTTTCAGACGTTATTATAAGTTATGGAAAAACATTCAATAATGGATATACCAATTAGCCCTCATTTTTTGATATTTTTCTGCTAACCTTCAATTGGTTCTTCATTCTCTCTCTTTATATCTATCAAATTAATTCCTACAGCGGCTGAATATTTTCCAATATTGAAGGAGACATAGAATAACTACTGACTTCAAGCAGGAAATATACAACTCACATGTTAGACGAGGTTACCACCGAAAAAATATAATAATTTACTTACAATCGAAATAAATATCACATTGCTTTTTTAAATACATTCACCCTCATTAATTTGACATTTTCGTCATGCAGCCGATTTGTCTCATGACTCGCAGTGGGTATTTTAATTTAAATGTTTATTTTATTTTATATTGATTTCATCCAAAATATCATCATGAATGTATAATATATCTGCATATATCTGCTTTTTGCCGATGACATCAAATTACACAATAAATATCCAGTGTAGGTGACTGCCTAATTCTACAGTCAAACATCGAAAAATTACAAAATTGGTGTGTCGCAAACAATTATTCCTCAATATCGATAAATGTAAGACACTAACATTTTGTCGAACAAAGATCTCATTATCTTACAAATATACAATAATAACAAAATCTTAGAAAAAAGTCAAAGAAATTAGGGATTTTGGAGTTTAGATTTATTATCAGAACAATCAAAGACTTCGTTGGAAGTTAAAAAAATCGTATATTTGTCATTTGTACGCAGCTTTCTGGAATACAATTCTTTAGTTTGGTCCCCTTATTATCAAATTCGTGTAAGAATTATCGAACAAGTGCAGCACAAATTATTACGATTTATTAACTTCAAGTTACATATACCTATACATACAACATAATAACTAAACATCCTTACTAAATACACTCAAATTGCATTCCCCAGAAAACAGAAGAAAAATAATACACCTAATTAAAATTATTCACTCTGAATTAGATTGTTGCGAACTTCTGCATCTCATCGACTTCAAGGTACCTAATCGTGAAACAAGGCAAAACATATTATTCTGCAACATTAATTCTGGAACCAACTACCACATACATACACCTATTTCTCGACTTCACACACTAGGAAACAAATTCACCTCAAATATATATATATTAAATACAAGTTTACCATTATTTAAGAAATACCTAAATGATATTTTTATCTAGATAATTTTGATATATAAGGATGCATTACTAAAATTTGTCTATACACCTTTCGTATGATGTTTACTATTTATATTTTCATAGTCTATATTTTTATTTATTTTAAAGAGTCTCTGTTTTTCTAAACTTGTCATGCCCATGAGGGCGTTGAAAATTAGTGAATAATAAATATAATTCGATATGTGTATCCCACGGTTGATATATATAACATATATATTCATAACAGAACATATATATTCCTTTTACGGTTCTACAGTATCACTAGTGCAATATTACAAATCATACATAGATCCTCACACACTCACATCAGACCAGCCTTTAATTCAGACCAAACCAGCACAAAACACGATCCCAAAATCATATACACCTAGCATGCTGGCATCATCTACCCACACAATTAAATTTGGTATTAACTCATTACAACATATTGCTTATAGACAATATAATGCATTACCTAATGAAATAAAGCAACCAGTAGCTACAAAAAAATATTAGTTGAAACGCTTAAAGAATATTTCCTGAAAATGTTTTTAAGCCAGCGAATGAATATTCGCTCGCCTTCAAACGTTTGTTTTTTTTTTATGTTTTATGTGTATGGATGTCTCTCAGTAAAATCTCTATTCTTGATAATGCATTTTTTTTCCTTTTCAATTTGTTGTATTTTTTAAACTTTTAATATCTGTGTAAAATGTACTTATAATATGCCTTCCCGCAATGAGTTTTTTTTTCTCAACTCATCGGGAATAATGTGTTATTTCCCATTTTTTTTTTGTAATACTTTAGAACTAAATAAATAAATTAAGAAATCAAGTGTTTTTCATTTTCCTTATAAGAAAAACTTTTTGTATCCTAAATTTCTACCTCGTATTATATTCTATGGGGCGGAAAATCCGCACATTCCCGAACCAATCGATCATTCTCAAGGATGATAGATTATAGACTTATGCTTAAAAAATGTAGTTAATAATTATTTACTTTCAGTGATCATTGATTAAGGAGAAAACTGAATACTGTGAAAAAATTGGAAAAAGTGAGGGATAATTAATTGATTACATGCCATCAGTTGACTCGTTGACTCTTAACTGTACCATTAACACCTAACATTAATATCTGCTAAGTACCTACACAATTTCATTCAAGCATTCATTTTTTTCCATTACGTCCACAAAGGAGGACTGAGGGATTTTTTTCCTTTCCCTATTATTGCTAGTAACTAGGTATAAGCAATACAAAAGCTGTTTCTCAGTGATGTTTTTTTACGTTAGCTTCACACAGGAAACGCTGAGGTAAAAAAAATCCCCTCAACGCCTGTGTCATCTTTGGCGTTTTTGGGTTTTGTCATGTTCCGAAATGCAAAAAGGTATGAGTGGTGAATAGAAATCTGGAGGACAATGTGTCTAAGAGTAACGGACGTATGAACTCAACCTTCTCAATGCTGTACAAGGCGACGGGTCAAGAGAGTCCGGCTGGAGAGGTCTAGATCAGATCTCCCTCAACCAATCTCTCCCGATCTGGCCTGCTACGCAGATGGCCAAACATTGATAAACCTGGCATTCAAAACCTTGATAAACCTCACCCCATGAACCCGGGCACCCTGCTAAGTCACCAAACGTATCGAATCACTTGGGGTGACCTACGGCAGTGGTGTTGGTTATCTTAAAATTATTGACAACTGCGAAATAAATTATCATTAAAACAATGAACGAATAAATAACATATTAAATGTTTTTCACATCTATATGACCCATATCTCCCGAATAAATATTATCTACGATTGCTGAGGGAAAATTGACCTGTTTGATTTTAAGTGCTGTGCACTTTTTACTTATGTTCGTAGGTAACAGCTATACCTGTACTCTTGAACCTTTTTATGAATTTCGACAAAGCTAACATGTAACTTCACAATTCCTTGCCTCGGCAGACGCCTCTTCATGAAAAATTCTACGTAATCATATTTAGTGCTGCGCGAAAATCAAACCCAAAACATGTCGACTGAAATATAAATTCGAAAAACTTTTTTTTTTACTTTATGAGTAAAACTTCAAATTGTAATATTTAATTAAATGAAGAAAATATTAGCGAAACTCAATCGAACTTCTTCCACTGCGCAGTGGTCGGCAAAGCGAAAGCGAAAGGTCCTTGGTTCAAGTCCCAGAGGTGCAAAAATATTTTTGAATTAAAACTACTGTACGCACGCTTGACTTGGGGAGTAAGCTGGTGAATGCGTGACGAGAGCGTTACGAAAAGCGAGGCGTACAGTAGTTGAGAGGGAGATATAAGTTAATGAAGATAGGAAGAGAGAGAGTTACGTTTCTATAACTGTAGCGGCAAGAGAGAGAGGTGCAAGCACACATTTTCTTTCTCACATAACGTTACGTTTCGTATATCCAAGACACAGTGCAGGCCTATAGTCTGTATCACACTGTATCAGCAAGAGAGAGCAGTGCGCGCGCACGTTTTCTTTCTCTTTTTCTATCGTTTAGATGGAGCTAATGAAGTTTTACTTCAGTCGTGTGGTCTAAACCACACTCGTTTTTATTTCTGATTTTTCTGTTTCCAGATTTTCGATTGAGTTTCCCTAATATTGTCTTCGTAAAACATCTTCCACATTCGTAAATCGTCAAATTTTGAGGTCAAATTTTAATTTGCTCCAAATCTTTAGTTATTTTTACGTTAGCATCATAAAAGCCCGCCGGTTACTAAATGAAATCATTTTTTCATCTGAAACACCAAAGAAATGTTTTTTAATAAAGGCGGGCTTAGGTACAAATTGTCTACAAGATTGTTAGGACAATGAAGCACAGAGACTGGAAAGGAAATGAAATCATAAGCCAACAAATCATATTACTATTATTACAACAACATAAAACAAAATGAAGCCATTCTCTTTTCGCAGGAAATGAACCAATTCCGAAGCAATATTATGTTTACGAATTTTATATTAAGTCTGACATAGATAAATTGTACCGTCAAGATACTTTGAGAACTTCAGTTTGATGTATAGAAACCAGTATAAATTATTCAGTTAATTCATAAGACGGCAGAGTATAGGAGAATATCTTTATGGCAACTTTAGTTTTTTTTTTCGAAAACGAAGATCTGTAACGAAATTAGTGCGATTAAGAGGGCATTACCAGAGAAAACCGGAAATAAGGTTATTCCATAGGTCGTTGGCAGATTTGTTCAATTTTCAAAAAAGTTTTTGTATTATACCACACCCATTTCAAATAATAAAATCATGCAGTAAAATAAATCAATACATTATCAAGCAAACGTATGTTTTAGAATTTTAATTTTAGTTTCAATAAAATCATTAAAAAATATGTACGTACATGTTTCTTGACGAAAATTGGTCCATTTGTGTATTTATTTGCGCACTTACAAACCAATATATTTCAGATTTTTTTTAACATTCTTATTAAATTTAGACATTATTGAAAAATGATAAATACATATAATCAAAAAATAACTACAAAAAGTACATTATTTTAATAGTTTTATCATCACGCCTTTCAGCATTTTTGGATGAAGGTATAAATTAAAGCTAATTTAAGCTGAAATAAATTCGATATTGAGTTATAATTTAAAAAAGCTGGTACGGAGAATAATTAATCTTTCTCATTGTAACCGCCCTGCACGATCGTAAGAACAACTTTCGACGAAATGTGGATTTTCGTCCGCTGGCTGGTTAAACGCTCTTAAATTGATTTTTTAGTAATGGTTATAGGCATAATATAAGATCTGTTTGTAAAATCCGTACATATTTACGTGCACCATGTCCAGATTCCAACATCCAAGAAACTACATTTCGTGTGAATAGGTATTCATATTCTTTAATTGTTTTTGTATGTAATTCGTAGAATTCCATTTAATTTTTTGAAATGAAACTTCTATGGCACGGCTGTGATTTGGATTTCGGATGAAACGGAAATGAAGATTTGTACCTACACCTGCGAATCATCAACTGCGCTCATCATCCGCTTTGATAATGATGTCACTTTTAAGGGCTCCTCGGAAATTACGCGAGGTCTGCGCTCATTGGTCGCTTTGATTATGACCTCACTTTTTAAGTATTGGTTGAGATTTTTTTGGTAGTTTCGCTTTCACCGCGTGTAAACTACGCTCGATTTTTTTTTAAATTTAATTTAAATAAAATTAAATAAAGTTCTGCAAGTATTTAATTTTTTTTTAAATTTATCATTATTACTAGCTGACCCGGCCACGCGTTGCTGTGGCTAATAAAGCACAACATCATCTACTGGATGGTTATCCAACCTTTATAACCACCGCCGTCTTTGAGTTTATCGCGAAGAGACTGACAGATGCCGTGGAGGACTTTAATTTATAATACGTAGAGATGGTGTGAAAGATTATAATAATGTGTATGAAATGCTCGGGGTAACTAACGTATTTAAGTTAATAAGGATTAATACTGGATCCGTCTAAATAACTTTTCAATTACAGCAATGTAAATTTTTTAGAAGATAGAATGGGTATGGTAAGCTATCCGTAAAAGATAGATATATGCCTTTGCGGACTTTTTTGTAGATCTATACAAGAGGAATATCCCACACATGCATTGTTTTGTTATGTCCCAAAAGTATTAGGCAGTGTTTTCGATGAAAGCTACCAGGCGGCTTTACTTTTTCCGACACTTCTAACAATTATCGTTATGTTTCAACCAATTTACACAAATCCTTGACAAATTACATACCTAAACCTCCCTCGCAAAACACTCTATCTATTGGCGAAAAGCGCATGAAAATCCGTTTAGTAGTTTCGAGTTTATCGCGGACAGACAGACGACGTGGGGGACTTTAATTTATAATATGTAGAGATGTAGAGATAGCTGTTTCAGTTGACTAGGTCATTGTCAAACTACGGTTAGACCACTTTGAGATGGCTTGTTTATATGATTCTAAATATAAATTTGAAGGTGTCTAAATTGATTTATCACCGATTAAATCGATTTACTAAGAAAATAATTGTGACAATACCTTCACTATTTTGTGTGGTACCTACTTTGAAATCTGTTTTCCCAACATTAAACGTTAATATTTTTTTAATTGTTTAATAATTATGCGACTGTTATTGACTTATTTAAATGTGTTATGTGGTTTAGGTTTTGTAAACACACTGAGAGGTGGGGAATAAATAATTTTCCTTACTTTATTAATAAGTTTTACGTGAGGGTCATTCCTTAATTCAGAATTAATTACTTAATTTAGAATAACTAGTATACGTACGGACGTCTGGTTCAGTTAAATATTTATTGTAAACCTTACGATAAATAAAACATCGAAACTCGATGAATATCGATCTTTTAGGAATTTGGCACATTTCGAGTTATCTCTATCACTGGGTTTAAAGTACATCACAGATACCTTACGACCTTTGGACCTCTCAAAAGGACTCTCTGAACATCGCCATGCAACGCAGTGGGAGGGATAAATACATACGTCCGTCACCCCTAAACACACTGACCCTCAAACTATTACCACTTCTCATACTTCAGTTTGGGAGGCGGAGTGAGGTTTGTCTAGGTCTTGGATGTCCAAGTCACACTGAACCCCAGATTCCTACCCACCCCTTAAACCCTTTTCCTTCCCAGAACTCTCCTCTCCTGCCTTTCCTTAATAAAACCCTCCATACAGCATCCCCAAAGATGACATAGGCCCTGAGGGAAATTATTTTCCTCAGGGCCTGAGAAATTATTTTCCTCAGGGACTGTGTGGAGCACATGTAAAAAAATATTAAAAAATATTCTTTTGTTCCCAGAATTTTATTTTCTTCTTTCCTCGAAAGACCCTCCATACAGTTTTTTTTTTACACGAGCTCCACACAGGAGGCCCTGAGGAAAATAATTTCCCTCAGGGCCTATGTCATCTTTGGGGATGCTGTGTGGATGGGTTTTTTAAGGAAAGGAAGGAGAGGAGAGTTCTGGGAAGGAAAAGGGTTTAAGGGGTGGGTAGGAATCTGGGGTTCAGTGCGTCTTGGTCATCCGCCTCCAAGACCTAGACAAACCTCACCCCGTGAATCCGGGCACACCTGCTAAATCACCAAACGTAGCGAACCACTTGGGGTGACCTATGGCAGAGGTGTTGGTTATCCAATAAAGGTTCCCGGGGCGGCAGTACCCATTCCCGCCTCCCAAATTGAAATATCCCTAAAGATGACATAGACCCTGAGGGGAATTATTTTTCTCAGGGCCTTTTGTGTGGAGCTTATTAAAAAAAAAATCCATAAGTTAGCAGACTACAAAGCAAAGTTTATGGCCATTTTTCCTCGCTGTTGGGGGGGTACTGTCGTAGTCGGATTAAAAAAATAAAATAGCTTTTACCTACTTCTTTTGTTGACATTTAGACGTTTTCTTTCAAATCGCCGCCGCGAGGCATTATGATAAACAAGGCTTGCTAACGAAATTTTCAGAAATCTTAGAATTTAGCGAAAATCTGAGAAATTTCTTATTTCACGTAAAATTATTATAAACTTTTTAAATCATATGTATTTATGATTCGTTTCTATTATTTTTAAATGACTTCAAAATGGAAGAGGTTCTCAATTCGACTGTATTTTTTTTTCGTTTGTTACCTCAGAACTTTAGATTAGGTGAACCGATATTGATGATTCTTTTTTTATTTGAAATCTGGTGCTTTCCGTGTGGTTGCATTTAAATTTGGTTTGGTTTTGACAATGGTATCCATGAGAAAATCATATAAGTCTTAAATTTGGGTTACGTATGTGCGCGAATAACTCAATATCACGCCAACTGATTTCGATGATTCTTTTTTATTGAAAAGGATGTACTTCAAGGGTAGTTTGATGAAAGTTGGTTAGGTTCTGATTATGTGATCCATGACAAAGTAACGGAGTTCTTCAATTCTAAGGAGCAAATTAACGATACTCGGCCGAATCTTTTATGGGCTGATAAGTTTTTAGATTTTCACGCCAAAAGTATTTTCGTTATTTGTTTTGGGGATGTTGTGCCGTGTTGCGCTACCTCCTTCTTTAGCCAATGTTTTGGACAGCGTTGCAGTGTCCATCATCAGGGTAAATCAGGTAGATCCGGTAGATATAGCTATCCGGATCTTTGAGTCACCTACCGTAACGTCGTTATGGTCAAGTAATGTCTGTTTCATATGAGTAGCACGTTTAGTGTGGCCAGTCTATTCCTTGAAATGATGTGCAAAAACGCACCGCATTATTTTTTGGTGCAGCCACACAATAAAATAAATTTATTAATTATCTAATTGTTAAAATATACGGCTTGTTACGATACACAAATACGCCACTGCGCAAACTACAGTTTCACTCCCCCGCCGCTAGCTTACCGGCGCGCTACGGGCGGCGGAACCCAAGCAAGCCACCGTCGACAGCGAGCCGCCAACCGCCACTCTTCTCCAGCGCCTGGCTTGAGCGCCCGTGTTGTCGTAAACCGTTCCGCACAGTTCCGGAACATTCTGCAAGCCACGATGCAGCGTGTTTTGCAAAGTGACTTGTGGGAACTCCAAGAATGGCTATATTCTTTCCCGTCACTGAATCTACAAGAGTTCAGCCCCCAGCTGTAAGTACCCAAGCTGTTTTCCCCCCTTATTTGCGTGTGTTCGCAGTAAATTCACCGCGGAGATAAATAGCCCTACCAGAGAGATTATAGAGATAGATTCCTCCATTTTAGATATAACTGTTGTTGCTACCCTGAATTACTATGTATGCATTATTGTGATATTGTGTCTACGCAGGTGTCTTACCCAATATAACCGTTGTTTACCCTGATTACTGGTTTCACTGCCTTCCCCCAGCCCGTAGAAATTTGAGCTTTATTTCAGAGAAGCCACACACACGCCTCACAGATCCTACCACCCTGGTGGTGAGGGCCTCTCCTGCTCTGCTGACTAAAACCTGAGCTAGTCTGTCGGCAGAATGTAGGGACCCCCATTTAGGTCCGCTAACAGGCTGTATTTTGTTTCGCGTCATTTTAGGATCTGACAGCTTTGTTCCTACAAAGTATTTGTGTGAATATTTAAAAAAAAGACGACCCATTATAAAATATACGATATTACAAGAAAAAAAAATACTTTGAAGTAGTTGTTACATCTCCTTGAATTTGATGTGCCAAAAATTTTACATGATGCGACTGTGCAAAAAAATCGGGATCGTTTCAAATAATCAAATTCTTAACACCGGGCCGATATATTTTTGGTTTCTCTGAGAGACATATTGGATGGCGAATTCATCGTCACTATCATCGTCTTCTATAATCATGATTAAGAGGAATATAAACGCTAGAAATATTTCGAATCTTATGCCTGCGAAATTTTAAAATCGAGCGTCTTTTTGCACGAGGCTAGTAAGCGAAAAAGTGGTTTTTATTTATTTTGTGCATAATTTTAAAAGAATGAAAAAAAGTTAGAACATGGAAAACCTCAAAAATAGTCTTAGCCATAAAAGGGTATTTTTAAAAAATTGTTTCTTGTATTACTTCATAGTTAAGTCATAAAAAAACATTTTTTTGTGGTTTACGCTTATATTTTTTGTTACGTAAATCATAATTTTATTGTAATTCCAATACATAGAAAAGCGAGTAAAAGCTTCGATTTATCCGTAGCATATTTTTTGATGTTCATACTGTAAGCCGATTCGTCGTAAAGATTAGTCAAAATAGTATCCAAATAGGATTTCACGTATATATTCATCTTATTAATCAACGTTGAAGCGCGCAATTTCGTACCTTAACCTTCAACAGAACTGTCAAATGTTTCAAAATGGCGGAGTAACTCGAGAGTAACTGTCGGTTTTCGAAAACTAAAAGCAAAAGTGAAAAGTGATGTAAAACAGGCGGTTAAACTGATTGTAAAAAGCATTTTGGTGAAATTTTACTTTAGTAAGCTCTTACTTTTATTCTAGCAAAGCTTTGAAACGGACGGCCCTTACTAAAATCATAGAATAAATATTTCATACAGTCTTAATAGGATTTTGTCTCATCTCTTCTACTGGGTAGTCGTAATAATTAATCTGCGTTAGCCTAACGGACCGTTAAATTATCGCTTCACGACATCTCCAACAATCAAATTTCATTGTGTTTCCGGTGTTCATTCGTTAATTCTTTGCCCGATTCCCGCTCCGCGAACGATTTGGCCCGCGACTCTTCTGATCATTTGGAATTTAATTTAATGAAACCTAATAAAGAGAAATCTCCGGGTCCAATTTCGGCTCAAAGACTAAAGTCGTTGTAAAAAAGCCGGACTTGGATGCAAATTGGATTCTTGAATTTTTTTGCGTCGAGATCAGATCAACCGTGAAAGGGACCAACTTCGAACATGGCCGCTCCTTTTCCTATTTCAAATAATGATACTGATTCGAAAGCTTTAACGAGATGAGGCATTAGTTTTTTTGGGATTAAAGGTCATTCATAAAGACTAGCAGTTAAAAACCCGCTCCGCAGACCGTTACTGCTAGGCCCTGCGGGCGGCTTTTGTTTTGGCTCTGCCCAATTAATGTTTGTGACTATTTTATAAATCCAATAGGAATTTTTTTTTGTAAAAAGCATTAACTTTGTGGCTCGCCATAATTTACAATATAAAACACATATAAATTTGTTGTAGACCACTTTTATTTTATACACACTCTACCGGTTTCGGAAGAACCCTTCCTTCGTCAGGAGAATATTATATTAGCTATAATATTCTCCTGACGAAGGAAGGGTGCTTCCGAAACCGGTAGAGTGTGTATAAAATAATAGTGGTCTACAACAAATTTATATGTGTTTTATATTGCCAATAGGAATTGGTTAAAAAAATAGCCCGTTCCTCGGATCCACTGTCATCCAGTGATAGCTAATCACCGGGACAAAGTCACCGGGACAAAATCTCCGGGACAAAGACACCGGGCCAAAGTAACCGGGACAGGCAATGGCGTCATATATATGTATTATATAGTCGCATGATTACAACAATGGTGACCATTTTATAAATCCAGTAGGAACTGGTTCCAAAAATAACCCGTTGCTCGGATCCACTGAAGCCCATTAAAAGGTATGTTACCGGGACAAAGTAACCGGGATAGGCAATGACGTCATATGTAGCCACTTGGTACTATTATTCACAAAGAAGTAACACAACTAAGTATTACCCAATTACCGTCAATCTTTCCATATCCGAAGAGATACTCAAATTCACAAATTCGTAGAACTTATACCTAGGGAGGAAACGTCCTCATGCGAGCTGCTGATGGAAGTGGCGACATCTTTTAATGAATTCTTGAATTCGAAACGGAATTACAACGGTAGATTTGCTTGAAATTTCACGTACACGGATGTTTATATGGTGTGGCGGGTACGGCGCGGCGGCAGACATGCATTCGAAGCCGGGTTCTTAAATTCAACCACGCAGACGCCTTAGATATTAATTTAACAAAATAGATAAATTGACGACCTCCGTAGTCCAGTGGGTAAGACTCTTGACTCACAGTCCGGAGGTCGCGGGTTCAAACCCGGCAAGCGCGAATAAATTTTATTTGATTAATTTGTGTTATTTCACAATTAATTCATTTAAAATAATATATAGTATATTTGCGGCATGTTCCAGAGTGGAAGATACTATCAGTATCGCCCTGGTGTAAGACCACCATTCAGAATTGAAACGTTGCTTGAAAATGGCTATAGCCGTGTTTAGTGACCAGATCTGAATAGCCAGGTACTTCCCAACCTTTCTCTTCCCCACCTCCTTCCCCTCCCCACTACCTTCAGCCTCACAACATACCCCAATTGGGGATGCCATAGTCTCACTGGCTCCAGACGGGAGCAGTTGAGATTCTTGTGCGGTTATTCACTGTAAAAAAAAAAAAAAAAAGATGGTAGCACTTCCGTTTACATCTATTTGTGAATAGAGTATGTACGCAGTCGCTAGGCAATTAATACTGTTTGATAATGATGAAGATGATTTCGCCGGCAGCGTTAACTTAAACTCAATAGATACCCGCATAGATGCATTGCTTGCATCAGCTTGAAAACTTATTATTCGCATTTAGAAACGAAAATTACAAAAAAACGAAAGAAAAAAATTTTTTTGTTTATTTTAAAATATTATAATTAAATAGCGCAGCATAAAACCTTTTAAACATTAATTCGATGATATTTTACACTTGTCCCTTTTATCGCTTACAATGATAGGTGTAATCAATACATGAGTCTGTTTTTAGTGATGATTTTTTTTAGATTAGCTCTACACGTGTAGAAATCCTTCAGGTCCTATGTCATCTTTGGGGATGCACTGTGAAGGGTCTTTTTAGGGAAAGGAAGGAGAGAAAGTTCTGGAAAGGAAAAAAAATATTCGATCATAGTATGGATCTTGTATTTAAAGATGACAATCAACGCAAGCCTAGAATCGTGTATTAGTGAATACATATATTCTGTCCCCTCAGGTGGTTCGCTACGTCTGATGCTTAGCGGGGGTGCCCGGGTTCATTGGATGAGATGTCTAGGTCTGGGCGGCGAAAGCATTTGCCCACCTACTACGTCGCGGGCCGGATCGGGATAGCCTGGTTGAGGGAGACCTAACTTAGATCTCTCCAGCCGGATTCTCTCAACCTATCGCCTTTCACGGTAGTGGGAGGAGTGGATTCATGAGTCCGTCACTCCTGGACATATTGACCCCCAGATTCTTACCCATCCCCATATCTTTTTCCCTCCCAGAGCTTCCTCTTTTTCATACAACATTCCTGAGTGTAACATAGGCCACGAGGGAAATTATTTTCCCAGGGTCTCCTGTATGGGGCCAGAGTAAACAAAAAAATATAATAATTAATAATAATTGGCTAATTTATATAGCGCCGTTTTCATGGAAAATCACCTCAAGGGCGCTGTATGTAGGTACCAAAATTGATACAAAAAATATCCATGACTTTTTTCACCTTTTTATGTAAACTGTTTACAACAGTGTAAACGCGAAAATACATAATTTTTTTATCACCTCCGATTGCGGAATCGAAGTAAAAAATATACAGTATAAGAAGAAATCAAAATACAAAAATGACCAAATAATATAGTTCACATTTAGTATGAAAAGGCTTTTGTTATTTCTCGGCAGAATTGTAATATTGTTTGGTCAAGTATTTTATCAAACAGGAAGTTTAAGAGAGGAAGTAAACGACCAGGGGAGGAAATGCATTTCCATAAATTTTAGCTGCCACAACAGCCCTTAGCGAGTGTTGTTAGGGCCTTATCCGAGGAATGTTTCATTTCAAGTTAATGTTTAATGGCTTTTTTTACTGCGCTTTGCCTTTCACGGGGTTCAGACGGTTCAAAAACTTTAAAATATTTTATAAATTGTATTAATAAGGTTTTTGCAGCAGTTTTTCATACGGAAAGGGTAATAATATTATAATACCACAACATTCCCTAAACTAGTGTGATGTGTGGTTTTATGTGTCTGCGGAAATCGACGGAACTTGTATGTGTTTTGAAATATATGAAAGAGCACTGCACAAGTAAAAAGGAAGCACATGAGGAAAGGAAAGAAAAGATTTACTGCGCTGCACTTCTCTTCTATCTTGGCTGGTTTGTTGATGCACTCGTAAGACTATTAGTCGCGATACTTTACTGCATTTTGCGGATGCGGGGTGCGGAATATTAGAGATGTTCACGCGGCGAGTTTCGATTGACGACTGATTGTTATGCTAACGTTAAAATGACAGGTATATAGGGATAGGTAGGAAAAGAAACATGATAGGGATGGATTGGAAAGGAATATGTGACAATCAAGCTACAAGTAAGGGGCTATTATATATGTAGGTAAGTGTAGCTATTTATTGTGTAGTAACCCAACTACACAATACATAGCCAACTATTTTTCTCAAAACATTGATCGTTCCGTCAGACGTCTCCAAATACCATGTTTGAGATAACGAGAAAAGCCATATTCGAATGCTCACCATAAATCAAATATTATTCACACGTGTCTGTATTTTACGAATTAAATATGCAACAAAATAATACCGGGAGACATAATGGTACCGTACATTAGAAATATCCTTCTGGAAATTTTGATATATCCTACTGGAATCCCAGAAAACATTGAAATTTTGTTTAATTCATCACAAGTTTTGTGCATTGTAATTGATTTATTTGTGTTTATGAATAATCTGCGTATTGTCCCAGATAGAAGGTACACGTTTACATATAACTGCATACTCAACTTTCGTTTTTTTGGAGATGTCTAACTAATCAACTGGACGATCATCAACATGCACCCTATATTATGTGTGGTCGCTATTGCTGCAACCATTTATAGTCTAAGATCCGAACTAGAAACGACCTTCACCCATCTGTTTAATGGATGAAAAGTATTTTATATCAAATTTAATATATTAGAAAATATTTCTCGAGTGGGTTGTCTAAAAAATTCCTGGCAAGACTATGATTAATTAAAAATATATTAATTGAGTCATATAATTTAAAAACCCGCTATATCCGATTTTTTGATCTGAGTATGACATCTCGTTCACATTTTTGCGAGGAACAAGACTAACCTAAAATTGAGTTTAAAAATCTCCCTTATCACGACCAAAAAACATGTTAAAACTGCGAGTGAGAAATAAAACCCGCTAAATCATTCAGGAAGTTATTATCAAAACCCGCTATATCGGAATTCAACCAATCACGAGCAGTTATTTTTCAAAGATGGCGGTTGTAGAAACACGCCCATCAGGTCAGTTGAGTTTTAAAACCCTCTATATTCCATACAAATCTCACTTCGTGAGATTCAAAATCCGCTATATCCATTTTATTTATCCAAATTACTTAAATATTTCTAGACATACATTGAAAAAGGAACACTTTTCGAATGTATATTACTCCAATTTATTATATAAAAATAAAAAATTCAATTTTTTATTTACTCTAGAGACGTGACAGTTTTTTGCGATTTTCTCCGGATCATTGAATGTTAATATAGCGGATTTAGAAGTTGAACGACTCAATTGAAAGAGTGCGCTATGCTATTTATTCGTGCAACAGAGAAGGAAAGCGATACTGAGAATTATTTTGGAGTAGTTAATTAAAGTGTTTACTGTATCTCTATCCTTCTCTGTTGCACGAACCAGATAATTTCAGTTAACCATTCTCTTCTTCCAACTGTAACTATGCATGTTCACAAAAGTCCAAATTAAATAATCACATTGGAGAAAACCATTCTCGTTTCCCGACTATAGCAATTCATAATCAGAAAATTCCAGTTTAAAGAGGCACAAGATGATTCACGTGGAGAAAAACGATTGACCATCCTCTTGTTTAAACTAAAACTATTTATGTTCTCAAAAATATAATTTAAAAGTTTAATTTAAATAATCACACGCTGACTCTCAGTGGAGAAAAGCCATTCTCTTGTCAGTGATTTGCGATTTGCGAGTAATTAAATGTCAAAATTTATTCCCCAATGTCAATCGACTAAAAAATCAGTAAGTATTTAACCAGTGCAGCTCTGGAAAAAAATATTTATTTTAAAAATTTGTCAATGTGGCCCAATTTGGATTGGTCAGGCTTGCCCTAAACAAATGAAGAAGAAGATAATGCGTACCAATAAACCTAACGAAACATAAAACGATTAATAAAAAGGTTACATGAAATATTGGTCTGACACTTTTTTGATGTTTTTTTTTTAACTCAAAACACAGAAAATCTGTCGGCATTGGACAGTTAGCATAAGGGTGATGGGTCACTCGGCGGAACGAACCACGGCATTTGAAAGATTTTTTTTTTAGGTTTTAAATATAGTACCTATTCTGTAATAATATTAGATATATAATATTTACTATAGTATTCTTAAATTTTCAGTAAGAAGGGAAAAATGGTTGACTAACGATAATCGCTTTTCAAGAACCGAAATTCACAGAAAAAAAATATAATCAGCTTTGATTCAATCAGCCTTCAGACTTAAAAAAAAATACGAAAATGTTAGGCTTTCTTCAGCGTCGGATAACTTTACTTACCACTTTTGAAATTAATCAGGTTGTAAATCCTAACCGAATTATTTTATAAGATTATTAAATTAAAATCAAAACTTATGTTATAAATACTTCTTGTGATAATAATTTTCCGATCTTACCCTTATTAAATTAAACCCTCGTTAATGCCTAAAAATTAGGACTAGAAGTGACAGAAATGACATAATTTTATATAATTGCAAGTGTTCTTCGTAATAAAGCCACGCTGTCTGACAAGCCTGCCAGTTGTGACAAATTTACTTTGAGGGTCGGAGAAAGTTGCCCAAATTGTGTAGGCGAGCCTTCTAGATCCCTCAAAACTTTACGTTTCGCGAGAAGCAAAAGGATTGTTTAAAACACGTTCCATCGCAAGGACCAATAATTTATATATTGATACCGCAACAGAACAAAGTTAATTTCAAGTTAGAATTTAATTTGAAACGTTCATAAATAATTGTTCTTTCACAGTGCCGTGACATTTTCTGTGTGGGTAGCAGAATTTTTCTTAAAAATTGAATATTAACGCTTCAAGTGTACGAAACCGAAGCCAATTTGAAAAAAAAAAACTGTTTTTAAAGATATCATGATGTTGTTGCTGGTGATAAATAATAATCATTTTTCATATAATGAATAAAAAATATTTTTTATTCATTATATGAAAAATGATACCACAAAGTTATTTTGCAAAGTTCGAAGAAATAATCATTTTGATTGCCTGAGGAGCACAGATTTTGTAAATGGAAATGATTGAATTATTTTGGAAATTAGTACTTCCTCAATAAATAAAAAAATAAGAAAATGGGAGCTAGAATTTCAATCTAAAAGTTTTTTATTGGTTTTCGGACCGCAATTTGAACCCTGAAAAGCTTACACTTTGACTGGGAAAGTCGAAAAAAATGCGAAGGCATATATAAAACACTTTTCGAAAGAATCAAATACTTTGGGTAAACATAAGAGTAAAATTACATCTACCATGTTTAAAAAAAATAATCATTTTCAGAATTCGCGAACTATTTCACAGAAACTAATCACTCATTCGATAAAATCTCTGGAACTTAAAGAATTGGAATTAGGTTAAACAATTTAGAATCTCTCTAAATTAATAAATCCGTTAATAATATTTCAAACATAATTAATAAGAATTTTTTTTTACTGATAGTCCCATATTAAATTAATTACGTTAATCTTAGCTGATACTCCCCTCTCTTCTCTCCCCCCCCCCCTTCCTATCTATTCTATAATAATTTGTCTTCCTCCCTCTCCACCAATTAGGTGTCTTCTTTTCTATTTTATATCTCTTTCACTCGTTGTCTTATTTTCTTAATTATATTTATTTGTATCCCGTCTAATCACAGGAGACCATATATTTGTCCCAGCTTACACAGGTCTCGTATAAATCGTTATGTCTCCCTTACAATCATTGTGAGAAATATGATCAAAAATCTAAACGGTGTTAGGAAAAAAAAAACAACACTTATTTTTTATTTCAAAAGCTTTATTTTCAAAACTAAAAGTTAACCACAAAGTAATTAAAATGTACCCCTTTATGAAAACAATGTTTTGGACTGCAATTTGAAAAAAAAATTATTAAACATTGTGAATTTTTTAACAATTATTTTTACGTGAAACGATAAGAAAGTAAGGTAACAATGATGTTTGTAATTCGTTTGTCTAATGAAATATGTGTGTATTTATATTTTTTCGCGTTATAATTCAGGTGAGAAATAAATGCATTTGATTCAAGGTTTTCGTAATTTTTTAAACACAAAAATTTGCATTAAAATTATTTAATTAAAAAATTGGAAATTAAATTTTTGTCGAATTTTATTGAAAAGCGGAAGTGTTTTTACCTGCTAACGACATGCGCCCTAATTTTGAAGGGACATAAATATTATATATGTATGTGTGTGCTGCAAAGTGTGTTTTTTTTTCATTTCATATATATTTTTATTGTTAAATCAGCACTCTTTTTAAGGTGAATTGACTAATTAAATTTTAAAAAAAAAACAATATGGAATGGTGACTTTTTTTTGTAAGTAAATGCTTTGTTAATATACTTTTTTGTTATACTATTTAGTTCTTATGAAATAATATATTTGTGGTTTCTTAGTTCAGAGTTTTTTTACAGTAAAAACGTGTGTGGCTAAACTCCGCAGTTTACTTTGGCATTCAACAGTAGCAAAGTAATTTTCTTCCATGTATGTTAGCGGCGCCACGCCAAGGTAAATGAAACTTTCCCTAATACCACGTGTCAGGTAAATCCGATATTGCATAGCGCGTGTTCTAGAAACGGAGTCTGGACGCTTCGAGTGGACGATATCACGTCTCATTTTCAGGAGTCACGCTCGTAGTCGAACTTCACTAAGTTCTGCCGACTCCTGAGAGGGAAGATACGTGAGATCTTCTTGTAACGTAAGAAAAGCTTTATGAAAAAATACACCGTGTTTTGCGAAACTTCATTTTAACAGGTTATTCTATTTATATATTTCTTCTTATATTTCTTGAGAATGTAAAAACGTTAAATCTTTATTGGCAGTTTTTTTCAATGTGTTTGAAAACTGTCGCCCCGGGAACCATTTATTGGGTTACCAACACCTCTGCCACAGGTCACCCCAATTGGTTCGCTACGTTTGGTGACTAAGCTGAGGTTGTTAGGGTTCATGGGTTGAGGTTTTTCAAGGTCTTGGCGGCCAATGTGTCTGCCCGCCTGCTGAGTGGCGGGCCGGACGAGATAAACTGGTCTTTTGACCTAATCCCTTGACCATCACCATGCACCCCAGTTGTTGGGATTCAAACGTCATACGGATTCTCACGTCCGTCACTCCTGGGCACACTGAACCCCAGATTCCTACCCGCCCCTTATACCCATTTCCTTCCCAGAACTTCCTCTTCTTCCTTTCGTTAAAAAAACCTTTCACACAGCATCCCCTAAGATGACATAGGCACTGAGGGAAATGTTTTTCTTCAGGGCCTCCTGTGTGGAGCTAACGTAAAAAAAAAATTAGAAGTACCTACTAGGTATTCAGGAGAAGAAATTTTGATGTACAAGTAAATGAAAGAAGAAGTCGGAAACGCCCTAGAAAGTAGTGTGATCCAGTTAACCACCTTGAAGACCTTTAGTTATATGTAAGCAATGCAATGAGCAAGAAAACTTTAAAAGGTTTTTAACCTTCCCATACTCGCGCATTGGTCTCTCAGACTGACAAATCAATAATTAGTTGTTTTCTCAAAAATTAACAATAAAAGGAATTTAGTAGCTTCTTAATTTGTTTTTAGGCATTGTTTAGTGCGGCGCGCACATTGGTGCTGAGTGGATGTGTGACACTTATTTACTGTTCGGTATTTTAGGTAAGTAACAATTACTACCCAAAAATCCTAGTAAAGGTTAATTCATATTTTTATAATATTTTATTAAGCTTGATTCTGTCTTTTATTAGATTTTATAGTTTTTTTTTATTAACACACGAAAAGTTTATTTTACAGTACAAAAATTGTTATGTTCTGAGTTAAAAGTCTGTTACTACCAAATGGAGAACAAGGTTTAATATTTTACTTATTTTTGTAATTCAATTATATCTCCTTCTATTATAGCTCTTTCAATTATGAGAGTAAAAGATGGTACACGAAAGCAAAGATAGATGTAAACAAAAGAATACAGAATTGCCAAGTAAAGTCATGACTTAGCTAGAAGCCAAAATAGTTATAAAATATCTTCATTTAAAATAAAACAATAACTTTGTAAACACCACTTTTATTTTTTATACTTTATGCCGACCGGGTTTCTCTACAACCGTAGCTTCATCAGGGCAGTATAATACTCAAAGATATTTAAATATAAGTAGATGTGCTATCTGCAGTTTTTACTATGTGGGACTGCGCTTCCGGGTATCGCCGATATTGTTTACCAATTAACAAATAAACTAAAAGAACGAATAATTAACGAATAAACCAAACGAACGTTAAACAAAATGAACGAATTCTTTCCGTATTCAAACTATATTGTTAACCAATGCTAATGCACATCTTCAAAAAATCGACGAAATGAACAAATTCTTTCCGTACGCAAAATACTCTAATTAGGGCGTAGTCCACCGACAGTTGCGCGGACACCATAGCATATCTCTTTTGTATTTGAATATCTTTGATAATACTCTACTAACATTAGGTTACATGTGTGTTATAATATATAATTTACCAAAAATGGGCTGGACTCGTCAAGTGAAGGAGGAAGAAGGCATAGATGGAGAATTGGGAAGGGAACAAATGAATAAAAAAAAAATAATAAATAAATAAATAAAAAAATATATATATCTTCAATTGTGACCGACGAAAATCATTTAGATTTATACTAAAAAAATAATTTCTTGATTTGAATTGATCAGTCTACACATTCTGTATGATGGTGAATAAGATCCATAATTAGTTGAGTGTGGATTGAGGAGAGGAAGAGCGTTTCATTATTTCTGAGTCTACGGGAAGGAATATTGAAAAGAACGAGATGTAGCAAAGTAGGTGAATCAATAATACAATTGATAATTTTGAGGAAAAAAATGAGATCAAAATTTTATGGAATAGCTCCTACCTATCCAAAAGTTTTTAAAATAGCAATACGACTTACTTTTTTCTCCCGTTTCCACAGAACCAAAGCTATTTAGAATAAGTGGTGCCACCTAGCAATCCTTTCACAAACAACATTTACTTGTTTCGAGTATATGATACTTTATAATAATTTGAAAGCGTGAAGGGCTGAAAAATTTTTTCAAAGTAACTTTGAAAAAAAAAATACAGGGATAAATATTCTTCATATTAATCATAAAGGAAAACGTTTAGATAACTTAGAAGCCTTGGAATTTAAAAATTCCCTAAAAAATAATGAATCTATTATCAACAAACCAAAAATATTGTCATGTAACCCAATCATGGATTTGTTTCCCTACCCACCCACTCTACACTAATACCTACCCACCCAATCTACATTATTAACTAGCAACGGCTCCACCCCTACCATAATAAAACATTGTTCAAAACTGTCAAATTAGTATAAGCTTTCCCTGACGAAAGAACGTTTGTTCCGAAACCGGTCGGATTTGCACATTATATAAGTGGTTTATACAAAGTTGTATTGTTTCATTTTTCTATAATGGATAACCACAAAGTAATAGCTACATTCAAAAATATAGAATATTTTATTATTCTACTAGTATTATTTATTTCTTCAAATTTTGTAAATTCACTTTGTGGCACCATTTTATTAATGAAATAATTAAAAACACTTTGTTTTTACCACGACATTCTTTATTTAAAAAGTCAACTTCTTTCAAGAATGATGTTCTCTTCATCAGGACATATAATGTACTAAAAAAATGATCAAATATAGAAAGACAAGCGTGGGTAGAAATGGAAATAGTGGGGGAGGAGAGAGGTGGAAAGGGGAAATGCTTAGAAGATCAACAAAGAGGAGGGGGGGGGGGGAAGCGGTGGAAAGGGGGGTGCTTAGAAGAACAATGACAAAAAATTACAATGGAAATATGTTTACGATAGGGTTATTCACAAAATTAATTTGATTGTTAATAATATTTAAATTTCCATTGACATTTTTCCTAATTTCTAATATTTCTAAAAGATCTAAGTGAAAAACACTAACGTTAGTCTGTAAAATTTTAAAACCAGTATTTATATCAAATGAATGGTTAAAAATCCAAAAATCAAAATAAAGTTAAAATCCCCATTCGACCTCTCCCCCCCCCCCTCCCCCTTGTTGATCTTCTAAGCACCTCCCCTTTCTACCTCTCTCCTCCCTAACTACTTCCATTTGATCATTTAGTTTTTAGTACATATAATGTCCTGATGAAGAGAACATCGTTCTTGAAACATGTTGACTTTTTAAATAAAGATTATCGTGGTAAAAATAAAGTGTTTTTAATTATTTCAGTAATATTTATGGTTCAATTTCATATTATATCATCATGCAATCGTAAAAAAATTCTCATATACAAACTTCGTTATTTTAGATGTTAGATTCTATTCCCGATCACATTACTCAGATCGCGATGGTATGTTGACAACAATCTCCCTCACAACGCCCCTCACAAATTACTTGCTGCTCTATGTTCTGGATATTTAGTTACAGAAGTACTAGTATCAATTTACCCAAATCCTGACTCTCCTCTCAATGGAGTATACTTAATGAAAGGAGCTCATTTCACACGTTATCACAGTCAGTAGTCAGATTAGATCAATAGTCTTTACTGTTCCGTTTCACCAACCGAAACTCAGTGGAAGTTATCCCGTGAAATGTGTTTTCAATTAGCTAAGGCTTAGGGAGGAATATCTTCAGTACCTACATTTTTAATATTTGTGAGTGTTTAGGCACCACCTCATGCTTAATTTCTAAAATGTAAAATCCATACATTTTGTCTCCGATCCAGTTGGAATCTAAATTATTGGTGTGGTATATAATATAATAGCAAATGTGTGCTACCTACTGATATTATATTATTAAACACATTTGCTTACTCAGGTAAATCACTAATATGTTTATTTTAATTATTTACATATTATATTACCATATGCGATGAAACTTATTTTGTCTGCTGATGAACAATATTCACTAATCCAAAAGGTACATTATGCTCTCTACGCATGTTTTTTATTCCTAGCAATATTAGTCATTTTAAAAAAATCGTTAATTTAGACGATTTAACGGTAGCAATTTATCGCTTTTCTTTTCAATTGTCCGTGCATTTAACAGAGTTTTGAAAAATCAGATGTGGACAATAATTTTCTCCTAACCTAATTTATCACTTTAAAGGCGCAAGTGCATTTGTCGATTGGGAGTCAGTGTGTGACAATTAAGATGGCCGTGTTTGCAAACATTTGATACCGGCTCCGCAAAAAACGTACCTAAAATGCTTACAGTTCGACAAAAAAGTCGCCCAACTTTGCACAAACTCCCGACAAACTTTGGTCATTTTTTTGTCGGGGATTTTGGCGTGGTCCTGGGGAATCTAGATTGGCAACGCCTGGCAACACTGCGATACGAGGAAATCACCGACTTGGCAACACCGGACCCTAAGCCGGGGATTGGCGCAGACAATTGGCAGATATTCAAAGCATTAATCACAGCGGCGCGGCGTCACCTCGATATAGGCCTTGTTTACTGGGCGAGTGTACACTCTACATTATGGTGCGAAAGGTAGATAGGTGCAATGTCCACCATAAATAATTGGCTCTTAGAATAAACCTGGAGAGGAGTGTTATTAAATTCTAGAATAATCAAAATATGACTTCAAGTCTGCAGGAGATCGAAGCTTGGGCCTACACTTCATACGAAGTATAAAACTGTTCAAACTAAACAATAATTTTTAAAATAAATTCAATTTCGCATTCAAATATCTATTAGTCGGTTCAAACAAATACAAGGGTGTTTGCACAGTGGATATCAGTTTCAACACGAAAAAATCACAACTTCTGACCGAATTAGGATAAAAATCGTTGAAGAAGATAAATAAATCTAAACGAAACTATAAAGAGAGATTTGACAGAAGTTAACGTAACTGGGAATCGAAACTAGGATCTCCGTCTTACCGGGATAAATCACTCGGCCATCCATTAATAATTTTCGTTTAGATTTATTGGTACTATCTACTATCAGCCTTACTAAAAAACCTAGTGAAAATTTTATTCAATTGACAAACGGCCGCGGATGTGAAAACATTACTAATTAAAAATTTGTTCATTGAAAGAAATACACGTGGTTTCCACGGCCTGAGAGGGTAGTTTATCTCTGTTTTAACCTTTAATGTCCGAACGATATTTGTATTTTTTCCGTAGTATTTTGAATGTTCTATATATTTCTTATTTTTGAAGGTGTCGTAAAAACAAATACCATTTATGAAAACTAGATAAAATTACCTTTTAGATTTGTATATTTGAAATACAGTTTAGTTTTCAAAAACTGACATATTTTAAGATTCAAACTCGGAAATAAATGGAAAAAAATTTCTTATCAAAGTTTTTTTGACTAAAACGTAGAGAAATTAAGAAAAAAACAAAATTTCAAAAACACAGTCCTTTTATGTAATAAATTTGGAAGGAAAGTATCACCTCACTTTTTCCTCGGGCATACAATAAAAAAATAATAAAAAATTTCAAAGTTTTTTTTATTGCTAAAAAACTAACCTATAAATTATACCGTCTTTTAAATCAGATTTCTTGCATCTCTAAAGACGTTAATTACTTTGATGAATTTACCCACACATGTATTAGATAATATTATTTAAAAAAAACACCACTGTCATAAAATTATCATAAAATAAAACCTTTAAATGTAAATTTGAATTCTCATGTATCATAAAAAAAAGTTTTTGACACTTCAATTTTCAAAGTAAAATTATTGTTTTATAACTTGACTAAAACTTATGAAAAACCACACAACACACGGTAAATATATCAATGATATAAATATAAGAGTAAATTATTCATATTAATAGAAATTAACCATCACATAAGTAATATTGGCCACACAGAAATCATTTCGCGCTTCCAGCGTCTTTTTCGACCGCGAACACGAATGCGCAGGCGCCGCGCTGCCGCGCAACCTAGCGGTTATGAAGGAAAACAAACAATTTAGTACTTAAATATGCGTGGTTGCCGGATTTACAGTACGTTTTAAGACCAAATCTTATTGGTAATGTTATCGTGTTTTAGTGTATTTTTGTTTTATTCATGTTGCTGCAGCAACACGGGTAATCGGGCGTGCTGTGTTTTTTTTTTAGTAAGGCTGTATAATATACAGCCTTACTAAAAAAGTGTATACACTACAGTGTATATGTATAACTTATTTATGATTAACTAGCTGACCCGGCGAACTTCGTATCGCTGCAGAATCAGTAAGGACAGTAACTATTGTGTTAACTTATTAGCTGAATTAAATTCGTTTTTTTTTATTAAGTTAAAACTTACACAATGAAGCAATTATTGGAAAGTGAATATGTCATTCGAAAAAAATTGTTGATCATAATATTGTTAATAATTCTGAATTTAAAATACGAGATCGACAAAATGACAAAAATTAAATAGGTCCCAATGGCTGAATGGTTCAAGGCGAGTGTTGTCCCAATAAGAAAGAGATCCCGGATTCGATTCCCATGTGCATTTTTATTTTTTGTATCAATTTCGCTTTCATGTTTCGTTTAGATTTATTAGTATTATCTATTATGTAACTTATTTATGATTAACTAGCGGACCCGGCGAACTTCGTATCGCCTCAGAAACAATAACTATTGTCGTTGTTTTTTTTGAGGTTGAGGGAGATCTTTTGACCTTTCCAGCAGGACTTTCCTTGCGCCGTAGTGAAATGGATGTGCACGGAACTTCACCTCCTTCTTTTCCTAAAAATACCCACATCATCCCTAAAAATGAAAAAAAAATTAATGGAGAAAATCTTCTTGAGGACCTTGCCTTGAACTTCTCTCTAGCTTCTTGTTTCGGAAGTTAGAGAGAAGGTTTGAATAATTATTATTCATAATTCTTCATGTTTTCAACGAAGGATCACTATTTAGTAAAAAGTTCACAATTGGCTATTGACCATCTTATTGAAATAATTAACTATCTTATTAAAAAAATTAAATTAAAAATTAAAAAATTAAATGAAACCTTATAAACATTTTGATAAAGTACCTACCTACCTAATATTGACACAATTTTACACTGGTAACATTGTTCGAAGCACACAAACCGTATTGCTCTCTTTACCCTGTGTTCTTGTCTCTTGCAGTGCGCAAACAAATATCAAAGCACGTTCAAACCCCGCGTCACTATCTTTGGGCGTTACTTTACCTGCAGTTGGCAATTAGCCGTGCTAAACTTTTCTAATCTAAACCTTTGGATGCCGGGGAGCTGGTGTGAGCTCACAACTTTTAACTGACTGTGGGAACTTTCTGATTTATAGATGGCGGTAAGTCAAACTCCGTGAAACACGGGGAGGAGCAAACTCGTCCTACCAATTGCCTCTGTTTGGATAAATGCTGTTTGTTTTCGTTAAAATAACATGTTTCTTCTGTGCACCGCAATCGCATTTCATCACAAGGATCTTCTTCACCTTGACACTATATTACTGATATTTACAGTAATATAGTAATATTATATTAACTAAGCATTTATTCAAATGCTTTGTTATCATCACTGATATTAACAAAGCATATGAACTTGTACAGTCTTTTTCGGTCAAACAGATATTTGAATTTCCCATTACGACTTGCTATATCAGCTGGCGAAAGCCGCTTGGTGATATTACCAACAGGTGGGGAGATATAAGGCTTTCAAAGATTTGTTGTTGCGGCTGTCAGACGAAATGTATTATTCTGAACAACTCCACTATTAGTGCCTGCTAAGAGATCCCAAGAAACTAAACAATCTATAACCAAATTCGGAAGCTCTCGACGATTTAAATCGTATGAAAATGGCTTATTCGTATTTATTGTTTGTTGGCACTTCGTCGTAAATGTATAATGTTCTTGGAAAGTTGCTCGTGCGCCAAAACACCTGGTTTCCACTTGCGCATTGCGGGTTCAATTATCTGCTAGCTAGTCATTAATCATTGCCCGAAGAACATTTCCTGCTTATTATTATGGCAGTAAGAAGAAAATTTAAAAATAATCTGGTTATGCTTATCTTTTCACAAAAAAATGAAGAAGGAGACGAAGACTCAAAGAAGTGATTTTCAGATAGCAAAACATATTATTCCATCCTGCATGTACTCCGAAAATCAGCCTCGGAAAGATGCCGGGGGATTCAGATAAATAGAAACAGAATTTAATTTATTCCCGTTCGGGGAGAGAAGTTGTACCAGGGACCAGGGACACAGAATCTAAACGGATTAGGATGCTACTTTAACACTTGACCCAATGCATAAATTCAAAGTAGCGTCAATGTGGGGACGCGCTCCGGTGGTGATATGGAAAAGTTCTTGGTAGCGAGAATGATTACAACTATCTAGTTGAAGTGCTGCGCTCCTGGTACCAAAATAACTAGTTGGACTAATAAAAGTTTTACAATTATGTCATGGAGGGGAGTATCATGTCCGTGGTACGTTGTGTGGCTAAAGGTAGTGAGGAGGGAAGAAGAAGGTGGGGAAGTATTTGGCTATTTAGATTTGGTCACCAAACACAGCTGAAGCCATTTCAAGCAACGTTTCATAACTGGTTGGTGGCTTTACAACAGCGCGATTCTGAAAGTATCTTACACTCTAGAACATGCCGCACACATACTACATATTATTTTTAATGTAAAATTGTGACACAACGTCAATTAATCAAATAACATTTATTTTCGCATGCAGAGTTTTGATCCCATGAACTTTGCATTGCTATTGTCTAACCCCTCGATCACGGAGGCCGTCGAGTAGATATTACCTTTCGACTGATCAACATATGTGTGTTACCTACTCACATTATAATATTAATTTGCTTGCGAACACGCTGAAGGACCCACGTCGAGTTTAAGGATACGACATGAAGGGAAAGTTTAACGAAAGATAGGAAAGGAAGTCGGGCAGGAGCGACGGAGGTACGAGTCCATACCTACCACAGCGGTGCAAGGTGATGTTCCGAGAGAAGAGAGAAGAATTCAAAATATCCCCCTCAACCAGTCTCTTTTGACTCGGCCTGCCATGCAGTACCAGCCAGACACATTAGCTGCAAGACTCGGACAAACCTCACCCTATGGACCAGTCACCAAACTTGACTGGTTCAAATCGAACCATTTGGGGTGATCTGTGGCAGATACTAGTTATCCAATAAACAAATGTGCTTTAAAAGAAGTACATTTAAAACAAACAATTAAAAGAACTTGAAGTAATAGAAAAGAACGTAACGGAATGGAAACTAAAATGCAAAATAATGGAAACTAACGTTTTGACAGTTAGAAATAATCAAAAAGGAGACATCCCGTGTAGGTAAGATTACAAAATACATCAATGTATTTAAAAAATTCACTAGAGCAGAACGAAAACAACAAATAAGTTGCATTAAGGTACAGTTATATTATTAACACAAGACCTATGCTTATTAGGGGTGTGTTGTTTGGCTGAAAAAATAATTTAATCTAATTTTAACTTTATTTTTGTTCTGAAGTTGAAAAATGAAACAAAAAAAATATATGAAAACTAACGCCGAACTGAATCGCTAGTCCAAATTTAAATGTTATTGATAAACGTAGAATAAACTACTGGATAACATCCAGTGTCTTTAAGAATTTGAGGAGTAAGGGCCTACGCTCATGGAGAAACAGTAAGGAAACCAGTTCTCAACGCAATTGCAAACAACCTCCTTAACAAAATCGATATTTTTCTGATTTGACATTAAAAACTTGACAGTTCATGAGCCGCTACCTGGCAACTACTGTCAACAATGCAACTGAAACTCCACTGTCGCGGCGACCGGCATTTCAGTTGCATTGTTTTCAGTTGCATAGCTGTCAAGTTTTGACATGTCAGATCAGAAAAATACCGATTTTGTTAGGAGGTTGATTGCAATTGCGTTGAGAACTGGTTTCTTTTCAGTTTCTCCATGAGCGGAGGCCCTAGGAGAGGGCTGCCGGCAAGTATTCTAAACTAGTTATTCTAAAAAAATTTTTGATTTCAATACTATCGGTGTGCATTCAAACTCGTCCCCTGTAAAAATGATTTGCTTGTATTTAGTTGCGTTTTTCATGCATTGTGATTTTTTTGTCTATTTTCAAATACAGTTTTTGGAGTTTCTTTAGCCAACTCTAATATGACGAAATATTTTGCTGTGCTTTATAAAATGCATGCATGTGACCTATAGTATTTTAATAATATTTCAAATATTCTCTAATTTGTGTACAGTAGGTAGGTAGATTCTAATTGGTTTCATACTAACAAATAACCATGGACCAGCAAGTGTATGTTTTAAGTTTACCACTGAGTTCACCTTCAGCAAGCTTTGAGCATATAAGAATATTTGATCAGTCTGTATTAGCAGTTCCTTCGGCTTGCAAAATACAAACAGCAACACGGGAAACCGCCGAACCAAATTTACCACTAAAATAGTAATTAGTTGGCCAGTCCGACAATTTCATCGTCCGCTTCCCAGTCTCGACAGTAGATGAATCTTTGAATGGTCCGGAATTTACTGCTGAAACTGTTTAGTAGTTCAACCAAATATTCAGATTTCATAAACTATTTCCCAAGTTGGACGTTCACAGTACTTATCCCACTTTGTCATTTCTATGCATCGGGCGAGACAGGTTGCTACCTCGCGACTTCCAAGTAGTTAAGTTCTTACTCGTACGCTTGAAGTTTGAGTTCGTATTAAATCAAAGAGAACTGTCACAAGTTGAAAGAACATTACTGTAAGGAGAAATTCCCTGCATTTGATCATTTTGCTCGTTAGGATAAGACCTTGATTTGAACAACACTGACGGCGGCTTTCAGCGATCAAACTTGACTAAATAAACCTACAATTTGTAGATAACGGAGCAGCAGGTAACGCAATTAATACAACAATTTTTCTGGAGACATGAAATAGCTTAAATCCTTTCGTACTTTCTGTTAATACAAAAAAATATTACGATTAATTTATTGAAGTTTTAATCACATTGACATATATTATACTTCCATTGTTTTCAGGTTTCATTTGAAGAAATCCATATTAATTTTTAAAAGAACAACTTTATTTTTATAACTTTTGAAGATTATTCCCATCAATGTAATATATCATAGATATACAAAATAACACTGACAATCTAAGCGAAATTATGTACCTAAGCAAACAGGAAACAGAAAAAAAGAAAAAGTTAATGGTCGGAAGTGGGACACAAGCCTCTCGTTTAACCAGAACTTGCGCTTTTACCAATTCAGCCATTGCCATCTTCTAACAAACCGTTATAACTGTCAATCACATATTTTCAAATTGTAGGATTAATATTATTTTATAATAATAATAATAATAAATTTGGACAACTTATATAGCGCTGTTTTTGCGAAAAATCGCCTCAAGAGCGCTGTAATGATAAATCCATTTTAATTTTAACTTTTTTGTGTTATTATTTAATTCATGAAAAAATAAAATAAAATCATTTTTTTATTTATTATCGAGTACGGCTGTGTTCTGCTGCATAGACTCACAGCAGAACATGTTTATTTATTTTATTTTTATTTTATTTATGGATAAATTGTTATTTTTTTTTATATGTAATGTTACTCAGAAATTCAAATGTAACATTGTCGTAAAATAGCCAATTTGCGGCATTTCGTTTTTATGAGAGTTAAAAGGTTCCCATTAAACACCATTAAGTCCGATTCAGCCTTTGAACAAGTTGTGATCCGCAAAAGATGACAAATATCATATTGTTAAACATGTCAGCAGTTAGATAGAAACCTGAATCGAACATGGAATCGCTGTTTAATATTATTGATTTTTTTAATATTGTGATAAGTTAATAATATATATATTTTACAAAACTGTTGCTGTCACTGTTGCTGTCACCCCCCGAACAGTAAGCCAATGAGATAACTGCACCTCAGGCTGATCATGCATTATTAAATGGACCACTTTTATTTTTCTGCGATTGATAGCGGTCCAAAATTGGACCCCATTTTCCTACCATTCGTAAAACATTTATTGTAATTATTTAAAACATTTCCTTAGCCAGCCATTTATTTTGAAACGAAGCTATTGAAATTCTTTATTTATTATGACCATGTATGTCGCAAATCCGAACTACGTAGACTATTTTACAATGATGTTAAAAATATATTTTTTTAATATTTTTTCCCACCGAATTTTTGATCAGCTGTTTACGGTTACAATTAAGTCCTTTTTCCAAAAAAATGCACCTTTCATTATCAAGTATAACCACAAAAAACGTACAGAAATCAAAAATATTCTATGTTGACTCGAATAAGTACCCCTCACGGTAGTTTCAAAGTAAAAAACCCGCAGGATTCGCGCTGTTTATAAACTTTACGATTTTTTTTATTTATTTTTTTATAAATTCTACAGATATGAGATAAACGGTAAATTACAGATTAATTCATTGGCTATATAGCACTATAATAAATTTATGTGTTTCCATGTTAAAATCCGAAGGTTTGATAAATTTTTTTAATGTTGGCGAAAGATTTTAAAAATGATCTTCAGGGAAATCTCAAGCAATCGACGCAAATTTATTTATGTCGCGTGTTATTTTATTTATACATTGTGAAATTTGCATACTGAACGCTTGTTGATGGCGTTCAAATTAGGCAAATTTAAGGATTTTGGAGGATCCTAACTCCTGTAAGAATTAAGTTATTACAAAATTAAAAGCTTCATAAGGATATGCCAGTGGTCGATGACGATAATATTTTTTTTTTTCATTTGCACTAGGGTCAAAATCCATAGAGAACAAAGGGGAATAGGCCACTTGCATGGATTTTATAACGACTTGGAAAAAATCGTGTGGATAGATCTTTTTACTAAGATTTAAAATTTACAGTTTTTTTTATTTTTAAATAAATAAATCCATTATTTGGGCTCGTGACGTCACTACATGATAATGTCCCGTCTCCGAAAGTGTTCCTATTAATTTTGTAAAATTCCACACTGATTTATTTTTTTTATATGGCATCACTTTGATTTCGGGCGAATTTTTTAATTCGTTCACTAGAATTTATTGTTTGTTCTCTGCGAACTTATCATTTGGTTTGACTTTTTGACAGATGTAATGAAGAGAACCCCGTACATTTAATGTTGTCCGTACGTGTTTTAGAGGTATAATGGTTGTGGTGCTAATTTTAACAAAATCAAATTTTAGAATATTCTTATTATTATTATAATAATTTACAAGTACAAGTATATTACATTGGATTTAGTAATATAGACGTTGTACATTATAATGATTTATGAACAATCAGATGGATCGAAGAAAAAAATATTTATGAGATGTAATATTTTTGGTATGCCTCGTTATTCTCCTGTGCCCTTTCTTCTGGAAAACGTTATTTTTTTTTAATGATTTTCGAATTGTAATTATCGTTTTTTCGCACCTATAAAATTATGTCCCGTCTTTCCGGTTTATAAAAAATGGTCTGATTTTTCGGATTGAAATTTTGAAAACAACCAGGTTTACAAAAGTACGATTAAAAAGAAAATAATAATACAGAATGTCTTAGAATATTTGTCTCGACCGAAAAAAAAATTAAAATATGTGATGCAAGTGGCCACTATTCACTTGTTTGGACAAAACGCCGTCCGCCAATCGCCTAACCTAAAACGCCTTAAAACATTTAAAACTTGTGATCTTCGGTGGATACGAGTATCTGGGCAAGATATTACGCAAGCTGCCTGTAATGTTTCATAGTTTACAAATCTGTTGGGTACAGTAATGCTTGGAGTATTCGCGTGAATAAAATATTCCGGGGCGATCCCAATAGGGTTACAAGGGTTAAAATTGCCGATATGTAATTCGGAATTCTGACTGGGAAGGGTCGTAACCGTTATAAAATATGGAAATACTACACAACGGAAATCATTCCGAGACAGAACAAAGATCGTTAATTATGGAAATAATCCTTGTTTAGGATTTATGTATATGGGTATATTTATTTAATAATGGTACACCAACAGTATGTATGTACCTCAATATGTGTTTTGAATTAAAAAATGGAAATTATGAAACTTATTTATTTTGCAAAAACATTTAAAAACGTAGGCATATGTAAAGAACAACAAATCGGTAAAGAACGTTACAAGTAAAATAAGGCAACACGTAAATAAAAGGGTTGTGCGTGGGTGTGTAGCACGGGCGTAGCCAGGTTTTAGTTTCGGGGAGGGTTCAAGAAAATAAAACTACTGAAAGTGCAAAACTCGTGTCGGGGGGGGGGGGGGGGGGGGTATTGTCGGACTCTGAATTTGCGTTGAAAATTTTTATTTTCTATGTAACTACTTAATTTTTTTTTAAATACATAATAAACGTTAGTAGTACATATTAAAACATTTTAAGCAGTCAAATTATTCTAATAATCACATTTATGCTGACTGACTGTAACACTAATCATAATACACTAACACCTGTCTGTAACACTAATCCTGATATATGTTTATTTAACACTTGTTGCTAAGTAAAATAATAATTTCAAAGTACCACTGATTAGAAACGGAATTCCAAAAAAAATCAACCGCCTTCACCGAAAAAACGGATCTTAAAAGTTAAATTATTTTATTTCTTTCAGAGGTTCCCATTTATCTTTTTAGATACATAATATCATAATATCATGTTGAGATGTCAGTGTTACAAATAACATTCTCTTAACTCTACTTATTTTAATATTATTGATGTTGATATTTTAACTTTTCGGGGGGGGTTTGAACCCCCAAAACCCCCCCCCTGGCTACGCCCATTGGTGTAGGTACACGTAGTTAAAAGGTAACATGTGGGTATGTACATATGGATAAAAGGTAACCTTTTGGGACGTACCTAAATATGGATAAAAGGAAAGGTGTGGGTATATACACATAGTTAAGAGATAAAACGTGGTTATGTACACGTAGTTGAAAGGTAACATGTGGGTGTGTATATATGGATAAAAGGTAACCTTTTGGGACGTACATATGGATAAAAGGAAAGGTGTGGGTATATATGTACACATAGTTAAGAGATAAAACGTGGGTATGTACGCGTAGTTGAAAGGAAACATGTGGGTGTGTATATATGCATAAAAGGTAAGGTGTGGGTATATACACATAGTTAATAGATATCATGTGGGTATGTACACATAGTTAAAAGATAGCATTATGGGTGTGAATATATGGATAAAATGTAACCTTTTGGGACGTACATATGGATAAAAGGTAAGGTGTGGGTATATACACATAGTTAAAAGATAACTCATCGGAATGTACACGTAGTTAAAAGGTTACATATGAGTATGTATCCAGATAAAAGGTAAAATGTGTACACATAGTTAAAAGGTTACATGTGGGTATGTAACCGTAGTTAAAAGGTAAAATAAATACTTAATGCTTAAATTCGTTATAGACATGTGGAAAATATTCACAATTACTGCGAGGCAGTTATTTAACCTAGTAAGTCTTCCCAGGGGCATCAGAATTGTTAAGTTAGTTCTCCCCTGGGAAGAATAAGAAGCCTGTGTTGGCGGCCTTGCGTAAAAATTATCCGGGAATCCTATTATAAGATAATAGCCGGTAAATGCATTTAATCTTTTTTGAATTTTTTTACAAGTATATATAATATTATAAAAGTTAAATATAATAAATAAATTAATAGTGAAACCAGTCGCTTGTAAAACAGACGAACGGAGAAAGGAGAGAAATACAATATTTGCTGTAAAAGTGAATGGTGTAAGAAATTGAAAAAGCCTGGGGAAGACAAGGCACGATCAAGCTAATTAAATAGATACTTGGTATGTAAGATAAGATGCACTCTTATAAATGAAGGAAGGAGTGTGTGCTAAAACAGTGTTATGTGATGGTCTACCCTGTTTTCCTACCCCTGGAAAAAACGGCATTTAATTTTAATTTTATACGAAAATCGTACAAAAGTCCCAAATGCAATGGAGAGATAGGAGATGAATGGGGAGGAAGGTTGGGAAATACCTGACTATTCGAATCTGGTATCTAACACTTCTTTAACATGGTTAAAGCCATTTAAAACAAGGTACCGAATCACAATGGTGGTCTTTCATTAAAGCGATACCTAAAGTACCAACAACTTAGCAATATGGTTAATTCGTTAGTTAGTTAGAATAACTCTTGATCAGCAAAACTACCAGTATTTCTAAATTGTATATTTTTATAGCATTCATGAAAAATTACAATTTACAACAGAAAAGAGATTAAGAGTAATTTGTATTTAATCCGCAGCGCGAACCGTAATGTGAACCATCGCTCTGCGGAGATTGCGCAAATAAATTATTCCGACAGGGAAATTTATATTGGAGCCGGATTAATGAATTTCTAATATCCCGTAATGATGTTTTCTGCCGAGATTTGACGTAATACGGACTTTTGCTACTCGATAGGTCTACAAAGGATTCTGAGGAGTGTCAGAGTCTTCATTTAAATTGACATAAATTATAGCAGATTGACTAAATAAAAAAAGTCTTGATGGACCCGCGGTCTCACATCACGTTTGTATCTTAGCCAAATAACCGCCCAAATTCCCTCCAAATTTTGTTTCTCCAAAATAAGCCGAGTAAATCGCTAGTTAAAGTTTATAAGGTAGGTTTGTATTTATATGTCCCTTAACATCCTGTGTTTTTTTAATAAAACTTATTTGTTCAGGACAGGATCCGAACCCGCAACCTTTGGAGACTTATGTATCTCTACTGCTCGGACACAATATTTCAAATAGCTTGTCCACAACGAAGGGAAAACAATACTAATTGTCCTCACTCCTTATACCAGCAATGCCTTCTGTGTAGATTTGAATTTGCCACCGAATTAATGCTTGCCACCGCTTTTTGTTTTCTCACACTTGCCTGACATCATCGCCATCATTACAGGCGAATGTGAATCTTAGAAGAAGTCGTAGACTAGATAAGAGGTAGACTATCGATCGAGTGAACCAAATACTGGAGAGGGACCATGTCAAGAGATAGTAACAGAAGAGTAGATACGTATTTAAGAAAAGATGTATGAACATGGATGAACCAAGAACTGTGCCAAGACACTCGTTTGGCGGTCCTTCCTCTCTACCAACCCCTGTACTGAAACTGCGTGATTGTTAGTTTTTTAGTTAAGAGCGCCCCTACATCTTATTCTATCTAACAATAATTATTATAAGCAATAATTTTCAGCCTGAAACACTCATTTACATTGAAAAATCTTCAATTTCAATGTAAATGAGTGTTTCAGGCTGACAATTATTGCTTATAATAATTGTTACCCTTTGTGCTATGCATAAAAATCTTGTCTTAAACGTTAGTTTATAAATTAAAAATAATAATTATTCCATCTACTTGAGCGTCATATTCACACATCCTTCTATTTGCAGCTGAATTCAATCTTTTTTTTGACGTATCACTTTTATCAGGTGAAAATACACAAAGAATACATCTTAATCCTAGATTCACAAAAGTTTGATGTTGGTATGTAACTAAATAAGAATGATCAATGAATATATTGGGACAACAAACTATTCGTGTTTACTTTTATAATAATATCAGGAAAGATATTACACATTGCTCAGTTAATACATTCATTGTACTTCTGTTTTTTACTCTTATTATATTTACACTCACTGAATTTCTTTGTAAAATTTTACACTGAACAAACATACTGAAACTACATACCTTATTGGGTTTTACCTCCTTGTATCTTTCATATTCAGTTTATTATTTTATAAAATATACCTTCACCTACTATTATACTCCTGAACAATTTATCTATGACATACATGTAGCCTCATTGATAAACATATAGCCTTCTAGGCTTTAAAAAGTATTTAAATAAGTATACATGCTTGCATGGTTTTGTGTGCGGTTTTATGACAATTTTGTTTTTTAAAGTGCTATAATATTATAAAATATTTGTTCTCACAGGTGGAACTAAAAGCATGTACATATTATTTTTATGATTTTTCAATGGTGGCGGTAAGTTGTATTTTTTACCACCAGATTTATTGCTAGGTCCAGCAAACCAAGGTATTACAAACACCTTCCGTGTTAAATTCCAAATAACTCCAAGTTTGTACGACAACCACCTTGCTTAAGGTTTTATCTTTTCCCGCACCCTGCAGGGTTAGTAATGCAACACTCCAGTAACTAAGCCTCCTGCCACCCCCGCCCCCCGCTGCCTCCTGCCCACCCTGGCACCTCCTGCCGCCCATCCTGTGACGGGGAGGCTTTGCCGGAAAAGACAGCCTTCACCGTGTAGCCAGCTTTGAACACTAAACAAATTGCCCACCGCTGACACTTCCTCTGAATCAGATTTTGGTATAAGGTACCGAGGTAGTATTAAGTGTACTTAGGAAAAAGTGGTTGTTTTTCACGGCTTGACTCTATTTTATACGTTGCACGGTGTACATTAATCAATGTGTATATATGGCCCAATATTCTTCTTAATATTCATTAATGACATTGTAAATATATTTAAAGATGTACAAGTCCTACTTTTTGCAGATGATCTAAAATTGTTTAAAAAAATACGAAATATATATGATTGCCTAATTTTACAAGCTAATTTAGATGAATTTTTTAAATGGTGCGAACAAAATATGTTATTTTTGAATACTGAGAAATGTCAAGTAATACGATTTTCCAGAACTCATTCTCATATTTTACATGAATATAATTTTAATAATGTTAAATTAACACCAGTATTACAAATTCGCGACTTGGGAGTTATATTCGATTCAAACTTAACATTCACACCACATATAGATAATATAACTAATAAGGCTTTAAAGATTCTTGGCTTCCTTTGTAGAACCCTAACTGATTTTAAGTCCTTGGATTGCATGAAAACACTCTACATTTCATTAGTTAGATGTCAAGTTGAATATAATTCACCTATTTGGTCCCCTTTCTATAAAGTACACTCTAACAAAATAGAACGAGTTCAACACAAATTTCTTAGGTACTTAAATTTCAAACTCAAAATTCCAATAGAAAACATTAATTATTTAAGTTTAATGAATCGACTAAATTTAATTACGCTGTCTGACAGAAGAATCATTTCAGACCTAATTTTATTGTACAGAATTATGAACAACCTAATTGACAGCCCTGCCATCGTTTCTACTATTAAACTTCTTGTACCGACAAGGAATACTAGACAAAATATAACATTCTTTTGCAACACATACACAACTAACTATCAATCACACTCACTTACCAATAGGATGCATTATTTAGGCAACAAGTTTGGTGGTATTGTAGATGTATTTGCTGATTCCCTTTACATTCTAAAATGCAATTTAAACCAACACTTTGTTGAATCCTACAAATTATTGTAACATGGGTATAATATATTTAACGATTTGATTTGTTATTGAAATGTTTATATTATATTTTGTTCTATGTTATTGTTAAATATTACATTGTTTAAAATATTTCACGGTTTTCCACAAGAATATACAAGTGGTTTTTTTCTTTAAAAACTACTTGTATATTCTTAAAAGTTTTTTCACTTTTTATAACTTTTGGTATAAATTCTATGTATGTGTAATCCTAGATATATTAAATATTATTTTCTAATCTATGTAAAAGCCCCTACGGGCGTATAACAACAATAAATAAATAAATAAATAAATGTTTTGTAATAATTTAAATTGAATATAAAACTTTAAATTCTTCCCTTTTAATTACGTTAAAATTAATTAATCGGTTTTCACTGGTAACATTTTCAAAAACATAGCCTCCATGTTTATCATATAGCAAAAGCCGCAACTTAATATATTGTGTACAAATAATGTCTAAATGAATAAATAAATAACGGTCCATACATTTTTAAATTTTGAATTAAGGCCTCACATTTTTTTTTAAAATTTAAATTAAAACCTCACCTCTGCCGAAATGTAAATATCATGTTCCCCTGAATACTAGGCCTTACTAATTGTTGGGTTGTAAATTTAGAATATATTATATACATAGACCTTTTAAGTTTTATAACTAAAAAGTACATGTAGTTTTTGAAGACAATATAGCCGAAATGGAAAAGTAATTAAGTATATGGAATTACCCGGTTAGATAAAAATCGTAAATTAAGTTCTAAAAGTAATAAAAATGGTTCCGTCAATAACATGTTAAATGAATTGCAAATTTTACAGTGTTTCATTAAATGCTACGAATTTTGTAGAGAAATCTTTGCTCGTTTACGCTTTTACACCCTCGCTTTGAAAATTAATGTTATTTTCTAATATTGGTGCGCTCCCTCTAATATTCGAGCTTTCGAACTATATGGGCATCAGCCTAGCATGGTGGTCGAAAAATCCACAAATAATGTAAACATAATATGCAATGAATAAAGAAAAAATTTTAAAAAATTAAAAATAAAAATCAGTACTTAATTTTCTCATTCTATAGGGCCTTCACGGAGACTCAATAAAAGTAATTAATTTTAATATGAAAAATATTTTTTAATTAAATTAACTACACTGATTCAACCACTGTAATAAATATCAAGATACATCCGAAATAATGGTTCTAAAACGCTTTATTCCTTTATTTGGTGAAAATGAAGTAATTAATTCATAAAATGATGCCACAAAATAATTCTACAAAAAACTTTTGAAGAAGCAAATATTATTACAAACTGGTTGGGCATTTACACAATTCATAGCTACACTCACCTACATACATCTACAAATATCATAGACTCTGTGCTTGTAGTTTGATTGTCACAACATGTTCCTTACCTGTCCATCCCTACCATTTTACCCATCCTGTTATTTCGTTACCATAACCAATCAGTGTCGTCTATCGAAACTCGCCGTGAAAGCATACAATTTTACGCTCCCGCATTCTTTACCAGCATATCACAGTAAATACCGCGAATAATAATTATACAAGTTTATGAACAAAAGCCACCCATGAGAGAAGAGAAGTACCGCATGGTTCCAAAGTAAGTCCCTTCCTTCCTATCCCTTTATGTGCATTCATTTTTACTTGTGCAGTGGTCTATCATACATCTCAAAACACATTCAAGGTCCTTCGATATTTTAGTTGGATAATCATCGTTTTTCACTGTGGTGGATACAAAATTTTAATAAGTTTTTCCCATCTTACAAAAGCAATAACAATACAGATCTTCTCATTTGAATTACATGCCATCATGTTCAATCTACCTTATTACAAGTACCAATAGGGTCGACATTCGATTGGCTTTTGCAAAGTCGACTGAAACGTGTCGCCAATCATCCCCCCCATTAAGCAAGGCAGAAAGGGACTTAATACAAGGGAAGAAAATTAAAAGGCAGTTTGTCTTAATTCCAATGTCATATATCTTCCTTCGGGGGTTAATAAAGTCAGAGGAGAATATTTGGGTTCAATGTAACCGGGGATAGTTCGTTAATGGTACTATATTATAATTGTTACTGGTTACTAATAGTTACTTGTAACAAAGAACGGCGGAACTAATTGAAAAGGGACGCTAAACAATGGGAGCTCTCAACTAAATTTTAGGCGGAAAATTTCATTACATTTCTGATAGAGAGAAATTTTATTTGTGGTTTCAGCAGTGCTTATTAGTTTATTGTTTTAGATATTTGGTATTATTTGCGGTAACTGTGACATTAATTGACGGCATTCGTGTTTGAGGGGTAAGGCTATCGACTAGCGATACGGAGATAAATAATAATATTATAAGGTATGATCACACGGATGGCATTTCTAAGGTGTCACTTACAATATAAAATACAATCATATTTTAATGAAAACGGGCACTTAAATGGAATGAAAGCAATAACGTTGTGATCAAAACGGTTTCTTTCATATTTATTTCATAATTATTTGAAAGTCACTATAATATTGCATAAGAAAGATTCGCTCTAATGTAATCGCTTATAAATCTTTGTTTTTTTCATAAAGTTATTTTTTACACATACATATTAAAAAAAAACCTTAAGGACATATATTTTTTTAATTTTACCTATTGTTGAAAATGGTATGAACTAATGATATAATGAATGATAACATTTTGTCTTATCTCTCAACACTTTGTTGTTAATTCATATATTTTTATCATTTATTATTTTCTCTGTTTATCATTTTATTTTTAAATTTTATTATTTTGCTTTTACTTAACTGTTTTGTATGACCGATATTTGCGTGTGTTATTTTTATTAAATTGTGAAATTATTAACCCCGATACAGGCGAACGCTAGTGGGGTTAATAATTACATACTAAAAATATATGTGTATAAATTGTGAAGAAGCAATAAATAAATAAATAAATATTTGCGGCACGTTCCAGAGTGGAAGATAATCTCAGTATCGCCCTGAATTGAAACGTTGCTCGAAATTGCCTTTGCCACAATGACGTTATATAAATACACTCGCCATAGTCTCACATAGTCGCAAAATAATGTGGCTAGTAAGAAACACTCTTTTGTTTTCAGCGGTTTTCGGTAATTTCTTAATTCATAAGTTATTCATGTATTAAAAAGATATGCTACTTCCACATCGAAGCCAAACTTCCAACTCTAACTTCCAATGCACGAACTACCCTTCTACACAATCGTCCGAAAGTGTGAAGTTGGAAGTTGGCCTCAGTGTGGCCGTACCATAAGACAATCAAAGAATGTGTGTTTTTTCTCTAATGACGTACAAAATTGTCGGACGGGGAACATGAAAATTAAATTGTATTGCTTATAATAATCGTTGATAATTAGTAATTTGTGTGTACATATAAATGAAATGTTATTTCTTCACTTTTACTACTGTTTGCCGTGTAATGGAAACATTTTCTCATCACACAGGAGGGCATTTTGGCGCTTTTTAAATGCAATTTTCCTACTGGTAAGACACCTTACTCGACGAGTGACAGTTTAGTACTAAAGTAATAGAGATCGAGACCAGTGCAATTGTCTTGCTTTTGGCTTCCCACTTTCAGATTTATACCCCGCGTCTACAATAGTATATAAAATCTTTGTTTTGCCGTGTTAGATCTGAATAGTCAGGTTCTTTTCACCTTCCTCTTCCCCCATCTTTTTACATTCCCACACTACCTTCAGCCTCACAACGTACCCCAACTGGGGTTGCCATAGCCTCACAGGATCCAAGCAGTTTAAAACAGTTGGAACTCTCTTGCAGTATTCAAATAATAAAAATATATGTATTAGGTACTTGGTACCGGAGAAAACATAAACATAGAAAAAATATAAATACAAGGACAAAAAATTGCTTGAACTCGTTGTGTAAATTCTTAAACTAACTGGATATTGAGTCGTTTATAAAAACGAGTAGGTATAACAGAACAAATTCGTATTACCATGCTGTAGAAGCGAAAGTCCAAAACACGGTAGTGTCCATCGAATGATAAGTTAATGTTGGTAAGTTTTAATTATAATAAGGAAATTTTCATTCAATCCTTAGAGACTATTCATTGGAATGGAATATAACCAAAAAGCTGACCAGATGATATTAAACTTAAAAAAATCTATTGATGAAGTTGTTCCAGAACAGAAGATACATAAAAGAAACAATAATAAATGGAACACAAGCGAACTACGTACGATGCAGCACGATAGAGACTTTTTTAAAAAGAGCATGCCTTACTAATAGTATTACGGATTGGGATAACTACAAAAAAGCGAGAAACAAATACTCCAAAGACATAAAAAGAACGCATAATGAGTACATAAAAAATAAAATAAACTCAGAAGAAGGGGATCCCAAAAAAATTTGGAAAAGCATAAAAGAATTAGTACGTGGCGAAAACAAAGACGACATAAAAATTGTAAACTTTCCAAAAGAGATAAACGAAGAAAACATGGCTAATAACTTTAATAAATATTTTATTGAAAGTATCATTCAAATTAACAAATTAATACCCAACATTGCTGTTAACCCCACAAATGATAATTTCGACCCAAACAAAGAATCATTGGTCTTCAGAAAAATAAATGCAGAATATTTATTTAACATTTTAAACAAAATAAAATCAAAGAATAGTTCAGATGGATTAACTATTAGTAAAATAAGAGATGCTTTTCCAGTAATTGGATCTACTCTATTAAATATTATCAATGAGACGATTGAAGAAGGAAAATTTCCACAGTCATGTAAAATATCTACCATTATACCGGTTCCAAAGGTAAAAAATACCAGAAAATGTGAAGAATTTCGACCAATCAACACCTTACCAAAATATGAGCAGATTCTTGAAGTTATAATAAAAGAACAAATTTTGCAATATCTAGATAAACACGATATTTTATACCAAGAGCAATCAGGGTTCAGATCTAATAACTCATGTGAAACAGCATTAAACGTAATTGTCGAAGAATGGAAGGAAGGAATGAATAATAATAAATTTATCTTAGCAATATTTTTGGATTTTCAAAGGGCATTCGAAACTATAGACCGAGACATACTAATAAGAAAGCTTAAAGAAATTGGTTTCTCATCTGTAGCCATTAAATTAATACAAGAGTATTTGAGAGACAGAAAGCAGGAAACAAAAATAAATAATCAATTTTCAAAACCAATGGAAAATAAGTTAGGAGTACCACAGGGATCGGTCCTTGGACCTCTATTGTTCATACTCTATATTAATGACATGGTGAAAATATTTTCAAAATGCAAAGTACGACTTTTTGCCGATGATACACTAATATACTTAATTGGAGATAACTATGAAGAACTAATACACATTTTAAATAATGAACTAAATGATGTATCGAGATGGCTAAAAATAAATAAGCTTAAATTAAATACAAAAAAAACAAAATGTATGGTGATCGGATACAAGAAGACATCCAGTGAAAGCAAAATTAAAATTGATGGTGAAATTATTGAAAATGTTACTGAAATGAAATACTTAGGAGTTATATTAGATTCCAAACTAAACTTCAATAGACATGCTGAATACACCCAAAAGAAAATTGGAAAAAAGATATCTTTTTTTGGAAGAATTCGGCCAAAAATTTCTAGAAAAACTGCAATCACCATATACAATTCAATTATTGCTCCACACTTCAACTACTGCTCAAGTATACTTTTCCTATGTAACGAAAGAGTACAAAATAAGTTACAAATTCTCCAAAACAGGGCTATGAGAATAATTCTCCGACGAAACAGATTTTCAAAAATAATTAAAATGTTAAAGGAACTAAATTGGTTGACCGTGAAACAGATGCTGACCTTGAACACGATGGTATTTATCCACAAAATATTGAACAACACGTTACCAAAATACTTCTCAAATAAAATTGTATACAATAAAGACATTCACAGATATAACACAAGGACGTGCAAGGAAATTAGGCTACAAAAAAAGGACAAAGCGAATACGCAGAACAGTCTACTGTACAAGGGAATGAAGTTGTATAACACACTACCAGAAACTTTAAAGTCCACACCAATTGGAAAGTTCAAGATGTATTGTAGGAGCTACATAAAACTTGAAAAAATATAGTGAATATGAAATATTTTAATCAATTAGAAATTTGTAAACTTCAATGTACAAATTACTAAAATAAAAAATTTATTATTATTTTTTTTTTTCAATAAACTTGTAATGAACTAATAAAGCATAAAGTGGTTATTTATGCGCGGCAGGAGGCCGAAAGTAGAGATTTTTTTCCTGGAAATACATTTTAATTTATTAACAAAATTTGTGTACCTACTCGTACATGTTGTTGTAACTTTTAACTTCATTCTGAGATTTAAGGAGATCTAATCCAGAGATATTGTGCTCACCGTTAAACGTCTTTTTTAGGGAACCTCCCGGAGATCGCTAAAAGCAACTTTACAAATCATTTTCTTGTAAATACAGTTGATTAATAAATTTTAAAAAATTTCAGGAAAAAAATCCTTGAAAAATAGTTTTTTCGGTTTCCTGTTTGCGTATGATCCCTTGAGTTAACAATTTATAGAAACCAGTACTCTGTCGAGCACTTCTTAATTATTGATGATTTGAACCCGGTTCATTAATTGGTAAGAAGTAGTGTTCATTTACTTTGAAAAATTACCAGAATTCTTTTTGATAGATGTGAGTGAGAGATCGTTTTTGAACTCAAACAAACTGTCGTTATAAACATTTTAATCAATAAATATTCTAAAAGAAATTGTACTACAATGTGTATGCCGCTAAAACTTAGAAACGAATCCCGGTAAGAAGGTTCCCGTTTTTACCTAAATATCGTGCTTTTGCAGATTTAAAAACAGTCCAGAACATTCGTTAGTATTCACCATTCCACAACATTCTTGAACATTCTGGAATGTTGTGGAATGTTCGGGAATAGTCTGGAATGTTGGGGAAATTCCGGAACTTTCCAGATCATTGTGGAACATTCCAGAACACTCTGGAATATTGTGGAATGATCTAGAACATTGTGGACCAATCGAAACCTTTTTTGTGTGAGACTACCATTGGTAGGGGTACCTTTATAAAACAAGATCCGTCGTGGATTTCACGAACCACGGTCCACGGCTTTTATTACAATTGTGTGAAATGTTATAATTATTTGAAAGTGTCTTTTTTAAATGTCAATACGAACACTACTTAAATCATATATCTCAGAGTAATGGCAAAAGGAGGCTTCTAAGAGTACACATCAGCTTGTATCAGAAAATAGACAAGAATTATAACTCTTTTGATGTCGGTGTTCTGTGTTCAAAAATACCCCAAAAAGCATGGGATAATAATGGTACAAATAATAATGACTTCGTTGTTTGAAAAACATTGTACAAGCTGTGTTTGAAAATATTTTTCCAATATTTCTCAATGCCATTGTAGATGCGATGAAAATTTTTAAAATATTTTATCATTTTCTCAGTATTTAGCTGGAGAACTTCTATTAAAGGAGTAAAAATAATGCCAGAAAAATAAATGCCAGATTGTAACGAAATGGAAGATTGACTGATCTTAAAAAATGTCTATTCTTCATTCATTTTTTATTCTGCAACAGGTAGGACAATAAAAATAACATTTTTTGGGAACAAAAGGAAGGAAAATGTTCAATTCGCTAAGTAAAGCGGACCATTATTATAATCTTGGAGGAGAGCAAAGCTCTGGCAATGTTGAGGACCTGGATTCATTTCCAAGATGCGACCGAATCTTTTTCTAATTTTTCTGATTAACATTTTTTGTTTGATTTTGAGATGATTTAGTCTTAAATGATTAAATAATATCATATTCCCTCCAAGATTATTAAATTTCAGAATACGTAACTACTCTTAAAAATATTTCATTTTCATTAGAAAAAACTTTTCCAGAGTTTTCCGCTTTAGGTACTATCCAAATTATATAACAAGAATAATACCAAAATAAATCTCTTTTTAGTCTCAATCTAAGTTAAAAGAAAATATTTATTTAGGATCAAATCTAAAAATGGAAATTATAATATGTTAGTTACGTTTACCGAACTACGGTTTTTTAGTTTTTTATTATTTTTTTGTTTTAATTTTCACTTCACAGGAGCTATCCAAGACAGGGGGGTACTACATCGCCAACTGGTTGGGTAGCGTTGTGAGATGGATTAAGGCATGGACTGTAGGAAGGGGTTAATAAGTGCGGGTCTTGAAAAGCCCAGATTATACAAAGGAGAAAAAATAAACGCCGGTAGCACATTCCAAATGCGAGTCAACTTCCACAAAAACGAGTCGAAGAAACGACCCATTATCATGAAGCCAAAATCACCCGTATACCGGAGCACAGGGAATCAATGCGGCAAGCTCCTGCGAACAGACTCCGTTAAAAAACCTTTAGAACAGATTCAGCATGCCTACATGCGTCTGTGAGATGGTCAGACCAGTCCCTATAGCTGGGTCGGTCAATTGAGTTTTTATTGGCAAGGGCGCTCCGTGAAATTGCACCAGACGGTAACTGATCTCCCTCTTTCCCGAAATCAAACGCTTGGGTTTCTGAGACATTGAAACTAACCAGGTTGGGATACCCCGGGCATGAACCGTCAAGCAGTCAACCTTTAATCTCGAAACTTCCCTAGCTGTTCTGTTGAGGGCTTATCAAAAATATAACATTCGTGAATGGTGCTGACTTCAGCTTAGCAATGATTTGCATATTCAACGAGATTGTTGATGTGAAATAAAAACAGCATCGGCGAAGTAGTGGAGAGGAAGAAGGTCTGCGTTGTTCTTCTTTTTAAGTCCGTAGTTTAACTAATAAATTACTATGTCGTATGGATACCAAATTTAGCTGAAATTACTAAAACTTATTTACATGCATTTATTTCAACAACCGAGCCATAGAAAATGATTTGAAAAAATTTATGGCTTGGAGTAAAATTTTAAAAATTATTCTCGTTGGACAATCTGTTCAAATAAAATATGAATAATAATAAATATTATTAATTATTATCTACGTACAAATAAATTATTTGACTCTTCGTTTTCGGAAAAATAAATGGAAATATTAACCAGACGAGTTCAGTGATGTTGTACAATATAAAATAAATACTTTCTAATTGCTTTCATAACTTTTAATGAAGCTTCTGAATTTGGTTATTTGATTTCCTGAAGGTGGATAGTTAATAATAAATAAATTGATTACCTGATATTATTTGAATAAATACTTCTTAAATGCAAAATTCTGGTTTAATGAAACACGCTTTTTACGATTTTTTTTTGGATTATTTAGGTAAGTAGTGTGCAATCCTAAACCGTTTGGTGGGTAACTCTGAGGGGGAGGGGTAAACGGCGGATACTACCTGTGGGGGCGTGTAAATAGCCCCTGACACGAGGGAGATGACTACCCTATGTAAATTAACGAAAATTGAATTCTTCCCTATGTGACACAAAAACAGTTGACCCAGCAATTCCAAAATCTCAAGTGAAAACAGAACAATACTCACTCAGAGAATGCAGCTCTTGTATGATGTCCAGCACAAAAGACACTTCTTTTCACTCAAAATATCAAGGCGATATTGCATAATCTTAACAGATGTTTCGCACGGCAAGGAAGTTTCAACAATGAAAAAATAAATCTGCCCATCAATAATATGTGCCAAATCCTAGGCACAACAATAATTCACTCACTGGGTGAACCATTTAATAATGACTGACCAGGAGTGACATCTGTTGGTTTTGACTCACACTCCCGTCGGAAGCAATTGCCTGATTCACAGATGTAAGGAAATGCATGAATATACCGAATCTCAAGCCACATAGGTAAATTCAATACAATACAAAAACCATAGATGGCGCCCTCATGGTCTCATAGCATAAATCATTAATTGATTAAGAAAATGGATACAAATATATTTATGGCGCGTATCCATATTCCCCGCCTTGGAAGTTCGTAGAGTTTACAAAAGAAAGAGTATAAAAATACAAATGAAACAAGAAATGAAATAGAAATAAAGTGACTGTATTCACCGGTAATATTCAGGAATGACACGAATTGGAAATTCGCAGAATCTCACAAAATAAAGAAAAATAACTAAAAAATACAATGTAATAAAGTTCAATTGACCAAGATAACGGATATTAAGTAATGCCATGTCTGGGTCAGAGATCATTGAAATAATGACTAAAAAACAAAAAATAAATAAATAAAAATAGATAAAATATAAAATTATTGCGTTGGAATGGGATATAATTTGACAACCGGACGTTTAAAAGAACCAAATCGTGTCTTTACCGTCGCAACGCGAATAATTCTATCAGTACCAGAATTAACCATTATCTGAATACAAGAATGACACACATGGCCACGCCGAGAAATAAAACGGCTGAAAGCATTTGAAGTTAGGTCAAAGACCAACTCAATATGAATGGCCTTGGTTACAAGGCACACAAAAAAAAATATATATATGCCTTTTGTGAAAGTTGTCCTCTCAGACGAGCAAGCGTGATACAGAGGGGACCTGCGTAATCTACACTGGTGTGAACGAAAGCCCTTGCTTCTACAACACGACATGAAGGTAAAGCTGCCATTTTCAGTGTAGGATGCGATGGATTTAAGCGGAAGCAGCAATTGCATTTCCGCACTTTTGCCCTAATAACAGTCCTGGCATCTAATATCCAATAGCGCTGCCGTAAGATGGACATAAGAAGTCCTGGGCCTGTATGACAGTTCACGACATGAAAGTGAGCGATGATCAGATCGACAACACAGTCATGTTTGGGAAGTAAAACCGGATGTTTAACCTCGAAAGGTAAATCCGATTTAGAAAGCCGCCCCCCAATACGTAACAGATTATCTCCATCAAGAAATAGAGATAAACTCTGAAGTCTTTTGGAATGAAATTTGCCTTTCTGGAGTGCAGCAATATCTCCTGCAAAATGAATACTCTGCACAGCACGAATCACAGCCTTTTCAGCAGTCATAAGATTATTGACCGTTCCAGAGGAAAGTGATATCTTTTTTATGAATCGGAGGACATAAACTACTATCCTTAAAGGTTTATCCCAAGTGGATATACGCTGAGCCAGTTCACTCAGGACCGATTTTTCACCCTGAAATGTTGCAATGAGCACATTAGCTTTGTGTTCAGGCATTTCACCAGTATTGGTAGGGTGAAACGGTTTTAATGGCCATTCCAAAGGTGGGCTGCGAATCCATGATGGGCCGTTCCACCATAAATCATGTGAAACGAGTTGGGAAGGAAGCAAGCCACGAGAAAGGCAGTCGCTCGGGTTTTCTCTAACGGCGACATGATAAAACTTCTCAGGAGGCAAATTCTCCTGACATTGAGCCACGTGATTACTAACAAACACCGACCATCGATGTGGCGACGAATGTATACATGAAAGCGCAATGCTAGAATCTGAAAACGCATATGTTCCTGCAATAGGAAGACGCTCAGAATAATTATCTTGAACCGTCCGTATTAATTTGGACATCAATACTGCGGCACAGAGCTCCAAACGAGCGAGGGTCGTCACTTTGGTGGGAGAAACCTTTTAATTTGGGCACAATAATCTCACTGTAATTTTCCCAAACAGATCAGTGGTATGCAAATAAATCACACTGCCGTAACCATTCATGCTTGCATCGCAGAAAGCAACAACGAGCACCGTACTGTCTTTCAGGACACCAACATGGCGAGGGATTTTCATCATTGAAATTAGAGGAAATTGCTGTGTAAGCGCCGAAAACCAATGAATAACACTATCAGGGGGTGTATCATCCCAACCAATGTTGCACAGCCATAGCTCTTTGATAAGTAATTTAGCGTACAGAATGACAGGGGCGACCAAGCCGAGGACATCAAATAAGCGGGCGACTATGGAGAGTATGCTCCGCTTTGTGCACTTCTCCTGAACATAAGATGTCGTAAAGAAGAAGCTGTCATCAGCTGGTTCCCACGAAAGGCCCAACACCTTAGAGGTATTGTTAGAACCAACAGTGAAGTCCACCGCACTGCGGTGAAAATCTGGAAGGTTTTCAAGTACAACTTGAGAACTAGTAGTCCATTTGACCAAATCAAAGGCACCGGACTTGAATAACGAGATTAATTCTCGAGAAAGACGTACGGCGCTGGACTCATCTGCAATAGAATAGACCAGGTTGTCCACATACAACTTGAACTCTGCCACATTGGCAGTATACGGGAAATGTGGTCTCATATCTTTGGCTAACTGACGAAAGTCAAATAAAAACATAAACCAATCAGTTTGCAAATTGAGACCAGTATGCAAGATGTCATTTAGTGACAGCCCTGTATATGTCTTAGCGCTAGCGTCCAGCACAATCCTAGGCATAGGATTATCAGGACGAATGGCGGCATGATGGATGTAATATCCATCATCTGCAATTTCAGACCTACTACAGAATACTAAGAACCTCATATCACCTTTGATTATACAGTGATTAGGCAGTTTATTTGTGATACTATCAACGACAAGTGCGTGTATATGACATTTATTATTTGAATACACGCGCGACTCAATGTCTAAATAGACGTCACTGAAGATTGGTCGTGAAGCTGAACCAATTTCTTTGACAAAAGAATTGCTCAAAGGAATTATTGGTAAATTCAGTGACTTACAACAATTTATCGTAATCAAATTATTTTGAGAGCCATTATCAATTAGGCACCGAACAATAACTTTATTTCCGTTTTTAAGCTTCGCGTATACTTGTGCGGTCGAAAGTAAAATAGAAGAGTTCGGTGTTACTTTGGCAGAAAGCGAACACGAAGAATTGACATTCGCAGTCCCCTCCACTTGCTTATCACCAATGCCAGTTCCATTGATGCTGGATGACACTGGAGGGGGGACTGACGGTTCTTCACTAGTAGGTACTTGCGACATTTGTACATGAGTATTGGTTTTCATATTATTCACACTGCCAAAATGTAAGAATGTATGATGACGTTTATTGCACAAATCACAAACTAACCCCGATTTGCATGACTTGATTGTATGTGAACCACTAAGGCAATTTACACAGGCATTTTTCGATTTTATAAATTCAAATCGAGCCTGTGGGGAACTCATACATTTAAACTTTGAGCAAACGTTGACTAAATGATCAGTTTTGTTACAACACATACAAGATTCCAAGGGCATACTCTGAGTCGAGAATGTACGTGCCGAGGCTAGTATCAGGTTACGAGTTCGTTTGACCGGTAAAAACAGATCCACAAAGGCATTCAATGATTCAAATTCCGGTTGAAACCCTGGATTTAAAGTCAACTGACAATAATTAATATCGTCAATAATGTTTTCAAACTGAATGTACATTTCATCTATTAATCCGGTCTGATCTATGAAAGTTTCATTATTCCTAAAATCGAAATCAGAGACATTTTTTGACAAGTTAAATAGATCATTAATACGTGAAAAAAGTTTTTCCTTTTTCGCTGTTAATGAAATAAGCATTCGATCATATTGATCATTTGAAATTTCTTCCGTAATTCTTGGCATTTTTTATATATGCGAAAAGATTACCACAAAATTTTACAATAATGTTACAATGTTAATAATTAATTAATAATAATGCTGCGAATAATTGTCCAAAATTACGACAATCCCGCGAACAATGTTAACAATTAATTAATAATAATAATGTTGCGAATAATTATCCAAAATTACGATAATTCTGCGAACATCCAAATATGTCATCCACAAGCAAAAACAAGACCAGCTATAGTTCTCAAAAAATGAGAGGTACTTCAAATTTACCAAAAAAAATACGTAAGTTCGAACATCCATGTAATATCAGCTATAATCTCGAATTGAATGAATAATCCAGGCTACGAAGGACCATTAAATATGAATAATCCAGGCTACGAAGGACCATTAAATATGTGGGGGCGTGTAAATAGCCCCTGACACGAGGGAGATGACTACCCTATGTAAATTAACGAAAATTGAATTCTTCCCTATGTGACACAAAAACAGTTGACCCAGCAATTCCAAAATCTCAAGTGAAAACAGAACAATACTCACTCAGAGAATGCAGCTCTTGTATGATGTCCAGCACAAAAGACACTTCTTTTCACTCAAAATATCAAGGCGATATTGCATAATTTTAACAGATGTTTCGCACAGCAAGGAAGTTTCAACAATGAAAAAATAAATCTGCCCATCAATAATATGTGCCAAATCCTAGGCACAACAATAATTCACTCACTGGGTGAACCATTTAATAATGACTGACCAGGAGTGACATCTGTTGGTTTTGACTCACACTCCCGTCGGAAGCAATTGCCTGATTCACAGAGGTAAGGAAATGCATGAATATACCGAATCTCAAGCCACATAGGTAAATTCAATACAACACAAAAACCATGATGGCGCCCTCATGGTCTCATAGCATAAATCATTAATTGATTAAGAAAATGGATACAAATATATTTATGGCACGTATCCACTACCGTTAATTTTACCTGTGATTTGGTGTCCAATAATGATACTATTGTGAAACAGCGACCTTCAATGCCAGAAGGCATAAACTGACTACTCAAGCGCCCATGGGTGTCCTTTGCAGTCATCCCTACTTATTAAAATTAGGTCAGTTGCATTCGATCAACCGAGAAATGTACTGAAAAAAATACGGGTTGAAATTGATTGCGAAAATAAATTCAAACACTGTCACTTTTCAAGCACTAAATCAAAACCTTCATCGATAAATTTACGATAACGATTATTTTTTGTATGAATACCAATATCCAATATAGAAGGCTGAAAACTTTGGCCGCAGGTTGGCCAAGCCTGAATTATATACTCATTGTCTCCATACAACTTATAGCTATTACTTCTTTTACCAAATTTGAAATCCCCAGTATCAAACTAATATTGATCGTATTGACACATCCAAGAAACATTTACCAAAGATCTTTCCCGTCGCTTTATAATCATCAATTTAATCCAATGCTCTTTATAAAAGTAGAAAATCACTGAAGCATTATATTTATACAAAATTGTGAACTGTATTGTCGACTCATCGTATCGATTATAAAGAAATGCACTCCGTTGCCCTGAATTCCACTTTAGGTCAAATGATTTATTCAGAATACCACATTGTATGTCTAGACATGCGCAAAATTCATTAATGGGCCATCTGTAAAACATTCAACACCCTGCGACAGAGGTGCTCAAACTTGAACTGCTGGTGATCTACCTCAATATTATTAGACTCTAATAATATTTTTCTTTCGAAATGTGTCAGCAGATGAATCCACAACTAGAATTTTACATTCTGAACACAAAAGTGTTTTAAATTAAATCTGTATGCGGCGAATTAAAACTACACTCAGAAAATGAAAATGTTTTTTTTTTATTCTGGCAGCACATGCATAGTTTGCAACAAAAATTTTATAACTGCACTTCGAATAAGTCTGATAAAATACTCCTTCAAAATATATGTCTGATAAAAATGTGAATAGATACTGTTTACATCGGCAAATTTTTCTCGAGATCGATTCAAAAAGCACTCGCGATCGATCGGTCGATCGCCAGTGCATTTTTCCGTTTGAGCACCCCTGCCCTACGAGATGAAGACATTTTCAACTAAAGATACCTTGAAAATATGTAAAAACATACTGGCTCAATGCAAAAGCCTGTTCATCTTTTTAGTTGTACGCCACATATACATTCAATTACTACTAAAATCTTCATTTTTGGACAAAAATTTAATTACATACTATCACTGGACCAGTTAGACAAGCACCAAAAAAACATAAAATTCCGACGGTAAATACAAACTTTGGACAAATACCAGTCAATAAAAGCACTCAACGATTGACACTCAATACAGAAAATGAGGGAAATGAAAAAAAAAACGAAATTAAAAAATGGTTTTGTTTGGTTCTGAAACAGTTTTTTTAAAACTAAATCCACATTCCCCAAGTACTTCATCGGCCATTTATTCCTTTATCTTCCTCAAAAAGTCCCTGCAAAGAAAAGAAGAAGATGTTTCCTACCTACATGGAAAAAATCAACAACATTGCCACCAAAGTTTTTAAATTACCTTCTTGGGCAGTTGAAGAATCGAAGTGACATTGATCACAGCTCGCTATAGAAATATCGCAATTAATCGTATAAAGTTCATAGTTTATAAAACCAAAGTGTCGGTATTTGATACCTGGTGTTGTGACACTCTTATTGGAAGCTGCCAGTACCAGGATCGGTCCTGAAGCAGTGGAGGAAGCCATCAAAGGTAAACTATTTCTTTTATCACCCAATTCCTGTGATCGATATTTTAAAACACAGTCAATTGTCTTTTACTTGTCAAAAATCGGATATACAGTTCTCATCGTCTCGTGTCGCGGCATCGGTCGTGACAGGTTTAAAGAACAAAAAAGTAAAAATTATAAAAAATGTATGTCGTAATGGAATGAAGACTTTATGAGATATCGTACTTTATTTTATTTCAATTTATTATTATCTTTTTACTGAATTGTATTAAATTGCAAAGTGGGAGGCTCAACATGGGCAAAGAGCCCATATGATCGTGGGATATTTGAAAATAAAAATACATCAATTAAAAAATATACAAAATTTATGAAAAAATTGGTATACATACATGAATATAATACATGACATGTCTTATATTAATTTATCTTATAAATAACTGTTTGATTCCTTAACGTAATTATTAAAATGGAAGAACCACAAGGCATTTTAAGTGAAAATTTTAAACAAGCATTGAGTCAGATAGCGCTTTAGAAATAAAACTTCATAACATTTTCTATCACAACCCTAAAATGTATTCATGTCTTTTATAAATGGAAAAGAAATATGATAAGAACTCACCATGTAATCCAAGTACCGAGATGTGATGTAGAGTCAACAGAGCCACTCCCACGAGGGTGGGATGTCGAAGCAACGACTTCTGGTGAATCGAAAGTCTCTTCTGAAGCACCATTATCAACCACTTTTTGCTTCACTTTTTCACTTAGTTTATCAGTTTTGCCTCCAGTTTGACCATTACGGTCAACTTTATCATGGTATTTATTTTACTAAAGGTTGACTATTCTTATTTGCAGTCAAACAAAATAATGTTAGTTTAGGATGGGTCAGTCAACATTTACTCAAATGTGATTGAAATTTTTAATAATTATATCATTTGGGGTTTTTCGCGAGAGTTTTTTTTAAGGTTGAAATTTTATTATTACAAAAAAATCTGAAATGAATATCTTACTAATGTACCTACCTACTTTCTCGTGTTTTATCCTCATTGTTCGACGTGTATTATGTTTGTAAAAGCCCTACGGATGTTCAATAAGTAAAAAAAAGAAGCCGTAGGAACAAGCCAATACATTTTCATTAATCAAGCTCGAAAACTTTCTGCCTATTCCAAGGTGACACGTTTCCGCGATATTTGAGCTATTTACCGGCGCATGTTTTACAAAGAAAAGTTTTATAAATAAGTAAAATAGGTTTAAATAAATAAATAAATAAATTTAAAATTTTTTCATAAATATTCATTATTTATAGAATATCTACTTAGTATTAACCACGTTTTTGTTTATAAAAAAAAACCGATATGTTTTATAAGCGGCCTGACGGTCTCCGTGGTCTCGTAGTAAGACTCTCAACTCACAATCCGAAGGTCGCGGGTTCGAAACCAGCGTGCGTAAATAAATTTTATTCGATTAATTTGTAGTATTTCACAAGTAATTAATTCCCCGACGAAGATGGGGAAGTAACTGGATATTCAGATCTGGTCACCAAACATGGCTAAAGCTATTTCAAGCAACGTTTCAACTCTGAATGGTGGTCTTACACCAAGGCGATACTGATAGTATCTTCAATTCTGGAACGTGCCGCAAATATACTATATATTGTTTTAAATTAATTCATTGTGAAATAACAAAAAATTATTTACAAACGCCGGGATTCGATCCCGCGACTTACCCCTCGACCATGGAGGTTGTCGTATCTTCTAGTAAACATGTGTCTATCGGAATTAACCTGCCAGGTGTAACTGTAACTATTTGTAAAAAATAAAATTGGACAGAACCTAAGAACTTATAATAATTTGTACGGTACCGTTGAGGTGATGTTTTGCAAAAACGGCACTGTACAAAATATGCAATTATTATTAAGAAGAATTGTTTTTCAATTTAAACTGTTAAAAGCAAAAAGAGAAATGTTTGTGAATTAATAATATGGTGTACTGCAATTTATTTTATGCAAATGGCTGTTTCCAACTAAGCTTGGTTTATGACAAAGAAACTATTGAGGGTCGAAAATTATTACAAATGCAAAGTAGTAGATTTATTTATCAAAAGGAAAGTTTGCGAAAGAAACGCGAATTGGAAAATGAAACAATGAACTAGCGAAACGCTTTTTTTATTTTGGTACTTTGTGTTGAAAGAATAAATAATCAGTAACTCACCGGCTCACGTACTTCAAGAAATTTCAATAAAACTAAATATTTTGCTCTCGGACAAGTTTTGTCTCTGAGTAAAAAATAAAATTTGTAATAGGTATTTATTTGTAAAAAGACGACCGCTGTTGTTTGATGTTAATATACTAACTTCCCGTCGAAATAAATTATTCTGAAAATAATATTCTGATCGAAAAAATTCACAAAGTTTCAGTTATTTTGATATCCAAAATATCAAATATAAACATTTTTCAGAATACCGTATAAGAGTGTGCCACAAACTAGTGAAACTGTAGCAACATTCCATTGAGGTATTAGTGGGGGGTGGAAATATTATAATAAGTAGATTTTTGAGAATCTTTTTTATTACATTAGTTCCACACAGGAGGCTCTGAGGAAAATAATTTCCCTCAGGGCCTGTGTCATCTTAGGGGATGCTGTGTGGAGGGTTTTTTTTAAGAAAAGGAGGAGAGGTCGTTTCGGAATGGAAATAGGTATAAGATTGGGGTTTAGGGTGTCCAGGAGTGTTGGACACATGAATCCCTCCCTCCAACTGTGGTGCAAGGCGATGGATCGAGAGATGCTTGCTGGAGGATAAAATATCTCCCTCAATCAGTCTCTCCCGATCCTGCCTACCACGCAGCAGATGAGCAGACGTATCGGCAACCAAAATCTGGACAAACCTGGGCATGAACCCTCATGAACCCGGGCAACCGTGCTAAGTCAACAAACGTAGCAAACTACTTGAGACGACCTATGGCAGAGGTGTTGGTTATCCAATAATTGGTTCCCGGGGCGGCGGTACCCATACCCGCTTCCCAAATTGTCTAAACTAAATCTCGACGAAACATCAAAAATCGTTTCGCTTCTGAGTGATGATTTTCTGGGGTGATACTGAGAGTATTTTGGAACGACCGCAAATATTCTTTATTAATATTAAGTTACTTATTTTAAATATTTGTGAAAAATTTGAAATACCGTGTAAACCAAAATTAATTAATTTGTGTACACCCGTTTATAACTGATTGTCACTGCCTGCCTATTTATAATCCTTTTCCCTGTAAATGACTGCAGCAGGATAAGAAGAATCGAAATTAATCACTTCGGTTTGGGAGGCGGGTATAGGTACCACCGCCCAATCAACCATTAATTGGATAACCAATACCTCTGCAACAGGTCAGCCCAAGTGGCAAGCTGTATTTGGTGCCCGGGTTCAAGGGGTGAGTTTTGCCCAGGTCCACCCACTTACTGCGTGGCAGGTCAGAACGAGAGAGATCGGCTAAGGACAAGCCGGACTCTCTCGATCCATCGTCTTGCACCTCAGTACGAGGGATTGATATTGCATACGACCGTCACTCCTTAACACACTATCCCCCAGATTCCTACCACCTTTTAAGCCTTTTCCTTCCCGGAACATCCTTTCCTCACCATCCATAAATGATCTTCCACAGTAGATCCTCCTCCGTAGAGGATTCTCAATGATGACATACTCCCTGATGGAAATAATTTTCCTCAGGGCCACTTTTGGGGAGTAAATATAAAAAAAGCTTTGTTGAAAACTCGATTTAATTCTATTTAATGAAATTTTCCTTACGATCTCAATTTGAGTAGTAAAGTAAATAAATATACTCGAATGCCCTAACGTCCGGGAAAATGTAAGGCAGGTATCAAGGGAAGAAACTGAAGGCAGGTATCAGGGGAAGGAAAAGGGAAAGGTTTGAAAGTATCTTATGTTTTCAGATCAAGTCACTTAACATTTTATCGTTTGAAGTTTTTTTCACAAACTTGGATTTTCATCAGATTTTTTTTGAGATAATTTAGAACGCCCGATAGAAAATGAAGTTAGTTAATTTTTTTCAAGCATTTATTACGAAAATTAAATTTAATGGGATTGTAAATTATTACTTGTCTCGAGTTTTTTTTTACATTAACTCCACACAAAATAATTTCCCTCAGGGCCTATGTCATCTTTGAAGATGCTGTGTGGAAGGTCTTTTTGAGGAAAGGAAGGAGTGAACATGGGTCTTGAAGAGACCCATGTTGTAGGAGGGGGGAAACACAGAGGCCGGCAAATCGTTCCACAGCCGAGCCGTTGAACTCAAGAACGAGTCATAGAAACGACCCGTTCTCATGTGACTAATGTCAATCATGTACAAATGTTGGGCGCGTGTTTGGCGTGCTTCCCGACTGTGCACCGGTGCCGAGGGGATCAATGACGCTAGTTCCTCGGAGCATCTTCCATTGTAATACCGGTAGAACAAGGACAGCATTACCACCTGACGCCTACGCTCTAAAGATTGCAGTCCGTCTGTTAAGATGGGAGAATCTATCAAACAGACCGCCCGTTTCTGCACAGAGTCAAGGGGTTTTTTTTAGGTATTTTGGAGCTCTAGACCAGAGGAGACTGCCAAATTCAACCGTGGAGCGCACTTGTTATTTGTACAGGGTTAGCAGTTATGTACTATTAAAGTATCTGCGGGCCCTGTACAGTACGCCCAGTTTCTGAGAGGCTAACTTAACTCTGGTTTCGATAGAGCCCCGTACCTGAGCTGGTCACTTAGAGTTACACCAAGCATATCGATGGAGGTCCTGTTCGGAAGATTGCTTCCGTTGAAGGAGACTAGATTTTCATCTCGATCCCTTTTAGACGTTATCAAGCATGATTGGGTCTTTGAAACATTAAATTCGACGAGGTTATTCTTACCCCAAGAGAAAACACTCTCGAGGTAACCGTCCATTCTTTGCTTCAAAGCCCTCCGAGCTATTGGAGTTTTGTGTGCCCTATGTGATTCAAAAGAAAGGCTTCTGAAGTTCCCCGGAAACTCTTATGTCATTTATAAGTACCTTCCGAGAAGAACATGGAAAATGAACAAGCCAATCTTTCACGAAGCCAGCAATCAACTTTAATGAGATAAACTGCCTGAAGAAATTCTTTCACTTACCGGAATAAACTTTTACCGAGTACGCACTCGAAGACTTCCATGTTAAAAATCATATTCACTTTAATATAACTTCGAAACTTATTTAAGTAATTATCAAAACGAACCCATAATGCGAATATAAAGTTGATTTCTTAAGTTTAACGTGCATAATAAATTTCTGAATTCAAACTTGACACACATGGAAAATTAAGAGAAATACGCAATAAAAAAATATGTCTATTCTTAGTGCGACTTGCATAACCTTAAATAATGCAATATCTAGGCATATAAATCGCTTGGCAAGCGGAGTCTAGAAATGTCGATTGAGTGGACAGTTGTTTTTATTTATTTTGTGAATAATTTTCTAAGAAAGAAAAAGTTTACTAAAGGAAACAAATAATTATTCCCATAAAATGGTATTTTTTTATTGTTTCTTATTCGCCATAACGTTTTTGTAATTTGTTTTGTATCTGCACTGGTTATTGTTTGCTGTACTGTGAAGTTGATACATTTTGGTATTTTTTTTAACATTATTTTATATTGTGCTCTTCTACACATCGGGGGCAATTTTTTATTGTTAATTTAAAGGCATCTCTTTAATAAGTGCCAATATTTTGGACAATGATAACATTGCATTAATGGGCTGCATCCACTTTAATTTGGGAGATACCCAAGTAAACTTAGTAATAAGTAATATTTTTTATTAGTAAATTCAGTGCATTCGATAGTAATGTTTATTTGATTTTATTTTTTAATTTAATATTAAATTTAATTAATGTTAAATTTTATCTTCTTCGTATAATGTTAAAATATCTTCGTTTTGTAAAATTAAGTCGTTAATAAATTCTTCTTTGGTATAATTCTCCTCGATTCGGTGAAAATCATACATGGATTACTTAGATAGACTTTTTTAAATCTCCCGCATCTATTAAGTTTCATTTTTATGATTTCGTTTTTCGTCGTGATCCTATCCTCTTCTTTATGAAGGTTTATAATAAGTTGGTTTTTTATGTTTTATATTATTCAGTAGTTCTCGCTTAGTTTTATAAGGCTTTGTAAGTATTGCAAAGTTAACTGTTTGGATATCAATGTTTCCAAATGTCACACTATGATATTCACCAGAAATAAACATGTAATTTTGTACTGTTATTCACTCAACAACCTGTCATCTCTAAATCGGAATGTTATGTATAGTTTAGTTTAATGTGTTTAATTATTTCTAGTTAAATGAGTGAAAATGTAATTTTCTTTTTTACTGGAATAAAAAATAAAAAATAAATAAAAATAAAGTGTTTACCTTGATGGCAAACTTATATTTAATAAGCACATCGACTCAATCGTTTACAGATTATAAAAAATGCTTGGTTTTGTTCTTCGTGTAAGTAAAGTTTTCAGTAACCCGCGTACGATAGTAAAGTTATATTTTGCATTAGTCAGAAGTACACTGGAATATGCCTCACCAATTTGGAACCCGCAGTACCAAGTATATATATAGATAGCATAGAACATATTCAAAACAAATTTATAAAACATCTTACCTTCAAATTCGACAATAACTTTGAATTTACATTTCAAACTTTGCAACAAAGGCGAGCAATAGCTCATACACAAAAATTTAAATAATAACATTGACTGTCCCGATCTTTTTTCCATAGCTAATTTTAACATACCTTTAAGACGAACACACCATACAGAACTATTCCACCCGCTTAATTAAAAGACAAATTCTGCAACTAATTCGCCAATCGATCGTGCTGTAGGTACATGTGTTCAATAATATTGGTCTAAATTCTAACATCGATATTTTTTCGATTTACTGCCCAAATTTAAAAATAGCATGATTTCAATAAATTAAATTGTTCAATGCGCATACATAGATTCATACATACATACATACATACACACATACTCACATAACCTCAGACGCGCTTTCCCACTACGCACATCACCCGGTAATTAGTTAATATGCATTAGACACCACAATGAAACACATAATAGGTACCCACCATGAAATATATTTATTAATGTTAATTTTTTTCTCCTATGTGACTAACGTACTGTTTGTTTCTAATAAATAAAGTAAACAGCCATTTTATTTTAATTCTACTCAAGGAAAGCGTAACGAAAAGCTTCTTCTTTTGGTAATATAATATAAACCGATTCATAATAAAATATTGATTTCACTGATAGCTTTGCCTTAATATGTGACCTTTCGTAAAATACACATGCATTCGCTTTTTGCGTTTATTTTAATGGTAAGCTCTATTATAATTCAACATCACGATTCCCAGACAAAACGCCACACTGAGCAATGTATAATAGGACAAACCGACAGCGATTCCAGAACTTTTTGGAGTAAAAAATAAAAAGAATTACGCTCTAACGGAGACAATGTTTTTTTTCTATTAAATTCTGTTAGGCCGGCCTACTCGTACCAGAGCAGAAGACAGTAAGGGGTGGTGCGAGCGGCAAGCGAACAGTGGCTGACCAGTGGCTCAATCGCTGTTTTAAGTCCGTGGGGTGGGCTGGGCACGTCATTTTACACATTGCAAACAAGACTTATAGAAATGTATGTAAATATGGAAAGCCTAGGAAAAGCGTGAAAATCACTATTATATCTTATCAATTCTATTTTCTTCACACTATTTCAATATTATGTTTTTCTTTTATGTGTTATTATAATTTATTTTTACGACTTTACGTCCGGGTTAAATCTTCCCCACAGGAAAAACTAAACCGTCCCACACACTTTTCCACAAATGATCATCTAGTCAATTCGTGCTATGCAAATGTAAAGTATAATTAACACAAAATAATACAAGAACAACATGTCAACCTACCAGAGACCAAATGGAAAAATTATTCATCGACTCCAGATATTTTCATATCACTGTGTTCGGCTCGGTGGAACTCTTAATTGGAATTTATTATTGATAATATAATTATTGTAATAATATTATTATTAAATTTATTAAAAACAAGTTTTGATGTTTAATTATTTTTACGCTGACAGCTGATTCGCCTTCTGAAGGCAAAATCAAGCCGTCTGAGGCATTATCAAACAGTTTTATAATGCCTTTAGAAGGCAAAAAAGCTGTCACGCGTAATAATACTCAGCAGAACTAGTTTATAAATAAACTGTTTTTACAAATTTTATAATTATACCACTGTAAAGGATAACTAAAAAAAGCGAAAGGACCAATTTAAATTTTAAGTCAATTAGTAACGAGTGAATTAAAGTGTTGGGTTTCCACCTACGTGTTGCAAGTTTAATGATGTACAGTACCTTTACTACTGAATATATAAAATTGATTACATTAAAAATTATTTATTCTTTATATCTCGGTCTCTCCTTACTGGCGTGACCCTCATACAAATTTTAAAAGTTTGTATGCAAGAGAAATGTTTTTTTTTATGTAAACTTTATATGTTCGTTTGTAATTATGGTATTATATTTTGAAGGAAAATTTTATTTGCTTTTAAAGACAGTATTTTATTTTGAGAAACGTTCAAAATCAGTGAATCTATTTTAAAAATAATGTCAACCACGATTATTTATATATAAATCATGTATCTGACAGATCTTCCAAATTAGCTGGACGACAAAATATCAAAGGCCCCAGGGGTTAAATGAAATTATGATTACCTTGGATTCCTCTGACACACTAACCAGAACTTCGTCCTGCCCGCTGAATATAAAGTCGATGTAAGAAAGAAAAGCACTTTTATGGTTTGAGTTATTGGGATCATTAGGTCCCAAGGCCCGGAGCTTATACGCGTAGTTACAGGAATGGATTAAAGCGGAATCTAGGGAGTGTTTTTAACAATTCAGGAAGAATAAAACAACTCACGGAGAGCCGTAATAAAAGAAATGCAAAATCGCTCCTTCCCCCAGTTTCAGTTCCCGCGAAGAGATTTCTTGGGAGCAACCAAAGAATACGAACTCTGCATAAAAAGTTTCAACATTAAAATAATATATCTGCTCTGAAGAGCATATTTCTTTCTTGCGTTATACGACGTAATAAATACCATCCAGAAATAAACTTACGAGTAGGTACTTACACATAAACTATAATATAATATATTACCTATAACTAAGTGCGAAACGTATAATGGATGTTATTTTACGGTTTCTTTATAACTTCCAAGAATTATTTCGTGAAATAAAAAAGCTTCCACGATAATTTATTTCACTCACTCGTAAAAAGCTTACAAATTCCATTAGATTATTTTATTTCATGTGGTTTTAGGCTTCACCTACCTAAAATACGTCAAAATGGTGGTTTGAGAGGTAAAAAGATTAAAGATTAAAAGATTTTAAGAAAGGAAGGTACGTTCCTGGGTTACGAATAACTCGACAAAATTTAAAAAATCTTCTACTACCACCACAGTAAGCGAAAAACTTTGCTTGTGTCGTGATTGAAGTCTTAGCCAACCGAGGAATTGAACACAAGACGCCTGGATGGGACCCAACACTGACCGCTCATAAATTGTCAGAACGGTGATTTCTAGGGTTCCTCCTTCAAAGGTGTACCTAAGCAAAGTAAAGTTATTTGAGAGATTTGTTATACTTACTTTTGAAAACGGCTATTTTCAATTATAAAAATGTGTTAAAATGATTTATTTTTTTTACATGAGCTCCACACAGGAGGTCCTGAGGAAAATAATTTCCCTCAAGGCCTGTGTCATCTTTGGGGATGCTGTGTAGAGGGTTTTTAAAGGTAAGGAAGGAGAGGAGAGTTCTGGGAAGTAAAAGGGTTTAAGGGTGGGTAGAAATCTGGGGTTCAGTGTGTCCTGGTCATCCGTCTCTAAGACCTAGACAAACCTCACCCCATGAACCCGGGCACCCCTGCTAAATCACCAAACGTAGCAAACCACTTGGGTAGGTATGGTAGAGATGTTGGTTATTCAATAAAGGTTCCCGGGGCGGCGGTACCCATTCCCGCCTCCCAAATTGAAATTGGTTTACAATATAAAAGGATGTTTGTTGTCTTTTTTACATTAGCTCCATACAGGAGGCCCTGATGAAAATAATATCCCTTAGGGCCTATGTCATCCTAGGGGATATTGTTTTGAGGGTCTTTTTAAAGGTAATGATGGAGAGGAAGCTCTGGGTATGAAAGGGGCATGAGGTATCTTGGGTCAGTGTGTGCAGCAGTGATGTATGAATTCATCCATTCAACTGCTGTGCAAGACGATGGGTTGAGAGAGTCCGGCTGGAGAGGTCAAAAGGCCTCCCTCAATCAGTCTCTCTCGATCCATTGTCATCGCCACGAAACAGGTGGGCAGTCACATCCGCCGCCAAGACCTAGACCTTCCCATGAACACGGGCACCTGTGGCAGAGTCCGCGGGGCGGTAGTATCCATTTCCGCCTCTCAAATTGTTTGACGAAATGAGCCATTAACTATCCTTATTTTTAGATTTTTAAGAGTCCGTTATGAGTTAGAATAATTGAGCCTGTCCTAAATCCGATATAAGGTAGTTTTAACCATATGTAAGTACCTCCAATAATATGCGTATAATCAAGTTTTTCACTATTCTAACCTTATGCTCCACGTAATATTTAACCCTCCGATGGGTAATGTACTTTTACACCTTTGGATCGGCAATGTGGCCTGGCCAGGCCACGTAAGATGTGTGGGCTGTCAAACTAGATGAAAGCAGGTTCGCAAATAGTGTGTTTTGTATTGGTGTGTTGTATAGTTGTATATATATTGTACGTATATGATGCATTTGTTTGTGCATATAATAGAAAAATAATGATGCAGTGGTGGCGAACCAATCGCATTTCACGTTGAAATTTTTTATCAATGGTTGAACAGAAATTGTATAGTGATCGATTCCGTGAGCTCACTGGTCTTGCGATAACTGTTGATGTTGATGCCTGGAGAGATAGTGGTGGCTCATATAAAGAGATCTATATTAAAACATATATTAGTGTGACATAAGGTGTGTGTGTGTGAGAGACATTTGCAGAATGATGCGGTCATATACTAACAGAAAATTCAGAGAAATTTGTATTGCCGATTTGATTGCTGGTCTACCATATACCATCGGATTGTCAACACATCTTTCGGTGTTTTGGAAGACCAATTGTTCTGAAGCCAGCTTCAAATATTATCGTTGATGTATGATACACAAGCAACTAACATCCAGCATGTCATACAATATGGTCAATGGTCGTCAGTTTGTTTATCCTCTTCCTTATCGTTCGCCGCCAAATATTCTACCAATATTGCCTCCTGATCGCGAATTTGTATACATGTCAGGCAATTATATTAATTATTATTAATTATTATTCAATCAATTATACAATACGGCATTATAGGATGGGGCGGTACATATAAAAATCAAACACAAACAATTTACATATCACAAAAACTAATAATAAAAACAATTAAAAAAAAACCCTACTCATATTCGTCAGAACTTTTATTCAAACAATTTAGGGTCAGAAAATTAAGTGCATTATACTTTTATCATGCAACATTACAAATTTATAAAGATAATATTAAAAATCAAGTTGCACCCTTTAAAAATAACAGAAGTCTTAGACAAACATCAATACTTCCCACTCCAAAATGTAAAAAAAAAATTGGACAATTGAGTCATAAATATCTCGGAGCAAATTTTTTTAATTCATTACCAGAAAAAATTAGAAACATGAATACCAATATAAAAATTTTTAAAACTCACCTCAAAAATTATACTGAAAACTTAAACTGAATGATATAAAAAAAGCAATACAATAACACCCCCCCATACACACAAGCCTTGCTTAATTATGGGGGTACATCAAATATTCTACTATGTAATTAATTACTGTATAAAAATTATTTGTAATTTATGTACCTTCTATTACTAATAAAAAAAAAATAAAATAAAATAAAAAAAATTACGATGTCTAGCTAACAATCCGTCTAATGATGACATATCGGTAAAATTCCAATAAAAACAAATAAATGTCAAAAACACACTAAATTTTCTTCTAATAGGTCCCTAAGAATAACCAACTCGAACTGAGCATGTATGTATACGTGCAGTCTGATGTACCCAGAAGCCAAACCACACTTGTTCGAACATGATTTGTGTCAAGTAAAAGAACAAGGCCTGTCCAGGCCACATGGTCCTTGAATTTTTGTCGTAATTTTTTTTTTATTATACTAACTAAACGCAAACTCGTCGGCAATAGCACCATTCGCTGCAGCTCGCTGATTTGCATAGTTTAATTGTAGCGCTTACCAAAAATCCAACGGAAAAAAGATCACTTTTGAAAATCAAAATGCCCTGGCCATGCCACATTATTGCCAATCGGAGGGTTAAACTGTAAAACTGCGAACATAGTTAAAATGGAAATTATGTAGGTATCATTTCACTAACAAATTGGACTCTATATCTAGAGCTATATCTAATCAGCATGAGATTGATTGATCGAGAAGCAGTCGAAGGCGAGCCGCAGAAGTGCACTTGTAAGATGCGGTGAAATCTTCATTTAAATAATGGAAGCGAGGCGTTGCCGCGCAGGGATCTTGAACACTATTTGCATAATATATTCTTTGAATCAATAAGATATCGAATTATGTGTAGTCATACTGTATGAACAACTACATTTTTGTTATTTGCTGTGAGATGTTCGTGTTTAACGCAGAATTTTTCTAAAATTCGTATAGACAATGATATGTCTCGTGTTTTGAAAGCCAACTGTGCAAAATTTAATAAATATCGAAATACGTAGATTTGATACGATTTTAGATTTTCACGGCCAAAAGTATTTTTGTTATTAGTTTTTGGGGTATTATGCCGTGTTGCGCTACCTCCTTCTTTAGCCAACGTTTCGGACAGCGTTGCAGTGTCCATCATCAGGGCAGATGTGTAATAGTTAGGGGTGATGTTTGTACTTATCTACTTAGGTGCGATACCGTGTCGCCAGCTCCACGTAGATTTGTATAAAAATTAAATTCACGCCATCCGCCTTCCACTTTTCCTTATAAAAATATACGTTGAAAACCTCTTAGAATGAGCTATCCTCAAGTTCTCAATACGAGTTTTACTGAAAGAAAATGAAGATGTAAGCACTCTTTTGAAGTATTCTATGTTTCGTTATTGAATAGTTCCGTGTATTCATTTCACCATTATAACTGATAGATATATATACTCGTATGTAATATAATAATATATTAAACTCTCTATTCTTCCCGAAATGGCCGCACAGCTTTCACGATATTTCTGGGAAGGCTATTCCCAACAGTAATAATAGAAATCCATCAAAATCAAACCAAACAAATTCGACTTTGACCTAATTTCGATAAAAAAGACCTTCTGTTAAAAAAATATTTCTAGACATCTATCTTTCTTTGCAACTTCTTTTCCGCGGTGTTTTTCTTTTATATCTTACTACAAACGGCCTACTTCAAAAACATATTTTAAACAGATTTCCTGAAATATATATATACGAGAAAGCATTTGAGGATTTATGAGTATATTTAGAAACCTTTTTTCAACTGTATAATACCATGGTTTCAAAAATCTTGTATTATATATTAATAATTCCATGAATAGTATATCTATAGGCTATAGGTATTTGTGTTTTAGCACAACTATTTTTTAAAGTTAGTTCCACAAAGGAGAATAAAACGCATAAAAATATATAAACGCAGAAAATTTTCTGATGCATTATTTTTACACAAAATCGTGAACTGCTATGTTGATTCATCATATCTGTTAGAAAATATTGCATTTCGTTGCCCCAAACAAAACACCAGATCGAACGACTTATTTACCACACAGTAAATTTAATAGTACGTTTCTGTGAAATTTACAATGCCTTACGAGATGTGGACATTTTCAACCATGACTTGAAATCATATAAAATGCAGATTAATAAATTAATAACTTAAAATACATTTTATTTCTCTTTTTTGTGAAAATTATATTATTATCAACCATACTAAATAGTATAACCATGTTTGTTAATAATTTAACGTTTTTTTTAATTATGTTTTATGTTCTTCTTTTTTATGTTTTTCTTCATTATGTTTATTTTTTTTTCTTTCTGTCGTTTAATAAGTTGAGTAGCACCAAACCAATATTTAACATAATGGAACTTAATTGGTCTAAAACATATGAAATTTTATTGTTATAATATTATTTTACTGTATGACTGTTTGTTTCCTCAATAAAAAGAATTAAAAAAATAAATAGGAGGCCTGGAAGAAAACAATTTCCCTCGGGGCCAATGTCATATTTGGGGATGCAGTGTAGATGGTCTTTTTAGATACAGAAAGGAGAGAATATTCTGGGAAGGAAATAGGTAGGAGGGGTGGGTAGGAATGAGGAGGTCAGTGTTTCAGGAGTGACAGACGTATGGATACATTCCTATCACTGCGGTGCAAGGCGATGGGTCAAGGGAACGACTGAAGAGGTCTATGATAGGTGAATAAGGCGCGTTGTTGGCACTACCTTACAAGGGTTAAAGTGAAGCTGAATGTTCACTCTACACGAGTTATGCCTGTGGATCTCGATATGATACGTTTACTGAAACAAATAGGTTTTTCACAGAGAGACTTACGATAATTTGATGGTCTTCTTTCCCGGTTTGTGGATCCCTCGTGGTCGATTGGCTGTTTCTGGATGGTCCACAGGCAGTTGATGGTTAGTTTTTATATGATTGGGGTGAATTACCGTCGGTAAATTCACTATGCGAGTCACGATAGCATGTCACGATATAAACGGTAATGTTGACAGCTGCGTTACAATGGGAAGACTGAAGAAAAACAAACACTTGTTTTGGCTTCTTAACAACGGTTGACCACCGGCAATTATCGACCAATGTTAGTACCCAGTGTGCGAAATTCACCAATAGGTTTGAATCCTGGCCTTTGTACGTGAATCAGAACAAACCTATCGAGATCTTATTAAGCGTTATGAAACATTAGGTCTCCCTCAACCAGTCTCTCCCGATCCGGCCCGTCACGCAAAACTCATCAGTCGCCAAGACCTAGATAAACCTCACTCCATGAACCTGGGTACCCCTGCTAAGTTACCAAACGGTGCGAATCACTCGAGGTGACCTATGCCTGGGGTGTTGGTTATCCAATAAATGGAACCGTCGTCAATGGAACACTCTCTTTTTCGACGCTTTATTTGAACAAAAAATTAAAATTTCATCAAACCATGTAATTCGTATTCATCCTTCTCTACAAATCGTCCAATTATTATTATTATTATTATTATCCTTGTAAAAATATGAATTTATTTGTTTCCAACGTTGATGAAGTAGGCATTATCATATTTTTATAATTTATTTAGATGTACTTTTTAGAACTTTAGTACTTTTTATAATACTTTTTTTAGTACTTTTTATAATTTATTTAGATGTACTTTTTAGAACTTTAGTACTTTTTATAATACTTTTTTTAGTACTTTTTATAATTTATTTAGATGTACTTTTTAGAACTTTAGTACTTTTTATAATACTTTTTTTAGTACTTTTTATAATTTATTTAGATGGCTACAAATTCCACTGTGCAAATCGATACTTGCATACAAAAGACAAATGTTCAGGAGAGCAGAAAATTACCGTTTTTGAAGTTTGATTTTTGTTATTCATGAAAATATTTGATTTTTTTTGGAAGAATATACCATTTCACGTGTTTGTGTTACCAGAGGTGTTCGATTTTAATTTTTTTTATGGAAACTAATTAATTTATTCTTTAAAAAAAATTATTAAATGAGCAAATTAATAATCAACTACTGAACCTAAATCTAAGCAAAAACGAGTTTGCTTTAGACCACACAACTGAAGTAAAACTTCTGCTACATCTACACGATAGGAAGAGAGAAAGAAAAAGTGTGCGCGCACTGCTCTCTCTTGTTCCTACAGTGTGATACAGACAATAGACCTGCGTTGTGTAACGTAACTGGCTATGAGAGAAAGAGAGAAAGAAAATGTGTGCTCGCACCTCTGTCTCTTGCCCCTACAGTAATATACGAAGCTTACTCCCTCTCAACTACCGTTCGCCTCGCTTTTCGTAACGCTTTCGTCACGCATTCGCCAGCTTACTCCCCAAGTCAAGCGTGCGTAAAGAAGTTTTACGTCAAAAAGTGTGAAAACTAACGATGCGACAATAAATTATTGCAATACGTTGCTGCAGCGTAATAATGACAGTCTTTCGATTGGTAGCACAAAAACGTAAGTGTGCCTGTTACGTTTCTGTGCTTCTAACCTTTCACGAGATAAACCGCCGAGCATCAATACGTAACAACATCAAATAAAAATGTAGAAGACGATGCGCTGTAGTATTTCTACGTTTTATGTGAGTAATGGATACATACTAACATATAAATCATCTGTAATTGGTTATGTTTATGTAATCTTAATTATATCTGTCCTGGCAAAGTCGTGCTCAATCCATTTGGCATATTGTTCTGAAATTAGAAATATTCGTCATAAATTTTTGAAACACGCGTATGTAAATCTCACAAATCGCGCTAGGAAAGCGTCAATACCAATTCTTCAAAATTAACAGCGAGATGTCGTAATGTTTAAATAAATTTTTTTTAAATGCATCCATAGTTTTATTGTTCACCTAAACCATATTATCAAAGTGGTAAACAATAATATCGGATGAATAATTGTGCAAACACTTACTTATAATATTTAGTTGTTCAAAAACTAGTGTTTGATCCAACTAAAAATATATTTGACCAAAAAAAAATATTTATCGCGAATACTAAAAACTATAAAAAGTGGGTATTGACTCGAGGAAATCGTCGTACTTTCCCTAGATCTGAAAATGGTATAACCGTTAGACAAGATAGTGGTTTAACGATCCACGAAATGGAAAGATTAAATTGTTTTTTTTTTCTACGCAATTCATAATACATTTTTAAATTTTGTACTTTCAGTTGAAAAATATTAATGTCAGGTGACAAGTTATAGAATAGCAGAATCCGTTTTCTTAATGGCGTAACCAATGGTACAAGAAGGTTTGTTCTGCATCTCGGAATAACCAAATTCCTTTGCCTGCGGCTCTTGTAAAGTTGACAGTAACATGAAACTCATTTTTTTTTATTATATCAGGAATTCAGATGTGACCGTTCAGCAGATTACGTGCTGTTATCGGCATAGCAGATATGTAGGTTTAAGAACCAATTTCCTGGTGGGAATTCCGAGAAATATATCGGTATCTTTAGATGGATTTTTTTAGTACAATCCCAACGGTTTTCACGCGAAAATTAGGTTGTATAAGTGTTCTCGTTTGGTAAATTAATAACTGCGGGCTACTGATTAGTTGAAGACCTTGTACGTATGTAAATAGCATTTACGTTTGGTAGAAATAATTTTTTTATTATATTTTGTTTCGTGAACAACTTTCAAAATAAAAAAGTACTTTCATGTTAGACGTAATATTATTTTATGGTAGACCTTTTTTTACTTACTTGATTTTTTCTAATCAGAGCGAAATAAATAAATAAATTCATAAAGCACTTTGAATAAATTCTAAGCAATAAGTTAAAATTAATGATGAAAAATGTGATTATGAAAGTCTTTCACGGACTAGTAGAATCCCCAACGTGTAATATTATAATATAATATAAAAAATATCGGGTCCCACTATTCATTGGCAAAGAGTTAGGAAATATTTTATGAACTAGAATATTTGTGCGTTTTCTTTGAGCATAAATTCGGAATGTTTAAACTAAGTAAGTCCTCTGTACATTAAGGCTGTTCTGTGATTTTGATTTCTTCATTTGTGGCAATCGAACTCTGTTTATATTTCTTGTTTCGTAATTATGAATGTCTCTATTAAAAACAATTTCATCCTTAAAGTATTTTGGCATTTGGTTTTTCATAATTTTATGCACAAAAATTAACACGTTAAATAGTAGTCTCTTTTTTATTGGAATCCAATTTAGCTCCTCTCTCATTTGATTAATCCTTGCGTATTTGCCTTTTCCCAGTATACATCTCATAGCTTTGTTTTGTATAACTTCTAGTTTGTTCAAACTTCCTTCATTGGCCAAATATAACATTGTAGAGCAGTAGTCCAAATGTGGAGCAACTAAAGATGTATGATGAAATGCCTGAAAGTATGAAGAATGAAGAAAGAATGAACGTATTTAAAAAGAAATGTTATGCTTACTGTAAAAATATTTAAATTTATCAAATGAAATGTTACATTGTGCTTATTAGTTTATATTCATGTAGTATAAACTATCTCAATAATTAATAAAAAAAAATAAAAAAAAGTAAGTGATAGAAAAAACTTCGATTGAATATTTTTCTTTTTCACAAGATTTTGAAACATAAAATACAAAATATTTATAGGCAGTAAGGTGGTCCAAAAATGTTTTTTTATTATTTTTCATTTGGCCACCCCGTGAATTTGTTACACGTATTCATAGAAATAACATAGTAAAATTTCAGCGAGATAGCTCAAGTAGAAGGGGGTGCTCAATAGAGTGTTGTTTTTGAATTTTTTGTGTAAAATGCTTAATTTTTACTTTTTATTACAGGCCAGTTTCACGTGTTAAACTATTAAATAAATATTAAAATAAACTACTGAAGAGTTTTATAGACAAATTTGAACAGTATTTGATACTTATTTAGTAGACTGTGAAGTGAATCAGTGTAGTAAAACGTGATCATCTACTCGAAAAAAATAAGAAAAATTTTCTACTTGAGGTTCGAGATATTGAGTCATTGATGAGGATTGACCAACATCCTAATCTTCGGCAAGTTTTACTCCGTTATCACTACATATTAAATGATTCCAAAAATGTGAAAGATTGCGCGCATGTACTTATTCAAGAACTTATAAAAGTACGGAGTAAATCTAGTATTCCGACCAGACAACAAATCACTGCATTGAAAAACTGATTAAATTTCTTGAGAACTGGCTGCTATTGAATAAAGATAGAGGAATAAATTCCAAAGCACAAATAAAAGGAGAGTATTTGTTTCAAAAAGAACTAGAAAAACTTTTTGATATTGCCCATGCAAGCGCTTTGAATTTGATAAAAATTGCGGAAGACAGAGCGTTTCTCATCGATCAAAGATGAGAACGTAAGATGATTATGACCTCAATCGACAAGAAACTTGAAAAGGTCAAAGAAAGTTCTCTAAAACGGAAACAAAGATCTGAAGAATTGAAAGAAATGGCTGCTGAAAGTAATGCTTCATCTTCAGTGGTGTCGAGACAAGAGTTAGAACTTGAGTGCAGCTTCAGTAGCACTTCTAGTAATGCTAGCATATTAGAGGATAAGTCCAAAAATGAGTTTTTAGTGCGTTGAGCTAACTACAAGTGACATATTTATACAGTACGTTATGAGTGCACTTGATCGTAATAAGATTTAAACTAATCAAGAGAGAAGAAAAACAAATTGTTCATTTTGTTAGTTATCACCTACACCAAAGTTTGAATCGAAGCGTCTTTGGCAGCAGATGCACCAGTAAATGACTTAATACTTTGGAATAGCTTAAAATTGTACGAAGCCATTGATTCCGAAATCAGTATAGCAGCTAGGGGTGTCTTAGAGCGTCACTTATGGTATTTGTCAGATGAACTAGTCTCATTTACCTTGTTTTCTGAGAAGCTGTCTGATGCTGAGAAACAGGCCATTATTCAAAAAATAAATTCTGATGGCGGTAATCGTTCAGTATGAGGTAATTCTGTTAATCTTGCCTCAGAGGTTACATTAGAAGCTTTTGCAACACAGAGAACGTTGCAAACGCTCTTAGTTCTTGATATCAAGGACTCTTTCTTGTAATTACCTCCTAAGTCTTGGAATAACAATGTTGATTACCTTCAAGGCAAAAGCTGAGTCAAAAAATTTACGTGTTGTTAATGATACAGCGGAGAGAGGTGTTAAAATATTTGAAGATTACAATACGATACTCACTAAGAATTAGGAAGAAAAGCAATTTTTACTTCACATCGTTGAACAAAACAGAAAAATCGTTTCTACTGAAACATTCGAAATGGAGTTAACAAACATAGTTATGAAAGATTGCGACTAATTTTATGTTAATTATTGCTTTATTACCAAATTTTGTTCAAATTAAAATACGTTTTATACTTATTTGACAAAAATACTTGTAATATTAATAAACCTTAAATTACGTGTTTTACTTAAAATCCAGAACTTTTGTCAGAAACTTCTAATTCGATGAGCACCCCCTTGTATATAAGATAGGGGGCTCAAATTTTTTACACATAATATGAATAATAGGTGTAACAAATAAAATGGGTGGCTACATCTATATTTGAAAAAAATAAATTTACTATACAGGCCTGGACCACCTTAATAGGCAGTTACCGTAAAGCATTAGCGTCATTATATCATGTAAGTGTTATACTCTGTGTAGATAAATCACCGTCATATTTTGCATGATCTCCGTATATAAAAATATTTTGATTGTGTATAATGTGTACATTACGATCTAATGTAAATTTGACAAGAATCCAAAAACAAGAATCCCCAATTTAATAGTTAAATTAGGGACATAAATAATAACACTACTTTGAATAAGTTCTAAGCAAAAAGGACAAATTAAAAAAAAATTCAGTGTGCAGTTCGCACGCGGTAGAAGTGAATTCTCAGAAAAATAGACAAGTGTGGAGAGACTATGAAGCACCCCACAAATAGGATACCGATAGGCTACGAAGCACCGCATAAAGAGGAGACCGATTAGTTTATATCAATATGTTAATGGCACATGTTGTGCCGTATATGTCGAAATAAAAACAAACCGTTCACTCGCAGGCTAAATCCTGTAGATAAATGTGTTTTAGTGTCGCTATTTTTCGTTTCACCGAGTTTCAAATCGCAACGGTGCTAGAAAATTTTTTACTTCAATAATAAACAAAATAATTATGAAAGTATAATTCACGGACTGATGGAATCTCCGACTTGTGTCAAAGCTTCAATAATTGAATATTGATTTTTTTTTAATTTCATTTTGTAACATAAAATACAAAATATAAATAGGCGGTCATCATAAAACATTAACTACATTAGAACTCCGTGCACAAAAATAACCTTAAAATTTAAATTGAAAAAAAAAGCTTTTAATATAAAAAGTATTTATAGTTTTGAGATATCATAGCCAAAAGTAGTATTTTTTTTTAAAGGTGCCGGTAACCCGGGCGTTTATTAATATCAAGGGTTATTTACATTTACATATATATATATATGCGCTACCCGACTCACTAGACAATATCTGTTCTGAGCCGATTTTGGTATTCGTGATTAATATTTTAGTATTAGTAATTCTTAAAGAAGGAGGAAACCCAACACAGCATAATACCCCAAAAATAAATCACCATTATAATCCAAAATCCAAACTATCCAAAATACCTAAATTTAAATCGCTGTTACATGCAGTTTCTCGTGTAAATGATTTACATAACTTTTCCACTGACTTATGTATTTTACTTCTTCAAAATCTAACAACACATACATAAAACTTGTTTATTATTTTTTCCTAATTCCAAATAAATAAAATGTTTTGATAAGTGGTAGGCAGACATCCTTCTACCAATATTATTTCTTAGTTGGATAAGATTAAACTAAGCCCAGAATATATATTGTTAGTACTTATCAAATACTCACCGATGAAAAAGACGTTGAACAAAATAGTACAAAAAAACATCTTCACATTTCTAGTAACATTCAACACATTTAATTATAACCTTAATTTAAAAATCTATTATCGCTGATATTAAGGGATGATTGTTTATAAAATGTTTGTTTTTGATTTAATCTGATTTAAAAGAGGCTTCAAGTTATTCGCGTTAGACGTCAAACGTGTGTAGGCTTCGCTACAGGTTTCAGCGTCGCGGCGCCTCCGTTACCGATGGCGGTCTGGAGAGAACTGACGCTAGGAGCGGCGCCGGACCAAAACCAGCCTAGGGGAGGCTGTTTCGAGTTGATTTTACTAAAATATGCATCAGTGCACAGAACCCTAATAAACAGCCTGATTGAACTCATACGCTTTCAGCTTGGTGATGAATTTAAGCAGATTTCACGAGCTTTTTAAAACAAAAGATTATTCTAATCATTGAGAAATTTTAACTCCTTCTATAATTATTTTAGTACCAAACAAGTTTATAAGTTTGTATTACCAATGATACGATGTTGATTGTCCATAATTTTAAATGTTATATTTTCTTTATTAACTGCGCCTGCTCTCAGCACAGGATTTACTACTTACACGAATGTAATTACATAAAAATTACAATAGAATAACTTTGTTTGAATACAACTTCATTTCATATATTTAACCAACCGGTTTCGGTTTGACCTGAACCTTCTTCGGGGCAAATGAAAAAATTTACTAAATAAGCAATTAGATTTGTCAAATAGCCCGATTTTAAACATTTTTTCCCCTCACCACACCTAGTGTTACCCGCTCTACCTCCCTTAGGTACCTCCCTCTCACCCTCCACCAAAGTCAATGTTCCCTCTCTCTGTTCTATTGTTCCTTTATATATTCTCTAACTTAATTAATATGTTTTGTACGAGTACTGAGGTAAACGAAAGGCGGGCAGACCTAGACTGAGATGGGAGGATGATGTCAGGAAGGATGCAAGAGGATTACTCCATGTTGCAGATTGGAAGACGACGGCCGAGGACAGAGGGCGGTGGAGGCTTATTTTGAAGGAGGCCAAGGCTCGAAATGGGCTGTAGCGCCATTGAAGAAGAAGAAGAAGGAAGTACATCCTGATGAAGGTTCAGGTCGAACCGAAACCGGTTGGTAAACATAAAGTGGTATTCAAACAAAATTATTCTATTTTAATTATTGTAATTACGTATAAAGTGTTTGCTACATGTTAAAATTTAATGATATATAGTTAAAAAAATTGGTACCATTTACTTCTTCTAATAGTGCAAAATTATTTTTTGGTAAAATTTTAATTAGTGGTTAATACAACGTTATTTATTAATTCGGTACCATTTGTCGCATGACAGAAACTTTTTTTAATATGGTTTTGTGAGTTTTTTTAACATTATTTTGGTATTCGTGATTTATATTAAGGTACACGGTTGATATTTTTTCAAGTAGATGTATTTGTATTAAAAGGAGGATAAGAATTTCAAAGCTCAGAAAAATTAAAATTTTAGAGAGAAATACGTTTATACAGGGTGTCTGGTGGCAGATTTATATTTTCAAACTTAAATAAAAAACGTAATAATTGACACAAAGTTTTATTAAGAGCATTGAACGATAGAATAGAAATGCGGATTTCATTTTTTAAAGATTATGTCATCCAAATGTCTTCCATCGAGTTGCTCACACTGTTCAAAACGAAGCCTTGTATTCTGCGCCACACGCAGCACTAAACTTGGTTCAATTGAGCTGATTTCTCGACGAATATTTTCCTTTAAAGCCACAAGAGATTAGGGATTGTCATTATAAACCCTCTCTTTGAGGTAGCCCCATAAAAAAATCCATGGGAGTTAGATCGGGCGACCTCGGTGGCCATGGGATGTCCCCAAAGCGACTGATCAGTTTTTGGGGGAAATTTTCCCGAAGCAAATTCATCGAAGCTCTGGCTGTGTGTGCAGTCGCCCCATCCTGTTGAAACCACGTGTGTGAAGAGTACGATGGATGAGCTCGCAGGTTTGGCAAAAAAAAATCCGTAATCATGCGTCGATAATTTTCACCATCGACATTCGTCGCCTGACCTCGAGAATTTGCGAAAAAAAATGGTCCAATTATCCCATGCGTGGATAAGGCACACCAAACAGTTACCCTGGAGCAAAGCAATGGTTTTTGATGTTTCAATCGAGAATTGCGGGTTCTTGGAGACCAGTAACGACAGTTTTGCTTGTTGACGTTGCCGTTTAAGTTAAAATGAGCCTCGTCGCTCCAAAAAATTGGATTTACAGTGCGAAAACGCTCCAACATCGTTTCACAATTTTTTTGTGTAAATCAAAGTCACTTTCTTTCAGTTCTTGAACGATTTGAATTTTAAAAGGATGGAATTTTCAGATCCTTTCTTGAAATTTCATGAATAATCGCTCTTGGAAGTCCTGAAAGGCTGCTCTTTTCCGTATTGAAAGTCGCGGATTTCCATGTAAACTGCTTTCAACCAGTTCAATGTTTTCGGGAGTCCTTGAAGATCGACTGGGCCTTGGCCGTGGGGCATTCATAGCCGAAGCAGTTGCGCGGAATCTCTCCACTCACGAACGAATTACCGTATTCACCGAATACCGAACTTTGAACAAAATTGTCGACGGGCAATTACGTAAGAATCATTACTCTTAAAAAATGTCTCTACAGCGAACGCGCGATGCTCACTAGACCACTGCGACATCGTGACTGACAAATCCGCACAATCGGTGATTCCAACGGCGCCACCCTCCCCCCAAACCGTTTATTACTTTTTGAAATAATCTTATTTAAAAATGTAAATCTGCCACCAGACACCCTGTAGTTAAGTTAACTTCCCGACGCCAAAGATTTTCAAGTGTTTTTACAATCTCACCATTGAGGTTATCCCAGGTAGAATTTGCAATTTGGGAGGCGGGTATGGGTACCGCCGCCCCGGGAACCATTTATTGGACAACCAACACCCCTGCCACAGGTCACCCCAAGTGGTTCGCTACGTTTGGTGACTTAGCAGGGGTGCCCGGGTTCATGGGATGAGGTTTGTCTAGGTCTTGGTGGCGGACACGTTTACCCAACCACTGCGTGGCGGGCTGGATCGGAGGAGACTGATTGAGGGAGGCCTTTTGACCTCTCCAGCTGGATTCTCCCGACCCTTCGCCATGCACCGCAGTGTGAGGAATAGATTCATGCGTCCGTCACTCCTGGCCACACTGACCCCCAGATTCCTACCCATCCCTCATACCTTTCCTTCCCATATCTTCTTCTCCTTTCTTTCCCTTAAAAGACCCTCCACACAGCATCCTCAAAGATGACATAGGCCCCTAGGGAAATTGTTTTCCACGGTGCCTCCTGTGTGTAGCTAATGTAAAAAAAAAAAAAAAGAAGCCTGTGTTAAGACTTAACTACCCGTATATCCTTAAACTTAAAAGTGTCTTATGGGCGTGTTTCGCGATCCAATTATAGGCCTTATTTAGGCCTCATTTCTGTGTAACGAAAAATATAGACACTAAAGAGAGACAAACACGTCCATTCGTCCATCTATAGGATTTGGCCTGCGATGGAATAAGATAATATAATCGGTCTTCTCTTTGTGCGGTGCTAGTAGCCTCCCCACCCTTATCTACTTTAGTTTTCTGAAGGTTTCTCTTCTACCGCATATGAATTGCGCACTCTGTTTTTTTTTTTTTTTTAAATAAAGTGGTTGCAAACAAAATTATAAGTTTATATTATATTATACACATTTAAAAAATACATTTTGTATTATTTTACAGCAGCAGGACTGAATGAATAGCGCTGATCCAATATGCTATATTACGTGATAGGAATTGTACAAGAAAAAAATGCGTAAATGAAAAAGAAAAATGAAAATGTGATAATAATATTATAGTCATTAAATAAATCAGGAGAGTCGAAGCATCATCTGAATCCATCGCTCATTGAAGGGGGAGGCACGACAATGATGTTGGTTAAAATCCGTGTCTTGCCCCAGAAGCTGGCTGGTCGGTGGCGAAGTAAGGCTGGGAATGAGAGCACCCTCCATTCGGTGAACATCGTGGAGGCAGAGTAGGCTGTATTTTATCACACCTTCTGGTTGTCCTATTGCGCTTCTGGGTATTGTGTCTACAGATGTGTATAATGCAGTGCAGTCAATAGATTATAATATATTATAAGTTATAAGTCTGTAAATCGTAAATCGGGCACAATTAAGTGATGGTACATACTCTGATATATCGCAGCGAGGCATGGAACTGGCAGAGAAAGGATCAAAGAAGACTGAATGCTGTAGAAATTGGATCCTCGAGGAGAGATGTGTGGTACAACCATATACGATCGTGTTCGAATTGTGGAAATTCGCAAATAATCCAATAATGATGTAATGAGTAATATTAAAAAAGGGACGATGGTTTGGGCATGTAGAGCGAATGAACGAAGAAAGGTGTGTAAAGAGAATATAATAGATCGACGACATAACTAATAAAAATATTTCCCCCCCCCCCAGGGCCTATATCGTCTTTAGGGAGGATATTTTTAAAAAGAAAGTTCTGGAAATGAAAAAGGTATGATGGATGGGTAGGCATCTGCGGGTATGTGGGTCCAGGAGGGACGGACATATGAACCCATTCAATTTGGGAAGCGGGAATAGGTACCGCCGCCCCGGGAACCTTTATTGGAAAACCATCACCTCTGCCATAGGTCAACCTAAGTGGTTCGCTATGTTTCGTGATTTAGCAGGGGTGCCCGGGTTCATGGGTCTGCTTCGTCTAGGCGGATGACCAGGACACACTGAACCCCAGATTCCTACCCACCCCTTAAACCCTTTTCCTTTCCAGAACTCTCCTATACTTCCTTTCCTTAAAACACCCACCACTCAGCATCCCCTAAGATGATCTAGGTCCTGAGAGATATTTTTTCCTCAGGGCCTCCTATGTGGAGCTCATGTAAAAAAAAGCTTCCCCCTGCGGTACAAGGCAACGTTCCGATAGAGTGCTGCTGGAGAAGCCAAAAGGTCTCCCTCAACCATTTTCTGCCGATCCGACCTGTCATGCAGTTGGTGGGCAGATGCACACGGGCACCCCTGCTAAGTCACCAAACGTAAAGAACCACTTGGCGTGACCTGTGGCGGAGGTGTGGTTATCCAATAAATTGTTTCTAGGGAGGTAGTACCCATATAACAAATTCAAGTGGTTTGGCGGCCTGTGGTCTCTGCCTACCCTGCAAGACGGTTGGATGAGTTAGTTCGTTGTGCTTCTAATTTTTCCATCCATGTCACAGGATGTTTTGAAATGAGATAAGGGGTGTGATGGAGATAACAGGTTATGTTTTCTGGTAGAAAAAGGGAAGATTAATGACTTCCCGAAAATATAAGAAAACATCCTTAGTTTTTAAAATTACCTCCCAAAAATAAAATTAAAAATGGCTTTTGGAAATAGCGCTACTTTCTATTAACTTCAATACAATTTACTCAAATTTGTGATATTTTTTAGCTTAATTTATTAAAAAACTAGGTTGGTCGGACATTTTCAGTATTTACACAATACATACTACACTTACCTACATACAAAGATACATAGCTACTTACCTACTTTACCTACATTCTACTTACCTACATACGTCATAGACCCTGTATTTGTAGCTTGTGTTGTCACATGTTCCTTTCCTACCCATCCCTGTATACCTGTCATTTTATCATACCCACATTCAGTCTTTATTCGACCATCGCCGCATTAACATCTCTAGTATAACGCTTACCGCATCCGCAATTAATCCCGCATTCCGCGACTAATATAGTCATAAGTGCAGAATAAACCCAGCCAAGATAGCAGAGTGCCATAAGTTTCCGCAGTGAGTCCTTTTTTTTCCTTTCCTTATGTGCATTCTTTTTACTTGTGCAGTGGTCAAACACATTTCAAAACACATACAAGGTCCTTCGACATCCACATCCGCACATAAAACACACATCATCTTCTTCAACGCCTATCATTCCATGTTCCAAATCGCAACAGCAGACAGTCACTTACTTTTAATCTCCCTCTTCCACACACTCATTTAACTTAAATTATTACCACATTGACATTTTTAACGAGACTTTACATGACTTAAAACGAAAACTCACTAAGCAACATGACTCAAAATAGTAAGTTTAATCCCTATATATATATTCCCATCCTTTGCTTCTTAATCCTAATTCTATGTTCCTCCTCCCCCTCCCCTTTCATATGTTGTAAAAAAGAAAATTTAATTTAAGAAAACACCCTTACAATGTCACACTTTATTATTCATTCACTATCATAAGTGGAAAGTTCATAATTGGCATAATTAACTTAACTTACTATTGTTTTTTTGTGTAATCTCAGATTTGCTGTCAACTTTCCCTAAAATAAATAAAATAAAATAAAAAAAAACAAGGGTTACTGATGTTTTTCGTTAAAGTTTTCGACGTTATCAAATGTGACAAATTCACACAATCTAATTGCGTGACCATATATCGCGATAATATTTACTTAAAAAAGGGTCTATAATGGTATAATCTACCACCATTTGTGTGTTTGCTTCCATTTTCTACATTTATTTGACATGTTACGCATGTATGATGCGTATTGGTATATTTAGGACGTTTACATTTAGATGAGTATTTCAAGGCGTATGGAAAATAAATTGGTTTTGAGAAATATTTGTGGGCACTATAAACCTTTTATAACAAAGAGGCTTGACTGAAAAAAAAATTGTTTGAATTCTGCGAGGAATTTTATTAATCTTCCTACATCATCATCACTATTGGCTCTACAACCTCTGGTGGGTCTTGGCCTCCTCAAGAGTCTTCCTCCACTCATCTCGGTTTTGTGCCAGCTTTCTCCAGTTTGGAAGCTCCAAGATAGATATGTCTTTGAGGATGTTGTCGCTCCATCTTAGTCTTGGCCTTCCCAGGCTCCTTCGCCCTATTGGTCTTGAGTTCAGCAGGGACTTTGGTGCTTGATGCTCGGTCATTCTCTCCACATGACCCAGCCACCGAAGTCTTCCCAATTTTATAAATTTTGCGACGTTTAGCTCCTTAAACAAGGTATAGAGCTCATTGTTATAGCGTCTGCGCCAAAATCCATTTTCTAGAACCGGTCCGAAGATGAGCCTCAAAATTTTTCTTTCAAAAACGTCCAGTGCTCGCTCATTCCTCTTAGTTAGTACCCAAGTCTCATACAAATCTTCCTACACATTTTTATTAATATCAGGAAAGGTATATTTGAGCACGAGCTAATTTAAATTAAGGACGAAAGGTGAATTATATCACAGAACTTAAATAATTCATCAAGTTTCAAAGTTAATATTCAAGTTCTGTTTATAGTTTCAAGTTCCAATTCTGTACTGCGAAATAGCCGTTCTATGATAAAATCATGAAAACGAAGTATAATAAAATATAGAACCTTAATAGAACTTTCATAAAACTTCAATTTTTAATTTGATGAATTGTTCAAATTCTGTGAAATAACCCGTCCAAAGTAATCTTTAGGCAACCTTTCTCATTCCATGACGTCATCGAAATTAAGTTACAGTTATTTAGACATTTAAATAATTCGCAGATTGCAAACTCAAATACGATGGACCATTCCGATCCCACAAGGTTCAACTTTAAACCAATATTCAGTGGAGTGTACGAGATTAATTGAATCTACGTATTTGAATTGGATTCTCAAACCAAACGATGAAGTACCGATTTTTCTGTAGTTTTAAGGGTGGAAAGTTTTCAACGACCGGGTTTTAAATGATTCTAATAATTACCTATTATTACATTTGCAAATTTATTTATATTACCTACCTGTCTTATTTTGATGAAAGACACAATGTGTGAATTTTTTAGAAAAATAGATATTTTTTAATTATAGCTCTATATATTACAAACGCAGACAATGCTTTTGTTGGATAACAGGGTATTTTAAAATAAAATGTACCTGCTTACAAGAGATTTATTTAATTACTAGCTGGTTCCCGGCATGCGTTGCTACGCCATTTAATAAAGAAATTGTTTCTCCCTGCGTGTCCTTTCCCATTCATCGCGTTCCCCTTCCGCCTCCCCTTCTTCTCCTGCGTCCTCTTCCCCTCTCGCATTCCCACTCCGTCACCTCCACCTTCCCTCTCCGCACTCCATTCCCCCCCCTTTCCCCGTCCCGCGAACCCCCCTCCCGAGTTTCCCCTCCCCCCCTCCCAGGTCCCCCTCCCCCCCTCCCAGGTTCTCCTCCCCCATCTCTCCCTCCCTCCCGCTTTCCATAGCGTGCCACCAATAGCATTTTTTTATACAAATTTCATAATGCCAGAGCTCACCGAAAGTTTTATAAAAACCTTTTCCTGACAATAACGAACACACAAAAAACGAATTATTCAATTTGGTGCAGTAGTTCGAAAGTTATGAGCTTAGCAACACATTCAACGATTCATTTTTATTTATAAGATAACTACGTTTTATGCAGAACACAAATGATTTAATAAACTAGGTAAACTGCTCCTTCATATTCCGACATTTAAGAAATTACCCTATTGATACACGAAAAGTAGATATGAAATTATAAAAAAAATGAAATAGAAATTTTGTAGTAATTTTGTAAACTAACAAGGCCCACCGCGTCTTCTGTCTAGGGTGCAGCAACATCTCAGGTTTATCGAAGCCCGTCGCGCTTCGCTGCCACTGAGACTTCTTTCTCCTCACGAGGTTCACCGCTGTCCATCTCCGCGACTCAAAGCGTCGAGCGACATCCTGGACGGCTAGGTCTTCTCCACCACCACGGTGCAGAGCTACATGCTGGCGACATGCAGATCCGTGGTCTGCTCTACCACAGCATCGTCGACCTTCATCATCAACATCACTGCCAACACCACTTCTGCTTGCACTCACTACTACTCGTGTCTACACCATGACTATTATTATCTGACTTTTTGCTGCGTAGCTCTCCAATAAAGACTTCGACTCACTACTTCGACCTGACGCCTTTCATTCGTCTCCCGTCTCTACCGATCCGCAGTCCACCCCCTCAGATTTTCTTATGCATATGTCGTCTTCTATATTGTAATATAAAATAGTTAAATAATGATAATAATTATCTAATTAGATTTAGATTGAAAATTGGAACATTGGCAATTAATATTTTTTTATGAACCTGCACGCCTAACTTTTAACCTAGCTTCACTCTGTAACTTTTCACATTAAAACTTCAATTTTTAACTTTAATTATACACAACCCAAATTTTTCATTTTATAACTTTAGACAAAAATATACCTATATAAGTAGTTGTAATATAAAAGTACCCCTCTCTTAAGTGTAAGCATCTGCTTTATCGGGAGAGTGTACATAATAAAATTTAAATCAATATTATTTTATTGTAAAAAAATTGTTTAGGGAAAAAATATGTGTATATATATTAATTTAGACATGTGCCTATGTGTCTACAATCCTAATGTTTCGACAAAGTTTCCATACAACATCGAACTACCTCGATTATTTTTAATCGGTGTTCCGATAGAGAAAGAAAGTACAGAGACTTCATATTCAATGGTCTAACGCAAATGAATTTCCCGTGTCGCTTGTTTTTTTTATTTTTATTTACGCGCCCCGCTCTTACCTTTCTCCCAGTTTTGTTTATCCGACCGCAAATCAAAACTGTCATCCTTCGCCGTTTTTATCTGGCCCTTCACCCCGAAAGAGGTCTCGCGTTTTGCCCGAAAATAATGACTTTTGAATTCCCAGATGCGGGTGGAAATAACACTGTTGTTTTAATCCTATGCCACAATGTGGGTTCATGGAGTTAAGAAACACAATTTATTATTTTTGTCATTTTTTCTGACATTCGTGTAATTTAATGGCGATATTAAAGAAGGAAATCCATATTCTCTGTCATAACCATGATGCTTTAAAACGTGTATAATATGTAAACACTTGCTTTGTAATAATAATTGCGGATGCAACGGATTTACTTTTCGTCTTGCAAACGTACCTTAATAAGGGGTGGAACCACTACCCCTCAGGCCTCGGAAACTTTGGTTTCATAAAAGTGTACATTTTAATCATTTTGTGGTTAACTTTTGCATTTAAATATAAAGCGCGGTATTTTTTTCTTTTTAATAACGTTTAGATCATATTTCTAACCGTGCTAGTAAGGGAGGCACAAAGAGACCTATGTGAGTTGTTCCGAAAAGCAAACAAATTCGCGTAAAGAGTTATTATCTTCAAACTGAAATATTTTTTTCCGAAAATATATATCTAGATTCAACATTACTAATATTATGTATAACTATTAGTATTACATTAAATCATTAATTACATTAAATATTAAAGTATTACAGCACTAATTATTAAGTATAATATTACCAGTATTAAGAATAACAGTACTAGTATTTAGTATAACAGTACTAATATTAAGTATAATTATACTTGTATTAAGTACAACAGTAATAGTGTTAAGTATACATTACTAGTATGTAGAACATTAAGCATAGTATTAAATATAATAGTATTAGTATTAAGAATAACAGTACTTGTATTAAGTATGACGGTACTAGTATTAAATGTAATAATACGATAGTCTATAATAGTAGTATACATTAAACATTAACACTACGGTACACGCGCCTCTAAAACGCTCATGAGTGCTCGCGTGGGCTTCACTTGTAGCCCATTTTAAATTGAAATATACTGAAAGATATTCGTTTAATTTTTAAATAAAACACATTTATTATAATAAATGACATTTATTAAGTAAACTGAAATAAAAAAACACATCTTCTCTTTCTTAAACTTAAAATATTAACAAAACTTCAGACTTCTCAAAAAATCACCTAATTTTTACTTATTTGAGATCAATCAACTTTTGGTTTAATTCTTACATGTTTTTAAACTATTTTTTTTAATTTTCATTACACGAAGGACAAATAAAAATTTTGTGATCATTACATATAGCCAAATTAAAATTTGGTGATCATTACACATACGCCTTATACAGTTTTTCTTGTGTTTCCTTGTGTTCTGCCAGTGCACGCATGGGCTACACACGTAGCACAACAACTTTAAATCGTTATTTTTCACACGTGCGCCAGCGTCGATCGCTCACGCCATGCCACACTGAATGCGTCGAGCAACAACCAATCGAAGCTTAGCTAGAGACTCGAAGTTAATTCGCGCGATTTCACGAAGTTACGAACAAAAACAATACCCTGGGCTACATAGCAGCCCACGCGTGTACTCTAGTGTTAATTGGTAGTATAATAGTTTTGGTCTGTGCCAGAATAAAACCATTTAGGTAGGTACAAATTCAGGTTCAAATGTGTTTTCAATTTCTTGAAAACTACTTTTTATTTATTTCAGTTTGTGGCAATAATATCAAGATTTCCCGATTGCGATTATTAAACTATTTATGTTGTCGTAAACCATCTTCAAAATCTCCATCAAATTCTTGAAAGAAAGTTTCGTTGGCTTTTGAATTAATGTACTATATGAAAATAGCTCCCGAAATTATAAGCGGTAGGTTTGTTTTCTTCGGGATTTTTCCAAGTTTGGCGGAACCTGTTTTCGTTCAATTAAGTTAAAATTATTATAGGGTATTGGATAACGCTGCACCATTTACTCCCAGATATTGGGTAACCATCTTTCAATTCGGTTAGAGTAATACAGTCCTATGGAATAAACTCCGAATCTTTCATAATTTTGCCTGTAGAATTATATTTGGATATAGAAGTATAATATAGTAGCACAGTTCACGAAAACCGAACTGATTCGTCGGCCTGATGAGACACCGGGTCACTGGAGCCAGGATGCGGATAATGCCCTCCGAAAACACGATGGTGACCGCAGCCAAGCGCCACTCTTGGTGCTGGTAAGCTGCAGTCGGTAAGCTCGAGTTAATTATATGTATTTTTTTTAAGTGATACTTCTTTAGCACCGTTGTGATTTGAAATATGATGACACGGAAACGACTAAAAGAGACAAACACACACATTTTTTTTTTGATTCTACGGATTCTTTCGTAATCCTCTAACTAACTAGGGCTTTGCAATGTCCTTTCATGTTCTAACTAACTAGTTTTACGGTTCATTCGGCCTTATAACTATTGCCTTCTGAAGGTGATTATTTACTTGACTGAATTTACTTTTACATTAACGTTATCGTGAGGAAAAAAGTCTTTACTGGATAAAAACCTCACCAAGTTACAATGAAAAGGGAAGGGGGGAACATAAGTTCTGAACTCTTTTCGGAAATTTACATTTAATTTTACTGAATGTAAATATTTTGTTTTGTGGCGCCCCTGAAAATTCTGCGAGATGGAATGCAAAGAATTTTAGCGCCGTGTCCAAGTGGTTCGGAAGTAGGTATTGGGGTAGGTCCGGGATTGCGGAGGGTCAGGGAGGTTGGAATGGAGCTTAGACACTGATGGTGGTTGTCAGGAGCCCCCAGAGGATGACTAGTTTGTCCTTCCTGGACGCACAGGTTGCCAGCCTTCCACGGACTTTGATGAGGCCGCGTAGGAGAGACATGATGTCCTCGTCATCAGAGGTGTCGGCTTCTGGCCCACGACGCCCTTCTTGTTGTTGGGAAGTGCTAGGGTTGCCACCCGCTGCTTCCGAGTATGTCCTTCGGCCGCCTGCGTTGCCTGATGTTGATGGCTGGCGCATATCGATGTTTTGGCGCGGCCCTGCCTCCCTCTGAGCGGCGTTTTCTCTGGCTCTGCGCTGAAGGGCGGCCACGTGCTCCATCCTCTTCGGGCATCCGCTGAAATTTGCGGGGTGAGGGCCTCCGCAGTTGCAGCAGGCGGCCGGTAGTTCACGCATGACCTTTTCGCAGTCAGCTGTTGCGTGTGATCCCTCGCACTTTACGCAGCGGGCGGGATGGGCGCAGTTTCGGGAACCGTGGCCGAACTTCTGGCATCTGTGGCACTGCGTGCCGTGTTGCAGGTGATTGCTCCTGTATTTTCTCAATGAGATTCTACAGTAGCAGATAAATCTCACGGTGGCTCTCAGCTGTCCCATGTTAGTCTCGCGGCTGAAGTGGGCCAGATATAGGGGGTATTCTGACCCGGGGGTCGTCATCTCAATGATGGCCTTCGCAGAAAAGCCCTGATCTCTCAGGTCATTGCTGATTTCCTCAGCAGTCAGTTTGGGAAGACCTCTGATGACGGTCTTCTTGATTTTTTCGGCCTCGGTTGAAAACGTGTGGAAGGACTTGGCCTCCCGACGTAGGGCGCTGGTTAGTAGGTTGTGAGCCTCGAAAGAGCTCACGGTGACGCTGATGGTGCCGCCTTTGTTATAGTTGAAGTGGAAGGATGCACTGCCGATCTGCTTCCTGATTACTTCTGTGACTTGAACATGTGTCATGCTCCCTAGAGTCATGATCACAGGTGGCACTCTTGTGCTCTTACGGCCTTCTTCTCTCCATATTTAGCCTGTAAGAAAATCATATAGAATGAAACCTTACCGCATTGGCAACTTTGATTATGAGCTCACTTTTCGAGGCTCCTATTGGTTGAGATATTGTTTTTCATTATCTATGCCACCCACCTGTCAAACAGCACAGTTTTTCTTAATTTTGTTCTCTTGGCATTGCTTTCACATACTACATATTTTCTGTTTCATATTATTATACACACTATGAAAAATACACACTATAGATACTTCTCTTAAACACACTATGAAAAACTACTACACTTAGACATTTTTCACGACTCCTTGCAAATATACAAAACTAATTTACTAAATTTCTTAGCGTGATATAATTTATAATTTTTTTTTAAAACTTCTTACTCGCACTTATCTTTTCATGAAACTTTAATTACTAATCGTGAGCGTGTAATTCTTGTTCTTAAAACACTTATCTTTTTATTTAACTTTAATTACTATTCGTGAGCACGTAATTCCTGATCTAAAATAATGTCTATTTATCTTCATCCACAATCTTCCTATATATTACTCTACTCATTCATCCATTACTAAGTTATAAGAACTGTTCAAATCTCAGTCGAAAATACCTAATGATATTGTACCGACTTACGTAATACAGTAGGGCATCGCTAATCCGGATAGGGAAAAACAAGACAAGGATTGTAGTATGCAATTTTTTAATAAGAATAAAACACGTTTGTAACTTGGGTTTCATTTATTAAAGTAAAAATTCAAAGTCAATTTAGACAAGAATATCTATGTACTTACAAATGTACTTATACAAAATTAAAACATGTCAGAAATTTGGGCACTTAACATGAAAAAAAAACTAAAAGTTAATTAACGAGTGACGGCAAATGATTGAATATTGACACGTTTTGACCGGCACCCACCCGTCCGGATTACAGCGTGCACCGAAGTAACGATGGTCCGGATTGGCGAGGCTCTACTGTAGGTACTATACCATGTAATAATTTCATTTAATATATCTTATAACTTGTAAAATTATGTACTGTCTAAGTGTATATCTTAATAAACAAATAAATATTTATTATTTGATCAATGTTTTGTAAGGAATCGTAAGGAATACTATAGGATTACTTTTAATTTTATTATAGTAAAACGCACTGAATGGGATGGTCCAAAGCTCTGTGGGGAACCCGCTTGCACAGCGCGGTTGTAAACTGTGCGCCCTAAAGTTAAAGTTAAAGCACTTGCAGTGAAATAACACAAAACTGTGCAGTGCAAATATTACGTTATTAGAGTTTGAAATTAAAACACTTTTGTACTTTCTTCCACTAATTTATATTTCACCAGGACCGGTTTCATCCTATTACGGACATTTTCAGACTGGTGTAAATGTGAATGTCCGTAATAGGATGAAACCGGTCCTGGTGAAATATAAATTAGTGGAAGAAAGTACAAAAGTGTTTTAATTTCAAATTCTAATACAATGGAATTCCACCACGAATTATCAGTGCAAAAACTAGACTCATTACGTTATTATTATTATGATTTGTGCGGTACTTCTTAGCATCCCCAATCTTAACTACTTTAGTTTTCTGAAGGTTTCACTTCTACCGCGTATGAATTGCGCACTCCGATTTTTTCATTTTTTATTTGTAAACCATACTAAATATTCTCTCTTAGGTACTTATTATCAATATTTACAAATATAATGGGACGTGTTGAGTGACACCAACTTCCCCACATCCAGGAATAAATAAAATATTGTCATTATTATAAACACAAAATTTTTACCGCAAATTCCATTTCTCAAAAATCCTGACTTAATGTAGAACATGTAGAATCATTAATGTAGAACTAATCCTGACTTAATTCTATTTCTTAAAAATATCGTTCTGCAAACTCGTGAAGTTTGTAAAACGATATTTTTCTTCTTAATGTCAGGCACTAAATTTCCGCCGTGATATTTTCGTAATAACTATGTTTTTTATTGCAAAATTATGTTTTTGAAAATTATATTTTTTTAGCAGATAAAATGGTTTATATATTAATGAAAATACTTACATTTTCCCCTCTTTAATTAATTATTTATTTTTGGAGGTTCTCCATAAAATAGTTACACTAAAATATTATGGAGAAGATTACAAAATTTAAGAGAAGAAAAAGTGCATGGGGGGCTATTTTACTATGTTGTGATGTATGTCAAAAGATATTTACTGAATACTCGGTAGGTGATTTTGAAGATGTCGATGCTCAATGCAGAATCGTTAAGCAGTTGAGTTGCTCTGTTAAACGGCGCATTTTGAAACGCAGAAGTACCGTGTACCGACCCGAAGAGCATGTATTTGCAGTTCGAAGTTTTCCGTTTTATAAAACACCAAAAATTTTCTTTACGAAAATAGTTCTTTTCGAACGACACAAATCAACTACATATTGGTTTGATCTTGAACACACTTCTGGCAATTTTCGCCCTCTTTTCGCGACAAACTTTTGTCTGTCTATTTTGAATAAGCAGCCAAAAATTGATGGAACTTTTCATATGATCTTTATTATTACAGAATGATAAAAAATGGAAGCATTTACTGTTTTGGCCTTGGGGATATATAATTTGGTAACCATGTCGAGCTGAACATATCCTTTCTTCTACGGCCAGTGTACAAACTGAAAATTGTTATAATAACTCTCCGGCTGAAAAATCGTTGGCTGATTTAGCACATAAAAAGGTGGTTATTTATTTATTTATTTGTGAAAGTTGATCATACCTTTAAAGGGTTTGAAAACTGCTGCACTCCAGAAATATATGGAGGCGTATTTAAACACAGCGATGGTCCACAACCGACCATCCGACCTACCGACCAAACATTGGATGTCCAATCTTCACATTTGTAAAGTAGTACACGGTTTTAAATAGAAATTAATGAACTTGAGATGGAATAATTATTATGGTCACCCGACTTAAACTAAAAGATTCTCGAGCATATTCAAATATTGATCTTTAATTAAGATTCAGAAACTTTGGCAACCAGTTTAAGACTATAATAAATTGAATTTTAAGAAAGAATGCAGTTTTCAATTATTATATTTTCTTAAAATATTAACACTCTGGGAAAAAATCTCTTTTACGTTTTCTTGAATACGATTGCAGGGGAAAATTCTGATAACGCAGCATACATTGTAAAATGCAAATAAAAATCGTCCTTTTTCAGTATTCATTTTGTTGGATCCATACCACACTGCACTAAAAATGGACTGTAAATACTAAAAAAACTAAAAATAAAACGAGACGAATTGGTGTTTGCTGGATTTGAGTGATAGTATATGTCGGAAAAAACAAGGTATGCAAGGAAAGGGAATGACTAATCATTTACCACAGTATCTCTGCGAACTAGCACGAGAATGTGTATCTCTGAATCTCTGCGAACGAGCACACGACACAACCACGATACAGTTGTTCCACAGCGATATCTCGAGGAAATTATCACCACAATAAAACGAATGAGCCCAAATTCATATTATATACTTCCGAAATTTTAAAATTGCTTCTTTTTTCTTATAAACGAGATTGCATACATGAAAAACACAAACGACTTCCTTCCGAGGCAGTTCCAAATCTTCTTCCGTTTTCAAAACAAATGCACTCGAATGTTCTCACTGTTTTTCTTGCCATTATTCCAGATTTCAAATACTTTTCTAGCAAGGCGATGGTTAGGTATAGAGAGAAGTGAAAACTGGATAAATGACACCCCAGAAGGAACTAAGCATATTATCATTTGAAAACCAAACACATTGGTTTCAATCCCAAAAAGTCAGCATTGTCATAATCTCTATGTTTGTAGGGTTTTGACGATTATCAATACTTAGCATAATGGTGTCGCGAAACTGCGAGTCCACTGAAAATTGGCATTAAGTGCTTCAGAGCAAAGCCTATGCAACCCTCGAAGGACCAGTCCCGAAACTACGTGATCGCTAAGTTATACGGGACGATTAAATAGCATACACTCGCAAAACCTGATGGATAGTCAATCGATAGTTCAGATCTGTGCCTTTGGCAAATTAGATAAGCCCAGATTGGAAAAAGGAAAATAGGACTCACCGTTGTAGATGACGCCTCGCTGATCTCCAGTTCACAATGTTTAAATTTAAAAAGCGCAATATTCTTATAGCAAGAGGTTATGATACACGCGCCCTGTCTGAGATGTTATTTTGTACTGAACAGCAAAGCACACTGTCATCTCTCTAAAGTTGAGTACTTTTTCTTGCAACAATTTTTCAGGTTGACATATGCTACCCACCAATGCAATACCCAATCAATCCCATATAATAACAAAGACTGGGCAAACTTCTTGATGGTTTATTGAAGGATTGTAAGCATTGAATGCATCTTTCATTTTTCTTATTTACCTTATCATTCCCATTCCTTCACAGAGCACCACTAAAGATGACATGAAAATATAATATAATGTGGAGTAAAACATCATGAAACTCGTTTCCACGTTATTGATTATTTTAAAAGCTACCTAACAAACTTTTTTTAATGCTAAAGCTTTCAGATTGGATCACTTTGAAAGCCAATATTTGAAAGTAATTAGAATCAACTGTCCAAACTAAGAGTAAGGATTTTCCACTTTGGAACGATTTACTAATATATTATTCAGTTTAAATTTGAACACCTACCAAATACAGTATGTTTTCTGGCTTATGAGCCAAGGAGCTCGCCGTTCAACCAAGCAGCTCATCTTAAAACTTCTTTCAAAATTGATATTTTAGTGATGATTGTCCAGTGTATGTCTGAGAAATATTCCTTAAGCGCAGATCGTTCAAACCCTTAAAATTTCATTTCTTACGTTATCATCAGCGACAGAATGTTTCGCTATATTTCGTTACACGAGAAACGATACATAAGGTTTTTTTTCAATTACGCTAAAAAGTGCAATACTTCCGGTTACGCGAGTGAATTTTTGGTGCTCAACCATACGTGTCAAAATTGCGTTCCACGTGGATTGCATTCGACGTGTGCATCGCGATTTCGCTGCGGGGCCACGGGGTGTTCGGAAATTTAAGATGGAATCACAAATCACATTTTCTGACATTTTCTTCTTAACTCCATGTTGCCAGATGGCCTCGATTTTTCATTCAAAATATGGTGAATCGCTATTCGCTACACGATTGATATTTCCAAAATATATACTTCCGGACGTTGATATACAATAAGAAATGACAAATCAATTAATTTACTCATGTTTTCTCCATAACTGGAATTTATTCAATTACTAGCTGACCCGAGAAACGTTGTTCTGCCATATAAATTATTTATAGTGAATATTTTGGTTGTTAAATAAAAAATAACGAATGTGTTGTAAGTGTGTGGAAATGGGATCTATGACAGAAAGAGGAATGGAGGGCTGTAGACGATGACTCCTGATAAAAAAACACCAACTAAAGTAGGAAAATGAAATAAAGTAAATCAAAATTAATTTCAAAGTGCAATTGAGTGTCAGATATTTTTTGTCGGTCCGTCTTTAGCCAACACAAATAAGCTGGATGGATTGCCCACGCGAGAATATTATACCGAATGAAATATCAAAATGATGCTACGCTTCTTGTATATGTCTTGCACATATGTGGATGAAAGTTCGATGAGGCGGACGTAGCGCCATCTGTCATTGAACAATATAAATAATTACGTTTTGTTTGAAATACGAAAGACGGTTAAATTTGTTCACACAAATATACTAAAATCGTGATTAAAAAATGGAAGGGTGGAGGTGGGAGGGTTAAAATTTGAGGTTACAGGTATTTTTTGATGTGAAATTAAAAAAAACACAAAAAACAATAGTTAAAAAATAGATTTTTTTCTGGATAGGGACACCTTAATCACCTAGCGGTATGAAATATACTTTAAAACCTATTGTCATACCTACCAAATATATCTACTTAAAAAATTTCATAAAAATCGGTCAAGCCGTTTCGGAGGAGTGCGACCACAAACACCGTGACAAGAGATTTTTTATATATAAGATTTAATTTAATTTTTATTATTATTGTACAACAGAATAATTCCAATTACAGTACAATTTAGTTACCCTATCAGCATTTAGGCAAGTGACTCTTCAATAATGTTTTTAAGGCATATAAAAAACAGTCACTTACATCCAAATGGTTTGCAATTTCATTTAACAGCACCACTCCCCTCGTCATGCTATGCTTTTCCAAGACGTCTGTTCTGCCGTTCGGTACTTTAAATAAGTCATGATGTCGATTTCGGCTGTAGTGGTCTGGTACATATAAATTATAGCATCCCAAGAGAAATGGGCTATTGATGAAATTGTTCCAAATTTTGAAAGACAGAATAGCAAGACTTGCTTTCCTTCTAGTTTCTAGGCTCACAGAATCAGTTTCCTCAAGTAAGTCAATATGGTGCATGAACCTTGGATAGGTTCCATGCTTCCGCATATAAACATACCTGAGGAATTTCTTCTGGATTTGCTCTAACATATCAATGTACTTCTGGTGGTACGGTGTCCAAACATCGCTCGCGTACTCCAGTTTGCTTCTCAGTATATCATCGAATAACGCTAGCATAGCTTCTTGGTTATCAAATTGCTTACAAGTCCTGATGATGAATCCAAGAAGTTTGTAGCAAGACTGAGTGAGCTGCGATATATTTTTTTTTTTTATTTCATATATTTTTTATTAGTAACAGATATTTGGGTTTTTTTTGGCTACCACACTAGGCTAAGCCCGTGTTGTGGTAGTCGTACATTTAATATTTTAACATTTCAAAAAATATTAAGAAATACTTAAAACTAAAGAGAAAAAAAAGACCATATTTTAAAGAAAAGTAAAAATTAAAATTCAAATTCAAATTTTGAAATACAAAAATTAATAATAAAAATTAAATGTTAAGAACTCAAGTGTTCTGTATAAATTAAAACATATAATTATATAAATCAAAATTAAAAACATATATAAATTTAGTGAAAAACTAAGAGAAAAAAATAACAACATTTTAAAGTAAAATAGAAATACAAATGGAAATTAAAATTTTGAAATGCAAAAATTAATAATTAAAATGTAGTGTTAGAACTCATGAATTCTTTAAAGTGCGTTCGTCCCCTTTCAAAAATCCAATGTTGTACACGTGTTATAAAAAGAGAATTAGAATTACTTGACTTTATGTCAGTACTCAGAGCATTATATTTTAGGAGCGATGAACCAGAATTGTCGTTGAGCGAATGAGGTGTTAGTTTTTGGGACCACGCAACCCAGGTTTGATGAAAAGCGGGTGTGTGCTTGATGTTGTGGAGCAATTAGTAGATTATTTTTTCGTATATAACAAATGCTTGTTTTAGTAAATAGCTGTCGAATATCTAAGACCCTGATTTTTGCAAAGAGTTCATTTGACGGATGGGTAGGTTGACATTTAAATATAATTCTCAGAATTAGTTTTTGAACTAAAATAATTGGTCTAATAATGGATTCAGCACAACCACCCCATCCCACTATACCGTATATTGCTATGGATTGGAAAAGGGCAAAGTATACGCTTCTTAGAGTCTGTAAATCTAAGATAGACCTAAGGGAGTAGAATATATGGCAGAGTTTACGAAGTTTTTTTACTGTGTCACCGATGTGAGCTTCCCAACGTAGTTGGTTGTCTATGATTATTCCCAAATATTTAACTATTTTTGATGATTTGAGGGTCGAACACGTACAATTAATATTAGATGTGGTTTCCGGATTGTCTAAATTGAATGGACACGAGTGGATGATTGGTTTAGGGCAGTTGTTGGGTATATCGTATTTGCGTATGGAAAATGTCATATATTGTGTTTTGTCGATGTTAAGTGTGAGGAGGTTTGTGTCAAGCCAATGCTTTACTTTTATTAGAGCATTATTAGTTTTGTTAATAACTGATTGCCATGTTTCATCTTCGAATATTAAGACCGTGTCATCAGCAAATGATAATATTTTTCCACCAATATTCATGGCACATAGTGAGTTGATGTATATAAGAAATAGAATTGGTCCTAGTATGCTACCTTGGGGTACACCACAGGACACAGATAGTTTATTGCTTATATGTATTTTGTCAGATTGGATGAGAGTTTGTTGTGTTCGGTTTGATAGATAGTTTTCAAACCATGTGTTGGCTACTTCAGTTATTCCAATTTGCTGCAGTTTTTTTAGCAGTAATGAATGTGAGACCATATCAAATGCTTTTGCGAGATCGAGAAAAACAGCAAGTGGTTTGCGACCAATGTCAAGATTATAGGAAACGATCTTTGTGAGGGCGGCTATTGCATCTGAAGTACTTCTACCTTTGCGAAAGCCGTATTGATTGTCAGATAATATTTTGTTATCTTCAAGAAACTTACAGAGTCTATTTTTCACCGCTTTTTCTACAACTTTAGATATTATGCTTAGTAAGGATATCGGTCGGTAGTTATTTACAAATAATTTGTCTCCCGCTTTAAAGATTGGAATTAATGTGGCCTGTTTTAGGGAGTTAGGAAAAATGCCAGTTTTGAAGCTTAAGTTGATTATGTGTTTAAGAGGGGATGCGATGTAATTTTGAATGTGTTTGATTATTTTTGTCGAGATATGATCAATTCCTGTGGAGTTACTGTTTTTAAGAGATGTTATTAATCCTATAATTTCAAGTTCAGTGGTGGGAGTGAAGTGAAACTGAATATAGCTCAGACTATTAATAGGTATATTATTTGCAAGATCTTTCTCTGAGATGCTGTTTCTGTCTAAAATTTTTTTTGCTAAGTTGGGTCCAATGTTGGAGAAAAATTGATTGAAATGGTTAGATATTTTTTCAGGGTCAGAATTTACATGTATTGTTTGGTCTTCGATATTAATTTTAACAATAGGTGTGTCAGTTTTATTAATATTGGCTACATCTTTTATGATATTCCAAATTTTTTTTTATCATCTGTAGCTTCATTGATTTTTTTTTTGTAATAATCCCTTTTAACATTGTCAATTATTTTTTTACAGTTGTTTCTATAACGTTTGTAGAATATGAGAGATGCATAGTCACTGGGGTTTTTTCTACAGAAGTTGTGAATCTTATCACGCTTTCTGATACATTGGAGAATACCATTAGTGATCCATGGTTTGAGTTTTGTGTCCGATCGTGACAAGAGAATATGATATATGACAAGAGAATGTCAGTTCGGGATCAAAGACGACACCGAGATCTTTCACGGATTTTACACGTGATAACGTTTCGCCTTTTATTTTATAATCGTAAATTATAATGTTTTTACAACGAGTGAAGGACATTGTGACACATTTCTTTGTGTTAAAATCTAATTTGTTTGCCAACGACCATTCAGATAGTGCATCTAGATCAGTTTGCATTTTAAAGCAATCTTGTTGGCAGCTTATTTCCATCATTATTTTAAGGTCATCAGCAAATAGTAGACATTTGCCGTTCCTAACACAGTTTTGGATATCATCTATAAGTATTAGAAAAAACATAGGTCCGAGGTTAGACCCTTGAGGAATTCCAGATTGCGCTTGGAATTTTTTTGAATTATGTCCATTTATCGAAACAAATTGACTTCTGGATTTTAAATACGATGAGAAAAAGTTCAGTGTTGGTAGATCGAAGCCTATTTTAAACATTTTCCTCAGAAGTATATCATGGTTAACACGGTCAAATGCCTTGGCAAAGTCGGTGTAAACTACATCTGTTTGGTGCCTCGAGTCCAAACTGGTGGCTACCAACCGCGAAAAATTAAGCAGATTTGTGATTATCGATTTCTTTGGAAGGAAACCGTGTTGATTTTCACCAATGAATGGCGCAATCTGGTGACTTAATTTGTCACAAATCAATTTTTCAAAAAGTTTGGGTAGCACTGATAATACGGCTACCGGTCTGTAGTTTTTGACGTCTGTCTTATCTCCAGCCTTGAAAATAGGACTGACTCGGGTCAGTTTCCAAATTTGGGGGAATGTAGAAGTCAAAATACTAGAGTTAAATATATAACAAAGGGCTTCACTTATCATTGGCGCTATGCTAATGATAATACTGGAAGGAATTCCATCCGGTCCTGTAGCCTTGTCTGTCTTCAGCTTACGAATGTAGGCTTCAACCTCTTCCGGATTAGTAAATCCAAGAGATATGTCACCTAAGTTCCATGGAATTTCTGTTATCGTAAATTCCGTACTGAGATCTGGGGTTTTACTATCATATAGAGACTGAAAGTAGTCTGCGAACATCTGACAAATAGATTCTGAATCTGTTATAAATTCGTCTCCACTCTTCAGGCCATTATGCGATCTGGAGTTTGCTTTCTGTGATTTTATGAAATCCCAGAAACATTTGACATCGTCTTTAATCCCGTTCTGAATTCTTTTTAAATATTGCTGTTTAGTTACGGCAATATCTTTTTTGAGCTCGGATCGCACCGCAGTAAACAACAAGTAACCAGACTGCTTCTTGTGCAATCTATACTTTCTGCGATGCGCTTCCTTGCTTTTTATTTTGTCAATAATTGATTTTGTGAACCATGTCGGGTAGGTTACACTCACATTTATTGATTTCTTAATTGGTACACATAAATCAAAAACACTTGCTAAAACATTATAAAAATAATCTACCGCAACATCAACAGAGTGTATGCTTTTAAGAAATGTCCAGTCAAAATGTGACAGAATGATTTGACACAATTTTATATCAGCATGCTTAAAGTTATATTGCGAGTAGCAGTTGGTAGGTTGTGCAGACGAGGCGGGGCGAGTCCAGGCGTGGGGATTGTTGTGACCGTCACGTCGTGTGCGCGTGGCTCGCGTGAGTCTCGCCATGATGGCCAGTGTTGGATGATGACGATCTTCTTTGACGAACGGCTCCTCGCTTCTAGTTACTTCACATACTGAAAGGTTACTTAGGACGAGGTCCAGCATATTGTCATAACTGTTAAATACTTCACTCTGCTGTGTTAATCCATTTGAGCAACAAAAATATTTGAAATCATTTAAAATATCTTCAGGTTTATTATTCAGATTAAAATCACCCAATAAAATAATATTTTTATTCAATAATAAATTTGAATTCGTATCTAAATGCTCATAGAAGTTGCGTCTATTTTCACCATCATCTGTGCAATAAAAATAAGTTACACATATAAGTACGGTAAAGTTATTTTTAAAAACCTTTACCCATAGATGTTCTCCGTTTGTTTCTAACTCCATTAGGCGCATTGAAGCAAGCGGTTTACGAACAGCGAGAAGAACCCCTCCCCCTCGCTGCCCGTCTCGATCACGTCGATGTATTGAGTACTGATCAGTGAACAGTTCCTTATCAAAAATAAATGTTTGTAACCATGTTTCCGTCAACGCAATCACTTCTGAATTTTGAGAAATAATATTTCTTGAAAATTTGTCGATTTTTGTGTTAAGGCCACGGACATTTTGATATTTAATTTCTAATTTCGCCATCAAGTAGGCACGCTTTTTCCTAGGAATTTGTATTTTGCTATTGCAATTCCTGCCGGCCAATTTGCTGCGTCTAAGAAAGTATTTTCCTTTTCTTCGGGAACGCCAATTTTGAAGGAATTGTAATTTCCTTTGGCATTCAGTTTGACAATGTTTGGATCTATGGACTTGAGAAAGCGGTGTATTTGTGGGATTTCTGTATTCTGGTTGAAACGCCAAGCGTGAATATAGAATTTTCTTTTTATTGCGTGTAAAGATGTGTCGGTCCTCGTACCCGTTATTGCTCGCGTGCGTTGGCGATGCTTGCGGGCTTGAACTTTCCAATCTTCTTGGTTACCAAGGACGAGAAAAGAAAGGTTTGGTTCCTCTTGTTCCTTTTGTGCAGTAGGTATCACCTTCTTCTTTCTCGGTTTTTTCTTTTTCTTTAGCTTTTCCGGTTCTCCAGGGCTATCCTCCCCGTCTAGTATTATTTCAACAGAAATAGGTGCTTCAGATGTGGTAGGGTTATTGTCAGTAGGTGGGGTGGATGAGGTAACTGGATCGCTGGTTGCGCGTCTCTCCGTACTGTAGGCGGCTTCAAGCGCTACTATTTTCGCCGATAGTTTGGCAACAGTTGTATTTTGGATGACAATGATGTTCGATTGTTCACCAATTTTGTTATTAAGTTCCTTGATGTGATCTTTAAGTCCTCCAATTTGTTCTGCAAGATTTTTTATGGCCGTGGTAATGGTTTCCCAAGCTTGGTTTGACCTGGTCGCCATATCAGGTAGTTGCTATGCAGAACACTGTCCAATACGTCCGACTCAAAAAATTGATATGACTACTACTTACAAATGGTATTTTAATTATTTACAAAGTAAGAATATAACACGCGGAACATAATGAAATGTAAAATGGTTATATATTATATAAGATATTGACGATGGGATTGAAATTATTATTTCTCTACGCCATCTGGACAGTGTAGATTTTCCTTTAGATATTGGACTGATTACTCGTTAACCGAGATTGAACCGATGTCGAACAAACTCGGTCTTTAATAAATTATTGTCCAAATGACTTTTTAACTCGATTTAGTTCATAAAGTAGAGCACAATATTATAATATATTATAAAATAGATGGCCCGGCAAACGCGTTGCTGTGGCTAACGAAACAAAACGCCATCTACTGGATGGTTACCCAACTTAGATAACTCACACCGCCATCTGTTAGAAACTAATGGAATTTACAAATAATTACCAAGCATTGTCCTAGGACGAACATTTAATTCGTAATAATAAATGTTAAGGTCAATAATCGAGATTTAAACTATCTTATCTTTTAAATTGGACCAAATTTCATACAGTAAGCCAAATTTCATCAAAATCGGTTCAGTCGTTTCGGAGTTTATCTCGAACAAACATCGTGACGCAAGATTTTTATATATTTAAATACATATAATAATATAAGGAGACTTGACAACCCAACACACTGGCAAATCTACACACCTTTGAAACGTGATATAAGTCAATGAAAAGTAAATAAATAAAAACTAACTAACTTACCATCACGCCGTTTCCCCGCAGGGGTAGGCAGAGAGGACAGACCGCCAAACATCCCGGTCTTGGCACACATTCCTTGCCTCGTTTACATTCATACGACGTCTCATACATTCTCTTCTATTATTCTGACTCTTGACATGGCCCGACACAAGTATCTGATTCACTTGGTCGTTCCATGTCTTTCTTGGGCGTCTTCGACTTCTTCTACCACTCACATTTGCGTCATATATTCTCCTTACACTCCTTTCCTCGTTCATTCGCTCTACGTGCCCAAACTATCGGAGCGTTCCTTTCTTTGTCTTACTCATTAGTCATTACGCTTACATCAGCCTTGCATTCTTTGCGGATTTCCACATTTCACACACATACGCCTCAGGAATCTCATTTCTACAGCGTTCAGTCTACTTTCATCCTTCCTCTGCCAGTTCCATGCCTCACTGCCATACATCACGGTAGGTACCAGTACTCCATTGTGGACGGCTAGTTTCGCGTCTTTGGACAGTTTTTTGTTGGTGCCAACGGCGTTCAGTCCTACATTAATAGAGTTACCTGCATTCGCCCTTCTTTCAATATCTCTATCAGCCTTTCCATCTCTCGTAAACATACTTCCCAAATAAACAACCTCATCCACCGTATCCATTATATTGCATACTGTTTTCGTAATCTCTCTTTCAAACACCATGACTTTAGACTTACTTACATTCATCATTAACTCATTCTTCATACATACTTCGTTCATCCTTGACACGAGAGACTGTAGATCTTCCATACTGTTAAATATCAGTACCGCATCATCAGCATACAACAGGCAAATAAAAACTATGTTAAAAAATTTACCTAAAGTTAGGTGTTATGGGTAATTGTTTTCATCACTTTTAATGACTTTTTAATGAATTGTCATTTTTGTGCTGAGTTTTAATGGCACCATATATAAACGTGTATTTTTTACGAACTCTTGACCTTTAATACCATTAAAACTCAATAAATTGGATAAAATTATTAACGAAGCAATTGTTGGTTCCTACGTAAATCAAAACCTACATGATTAAAGCAATGATAAATGCCTTTCCTACAATAGGAAGATGTTAACAAGTTAAAGCCTGAACACTGAACGAGTAAAAAAGATTATGAATTATTTAAATTGCGTAGGTAGTAGGTAAATATGGTGTTCTCATGATGAAATATCATAAAATTTGAATTATTTTTATTAGAGATTTAAATACGAAATGTAACTACTTTCAGTTCCTCCAGCTATTTCTGTGATTATCTCATAAACGATTAAAATATTATAATTTTGTTAAGGGAATCATATTATGTATTACATATTTAATAAAAAAAGTTAAGGCGCCGATCCCCGCTCAAAAAGAAGAAGATGGAGAGATTTGTAATTACGAATGTTGGAGAGAGTGTGCTAATGAAAATATTTAATAAAACACGACTCGTTTAAAATAGAGCAAAAATCTCTTGGGGGGCAGTCTAAAACAGCATTTAAAGAAGTTTTTCATACATAAAACTTGTAAAATAACTGAATCAGAAGTGAAAATAATCATTTTTGGAGCAAACTTTGCGATTTTTTTTCCATCAAGGGAATTTCATGTAATATGCGAATATATAGATATTATCTTCAAAAATAACATAATGTATTTTTTTAGGGCCTTAAAAACTTCAAATGATTGGGGGATATGTAAGAAATCGGTAGAAATTCAGGTAGCGGCGGCTTAAGTAAAGAACAGAGGAATATAAGTTGGATGAGGCCAACTTACTAGTAGAATAATTTACAATTATTATAAACATAAAAGATTGTATCAGATTTTAATCTGATAATCTGAAATTCGTAAAAGTGAGTAATTAATTTAATAATGTGTTATCTAAAACGTATATTACGTTCCTTTTAAACACCATATATTATTGACAAAGACATGGGTGTTTCCCTTATTATATTACATCCAGTTAGATAGCGCTGCGTATTTGTATGCAACAGCAGCGTTACACAGAATTAATATCAACCCCCCGAGCTTCCAAATACTTCCGCGCGAAATAGCGGGGGCGCCTGTGGCCTGGGTACTCAAATTATTTTGGTAGGATATTTAATAATATTCTTTACTCGATGAACACCTGGAAAAATAAAGTAGGTAATTTGATTTATGATTGTGTAAACATATCAGTGACGGTATCAAATATATGTATTTTTTATAATTTTACAATCTTTCATTTAGAAGGCGGGTGTGGGTACCGGCATTTCGGTCCAGCACCCCTGCCATAGATCACCCCAAGTGGTTCGCTACGTTTGGTGATTTAGCAGTGGTGCCCGGGTTCATGGTTTGTCTAAGTCTTGTTGGCGAATGCGCTTGCTCACCAAATGCGTAGAGGGCTGGATCGGGAGAAACTGCTTGAGGCATACATAATCTAGACCTCTTCTGCCGGACTCTCTTGTACCTTTTTCCTTCCCAGAACTTATTTTGCCTAAAAAAACACTCTACACAGCATTCCCAAAGATGACATTTTGGGATTTTTTTTTCTCAAAGCCTCTTGTGCGGAGCTATTGTAAAAAAAACAGCATTATGAAAAGCGTTAAGGAAAAGAGCATCTGTTTATATTTTACACAATATACATATAATATTATATTATTCATTTACATAAAGAGGGAATCAGACGACACGCGATGAGATTTGAAGTAAGTACGAGTAGGTAAATCAAAATTATAACAATAAACGGACGCTTTTTCTCAAAACAAAGCGGAATCAGGTAACCCGCCTCTCTTTGCAATGCTCTTGAATTGCGATATATATATATTATATATGTATACTATACTATACTTACTGTAGTGTATATATGTAGTACACACCGCGCTCGTTCGGAGATGATCGGGCGCGCCGAGCGTTTCCGAACGAAGCGGAGTAATCAACTTATCAGCTGGTCGGCAAACCGCGGTCAGACCTACTCGTAATTAGGGAGCTCTTTTAAACAGACGCTACTATCAATATTTGTTTCCATTATAATTTACAATAAAACAATCAAAGAACTTACGTTGTAATCCTTTACATTGTGGGCTAGAGAGCTACAACCCGAATAAAAGAACATTATACTTACTAAACTTTTCTGCACAGGTATGACTTAAATGGGTTTTATGCAAGGAAAATGAAGATAATGACAGATTTTTTACTCTTGGGTTGCTTTTCAATTCGAATGCACGGGAATAAAAATTTATTAACAGACAGTAATAAAATATCAGAAAACGAACCGATTTAATAAAGGTTTCTCGGTAGGTACGCACTAAAGAAATTCATCTCAATTGTCAAAATAAATCAATAAACCTCATATCCTAGCGACGAATACACTTAGTTATCTCCATCTTAGAAGCTGATATAATTATGTAATCACGAGAAGGGTTGTTAATACTCAATACGTTCCAGGGACTACCCGAGATAGAGTAACTTTGAGTCATAGAGACACTGCGTGATAATCCCCTGTATCAAAGACACCCCGTGATAATTCCGAGTCTGAATCGCAGTACCCGGATCTGACTCTAGTTTATCTGCAAACTGCGCCCGAATATTTTGGCGATGTATAGAACTGTCGAACATTGAAAATGGAATGAGAGATATCGGGATGTTTACCAGCCACTTTTATTTAGATATCTTTATAGTTTATTTGTTATATTTTTTCTTAAAGACTAGTGCAGAGTTAATACTAGCTGTTTAAATGTATACCTCGCCTACCTTTAAATGCCTACATTAAATTAACAGCATGTCAAAATAAAATCCAGGCTGTTGTCCAGAAATACGAAGATATTAGTGTATAAAACACTTATCAGAACAGTACTCACGTACGCAGCTGAGGCGTGGGTACTAACCAAGAGGAAGGAGGAAGCACTGGACGTTTTTGAAAGAAAAATTCTCAGGCGCATCTTCGGACCTGTTCTAGAAAACGGATTTTGGCGCAGACGTTACAACAATGAGCTGTATACTCTGTCTAAGGAGCTAAACGTCACAAAATTATAAAACTGGGTAGACTTCGGTGGCTGGGTCATGTGGAGAGAATGAACGAGCATCAAGCACCAAAGTCCCTGCTGAACTCAAGACCGATAGGGCGAAGGAGCCTGGGAAGACCAAGGTTAAGATGGAGCGACAACGTCCTCAAAGATATATCTACCTTAGAGCTTCTAAACAGGAGAGGGCTGGCAAAAAAGCGAGATGAGTGGAGGAAGACTCTCGAGGAGGCCAAGACCCACCAGGGGTTGTAGAGGTTGTGATTATGATGATATTAAATATGTTGTATGCAGAATAAGTTCCTACGTCCATCAAGATCGGATACCTACATACTTTAAATACATGTTTTCCTTTCTACTGTCTTAAGCTCCAGACTGTTAAAAATTACTGCGTTTATACAACCAAATAAGTGCGCTTTGACTATGTTGGCCAAAGGTCGCAAATAGCGATTTCCCCTTTTTTGGGGCACCACGTCGCTAAGACTCAAAAAGTATATTAGCTCGAACATCGTGTTTCATATATGTATACACACGTATGTACATTATGAATAAAATGAAATTATAAAACCTAAATATCAAAATAACTAAAACACATAATATCATTTTTTTATAAGAAAAACTCTATTTTTATAACTTTTGAATGTAATTCTTATCAATGTAATATATCATTGAAGAAGAAAATAACAATAATTATCTAAACGAAAATATGAAAGAGAACACGACACCGAAAAATAGAAAAAGATAATGGTCGCGACTGGGACTCGAACTCAGAACCTCCCGTCTAACCGGGACGTGCGCGTTTACTAATTCCGCCATTGCCACCTTCCTTTATTGGATAACCAACACCTCTGCCGTAGGTCACCCCAAGTGGTTCGCTACGTTTGGTGATTTAGCAGGGGTGCCCGGGTTCATGGGGTGAGGTTTGTCTAGGTCTAGGAGGCGGATGACCCTTTTTAAACCCTTTTCCTTCCCAGAACTCTCCTCTCCTTCATTTCCTTAAAAAAACCCTCCACACAGCATCCCCAAAGATGACATAGGCCCTGATGGAAATTATTTTCCTCAGGGCCTCCTGTGTGGAGCTCATGTGAAAAAAAAAACCGTCATATCAGTCAATCTCATGTTTCAATTTTTTAGAATTAATAATATTATCTTCAACTAATTTTATTTCCATATTATAGGCAACGATAATACGAAAACCGGAAATTTTTAATTTTATTTTTTATGTGAATATCTCACAAGAGTCCCAGCTGCTCCCATCTGGGGCCAGTGAGTCTATTGCATTCCCAATTGGGGTATGTTGTGAGGCTGAAGGTAGTGGGGAAGGGAAGGAGATGGAAGAGGAAGGTAGGGAAGTATCTGGCTATTCAGATCTGGTCATCAAAGACGGTTAAAGCCATTTCAAGCAACGTTTCGATTCTAAATGGTGGTCTTACACCTACTAAGAGTATCATCCACTCTAGAACCTGCCGCAAATATACTGTAGGTATATTATTATTTTTAATAAATTAATCGTGAAATAACAAAAATTAATCAAATAAAAATTTATTTTCCCCCGCCGGGATTCGATGCCGCCACCTTCGGATTGCAAATTGCGGATTTATTGTTACACTATTAATAAAAATCGAAAATATATATATAGATTATTATTATTATTATTTAAATGAAAACAAATCCCTTTTGGATAGGTGCACCACATATTTAATCTAAATTATTAAAATGTTTCGAAACCAATAGTTTCTTCGTCAGGATAAAATGAAAATTAACAAAAATGACAATAGACAGAATTCGAAATAAGTTGATAACAATGATAACTTTGATTAAATAAGTGATTTTTATACATTTAATTAAAATGATTTTCTAATTTTCGATTACCTACTACAGAAGTTATTTATTATCGTTCACTCTTGAACAATTTCTCTCACTCGTATGGATCTAATTCATGACGGGTTCGCCTGAAACTTATCTTCTTCATTCGGGAACAAAAGCTGCTCAAAATGGCTGACGAATGGGCGTCAAAATAGCCTTTCATGCTAGTTATTGTGTACAGTTTGATTATTCAGAGCAGACGCGTCAAGTGACTGGCTATGATACGGATGGATTAATCAGCTCGTATGTAAATTTGTGCGGTATCTACTGTTGATACAATAATTGCCGTAGAACCCGCACAAAGGCGGACTGTACGCCGGACATAGGAGAGTGATTAGATTACTAGGACGCCAATGATCGATTGTTAGGTAACAATACGGCTATTCATTCATTCATATTGTGGTAATTAAATAAATGGGCTTATTTAATCAAATTAATTACTTTTACTCCATTAATTTAATACGATTATCAGGAACGCATGATAAAAGCTAACTCATGACAAGTCTGTTTAATTAAGTTCCTAACTTTTAATAGTTTAAAATTCTGTTTTAGGTATTATTATGTTACAGCAAAAAGTGATTGCTTTCTATAATATATGTCTGTTTCATAGTTGTGCTAGATAATTATAGTTATTTTGAAGCCTTGATCACTTTTTGTCTTCTAACTGCAATCTTAAATATGGGAAATTTCGATCAACAAAGTACGATAAATATAATATAACATTGATAATCTTAACTACGTACGTAGTTAGGTAGCTACTTAATTTATCTTTTAGATTCATTTTGTCTTTAAATGGGTCTTTGTCACCTTTCCGATGTAATTGTAAAATATCAAACACAAATTAATACCCTTGCGTCTGCGTACACACGCTATTCACAAATAGATACCAACGGAAGTGCTGCCAGCTATCATCAAATAGTATTAATTTTATCTAATCTATGAAGGTATGCGTGATATAATATGTTCCCGCGAGTTTTTTCTGACGTTATTTTAGTACGGATAAATTACGAAATTCGCGTACAGATAGCGCCACTTTGATCTGCGTCTCGCTCACGAATAATTCCAACCTGATTTATATAAAAAAATACTAATTCCTGCGGAGCAGGTTTTTAACTGTTAGTATTTAATGAATACCCTTACGTATATATGTAACTCGTCGCCTTTGTTCTTAATTGTCCAAACGGCCATTAGAAAATTTTATAGGAGGAAAAAAAAGTAAAAGTATCATTAGTTTCAAAAATTCTTAGTTAAGTGATTAAGTGTAATTTTTTATACTTTATATTTAATTTTAAAGTGGAGATTAAACAAAAAAATAAAATGGTCGTTTGGAAAATTAAGAACTAAGGCAACGAGCTGTTAATCCTTCTCATCGATTTTTCATTTATTTTTCCTCTTAGTAATAAAAATCAATCGGAATCGTTCTTTTTTATTAATATTGCGATATGAAAGTACTGGTATCCATTATTTTGTGCAGAAAAGCGAGGGTTTTTATCCTATTTTATGAAACTATTGTTATTTTCTCCCATCCTTGACGAACGCATATAAAAGTGAGGAATAGATACATTCATTGTTCGAGTTTTTCAATTATTTCCATCATTGTTCTGATGAATTTAGTATTCGGCATTTATATTGAACCACCAGAACAGTTTATTAATCTGAAACTGAAATAACAAAGAGAGAAAATAATATCAGTAACCTTCTAATTTGTTCGGTTAAAGGCATGAGTTTTACTTAGAAGTTTTCTTAGAAGCAAACAATTTCTTTGTCCGCTTTGGCAACATTTCCCGCGTACAGGGATTACTCAGTTCCCTCGATTCTGCTTTCAATCTTGCTATCCTCACAGCTTCCTTAAAGTCAATCCTCCACTCGATGCAATTACAAGCATTCTGTCGGATATATTCCTCCATGAATGGATGAATTGCAATCAATATTACGAACACGACAGGTAAGAAAGTTGAGTCTGTTTTAGCGGTAGGTATGTTCAATATCTAACACTGGTTGATACGTATTATAAGGTGGCGAATCAACATTAATCCCTTCGGCTCTGGGAAACGCGATGGTATGGTAATGAAATGAGAACTGGTAGTTTTATTCATCTGTTAGTATTTGGTTTTAAAATAGCTGTAGCTAGCTCCTATCTCTTCCTAACCATCACCTTGCTGTTTGCAAATTCGAGTGCATTTTGTTTTGAAAACAGAAGAAGATTTGAAATCACCCTGGAAACAAATTGTTGGTGTTTTTTTGCAAATAACTAAATGCATTGATAAATATCAATTTGTATCGTTCGTTTTGTTATGGTGATAATTTCCTCGACGTACCGCGGTGGAACCATATAACTATATTTTGGTTGTATCGTGTGCTCCTTCGTAGAAATACAGTGGTAAGTGGTAAGATTATCGTTACACACGTATTATCACTCAATTCCAGCAATCTCGTTTCGATTTTAGTATTTATAGTCCATTTTCAAGTGCACCTGAAGCTGTAATTCTTAAGCAGTTTCGGATGCAACAGAGATTTTTTTTTTATGAGAATATCGGACAATACTCCCAACTTCATTAAACTTTAATTACTACTCATGAGCATCTATTTATTGCTATAAAAATACTCATCTTTTCACTAAACTAATTACAATTTGTTAGCATGTAATTCTTATTCTAAAAAAAAAAAAAAAAATCTCTTTTATCTTTGTATACAATTTTCCTTTATATTATTCTTCTCTTTCATTCATTAGTTAAGTTTTAAGAAGTGTTTAAATCCCAGGCGTATTATCCCAGATATTATACGGACTTACGTAATAGGTACTAAATCATGTAATTACTTTATATAACATTCCTTATAACTTGTAAACTTATGTACTGTGTATGTTCCTAATAAACAAATAAACAAATAAACAAATAAACTCCTCCTAACCTTCTGGAGCCAGTGATACTATGACAACATCAATTGAGGTACTTTGTGAGGCTGAAGGTAGTGGGGAAGGGAAGGAGATGGGGAAAGGAAAGGAGTGGAAATACCTGGCTACTCAGATCTGGTTACCAAACACGGCTAAAGTCATTGTAAGCAATGTTTCAATTCTGAATGGTGGGCGATATTTGAGGTATCTTCCACTCTGGAACGTACCGAAAATATTCGACAAATGATTAAATTAAAAAATTGTCAAATAAGGCAAATTATTAGAATAAAATTTACTTGCGTACACCAAGATTTGAACCGGCCACTTGCTGATTTCTGGTCGAGAGCCTTAACCCACGACCACAGAAATCATCAATGAGAGCTGTCGTTGAGCTTCTCCTCACACCATTCTTATAGAATTTATAAAAAGGCCACATTCAAAATCACAGAGTTGCTTGAATGGCTTTAAAGCCGTGTTTAGTAATCATATTGGAATTTTCGGTTTCCAAATCGCTTCTTCCCCACATCTTTCCCTTTACCGCACCCTTCACCCTACAACAAACCCCACTCTTAGATGCGATTTTCCCTCCGGCTCCGGTCGGTCAAGTATATTCATATAAAAAAAAATTAGAGTACAATTCACACGCAGTCGAAGTGAAACTAGAAAGTCGCTAGATATCACTTTCTTTTCTTTTGCCCGTTTATTTTAAAAGTGGTTTGAAGGTTGAATATGATTTTACAAAAATAAAAATGTTTATTTTTTTTGATTTGGTAGGTTTCGAACCTCCGTTCGCTGGATGTCTCACAGAGCGCTGAGAGTCGGGCGCTTCATACCGCGGGACTAATGGAGGCCCGCGTGTAGTCGTGAATTTACCGCATTATATTAGAACCGAGGACCGTCAAATAATAAGTTTTTGTGATGCATTTCCGTTTCATTCGAATTTCAAATTACAACGGGTCTTAAGAAGTTTTTCGTAAAAAATCCTTCCTCTCACCAAAAAACACCCCACAAAGCACCGCTATAGATTCTGCTTTATGATTTTTTTGCACTCATATTAATCAGATTAAGTTATATTTCAATGAATGAGTTGCGTAAGTTGTGCTTAGCACGTCTCTAAATATGCGTTTTACGAAAATTATTTTATTGAAAATTCAATTAATATTGTTGCGTTATCCGACTTGTAATAATCTCATCTTGATTACATAATTCGTCCGTTGAAAATGTAAAGATGTAGCATTTGTAGATATGTCTGATAGCATTTCGCCCACAATGGGTGAACGAGCAACAATCAGCCGGGATCTTGCCCCCACCGGGCTGAGTGACACCTAATTGCGCATCACTGAACACTGGCCGCAGCTGGCGACTGCAGCGTCACAGCGTTACAGCATTACAGCCACCGGTACCACCGGTACCACCGGTACCACGGGGCAAGCGCTGCGCACGTCATTATGGACCGATGTCAAGAGACTGACAGTCGGAAAACGGTCGATTGGTCAACTCAGTGTCAATCATGTTTTTATTGATGAATCTGGCAACGGAAATATATACTTTGGTACATAAATGTAATTAAGCGATTGCCAGAAAAACTGTTGTATCCAAGAAAACCATCATGGAATAATAATGTTGGGCATATTAATATACTTCTTTTAAGGTAAGGATTATGGTAATGAAAATGTTTTAAAGCCTGTGGAAGCATTTGGTTGGTTGGTTGGATGGTTTTTAGAAATTCTTTGTATAATGTTGTTTATCAATATCATGGTTTGTTCTTGGGAATAAAGGGAGAAAACGAATATCTTATGGTTTCATTGGAGGCGACCCACCACTTTACCAACGGCTGTGTTACGTAACTGATTGTTTGACCTCCTTAGCTGCATACATCAGGTCTCTAATTTTTTTTTTTAAATGGAAGCTACTTTTATTTTTTAAATTAATCTAGACCCTCTAATGTCCCTGCATGCATGATTGTTAGTAAGAAAGAAAATCTATGCAAACCTACATTAATAGTAATTAACAAGATAAATACTTATCAGAGTGTTCAGCATCTAGTTATAGTGAAATAATAAAGAAAGAGAACAATTTTTACAGGTTCAAGTATGATTAAAAACAAAGATAGTGGGCAGTTTATCCCACTATCGCGGGGCTGCCCCAGCGAGAATGAGCGGGCGAGCGGCCTGACCGCAACGAGCTCAAACACCCGCGTATCTTAGGGAACGTACCCATACTACGTGACACGTTTAGGGGGGGGGGGGTCTTCAAAATGTCACGCTCCATACAAATGAGCGGCGGGTTGCTTAGGATTTTGGTCACCGGGGGGGGGGGGGGGGGGTTAAAAATTGCAAAAAGTTGGTCACGTAGTATGGGTATGTTCCCTTAGCCGGTCATATGGCTTCGACAAGAAAGACTTCAAAGCCAAATAGCTGAAGGATGCAGGAAAGTAGTATTTACCCAGAAAAATATTTTCAGTCCTGCTTTTTTTCCGTTGAAACCGGTTTGTGGAATAATGTTCGATCTAAAAACATTTAATTTATTCTTATCGGTAAATACGTTTAGATGACTCAAAAAAAATTTTTTTTTTTTTATAAATTGTTAGTATAACAATTTAACGATATGTTCCCAAAGTTTTGAATAAAAATTCAATTCGTTCCGGTGTTACGAAGGTGGCTAAGTAAACGAAGGGCCGGACCGCGTGGTGGACATGAAACGCGTTTTCTCGAAATGACTTTTTTTGAATTTGTGTTCACTCTAGTTCAAAGAATTTTTAACCAATCATTTTAAAAATTGGCAGACACTTTTTTTTAATATAATTTTGCTCTATATGAACCTGAATTCATAGTAATATCATTCTCCACAGTATTTTTTAATTGCAAAAAAAAGTTTAAAAAAAGGCAAAAAATCAAGGTTTCTTATTTATGTACATACCTGTAAAACTTGTACTTTTTTCGGAGGAAGTTAGGTGCATATAAAAGAGACATAATGTTCTTCAACTAAATTCCAACCTTACTGATTTGAGATGAAAACTGTGGCCTCCAGGATGCACACATATAGCTAAGGTGACATTCGATGGGCGGCAGCTGACAATTTTCTCCGAAGAAACGTTTTAAAAATTTCACAATATTTTATTAAATAGATGTCAAAGTTTAAATAAATTTCATATATATTTTCCATGCCAAAAAAAAATCATGAAAATCATATAAAACCTAGTCCTAAGCGTATTTCCACCCAAATACATCAATGTCACGTGTAAATTCATGACAGAAATTTTGTGGAGTAGTGTGTGAAATTTTTATATACAACATTTTTTAACTGATTCAGCATAATTCTTGTAATGCATTCGAAATGAATTGCCTTTCTTTGCCACTTTTCATTTAAAACTTTTAAGAATTGTATTTTGAATATTAAATGTTATGAAACATAACTGTTTTCGTTTTTTCCATTTTCCTCATCACAAAAATACTATGGATACAATCCTTTTCAGGGAATGAACTGAATTAACGATTTCTGTTTTTGATGTAGACAATTCGTGGTGGAATTATAAACGTTACGTAGGACTATGATACCCCAATTGGGGTATATTGTGAGGCAGAAAGAAGTGGGGACTGAAAGGAAACGGGAGGAAGAAGGTGGTTAAGTACCTGGCCGCGGAGAAAATCTTTCTTCCGTGTTAGCTATTTAGTTAGTTATTGTTAGTTAGTTATTGTATTGGGAAGGACAGACACATATAAGTACATTTTACACAGATATTACAACATATTGAAAAGGAAAAATGCATTGTCAAGAATAGAGATTTTAGAGAGACATCCATACACATAAAACATATAAAACAAACGTATGAAGGTGAGCAAATATTCACTGGTTTAAAAACATTTTCAGTAAAATATTTTTTTTAAGCGTTTTAACTAATGTTTTTTTGTCAACTACTGGTTGCTTTATTTCATTCGATAATGAATTGTATTGTCTGTATGCAATATATTGTAATGAGTTAATACCAAATTTAGTTGTGTGGGTAGATGATGCTAGGTGTATTTGATTTTGGGATCGTGTTTTGTGTTGGTGTATGCCTGAATTAAAAGCTGGTCTGATGTTAGTGTGTGAGGATCTATGTATGATTTGTAATATTTCACTAGTGATATTGTATTTAGGTAGAACCGTAAAAGGAAGAATGTTTGTCTTTGAATATATATGTTTGATATGTGTATCCCACGGTAGATGGTAGATATTCCTTGTAGCTCACAGGTATTTCTGATATTTGTTTTTTAGTAATACGAGTAGTGTCCCAGATACTAACTAAATAACTCAGATGGGAGTGAATCATCGCTTAGTATGTTGCCCGTAGTAGAGTTGTGGAGAGAAGACCTCGGAGTCGGTACAGTACACCGGTTATTTTGGAAATTTTCGGTTTCACGTGCTAATTAACATGGGAATTTTAGATTCGATTACTAAACACGACTAAAACATGGCGTTGTTCCATTAATTTGGGGCATTGATCTTTAGATTTTTTGCAATAATCCTTGGATTTATTGCGCTTTCCATACAATTTTTTGATCAAAAAGTAAATAAAGTGTTCAGATATTCGGAATTCACATGATTACATTTTATAATTTATTTTTGAAGACAATTGATAACATTAGAGAAAACTTTCTTCAATTAAAATGTTATTAAATTAAATAAGAACACAATTTAGAGTGCCTTTGTATTCTTATTTTATCATTTCATAGAAAATGCCAGATCAAAAGTCAGAACAACGTTAAAGTTTAATATTGTTAGATTAATACACTTTTACGACAAGATATAAAATGAAACTTTATATTACAATTTTGAATCGTATTAGTCGGTTACTGAACCTGCCGTCGTCGTATAAAAGCTCTATCCATTACAGGTTGCTAAGAGGAACGTAAATTTAACATCAAAACAAAGTTGGTACTACTTGGGCACATAAAATATTTTCAAAGTAAGTATCCATTAATTGGTTTAAAGGTTACTTTAAAAAATCTGTTTCCGAGTCTCATTTTTGAATAATCTGTAATATAATTATAATAAACACAATTAAATAACTTTGTTTTAATTCCACTTTATTATTTTTTAATCCCTATATTGGATTAATAAATAATAAAGTGGAATTGAAACAAAGTTATTTAATTGTGTTTATTATAATTATGTATTCCCACAAAGTGTTTGCTACATATCAAGATGTAATATAATTCTGATCAAGTTCATTATAATGCTGAAGTTAGTAGTTTTTTCATTATTTTAAGGTTACAGCTCCAAATCCCGCACAGGAAAAATTGTAAATTACATGATTATTATTGTGTTTTCATGTTTATAATTTTCAAAATATGTTCATCTTAGGAAACAACACGATTTTTTGTATGATGATACAAAAACTAAATTGAAATGTCATTTTTGATAATAAGTATTTAGATCTAGTTAGCTTGTTACCTTTTTAAAACGGAAGTAAACTTATTTATTTTTCTCTGTCTTTATTTTTATTTCACGTCACCTTTAGATTTGTAATAATTACAATTAAATAACTTTGTTTGAATACCACTTTATTAAATTATGTCTTTAACCAATGGGTTTCGGTTCAACTGGAACCTTCATCTGGTGTATATATAAAACGTTTTAAATAAATTACAGATTATCAAAAGGTTAAATAGAAGAGGGAGAGAGAACATAAACTTTGGTGCGGGTCGAGGTGGAGGTACCTAAGAGAGATGGGGTAAAGGAAGATGGGGAAGAGAAATATGTTTAAAGTGACCTTTATCTATTAAGTGAGTTGCGAATTAAGAAAATACTAGACTGTTTAGGCACCTCAAGTGTTCATTCACCCTCGTTTAAATATTTCTTGCCGTTTTACCTTTGTAAAATGCTATTTATGTTTGTAGATGCTAAAATGGCTTAAATTATTTATTTACCCTTCGAATTTATCAAAAGTTTACCTAGAATATTATTAGTGTTGAAAACGACTCTAAATTTTTGTAGGAAATTTTGTTTGTGGAAAATAAATTATTTATGAATAAATTTCTACGCCAACCGTGGTTTGTATTGTCTCTGATGTTGGGAAAATTATTACTTGGAAATTATTAGGCACTCAATCAACACAACTAAAAACCCACCAAAAGGAACCAAACAATTGATTTAGATCTTTCATATTTGAATGTAAATAGTGATAACTGATAACATAAGAATCCCTCATGTACCTCATTTATCCCAGTTTCCCGATGGCCACGTAATTAGCAGTGTCACATTTTGGCTACAGCAATAAATACTTTAATATTAACATATACGCGGTGTAATTTGTTGCAAATTTATTCATAATTATTCAGCGCATGCACACTTCGCGATATCGACGTATCCACCATGAAAACATGTGTGGGGGCTTAACAAACCGCAACCCGTGCTACCGGTGTTAGACCTAAAGCTCGCACTAAACAGCGTTATTCAACCTGGGGAAATGAAAATGTCCACGAAGCTTGCTTAAACTACTGAGGCAGTGATGATAAACCTTTTTAATAAGAGGACTAATTTACCCATTCATCAATTTCTTCGCGGGCCGCAGGGGGTAGGGTATATACAACTTTACGTAGTTAACTTTGCATTCAGTGATGTCGCAAGTCTATTTATAATTTGAAAAACCGTAATTTTATAACAAAACTTTTAGAATTGAAAAAGAAAGCGCTGCAAGCGAAATTCATTATGATGTATTTTGTTAATTCTGAAATATTAGAACGTGCAAAAAACAATTACTTGCAATTTTGGGCAACTGTTAATATTTATATTTCGCAAAGTTAAACAAAATTTAATCAAGTAAACTTTTGGTATTTAATAAAATGTAACCCTTTAAAAAGTTCAAACATAGATTTAAATAGAAAACGCTGCGGTACGATGCGAAGGTGGAACCACAAAATTTTGTCTTTGTAAGAATATGTAATAAAATCTTATTATTTATTGCGACTGATTCAAAACTTTGAAGAAAGACTGGACTTTTCCACTAAACCCTTTTACAAAACAAAACTGAAACCGTTGAACATTCTTTGCTATATTTTTATATTTTCTAGTTGGCAGTAATAAAAGGCTCACGGGCCGCATTTTAACTGTACTAAGTTCTCCCAGTAAAATTGGATCGAAAAAAATTCTAACGTAGCATACGTATATATATTTTTTAAATCCTTTAGGCTTATGCAACAATTTTTTTCACAACATCCGAACTTACTGTCTACATCTCATATAATGTATAATTTTGTTACAATTATTAGCAAATTGCAGTAACTTTAATTAAAAGAGAATATTTTCTTGTCTTTCAAAACTCACCGGAAGTTGAAGAATTCGCACTTTTTAATTTCATAACACTTGTTTGTCATATTATCAAACGATATGGCGTCTAACCAATTTTTTTTTCTTCTCAGAATGGATTTTTCAAAGCTATGTATGTAGCTCGAAAAGGGGTTACTTTGATCTAGCCAATTTTGACGTCATTGCAGAACTTCGCAAATTTCATAGCGCCAGGGCTGATCGTTTTTATTCTTATTTTCAATAAAAGTAAAAAAGGTTCTGAAGAAGATTCAGATTTCAGTTATAATTTTTTTTTAATATATAATATTTATTATCTACCGTCTCTGTTGTTATTTGTATTACGATTTTTCCGTCAACAGTTTGAGAACCTCTGTCGTATTGTATGTAAATATGTCATTAGGTTGTACCAATATGAAAACATATCGAGCTGTGTGGTGAAATCAGGGCTTAAATGTATCTCAAAGGAATTACAAAATTAATATTGCGATGTTCGTCACTGTGTTAGTTGACTCCGGTAAAATTCAGCGTAGCATTTCTTTATAAACCAACAGGGCCCAATAAAAAATGAATTAATTTTGTATACTTATTTATTAGTAATACGTGCATTTTTTATTACCATTGATACAATTGACAAGTTATCGTAATTTGAGAGGCGGGTATGGGTACCGACATCCTTAGAACCATGTATTGATTAACCAACACCCCTGAATTGCTTCCTGACAACTTGCATATGGTGAGTGTATTGTATAAGCATATTTTTTGCGTTAATAATAATGCCATTGTCATGGGACCATTTAATTATGTCATTTAGGTCTGTTTGTAAAAATTCCTCAATTTTTTGTGTTTTTTTTTATAGCACATACAATGCATGTATCGTGTGCAAACATGTAACATTTAAAACGTTTTATTACGTTTATTTACATTTTATTACGTTTGGTAAACTGTTTACTTGCATTACATAACATGTAGGTCCCGATATCGACCCTGTTGCTACTAAAGTGTTAACTAACATTTTATCATTTAAAATTTCGTCAATTTTAACTTTAATTTTTCTATATAACAGATACTTTTTAAACAAATTATTTAAAGGATTTCCAATACCACATTCCTCCATTGCTATTAATAATGTTTGATGGTCCGATGTGTCAAAAGCATTTTTAAAGTCTATAAAAATTATACCAACATAATATTTTTCATACGTTGATTATTTTTCATTTATACGACAATCTACTTGCAGTAGCTTAGCAGTAATAAATTCCAACTGTATGCAATTTTTATAAAATAATTAAAAAAAAAAAAAATGGCAATTTATATGATCAGTGAATTTAGAAAGTAATTGTGTTGTACTTTTTTCTTTTTGAAATCCGTACTGTATGGGTTTTATGATTTTTTTTTCTGTAAAAATTTGTATTTGGTTAAAGATAGCTCTTACAATAATTTTATCAATACACGTGGGAATCGCTATTGGTCGATAGTTTGTGAAATCTTTGTGGTGTCCTGATTTATATATCGGTTTGATGATGGATGTTTTAAGTTCGTCAGGCATGATACTTTTACTTTCCATAAAGGTTAATTAATTTAGTCAGGACTGGGATTATATTATCAGCAATTAACTTCAGGTCTTTATTCTGATATTTTAACATCCACATGTAAAATTCTTTTTTTACGTCTTTTTGTGATACAGGTCTAAATCCCACTGACATAATAGCAAGATTTGTATATACATGTCACGATCTAGGCATTTTGTAATACAATTACGTCTTATGTCTTTTATTTCATTTACGATTGTTGTAGCAAATTTATCGTATAAAAAATTGTGTTTCCTTGACTTCCCATTCCTTGACTTCGTGTTGAAGGATTATTTCATCTAGATTTTGTTTAGGTTTTCTATAGGATTGTTTATTTCGTCCCAGAGTTTTCTCTGGTTGCCGTTTAAGTTATTTATTATATTGTTTTTATTAGTTATTTATTATTTATTTTTATGGAATGTGTTTTTAGTAATATTGATATTATGTTTGTTTGATATATGGCGTATTTTCTAAACGAAATTCCAGATTATTTGGGCTATTCTTGTATTTTCGGAAAAGATAATTTATTTTTGAAGTTAAACTTCCTTAGCCACGTTAGAGTGATTTGAAAATTGGATGAAGCCGAAATGACGCACTACGCACCTGCGAAGCATCAAACTGCGCTCAAGGCTCCTATTGTTTATTTCGTCCCACAGTTTTCTCTGGTTGCCGTTTAAGCTATTTAATACATTTTTATGGAATGTGTTTTTAGTAATATTAAAATGTTTGTTTGATATATGGCGTATTTTCTAAACGAAATTCCTGATTATTTGGGCTATTCTTGAATTTTCGGTAAAGATAATTTATTTTTGAAGTGAAACTTCCTTAGCCACGTTAGAGTAATTTGAAATTTGGATGAAACGGAAATGACGCACTACGCTCTCTTGGTTGAGATATAAAACGGAAACGACGATAGGTGTGCACTCATTGACCGCTTTGTTTTTTTACGGGTCCAACCAAAAAAAATAAACATTTTTGTTTTTGTAAATCAATATCCAATCTTCAAATAACTTTAAACTAACAGGTAAAAGAAGGCGATATCTAGCAACTTTCTAGTTTTACTTCTATCGCGTGTGAATTACACACTCTATTTTTTTAATCTTATTCCTAATTTCTTCAGTAACCTGTGGATTGCTATGCCTAAAATTATTTTCAAATTATTTTTATTTTTTCGGGGACTCATAAATACTATCAAAATATTTTTTTAAGTATAATACAGTTCTGAGGGACATTAAGTTTGTAATAGTTTTCCCCAATTTACTAGTTTAAATTTAGATGTTTACCAATTTATTATCAATAATTTGACATTTTTAATTTAAATCCTTTGTAAGTACCTCTTTCCCTATTGCAACTCCTGTTATATAATGGTCGGATATTCTGTTAGTCACAATACATGAAAATACAGTGTTATTACGGTTACGTATTGCAATATGGTCAATATATGAATCAACATTTTTTCCAATTAAAATTTCTTCCCGGATTACGTCTGATATTACACTTTCTAAACCATATTCTGTAATTACTTTATTTTTGGTATCCAATAAATTCAAAGTAATGTCATCAGTGCAAGTAATTTGAATCAGATGAGGTCATTTGTAATATTTGCTTTAGTTCCTTCAAATATATATTCTTTTTGCTGCTCGGCGGACGATATACTGCAATACATTAATGATATCTTGATAAACGGTGGTGATTTCTCCGCATATTATCTCGCAGCTTTTAAAAGAAATGTTTGTTTTCTTAAAAGTATGATGTTTTTTTTAAAGTAAATGATTATTTCCGCTCCTCTTCTATTCTTCGAGTATTTGCAATCGAGATGAAGTTTGGATATTGAACATTGGGGACCCTTCAAGTGTCGAAAAACAAAACAGCGCCGAATGGCCATTTGGTGACAAAGTAACATTTGAATTTTTGTAAAACAACTGGTTCTTAGTTTTTCTCAAGTCACAGGTTTGCTTTGTCCTCTCAGAAACTATATTTCTGTGGTTCCTGGTAGCTTCACAGCAGAGCTAAATCAGAAGTGTATTGCTCTCTGGTTCTAATTTATCAATTGTATGTTGTGCAAAAAATGCTACACCTTTAAACAAAATCAAACTTTACAGAGCTGTTCCAGCGTACCCATTTTCGAATAATTAAAAAAAAAACCAACGACCCATATGAAAACTGAAAATTTTCCTTTCATTTAAAAATAAACAAGGTTGGGGATAATGTACGTACCGCAGGCTCAGAAAAGTATTTTGCAGAAAAATATAAATATTAAATAAGAAACTAATCAGCGGTCCAAAAGGTTTGAGTGGTTGATCAAATATTTAGGGACGCTGAACAAAAGTTTTAAAATTGAGAGCCAAAGTAGGAAATTGTGGGTAAGCACTTTTACATTCATTTCACGAAAAAAATTGAGTGAGCTTTTGGTCTCAATTTTTTAAATAATAACTTTTATTTTGTTTGTCAATTTGTTAATATTTGGTCATTCGTGCTGTATCTTATTACATCATTTTTGAATTTGTGATCATGGCTGGTCGTTTTTTAAGAAAAATTTTAGTACAGATTTGTGATTATATCAAAATGTAGAAAACTTTTTTTTAATAAAAATATGTACGGAAAACTACACTTAGTCAGAAGTTTTGAAACAAGAGATTCAGTATTAAAAGCAAATAAGAAATTCAAATGTATCATTATCATCAGATGGCCATTTTGTTTTTTTACATTTTAAAGACTCCCGATAAACATCGATCCTACGCGTTTTTCAGCTTTCCATAAAATTTTAACAATCTGTCAAACGATAGTTGTCTGATAGCTGATTATTATTTGGGTAATTTTTCGGGATTAGTGTCCATGGTTATTACGAATAATTTTTGGAAAAAAACTTTAGATTCGCCTTAATCACTATAAAATAAAACTTTTCACATCATGGCCGGGGGAAAATAATGCATTTTAATTTTCAATTGCGTAAAATAAAATTTCACTTCGCGAACCGATGCTGCGACAACCCGCCGGCCATTACGTCACTGTTTGTTATGTTGGTATCCCTGATACAAACAAGAGATAGATACGACTATTGCCGACTTCGTGGGATACATGATAAGGCGCGTAATTATGAAAAACAGAATTAATAATATAATGTAGACGAATCTCTAATCAGGCACTGGAATGGAGACAAACCATTCAAATCCTGGGATGTTTTTTAAAATAAAGAAAATATACACAAGCCCGCTACACAAACCCTGCTTTGCCAGACAAACCATTCAAAACCTGGGATGTTTTTTAAAATAAAGATAATATACACAAGCCCGCTACACAAACCCTACTTTGCCAGACAAACCATTCAAAACCTGGGATGTTTTTTAAAATAAAGATAATATACACAAGCCCGCTACACAAACCCTACTTTGCTAGACAAACCATTCAAAACCTGGGATGTTTTTTAAAATTATGATGCAGCTTCCGTAGTTTAACCTCAAAATTCCGTATTATCCGTGAGGTGGACTAAATGCATATTGCGCGCCTTTTCATGTATCCCACGAAGTCGGCTACAATCGTATCTAGCTCTTGTTTGTATCAGGGATACCAACATAACAGTGACGAAATGGCCGCCGGGTTGTCACAGTGTCGGTTCGCGAAGTGAAATTTTATTTTACGCAATTGAAAATTAAAATGCATTATTTTCCACCGGCCGTGATGCAAAAAGTTTCCTTTTATAGCGATTAAGGCGAATCTAAAGTTTTTTTCTAAAAATTATTCGTAAAAACCATGGACACTAATCCCGAAAATTTACCATTATTTGTTCAAAAGCCAATTTAACGGGATCTTTTAACAGTAAAAAAACAAAATGGCACTGAGTGCCCATTTGACCACAATGCCACATTTGAATTTCTATGAAACAACCCGTTCTAAAACAATCATATCAGTTGCCAAATAAATTTTAAAAAGGTTTATATTACAGTCTCGTACCCTCACATTTAAATTATTTGATTGAAATCTGGGGAAATGCATGTGAAACATACATAAATGAATTACAGATAATACAAAATAAGGTAAACAAAAAACTGTTTCACTTCAAGCCCAGAACACCCACAAAAACATTATACATAGAAACAAAACTATTAACATTAAGAAAACTATATGAATACAATACATGTCTCCTTATATACAAAATAATCTCGTACACACAAACACAGTATTCATTAAAACGTCCCAAGTACATAAACACTTTACACGACAACGCGATAACATACATTTAAACACCTCCCACACTAACTATGGTAAGCAATTGTGACGAATCAAATTTCGTCACAAATAAATTTGAATAAATAATTTTGTGTTATGAAAGAGTCTCGCTCTGTGCAGCAAAGACAAAGAAAGTGATGACAGATATGGGTGCAAGGACTAAAACGGAAGAAGAAAGAAGTGCGGGGTAGTGCCACGGGTCCTACGAGTTCATGGGGCGCACCGAGACAGACAGTCAAGACCGGGACGGAGAGGGGACACGTATAGTGTACCACGGCAAGTACGCGTTCCCCGCCCAGCGGCGTGATGCTGGGCGGTGGATGAAGAAACAGGAGTCAAGACCGGGACGGAGAGGAGACACGTATAGTGTATAACGGCAAGTACGCGTTCCCCGCCCCGCGAGGTGGTGCTGGGCGGTGGATGAAGAAGTTATAGTGGAGTTCAAGGAAATGATTCGCAAAACATACGTTCCTCCGTCCGGCGACGTAAATTTGGGCGTGAGACGAAGAAAGTGCGGTGACCATACGCGGCGAGTGGCCAAAGTGCTAAGTGAAGCAGACGACTTCAGGAGACTTCAGACTTCAGAGGCAGGAGACTCGGCTAGGAAGGCCTGAGCTGCTGAACCGGAGGAGCTGCCATCGAGGACCTCAGCCTTACCAAGGCACCCGCAGAGAACCCAGTGACACGAAGGTAGTTCAGTGAACAATTAACTATGACGATGTGAACAATGGAGCAGCAACCCCGAACCATATGACAACTAGTTAAGATTTAGATGTAAGTAGATCTAAGTATAATTAAGATCATGTATTAAGACCTTGCCAAACCTAATTAAAATCCTAACGTATAAAATCTTTATAATTAAATTCATCCCCCTTTTACCCCAACCCAAGCGACCCGAGTCGGTGAGAAGGCGGAGAAGGCAGATTGGAGAAAGTTCAAAGGTAGGTATAAAAACTGCACTTATTTAACCTTACATCAATGATTATCCTGAGCTAGCTTCCGGTAACAAGGAGATACGTTACACAATCCATTAGTTACGAGGGGGCAACTTATATAATTGCATCCCAAACGACATTAAAAACGAAAATAAGCTAGGTGCATTTAAAAAAAATTATTAATGTTTATTCTTGATAAACAAAGTAATGTCTTAGAACAGCGCTGTATTGTGATATTTAGTTTAGTTTAATGTGTTTACTTATTTCTAGTTAAATGAGTGAAAATGTAATTTTCCTTTTTACTGGAATAAAAATTAATGAAAATTAATTAAATCTCAGTTGCCTATACCGTTATATATCATTTTTACACAGTTGACATTTGTCACATCAGAACAGTTCTTCTCGAACTAACAAACGAACTCGTTCTTGAGTTCAATGGAATAATATAAAATATTAATTCATTTTTTATTTATCAAATAATGTGGGTGACTTTATTAACTAAACTCAAAACAAAGCGGAAAATAGCTACATAACATTCCGCTAGTTCCGTTCATGTGTAACAGAATAACATGTTACCCCGATAATTTTGGATGTTGACTATGCAAAACACTTTAATCTATGAGTTGTTTTGACCTCTGCTGGGGAAACGGAAGAGCGCGGGACTCGGGGATTTGACGTGTAGCGTGAGGGTGCAGAAACCTGGGCTCCGACTGGCATGGATGGCATCGATTGGCGTTAGTTTCCTTTACTGGTTTTCAGTTAGTTGTTTATATTTAAAATGGTCATGTCATTGAGACTGGCCTTGGCGCCCGGCATTATATTTAAAGGTTAGTTCTGTCAATTATGTATTACATCGCTGATCCTGATTTCAATAATAGTGACTTGCATAATTCATAATCTCAGGAGATTCCTCTTCAAGGAGCCCTGGGACACACCCTGAGTTTTCAATAAACAATTATAAGTATATTTTCCTTGAATGGATTACTGTCTCATGCTCGAAAATTGATGATTATAATAAATGTTCAACTTGAATCCCTGTTTCATTCAAATATCCCCATTTACATTGATCATATGGTTGTCGCTGGGATTGATCTGAGGATTCATGTTGCCGATAAGAATTAAAACGGTTACAATGGCGCCTTACGTGTGGATTACTAATAGAATTTGCGAGTTTTGTTCTTTTTTTATTGTGTAGGTAATCAGTGATGTATAACATTATTGTCGAGACACGAGGTCAATCGGTCACATGTCAGTCGGAGGTCCCAGGAACACCTTTCCTTTATAATTTTATTATCTTAATTTATTATTGTGCTGTTTTACAAATCTTTTATACGATTTTTTAATTCCGGAAGAATTTTTTTTACAATTCTTTCATGTACAACATGTTATTCCGAGAGAACTTGCAACCTTTTACAACTTTACAGTCAAAGGAATATTTAATACAGCATTTATAATTCGGGAAGAATTTTTACTGCATTATATTCGAATCATAATCATTTTGAAAAATCACTTTAAATCCGTTGAGTCATTGTTTTTAATTATTTATTGTAGTGTAGTATGTGTGTAACTGTTTATTTGCCGTCTTTTGACGTGATTAAATGTTTGTGTCTGTTATCTTTGATCCATTAAGAAATAGGTACCTACATATAATTTCAATGCCTGAAGACAAGGTGTCAGACAAAGATGGTCATTGCCCTTGCATAAATAGGATTTATAATACAATGGGAAATCTTGTGTACCTGAATTTTAACAACGTGCTAAGGAGCTTGCTGATCTCGTCTGTAAGTATAAATATACTTTTCTGAGGAGCTTTTGAATTTTTTTTTTAGAGTATTGCTTTCGCTTTGTTGTGGATGAACTGTTCTTCTTTCAAACATGGAGGAACTGGTGTTTGATCTGGAAGATTCAATTCCTCTACCTTTTATTTTGAAAATAAATATGAACCTAATAAAATCTTTCTTTTCAAGCCGATTATTCTTCTTGTAAAAACACTTCTTTCAAAAAAGCAAAATGTGAATTCTAGGGAGGAGATCAAATGCTTCCGATGCGGACGATAGTTGCTTCAATGGAGGAGACGTCTTTCAAGGTTGCAGTCTTCGATCCAGCATAGATAGTCAGACGGTTCTACGATGATCAAAGAGCTTCGAGGAGTGAAGGGTTGGTTGCCAGGGACGGCCGTCCTTTCATCTTTTCCACGGTTTTGGGATCGCAATTCTCAGGTTTTTTGGAGTCAGGTTCACACTTATTAATTTTGAATATTTATTCTCATATAAAATTAATGCAATTTAGATGCTAAATTCACGAAACTTGATAAAAGCTTTCCGTTAACTTCTGCGACAGGATATTCAGTTTGTTACGAATGTAAAATCACAGTACTAGTTACTTTTAATTACTTAAAATGCTATTGTATGCTATTTTCTTCGCCAGAGATTAAAGTGGTTATAATTCTCAGTATAGATTTTTTTTTGAATATTTAAATTTACCCGGAAATTAGACACATTTGTGTAATTATTAATATCAGTTGTTAAAGAGTCTATTCGGGTAATCATTTTCATAACTTTCCTTTCGACGGGAAATGTTTTAGCATGTGGAAGCGATATGCGAATGATTACTAGCGTTCTATGTTTTAATACCTCTGAGTTCGTCGGTAGTTAGTTCGGGTTCTATGTTTTGAACCTCTGAGTTCTCGGACGCGATTTTTTTTTAAAATCGTTTCGCGAAATGGATTAGGTTTTCTTTTTCCGTTTCAGTCGTAGGAAGACAGGGGACCTACTGATGCAGATTACTGCAGTGGTGGGATGCTTGTTGTCCATTTTCTATGCTAACGATAAACATGAAGTCGATATAACGTTATGTTATGTTTGGAATTTTACTGTTTTTCTTTCCGTTTTCTATTTCCATCTCACTATGAGGATCTGTTGGGAAAGTTGTTCGAACGGTAATTGAACAGTTGTTTTATTCAGTAATAAGACATTTAAAACATTTCGCAGCTAAAATTTTCGTATGAAATAAGATTATAGATAAAATCTCTGCTGTTATTTACAAACTTGCTAATACAAAAGGGAAACAATAGGTACTTTCTATTTAAAAGATATATTAAGAATTAACTTTCTGAATTATTCCTACGTTTCTTGTTGGGTCAAAATGTTAAATTGTGATATATTTTCTGTTTTATATGTAGTTGATTTAAGTAGCTTCTATTTTACTTGAGCTCGTGAATGTTTTAAACTGTTAAATGTCTTTCGCTTGCAAATCTCTGGCCATGGGTTTTACAGGCGAGACTCATTTGATATATTTTATGGTATTTAGTTGTGGTGTGGGATAAACCATCTTCTGATTTCAGTGATATACTATTTGGTGCTTGTATTTGCTTTTGTGTACATTTGTTTTGTGTATATTTTTGTAACCAAAAGGGATCTACTATCTAATGAATTACTATGCATGGGTATATTTTATATTGTATTTGCTTCTGTAAGCTGATTATTGGATGATACAATGATCATAATATTACAATTTTCTGGTCATTTTATTATCGTTTGTGTTTTATGCACAATTTGAAACTATTGCCTTCATCGGGCTTACAATTGAGATATTTTATGAATTTTTATGAAAATTCCTATTTATAATCTTCGCGTGTCTATTATAACACTATTAACCCTACGTTATTTTCAGAATTGGAATTATAGCCTTCATCGGGCTTACAATTGAGATATTTTATGAATTTTTATGAAAATTCTTATTTATAATCTGTGCGTGTCAGTTATGATACTATTAACCTTGGTATAACAAATTTTATATGCATGTTTTGTCTAATTTGTATTTTTTTAATAATGGTATAATCGTTTTTTTTTTAACAATTGTATGTCCGCTGATTGTTCTGGTGATTTTAGAGCTCGAAAATCGCTAAAACAATCAGTAAACAATTTCTTTTTTCTGTGTTCTTCTGTGACAGTAGGAAGTTTTAATTTTGTGATAGAAGAATACAGTTAAAATAAATTAATTATGGACATAATTAATTATTATTATGGTTACTGCCATCTGTGGACAGCATGGACCTTTTCTTTCAAATATGGTTATTCTTAGAATTATCGATTTATTTATTATAATTCGTCACTGCCATCTGTTGATAGATTGGCTAATTAATAACATTCGGCTTTGATAACCCAATTATGGTTTGATTATTGGCTAAGTTACTCAAATTACAGAAAGTTTTCATCTGAGATAGATGTATAATATTTATCAATTTAAATTCTTTTATTTTAGTATTCTGTCAGGATGTTTATTATTATTGTTCAATTTAAATTCAGGATTACTATACAGGTTATCTACATATTATGTTGTTATTAATATCAGGAAGACAGAAGAAGGTTTAAAGATTTAACGAATTTTGCTTTTATTAAATATTTTGTCAGGAGGTATATTTGCCTGTTAGTTAAATTAATATTCTCTGAGTTGAAGGTCTTTTCTAATAGTTTCTGTAGATTCAACCAGATTGCTTTAGGAAAACCAGTATCTTAGTTTAGGCATCCAGAGGGTCATTCCAGAGGGTCATTCCAGAGGGTCATTCAAGAGAAACATCATCATTGCCCATGCACTATATTTTCATGGCATATTACCCCGCTCCGGCACTATGGAAAATCTTCAACTTTGCGATACCACAACATTTTTCAAGAATATGGGTCACCCCAGAAGGACTTTTCAAGAGGAAAATCATCATTGCCCATGCACCATATATCATGGCTTATCATCTAGTTCCTGCACGATGGAAAATTTTCAACTAAGTTGCTACGCCATATTATTTGAAGATTATAAGGCAACATCATAACACTCTACTCTCAAGTCTGGGATGCTGTCTCAAGCTGAGGAAACATTGGACATACAGATCGCGATGGCTCTGGAAATTTATGCTTCTTCGCAACAACATTTCAAGAATCTACATACTTACCGCTGCTAAGCTATTGGGTTTCCATCTACTATCATGACATCACCTTCACTACAAGTACTTTCCAGTGAGACGGCAGTCAAGGCTTTGCTTCGAGGTGTCAGGGGAACCTCAGGACTTATAGCCATAAGTCTTTCAACACGGGGGGCATTGTAACAGAATAACATGTTACCCCGATAATTTTGGATGTTGACTATGCAAAACACTTTAATCTATGAGTTGTTTTGCTAACTTCGGACGAGTACAGTGGCGACCTCTGCTGGGGAAACGGAAGAGCGCGGGACTCGGGGATTTGACGTGTAGCGTGAGGGTGCAGAAACCTGGGCTCCGACTGGCATGGATGGCATCGATTGGCGTTAGTTTCCTTTACTGGTTTTCAGTTAGTTGTTTATATTTAAAATGGTCATGTCATTGAGACTGGCCTTGGCGCCCGGCATTATATTTAAAGGTTAGTTCTGTCAATTATGTATTACATCGCTGATCCTGATTTCAATAATAGTGACTTGCATAATTCATAATCTCAGGAGATTCCTCTTCAAGGAGCCCTGGGACACACCCTGAGTTTTCAATAAACAATTATAAGTATATTTTCCTTGAATGGATTACTGTCTCATGCTCGAAAATTGATGATTATAATAAATGTTCAACTTGAATCCCTGTTTCATTCAAATATCCCCATTTACATTGATCATATGGTTGTCGCTGGGATTGATCTGAGGATTCATGTTGCCGATAAGAATTAAAACGGTTACACATGGTGTTTCCTACCAAGGTAGGTTATATACAATACAACCCTAGTACAATGGCGTTGTACAGGACGGTCCAATGGTGGGTGAAATTATGCCAAATCCCGAGGGCCCCATACCGCTGATAACGTCACCATGGAAATACAGAATACAGGCTGCTGATATACTTCTATAATAATGAATGGTATTGAGCTGAAACATATACCTAAAGCCAATGACGTTACATACTATATTAGACGAGGGGTAGAAATCTCAAAGTGGGAAGACAATGGCAAGACAATTGTACCGGTCTCGATATCTAGTACTTTAGTACTAAACACAGCGCCCTTGAGGTGATTTTTCACGAAAACGGCGATATATAAATTAGCCAATTATTAAACTGCTACGCGTCGAGTAAGGTTGCGTCTTACCAGTAAGTAAATTGCATTTTAAAAAGTGTCAAAATGCCCTCCTGTGTGATGAGAAAATGTTTTAATTACACTTCAAATAATAGTAAAGGCGAATGAATAACATTTTATTTGTAAGTACACGCAAATTACTTAATATTATCGATTATTATAAATATTACAATTAATTTTCATGTTTCCCGCTCCAGGTTTTACACGTCATTACGAGACAGAGAACGTTGCATTAAAAAGTAACAAGCATAACAAAGACAACCTGCTAACAGTAGGTCGGTTCACACAGCGTCCCGCACTCGTTTTCTTCTTTTGGGAAAGATGGGGTAAAACGTACAAAGGGTAAATCGTTAATTAACTTAATTATGATTGTCATAACGCTCGAACCGAGCTTCCTTGCTGACACTGACAAGACACTATAATTTAATACACGTAAACACGCTAGTTGTAGTTAAGCTCTGTTGATAAATGTAATTTTTTGTCATTTCATATGAAAATAATTAATACCTAATAAAATCCCAAAAATTAAAAAAAAATTCAAATTGCTATTCAAAACTTTACGTTTTACTTTTTTGGTGGTCATTTTTAGATTTGAATATAAAGCGTGGTATTTTGTCTTTCTAACACCGTTTAGAACATATTTCTCACTCTGTTAGTAAGGGAGTTACAGTGATTTATATGAGACCTGTGTGAGCTGGGACAAATATGGTCTCGTGCTATTCAACGGGTTAAGCCTGTACAGATCTTTTTGTAATTTAAAGCAGTCAATAAGGCATTAATAGGAAGAAATATTTTGATGTCATCAGCGAAGAGTAGAACATTTGCATAATGGAAGCATTTTATAATGTCGTTGATGAAAATTGTAAATAGATTTGTATTCTCATTTGAACCTATGACCTGTACTGTATAATAAAATATGTTTTTAACAATACTACTATAATAGTACCAATATTGTATTACTAATTATAACTCATATAATTATAATTATATTGCCCGTGTGTCTTGTTTTACCCGCCTTTACCCTCCCCTGTGCGTAGTGTAACCGAGTGAGAGTATCTTGTTATCTCAGTCACACCCGTGATGTGAAAGCAGTATTCAGCGAAGAAATTAATACGCCGCCCGCTAATGTATCCGTGCCATTCATACATACACATTATTTGATTGTCTATCTTTATCACACAGGAATAAACTTTTGAATTAAGAAATTATTGAATATCGCTGAAAAAAAAAGAGTGTTCCTTACTTTCCACATTATATTGTGAGTATGTGAGACTATAACGAGTCTATTTATTTTATATAACGTCATTGCCTAAAGCGGTTTAATATTCCAAAACTTCAGTGAAATTGAGGGAATTTGACATGTCATCTTTATACTGATACAGTATTGATCTAAGGATACAACAGAGTTAGATGGTAACCGGACATATCAGAACACTTTTTAAAAGCGATAAATATTCATGAAAGGTAGATTAAAAAAAAACTAGATTATCTAGGTTACATTTTCAGGCATGTTTTTTTCATAAATTTTAATATCTTTATTTGTATCACTTTTCAAAAGCATTCTAATTTGACATGGAATCGTTTAAATTTAAATTGCGAAAAATTGTGGCCGTGCTAGTGGTCGATGAATTATTGCCCATCTAATGTTGGTTGAAGGAAAGATGATGATTTTTACTGCCTTTCTAATTCAAATTATCTTCTTCTCTATAAATAAAAATGAATCCCCGAAATGTATGTACGCGCATAACTTCCGAACGACTGCACCAAATTATATAATTCTTTTAGTTTTGTGTTCGTTATTGTCAGGACAAGGTTTGTATAAAACTACTGGTGAGCTCTGGCATTATGAAATTTGTATAAAAAATTGCAATAGGTGGCACGCAAGCTGTTTGAAAACTGAATGTATGGAATGCGGGAGCGGGGAGGGGGAAGGAGGAACTCGGGAGGGGGGTTTATGGGAAAGGGGGAGTGGAGTGGGAAGAGGGAAGGTTGAGGAGACGGAGTGGTAATGGGGAAGGGGATGCGGAAGAGGAAGGGGAGGCGGAAGGGAAACGGGACAAATGGGAAAGGACACGCAGGGAGAAACAATTTCTTTATTAAATGGCATAGCAACGCATGCCGGGAACCAGCTAGTTACTAATAAAAATGTATTTAACTGTGATGCGAAAGAACTAGCAATATTGCATTTTGGTAGTGATTTTCCCGGCAATATGAGTTAAGGTTTGTGTTATGTGATGTGTGATGTTTTTGTTGATGAAATCTATTCTAAAGACCAATTCACTAATATAATAGTATAATTCAATATATTTACATTTTTTCTCTTATTTTTAATCAGCTTTAATCCATAAATAATATCTTATTGTTTATTTAATTTTATGTTATTGGAAAAAGCTACGTTATTCCTGACACATTACTTTTAATTAACTTTTATCGAGTGAATTTTATAATGCTTCTATGTAAGCGATGTTTTTTTTAATAGTAATAGTGTAGGCATATCAATTGAATGAAATTTTCACAACCTCTATTAGCAACTGTATTTTAATTGCCGAAATTAAAACTTACAAAAAATAAAGAATATGTCAGGTCAGAATATTTTGGCGTAACGAATTCGTCCGAATTTTCCATTTTAATATTAACTTAATACCGGGGCTATACTTCATGAATGTTACCTAAAGGCATTATAATTTGAGATCCTAGTGTCAAACCCACGAGAGTGGAAATGATTTCTTGAATTATGCATGACCAATTTTTGACAAAGTACCTGCCCCGAACAAATTTTCTAAACTTCAAATAGAGGTTCCATCGGACCCATGTTCCAAAGGTATACTTACGAGTCCATGCAAAAGTTAGATTAAAAGTCTCCAAGGGCGTGCAACTAAAGAGTTGCTCACTTAAAGCTCCGTAGTAAGCGTTCAAAAAGAAGAAGAAGATGGTTTGAGAGGAATGCAAGTAAAAATGAGTGTAAGAGGGAGTGCGTTTATATTAAAAATATATGTTTAATGGGCGTGAGCGAAAGTATTTAATAAAGCTTGATCTATTTAAAAAAGAGCAAATATCTCTAGACTCTAGACAAATAAGTAGCACTAAAGTGACTAAAAGAAAACTGTGAATTTTTCTTACTTTAACTTGTTGAAAAGCAGAACAAAATGTCATTTTTTATAATTTTAGATTTATTCGAGATTTTTTCCATCGAAAGGGTGTTTGATTTTAATTTTAGAATATGCTATATTCTACCGATATGTCGTTTATCTAGTGCTGATCATCACTTGGCTGGAAACGTAATTGGTATTTAGAACAACGATAAGAAAAATATTGATAATTCGAATGCATTATTTTAGAAAACGGAAACGTACGTACGTATTAAAGAACGTACTATCGTTTTTTACTCATTCGTTTAGTTGTGGCGATAATTACCTCGAGGAGTGGCGTTGTAACTTCATTGAAATTGGTTTGGTGCTCCTTCACAGAGATACAGTGGTAAGCGATTGGTCAACCGTTTTTCCTTGAATACCTTGTTTTTTCCTACATATACTATCATATACTCTCATACTATATTCTCTTACATTCATCAATACAAAAAAAAACAAGAAATAACTCATATTAGATAAACTAGATCTCAGGGACAAAAACGCATCCAACAAGTAACTACAAATACAACATTTGGGAAAAAAATTCTTTCTATTCTATGTTACTAAACAATATAATAAAATCTCACCCTCACTTAAAAACCACAACAACTTTCTAACATTTAAATCTCAAACAAAAATCTGGATATACGAGGCATGTACAGAAAGAATGTGCACTGGATTTTTTTTGTATTTGTATTTGAAATAAAATTACAAATATTGTTGATACACTTGTTGAATATTTTTCCACATAATCGCCATCTCGTTCGATGCATGTGGTGACGTGGTGAGCCATGGCGCAAGCTTCTTTATGCCTTTTTCCTCGAAAAACTTTCCCGCCAGCTCCTTCCCCCTCTTTAGAACCTCTTTCCGTATCTGCTCTGAAAATTTAATTCGACCCACAGGGATAATCTGAAAGCGCCAAGTCAGGGGAATACGGGAGGTGGTTCAAAATATCCCAAACAAATGAATCTAAAAGCGCCTTGGTGGCTAGGCTGTGTGAAGATAGGTATTGTCGTGCAACAAGCACACTCCTCTCTTCAGCATTCCTCTTCTTTTGTTTTGAAGGCTCCTTTTGAGTTTTTTTAGGATCTCACAATATCTTTGTGCAGTGATGGTCTCCTCCTGAGGCAGAAATTTGATCATAATAATGCTTGAGCACTGAGGCCATGATTTTTTGCCCGAAATTGTGGTTTTAAATTTTTTGGTAAATGGGGGATCGGTTTGACGCCACTGTGAAAATGCCTTTTTGTCTCAGACGTATAATAAGCTACCCCTGTTTAATTTCCAGTCACAACAGGCTTTATTGAATTGAGCTTATAAAATCATGATCTCAAATTCTAGGAGGTGTTATGCCTTCCGCGAGTAGTAGTGATTATTAAGAATTTCGTGGTGCTAAAGCACAATATTAATCCATGTAAATTTACATTTTAAAGATCCATAATATTACCCCAAACAATAACTTTATGACAAATAACAGTTCAGTATTATTGTGTTCCATAAAAACGTCTCAAAAGCCTTCCATTAAAACAATACTAAGCAAAGTATTTTGTAAGTATTACCTAAATCGATTTTTTCAATGCATGTGTGATAAACTAAGCCATTCGAGCGATGGAGATTTCCGGGTGTTCGGTTTTTGATCCGGTCATTCTTTATATTTTTTTAATGTGAAACCGCACAAGAGTTCCAACTATTTCCAACAGTCTGGGGGAAGTGGGACAATGGCACCCCCAATGGTGGTATGTTGGGATGCTGAAGGTAGAGGGGAGGGGAAGGAGATAGGGAAGAGGAAGGTGGGGAAGGATCTGGCTATTCAGATCAGGTCACCAAACGCGGCCAAAGTCATATCAAGCAAAGTTTCAATTCTGAATGGTGGTCTTACACCAGGGCGATACTGAGAGTATCCTCGTATATTTTAAATAATAATAATATTATTTAAAATGAGAAAATTCTGAAATAACACAAATTAATCATAAAAAAATTACTTCCGCCCGCCGGGATCTGAATCCGCGACCTCCGGCTTGCTAGTCGAGAGCCTTACCTAAATATCCTTAATACTACACTTCCAAATTTTAATTCAATATTACGAAGTGCTTACAACAATTTAAAGCCAATGAAACCACCTAGATTTCACCGTTGATCCCATATTTTAAAGTCTTATATTTTTTTGTAATAAAAATTACCAGTTTAAATTTGGTAAGCCCTCGCACCAGTAGATTACGTAAAATATTAGGTCCTTACATATGAAATTGGCGTTTGGTATGGGAGGATCATAAAGTCGATTTTTTTTAATATAATATATTTATTTAATCACTGCCCCATCGGAGTTGAATTTTTTCCTTTGCAAGAACTTATCCAAATTTCGAAAAAAAATAGTAATCTGTTGGGGCAAGGTCTGGAGAGTACGGTGGATGTCTTAAACATTCCAATTGAAGCTCCTCTAATTTGGTAGCCGTCTGTTGTGCAGTGTGTGGTCTAGCGTTCTAACGCGCGTTTGTTGATTTGCTTCGCTCAATTCGTGAGGTATCAACCTTTCAAGCTTTTTCACCCAATTTGCTTCAAGTGGATTAAAACAGTTTTATCACTAACACCGCAGCCTGCAACTAACTCGGACGAGGTTTGCGATGGATCCGCTTCCACAATAGCCTTCAATTCTTCATTATCAACTTTGGTCTCCGGCCGTCCACGGGGCTAGTTCTGCAGATCGAAATTTCCAGAACGAAAACATTGAAACCAAAAACGCACTGTGTTTTCTTTTGCGGCACCGTCGCCATACACATCATTAATCCTTCGAGCAGTTTCTGCAGCACTGGTGCCACGGTGGAACTCGTACTCGTAAATAACGCGATATTTCAAGTTTTCCATTTTGTAAACTAAGTGACGCAAAGAAAAAAAAACAATTAAGGAAAAAACAAATGAATTTTAATTTTCGAAACACAAATACATGAGTAAATAGCTGTATAAATTTGAATTTGGAATTCCTAACCAAAGAGAAAATATATGAGATCAAAGTTGCCAGTACGGCAAAACGCCAATTTCATACGTAAGGACCAAATATGACTAACCTGCCGTTGGTTTCAATACAATAATCGAAATCTAAAAACCTGTAATTTTATGAATATTCCCCAAAATTTGGACATAAAAATTTTCTACCGAACGTGTCTTTAAAATGGCCGGATGATTGAATAACTAACTACCGTTTTATATCGGGGGCCTCTTGTTACCGAAGTATTCGGTTATGCAAACTTTAACCTTTTCAGTCATTCTTTCATCTGAAGCGAAAAATTTCACCCGAAGCAGATTGAACACAACTCTAAAGCAGGAACCAATGATATTAGTTGAAAGGGGTTTACCCCGCCACAAAGATATTAAATGAAATACAGTTCTTTTTAAAAAAAATTATTAGGTTCGACAAAAGTGTTTCATATCAAAGCGCTCACAAATAAAAGTCATAGAACATGGTTAATACCTAAGAGTATGGATATTATTATAGTTCCATGGTTGATAATATCACTAATTAAAGACAAACACAACATTGATAACAAAAGGGGCATATAAACTTCACAAAACTAAGAAAGCATTCTGTGGAGAATGGTTTACCCAACAAGATACCGTCTCAATTCTGTGAGTGTAGAAAATTATATGTATATACTAGCTGGCCAGACTAACGTTGTACTGTCATATAAATTATATCAAGTAAATATTTTGGTTGTTAACCCTTTATAGGACGGCCCATACAAAGTGGCCTGTAAACTGGACAGTCACCTTAAAGTCGATAATTCAACGATTTTTCTAACAATGTCGAACCATATGATTATATATGATAGCCGATAAAGCACAGTGGCCTATTAACTGGTCAGCGTTCCAGGACGTGCCGCGCAATCAAAAATTCGCGCCCTTTTTTGCCGTGGCCTGTCAACTGGCCACTGCGCATCCCGCACTAGTATTTGCTGTCAACGCAAGCAGACGTTAGGTATTTCTCCGAGTGATTACATTAAATTTAATATGTCTTCGAATAAAAGGTGAGTAAAACGATTATGTTGTAATATATACTTTATTATTATGTGAAAATATAATCGAGTACTGTAAAACAAACATGTTATTTCTGCAATTCAAAACGATAGGTGTGTTGAAAAAAAGGTGGGTTAGAAATTACACATGTGAGTTTGCAATGTTCTCCTAAGTGCATATTTTGATTGATACATATAAATTATATCATTTTATACGAAATACATAGTCTATTTTTATGGAATAATAACAAAATAAGCACACATAAACGGGTTCGGGAGTTATAAGTTATAACTTATAATAATCCTGAGTTTATGTGGTTTTCAGTGTTGTTTTTCTGTTGTTTTAGAAATAAATTCAGTTATCAGGTTCTGGAGGGGATGGATGACGACCAATGGGAAGAAATTATGGCCATTACTGATGACCAAGCTATCGATTCTGATATTGGTGGCGATTCCGGCGACCGAGTCAACTCCTTCATAATTTATAAGGACACCTGGAAAAAGGCCAACCCAAAAGGAACAAAACCTACGACACATTTGCTTTTTAGGAGTAAATTAGCCAACGAGCTTGTAGGCGAGCCCAAAACTTTGTATTCTGTTCAAGAAGATGATGATCATAGGCTCATAAAATCAAAAAAAATACGTAGATGTAGGTATTGTAACACTGCATCAAAACCCAAACGCAGTGAATATGAATGCGTTTCGTGTGATGTGGCCTTATGCCTTGAATGTTTTGTTCCCTTCCACAGATCAGGACAAAAGAAAAAAGTTTAATTATTTCCAACACTTTAATTGTTTTTTGATTAAATAATAATTCAATGATAATTAGAGTAGAAAAGTTTATTTTGTTTGTTCTTTTTATTTTTTAGGCTATGTTTCAAATCATAGAATTTACGGAAGTAAGTTCAATGATTTGGTTTGAATTGATGCTATAATTTTGTTACACTTTAAGACTAATTAAAGACTGATTACGGAATACACAATGGTTTTATTTTATTATGTGATTTACACCAAAAATAACAGAGTTTTATAGGTGTCCAGTTTACAGGCCAGTGATTATACAAGGATAGTTACTAGGGCAGAACGGTCAGTGGTCAGTATACTGGCCAGTACATTTTTTGGATTTTCTCGGAAAATAACACGTTTTTGAAAAATTTATCGATACATGTTGTTATAAATAACACTACAGAATACATAGTCACTTAAAAATATCGTGATTTCAAAAAAAAGTTTAGGTGTGCGCTAAAGGGTTAAATAAAAAATAACGAATGTATTGGAAGTGTGTGGGGATGGGATCTATGACAGAAAGATAAAAACAAAACAAAAAAACGATAAAGTAGGAAAATGAAATATAGAAAATCAATGTGAATTTCGAAGAGCAGTTGCATGTATGGATGAAAGTTCGATGAGGCGGACGTAGCGCCATCTGTCATTCAACAACATAAATAATTTCGTTTTGTTTGAAATACAAAAGACGGTTAAATTTTTTCATACAAAAATACTAGTCGCTATTTAAAAATGGGAGGGTGGGGGTACGAGGGTTAAAATTTGAGATTATAAGTATTTTTTGATGCCAAATAAAAAAAAAAGTTTAAAAAATTAATTTTATTTTCTGGGTGGGGACACCCTAATCACCTAGCGCTATGAAATATATTTTAAAACCTATTCTCATACCTACCCAATATACATAAAAAAATTCATAAAAATCGATTAAGCCGTTTCGGAGGGGTGCGACCATAAACACTGTGACACGAGATTTTTACATATAAGATGTATATAACAATCTAGTGTCACGGTGTTTGTGGTCGCACTCCTCCGAAACGGCAGGACCGATTTTTATGAATTTTTTTATGTATATTTGGTAGGTATGAGAATAGGTCGTAAAGTTTGTATGTTTCATACCGCTAGGTGATTAGGGTGTCCCTATCCAGCATTTTTTTCTCTATTTTTCTCTATTTTTTTTTATTTTATTTTTTATTTGGCATCTAAAAATACCTATAACACCAAATTTTCACCCTCCTACTCCCACCCTCCCATTTTTTAATCGCGACCCTCCCATTTTTAATCGCGATTATTATTTTTGTATGAACAAATTTAATGAACGAAATTATTTATATTGTTGAATGACAAATGGCGCTACGTCCGCCTCATCGAACTTTTATTTATATGGCACAACAACGTTGACCGAGTCAGCTAGTTAATGTACATGTACACGTACAAATACGCATAGTACATGAATGTATATACACACAACGCACATACATATACCTACACACACTTTGGGCGCATTTAGATTTAAATATTAGAGGTATCACAACCAGAAATGAGAAGTATACTCTACTCACTCACACTGATGAATTGCTGGCATATAGCATATTTCGATGGTCTTATTATTTCATATCAGGTGGGAAAATTTTGGTGAAATTTGTAACTTTGGGTGAAATTTGTATTTGAAATTCATGACATCAATATCAACCCCATATGATTATGACCGGTCAGATGCTGAGTTGGTGTCACGTTTGGTTTCCTCCCAGGCGTCGTGAGTTCAAGTCCTCGGCTGGCTAAGTCCTCCATCACGACATACGCAAATTTTTCCGCTGGTAGAAGAAGATTTTCAAATATTATCAGGTTATTCGTAATTCGGAGATGTCATCTTCCTCGATAAAAAAACGGTAGAACTTTTTTTAAGTGTTTAATCGGGTAATTGAAAATGTCTACTACATTATTAGAGAAGTGTGTAATGTTTCTCCGTAAAGGAGAGAAATATCCTGTTTTAATTTGTGAATACATTTTATCCTCCTTGTTGATTTTCTTGATGTTGTGTTAATATTAATTTGGAAAAAAATGTTTGTGTAGAACTAATAAATCAGGAAGTGTACGTATAGCGTTCAGAGAGCATAGTTTTTAATAATGCATAATTACATAGATCATTAAAGGTTCCTAATTAAGAGAACAATAATAATAAACAGAACAAACTGCAAAACTTTAAATATTCCAATAGTTTTTTTCTGGACGAATAAAAATTACAAAGTATTTGAAAAAATCATGTGTGCAGTTCACACGCGGTAGAAGTGAAACCTTTAGGAAACTAAGGGAACGTACCCAAACTACGTGACCAACTTTTTGCAATTTTTAAACCCCCCCCCCCCCCCCCCCCCCGGTGACCAAAATCCTAAGCAACCCGCCGCTCATTTGTATGGAGCGTGACATTTTGAAGACCCCCCCCCCCCCCCTAAAAGTGTCACGTAGTATGGGTACGTTCCCTAAGCTTCGAGAGAATGAGACGAATGCAGAGTATCAGGAGAAAGACAATTGTAAGGTTTATTTATTATAATATCATTACCATTACTAAGTTTAAAAAAATTACATATAATTCTACGAAGCACCGCACAAAGAGGACACCGATTGATCTATCTCATTCTCTAGCAGGCTAAATCATTTGTGTGTTTGTCTCTTTTTAGTATCGTTCGTTTCCGTTTCATCGAGTTTCAAATCACAACGGTGCTAAAGAAGTTTTGACCTCAAAAACCCAGTTATATATCGCACGAAATACTCGTTTGGGAAGTGTATTACCCCCTTCGGAAAGAAAGACAATTCTTATTCTGAATACTGTTTTTCTTGTTCCTTTAGCATTAAGTACTCAAACCAAATAAGAATCGCTTCCTACATATTGTACATTATTTTGGATCACCATAAAGGTATTCGTTTCATACGAGCTTTTCGAGAAATAGATATGTACATAATTCTACTCATTTTCTATTAAAACGGTTAATGCTACATAGAAGGACAGAGGTGTTTTGACAGACTTTGGCATACATACGTAGGAGGCTGAACGTGTTGAAGCCAACACGGCCCAAGTAACTGGGTTAAAAGCAAGCAAAAATCTTCATTCTAAGGTTTGTACTTGATAACAATGGTTATGGTATCACCAAACGTTAGCCTCCGTTTAGGTTAGTCTAGTTTGTCAGATATCAATGGTCACAACAAATGAGTTTTTCACCCGGATTTAGAATATCATTTTCAAATAAAAGGTCAAGCGTCTGAGATAAAATTAAATAATTTTTTGACTCTAATGTCACGTCAATGTCAGACAACATTAATTTATAAGCGTTTCTTTGTCAAAAGTTAAAAGCGTTCTTTTAAAATTGACGTTCTTGAGAGACAAACCAATTCGTCATGAAAAAACAAATGAATATAGGGGAAAGAAAAAATAAGTGTAACAATATTAACTATCTAACTTGCAGATTGTGAACAATCGTGGTAAAAAATTGAAAGCGGGGCTACTTTGCTTGCTGCTCGCTAGTTTTTGAGCTTGTTAGCTAGTAAACTAACCATTTGTCTCCATAGTTGCTAGCGAGCTAGCTGCGAGTATTTCTGTTTTCTACAAAATGTCGACAGAATTTTGTCGGTTTCAACTCGCTAGCTAGTTCGCTACTGAGCAAGTGGAAAGTTTTGTGTGTCATCATCACAATCGCACTCGCCGATTCGCCCGCTTATAAACTTGCTGACTAGTATCTGGTAAACTCGTTCAATATCTGATAATCTGGACTTCCAATCTTTGATGAATTCAGTTTCCTTTGATGGTAATCTCAGTATAGGTATTGAGACAATAATAAGTCGTGGGTAGACTTAGTTACGTTTATTAGGAGATCTGTCGGTAGACTTAGTTACGTTTATTTATTTATTAACGCCCTTTTTCGGGGCTTTTATATTACATATGAATAGTAAGAAAAACACAGCATTCATTGTACATAACTGAACTGTCTCAGTAACAATGTTTGTTTAAACATTAATTGAAGATGTCCAATCAATGACTTGGTATAATTGTTTCCCTCCATAAGTATTCTGGGCAAAGAGGAATACATATTGTAGTTAGTCCCAGAATTTCTACACTGAAATTAATCCTGCCTTGTATTACGTTGTGGAATCCGAAAGCTTATCAATTCAAGCAATACCAGACTATCAACTAAATCATTTAGAATTTTATATAGAAATACCAAGTCAGTGAGAATTCTTTTGTCGTCTGACAATTTGAACATATTCGTATCATTTTTGTTCATATGAAGCGGATAATTTGTGATGTGACATTATTAATTTAAAATAAAACAATAACTTTGTAAACACCACTTTTGTGTTTACAAAGTGCCACAAGTGGTGTTTACAAAGTTATTGTTTTATTTTAAATATTCGTATCATTTAAAATAGTGTTGTAGTTCAACATAATTGCTGGAATACCCATTTTAAAATTTAGAAAACGTAAGAATTTGTTTTGTATTCTTTCAACAGCTTGTACATGTATACTATAATGTGGGTTCCAGTCGGGAGAATTGTACTCAAGTTGACTTCTAACATAGTGTTGTTTTCTAGGAAGCCTATTTGCAAAGAGGTCGAATGGACAACAATCATACCCTTTTATACGATACTCACGCTGTCTGACTCATACACGCATGTCTCTTTCATACCTTAAGATATACGTTCACCACATAGTGGCCAATCTTTTGGAAATTGACCTTAAATTCTACAAATATTGATTCGCAATTAAATTTTATAAATCACATACAACAAATAACTAACAAAGGCATGAAAACACTAGGATTTATAATCAGAACAATCAAAGACTTGGATTCGTTGGAAGTTATAAAAATCGTATATTTGTCACTCGTACGCAGCTTGCTGGAATACAATTCCATAGTTTGGTCCCCATATTATCAAATTCATATAAGAAATATCGAAAGAGTGCAGCACAAATTTTTAAGATTTATTAACTTCAAGTTACACAAACCTATTCAACACATTAATTACACATCTTTACTAAATACACTTAAATTGCATTCCTTAGAAAACAGAAGAAAAATAAACGACCTAACTTTTTTGTTTAAAATTATTCACTCCGAATTAGATTGTTGCGAACTCCTGCATCTCATTGACTTTAAGGTACCAACTCGAGCGACAAGGCAAAACATATTATTCTGCAACAATAATTCTCTAACCATCTACCACACACATGCATCAATTTCTTGACTACACACACTAGGGAACAAATACACCTCTAATATCGATGTATTTAATACAAGTTTACCGTTATTCAAGAAATGTCTGAACAATATTTTTATGTAGAATATTTTGATATCTAAGGAGCATCACGTAGGGTCTATTGCATATATTTGTGTATTTCTATATTAATCTACAATGTAAAAACCTGTTACCGTTTTCTTTTTATGTATCTTGCATTTTGTCATGTATTATTCATCACATTTAATCAGTCACCTGTAAATTTTGTAATTACTAACATACCTACAAGTTTATTTCTATGCCATTTACAACTTAGAAACTTTCTCTTTTATTGTAATGCACTATCTTTCCTTAAATTTATCTGTATACCTACCTTTCATATGATGTTTACTATTTATGTTTTTATAGTTTATCTTTTTTATTCAAAAAAACTGTCTCTGTATTATAAACTTGTCATGTAAAAGCCCATCAGGGCGTTGAAAATTAATAAATAAATAAAATGTATAACGTATACAAATATTCACAGATATAGATATAGAAAGAAAAAATCACAAACTCTACGAAGTTTGCCATTTATTTACTAGAAGGAATCAATTGTTTGAATTTGTATGGTATAAAATATGGAAATTTGTGTAAAAAAATACTCTATATTTTGATTCACCTACTAAAGAAAACAAATGTCTTTTGATGTTTCATCCATGTATTTATTTTCAGTAAACATTATGTAAATGAAACAAACAAATCTGAAATAATTCAGGAAGTTGAAAATTGTACCTTTAACGTTTCTTTCAAATTTCAAATCATCGAACAAGAAAAAGTTTTTGTTCTATTCAATTATTTGTTACGTTGCTCAGAAAGGCGTAGTAAGAGTAAGACGCTTTGAGAATCTGAAAGAAGAAAAAACATATTATTTGTTTTCATGCTTTTGCCTGCTTATGCAGATAAACTTAAATGCTTAAACGTATTATTGAAATACTGGAAAGAAAAAGAACAACAGGTTTGTGAGGGTTTTCTTCAGATTGAAGGATTATTATTTGCGAATTCAATTCCGTAGGTTTATGCAGAATAACGATGTTTTATAATGGAATACACAATCTGCGACATTTTGCAGTGAGTATTCAAAGAAAGCATGTTTGTTGTTTTTTAAAACATGTTGTCCTATTACATATTATGTTATAGGGTAATGCGTGGTTTCATCTCGCAATAAAAAAATCCCCGTCTAAATATCACGCTAACCAAAAGTTCATTTAAAAATAAAATTATTGATTTCCTCCAATAAACAACTATCACTAGTATTTCATAACATATTCACTATTATGATGACTGTACGTATATAGTACACTATGTACTTCATATATTTAAGTTTCGCTTGCCTTTTTTAGGCTGAATTTAGTCTCACGCTCACCGTCAGCGCTCATAGATCAGCGCCTAGTTCGTCAGCGCTGAGGCTCAGCGTGGCTAGTTTCAGTATCGTACTGACCGCCTTACTGTACAGACGAAGACCAAAATCCTCAGGCGTACCTCATCGATAACTCGACCTGTATCCACTTCGCGATTCGCCATGACTGTACACCCTGACGACGTTCGCTCCGCTCGACACTAGAACGCTCCCTGAAAGCAGAGGCGCTCGTGCAATCGTCAGCGCCGACAGCTACGCGGCGCCGACGCGCGACGCGTACGGCCGCGTAGCCATCAGCGCTGACAACCTTGCGCGCTGATAGCTACGCGTCATTCAAAAACGCTTCCTAGAAGTTCATATATCTCGACCATCAGCGCCGACGGTGCGCGTGCGGTCAGTGTGAGACTAAATTCAGCCTTAGTATTATTTATCAATGTGCATTTTTATCAAATTGAAATTTAATTAAAGATATACGAAACAATGTTACATTGTTTGAACCACTTGTATATTTGAGTAAAGCCGACCGGTTTCGGAACGACCTTTCCTTCTTCAGGGCAAACGTATACTGATTTGACAGTTACATAATAGTGGATGGGAGCAATGTATTATTACTAAGGATTGTGGTAGGGGTGGAGCCGTTGCTAGGTATTAATAAAGAGTGGAAACCGGTCGGTTTTACTCAAATATACAAGTGGTTCAAACAAAGTAACATTGTTTCATTTATCTATAATGGATAACCACAAAGTTATAGCTACATTCAAAAGTATGAAATTTAATTGCTTCAAAATTATTTTGTCTTAATCTTCTACATTCATACTTGAATTGTTTAGTGTAAAAAAAACTTTTTATTTTATTTTTATAACTGTCATTGTCATATTACTAGATTACAACCACTATAATTGCCATCTCAACACAGGCGTTTCAATATGTACTACTTCAAATGTACTGTTAAAATAATGAAATAAATAAATAAAAAATTGTTTTTACAGGACCTCTGTATTATTTTATTCCCATTTTTTTAGTAGGTTAGGTTAGGTTAGATTAGTTTTTAGTAGATATTTTGTTGGGTTATCTTTTGTTCGTAGGATATTTTGTAGGAGGATATTTTGTCGGGGATATATTGTAGCAGAATGAAAACGCGCGGAACCATGTTATGGGCGTATCTGTTTTTGGACGATAATTTTCCCATCATTCAGAAGAAATTGATCAAATATCGAAATTCTTTCGTGAGCAGACAAATATTTCTATTGACATATCATGAGTCTGGGAGATAAAAGGTTTCGTTTAAACTGGCATCTGTTTTTTTTTTCATTTAAACATAGATCACACTTTTCATCCTTTTACCATTCGATTTGGTTATATTTTTCCTTTTTGCAACAATTGGAAGATATTTTTTTGCACACCAAAATAATCACTATAACCAAGAAATATTGTTTTATAGAATTATAACCGAGCCTAAGGCTGTCGTCGCGCGTCATTTTCTACCAGACCTACCACTGCTGAGGGATTACAAATGTTATCATTAAATACCTACATTTTCATTAATGTACACATTATTTATTTATTTGTAAAAAAGGACATATTTATTTAAAAAGACAAACAGCTGATATATAAAATATAGAAATAAAAAATATATATTAAGTTAATGAATTCAAGCCAAAAAACTCTCCTGTGTTAATGTTGATTGGTGATGGAGTTTTATTATATCTTAAAATTGGTAACCGGCCAACTCAGAACCACCTCAGAAAGGTCATTAAGAGTGATGATAAAAATTTGGTTATTTAACCAAATTTTAACCGTAAATTTTAATCCAAATTTTAACCAAACTTTAACCGCAAATTTTAAGCCAAATTTTATCTGGCTATTTTAAAATTATTTTTTCATAGCTTTTAATGACCTCTCTGAGGTGTTTCTGCGTTGGTTTCATTCTGAGTTGGCAAGGAACCCTTAAAATTAGTTTGAGGTGAGGAGGAGAGGAAGAGGAATATAGTATATGAATAGGAGATTCTCCCGATACATTCTACACTCTTGTATTAATTTTCGATCGTATAAGTTACTTCGATTCGATATTTCTGAAGGGAATTGATAAAATGTTTGTATTGTGAAATTTTGTGTCATATTGCGCAAGTATACGGGTAATCGTGAAATTTTTCCTAATGTTAATTCTACTTAGGGCAAAAAAAATAAGAATCGTCGTGTTGATCTTGTCAGAATGTGAATATTATTAAATATCTACAAAGTTTGCGCATATCACTGCATACAAAAATATTTGCTTTTTATGAATTAAGAAGCCAAGAAAAAACAAATAATCAAAATACCGTAAAAACAAAACTAAAAAACTAATGGAAAAAATTTCTTGGATCACAGATTATTGTAAAGTGAATTACTTAAATATTGATTTTTTTACATATCTATGACAAGGCACGGCGAGAAACATTTTCGAAGTTTTTTTTTTATCATGTAAAAAATGAAAATTGAACTCACTCTTAAGAGGGCATTACCAGAGAAAGCCGGAAATACGTCATTTTCAAAAAAGTTTTTAGACGTATTGACTCTTTTCCACAAAAAATTATAAATGGATTTCGAAAGATTGTTCTTTTATCTAGCATTCGTATGTAATAAATTTTTAGAATTTTTTTAAATTTTTAGTATAATAAGGTTATTCCATAGGTCGTTGGCAGATTTGTTAAATTTTCAAAAAAGTTTTTGTATTATACCACACATTTCAAATAATGTAATCATGCAGTAAAATAAATCAATACATTATCTAGCAGAGTTATGTATTAGAATTTTAATTTTAGTTTCAATAAAATCATTAAAAAATATGTACGTACATGTGTTTCTTGACGAAAATTGGTCCATTTGTGTATTTATTTGCGCACTTACAAACTAATATATTTCAGATTTTTTTAACATTCTTATTAAATTTAGACATTATTGAAAAATGATAAATACGACGAAATATAAATATTGACGACCTCCGTAGTCCAGTGGCTAAGACTCTTGACGCACATTCCGGAGGTCGCAGGTTCGAACCCGGCATGCGCAAATAAATTTTATTTGATTAATTTGTGTTATTTTACAATTAATTCATTTAAAATAATATATAGTATATTTATAGACCACCATTCAGAATTGAAACGTTGCTTGAAAATGGCTTTAGCCGTGTTTAGTGACCAGATCTGAATAGCCAGGTACTTCCCAACCTTCCTCTTCCCCACCTCCTTCCCCTCCCCACTACCTTCAGCCTCACAACATACCCCAATTGGGGATGCCATAGTCTCACTGGCTCCAGACGGGAGCAGTTGAGATTCTTGTGCGGTATTCACTGTAAAAAAAAAAAAAAACTTATGCTAAAAAAATAACTACAAAAAGTACACTATTTTAATAGTTTTATCATCACGCCTTTCAGCATTTTTGGATGAAGGTATAAATTAAAGCTAATTTGGATTGAAATAAATTCGATATTGAGTTATAATTTAAAAAAGCTGGTAAGGAGAATAATTAATCTTTCTCATTGTAACCGCCCTGCACGATCGGAAGAACAACTTTCGACGAAATGTGGATTTTCGTCCGCTGGCTGGTTAAACGCTCTTAATCGTTTCAATAAACCCTTTCTTCATAATCTGTCATTAGGTACAAGCCTTCTTCTTGTTTGTCCAATATTTCATATTTTGTACAAACATAGCCCTAGTTTAGCTAAAGCTCAGCATTTTCTGTTACTTACTATCTGGTTGCCTTTTGTTGATGACTTTCTGGTTGCAACTTGTCTCCAGTGTGGTTCTGAGGTATCTTCTTATTAAAATTATTTTATATCGTTTACTTACTATGAGGAATGTCTCCAAGGAAAGTGGTACGAATCCTCCCGCATTGATGATGATAGGTTTATGCGTTCTGATCATCATGATGAGCATATTGGACTTAATGGATGCATCCATCGAGCACCATTCGCTCATGTAAATGGCCTGGGATAATTCGTTACTCTAACAAAAAAAGGGCCATTACGTATCTATTATTATTATTACAATAATTTTTCATAATAACTTTATCTAAGTCAGTATACAATTAATGATGATTATTTTATTATACCAAACCAGAATTAATAATTATTAGAAAAGTTCAAAGACATAAAATTATTTATAGTATAACGAGCTTTTCCATCTTTTTCCAGACATATCATATTCACGGAAGTCCCCGGCATTGCACGGGCTTTAATAGAAAGTTTTTTTTTTCAAACATAAACAGTGACATTTTTCTTGTTTTAAAGGTCATGTGTGCAAAATTTCATCAACGTCAAAATAAAACTGTAGATTTGTTTATAATAAATTAATAAATATATCCTGACACCTAAAACGTTGCACTAGAAAATATTATTCAGTAGGGAAATTTTGCGAGATCCAAGTGAGTCGAGCAATATATTTTTATTGCTAGTATTGTTTAAAATGCTTCGGTAGTACTTTTTTCATATTTATTTGTTTCCCTAGCATGCGAAAAGGCCATGCAGTATGCCTTATTACACATGCAGTAGCTTTGATTAGGCGTGTACCAGTGTAATTATGTAAATAAACTATGTATATCAACGGGCATTAAGAATAAACATTATTTATAATAAAAGAGTCCCTAACTCGCTAGACGGACCAGCATCTACTGAAAACAACGCCCACAAAACAACAGCAATAAATAAGACCGGGCTATTCCAACATCTAGCCATATTTTGGACACATCATTGGTTACATTTTCCCTTTTTATAATTTAATCAAACCATACCATGTTCAAATGCGCTTTTTTTCAAATAAATATCAAGCATCTTATTTTGCGTGCTTAAACATCACCCTTTATAGATACGATTTTAGATTTTCACGACCAAAAATATTTTTGTTATTAGTTTTTGGGGTATTACGCCGTGTTGCGCTACCTCCTTCTTTAGCCAACGTTTCGGACAGCGTTGCAGTGTCCATCATCAGGGCAGATGTGTAATAGTTAGGGGTGATGTTTGTACTTATCTACTTAGGAGCGATACCGTGTCGCCAGCTCCACTCCTCTACGAGCTGGCGCTACAATATACTTAAACATGTTTTTTTGCGTTTAGCCTTGATGTAACCGTCAATTACCGGATACCAAGAACTATTGAGCTTAGCTCCGTCGTCTCTATTATTTTTAGGATTTTTGTGAATTTCAATTTCCTCTGTAATCAGGCGTGCTCTATGAGTTTTGGGTCTTCCCAGGACCTCAGGGACAAATCCAAAGTACTCGGCGATTGCCGATTTGTCAGGGTGGCCAAGTTTACAGGCACGAAAGTGTTCTGATATCCTTTTGGATATCGTCCGCTCTGTTTGGCCAACATAAACCTTGTCACATCCAGAACAGCTGAGTTTGTACACTCCACCTGTTTCCAGAGGAAACTTGGTCTTTGCAGGCCTCAAAAAGTCTCGTATTTTTGTCGTGGTTCCGAAGACAGTCTTGATGCTTTCTTTTTTCAATAGCCTGGCAATTTCCTAACTATTACACATCTGCCCTGATGATGGACACTGCAACGCTGTCCGAAACGTTGGCTAAAGAAAGAGGTAGTGCAACACGGCATAATACCCCAAAAACTAATAACAAAAATCACCCTTTATAGATTAGCCTTATTAATAGCACACTTTCAACGTTATGGACATTAAACAGCTCTACGCAAGATCCATCTTAGTTTATTTACATAAAAACAACAAAATCCTATACAAATTAACACAAATGATACACAATACCCGAGCCAAAAATAAAAAACTTCCCCAAACTCTTTTTTTTAAAACCACCTTTGTACAAAAACAATTTAAATACATAGCTTGCAAACTACACAATACACTACCAGCTACGATTAGACAAACTGAAGCAATGACCAAATTCAAACAAGATTTAAAGAAATGGATTATAAGTATTGGATGTCACACTACTGCAAACATCTGTAAAATTGATTACAAATAGACAGAATTACCAATTTACATAATGTCCTTTCCCATATTGAATAAATTAAAATAGTTAAATCCTATATAATATAACTCCATAAATAAATTTGCCAGGATTTACTACTTTATTCATCTCCTCCTTCATCTAGTATTTACCCACACTTTAAATCATCTTTCTATTTTAATTGTATTCAAATCAATATGTATTTTACCTTAAATATTCTTATGTTATTATCAAATATTCGGTTCCATGACAGTTCATCCTGTGACAATTCATCCGGCGACAGTTCATCCTGCGACAGTTCATCCTGCCGACAGTTCATCCTGCCGACAATTCGTCCGGCGACAATTCATCCTGCCTGATCATTTAGAAGATTTTTTCTTCAAGTAAGTATGCAAAGAGGATATGCGGCCGTACAACCTAACCTAACCTAACCTAACCTAACCTAACCTAACCTGACTTAACCTAACCTCACCTAACCTAACCTAACCTAACCTAACCTAACCTAACCTAACCTAACCTAGCCGTGTTTGGTGACTAGATCTGAATAGCCAGGAAGATACGTTTTCCACATTTCCTTCCCCTAACCACTACCTTCAGCATCACACCATACCAAAATTGGGGATGCCATTGTGGCACTCACTGGCTCGAGACGGTTGGGACTCTTGTGTTTTTTTTTTAAATCAGTCAATTCACCCTAAAAAGATGGTATTAATTTCAGATAAAAAAGTTATATTAGATGCAAGTAGGAATCTTTACCGTTCTTTGCTAAGCCGACTGCACGTATAAGTATGTCGTATTTTGATATTCACGCATGCTTCTTCGGAGAGTCGAAATTATTGTTAGTAAAATATTTTTACAGCGGATTTCCACTCAAGATGCTGTTACGTTACGGAATTGTTTCCCGTGCGAGCTAAAAGCGAATTGACCCCTTGCACAGGCCCTCCGCCCCTCTCCCCGCACCGCGCGGCGCCCGTGCCAAGCGCCGAGCGGCTCCCCGTCCCCATTCCTTCGCCGGCCTTCGGCAGAATAACTGTGTTCCCCGTGATTCGCGCTAGGCGCTCTCCGTAAACGCTCACGATGTTTTACTTTAATTGTGTATTGTGCTTAAAGAGGTTTACGCCTACCCAGAATCCTGTCTGCCGACCGCCTATCTCCTGCTTGTGAGTACCAATGAACCTTGCTACCCCTCTGTGTGCTAAGAACTGACATTTAAATTCACTAAACACGTGTAGAGAGAGTTGAGAGAAGCTCCCCCGTTATGATAGAATTAATTAGAGATAGCCAAATACTCATGTGTGTAGTGCCGATGCTGGCCTTTTGTAGAACCCTGTTCACCTTTAATTGAATAAAACCCTTTTTCGTGCATAACAACTGTGTTCTGATTGAGGAAGGAGACCTGGAGATTTTGAGGAAAGGAAGGGGAGTAGGAATTAACAAGCGAACCACAGACACTCGCCCTGGGTTTAAGAGGGACCTTGCTCGCGCCGGCTGTGCAGAGCTAGCCGCCGGCTTGTTTATTGCATGTCCTTTCCAGGTTTTGGGTTTAGCGTTGGCCGCAAGTAGCGCCAATGCTAGCACTGGGCCCAACGTGGTGCTTTTTTTTGCGTTTTAATGCTAGCACTGTCCCCCGACGTGTGGCATTTTTTTTTTCCTCCCTCTTCACGGTCCCACAGTCTCGTTCTTCAATCAGCAATTGTTTAAACCTTATAATGTATAATGTTTTGTCTTGTTACTCCCAATTTGTCTAGCATTTCCATCAAGAACCCCGGCGCGATTGTAACTTCGAATTGCAATTTAAATTATCACGGGCACGATTCCTTCATTTTCGAGTCGTCACTCGACAAAACATTATCACCGGTATTCCTACGTAAAGTGCTCAACCAAGAAAGTTGCCGTCGTGAATAATATAGTGTTTACAAGTGTCGACCGACTAAATTTGCTAGTTTCAAATACAAGATTAATAGTGGAAATGTACACAAATATTTAAAACAAAGTTATTCAACAATTAAAATCCTGTATATGATAAACCAATTACCCGCTTCGTTTCCCGAAAGTTAATTAACCAGTTTTTATTAATAAACTTATTCCGCAGTGTGCTGGTCTGTATTTGATATCGACATATTCTGCGAATAGGGGACTATTTCGCAAAATACTGGCCTGTATATATAACGGCATATTTTGCAGCTTAAGGGAAACAAGTGGATTAAATTCTTTCTACCTTTTGACAATTGAGCATTTTTCTAATTTTGCCGCCTGTTTCATCATTTAACTTTTTTTTCTTTCGTAAGAAACAGACGACATAATTTGAAAGACGTTCGGTTCGCGTTGACGTCGATTCCTCGAGTCAGGCATTACATTACGTATGCACATTTCTGCATATAACTTGTTATGACAAAAGGAAGTCGGCGGATAAATATCAATAATTGGTGATGCTCAAATCAGGCTACAGTCTAGCCACGTAAATAAAGAAACGATTCCCCAAGGCATTGTTGAATTTTCAAACAAATACTTTCACGAAAACTTAACAAAAGAAAAAAATATTTCTTTCCTTTTCTGAAGAACCCCCCTTTGGAAAGGAAATGGAAATATTCTAAAAACATGTTCGTTTAAGGCGAACCTCGTTTCCGTTTTTTATTTCCGGACTTTTGCAAATTTGCAAACATTTTTCAAAAACATCGGAATAAATTCTAAAAACGTGTTTCATTAAGGTGAATCCCGGCCCGTGAAATTTTCATATCCGGACTTTGAAAAATTTTCAACAAATTTTCAAAACATCTGGATTTTTTCACAAAATCACGTTTTTTAAGGGAAACCGCTGCCCAAATTTTTCTCGTTTTTGGACTTTGAAAAATTTTCAACAAATTTCCAAAACATCTGGATTTTTTCACAAAATCACGTTTTTTGAGGCAAACCCCTGCACAAATTTTTCTCGTTTTTGGACTTTGAAAAATTTTCAACAAATTTCCAAAACATCTGGATTTTTTCTCAAAATCACGTTTTTTGAGGCAAACCCCTGCCCAAATTTTCAAATAAACCAAACACTTATAAAAAACGCGTTTTTTTTTCAAAAACTTTTTGTAAAAATACGTCCCCAGTGGTCAATCTCTGCCCAATTTCTTTCCAATTGCGAGTCTAGTTCTCACTTTTTCCAACATAAGGTCACTCTGATACGATCTTATACACCATGGAAGTTCCTCAAGTTACGCTGGGTATAATCCCGCACGTCTTTACTTCAAGAAAGGAAGAATTACTACAGGCCCTGAGAAATAGAAAGATTTCTCCTCGGAATAAATCCAAAAAATGCCTTACTCTATATGCTTCTTTCTACAACAAAAAATACATCAGGAGGTTGCAATTTCAACCGGAAGTCACCTCGGAAATCATCACTACCCCCCTCACAGTCTCCGAAGCAAAACCCTTGGTGGTGCAAGCCAGGAACCAACAAAAATATACGATCTGACAACCTGGAAAACGAAATACAACGGACTCACGGATGTGGAGGATTTCATCAACAGAATAGAAGAAACAGCTCAAGTCAGAGGAATTCCCGAAAATATCCTACACAGAAATTTCATAGACCTCATCGCTCCTGAAATGCTTACCTGGCACAGGATACAAAAGAGAAAAACAAACTCATGGAAGGAACTCAGGGCGGCACTTTTAACAAGTTTCGGAGAAAAAAAGGCCCAACATAGAATCAGGCTATCCTTACTCGCTATCAAGCAGCACTCCGGAGAGCCTGTCGCTAGATTCACGCAGAGGGCAGAGGCCATCAATATTAAGCTTGCCCAACCCGTTCCTGAAGTGGAACTCCTCCCAGTTTTGATCGACGGTCTCCTGCCCAGATACGAAAACATCATAACTTCCCAGAAAATTTCCACGCTGGAGCAACTTAAAGATGTCTGCCAGCTACTGGAGGCATACCAGGATCGAAAGAGGGACGAAAGGTTCCCCAAGGAAAACTTTCACCCCAGCACTTCGTCCGGCATAAAACCAGAGCACAACGAAAAGAAATCCTGCTCTTTTTGCCACAAGGTTGGTCACTCCCAAGCCTCCTGCTTCAAGCAAGCTAAACTTTTATCTTCAAGAGACCCCCATTCTAACAAAAGACGATCCGTTGATCGTTCTCCAAGAAGAGACGAAGGGAGGAAGTTTGGTAAAAGACCACGCCAAGACAATACTGAGACACCCATCCCGGACCTCAGATTCATCAAACCCCCTACAGACTTCTCCAGACCCCCGCCCAATTGGACAGCCAAGAGGACAAAAAACTAGAACCCAACCACCCGGGCCATCCTCCCCATAGGCCGAAGGAATGGTCGGAATGGTTGGAACACGTCAAATTCTTCAAACAGGCCTTACCCCTCTCTACAGTTTGCTGCAAACAGGCAATAGACGGTAGACCCTTCGCGCATTTTTCTATAAACAATGTGGTTTTTTCTGGTCTCCTCGACAGCGGCGCGTCTGTCAGCTGTCTGGGCGACAACGCTCACACCTTATTCACAAACTGTGGTTTTAAAATGGAAGAACATTCCTCACATGTCACCACGGCAGACAACGCTTCACAACGTGTCATTGGTTCTCTCACCCTGCCGATCAATTGCGACACAAAAACAGTTCGGATCAAATTTCTGGTTGTACCTACAATCTCACAAAAATTTATCCTGGGAGTGGACTTTTGGATGGCTTTCAAAATTGCTCCACAGTTGTTTAACAACCCCTCCGTCCCTCCCCAAGTGAACGAAATCCGTACAGTAATACCGTACGAAAATTTGAACCCCCTACAAACAAATCAGTTGGATCAGATGATCAACAAGTTTGAATCAATCTCCTTCGAAAGGTGCGGTTTAGGCTTAACCAACTTAGTAGAACACCACATAAAAACAACAGGCCCCCCAATCAAACAAAGGTATTATAACCTCGCTCCACAAAAATTAAAAATTCTAGAAAAAGAATTGGACGATATGTTAAGAATGGGAGTGGTGGTACCCAGCCGCAGTGCATGGACCAACCCCACCTTAATAGTTTCAAAGAAAGACGGCTCGGCCCGTTTCTGCCTCGATAGCAGACGCCTCAACGCATGTACAGTGTCAGACGCCTACCCCCTCCCCTTGGTCAACTCCATCCTCGACAGACTTCGAAACGCTAAATACATCTCATCTATAGATTTGAGCAAAGCTTTCTGGCAAATACCCTTGGATCCCAGCTCCTGCGAAAAAACTGCCTTCGTAGTGCCTGGCAGGGGTATGTTTCACTTTAAAAGGCTACCCTTCGGTTTAAAAAACAGCCCAGCGGAGCTACAAAGGCTCATGGATAAATTGTTTGGCCCAGAGTTCGATAACAACTTATTTTGCTACCTGGATGACTTGATCATCATCAGCGATACTTTTGAAAAACATATACTCATACAAGAAAAGGTTTTTCAACAACTCAAACAAGCCGGTTTGACTATCAACCTAAAGAAATCGGAATTCTGCAAACATCGCCTACGATACTTGGGCTTCATAGTAGATGAAGAAGGCCTAAGAACCGACCCCGCAAAAGTTGCGGCTATGACAAATTTTCCCCGGCCCACGAATGCAAAAGAGGTAAAAGCTTTCCTCGGACTCACCGGTTATTACCGAAGATTCATTAAAAATTTCTCAACACTCGCGGCGCCGCTCAACAAAATCACGGGCGTCCGTAAAGGTACCAGTAACTTTGCCTGGTCCGCAGAGACCGAGTCAGCATTCAACTCCCTGAAGGAAGCCCTTCAATCAGCCCCGGTACTGAATTGTCCTGACTTCAACCTCCCCTTTACGATCCACTCGGACGCATCAAACGTCGGAATCGGAGGAGTCCTCACTCAGAATTTTACGGACGGCGAACACCCCGTGGCATATTTCTCTCGCACCCTAAACAAGCACGAAAAAAACTACGGAATCACCGAGAGAGAATTATTAGCAGTCATGGAATCCATTCAACATTTCCGCGGATACATTGAGGGCAGTAAGTTTACCGTGATTACAGACCATAGCAGCCTAAAGTGGCTGATCTCGCTAGACAATCCCTCTGGAAGATTGGCTCGCTGGTCGTCCCGCCTATCCCAATATACCTTCGACGTCATCCACCGTAAAGGTGCAGATAATATCGTCCCGGATGCCCTTTCTAGAATCGAGATTGCAATACTAAATGCCGAATTATCCAATTCTAGTCTCCCCACAAAAGATTTATGGTATCAAAAAATCTTCCAAGGATGCAGTAACAACCCACAAAAGTTTCCGAATTTTACAATTAAAAACGGACAATTATACCGCAACTGTAAGCCACCACTGTCAATCTTAGAGGATTATGCCTGGAAAATGGTAGTCCCTCTCGAAAATAGAGAACAGGTTATTATCAATAACCACAGTGCCGTAGATTCCATACACCCTGGAACCTTTAAAACATATAAAAAAATATCTCAAAGATATTATTGGCCTGGTCTATTCAAACAAGTTCGTTCATACATCTCCAAATGCGACATCTGTAAGGCATACAAACACAGTACGGCACCACCGTCTGGTCTAATGGGCAACCCCAAACGTGCCGATAGACCACTTCAATCCTTCTCAATGGACCTCATCGGACCTTTCCCTAGAAGCTACGCCGGTTACATGCATATACTCAGTGTGGTGGATGTCTTTTCCAAATATTGCTGGTTGTTTCCTCTGAAAAGGGCGACCGCAGCAGCAATAACCAATCTATTAGAAAAGCATATTTTCATACCCTACGGTATTCCTCGTACTATAATATGCGACAATGGCAAACAATTTATAGCTCTAGAATTTAAAGAGTTTTTGTCTAAATATGGTATAAAGGATGTATTCTACAATACCCTTTACACCCCACAGAACAACACCGTCAAACGATACAACCAGACCATAAACACGGCTCTGGCAATTCTGGTTGGCAAGGACCAACGTACATGGTGCAAAAAATTAGACAAAATACAAGCAGCCATGAACAACACGGTGAACCTCGCTACAGGCTATACACCATTTTTTCTCAAACACGGCATGGAGCAAGTAGTTCACGGTTCATTACACCCCGACATTTGCCTTCCACCCACCCCTTCCTCCACAGCAGACCCCGCAGCAAATTACGCCCACCGCTTGGAGGAACTCTCCGCTATCTATAGTGAAGTAACAGACGCTCTACTATTGGCCCACCAAAAGAGCGCCGACAGGTATAACCTTCGCAGAAAGCACGTCACGTTCAAGGAAGAAGACATCGTTTGGAGAAGAAACAACACTTTGTCGCAAGGTGCGCTGTACTTCTCTGCCAAATTGGCACCTCGCTTTGTAAAAACGAAAGTTCTAAAAAAGATCTCAGACCTTGTTTATCGATTGTCTGACATCTCTGGTAAACACATCGGAAATTACCATGTGAAAGACATTGTAAAAATTGGGAATACGGAATCAGTAAATTCCATCACATCAAGTTCTCAGGCGTTATCAAATTGGCAAAACATGCATCTTGTTAACCCTGATCATCATTACGCCCCTGACCTCTCTTGGCCAGTCGTCAATGAGTGCGATGCGGTCTCTTTAAAAGTCTTATAATTCTTGTCATAAGTGACGTGAGTTACTTGTAAATATTAAATGTAAATAATCACCCATATGGGCATTCGTAAGGTAATCCTTATACCCGAAGGCACATTAATGTCAACGGTAGCCTAACTCCTGTACATTCTTTTTCTTTTTGCATAATTTTATATGTTCTTGTACATCCTGCGTGCCTTGCCTGCTGTACCACAAGAGCACCTCTTGGGGCACCGTTTTCATACTTGTATGCATCCTCTTCCTGAAATTGATCACTTCGGGAAAGGGCCTCCTTTTCCTCCTACCATCAACGGTTCCGGAAAACTCCTGCTCCAAGACGTCGCTTTCCTTTTCACAATTCTTGCAGCATCCGCGCGTTTTTTTTTTCTCACTTCATCGCCTCATCTTGTCATATCACCTTTTTTTAATTGTTTTGTGTCGGGTTTTTGCCGTACCAGTACGTCCCTACCCTAATGTTGTAAATATAAAATCATAAGTGCAAGTCTGAATAATAACCATTGGTGTCAGACCATTGCCGCAGCTCACTACTATGGTCACAGCACCATATTGTAAGAATGTCGCGACGATTTCCGTTATAATAGGAAATCCTCCCGTATTTTCTTTTTTCTTTTTCCTCTTCACCCCATCCTAACACATTCATAGTAATGTTGTATATTGGGGATCGTTTCGAATACACCAAATGTACACACCTATCAGGTCACATTCGCTGGATTCGAAACAATTCAAGGGCAACCTTGTTGCTACTTGTGGTTTTTCTTCTTTTTCCAAAAATTAGAATGGCGCTCAACCCAATTGCTCTATTTTTTTCCAGAATCGTATTTTGTCGGATTCTGAAAAAAAAATATTTGTTATAAAAGTGACAATACGTTTCGTCCCTTCATTAACATTGTTCTTTGTACATATACAACTTCATTATGAGGTACAATATTTTATCATGACATCAGTTTCTTTTGTCCTTTATTGTACCATTATTTTTGTTTGAAGTTTAAAATCTTGGCCAGATCTTCAATAAAATTTGTGTTTATCGCCTTTTGGCAAGTCTTGTAACGTATGCTAATATGAAATTATTAAGCTACAGCAGTGCCGTATTAATTACATCATTGCAAATCGCCGTCTGTATTGAATGGGGACCCACATTTCCGAACGTAATTGGGCTACTGTCTTTCAATACTGGGCAAATTTGTTGTAAATCGTTCATTCCTGTCACGTGAGACGTGAAAACGTGACAATATCTACCATCATAGGAGAGATCCTCAAAACATCCGCCATGATACGAGAAGTTCGTTATAATTACTTTATACTCTTAACTAAATGTTATTGAGTTGGTCGTGTGTCTTTTGGCATGAGAACCGCCCCTTGTTGGTCGTGTGTCATTTATTTGGCATGAGAACCGCCCCTTTTTGGTCGTGTGTCCTTTGGCATGAGAACCGCTTAACCCGCCGTCTGTATTGAATGGAGACCCACATTTTCGAACGTAATTGGGCTACTGTCTTTCAATACTGGGCAAAATTTGTTGTAAATCGTTCATTCCTGTACATGAGACGTGAAGACGTTACAATACTCACCATGAGTCGTGCGAACGAAATAATATCTACCCCCATGTTTGTGTGACCTACCAAGTGTAGATCACACGTCTTTTATGTCAGTGTATTCCTTTTGTCCCACACTACCAAATGGTATTGTAATGTGCCAGGATAACTGCTGTAGACCTTGTTTCACCTTCCACTCAGAGGTCGAATTTCGGAAATAGCCGAGTCCTCAGCAGTTTTCTTCGTTCAAATGTTCCCAATTGTCACCCCTTCCCTTCCTCGAAATTATCCGTGAATGGGGATATATGCGTTACGCACTTGGCGTTTCGTTTGTCAAATGGGACAACCTTCATACACGGATCCTTTCAACTTCCTACTCCTTTCCCACTTTTCATAACTTATTTGTACTCAATGTTTTTGTTCTTCGAAAGTAGAAAAAATGCTACCGTATAGACGTGAGCATAGGTCATGGAAGACCAACTTCTTTCGAACGTGGCATTTTGTCATACGTACAAACCCTTACCAACGTGTTCTTGGAAATGTATTTAGTTTTAAAAAAAAGCTAAATGGGTTAAACAGAACCTTCCTTGAATACGTACCTTTGTAATATGTATAAGTCTGTAGTTTCACTTAGTTAACTCTCTCTCCGTCTCTCTCTCTCTCTACACGTCAAACAAATCCAATCTTTCTCAACATGCACACCTTGTTTCTCTCCAAACCTTTTCATCATTGGTCTACCAGGCAGGTAAACTTCAAGAATTTTGTTCTAATAATAATTTTTCGCCGGATTAATAAGAAGACCAGCAGCTCTTCACCCTATCTACACCTGCGCCTCTCTTCATGCTGCCTTCACTACCGTCACGGAGGTCCCATGCCTTCAAACCCTACGTACCAAAAGCACCCGACCACACCTAACATAACCTAGTGTGAGTCGTGCGTGTAGTTGCGAATTGTATCATCACAAAACCATCACTCAAACAAACCCGAGCACGTCAGCTCTAAGTTGGTTCATGTTCCTGTTGCCATTGTACAAATGTTCCTGCGGCACCTTGCAAATGTTCCTGTTGCCATTGTACAAATGTTCCTGCGGCACCTTGCAAATGTTCCTGTTGCCATCGTGCAAATGTTCCTGCGGCATCTCGCAAATGTTCCTGTTGCCATTGTACAAATGTTCCTGCGGCATCTCGCAAATGTTCCTGTTGCCATTGTACAAATGTTCCTGCTGCACCTTGCAAATTGCTCTGTTGCCATCATGCCAATGCTCCTGTGCCCTTGCGCAAATAACAATACCAACAATTGTTCATCCAACAATCCCACTGTATACAAACCAGTGTACCAACCACCATCACAACAACGGCTGTCATGCACACAAACCACCTCCTCTATAAAGGACCAACCACCAATTACAATTCCACTCTCCAGTACCTCAATGATGTCATACTGGCCCACCCACAGGATCCGGAAGCAGCTACCTTTTTGACCTCTGTGACAGGTAGAACCCTCTCCACCACCAAGAAGCCTCATCCTGCGTTCTCGTCTTCGTGTTTTCTTTAAGGCCCTAGTGTTCCTTGAGTGTAATCTCAAACGGGCCAGGTTACTGTGACAAAGTAACCTTATAACTTCAGTGCAACGTTCAAACACCCCAAACATCCTACGCAAACCACGCTACGCAAACTTAGCTCACAGACCAATGATACAATTTAGAGTCATTTTTTTCTATCACTGCATAACCCTTGTACCTTTCTCCAGCAGGTCCTTGTTTATATTTATGTATGCCACTGCTCTTTCATGTACATTCATGTATAATTCTTTGTTCACCATGTTTTTTTTTCTCTTTTGTTTTTGTTTCTACTATTTTGTAGCTAGCAACTTTTTCTTTTTCTCTCTCTCTCTCTCTCCCCCCCTTTCTCTTGGATGTTTTTTTTTTTTTTTGGCACAAGTGCTAGAAGGGTAAGAGGATTTCTTAGCCCTACTGCTCCATTACCACGTCGCCTTTTTTGCGGCGAGGGGGGAAGTGTTACGTTACGGAATTGTTTCCCGTGCGAGCTAATAGCGAATTGACCCCTTGCACAGGCCCTCCGCCCCTCTCCCCGCACCGCGCGGCGCCCGTGCCAAGCGCCGAGCGGCTCCCCGTCCCCATTCCTTCGCCGGCCTTCGGCAGAATAACTGTGTTCCCCGTGATTCGCGCTAGGCGCTCTCCGTAAACGCTCACGATGTTTTACTTTAATTGTGTATTGTGCTTAAAGAGGTTTACGCCTACCCAGAATCCTGTCTGCCGACCGCCTATCTCCTGCTTGTGAGTACCAATGAACCTTGCTACTCCTCTGTGTGCTAAGAACTGACATTTAAATTCACTAAACACGTGTAGAGAGAGTTGAGAGAAGCTCCCCCGTTATGATAGAATTAATTAGAGATAGCCAAATACTCATGTGTGTAGTGCCGATGCTGGCCTTTTGTAGAACCCTGTTCACCTTTAATTGAATAAAACCCTTTTTCGTGCATAACAACTGTGTTCTGATTGAGGAAGGAGACCTGGAGATTTTGAGGAAAGGAAGGGGAGTAGGAATTAACAAGCGAACCACAGACACTCGCCCTGGGTTTAAGAGGGACCTTGCTCGCGCCGGCTGTGCAGAGCTAGCCGCCGGCTTGTTTATTGCATGTCCTTTCCAGGTTTTGGGTTTAGCGTTGGCCGCAAGTAGCGCCAATGCTAGCAATGCCTTCAGATATAAGTGTATCGATTTTGGTTGTACGGACGTTTATCCTCTTTGCAAACTTACTTAATAAAAATCTTCTAAATGATCAGGCAGGATGAATTGTCGCCGGATGAATTGTCGGCGGGATGAACTGTCGGCAGGATGAACTGTCGGCAGGATGAACTGTCGGCCGAATGAACTGTCGCAGGATGAACTGTCGCCGGATGAATTGTCGCAGGACGAATTGTCGGGTCACCAAATATTCTTATGTGTGATATTCATTTATGTACCTCTATGCCTGTCTCAACACAGGTATACCCTAGTGAGACAGGCATCGAATAATGTAATGTAAACATACCTTATATAGATAAATAAATAAATAAATTTCTACAACACTTTGAATGCTACCTACTTCATTGATGATTTCGTTACCAAAATAACAGTAAACGGTCAGTTCCCACATACTGCATACTAAGATTATCAGGCAGGTCATTCTGCTAGACATGGGGGAATCATTCTGAAAGTAGAACAACGCAACGCCATTATTTAGGGTTAAAACATACATAAATTTGACAATTTTGGTTAGCCACAACAACAAAGAAACAAAGTTACGCGGTTTTGCGGTTTTGATCAACATAAAGGGGGTTTCACGTACACGAACCGTCAAATATTTATACTAAGGCCTTGTACCTATTATGGTTTAGAGCGTTGATTAACTTTGTATTATACCATGAAGCGGGATTCGCGCAAAGCAAACAGTTTGCCAGAATGTAATGGCGTATAAAGATTATTTAGTCAATTAACTAATTTGTTGGCTCCAGAAATTGCCGCTTGGAAACTGCCTCAAGATTCTGATATCTTGACTGAGATTAATGAACTTCCCTTATACTAGATACAAAGAGACTTGGTAGGCGTTCACCAAATTTTCCAATACCTTCATAATATAACTATCTTTACTATCCAACTTAGCCTTAAAATATAAACAAAATATATATATAAAACAATGATCTTTATCGTTTAGTCCAGAACATTGTTGTCTAGTCTTTTTTTCGATACGACAATGAAATTAAAAGCATTAAATTTTACCGTTGACCTATAAATTCCAGAGAAAATACAAGGTTGTGTATATTTAATGATGTCAGAGCTCACTGTTCAATACCTTTGCTCTTTTGAAAAATTATAGACAATATGAGTGATGACCCCGACGGTCCCGAAGAACAAATGTCGGACGTGCTAAATCGTTCGGTTGGCTTATTTATGGGTTATTTTATTGATTTAAAAGTCTGAATTTTCGGAATTTTGAATAAAATGAAAAGAATTACAATATACCAAAACAACAGTATCTTTTTTGATCTCAAAAACAGTAAAAATGCAGAAACGAAACCTTACACAGCTCTACCGCAAAACTACAAAATCACACATTCGACATTGTTCTTCGGGACTGTCGAAGTCAATATATTCACTAGTCCTTAACTTAATACTCGTTAAGGTTATTAAAACTAAAAACTTTCTACTCATAGATGAAATGCCTAATGTCAGATACATAATTAATTTTCTAAAAATTAAACAATCACTGATGAGAATGTATAATGCGGTTGAAGCGAGGTATGTGTGACAATAACGTGTATAAAATATGTTCTTCCTGATGTGTGATTAGCAAATCGTTATTTCAGTGGGTACTTACATTTGTGACAATCAATATTGTAAAGCAAATCATCAAACAGCTTATGAAAAATTGTAGGAAAATAATGGTTGAATACAGTTTCTGAAAATTCTTGATATACCTTAAAGAAACATAATGATTATTTAATAAAAACATTATTCTTTTATAATATTCCATTGAACAAGCGATTAAAACTTTGAAGCAGTCTTTTGCTAATTTTCAGTCCATGAAAAATTCAGGACAAGAAAACGTTATCTTTTATGGAAGACCCAGCTAATTTTGGTAATTATTATTAGGTAATAATAAGTTCTAACTACCTACTTATTATTACCGCTAAGAGTTCCATTACCCGCTTTTTAAACGTTTAAATAACCACGATGAATAAATTAAAGCGTAAATTATCCAATTTCTAGAACCCTGTTCCATGGAAAAAATTTCACTCTTTTACCTACGTTTTGCATAATGGTGTACTCCTCAATAATATTTTAAAGACTCCCTTTTGAAGTTAGGAAAATGTATGAAAAGTATGAAAAAAAAACAAGAAACAACACACAGTTAATAATTTAGGATTAGACAGATTAAAAAAAACATCCATATAAATTAATTTAGTTCACACAAAATTCCTCGATAGACGCCAGTAAATTGCATCTTTGTTTTCTATAATTGGTCGACATGAAATGGTAACGAAAGTTATGTATATTCAGAAAGTATGCGTAGGTACTGAATTTTTTTTTTTTTTGAAATCTTTCCAAATAATCGCCAACCCGTTCAATGTATATGGTGAGCCGTGGCACAAGTTTCTTTATGGTCCCAAAACACTGAGGCCACAATTTTTTTGGCCGAAATTATGGTTTTCAATTTTTGACATATCGGGAATTGGTGTGACGCCACTTTGATGACTGTTTTTTTTCAGAGTCAGAGTTAGCCTCACAGAAACTGGGCGCACTGTTCAGGACCCGCAGATATTTTAATGGTTTACAACTGCTAACCCTGTACAAATTTCAAGTGTGCCCCGCTGTTGAATTTGACAGCCACTTCTGGACTGAAGCCCCAAAATACCTGAAAAACCCATGACTCTGTGCAAAAACGGGCGGTCCGTTTGATAGATTTAGGGCACAGATGTCAGGTAGGTATGCAGTCCTAATTCTACCGGTACTACAATGGAAGATACTCCGAGAAACTAGCGTCATTCACCCCTCCGACACCGGTGCACAGTCTGGAAATACGCCAAACGCACACCCAACTATGGTACATGGTTGGCATTAGTCACATGAGAACGGTTCGCTATCACAACTCGTTCATGAGTTCAGCAACTCGGCTGTGGAATAATTTGCCGACCTCTGTTGTTCGTCTCTCCTAAAACATACATGCATAGGTCTCTTCAAGATCCAGGTTCAATCCTTCCTCTCCTCAAAAACACCCTTCACACAGCATCTTCAACTACGTTGAGTATCCCGAGGGATAAAAAGAAAAAAGAAAATCAACCATAAAAGTCCACTATCAAGGTGACATTATCAAATATTCACGATAGTTTTTCAAAATCTCTTAGCCAGTTTGTGGTGACTACATCAATTAAAACAGTTACTTTTAAGAATGCGGGCATACATTATGAAAGATTTTTAGATTATATTAGTTATTTTCTTTCTGTTCAAAATAAATTGTTAATAATTCACTTAACTGTAAAATCGATTGATGGTGTACAGCGCATTTCCTTAGCATTACATTCGCTATTTTGTTTATTTCTTGCTCTGTCGGTTTCGTACCTGAAAAGTAAACATTTTTTAATTCACAAATATATTGTAAATATAATGTACGTAGGTTGGTATATCTCGGCAACGATTTTTTTTTAAATACTTGTTAACTCCGCTTCTAACAAGGCTCGTGGACGCATTGTTTTCAAGGCCTCTTTCAATATTTTCAGTTGTCCTCCAGTGTGAACCATTTGACCCATACACATCTGTTAAAAAATATATCAGTTTATTTATTAACGTGTGATTTTCTAGGTTAAAACTTTACTATGGGCATATTTCACCGCATCTGAGTAAATTGTCGATTAGTAGCGTTAAGTAAATATTTATTTTTAGGTTGACGAATAAATTAAAATTATTATCAAATAATCAGATGTGGAGAAACACCCCTTTAACTATCTACCATCAACGAACTAGATTATTTGCCAATTAAATATTATAATTCTATAAAAGCTTTCGCTATAAATTGTAGTATGAAAGCTTCTACAAAACACTACAAAAGGTTTTTAATCATAATTCTCCTCAGGCACTCCATTTACTGCAATATTTTCAATAAGTATGCTTCTTGTTCCCCTCGGGCGCTTGAGCGAATTTTGAAAATGAGCTTTTGAAATTGAACTGCAATAAATATTTTCCTTAGAACATAGCATATGCGTATCGTATTGATTGCGGTAATATCACTCGGAATAAGCCAGTCTTGGCAAAACAATATTGGATCCTCTAGCAAAAGCACAGATATCACAACTAAGATTAATACTTTAAAAAAGCTATCTTGATATACTAGTGACGTATTATTCGAAGAGATATATCGATGTAATACAATATACATAAGTAAAATTATATAACACACACAAAAATTAATGAACAAAAATAACGCCACCACTACTTATCCATAGACCACTATTACGACACCCGTCATTCTAGAAGTTATCCAATAGTTCGTTTAATACCATGACATTCTTTGCTCGAAGGCAATGTTCATACTTAGGTCCAAAATTGATCCGATACGTGGAAATCGAAGAGTTCAAAGGTTCTGCGTAAATTAGTGAATGATTGACTCCTTGATTGTGAATCCTATAATTTCAATACCCGCTATATCCGGTTTTTGAGGAAATGATCTGAGTATGACATCGTGTTCACATTTCTCGAGAAACAAGATGAACTTAAAATTGAGTTTTAAAACCTCCCTTATCACGACCAAAAACCATGTTAAAACTGCGAGTGGGAAACAAAACCCCTATATCATTAAAGAAGTTACTATCAAAACCCGCTATATTAGAATTTAACCAATCACAGGCAGTTATTTTGCAGAGATGGCGGGTTTAGAAACTCGCGAGTCAGGTCAATTGAGTTTCAAAAGCCTTTATGTCGTGACTAAATCACGAAGTTTCTTATTTATCGAAATTAATTTAAATATGTTAACACAAAAAAATTAACAGTTTTCGAATTAATATTACTCCATTTCATTTTTCAAAAAACTGAAAAGCAATTATTTATTTACGCTAGAGATGCGACAGTTTTTGCGGTTTTCTCTAATTCAACGAAAGTTGCTATAGCGGATATAGAAATTGTACATTTAGGTATTATAAAAAAGGGAACATTTGTTAACTAATAGATAAAAAATAATTTTGTTAATATGCCTTTCATAGTAAGTACCTACTATACTATCTAAATTATTTTTTATTTGCACTCATGACGTCCGAATGGTAATCGACGAGTTCATCGAAAATCAATTCATTAAAAGCAAACTCATCGAAAACGAGTTCATCGAAAATCAATTCATCGAAAATCAATTCATCGAATGATCAATTCATCGAATCGCCAATTCATCGAAAAACATTTTTTTTGCAGATATTAGAGCTGTCAAAATTAAATACCAAAAAGGTCTGTTTAACTGAGTTAAATGTGATTAGCAACTGTCAGTTTCGTAGTGACAATGTAAAATTTATAGGTTATCTCTTCGATTTCCGATTGTCTGATACTGCAAAAAAGGGATATCTAAGGAACGGTGACCAAACAACTCATAATGAAACCAACTCATAAACAACTCAGAAAGGTCATTAAGAGTGATGATAAAAAATATTTTAAAATTGGTTAAATAGGTTAAGTTAGGTTAGGTTAGGTTAGTTTAGGTTGACCAATGCTTTTTTAACTTCTCAGTCCGCTCGGCATTTCTCTCAAATGTCAACAAAATATATTTTTTCGATGAATTGGTGATTCGATGAATTGATCATTCGATGAATTGGTTTTCGATGAACTCGTTTTCGATGAACTCGTTTTCGATGAACTCGTCGTGAACCCGTCCGAATACTAAATGCTCTGGTTAGCACTTAACAATATGAACTGGCCTTGTTAATTTGACTTTCTTAAAACGGGAATCCTTTCTTGTTGGACGGTCAAAGTTCTCTCGTATCTGTGAATAATTGTGTATTGAACAAATAAATAAACAATCTTTTTTACCGTGTCGTAGACGAATATAACGTTTGCAGAAACGAAGAACCAGAAGTTAAGGAGACAGAAGGAAAGCTCGTAGTAAGGAGATTCCGAGTAGTCGTAGGGTAACCAGTTCACGAACGGTAGAGCTGGAATGCTTTTATTGTTATGTAGAACTATCTGTGGAGAAAAAATTGTCATTTTTTTATTCATAAGAAGCAGATACTTTATAACTTGAAATTATGATTTAAAATAAAACAAAAACTTAGTAAACTCCACTTTTACATCCAGAAATTACCAAGTCATTGTTTTATTTTATTATTGTCCTCCATCACACTCACGCAGCATTTTCGGCTTACTGTAGTGGTAGTAAGAGATTTTAAAATATTATCGGGTTATACGTAAACCGGGAATGTTTGTCTTTCTTTTTAAAAAAATAAAACAATAAATAAATATGAAAGTTTTACTTCATTCTATTATAAATAAATGTGAATAGTTGTTTAGATGCGTCAATGGTTTATTTATTTTAGCTGGTGTAATGCATATATTTTAACATTAATATTTTTGGGGTTTATATGCATTATCGATAACAACTTTTTAACTCCCCCCCCACTGCTGATATGTGGTGAGGTTTTAGATTACCCCTCACTATACCCAAAATCACGTGTAATTTTTTAGTACAAAGTACGAGTATGTTGAAATTTTCAGTATATTATCTTTAATTACAGGTGTAATCTGAGTAAGTTTTGGTCAGAGTCAAGGCCATGCGCCGCTGTTTGGTTTAGAAATCGTGCGTTCAACGAAAAATAATTACACGGGATATCTCATTATATCCCCCCCCCGCCTCCTTGTGATATTTTGTGATTTTTTCCGAACCCCTTCCCCACCATTCGTGCTTCACGTGATTAATGGACGACCCCTTATGGGAGTTGTTATTTTGTGTGATTATACACGATATTATTTTTCGCAAGGACCCAATATTCTGCCCACTTAACTTACAGCGAAAACAAAAGAATTTTAAAAATACAAATATAGGAACCATCAAACAATTCTAATAATCCGTCAATAATACCAAAAAAAATAAATAGAAAAATCAAAGATATATTTTATATACGTTTTATCAGAAATTATATTTCTGACCTAAGAGACATTTCCTAATATTTTCAGTATGAACCATCACAATTGCAATCACAAATTCAATGTAACATGTCAAATAATAAGAACTTCAGATGAATAGACTTCTACTGACGAATCAGTATTCCCTGCACATAACCCGTCGGCTATAAAAACGGCCCGAACTCGGAACGGATTACTTCGGAAACATAATAAAGTGGAACTACAGAGGTCATTCGAGAAATAAACAACAGGAAAAATTCGGTCCATAATGGAATGAATCACGGGGGCAGTTTGGTTTCGTAAGATATTTACATTTATCTGGTCTATCTAATGCTGCGAGTAGATATTCGATTTCGCACGAGCTTTTAACATCATCTTTTACACTTATTCACACATTGAATAAAAAACATGGAAAAATGAATATTTTTGGAATTATCTTATTTTTGATTGTTACATAATTTGATTTAAAAAAGATAAGGTTTTGTGATTTAGCAGGGGTGCCGGGTCTTGACGGCAGATGCGTCCTTCCACCAGCTGCATATCGAGCCGGATCGGGAGAGAATGGTTGAGAAAATCCATAGGACTTCTCAAGCCGTACTCTCTCGAAACATTGTCTTTCACCGTACTGAGAGGGATGGATTTATGCGTCCGTCACTCCTGGGTACACTGACCCCCAGATTCCTACCCAGCTTTCATACCCATTTCCTTCCCAGAATTTCTTCTCCTGCCTTTCCTAAAGAAACCCTTCACACAGCATCCCCAAAGATGATACAGGTCCTGATGGGAATTATTATCATAGGGCCAAAAATGCGTTTCTAGTTTTCTAGTTCTTAGTAAATGTTTAAAAATTATAGTTACATACCATAATTTTAACCATGCAATTATTATTGTTCCCCAAAATGACCTTGGAAGAATTTCATCCTTGCGATCTCTCGAAAGAAACCATTCCTTTGTTCTGGATGCAATTATTAATGTTCTCCAAAATGACCTTGAAAAAATAACATCCTTGCGATTCTTTCAAGGACATTGGATACGCGCTATAAAATATATTTAAATACATTTGGGCGTTAATCTCATTTAAATTAATAATTTATGCTATGGGACCATGGGGGCGCCATCTATGGTGGCTGTATTATATTGAATTTCCCTATGTGACATTGAAATTCAGTGAATTCAGGCATTTTCTGACCTCTGTGGGGCAAGCAATTACTTCCGACGTGAGTGTTGGTTAAAGCCAATAGATATCAGTCATAATCAAATAATTAACCCATAATTAAATTATTGTTGTGAGATTTTGGCACGTACTATTAATTTGCAAATTCATATCCATCAATTCATATCATTCAGAGGCCGAACAATCAACACAAGACAGGGACATAATATGGAGGAGCCTTGTCGATGCAATGGCTCCCCGATCCGAATAGGATAAGGGGAAGAAGATGATGATGATGATATCCATCGTGTGAACTACCTTCCTGTGATAAACACCTGTTGAGATTGTGCACTACCGCCTTGGCAAAATCAATATTTTAAGGAAACTAGTGTCGTTTGTGCTGGACATCGTGTGGAGAGCTGCATTCTCAGAGTGAGTTTTTGTTTTGTTTTCACTGAGGATTTTGGAATTGCTGTATAATCTGTTTTGTGTCACATAGGGAAGAGTTCATCTTTCATTAATTACATAGGGTAGTATTCCCTAGTGTCTGGGGCTATTCACACGCCCCTACAGACATAAAGAAACCATTCCTTCCGAATGCAATTATTAATGTTCTCAAAAGTTATTTTGATAGAATCTCGATCTTGTGATAATTTGAACGAAACCATTCCTTTGATAAGAATATAATTAAATGTGTAATTTGGCTATTCTTAAACAGGAAACCTTCCCAGTTGGACAGACATAGCACCATTTTATAATTTACTGTATTGTATTATATATATATAAATAAATAATATACATTTGACTTGCCCAACAATATCCTACTTCCCAGGTTAAAATTTAGTACTAATAAATATTTGATTTCTCATGAAAATGTGTACCCTAAGCGGGGAAAAGAAACAAATCCCTCGATAGAGAATGAAGTCTGAAATTGGACGTGGGAAGCACATTTTTAAAAATTAATTCACGTTCATAGTTTAAATTGCTAACGTCGTATGAGGTATCGCAAGACTTCGAATGCGGATGCTTCGCTTTATGCGCCTGTAACACTAATTTGCCCCAAGTCATATTCTTTACGACGTAGAGCAAGTTTCTCTCAAATCTAATAAAAACACATACAATAGTTACAATAGTAGATACACCATAAAGTTTTTTTGATGAATGCTTACTGGTTCTCTCAGGTATGCATCTACGTCAGTCATGATCAGAATTCCAATGAGTCCGAAGCACACAGCTGTTTGAATGTTGTAAAGCCAAATGCATTTTCTGATTATTTCAATTGGCCGAAAAAATGCAGTTGGTTCATAACTAAAAAACAATAATCAAACAATTATTACCAATTATATCCGTAAAATAAATAAAATATAGTGTCATTGAATAGGAAGATAACAACAATAATCTAAACGAAAATATGGAAGAGAATAAGATACAGAAAACTAGAAAAAGATAATGGTCGCAACTGGGACTAGAATCCAGACCTCTTATTATACCGGGATGGGCGCGTTTCTAATAAAATAAAGTGGTTTGTAAATTTACAGTCTTTTAATATATATATAAAATTAATAATAGTCTTTAAATAAAAATAATCTCCTTGAATTTAATGTTTCAAAGACCCAATCTTGTCTGATTAAAAGGGATCGAAATGAAAATCTAGCCTCCTTCAACGGGAGCAATCTTTCAAACAGGCCCTCCATTGATATGCTTGGTGTAACCCTAAGTGACTAGCTCAGATATGGGGGCTCCATTGAAGCCAGAATAAAGTTAGCCTCTCAAAAACTGGGCGTACTGTACAGGGCCCGCAGATACTTTTATAGTACACAACTGCTAACCCTGTACAAATCACAAGTGCGTCCCACGGTTGAATTTGGCAGCCACCTCTGGTCTGGAGCTCCAAAATACCTGAAAAATACCCTCGACTCTGTGCAGAAACGGGCGGTCCGTTTAATGGATTCTCCCATCTTAACAGACGGATTGCAATCCTTAGAGCATAGGCGTCGGGTGAGAATGCTATCCTTTTTCTACCGGTATTATAATGGAAGATGCTCCGAGGAATTAGCGTCATTGATCCCTTCGGCACCGGTGCATATATATTTTGCGATACCTCAGTCGGGAAACACGCCAAACGCGTGCCCAACATTTGTAAACGGTTGACATTTGTCACATGAGAACGGATCGCTTCTTCGACTAGTTCTTGTGTTCAACAGCTCAGCTGTGGAATGATTTGCGTGTTTCCTCCTTCCTACAACATGGGTCTTTTCAAGACCAACGTTCATTCCTTCCTCTCCTTAAAAAGACCCTCCACACAGCATCCCAGATGACAAAGGCCCTGAGGGAAATGATTTTCCTCGGGGCCTCCTGTGTGGAGTTAATGTAAAAAAAAAAAATATATATATGTATATGTGTATATATACTTATTTATTTCGTGAAAATTGTAATATCGGAATAGTACAATTAAATTTTTCCAAAATGAGAAAGTCGCAGAGTAAATTGAATTATACCGATTTTATATAAATGGTATTTAAATAAAATCGGTTTGAAAAAACCTGATATTCTACACAAGGAGGACGTGTTGTTTCACAGTAATTGAATAGTTCATCAAATTTCAAAGTTATTTTTAAAGTTCTGTGAAAGTCCAATTCATGTTCTGTTACTATTCAAGCACTGTAAAACTACTGATCCACACGATAAAATAATAACTGAAATTTAATAGAACTTTCACAGAAATTGAATAAGACTTTCACAGAATTTTAATTTGAAATTCGAAATTTGATGAATTGTTCAAATTCTGAAAATAACCCTTCCTAAGTCAAAAGTATTTTAATATTTAATATTGATAGGCTTCCGTCCCTGGGAAGTCAATATCCAAATACTACCCAAACAGCCACGAAGTAATTTTCCATTTTAATAAATGAACCCATTATAAATCTTTAGACTTTTATAATCACCCAAATTACATTCTATGACTCAAACAAGACAAAGATTTAAAGCTAATTTAAAAATCTCGTTTCATGGAAAGCGTGAAAAATTATGAAGTAAGCTTGACATATATATTAAAAAGCATCCCTTAAGATTACTAAATGTAACAATTAACTACCACAAAATGTCTAACGACCGCCCCATAAATTCTCGGGAATTCAAGTTAAACTTTAGCGCCGTCACTTTTCATAAATATCAGTTCAAGACTTTTCCACGTAAATTCATTCGTCCAAATAATTACCCAGAAAAACCTTCAGTTAAATAAAGTTGTGAAGTTCGTCGAGCCACGATCATTAGGATTCTGATTAGCGTCTAAAATAAAGCGTAAGTAACCGAAATGTTCGTGACAAAAGTCCCTGAAATGTTCTGCGGTTAAACATCTCACTCGGTTCCCCTCCGCGGTACGATTCCCGCTTGAATATTTTTAAGAAAAATATACTTAAAGAGTCACGCTTTCTTTGCCAAGAAACTAAAAGACATAAATGTTTTATGTGACAATGTACTGCTAAAAAAGATAAACACAAAAACACTATGTACTTTCATTTGTCTTCTTCTTAAATGATTAGTATAAATGTAATGGATTTACGACCGGAATGAGATACTGATGATACTATTGTTGAGTACCTCATACAAGAGGCACCTCAAATGTCCCATACAAACACGTAAAATGCCCCCCCACCTCACAATATGTATTTGTACCAACTCTTTTTCTTTGTATTACTACAAATATGAAGGGGGGACAAATATGAAGGAGGGACAAATATGAGGTGTGAGGTGGTTTGTTTTGTTGGACTACATTCATGTCATGTACGGGACAAATATGAGGTGAGGTGTGAGGTGGTTGGTGTATTGGACTACATGTCATGTCACATTGCCACGTATGGGACAAATATGAGGTGAGGTGTGAGGTGGTTTGTGTATTGGACTACATGTCATGTCACGTTGCCACGTATGGGACAAATATGAGGTGAGGCGTGAGGTGGTTGATGTATTAAACTACAGTCATGTCACGCATAGTTTGGGACAAATGTATGAGGTGGTGAGGCGTGAAGTGTTTGTATATGTGACATTTTTGTATTAGAACCGTGAGGTGGTGATGGGGTAAGCCATTCATATATTGTGAATACCGCAGAAGCGTCCCAACTGATCCGAAATTTTTATTTTTTATTTTTTTATTCTAAATTTTTGTTAAGTGAATACCGCAAAAGAGTACCAACTGCTCCAAATTATTATATTTTTTTTAAATATTTTTTTATTGTAAATTATTGTTATGTTAATACACAAAACAATAATTTATGAGCACAAGAGTCCCAACTGCTCCAATTTTTTTTTTTTTTTTAAATATTTTTTGTTGTAAATTTTTGTTATGTGAATACACATAACAAAAATTTATGAGCACAAGAGTCCCAACTGCTTAAATTTTTTTTTTCTAAATATTTTTTATTGTAAATTTTGTATTGATAAGTGAATACCGCACAACAGTACCAACTGCTCCAAAAAAAAATTAAATATTTTTTTATTGTAAATTATTGTTATGTGAATACTGCACAAGAGTCCCAACTGCTCCAAACTGTTTTTATTTATTTTTTTTAAATATTTTTTATTGTAAACTATTGTTATGTGAATCCCGCACAAGAGTTCCAGCTTCTCAAAAAAAATTTTAATATTTTTTATATCCATTTTTCGTATTACAAAAATTACAGACACAGGAGGCGGGTATGGGCCGCCACCCCGGTATTTATTAGAAAACCAACACCTCTGAACCGAGAAAATCAATCAAGCTGAAGCTGAAGCTCTTGCCACCCCCCCCCCATTCCTCCCCCCCCCCGGTAAGCGAAAATATTTTGTAACACCTCACCTCAAATGAGGTGGAACACATCAACACCTCATTTCGATATTTGAGTACCTCATACAAACTCATCCTGATATCGTGTCCTACCCAACACTAGATGATACAAGAGTCACGCTTTCTTTACCTAGAAACTTAAAGACTTAAATGTTTTATGTGACAATGTACTGCTAAAAAAGATTAACACGAAAATACTTTGTACTTTCATTTGTCTATTTTTAAAATGATTGGTATAAATTTAATGGAGTTACTGCTGGAATGAAAGATGCTGACGATGATGATAAACCATAAAAGGTTTTTCACCTATTATAATTTTGAAAAGTATTTCAATAAATACATGGAGACATTGCCGGAGGAAGGTATTAAATAACTTCCTTTTTTAAAATTTGTTAAGCTTGAATGGTAAAATTACGCAGGTATTTTGTACCCATCTTTTTTCACCTAGGCATTAAAATCTTAAAACGTATATCCTTAATTACCGATAAGAAAATCCCTTTTAATAATTGAAAAAGTTATAAAAAATTCTCAATGAACGTGTGAAAATAGAACAAGACACCATCTAGATTTCAAAAATGATCATGATAGAATTTTATCGAAAATCACTCCAAAGATGACAGTGTATAAAAAGTAAATTGAGGAAGCATTAGTAATTTTTGAGACATAAGATCGATAAAAATAACCGAATTTAAGTAGGAATCAGTAACTCAATCAGTAGAGTGTTGGTCAAAGTAAGATAAGAGGATCTGGGTTCGAGTAGCAGTTGTGACCGTTATCTTTTTTTCTGTATCTTTTTCCAATTTTATCTTTTTTATTGTGAGTTGTTATTCAGTGCCGGTCCCATGCTGGCGAAATTAGAGCAGTCGGCTTCGAGCGCCGTCTTGCCAAGGCACCAAGCTGCTGATAATAGTTAAAGGCTGAATTTAGTCTTACGCTGACCGCACGCGCACCGTCGGCGCTGATGGTCGAGATATATGAATTTCTAGGAAGCGTTTTTGAATGACGCGTAGCTGTCAGCGCGCAAGGTGGTCAGCGCTGATGGCTACGCGGCCGTACGCGTCGCACGTCGGCGCCGCGTAGCTGTCGGCGCTGACGATTGCACGAGCGCCTCTGCTTTCAGTGAGCGTTCTAGTGTCGAGTGGAGCGTGTACAGTCATGGCGAATCATTTTTATTTTTTTTGGGATACGAAGTACAAAGCAGCAATAACTAATACACTGCGCATTTTGGTCTTCGTCTGTACAGTAAAGTGGTCAGTACGATACTGAAACGAGCCACGCTGAGCCTCAGCGCTGACGAACTACGCGCTGATCTATGAGCGTGAGACTAAATTCAGCCTACGTACATAATTTTGTGAAAAATTAAATTTGCCGTCGATCAAATCCTGTCCTTGATTTTCCATTGACAATATATTCGAAGTATTTTTAGATAACCGTTCCTATGTTGCAAGTGTCTGGTTAGAATATGTATATTATTACTGCATCAGTTCAGATCTTCAGATATAATCTTGCAATTTCTGACGATGTGATCTTTGTAAACGAATTGTTAAAACTTACATTTTAACAGAGTCTTGAAACATCTGCATAAACCCTTCAATAGTGCTGGTATTGAATAAACACACTGCAACCTTCACACAGCCAAGGAACATCGCCAGAGCCACTGATAAGCTGGGCATTATCTCCATCCATCTGCCCTGCTGAATCTGGGATATGGCGTCCAGTGCAGAGAAAATGTTGTATGGCACAAGAGTGACAAACATTATCTGGAAACATCAAATTTTAAAGTTAACAATGCAAACATTTGTAAAAAGATGCTCCACAAATGGACAACTAGCAACGCTGCCGGAGGGATCGTTTAAACAAAAATAAATAAATAAAATATAAATAAAAATAAAACGCTTTTTATTTCTTGCAAATAGGTATGTTACGGAGTTATAAAAAGTAAGAAAAAGTATAATTAATGTTATTTACAATCTCGATGATAAATGTAACATAGGTATCTTAAATTATTCGTAAGCAAGAACCCCTCCCTTAGTCGAAGGTGAAGGCCTCCTCTAAAGAATTCCATTTATCTCTCTCTTGGGTTATTTGTGGCCATCAGGGATCGTTTACAATGGTTTATTATTTAATAATAATATTATTATATTTTTGAATGTAGCTATCACTTTGTGGTTATCCATTATAGAAAAATGAAACAATACAACTTTGTTTAAACCACTTATATAATGCGTAAATCCTACCGGTTTCGGAACAAACGTTCCTTCTTCAGGGAAAGCTTATACTAATTTGACAGTTTCGAACAATGTTTTATTATGATAGGGGTGGAGCCGTTGCTAGTTATTAATATAGATTGGGTGGGTAGGTATTAATGTAGAGTGGGTGGGTAGGGGAACAAATCCATGATTGGGCTATAAGATAATATTTTTTGTTTTTTGATAATAGATTCATTATTTTTAATGGATTTTTTAATTTCCAAGGCTTCTAAGTTATCCAAACGGTTTTCTTTATGATTAGTATGAAGAATATTTATCCCTGTATTTTTTTCAAAACTATGGTTATTTTCAATGATATGGTTAACGAACTCAGAAAAAATATTATTATTAAGACACCTTAAATGTTCTTTGATTCTGATTTCAAAATTACTCGTATATAGAATTCCGGGGATCAGTACAACAGTTTAGCAATTAAATCATTTCCGTTGGACCATTTAAATCAATCATTACGATTTTTTGATTAAAAAAAAAATTATGATAATGCAAAACATTTTCAATTTGTTTGTAGATCTCTGTTTGCGCTTATAAAATAAAGGTCTTCCGCAAACAAATAACATTCAAAACGTTTTACAACATTTATTAACTGGTATTATATAGCATTATCCAGAGATCGATCCTGTCGCTATTCCTGTATTTGCTAACTTTTCCTCAAATACCTACATTCCCACCAATTTCGACTTTTTTACTGGACCTCTAATACCACACTCCTCCAATGCAATTAATAGCTTTTAATGGTACAATATGACAAAATTCCAATAAATGCTGAACGTGGTTAACGATGGTTCTTCTTAATATTTTGGAAACACACAAAAATAAGTTGTTGGTCGATAATTTGTGGTATCCTGATTTATGTGCTCCATAGACAGTTCTTATGGATATTTCCAGGTAACCAGGTAAGCGACCTTCTTTCCACATAGATTCATTAATTTCACCAAGACTGGGCTTATTTTAAAAATACTTACAAATACTCCATAAACATTGTACAGCCTCTTCCACCGCTGCGCGAGACCTCTCATGGGCCACAGCCCCCACACAGCGAGCATCGACTTTCCGAACTTAAAATAATCTCCCGAAGTGATTTCATCGTTGTTCGAGCTGTTAATTATCATGGCTTATAATAAATTGCAGCCCAGCCGAAAATTCTCTAAGTGAACAATCACTTTACCCTTATTGTAATAATTATTATAACGACCAGAAGATGTTCTTGAGCAATTTTATGATGGTTATTGAACGGTTTGATCAAACATTTGAACCTCGAGATCGACTTTTTGAAGACTAATATTTGATTGCGCTTAGCGCTCTTTATAAGTTAAAATTTTAGAGAACAGTTTACTCAATTGGAGACAGAGTTCAATTGGAATCGTACAATTATATATTAACACAAGTAAATGTGATTACCTAATTTAAGAAATTTTATGTCGAAAGATTTGTACCTTTGGAGGATAAATGAATAGACCAAAACAACAATTTAATTTTTTACAGATAAAAGAATCAAAAGTTAAACTTTGATAGTCTTGTGGTTTCTTGTAAAAGTATAAGTTGTGTATTTATTTAGAAACGTTATTTTTAGACTTTTACGAGGAAATACGAGAAATTAATAAAATTAATTTACATGTTTAAAAAATTATTAGATTTTAACGCCTATTTTGTAAAATAACCACTACCTATGTATGTTATATATTTATCTCTTGGTAATTAGTTACTTACGACTCCTTCTTATTTGGCTGCATTTCTGTCTGAAATGTAACTTTTATATGTGTATATATATATTATTTACGTTAAAAACTAACTCTAATATTTGAAGGTTAAGAAATAACAAAATTTTCTTACATTATTTTCGTTAGATGTTAGAAGACAAATAACGAGTTCATTGAAAACCAATTCATCGAAAACCAATTCATCGAAAACCAATTCTTTGAAAACTAATTCGTCAAATGATCAATTTAGCGAATCGCCAATTCATCGAAAAAAATATTTTGTAGGTATTTGAGAGAAATGCCGAGCGGACCGGGAAGATAAAAAAGGATTGGTCAATAAAAGTTGACAATAAATTTATGTATAAAAAAAATAGATAATAAAACTTTGGACAAGGAGACTGACCTAACCTAACCTAACCTAACCTTTTTTTCGATGAATTGGCGAATCGATGAATTGATTATTCGATGAATTGGTTTTCGATGAATTGGTTTTCGATTATCTCGTTTTCGACGAACTCGGTTTCGATGAACTCGTTTTCGATGAATTTGCTTTCGATGAATTGATTTTCGATGAACTCGTCGGTTACCAATAAAAATACTTACATTTGCATTTTATTGGTGCAAACGAGGTGTTTTGGAAAAAGATTAACTGATTGAAAACTAAAAGGATAACATTCTGTTTTCTTTTTCACGGATTGTACACAACGAAGTGCAGGAAATAAATATATGTAATCGCTTGACATGGAGACACCCCCAATGAGGGGTAGAAACCTGTTATTTCTTAATTACATCCCCATTACGATACCCCGTTCCGTCCAATTTACATTTTTTAAATTACCTTACCATGTTATTACACCAGCAATGGGAAAACACCCCTTTTTGTCTATGAAATTATTTACTCGATTTATATCGAAAAATTTCCCTCGAAGGGTGGTGGTGAAACGAAGGCTTAAATAATTAATACTGTGTCCTTGGCGGCAATATTGCAAAAATATGTTTTATCGTGTTATTATAAATGTTATCATCTAAATTGAATGAGTTTGTGTACTTGGGAAGTATGTTTACGAGAGATGGAAGGGCTGACAGAGATATCGAAATAAGGGTAAATGCAGGCAACTCTATTAATGGAGGAATGAACGCCGTTGGCGCCAACAAAAAACTGTCGAAAAGAAACGAAGTTAGCCGTCCATAATGGAGTGCTAGTACCTACCCTGATGTATGGCAGTGAGGCATGGAACTGGCAAAGGAAGGATGAAAGTAGACTGAATGCTGTAGAAATGAGATCCCTGGGGCGTATATGTGGTAAAACCATGTACGATTGTGTGAAAAATGTGGAGATCCGCGAAGAATGCCACGCTGATGTAAGCGTAATGAGTAAGACTAAGAAAGGGACGCTTAGATGGTTTGGGCATGTAGAGCAAATGAACGAGGAAAGGAGTGTAAGGAAAGTACATGACGCAAATATGAATGGAAGAAGTCGGGGGCGCCCGAGGAAGACATGGCACGACCAAGTGAATCAGATACTTGAGTCGGGCCATGTGAAGAGTCGGAATAATAGAAGAGTTGTATGAGACGATGTATGAATGTGAACGAGGCAAGGAGTGTGTGCCAAGATCGAGTTGTTTGGCGGTCCGTCCTCTCTGCCCACCCCTGCGGGGAAACGGTGTGATGGTTAGTTAGTTAGTTATCATCTAAATTTGAACTTTGGCATTTCGGGTGATGGGTATGGGTACCACAGCCCCGAGAATCATTTATTGGATAACCAACACTTCTGCCGTAGGTCACCCCAAGTGGTTCGCTACGTTTAGTGACTTAGCATTGGTGCCCGGGTTCATGGGGTGAGGTTTGTCAAGGTCTTGGCGGCCGATGTATCTGCCCACCTGCTGCGTGGTGAGACTGGTTGAGAGGATCTTTCGACCTCTCTAGCCAAAATCCCTCGACCCATCGCCTTGCACCGCAGGAGAAGGGATGGATTCATAAGTCCCTCACTCCTGGTCACCTGACCCCTAGATTCCTACCCACTCCTCATACCTATTTCCTTCCCAGAATTTTCTCTTCTTCTTTTATTTAAAAAAAAACCTCCACACAGCATCCCCTAAGATGGCAAAGGCCCTGAGGGAAATTATTTTCCTCGGGGCCTTCTGGGTGGAGCTAATATAAAAAAAAAATCATTATAAAAATATACCGTTTTATATTTAGTTTTTTTTTTAATGAAGATACCTCCGAAGAGTCCCAGCTGCTCTCATCTGGAGCCAGCGATGGCATGGCATGGCATGCCTAATTAGGGTATATTGAGATGCTGAATCCGGTGGGAATAGAAGGATATGGGGAAGTTTCTGGCTACTCAGGTCTGGTCACCAAACATGACTAAAGCTAATTCAAGCAACGTTCGAGTTCTAAATGCTGATCTTACACCAGGGCTTAGAGTTTATATCCTGGAACGTGCCGCAAATACACTATATGTTATTTTTTATTTAATTTTATAAATTGTGAAATAACACAAATCTATCGAATGAATTTACTTGCGCACGTCGGGTTTCGAAACCGCGACCTTTTGATTGCTAGACTAGGTTGCCCACTGTTCCACAACGCGATGTTTGTGCCAACTAAAATCTATCGACGCTGGCGCCATCTGTGCTGCCTCTTTTATTTAGAATTTCTAAATCATCATAGCTTTTTCAATTAAGTTAAGATAGTGCCTGTCTAACAATCTTATATTTAGATAAAGGGCGTATTAAACTCATTAATAAACCTGATCATTTATTATGTATGTTATTAAGTCACTTGCTTTAGATTAGCATTTATATGTCTTAGTCATAAGTAGGGCCCGAATTAATATGTAAATATATATTTTTAATTTACACGATTTTCGGTCTCGTATGTGTTCTCTACCTAGATTATCATATATAGATTGTGAAACACTAATTTTAATTTTCATAAAACATGAGTTAATTCACAAAAATTGATATAATTTTACGTATTTGCATTCTCGCTACTATACGGCCGCGCGTGTTTCATTGCTCTCGCGTATTATTCGTCGTAATTTGATTTTTGACTCTCTTCCTCTGCTTGCTTGCTGTTGGTTGCGCGTCTTTTTATTTTTACGTACTCAAGTCACCTACTACTACTGTCTAGGTACCGATCAGTTTAATTTCAAAATGCCCAAGGATAAGCAACCTTTGCGTTTCAAGTAAAGTATATTTTAGACAAAAATAAAGGATTTGACACCCTAAAAACAATTAATAAAGTTCTGAGCGGAAGCTTTGAGGGTACTGCAGACGTGTCTTACACAATTTCGGAACTAGGCGTCTTTAAGTACGCTCCCAGTGACGTGGAAAGATCTTTCAGCCAATATAAGGCTATATTTAGACGAAATCAACAACTTTTAATTTCGATAATTTAAAAAAGCATGTGATTGTGTACTGCATTTAATAAGACAGATTTAGAGGAAGATGAATAAAACATCATTTTTTTATTTGAATTACCTGAACATTTCGCTATCTTTTTATAATTTTTTCAATGTAACTGCATAGTAATTTTTCACAATAAACATTGTTTAAAATGAAAGATATGCTTATTTCATACTCCATTTTTTACATTTTTTGGTCCATATTATATGTACATATTTTGAAGTTTTTAATACATATTTATCCGAGCCCTAGTCATAAGTCACTAGCTATATAAGTCTTAGATGTAAGTCACTAGTTATAATTGTAAATCTTAATTGTAAGCCAGTAAAATAAGTCTCTGGCTACAAGTCTTAGATATAAGTCACTAGTTATTATAATTGTAAATCTTAGTTGTAAGCCAGTAATATTAATTCCTTTAAATACTTATTTGAGCAGCGCCCTTGAGGTGATTTTTCACAAAAACGGTGCTATATAAATTAGTCAAATATACGCACCAGATTTAAATGTCCGGGTTAAATTTTCCCCCAAAAAAAAAAAAAGGAAAAAAAAGAAGGAAAAACTAAACCCTTTCACACACTTCCCCAAATGATCATCTAGTCAACCCACGCTATGCAATTGCACTATATAAGTATTATAAATACAAAACAATACAAGAACAACATGTCAACCTACTAGAGACCAAATGGGAATATAATTCACCGACTCCAGATATTTTCATATCAGAGGGTTCGGCTCTGTGGCATTTCTAATTGAACCTATAAATCCTACTGATCCCTCAATATAAATATTTAAAAAATCCTTTGTAATCCTACATGTATTTAAAATGACTGATTTTTGCATTTTTATATACAAATTCTTTGACAAATCTAATATGCTTAAATTTTGAATCAGATTCCTAGGTATTATGCCAGTGGCCGAAATAACAAATGGCAATATTTTTATAGTCCGAGAATGCCAAATTCTTTTAATCTCATTTCCTAAATCTGTGTATTTTCTTATTTTTTTCAGAAATAGTTTTTTGAATATTACAGGAATTTGGAATAGCTACATCAATGATATAAGTTATTTTTTTAATTTTGTCATGTAAAACTATATCAGGTCTATTATGACTAATTGTTCTGTCTGTTAGTATAGTTTTATCATAATATATTTTATAAAATTCATTTTCTAAAAATGAATTTGGTTCATATTCATAATATGGTACTATATTACGGCAGTCAATCAAGTTATGTTTAATTACCAAACTTTGGTGAATTATTTTTAAAACCTGATTGTGCCTAAATGTATACTCGGAAGGCGCTAATATAGAACATCCCGTTATTATTATTATTATTCTGTTTACTTTATCACACAGTTAATTAAATTTATAAATGTATAATTATAATAATTTTTAAATTTTATACTTATTATTGCTACCGTCTTAGAAACAGACATTGACCAGTGAAACGGATAAAGTACATATATTTGTAAAAAAAATACATGCCCGGGTTGCCGCCAATGAAATAAAATGAAAAAAAATAACTCTTTTCATAATGTACGTAAAATGAAAACCATTTGACTGCTTCTTTAGGTATACCGTAAATCCAGTGTTATCATGGCAGCATTATTCCCCAAATGTCATTCGCGTATAAATCAAATACTGTGCAGGTAGCCGGTAGGGAAATAAATGTATCTGTCGCCGGAAAATGGATAATTTATGCAACGGTCGCACGTTCGAATCCGCTTCACGCCGCGTTACTAATCCCGTTATAAGTCACCGTTTAACGGCCAAATCAGATGGCGGCGGTGATTGCGCAAAGCTCGCGATCCGTTAGATCTGTTAGAAAAAGCTCGTTTGAACCTGCGGAGCTTCCGTCCAATCAAACGCGTAATCGAGTCTGCGGCTCTGGTGACAGAAACAGGAACCAAATAAAAAATAAAGCGCTTTTGTGATGCTTGATGAGATTCGAAAGCGCTTCGGGTCTGGCGCTGTAATCAACGTGAAGCTAATTTATAATCAAGGATTGTAAAAGTGTCTCCTAAGTACGCAAGTGCCCGTGGAAAAAGCTCTCTGAAAGTATTTGATTAAAATATTAAAGCTAAGGGCTAGTTGTTACACAGCATATCAACAATTCAGAAATTTCAAAGTTAATTTTCAAGATTAATAAAGAAATGTTCATAATTATTTTTAATATATTTTTTTCTTTGTTCTACAATTTTTTAGAGGAAAATGGTCCTTACTGGGGTACCCCATTCTAAAGTCATATTGTGCATATTTTCGTGTTTAAAATATAAGTAAATAACTATGTTAAAATAAAATAATAACAGAACTTGAATAGCTCTTTAGAAAACTTGAAAATTAGCATCGAAATTTGATGAGTTGTTCAAAATCTGTGAAACAACTAACCTTAAGTGGAACGTTTGCGTGGCTCGTTTCTGCCGGTTTCACACAAATCTTAATTTTGGATTTGAATTCAAAATACCAAACCAAACTAAAAAATTATTTTAAAGTTTAAATAGATTGAAAAATAATTCAAAAGGTATGTCAAATATCTAATACGGATGTGGGCAACTTTATTTATTTTTTCTCTAAATTATAAGATACAGGCCATTAAAAAATTTAGTGCCTCATGATTTTAGAGGCAACTTGGACAATTATTTGTGAGTAACCAGAACTCTCCTCTCCTTCCTTCCTTAAAAAAACCCTCCACACAGCATCCCCAAAGATGACATAGGCCCTGAGGGAAATTGTTTTCCTCAGGGCCTTCTGTGTGGAGCTAAAAAAAAAAAAAAAGTCTAGGTTTTTCTTCTTTAATGCTTTTGACATCCATTTCTTGAAACCTTTTACATGTTAATTTGCACTCATCTTTAAAAACTGAATATTTTCCATTTTTTTACAGGTTTACTGGTATTAGTATTCAATAAAGTGAAGTTAGTCAAAAAAAATTATTAAATATGAAAATCCTAATTTCAGTTGTCTGTGCATCTTGCATAAATATCTTGGTTAAACGAATTCAAATATACTTTGAATTTACATGTCATTTTAAAACTGGAACTGATTGTGTGAAGAATTCAGACAAACTATTAAGTACCAACCTACCGATTTTCAGAAAATTATTTTAACTGTCATTTTCAAAACTGGAACTGATTTTTCAAAAACGTTCATTCTGTAGCAATATTCGAGAAATCTATTTATTATAAACATTAACATTTTTTAATTTACAGTTACTAAAATACTTCTCAAAGTACTTGTTTGTTTGTTGTAGTATTTACTGTACACGAGGATTCTAGATTTGTGTAATAAATATATAAATTCATTTACGAAGGTTCCGCAAAAAACCTTTTTGCACATGAGCAAATAGTGCCACAATCCGCTCTTGACATGAAAACCTAATGACGGATTTAACATTATTTATGTGAGCGGAAAGTCATTGGGTTCGAATATAAACATAATTGAATTCATTTCTACGAATAAATTAATGTTCATCGTGGCGTTGGAAATGCCTTTTGCAATTTCCTTTTATCGCATTCATCCCTCTGCCGCTGCTTTGTCGGACCAGAAGGGAAAACACATTGTTGCTTTGATGGCACTTTCTTTATTTAAGTAATGTATACCCACTTACATGTAGGTACATTGTACATCTAGTACATATACATATGTTGTACTGTGAAACGATATAACTTTCACTGGGATGGCTGACTGTCTCAAAAATTATTTTTAGTTTTAAATGACAAAAGCGCAGGAATGTGCTAGTATTACTTTTTTTTCTTTTATTTTTTCGAATTTTTACATTTGATATATATACAATATTATGAAAATCATAACTCCAAAATGCCTATAAAACTTAAAGGAAAGATATACCAGACTATTGTAAGACCCGCAATAGTGTATGGCTCCGAATGCTGAACTATGTACAACTCCTACTCTAGGCAACTCGAAACAGCAGAAATGCGAATGCTTAGATTTAGATGGTCGGAAGGAGTATCTCTAAAAGATAAGATCAAAAGTTCACGCATTCGTGGTAGCCTGAGTGTCACAGACATAAATAGTAAACTGGAGGAACGACAGTAGAGATGGTATGGGCACATAAGACGGAGACCATCAGACCACACAGTGACGCAGGCAATGTCTATGGAGCTTCATCGACAGTCATCCAGAGGAAGACCAAATAACTCCTGGATGACTCAATGCTCCAAAATTCTTCAGAGAAACGGCCTGGATGAAGGCGATACTCAGAACAGAAGAAATTACAACCTAAGAACGAGAAGAGCCGACCCCAACAGCCTACCTAAGTAATGAGTTGGGACAGCGCAAGGAGAAGAATATTTTAAAAATCATAAAGTAATGGGAACCTACTAAGGCGCAGCCTGTGCAATGTGCATACGGGTAATATAGTTATAAAAATTTTATTATTGCACCTAGAAAGAAACAAACAGTGGGCATATAAAGCCAAAACATAATTAAAATTTATCAAAACAGTTTGTAAAAAAAATATATTAAGTATTGAGATAGTTTAGCCGTCACTTTCATTTTTTCGGTAAAATATTGAAAGTACAAGGTCCAATAAAACTGCTGTGTGTTTGCATTTGTTTGGTATTCGTTTGGGACGTATAAAATAATTTATTATTTCTAATGTTGATTCTGTTTCAATGTTTTTCGAATTTCTTTTTTTTTAAGATATATTCATAGTTTGCATTGTAAATAGTTTACGGAGATTGAATAGTTTAAATTCTTTGTATAATACATCAAGTTATTTGTAAAGGTTTTATAGTGCAAGTGCACCACCCCATATACTACTTGTAAGATTAGCGCGTTGATGGCACCATTTTACAAGGGTTAAAGTGAAGCTTAATGTTCACTCTATACGAGCTGTGCCTGTGGATCTCGATATGATACGTTTACTGAAACAAATAGCAAAGGTATTTCACAAAGGGACGTACGATAATTTGATGGCAATCTTGCCCGGTTTGTGGATCCCTCTTGGTCGATTGGCTGTTTCTGGATGGTCCACAGGCAGTTGTTAGTTACTTTTGTTATTGGTTTTTGGGGTATTATGCCGTGTTGCGCTACCTCCTTCTTTAGCCAACGTTTCGGACAGCGTTGCAATGTTCATCATCAGGGCAGATGTCCATCATCAGGGCAGAAAACCAATAAAAAAAATATTTTTGGCCGTGAAAATCTAAAATCTTACCAGTTGTTAGTTAGTTTTTATACGATGGGGATGAATTACCGGCGGTAAATTCACTATGCGAGTCACGATAGCTTGTCACGATATAAACGGTAATGTTGACAGCTGCGTTACGATGGGAAGACTCAAGAAAAACAAACACTTGTTTTGGCTCCTTAACAACGGCTGAAAACCGGCAATTATCAGCCAATGTAAGCACCCAGAGTGCGAAATTCACCAATAGGTTTGAATTCTGGCCTTTGTACGTGAATCAGAACAAACCTATCGAGATCTTATTAAGCGTTATGAAACACTACTACTATACCGTACATGTTTGAAGATTTACTTCGTGCATACGGTTCTGAGGGCTGATGTTACCTTCGAGGATAGTGCGTGGAGGGTATTTATAAGGAGAATAAGCACGGAATACGGGTCTTGCAGACAGTTTGCGCCCGTACATATGCAACACGAATTTGAATAAATAGTATGGTACGTAAATAAACTTAAATCTTTCCAGAAAGGTTAACAAATACAATATTGTGTCGGTGATTCAATCCACCCAGATTCAATCCTGAGTGAGCGCTGGGCCCGAGCTCACTCAATACCACGCCCCACATAATTTTTTTTTCTATTCCACTTGTGCTTTACTTAATATTTACTGCATGAATATGAATAACTAGATATGACGTGTGGGATTGCATTATCCTTCCCACATCCTGGAATAAAACATTATTATTATTATTATGACTATACAACGATAATATTAACCAATTTAATCTTAGTAAACTTAACGTAAGCATGGAAACTATCAAATCTTGTTTAGAAAACATTGATATACATAAAGGTCCAGGACCAGATAAAATACCTCCTTTGTATGTAAGATGTTGCTCTAGCGCGTTGACTAAGCCACTTTTCATTATATTTAACGAATCATTATCTACGGGAATTTTCCCAGATTTGTGGAAAAATGCACATATTGTTCCAATACATAAATCTGGTGATCAATCCTTTGTGAAAAATTATCGACCTTTTAGTATATTATCATGTTTTGCAAAAGCCTTTGAATCCATAATTTATAGTTCCATATTCACACACTATGCATTATGCATCAATCAATATGGATTTGTTCCTAACAGATCCACAAATTCCAATCTTCTTGATTTCTGTGATTACGTTTGCAATGCGTTTAATGAAAGAACTCAAGTAGACGCTATTTACACAGATTTTCAAAAGGCATTTGATAAAGTAAACCATTCTATTTTACTACGGAAGCTTATTCGTATAGGCATTCACGGTGATCTATTTAGATGGCTTAAATCTTATTTGGAAAACAGAACACAGCTCGTACTTATAAATGGGTATGAGTCACCTCCCATAATTGTAACATCAGGTGTACCCCAAGGGTCCAATCTTGGCCCTCTGCTCTTCTTAATCTTCATTAATGACCTTGGCCCCATGTTACGCTGTGATTTTGTTTTATTTGCTGATGATCTAAAGATTTACCGTAAAATTTCCAATGATTCTGACCAAGTATGCTTCAAGAAGACCTTTTCACACTACATAACTGGTGTATTCAGAGTGATATGTTTCTAAATCTTGAAAAATGTTACATTATGACTTTCACCCGTAACAGAATACAAAAGGATTATGCATATTCCATTAATGATGTTCGATTAAATGCAGTTTCCACCATCAGGGATTTAGGAATCACTCTTGATTCAAAATTTAAATTTGATGTACACGTCAGTGATATCACGAGTAAATCCTTAAAAATGATGGGATTTATACATAGAATATCGAAACCATTTAAAAAATCCCAATCCATTATAACCTTTTACAACTCATTGGTCAGAAGCAAATTGGAATATGGTAGTGTTATCTGAAACCCACACTACTTAAAATATTCAAAAACTATTGAATCTGTGCAAAAAAAATTTCTGAGATTGTTATCATTTAAACTTGGACTAAATGCCTTACTCCAATCTTACGAGGAACGACTCCAATATTTTAAGTTAACAACTCTGGAAAAAAGAAGAAAAGTTGCTGATTTAATGAGTCTATACAAAATCATTCATGATAAGCTTGAAACAACTCATTGTCTGAGCAATATTCTTATTAAGGTCCCCAATAGACTCAATTTAAGGAGTCAGAATATATTTCATCACGAATTATTTAAAAACAATATTGCATACTTCAATCCACTGTCTCGAATGTGTCGTCTGCATAATTCCATTGAATGTAACCATATAGACATCTATGCAAATAGTCTCGCTTACTTTAAAAAGCAAATTAACAATAGACTAACCTAACAAGTAATTGAGAATTGAAAATACTTATTTGATCTTGAACTTGAATGTGAATGGCTGTTTCTTACTATATTTGTACTTTAATTTTTGGTTTTTCTGTTTTTTACATCTTATATCGATCTTTTTTATCTTTGTCATCTCTATATTTTATCATCACAATTTTTGTTATCTCTTTTTATACCTCTGTTTATATTTTGCTATTTCTAATTTCTGTTAACTTCTATTAAACTGTGAATTCTGTGAACATTTTAAAGTGGACTATTAACATCTACGCTTTTTACAATGCTTATCTAATGACTTTTTTTATGTTAATACTCTGTAAATGTTCCAAAACAATAAATAAATAAATATTAATTCCGACGTTTTGGCGCTATTATCATGTATTTAGTAATAAATAAAGAGTTATTTCAAAAACATTTGGTTTTTGAATTGGTTTATGATTAATAAGCAGATAATATTTTTACGATTGATCAGAAAATATCGAGTGGATGCTATTGTAAAATATTATTTAATTCATTAGGAGAATTTAATAAATAATAATAATAATTGTTGGATGATTTTCGTAGCTCAATTTTCGTGAGAAAATCACTTCAAGGGCGCTTGAATGAAGTGCCACGTGATCAATATATGTGCTCATTAACGCGCCCACAAATTATAATTCTACTAGGTATATTTTATGACAAGAATGTACTTTGAAATGGATCTCTGCACACTCATACTTACTAGGTACAATCATCCATAAAATGAAAAAAAGGGTTATTTTTGAGTTCGGCAGGTATTTCAGGTTATTATATTAGGTCATTTTCAAACTATGGTTAGGCCACGTTGAGACGAATTATTTATACGATTCCATTTATCCCCTTCCCCCGATTTTAATTTTTATAGTGCCTCAAATAATTTATTACCGGTTAAAACGATTTACTGAGAAAATAATAGTGGCAATTGATTCTTCATTATATTTTAAAGTACCCCACGGAATATATAAATACCTACACGCAGAATATAATAATAACAAACTTAGTAAAATACTTGCAAAACTTCGTAATAACATCATTAAATTTGATTTGCATAAAATGTTTAAATAACGATACAAAATCAAACTTTAATCTATTAAAGTTGGAAAATTTAAAATTTGAAGACAAACAAGAATTTAATGGTACTGTTTGATTTCTATTTAAAGTATTTTATTACAAGAATTTATTTTAGATATACATGTTTAAGAAAGAGCCGTGTTTTATCTAGTTAAAAGTGGTTTTTGTTACGTATAAACAATGTTAAGTTTTGTGTGGGTACGATGGTAGGTTACAATGTTACAATGATGCTGATATAATATTATATTATTATTGAATAATTATACAGATGTTTATGTTTTTCCCCACATCGCGCTCACTAGGGAAATGTAGTGTAACACCTCTGCTATATAGTCCAGTCAGCCTGTGTCGTAGAACACCAGTTGAAGGAACTAAATAGTATAAAGCTAATTTTTTCCCCATCGACTACTACCATTTAGACAAGGGTTTAGCAAAAAGTCCCCGCCCTTACCCCCCTTGCTTCCCCCCCTGTGCCCCCCAAACATGAAAAGTGTAAGGGTTTTCTAAATCGCTTCTATCTCGATTACTAAACAACATATCGGATTGCAATTTTTTTATTCTCCTTGCTGTAACATTGTCTACAATTCATGTTCCGTTAACTTTCGTCGTAACTTTTACCGTTTGTTTGTAATTCGTGTGATAAGGTAAAAATTTGTATAATTTTTGGCAAGTAATTTTACTTTTTGTCACATAACTTTTTACGCCGACATTTTATGAAAAAATATTTCCCACAAAAGTTTTAGTCCCTATTATTACCTTTAAAATGATATATTTTAATGTGTACTTTATGGATAGTAAAAGCCAGATATCAACCGTGAATGCTTGGTGCGCACCATCCCTGCGTCGCTCCGCGACACTCTGATGTCGGAACTTGTTCTCTCACATCCCGACTTATCGTAGCCTGTCCTGTGCCCTTTGTAGTACTAGTGGAAATCGTGAACGTAAAATAATAGTTTTTCACTTTGCTGCTAGGCCCTGCGGGCGGCTTTTAGTTCGGCTTCGCCCGGTTTGAGTGTTTGTGACCTTTTGTAAATCCAACAGGAACCGGCTACTAAAATAGCCAGTTCCTCGGATCTACTGTAATCCTGTGACTCCAAAAACAGCTGTGTCGAGTGATGTACGAGTTCCACGTGTCAAGACACGCGACTTTGAAGGTAAATTCAATGTCCCAGTTTTAATGTATACTAAAAAGGCGAAAAGTGGCTTAAAGTCCTTAACAATAGAAAACATTTCTGAAAATATGCCCACTCAATGCTTAGTCTCAGCTCGTAACATGCTTTGGTTATGTAGTTTTGCTTTTGTGCCAGTTTCACTACCTGGATGGTCTGGATACATGCAAAACTGTTACGATGGTAGACAAAACTTTGAACCATCTTATGTACTGGCTTTTCCTTTTATAAACATAGATCCAGGAAATCCGACTGCTATTTACTCTGCCTTTAGTTACGCTTCTAAAGAAAGCAAGTTAGCTGGCCAGCCGTGTATTGTGACATTTGACCAACCACTTTTCCTGAAAGCAGTAGACATTGTTGCAAGTTCTTCTACAGAAAGTGAAATATCTGGAGTAATCGTCAGACTAGGCGGATTCCATCTTCTAATAAGTTTCCTTGGTTGCTTAAGAAAGTTTATGGAAGGTAGTGGAATCGAAGAAATGTGGACCTCTGATTATGGAAAATCAACGATTCCTCACCTTATGTCAGGACATAAGGTGAGGAATACTTACGCAAGGTCTTATAGAGCTCACATGATGACCCAGACAGCTTTGATATTACTGCTATTCGAGGAATGTTCATCGCTTAAAGAAATGATTACAAACGACTGAGATTGTAAAACAAATGAAATAATGACAAGACTAGAAAAAGTGTATGAAGATTTGGTTAAAACTAGTAGAACTTCAAAACTGTGACTACAAGAGTTTAAAATGGTGAATTTGGTTCTAGACTTTATTCTGGCAGAGAGAATCGGCGATTGGAATTCGCACATTAATACAGTCAAGCAAATGATACCGTATTTCCATGCTGATAGATATTTGCTCTATGCCAAATCGGCACAAATATACTTACAACAAATGTTGAGTGTACAAACGAAAATGTCAAATGAAGACTTCGAAAGGTTCGTCAATAAAGGTTTCTTTACAGTTCGGCGTACAGATGGATTTTTTACCGGTATCTGGACGGACATGACCATAGAGCAGACATTAATGTGATCATCAAAATCCATAGGTGGGCTTACTCACGGACGAGGATTAAGCGAGAGGACGCTAACCAAGTTCATTGCTTGCGCTCCTGGATACCTACAAATTTGTGAGGTTTTCGAGAAGTTCTCTGGCTGCTTGACTCAGTTTAACGAACAGCACACTGAACTAAGATGCAGTAGAAGAGAAAGGGACTTGCAAGATATTAGTAAATTTCTCGGATGGCTGCGTATCCATAATCCTTTCCGACAGAGCAAAGATTTAATGTCTTTATCCTCTGGTCTAGTAGTGACAAGTTTGGGTGTAAACTGCGATGAAGCGTATGATGTAGGATTGAACTGCTTGAAAGACATCGAAGGAAATAATTTTGCAGATGTTAAATTGAAAAGCAAAAATAAAGTTTCATATCATAGTGTTTCCATACAAACGAAGTATTGAAAATCCGTAAATCTAAGCTTTAACTTTAGGGCGCATAGTTTACACCCGCGCTGTGCAAGCGGGTTCCCCACAGAGCATCGGACCATCCCGTTAAAACTATAGGCTCCGTAGTAAGTGGCATAAATGTGATATTTGAAGAAGTGCCAATTAATCCTGATCAGCTGTTTAATAGGGTTATTTGTATGTCTCAAGGAACAAATAATCTCAAACGATACTTCAACTATGAACTCAGCCCATACCCTTTGTTTGTATTTGAAAACAATAAAATGATAAGAAAGGAAACTAAATCAAGTCTTATGAAAATATTTGAAAAGTGGATAGTTAGCAACGAAGTTTTTGAGAATTTGCCCCCAAAAATATATGTAGTAGATGGAGGGTATCTTTTGCACAGTGTTATTTGGCCTGACAAAGTAACATATAGCAGCATCATAGAGAAGTATGTTGACACTGTAATGAAACGGAATGGGAAAGATTGTCATGTTGTGTTCGATGGGTATCCTGACTATCCCACCACAAAAGGGGTCGAACATATGCGGAGAAGTAAAAAAACATCTCTAGAAATGAAATTCAACGTTAATACGGAGTGCTCTGTGAAGCGAATTGAATTTTTGGCAAATCCAAAAAAACAAAAGCCAGCTTATTGAACCGCTCTTTCAAAAACTTAATGAAGCAAACATTCCAACCATTGTGGCGGAGGAAGATGCAGATACTGAAGTGGTTGGAAGAGCAATAGATGTTTCCCAGATTCAAAGTGGGAGGCCTGTAGTTGTTGTCGGACAAGATTTCGTTCTATTGTTAGGGCTACCACAGTGTCAAAATGTGCGACTATTCTTTCACAAACCCTCTGGCACACCATCAACGTATGACATCAGCAAGATTCGTGAAGAGATTGGTGATATGAAGGATGTGATATTATTTTTGCATGCTATCACAGGATGTGATACCACGTCTTATTTATTCGGCAAAGGCAAAATTAACGCGTACAAATTGCTAAGTTCATCAAATGATCTCCGCACAAAAGTTTTACAGTTTTGTGAAAAACAGGCAGACAAAAGTATTCTCAAAGAGGTAGGAGAGGCTTTTGTCTTGAAACTATATAGATGCACAAGGTCTGCAAGTCTGAATGACAGTAGATGTTCAATGTACCTTAAAGCTGTTGCAAAAATGTCATTCAAATCCAAATTTAACATGGCATCCCTCCCTCCAACATCTGGTGCTGCTGAACAACACGCCTATCGAACATACTATCAGATTCAAAAATGGATCGGAGATAAGGAAATTAGCGCTATGGACTGGGGATGGATTTTAACTAACAACATGCTGTACCCAGTGCACTCAAAAAAAACCACCGGCACCTGAAGAAGTTATAAACGTAGTTTCCTGCAACTGCAAAAAGGTTTGCAAAAATAATTGTAGCTGCATTAAAGCATCACTTGATTGCACAGAAATGTGCGGGAGCTGTGGCGAATCATGCAGCAATGTAACTTTGGTTGAAGTCGAGGAAAATGAAGAACTTCTTATGGAAGTTTAGGATATCATAAAATTAAGATACCGCAATTATTTTGTTCTAAAATAACATCTTTAAAAAATATTACATGCATTTTCAAACCAAAAACTATTTAAAATACCTATTTTCGCTGACTACTTATTATTATTTGAAACAAATTTAAAAAGTGAGGAATTTAGGTTTCACCGAGACTCGATTAGTTTTATTTATAGAAAATGCAAAAGTGTACCTTAAAGATAAAAACACTCTCACTATACAACAATATTTGCATTGCAACGCCGCGCCGGCGGGCCCCACCTCGACCGTACCCGCCATGATAATCTCGCTGGATCTCCAACAAAGTAAGTACTATTTTGTATCATTTTAAAGGTAATAATAGGGGCTACAACTTTTGTGGGAAATATTTTTTCATAAAATGTCGGTGTAAAAAGTTATGTGACAAAAAGTAAAATTACTTGCCAAAAAATATACAAATTTTTACCTTATCATACGAATTACAAACAAACAGTAAAAGTTACGACGAAAGTTAACTGGACATTAATTGTAGATAATGTTACAGTAAAGAGAATAAAAAAATTGCAATCCGATATGTTGTTTAGTAATCGAGATAGAAGCGATTTACGAAACCCTTACACTTTTCATGTTTGGGGGGGCATAGGGGGGAAGCAAGGGGGGTAGGGGCGGGGACTTTTTGCTAAACACTTGTCTAAATGGTAGTAGTCGATGGGGAAAAAATTAGCTTTATACTATTTAGTTCCATCTAAAAACACAAGCTGACTGGGCTAATAGGTCACCCCAATTGGTTCGCTGTGTTTGGTAATTTAGCAGGAATGCCCGGGTTCATGGGGTGAGGTTTGTCTGAGTCTTGTCTACCTACTGCTTGGCGGGCTGGATCGAGAGAGACTGGTTAAACGAAGCCTTTTGACATCTCCAGCCGGATTCTCGACAATTGCCAATTTATTCCAACCCGCAGTTGGAGGGATGGGTTCATACGTCTGTCACTTTTGGACATACTGCCCCTTAGATTACTACCCACCCCTCATGCCTTTTACATTCCCAGAACTTCCTCTCCTTCATTTCCTCAAAAAGACCCTCCACACAGTACCCCCTAAGATGACATAGGCCCTGGTGGAAATTATTTTCCTCCGGACCTCGTATAGTAATGTAAAAAATATATTGTAGAGCTAATGTAATAAAGTATTTAATTCTTTAATATTCATTGATAAACTGGTAGATGCAATATGTTAGTCGAAATTGTTGTAATAAAATATCTTGTAATGAGATAATAACTTAACAGAAAAATATTTGTATAGCTATACAAGTCATATTTTAAGCCATGCAAAGAGAAGTGAAGTATTTTTTTTTTTTAGTGTGTAGGTACGAGTAGGTACCTACATTGTCTACAGTTAGTATTAATAAATTCAAGAAAGAGTTACGAGGCACGTTAATTTTATCGAAACATTTTAGTAACATTAACGCCTTTTTACTTAAAAGTTTACAAAATAGGTCAGTCGCCGAAAGCAGTAGTACCTAAGTGCAAAACATAAGCGAAGAAATGTAGAGTAAAATAATTTCCTCAATTTTGAACAAGCGAGCAAGCTCTTTAATAAACTTTCAAGAAACTTACTCTTTTTTTCTTACTAGCCGCAGAATCTGCCCAACAGAACATTCTACATTATTTGCACTAAGTAATATACAGATGTTTCCAAATTTGAAATTCAAATCTCCTTCGGTTTGAAATTAAAACCCCGCAAAAACAAGCATTACAGTGTAACTAATGTCTACGAAAGTTTCTTGCGGGGTTAATTTCAATATTTATTATGAGAACAGATGCAAATTATTTAGCTTTTCTGGGTTATTAAATTCGGGTTATTTTTTTCCTCGTCTTAATGTACCGTCCACCCTAAGAAAATTATTAAACTTTTTGATTTTCGTCTGAAGCTATCTTTAATTTATAGGAAGGCTCTGAAAGTAACTCCAGCGTAACTTTAATAACACAGTTCTTTGGTAATTTAAATTTTGTTATGTACGAGTATGTACAAAGTTACAAACTATGGTTCATTATTAATAGCATGGCGGAAACGCGTGTTGAAAAAAATCCGCCATCACTACGACAATCACACATACCTAAATAAAAAAAAATATTTATAAGGTTTCTTCATGCACTGAGTAAACCGATTTCATGACTCGTTATTCATGATTCTTGCCAGCATATCAGGCGTTATCCTGGCAATTTCTTCCTGGATGTCGGTCTTCAAATCTTGTAGGGTGTGGACAAAACTTTATAGTTTCGCCTCTCGAACGAGATCACTAACGCTCCGCTACGACATCAACCGACTGAATTGCGCGCATTTTAAAAAAGGAAGTTATGCTGCAGCATCCTGTAATAGCTGCTTTAACCATAATTATAACAATCGTAATAATATGCCATATTATATCGCAAATTGACGTCAAGCAGTTAGAGCTAAATGTTTTTAAATTCTGCCCTTAGGAATTCCACAACGAACACAATGTCTATTTTTTTTATTATTTTGTACATCAATGATACCTGTAGGTAGCTGTTGTGTAATGTAAACTCCAATTTTTGTTTAATAGCGCTAAGACCCGTTGCTCATGAAGAAACTGAAAACTGGTTGGCTACTCAATTCACGGCGCAACTCAAATTTACGATTTCAGTAATTATGTCGGCTTTTTTAACATAAATATAATTTAAATTATGTAATTTATCAACCTTAATATATAATAATTATTTATCAACCTCCTGAACAAAATCGACATTTTTCTGACGTACGTTGCGTAGGCGCAACCATGGCAACCTGTCAACCAGGCAATTGAAAAGCGCCGGCCGCGGCAACTCGCGCTGCGAGTTGCGACTGAGTACTTGCGTCGCGATTGAATGGCTAACTGTTTTTTTTCAGTTACCTCATGAGTTAAGCTGATGGACTAGACGTTAGTGGCGGAGAAACTGTTATTTTTTATCGTCTTTTAGATGAATAATAACGTTAAGCATAAACCGCGACCGCAATTGTTTGGTGGGGTTAATTGTTAACCTAATCTAATCTAACCTATCCAACCTTACCTAACCTCAGAGCAGTGAATTCTGGTCGGTGATTTGTGGGCGATGATTTGTGAGCGGTAATTTGTGGGCGGTGATTATGGGCGGTGATTCGTGGGCGGCGAATTTTCCCCGCGGTGTATTGCGATCGGAAAATATTAGTCGGTGAATTGCGGGCGGTGAATTTACCGAATACCGAAACACGTGACCAATGTTTTGCCTTTTTTCAAAAAATGCTCGTGTTACCAACGAAAATCCACGACATTGCATTTTCATTAAATCTCTATTTAAAGGTGTGGACGTGGACCTTACAGTCTCTAATTTTTTAAATATTTTTAAAAATAAACGATTTGAAATCTAAACTTTACAAAGAAAATTTCCACGAATCTAAGCTTTTTCAAAAGAAACCATGTCAGTATAAATGTGTATGATATTATAAAGAAATGTCATTTTGTTTCTTTAATTTTGTCTTTCACAAGGAAGAATTGTATAGCGATATTAATGCGATTTTTTGCAAAAGGGAGAAACATGAATATGCTTATAATTTGGATTAAAAATAGTAGGTAGGTATTTAATATAAAAGATAAGTGCAATGGAAAATTCAAGGATAACGCATATACGTAAAGGTTAACGTTAAGGGACGTAACTTATTTTAACCAGTGATTCCTGACATTACCTTTTTATATATAAAAATGAATCGCTGAATGTGTTGCTAATGCCCATAACTTTCCAACGACTGCACGAAATTGGATCATTTTTTTTGTTTGTTCGTTATTGTCACGACAAGGTTTTTATAGAACTTCCGGTGAGTTCTGGCATTATGAAATTTGTATAAAAAATTGCTTTTGGTGGCACGCGAGGTTTGAAAACAGAATGTATGGAGAGCGGGAGGGAGGGAGAGATGTGAGAGAGGGGAGGGGGGAGGTGGGTGAGGGAGGGGTGAGGGAGGGGAGGGGTTGGAGGGCGGTGAGAGAGGGGGGAGAGGGGGGGAGGTGGAGGAGGCGGAGTGGGAACCCCCCCTTACACCATGCGAGCAAAGCCGCGGGAAAAGGCTAGTTTGGAATAAAAAATGTTAATGAAATTTTGGTCCTCGGTGACTCTTTTTTTTGTTTTTTTTTTTTACATGTACTCCACACAGGAGACCCAGAGGAAAATAATTTCTCTCAGGGTCTATGTCATCTTTAGGGATGCTGTGTGGAGGGTTTTTTTAAAGGAAATGGAAGGAGAGGAGAGTTCTGGGAAGGGAAAGGGTTTAAGGGGTGGGTAGGAATATGGGGTTCAGTGTGTCCAGGTCATGCGCCTCCAAGACCTAGACAAACCTCACCCCATGGACCTGGGCACCCCTGCTAAATCACCAAACGTAGCGAACCACTTGGGGTGACCTGTGGCAGAAGCGTTGGTTATCCAATAAAGGTTCCCGGGGCGGCGGTACCCATTCCCGCCTCTCAAATCTTTATAATATAACAAAAAAATTCTTCCATTCGTCGTCACTGGTCACTCAGCCGTAACCAACCAACCCCTCTTCCCGCCCTTAACTGTATAATACCAGCCGTTTTTTTATGTTTTCGTAGAAAAAAAATGTCCACGGTGATCAAAATTTCATTTACATTTTTACTCAAAATAATGTCAGGAATCACTGGTTAAAGCAAGTCAAGTACTTCCTTAACACCGTGTATATAAAATGTTTTCGCCTTAACTTACGAAGGAGTTCGGCAGATTATCGATTATTAGAATTAACCTGAATCTGACGGGGGGTTATTGACATGAAAAAATCAGAACGAAGGATTCATAGAGCTTAAGCAATATTCTCAGAATTAGGCGTTCACCTCTTCAAATGCCGATTGCTGCGAGTATTACGAATATCTGCGAATGCTAAATATAAACTGAGTACTGAATTAGTTTATTTACCCACGCTTATTGTACCACTTCGAATAAACAACAACTTTCAAAATGGATTTTTCTGTTCAGTTGATTTTCAAGTAGATATTTAGTTTTATTGATTAGTATTCTGAACATTTCGTCAGCCCTCTTTTTCTCTACTCTCTTGTTTCTTGATTTATCATTATCTCATTGACTCCATTTATTTAACAGCTTGAATCTTTACATTTAAAATACTTCTGTGCAAACGAGCAAAAACTATCAAACATTACGCATTAGCAAACTGAAGTTTTCACAGCTTTACTTTCCCGAAGTAACTACAATTTACTGTGTAGGTTAAGAGCGTTTAACCAGCCAGCGGACGAAAATCCACATTTCGTCGAAAGTTGTTCTTCCGATCGTGCAGGGCGGTTACAAAGAGAAGATTAATTATTCTCCGTACCAGCTTTTTAAAATTATAACTCAATATCGAATTTATTTCAATCCAAATTAGCTTTAATTTATACCTTCATCCAAAAATGCTGAAAGGCGTGATGATAAAACTATTAAAATAGTGTACTTTTTGTAGTTATTTTTTGATTATAAGTATTTATCATTTTTCAATAATGTCTAAATTTAATAAGAATGTTAAAAAAATCTGAAATATATTAGTTTGTAAGTGCGCAAATAAATACACAAATGGACCAACTTTCGTCAAGAAACACATGTACGTACATATTTTTAATGATTTTATTGAAACTAAAATTAAAATTCTAATACATAACTCTGCTAGATAATACATTGATTTATTTTACTGCATGATTACATTATTTGAAATGGGTGTGGTATAATACAAAACCTTTTTTGAAAATTTAACAAATCTGCCAACGACCTATGGAATAACCTTAGTATACTAAAAATAAAAAAAAAATAAAAAAAAAATATTACATAACTTCACTAGATAAAAGAACAATCTTTCGAAATCCATTTATAATTTTTTGTGGAAAAGAATCAATACGTCTAAAAACTTTTTTGAAAATGTCGTAGTTCCGGTTTTCTCTGGTAATGCCCTCTTAAAACAATTAATTTATCATACTCGATATGGCTTTGTAATACCGATTTTACTTAAAAAACACTAGAAAGAATCTAAGTAATCGTAAATCTCAGTGTAACAACATCGACCTAACAATGTTTTCCGAGACGTGATGTTTAAACGACGAAAGATTAGGAAATTGTTTGTGGTTTGCATCCAACCTCTTTATGATGGTCTATAAGTATCAAAGATAACATACGAACACTATTGTGTAACTTGTGTTAAAAAATTCTTGCATAATCTCTGTGCAAAATATATGAAGGCAAAATATTTTACTTTTGAATGTAGCTATAACTTTGTGGTTATCCATTATAGATAAATGAAACGATTTAACTTTGTTTGAACCACTTTTATATTTGAGTAAATCCGACCGGTTTCAGAACGACCGTTCCTTCTTCCGGGCAAATGTATACATGTATACATGTGGTTCAAACAAAGTTAAATTGCAAAATATTTTGCCTATTAGCCCGCTTATTAGAGTTGTTAAAACAATTCAATACCTATCTCAGGAACGGAAAAGGGTTTCTTTTATTTTTATTTGGCTTATATAATTTAACAAATTTTTTTGTTATTTGAGATCACTACGTCTACTACGACATCTGCAAAATAAATTACGACAATCCAAAATCGCAAAAGTTACAATTGTGCCTGATCTGCTGAACACATTGGGAGGTGAGTATGGGTACCGCCGCCCGCGAACAATTTATCATTGGATAAAAACACTTTAGCTATGGCCACCCCAAGTGGTTTGCCGCGTTGGATGACTAAGGTGACTTAGCAGGGTTACTACTTTTGGTGACTTAGCAGGGGTGCCCGAGTTCATTAGGTGAGATTTGTCTAGGTCTTGGCGGCGGATGCGTTTTCTTATCTACGGGTCTTTTTTTACATGAGCTCCACACAGAAGGCCCTGAGGAAAATAATTTCCCTCAGGACCTATGTCATCTTTGAGGATGCTGTGTGGAGGGTTTTTTAAGGAAAGGAAGGAGAGGAGAGTTCTGGGAAGGAAAAGGGTTTAAGGGGTGGGAAGGAATCTGGGGTTCAGTGTGTCCTGGTCATCTGCCTCCAAGATCTAGACAAACCTCACCCCATGAACCCGGGCACTCCCGCTAAATCACCAAACGTAGCGAACCACTTGGGGTGACCTGTGGCAGAGGTGTTGGTTATACAATAAAGGTTCCCGGGGCGGCGGTACCCATTCCCGCCTCCCAAATTGGGGCTGGGCTGGATGTGGAGAGACTAGTCGAGTGAGATCTTTTTTCCTCTCCAGCTCGACTCTCCTAACCCATCGCCTTGAACTGCAGTGGAAAGAAAGGATTTATACCAGTCCTCGACACATTGACTCTCAGATTCCTACCCACCCCTCAAAACTTTTTCTTTCCCAGTACTTACTTTCCTTCCCTTCCCTAAAAATACCACCACACAGTACTCCCAAAGATGACATAAGCCCTGTTGTATTTTCTCGTAAAAAATAATAAAAATTGAATACATTCTAGAGCGTCGTTCATGTGTAAAATCACTAAGAACGCGATAATTTTTTTACATTATATAACTGAAGATTTGCGACACGTCCAATCTTATTAGTGTAATTTAAATCATATTTTTCACAAGCATTTATTTTGCAGCTTAGGTATGTATTTCTTGAAAATTTAACGAAAGCTTGAAATATGCGTGTTTGCGCTTTCGAAAGAAAACCACTGTAAAGAACGATAAAAGCGCGGAAGTTTGGCATCTCGCCGTCAAATCTGTATTTGTGTAAATTCTCGGGAAACTCATGTGGGTTGTTAGGCTGCTAATGTCAACATTAAGACAAGAAGGGTTGTGGTGATGGGTGTGGCGGTAGGGGGTAGGGGGGGGGGGCATTAAGGATCATTATGCACCCGTAATCTCACCTCGCTCCAAATTCAACGTAAATTCCTGGAGAGGCCGAGGGCGTTAGCTTAGCCGCCATAAGCCTTAAACAGTGGCAGTTTTGAAACTGAGAATATTACCTTCCATGGGAGCTGTGCGGTTGGCGTGATGCGGCTATACGGCGATACTGCCGGTCAAGTAAATAAGGGACGCAGTCAATTGTTTCAAATTTACATCGCAACATTATTGGAATATATCTAGAAGGAAATGAATTGCTTGTGGCCTCACAGGTTAAGTATCTGGGACATATCCTAACCGAAGACATGAAGGATATAGAAGATATGGAACGACAAAGACGAGCAATTAACATACGGGGCCGGAATGCTCTCAAGGCGGTTCTACCACTGTAGCGAAGATGTCAGAAAACTGCTCTTCAAGACATACTGCACTGCCCTGTATACATCTGAACTGTGGACACAATACCCAGCAGCGCAATGGGACAAACTGAGGGTGTGCTACAACAATGCATACAGGCAACTTATGCAACTACCGTTCTGCAGTGCCTCCACGATGTTCACCGAGGGGAGGGTGCACTCATTCCCAGCCTTACTTCGCCACCGACTAGCCAGCTTCTGGAGCAGGACACGGACTTCAACCAATATCATTTTCGTGGCTGCATGCGAGTGGCTCAGTTCCCCAATAAATGAGCGGTGGATGCCAATGATGAGGCGACCACCCTGATGGACAATCGAAAAATATCTTTTTATTTTTTAATTCTGTTTAATTATTATTTATTTCACTTTTATGCTTCTTTTTTTTATTTATGTGAGGAATTTTGTTTTCATTTTATGTTTTAATTAGGTACTACCTTATATGTAAACTTTTTTTTCTTTTATAGTTTATAGTGTTGTTTATGTAATATGGCAGACTGGGATTGCACTACCCTCATAGTCCTGCTGGAATAAAAACTTAAATAAATAAATAAAAATGGAAGAGTTCTGGGAAAATAAACCATTGAATATCCAAATGCGATTGACTTGCCGATAGATTTTTTATCACTCTTAATAAATTTCGAACTAATGAACTCTTTTGAGGAACTTGTTTTGAATTGAGAATTTTTGGGAAAAGTGGAATAAACATAACATCTTGATATTTTTCACGATCATTTTAATGATATTTCAAGGCTCTGTACAATATCATTTCACAAAGAAGATGGTGGCATATTAAAAATACATGATGGCCCATAAATTTAAAACAGAAAAGCTCTGAACAAAATTCATAACTCAAGATCTCACTGTCTGGGAATATTGGCTATTAAAAAATAGATTTATTTTTTTTAAAGAAAGTCAAACATTCCCGGGCTACGACGAATAACCCAACAATGTTTGAAGATCTCCTACTACCACCAAAGAAAGCCGAAAATTTTTCTTGTGTTGTGATGGAGGACTTAGCCAGCCGAGGAATCGCACACGCGACGCTCGGGTGGGACGCAAGCGCTATGCCCACTCAACCACTGACCGATATTCTGCTTACGCAATTTAATAACTATAAGGTAACTATAGGTACGCTGATTTACTATATCATTAATCGAATTGATGGGATATACAAAACTCATACGAAACAAAAAGTGAGAAGAAAGAATTTTGGTTGTAACTGGGCCATGCATGAAAAACAAATGGAATTTGCTAGGAGCAATCGGACAATTTTCCAGAGATATTGAATTTTTTCTGCTTCGAATATTTTGAATTGAATGTTAGCTGTTACCGGTAAGTAGATAGTGTAGCAAATACGAAATAATTAATCTGTAATATTTTTGTTTTTGAAACTGTCAATTCATGGTGGAATTCTAATTAAATAATATAATTAAACAAATTAATATTAAACTTATTTCCACTTTAATTTATTTGACTGTTACCGGTTTCAGCCTGTTAAGGTTATCTTCAGACTGGTGGATGGCCTCATACTGGTAAATAGGCTGAAACCGGTTACGGTCAAATAAATTAAACTTTTTACGCACCAGATTTAAATGTCCGGGTTAAATTTTCCCCCCAAAAAAAAAAAAAAAAAAAAAAAAAAAAAAAAAAAAAAAAAAAAAAAAAAAAAAAAAAAAAAAAAAAGAAGGAAAAACTAAACCCTTTCATACACTTCCCCAAATGATCATCTAGTGAATCCACGTTATGCAATTGCACTATATAAGTATTATAAATACAAAACAATACAAGAACAACATGTCAACCCACTAGAGACCAAATGGGAATATAATTCACCGACTCCAGATATTTTCATATCAGAGGGTTCGGCTCTGTGGCATTTCTAATTGAACCTATAAATCCTACTGATCCCTCAATATAAATATTTAAAAAATCTTTTGTAATCCTACATGTATTTAAAATTACTGCTTTTTGCATTTTTATATACAAATTCTTTGACAAATCTAATATGCTTAAATTTTGAATCAGATTCCTAGGTATTATGCCAGTGGCCGAAATAACAAATGGTAATATTTTTATAGTCCGAGAATGCCAAATTCTTTTAATCTCATTTCCTAAATCTGTGTATTTTCTAATTTTTTCAGAAACAGTTTTTTGAATATTACAGGAATTTGGAATAGCTACATCAATGATATAAGTTATTTTTTAATTTTGTCATGTAAAACTATATCAGGTCTATTACGACTAATTGTTCTGTCTGTTAGTATAGTTTTATCATAATATATTTTATAAAATTCATTTTCAATAAATGAATTTGGTTCATATTCATAATATGGTACTACATTACGGCAATCAATCAAGTTATGTTTAATTACCAAACTTTGGTGAATTATTTTTAAAACCTGATTGTGCCTAAATGTATACTCGGAAGGCGCTAATATAGAACATCCCGATATAATATGTTCTATAGTTTCGGGAAAAGCCAAACATTTTCTACATAAATCATCAATTTGATTTATATCTTTGATTATATGCTTTCTATAATTTTTAGTATTAATGACTCTATCTTGAATGGCAAGCATAAATCCTTCTATTTCTGCGCTCAACTCTCCAATACTCAACCATTTGTTTGACGAAAGTTTGTCAACATACGTTTGGTTGAGATAATTGAAGTGTTTTGCGTGAATAATTTTATTTGACCAGGAATCTAATAATTCCTGGTTAGTATTTATAAGAATGTTGGCATTCTCGTCATATAAATTTAAAGGTGTAATATTTCTATCTGCCTTGCAAATTATTTTGTGCATTTCTGAGCTATTAGCTTTCCTATGGAAAAAAATTCTAAGCATTTCTACCTGATTGTGTTTCAAAGATGTTATTTTGACTACACCTCTACCTCCTAAATTTCTAGGTAAATTAATTCGTTCTATAGCTGAATTTGGATGATGGCAATTAAATTTTGTTAACGTAGTTCTAATCAATCGTTCTAAACTATCTAAATCTGTATTGGACCATTTAATTATGCCAAATGAGTACGTTAGTAGAGGTATTGCCCAAGTATTTATTGCTTTTACTAAATTTTTAGCAGATAGATTGCATTTTAAAATTTTTCTGATCCTAGTTTGAAATTTAATCCTAATATCATTTTTAATACTAGTGTGATCTAATCTATTCGATTGCGGGTATCCTAAATATTTATAAACCTCATCCCCTTTCATACTTTGAATTTTGAAATTTCTAAATATACCCTCGTCTCCATCTACAATTTTGCCTTTTTTATTATTAAGTAATTTATGTAAAGAATTATAATGGTTATCTTTTACAAAAATGCGACAAGGTAGTATCTTTCACGCTGGCATTGAGAAGATGCACATTTTTTTCTTGAAACATGTAACCATAACAAAGTTTAAGTAGAAGTTTGTCAAATTTAAAGCACTTTTCAAAATATGTAATATGTGTTTTGTTTTTTTTTTGGATTAGTTTTCCTACAGCCGACGTAACAGATTCTCAGCGGCCTCTTTTCCCACAAGGCGATACTCTTCGCTTCTAATTAGCATTGTTGTCTAAAGGAGGCTGTAGGCAGTTATGCAAAGTGCGGGAAGGAACAAGGAACCCTGTCGTCGCAAGATGGCGGACAGACATCCCAAACTGGTGCCGGCACCCGACGACAAAAAATGATTATTGCTAGACTAGAAGCCATGGCGGGGCGGGAGCCCCGGAATTAACACCTTTGTGATGTCTTTTGTCTTTGGGAAGCTTGGTTTTAGATGAAAAATATTTTCTCGGTTTTTAATTGATTATTCGTCTTTGTTTTGATGGTTGGGGCATTTTAAAAAACGAAACCATAAAAAGCATTGCTACATATTAAGTAAGTATAAGAATTGCGATAAACAGTGGTAAATATTCTCAATAATGCCATGGTTAATTTCTACTATCCAGAAACACAAAGTTTTTAGACCTGTTTTTAGACTATTGGTGAACTGTTTTTAGACTAGACCTTTTAGACCTGTTTTTAGACTATTTAGTGAACTGGCCTGAATAGGCAAGAACTTCTCCATAATCTTTCTCCTTCCCCTTCAGCCATTATTACAACATACCTCGATCGAATAAAAAGGACATAAAAAACATTTCTAGTTATAAAATCACATTCGAACAAAGAAACTACACTTATTTTGCAACAAAACTCCATGACATTCTTCCCCAAGACATATAACTAATACAAAAATTTTATGAGTACAAAGAGGTCAACGAAAACACCCTAATGAAGACACTAAAAACGACATAGAAGACAAATAAACTATAATTGAACAATTTTAGTCCGCCTCGACACAGGAACCCTGAGGAGGACTAAGAAATACAATAGCTTTACCTAACATTACATTATATTTTGTGTACTTATAGAATTATTTTATATAGGTAGTCGCTTAAATTATTTTTTTTAAACCTACTCCAATCGGAGATCAGTCTCCAGTCAGTTGGTCACTATATGAACATAGTGTTTATTTAATTATATCTTTATTGACTCTAAATTACTTTGAATACATCTTAGAAAAAGCCTACAAAAATGGCTCTACGCATCACAAAACCATTCAATAAACCTTTGACACTTGAACTACTAAATATGACGTACGTAAAATCTCATCTCGATTTTGCATCTGTCATTTGGAATCCACAATACCAAACTTATATTAATCGAATTAAATTTTTGAAACACCTTCCGTATCGTTTCGAAAATCACCTGTACACTGTACATTGTACAAACCTATTGCTCTTTACAGATAGAGAAAAATTTCTGACTTACTATTTCTATACAAGATTGTGAACTGCCTAATTGACTCACCAGATCTATTAGAAATAGTTGTATTTCGTTGCACCGAACGCAACACCAGATCGAATACCATATTTTTAAACAACATTTCAAATCGAAATATGCACAAAATTCTTTGCTCGGACGTATCTGCAAAAATCTTACAACGCCCTAAGAGATATCGATATTTTCCACTGTACTCTTGAAACGTTTAATTAACCTTACAATTACAAATTAACCTTACAATGTACTTAAACCAAAACTGTTGTCTATATTATTTCTTTATTGTTTTCTTTTTCTTTGTACTCACTTTTTACTAATACTATATAATATTATAACTATCAATATCTACTTGCTTCCCAATCTTTAACCATTTATTTTTTTAAATCATAAATGGAACTTGACTGATTTGTATTATATTCACAATTAAATGTAAAATGAATGCATATGACAACTGTATGATTACTAAATAAAATAAAATAAAATAAATAAATAAAATCTAAAAAAACAGTTACACGCATAACATTAACAAAATTTTTTTTAATTTACACACACCAGTTTCATAGTTTATTCTTACTAACTTTTTATGAGTATATTTTATTGTGATGAATTGTTTAAATTGTGAAATATCAATTTAATACATTTAATTTTCACCTGACCGAGAATCCTAAACTTAACCATTGATTTCCACAGCAGATCCCCGACTGATGGAATCACGCGACCTTAATTATGTAGTAAAATATTATAATACTTGCACGATAATTATTTAATCTATTATTTCTTCCCTTTTCCAACATGTTTTAGTGCAAAAGTCAGATCCCCAGTGGTTTCAAAGCAATCCTTTACAAAAAAGGTTTTCGAAAACGCCGATTTTGGCCTAACACACTGCTTTGATGTAAACGTTTCAAAGAAAGAAGTTGACAACAAAAGTTAAAAGCGTTGTTTGATTTTCAACGCGTATTATTTAGTTGTACCGAAATAATTTATGGGTCGTGGTACTTTTAAAAATATTTAAATTCATTATATTTAACGTGAAAGTTTTGATCGCTTTTTTTGCGCTTCCCAAATTAGATGGATTGACTTGTTGTATCAATCGTCGTGAAATATCGTAACATTAAAAAAAAATGTTAATACCGCACAAGAGACTTAACTGCTCTCAACCATCGGGAACCAGAAGTTTTGAGGCAGAAGATAGCGGAGAAGGGAAGGTAAGGGGAAAAGCTAGGAGAGAAAATACCTGGCCATTTTGATCTGGTCCCGCAACACCACTTAAGCCAATTCAAGCAAAGTTTCAATTCTGAACATTGGTATTACACCAGTGCGATATTGTCAGTTTATTTCTCTCTGAAACGTTTTTTTTTTAGAATGCTGATTAAAAATACATATAAAGTTACATCGGTTACATAGTTAAATAAGGTTCTTAACAAAGAAACAAAAAATTGCCTTTCCTCACCATAAAGAGGCAGTGCTGATGTATTTGGTGAGGGAATTCTAGCTCAATTTGTAAATTAAAAGATCGTGTAAATTAGTAATAACAGCTATTGTAAATAATAAGTAAAGTTAGAAAAATCATGTATAAATTCAAAAATAAAAAAACATGGCAAGTTTAAAAATCATAATATTAATTAAAAAACCATTATAAATTAATGAATCATGTAAGTTAGTAACAAAAATTACTGTAATTAGTAAGTAAAAGAAATGTAAGAAAGAACGCAAGATTTACACAATAGTAGACTTAAAGATATAGAAACTAAGAAATGAGAGAGAATAAAGGAATGAACGATTTATTTAATATCAGACTTTAAAATATATCTAAAAAGTAAACATATTTGGGATTTTTATAGCAGTTTAAAGTAATTTTTTAATTTGGGCTTAAATTCCTGCATATTTTCGATAATTTTTAATTTGAATGGAAGGTGGTTATAATAAATTATGCCTAGATAATAGGAATTTTGAATGTGCTAAGTATTAGATTTAGGGATTTTAATAGTCGCCAATATACCTGATATTATTTTAAATGATTAAATTAACAGCCTAATCTGATGAGCGGACAATCGTTTAAATTCCTAACAATGACAAATATTTTTAAATCATCGGCGTACAAAAGAAATAAACGATGCATGAAACATTTAGTATCAGTGTTAATAAAAAGTATAAATTACAGCGGACCCAGGATTGACCCCTGTGGCACGCCAGAAGTAACAGGTTCCCACGTAGAAATATGCCCTAGTAATGATTCAGCTTGCTGTATTTTTGTCAAATATGAGAAAAACCAACATCATTCGTCTGTTTTTATTTATTTATTTATTTGTTTTATTATACGCCCAGAGGGCTTTTACATAAATAAATAAAGGCAGTACATCATTAACATGATAAGGAAATAATATAAATAAAATTATTATTCTTAGAGAGTTTTTAAAAATAAAATAAAGCATGTTTTATTTTAATCAATTCACAAACGGCGTTAAAAAAGGAGGTTATTAAAGTAAGAGGTATAAAGAAAGTAATTCACATGGAGATTAAAAATAACCTAATACGAAGATTAGATGCTCACGCCTTTCAAAATTTGAACTTAGGTACGTAGTACAGAACAGCAGTTGTTCGGCTGATGCATTCCCTGCGGCAAACTAGTAGATGATGATATCCTTAATGATAGTCAATCCATCATATCAGATACCCAGAGTAAGGAAAAGAAATGTATAGATAAATAAAACAGATTATTTTATGCATTAAGCCAAAGTTTTGTTTAAAGTACGAAAAAGTTTTTCATGCGGGAGTAATATTTGCAATGCTTGTATATGGTAAAGCCATGAATGTAATCGATGTTATCAGGTTAACCGCATGAGATAAGTATTTGCGAAAGCTTGTAACGTATTCCGTTCTGGAGAAAAAATAATTCAATATCGTTACAATATTGCAGACAGAACCGTGGAACAAAGGCATTCTTACATTTCAAAGCCAAGCGAAGATAAAGAACAATATTGCAGGTCACAGCCAGTCAAAACCCTCTCAGATGAGTTTTTCAATTAAATAATATTCAAATTGATTAGAAATGAAAAGTTTCAATGAATCCAGCCAAATCTTTTATTGAAATGCATTCAAGTTTGAAATCTGTTTATAAATATTTATTATGAAGTTGTTTACGTGATCAACAATTTGGGAGGCGGGTATGGGTACCGCCGCCCCGGGAAATATGTGTTGGACGACCAACACCCCTGCCATGGGTCACCCCAAGTGACCTAGACCTAGACAAATCTCACCCATGAAGTGAGATTTGTCTAGGTCTTGGTGGCGAATGCCCATCTGCTGCGTGGTGGGCCGGATCGGGTGAGACAGGTATAGGGTGACCTAACCTCATCGCCTTGCACCGCAGTGGGAGGGATGGATTCATACGTCCATCCCTCATACCTATTTCTTCTCCTTCCTTTCCTTAAAAAAAACCCTCCACGCAGCATCCCATTAATGCACGCATCATCTCCAGCAATGTTAAAAAAAACTTATTTCTCCAGTATACGATTTAGTATCTAAATTATACATAATTAAATATTCAGGTGGAAAAATTAAAAACTCATTTTAGAATTTAAAAAGAATTATTTTCTTGTAAATATTTAATTTCACTTTTTTTTTCTTTTCTCTATCAAGTAGTGTTGGGTAGGACACGACATCAGGATGAATTTGTATGAGGTACTCAAATATCAAAATGAGGTGTTGGGGGGGAGGGGAGAGGGGGGGGGGGGGGGTAGCTAGATAATTTCAGGGAAGGTGTTTTTTTCATCAACTCCATACAGGGGGCCCTGAGAAAAATAATTCCCCTCAGACCCTATGTCATCTTTGGGAATCCATCCCTCCAGCGGTGCAAGGCGTAAGGCTGGAGAAGTCAAATGACTCCCTTAACCACTCTCTCCGGATCCGGCCTGCCATGCAGCAGACGCATCCGCCGCCTAGACCTGGACAAACCTCACCCCATGAACACCCCTGCTAAGTCACCAAACGTAGCGAACCACTTGGGGTGACCTACGGCAGAGGTGTTGGTTTTCTAATAAACGGCTCCCGGGGCGGCGGTACCCATACCCGCCTCCCATGTCTGTTATTTTTGTAATACGAAATACCCCCTTCCCCCCTTTGATCCCCCCCCTGCACTCCCCTCTTATCCCTCCCCCTCCTCAGCAACTCCCTCCACCTCATCTCAACACTCCCTCATCCTCCCTCCCTTGGGAGCTGTCCTCTTGTGCGATATTCACATAACAAAAATTTAAAATCAAAATATAATTAAATTTTTTTTTTGGAGCAGTTGGAACTCTTGTGCGGGATTCACATAACAATAATTTAGAATATTTTTTTTTCTTTTTTCTGAGCAGTTGGTACTCTTGTGCGGTATTCACTTAATAATACATAATTTACAATAAAAAAATATTTAGAGAAAAAAAAATTTTTGGAGCAGTTGGGACTCTTGTGCGGTATTCACTTAACAATCATTTAAAATAATTAAAAAATAATAATAATAATTTTGAAGTAGTTGGGACGCTTGAGCGGTATTCACAATATATGAATGGCTCACCCCATCACCACCTCACGGTTCTAATACAAAAATATCCTACAATATACAAACACTTCACGCCTCACCACCTCATTCATTTGTCCCAAGCTATGCGCATCAACCACCTCACACCTCACCTTATATTTGTCCCATACGTGACATGACATAAATGTAGTCTAATAAACCAATCACCTCACAACTCAAATTTGTCCCCCCTTCATATTTGTCCCAAACGTGACATGACATGAATGTAGTCCAACAATACAAACCACTTCACACCTCATATTTGTCCCTCCTTCATATTTGTCCCCCCTTCATATTTGTATTAACACAAAGAAAAAAGTTGGTACAAATACATATTGTGAGGTGGGGGGACATTTTACTTGTTTGCCTGGGACATTTGAGGTGCCTCTTGTATGAGGTACTCAACACTACTAATCAAGCTCTTACTGCATCGGTCCTAGGAAAGTCCGAAACTATTAACTCTACATTATGATTTTTTTTAAACATCTCTTTGCTACCTTAAAATATACCTGCAATTTCAAACCAATGAATTGAAGTGCAAAAATACACAAATCTTTTCACGTACTCGGGGTTTGAACGGAGAAAAGCTTCTTATTTTTAAATAAACCTTTTGTATCTAGACTACGCAGCACCTAAAGCCTTAAAAGAACTCTGAGAACAACACAATCATACTTTATTCATATTTTTTATAATTTGAACAAAAACACTCAACCACTTTAGCATCACGTCCAGCCGACATTAAACCAGACTTTTCATCGCCGGAACAGTGATGATATTTTACAAGCGAATAAAATTCCGCAAAATTCATTTAATTTCCACGCAAATGAACTCAAATCTCGCTGAATACCGGCTTCTCATTTAGTTACGATTCCTCGGTCATTATCCAACAGTCGGTGCGCGCTTATTCGCTAATGTGGTGCTTTTAATAAAGTAATGTTTTAACTTCGAGCTCGCCAACTTGTCGGGAACTCATCTGTTGGAAATTAATTGTTATTGCCAATATAGTCGGGCCCCTCCACTCTCCATACCCACCCCCCGGAGCACTGTGTGCAAACATAAACACGGCCTGGGGAACTGAAACCTTGTGTCGGTGTAAATATGGTGAAATTTGCCGGGTGCGAGTGTTCAGTTTGGTTGGCTCGTTGTTTTTTTTTTTTTTTTTTTTTTTTTACAGTGAATACCGCACAAGAATCTCAACTGCTCCCGTCTGGAGCCAGTGAGACTATGGCATCCCCAATTGGGGTATGTTGTGAGGCTGAAGGTAGTGGGGAGGGGAAGGAGGTGGGGAAGAGGAAGGTTGGAAAGTACCTGGCTATTCAGATCTGGTCACTAAACACGGCTAAAGCCATTTTCAAACAACGTTTCAATTCTGAATGGTGGTCTTACACCAGGGCGATACTAATAGTATCTTCCACTCTGGAACATGCCGCAAATATACTATATATTATTTTAAATGAATTAATTGTGAAATAACACAAATTAATCAAATAAAATTTATTTGCGCATGCCGGGTTCGAACCCGCGACCTCCGGAATGTGAGTCAAGAGTCTTAGCCACTGGACTACGGAGGTCGTAGGTATAACACGAATTCATAGAAGGTGATTCGTTTTATGCTGCTTTTTTTGAAATTAAAAGCCATTTGAAACTATTATGAGTATTAATAAAGAGAACCATGTACCTACACACACGATATGTCTCTTATTTCCTATAACAGAGGTTTCTTCCAATAAGTTTAAAGTTCGACAGGTTACTAGTTTGTTTATTGATTACCGTGAATATTTTCAATGTTATATTAAACTGGACAGACAACCTTACTAGGCTAGTTCCTAAAATAGTTCTGGTGCTGCCACGGACTGACAGCGGAAGTTCGCTCTATCTACTGGAGCCTACGACCATCATCGTAACTATTCGTACCTAAGACACGAACGGCGATAGGTGGTATGCCTTTGACAATACTAATTCAGCTGCCATCTATTGGGATATGGCAGAAGTTCTAACCTATTGACATATATTAAAAGGAACTGTAACTATAATAAAACAAGCTCCCGGGTTGTTGGCACTGAAATTTAAAAAAAATACTCTGTAAACGTGCCATCTGATACATTTCTGTGTAATTTTTCTATTCATCCTAGATTTAAGAAAAACCTTTTAAGTGACCAATAATAAGAATTTTTGAAGTGAAACTTCTTTTGCACCGTTAGTGATTTGAAATTCGGATGAAACGGAAATGCGTCACTGAAAATTATTATTTGGCAGGTCCTCGGTTCTAATATAATCCGGGAAATTGCGCAGCGGGCAAGGCGCTCGACAAGTCTCAGCGGCCAGAGAGACAGACATCCAGCAAACGGATGTTCGAATCCTACGAAATTAAAAAAAAAAGTTTTAATTTTTGTGAAATCAATAACCAATCTTCAAACAACTTTAAATAAACAGCAAAAGAAAAGAAAGCGACACCTAGCGACTTTCTAGTTTTTTTATGAAACTTTACTTTATAACACTTATTTTTTTTTTAATTAGGCTTAGATTAATTAGACAGTTAGCCATTCAATTAATAATTTAAAATCACTACATAGATACGGTCCGTTTGATAGATTATCCCATCTTAACAGATGGATTGCAATCTTTAGAGCACAGGCGTCGGGTGGGAATGCTATCCTTGTTCTACCGGTATTACAATGGAAGATGCTCCGAGGAACTAGCATCATTGATCCCTTCGGTGCATAGTCGGGAAACACGCCAAACGCGTGCCTAACATTTGTACACGGTTGACATTTGTCACATGAGAACGGGTCGTTTCTTCGACTCGTTCTTGTCTTCAACAGCTCGGCTGTGGAATGATTTGCCGGCCTCTTTGTTTCCTCCTTCCTTCAACATGGGTCTCTTCAAGACCAATGTTCATACCTTCCTCTCCTCAAAAATACCCTCCACACAGCAACCCAGATGACATAGGTCCTGAGGGAAATTATTTTCCTCAGGGCCTCCTGTGTGGAGTTAATGAAAAATATATATATATATATATATGTATACATATATATAATAAAAGGCGATCATCAAAATTATACCCGTCTTTATTTTATTTACCTCCAATGTTTTGTTTTGTTCAACGTTATAACTATATTGTTTTTACAAATATAATAACATGCATTTTAAATTGTTTATCTTTATATTTGTCATAAAACACATCAAAAGCTAGAGTAGCAAGAAGGGAGAAATAATAAAATGTATAAAAAAAAATTATATAAATTAATTCATTTTTAATAAAATGAACGTCTATTCTATTCATTGATAATAATTATTAGTCTACACTCTCATGGATAATATAAATAAACTACTCTAAAATTTAAATAAAAAGGGTTATTTTGGTTCGCACTAGCTTGATATTTCATAATATTTTCCAATGTTTTCATTTTTCCTTCACCCTCTTCAAGACATTTATTTATATTTTTAGAGGAGTTTTAATCTTTTTCCATATTTTTTTGGACTGACAACAAGCGGAAAACACACAAATATTTTATATTTCCAGAATACCAAGAATAAGGGTTGGTAGAAAAAATACATATAACAAACACTACAAGCAAAAAGTTTCAGCGCTACCGTGCCTCGTTCTGGGCAGATATTTCCTAATTTTAGAATTTCATCTTATTTAAACAAATACTACAATGAACATGGGTAGGCATATTATTTATACTTATTACTCGCTAAAATTAACAATTATTGGATGAATATAAGTTTTTCAAAAACACTACTTTAACAATCGGATAAATGCTAGAAATATTTAAGGATTTTAAAATCGAGGAAAGAGAAATGTGTAATAAAATGTAACTTTCATGAATATCGTCTTTCACGGAAATCACAAGAAAAGCTTGTAACATTTGAATAATAATAATAATAACACTTAACTATTAATAATAATAATAACACTTAACTATTAACCACTGGACCCATAAGCTTGTTTTCACGATAATATAACATTACCAGACATATGTATGACGTATGAGGCGTACTTGGTTTGTTAAAATAACAGAATTTTGATGACTGCTGTGATAGCAATCATTTACAGCAGCCTGCGCCGCGCGCAGGGTAATTCTCCCCACGTGGTTTGATAAAACTGGTTTTTAATTAGGGAGGTGGGTAAAGGTACCGCATCCCCGGTAAGCATTTATTAGATAACCAAAACCCTTGCCATAGGTCACCCCAAGTAGTTAGTTATGTTTGGTGTCTAGGTATTGGCGGTGGATGCGTTTGCCCAACTTCTGCGTGGCGGGCCGGATCGGGAAAGACTGGTTGAGGGACACCCTTTGACCTCTCCAGCCAGACTCTCTCAACCCATCGCGATGCATCGCCTTGAACAGTAAGACGAAAGGATGCGTACGACCATTACTCCAGGACGCCCTAACCCCCTACCTTTTACCTACCCACCCTTCACACAGTTTTCATTTACAGAACGTTCTTTCCTTCCTTTCATTAAAAAGACCCCTCCAAACAGCATCTCCAAAGATGACAAAGGCCCCGAGGGAAATTGTGAAAATGTGTTTTCCTCGAGGTCGCCTGAACAAACGATAAAATTCAGTTCCTACGCAGTAGAAGTGAAACCTTAAGAAAACTAAACTTCGAGAGAATAAGACGAATTCAGAGTCTCAGGAGTAGGATAATTGTATGGTTTCTTTATTATAATATTGTTACCAAGTTTAAACATTATTTTACAATTCTTTGTACGAAGCACCGCACAAACGGAGGCCAATAGGCTGCGAAGCGCCGCACAGGGGGGACCTCGATTAGTCTCAATCTCATTCTCTCGCTGACTAAATCTTAGATGTATGTGTTCGTTTCGTTTTAGTGTCGTTCGTTTCCGTTTCATCAAGTTTAAAAAATCACAACATAGTTAAAGATGTTTTCACTTCTACATATATAAAAATAAAAATATTTGAGATGTCTATGCGTTGCTAAACCATTCATCCGATTGCGATGAAACCTTGGGGGTTTTGAAGTGCTCATGCCCGCGATGGTTTCTATACCTATATAATGGTGAGCGCTGGCATTATGACATTTGTATAAAAAATTGCAATAGGTGGCAAGCGAACTGTTTGAAAACTAAATGTACCGGGACTGAATGAATTAATGGGGAGGGGGTTCGCGGGACGGGGGAAGCGGGAGAGGGGAGTGGGAGAGGGAAAGCGGAGAATGCGGGGTGGGAACGCGTGAGGGGAAGGGGACGCGGGAAGGGGTGGTGGAAGGGAAACGGGAAGAATGGGAAAAGACACACAAAGAAACAATTTATTTATGAACTCGCTAGTCAATAATTAAAAAACGCATAGTTTCACTGGTTCAATTTGCTTTGGTTTGGCTTTTAGTTTTTCCGTCGAAATTGGAGTGTTCATAGCCCATTCCAGTTTTAACAATGGTGGCCTTTCAGTTTTTATGGAAGTGCTTTACAGCTTTCTCTGTGGAAAACCGACCACTTCCGGATTAACGACTCGCAAAAGAGATTGCATTGCGAATACTTGTTTTCGAAAGTCCATTGTTAGATGATGCGCTTTGGCTTAGAAAACGATAATAAATATTCCACAGTAAAACATTTGATTTGTAAACCCGCAAAAAAGGCAATGTATTATGGTAGGTGCACGTGAACGTATGTATACTTCTTCATTTCAAAATCAGTTCGGACGGGTTGTTCAAATATAACATTGCTATCAAGTGGGTATTCAGTCGCTTTTGACATTTGCTTTTAGACAGTTGAAATATCCCCTTTTGCCGATTCTAAGTCTATTTCGGCTTTTGAACAAATTGTGATCAACAGAAGAGGACAACTAGTAAGTTGTTAAGCTTGTCAACTTACTGAAATTGGCGCTGAATGGCCATTTGATGACTTTGTCACGCGTTAATCTGTTAGACAACTGGACCTTACTTTTTTTACGTAATAATAAAAAACCCGTAAAAAACTAGTGTTTTTGCTACAATACATCTATTTTCAAACGTCTTTAAAACTTATTAAAAAAAACGGTTTAACTGAGCTTTAAGAGGAATATAAACGCTAGAAACATTTCGAATCTCATGCCTGCAAAATTTAAAAATCGAGCGTCTTTTTGCACGAGGCAAGTAAGCGAAAAAGTGGTTTTTATTTATTTTGTGCATAATTTTATAAGAACGAAAAAAAGTTAGAACATGGAAAACCTCAAAAATAGTCTTAGCCATAAGGGGGTATTTTTTAAAAATTGTTTCTTGTATTACTTCATAGTTAAGTCATGAAAAAACATTTTTTTTGGTGGTTTACGCTTATATTTTTTGTTACGTAAATAATAATTTTATTGTAATTCCGATACATAGAAAAGCTAGTAAAAGCTTCGATTTATCCGTAGCATATTTTTTGATGTTCATACTGTGAGCCGATTCGTTGTAAAGATTAATCAAAATAGTATCTAAATAGGATTTCACGTATATATTCATCTTAAACCGTCAAATCCCGATGTAATGTAATCGAATTTCAGAGAAATGTATACATGTCCGCGTGCGTGTGCATGATCGCCACCAACAGTTAATAGAATGTAATAAAGTGACAACGAGTCTATCTGCCGAGTTTCAGCTCGATCGAATGTCGGTAAATGGGTTAGTTTCCACATTCAATCAAGAAAGCAAAATCGAAATTCAAATAGATATTTTAAAAAAGTTTGCTTTGCTGATTTCACTTTTTCTAGATTCTTTTACAACATACGTTAGTATTACATTAAAAAAGGTTTTTACAACTTTTTACATCATACATTAAATAAGTACCTACATTGTCCTACATACATTAAAAAAAATTAAGTACCTATAAAAAAATGTAAAAGACGAAAGTAATGGGAACATACTAATTACTACCAATGGGAAATATACAATACATACATAGTATTAAAATTGTAATCGTTTCATTAGGACGACAATATACCCTAAAATATATTCGGAATCTTAAAGATGTAAGTAAAGAAGACGTGTATACAAATTGCGACGAATTTGCCATATGAAAGAAAAGAAGAAGAAGACAAATAATGTGGGAATCGTGACGACGGAAGTGTAGAAAGCATATATTATCGCCCACGGCACGACGTATTGGACGAACGTACGGTCGAATTCACCCTAGTAGGCCTGGAGATTCGACCTTTCCGCCGCGTTCATTTTAATTAATTCTGAAGAACGTGTTATAAATATTTAAAACTAGCTGGTACCCGGCATGCGTTGCTATGCCATTTAATAAAGAAATTATTTCTCCCTGCGTGTCTTTTCCCTTTCGTCCCGTTCCCCTTGTACCTTCCCTTCCTCTTCCGTGTCCTCTTCCCCTCTCGCGTTCCCATTCCGCCTCCTCCACCTTCCCTCTCCCCACTCCACTCCCCCCTTCCCTCGTCCCGCGAACCCCCTACTCGAGTTCCCCCCCTTCTCTCACCCCCCTTCCACATTCCATACATTCATTCCCGGTATATTCAGTTTTCAAACAGCTCGCGTGCCACCTATTGCAATTTTTTTATACAAATTTCATAATGCCAAAGCTCACCAGTAGTTTTATACAAACCTTGTCCTGACAATAACGATCACAAAAAAAAGAATTATCCAATTTGGTGCAGTCGTTCGGAAGTTATGCGCGTACATACATTTCGGCGATTCATTTTTATTTAAATAGATTGTATTGATAGATGTGTCTCCATGTCTCACTCCCGAAGTGATTAATTTGTAGTCTAGAAAAATTAAATCTGGTACCTACTTACCGCTAACTTTATGGTTGAAAAACGGATTTTAAAGTTTTAAAATCGTTCTACGTAAAATATATTAATGGTAAGGTATTGTTTTTATTAATCTTAAATACAAAGAACTTGGAATAAAAAAGTTTTGTTGGAAAAAAAAAGTTATTATAGTTACGAATTCGCCGGAAATGATTAAAATGTAAGTTTTGAGCAAGCAAAAAATATTAGGGTTGTGTACCGCCTTAATGCGTAATGTTTTTATAAGTACTTGTCAGACGTATCGTGTTCAAAGTTTCCATTTCAGCGCCAAACCACGCCGATGAGTACGTTTTTTACAAGTCTAATGATAGGTAAGCAATTTGGGAATCAGATATAGGCACCGCCGCCCCAGGAACCTTTTATTAGAAAACCAACGCCTCTGCCATAGGTCACCCCAAGTGGTTCGCTACGTTAGTAACTTAACAGGGGTGCCCGGGTTCATGGGATGAGGTATGTCCAGGTCTTGGCTGCGGATGCGTCCGCCCACCTGCTGCGTGGCGGGCCGGATCAAGACAGACTTGTTGAGGGAGGCCTCCTGACCTTTCCAGCCAGAGTCTCGACCCATCGCCTTGCACCCCAGTTGCAGGGATAGATTCATAACTCCGTCACTCCTGGACTCTAGCCATCTCTCGGACCTTTTTCCTTCCCAGAACTTCCTATCCTTCCCCTCCTAAAAAGGCCTTCCACTCAGCATCCCCTAAGATAACAGGCCCTAAAGGAAATTATTTTCCTTCGGGCCTCTTATGTGGAGCTAATGTAAAAAGGGTATCCACATTTATATGTATGTAATATAGTTAAGTCTTTAGCTTTAAAACAATTAGCGTTCGCACTTAATTTTTGCGCAGTAACTAAAACCTACACATAGATTTCAAGTATCTATATACCTACAAAATATTGAGTTATCATGAAACAATGCCCTAATACGTCGCAAACCATGTTTTAACTTATTAAACTAATATTATGTTATTTCCATTTGATCTTTAAAATAACCACCAGAGGGTTCGAAAAAGCCAGCCGACTGAATTTCAAATACCTAGATGGTTTGTATAATATGGGTTTACACAGGGTCTCGTGCCTTTTTGCACATTTAAATAAGCGACAGTCACAATTTTCGTCGTCCTCACATCCGCTGGTGTAGAAACAGGGATGAACTTGCTCTAGAATTATAAATATCATTTACTAGTTATTCGCTGTAAATTGTTTCGTTCAACAAAGGTTTCAGATGTATTTTTAGACTGATAATTATCAGTCTAAAAATAATTATAATCGTTTAAGACATGAATAGTTTTGGGAAGATTTTTTTTATGAGTTATTATTGTTGTGCTGTGATAATTCAAGTCTTAGTAATTAAAAAGATTACAGCGAATATTGTGTTAAAATTTAATTTATGAAATAATTATTACACAAGGGACCGGTTTGAATCCTTTGACATTTCTAGTGTTTAAAAAAAAACACGGGAGGAAATGACGATGGGAAAAAGGATCACTGGAAAAAATAATTTAACCTCGTTCCTAATATGCTGTCCTTTTTGGAATTACTTTTTGTAACTCATTGAGAATGATGTGTAATAAACCATATTTTTTGGAATGAATAATCATTTTAAGTTTTTTTCAATTCGAATTCGTCCCAGATGCTCCCTCTTGAACCAGTGAAACCATGACATTACCATCGGGGTAATTTAAGGCTAAAGGCGGGGAAGAAAAGGAGATGGGGAAGATGTAGGTTGGGTAGTAAGTCACCGAACACGGTTTGAGTCATTTTAGGCAGCTTTTCAATTCTGAATGGTGGTCTTACACCAGGGCGATACTTAAAGTATCTTCCACACTAGGAATATGCCGCAGATATACCTACTATATATTATTTTTTAAATAAATTAATTGTGTAATATCACAAATTTATAAAATAAAATGTATTTGTCCATGCCGGGATTCGATCCCGTGACCTTCGGATTCAAGTGCCTAGTAAATAAATAAATAAAAAGATCTTGTAAGCCATTTAGTTTTGTATAGCCCAGTATCGCATGTATGGCGGTTATAGATCAGGTTATATTATATACAAATGACAAGATAGTACATGTATGTTGTGGTTATGAAGACATGCTAAATATTTTTGAAGTGAAACTTCCTTAGCCCCGTTAGAGTGATTTGAAATTCGGATGAAATGGAAATGACGCACTACGGAACCTGCGAAGCATTAAACTGCACTCAAGGCTCATATTGGTTGAGATATAAAACGGAAACAACGATAGGTCTGCGCTCATTGGTCGCTTTGTTTTTTTACGGGTCGTCGGAATATAATGCGTAAATTCGCGCCTCGCCAAGCGCGTCTCAAAGCGGAGCGATATAGTACGTCGCAAATCTCTGAGGCCAGAGAAATCCAGCGGACAGAGGTTCTAATCCTACGAAATCCAAAAAAAAATTTGTTTTTGTAAATCAATATCCAATCTTCAAACCACTTTAAAATAAACAGGCAAAAGAAAGCGACTTCCTAGTGTCACTTCTATCGGGTGTGAATTACACACTGCAATTTTTTTATTAACGAGTTTTCCCAATTACTATGGGCTTTTGAGATGTGGTCCTATAGAAGACTATTAGGAATTTCCTAGAGAGACCACATTTCAAATGAGGAGGTTCTCCAATGAATCGAAGGAGGAAGGCACCTGCTCAGGACCTTGTCCGAAAGGCGTGCAAGATGGATCGGCCATGTAATACGACAAGAAGGCCTCTTGCATACCATAATGGAGGGAATGACCGAGGGGACAAACTCTAGGGGACGTCCATGCCGAGAGTACCTGGAGGACCTGCTGGTGGACGTGCGCTGCTCATCATATGCAGACTTCAAAAGAGCCGCCCAAGACAGGGAAGAGTGGAAGAGACGAATAGAGGAAATTGCTGCAAACCAATCCCAGGATTGAAACAAGAGAGAGAGAGAGAAAATCTAGTCATCAACTACTACTCGTATAAATAATCATCGATTAATAGTTGTCTGCTAAAGAAATATTATACCTATTAAGCGAATGCAGTAGAAAACAGATCAGGGATGGTGACACAATAAAAAATGATTCGGCCATCCCTTATCTCCTTCTAAGCCCTTTCGCTAAACGGGGTCACTTTAAATGCAGACAGCATTCTGCGAGAGTCGGAGAGACGGAATATAAATTTATAGGAACGTTATGTTTTATGGGTGATCCTTCCCAGCTCATCAAACGACTATCGGGAACAGATGGGCGATATAATATGCAGGAGATATTGGAATCAGTCGGCCAAGGGTCTCCTTCTCCGTCGACAATTCTTTATGGAAAATTGATGGAAGATTTCGATTGATTTTTTGTCAAAGTTTGAAAATACATTTGGCGGCAATTGAAATCGTTTTGCTCAGTTTAACAGGATGTTTTATTATTGTCGTGAAATCATGGAGATGATTTTATGACTGCATTCTAAACTCGGCGTTTTTTAAATACGTCATTATTTTCTTTCAAAATACAGTGGAATTTGAAATTGATGACAGTGAATTTTGATGTTTTTGTTGCCCGAAAGGGCCAGTTTACTTTAGGAAGATATATATGTCCGGGCTTTACACAGAATTTTTAAAAATCCAATATAAACGAGGACTTTCCTTTTGTTTTTAACGTTAAGTATACAAAATTTCATCAATCTCGGAATAAAACTGTAGATTTATATAAAAATTAAATCCGTGCCGCCCGCCCGCACAGGTCTCAAACACTTTTCTTTGTGTAAATAGGTAGAAATATATCTTTTTTTCAAGAAAGACAAACATTCCCGGGTTACCCGACAATATTTGAAAATCTGCTACTACCACCACAGTAAGGCAAAAATGTTGCTTGAGTCGTGATGGAGGACTTAGCCAGCCGTGGAATCGAACACGGAATGCCTGAGTGAGACCCAAACGCGATGCCCACTCAACAACTCACCGGTCAAAAGACTAGAGTGTGCACATTTAATTATTTAATTGTTAATTGTGTGGATACTTGCTGCTTAACCATGTTGCGTTGACCGTTGACCTTTTTAACGTTACTTATAGGCAGTTTAGCGACTCTCTTTTGACCTGTGTCACAAAAGCTGTAAAACTGTCCCCACGACCATTGGCTACTTATAACTTTTTCTTATTGTACACAAAACACAAACATATAATTTCTTATGTGTTTAATAGATCATTATTATTTTATGTCATTAATGTGATGACCGTGGCCGGTATCAACATTACTTTCTGGACTCCTTTGTATGGATCCAGATTCCTCTATATTGTGCTCTCAGTTCAGGGAGATTGAACAATAAATACTCGTAGGTAGACTTAGCGAGTTTATTCCGAGATATGGTACAGGTAGTGCTTCTTACGAAGCAATAATCCAAAGAGGACGGTAGACAACAATCACACCCTTTTATACGTGCCTCATGCTGTCTCACTCATACACGCAGGTCTCTTCATACCGCAAGACATACGTTCACCACATCCCTCCACACTTAAATCCGAAGACAGTTACACAACATGAACTGATAATTATTTACAATACATATAATATTCCAATATTTACAATGTAAGTAATTCATGTTGAGTCGAGAGCTGAGTGCTGTCTTCATTGACTCATCTGTGTGTTCGTGGTCGTAGTCGGTCCTTCCAATTTCCCGACGTTGACGCCACTGGATCACTGGAGCTGGAATGAGAAGGAGAAAAACCCATTAGACTGTCATCCAGGCCAAAGCTGGAGACATCGTATTCATCATACGACAGTCTCTTCGTCTCAGACGCGACATAAGGATTGCTGTGTTTCTTTTCCCATGACACACATAATTTAGACAACTGATCAAAATGCCTTTTCCAAAACATAATTTTACCATTTAAATTTACCTCAATTATATAAAGTTTTTTTCCTAATTGTTTATACACTTTCCCTGGTACCCATTTATCATTGTTTTGGTCTCTGAAATCTCTAACCATTACCTTTTGATTAATCGAAAAACCCACCGATTCTTTATTATTTCTTTTATAATAATATTTTTGATTTTCCTGACATTTAGACATTTTAATTTTTGTTTCTTTCTTAATTCTATTATCCTTATCTCTCCCCCCTCTCGGTACAAAACTGTTTAAGTTTGACCTTAGTTTCCTTCCAAACATTACAACTGCAGGTTCTAAGCCAGTTGTACAGTGTGGTGCATTTCTGTAATCAGTTAAAAAATTTCCTAATTTTTCCTCATAACCTGACTGAAACTTATTTCTTATCATCATTTTTTTTAAAAAATTTTTACACGTTCGAACCGCGTTTTCTGCTAGACCATTTGATTGTGGATGATTTACCGGAGTAGTTAAATGTTTGATGTTATTCATCTCACAAAACTCTTTGAAGTCCGCTGACATGAAAGCGGCTCCATTATCTGAAACTATTGTCTGTACACTCCCGAAATAACTAAATAAACCCTTCAATATTTTAATAGTGTTATACGAATTTGGAGACTTTACTTCTACACAGTCTAACCATTTTGAGGTTGAGTCAATAATTACAAGAAAATATTTATTTGCAACTGGGCCCGCATAATCAATATGCACCCTACTCCATATTTCTTCCGTTATAGGCCACGGAGTCAATTCGCTCTTTGGTTGCGAAGGTTGAACCTCTGAACAAATTTCGCATCCTCTCGCTAAAAGTTCAATATTTCCATCTATCCCTGGCCACCAAAATATACCTCTGGCTAAACCTTTCATCTTTGCTATACCTAGATGAGATCTATGTAACAAGTTTAAAAATTTTTCTCTTAAACTTACTGGAATTATTAGCCTATGATTCCAAAAAAAACAATCATCCATTATGGATAACTCATTCCGTTTAATCCAGTAAATCCATTTTGAGTCCTCCTTGTTTATTTTATTTGGCCACCCTGTTCTGAGATAATGTTTAATTTCCAATAAAATTTTATCTGTACTTGATTCCGATTTAATTTCCTCTACATCTATAGGTAAATCTCTGTTATTTTTAAATAAACTTAGAATTTGAGTATCAAAGTCATTCTCTACGTGAACTGGTTCCTCGACAGGAACCCGAGACAAATAGTCCGAACAGTTCAATGCTGATTTCACGTACTGTACTTTGTAATTGAACGACGACAGAATTACCCCATAACGTTGAAGTCTGTTACACGCTAATACTGGGATACCTTTCTTATCACCAAAAATTCTACATAACGGTTCATTATCTATTTCTAAAATGAATTCCCTTCCATAAATATACTCAAAAATTTTTTTTAACGCAAACACTATAGCTGTTGCTTCTAAATCCAAAATTGAATATTTCTTTTCTGCTTCAGTTAATTTTCGAGAAACAAAAGAAATCGGTCTCTGTAAATTATTATCATAACAATGTAAAAGCGTCGCTCCTAACCCTTTTGTTGAGGCATCTGTAACAATCTTCAATGTTACATCCGGATCATAATGAGCTAGCACTCTATCATCACATAAAATTGACTTAATTTTATTAAAAGCTTCCAAGCAATCTTGATTAAACTCAAAATGTGTATTTTTCCTCAATAAATTATGTAACGGATCTAGAAGTACAGACATGTTAGGTACAAATGACCTGTAAAAGTTCACTAACCCCAAAAAACTTCGTAATTCCGTAATGTCTGTAGGTTGCGATACCTTACTAATCGCGATAGTTTTGTCTTTCAATGGTTTAATTCCTTCCTTTGAAACTTCAAACCCTAGAAAAGTTACTGATGACGCCTTAAAAATACACTTGTGAATATTTACACTAAATCCACAATCTTTTAATCTATTTAACACTGCTGTTAAATTCTCATTATGTTCTTCTTCCGAATCTCCTGTTACCACAATATCATCTAAAAATACCGCTGTTTTTTTCAAACCTTGCAAGCATGAAGCTATCGTTTTACAAAAAATAGCTGGTGCGCTATTAATCCCAAACACTAATCTCGTGAATTTAAACAATCCTAAATGAGTAGATATAGTTGTGAAATCCTGACTTTCCTCATCTAGTTCTAATTGTAGGTACGCTTGCCTCAAGTCAATCTTGGAAAAAATTATTCCACCCGCCATTTGAGAAAATAACCATTCTATCCGTGGCATCGGATATTTATCTACCACTAGCTGTGGATTTATTGTTGCCTTATAATCACCGCAAATCCTTATTTCGCCGTTAGATTTTACTATGGGAACGATTGGTGTTGCAAACTTACTATAGTTTACCGGAACTAAAATACCTTCCGATTGTAACCGGCCCAATTCCGCTTCAACCTTTGCTTTTAAAGCAAACGGTATATTTCTCGGATTGTAGAATTTCGGTTCCGCATTCTCTTTTAATTTCAAATGCACTTTATATTTATTGAATTTACCCAGTTTCTCCGAAAAAACCTCCGGGAATTTCCGAATTAAATTATCAATTACACTAGTATTATTCTCAACCATATTGTGAGAAACATTTTCACTTCCCTCCTGGGATAAAGTAGATTGTAAGCCCGTAAATCCAATATTAAACTTTTTAATGAAATCACGCCCTAGAACCGTAATTGTTCCCTGTTTTACTACGCAAAATTCTAACATTTCCCTATAACCGTTAAATTCAACTGTTAATAAGATACAACCCAATAAATTTAACTTACAGTTAGCGTAACCCATTAAGGTTAAATCCTTTGGTTTTAACATCAAATGTTTGAAATGTTTAACATAATCTTCGTCCGTTAAAATCGAAATTGCCGCCCCTGTGTCCAATAAACCGTTTAGTTCCACATTATTCACTAAAACTTTGCACAATATTGGTTCACAATATACTGCGTTTATCCGCAACATGTTTTTATGTTCCTGCGTATTTACGAACACTGAAGAAATGTTATTATATTTTAAACCGCGACATATCTTCCCAATATGCCCTTTCACTCTGCATTTATAACAAAACACGTCTTTAAATTTACAGTTTACTGAATCGTGATAATTCCCGCAATGTTTACACTTTGTTCGGTCCGCTGACCTCGCTCTGTACGATGTAACATTCTTGTCCGAAGTTCTAAAAAAATGTTTACCTACCGAATTTTGTTTTTGTGACAAATTGTTCGATGTATTTTTAAATTTATTTACTAAATCAACACTTTCCGTTTTAATTTGCTTATTCATTACCTCGAATGAATCCATAGCAATAGCACATTCTATAACCTTTTTTAATGAAAAGTTTTCAGCCTCTACAAATAATTTCTCCTTAATACGCCCCACTCGAAGACCGGTGACAAAAACATCTTTTAAATTATATTCAAGTCTGTCCTCGAATTTGCAAAATCTAACGAGATTTCTTAACCGTGCTATATAATCATTAACCGATTCTGAACTTTTTTGTTTCGTAGCAAAAAAAATTTCGCGCTCTTTGAACACATTTCGTTTGATACCTACATGATTCTCTAGTAATAACAATAAATTTTCGACCGTAATATCTGTAATTTTTTTAGGAAAACACAAATCAATCAATAAATCTATTGTCTCTGTGTGTAAATGAGATATTAAAACCGCTCTCTTTTTTTCTACCGAATTTAACTTGTCATCATTGACGAGGATGAACTGTTCGTATTGCAACACGAACGTCTCCAGTTTGTCCCTCAAATGACAAAACCTGGGCAGTTCTCCCCCTTCCATCTTCACACAGATACAATCAATAAAAGCAGAAAATTTTACAAACAGCACTCAACTCACGACTCTGTTGACTTGATGCTGCTGCTCCGATCTCGCCCTTCCGCGGACCGTCTCCTGGCTCCTGAACCCTGGTCGTCCTTCAAATGCCCGGCACGCCTTCCGTGAGGTCTGCACCTGGTCTCTGGTCTTCTCCTGAAGACCCGGACTTCTCCATCCACGCCTTACGTGTATGCTCCTGATTCTCGGCACTGAATAACCAAACCAGCGCCTTGCTGTTCCTCGGATGCCAATATCTGCTGCTCTTGCCTGTTGCCCCTGTAGCCTCAATCTCGGATTCCTCTTTCGACTGCCAAATGTGACAATTTGGCTGCCCGTGGTTCTTTTCAAACCGCGCCAAATGTGATATGATTTGACTGCTTCTCGTTCCTTTTCAGCTGCGCCAAATGTGATTTTGGCTGCTTCTCGTTCCTTTATCGGCTGCGCCAAATGTGATGACCGTGGCCGGCATCAACATTACTTTCTGGACTCCTTTGTATGGATCCAGATTCCTCTATATTGTGCTCTCAGTTCAGGGAGATTGAACAATAAATACTCGTAGGTAGACTTAGCGAGTTTATTCCGAGATATGGTACAGGTAGTGCTTCTTACGAAGCAATAATCCAAAGAGGACGGTAGACAACAATCACACCCTTTTATACGTGCCTCATGCTGTCTCACTCATACACGCAGGTCTCTTCATACCGCAAGACATACGTTCACCACAATTAATATGTTACTTATTTTGTTAATTCTACTGTTTGTTTTTAATATTATTTGTTAATGTACATTTTTTTACCAATTCTTCTTTACTCTACCTACTTTTGTGTGTTCTACAAATTATTGTAATTTCGATAATACATTGGAATACAACGGCTTTATCGATGATGAAAAAATAATAACGAAGGCGGTGAAACCCCAGAACAAAAATTATTTAATCTTTTTGCACTAGTGTGGTGTGTTTTTACTTTTCGTACAAATAATTGTTTATTAAATAAGATTGGTCACTGATAAAATGATTTATAAAAAACGCTCCGCTGAATTAGATATGTAGAAAGAGTGGAACGTGATCAATAGTCATTCACCTTAGAAATATCTAAGAGTATATGAAAAACCCCCTGAACGACAAACAAACCACCTTCTGATTTATTCTTCAATTAATCTGGACATGTTCAATAACCAGATTAAAACATTTATCCCTTCAGCTCCTTTCCCAACCTCATCTTATTTATCGGTCGGCTGCAAACTATTTCTCAAGGTTTACACAACCAGGGATACATTATTATTATTACTAATAAAAGTGTTTTAAGTTTTACTCTACTGATATCCTATTGATATTCATCAATGTTGGTTTATGTGTTGTGTAAAACTTAAAACACGTTCATTAATTAGGACCTAATAGTAGATAGTGTCATGTAAACTAAAACAAATTGATTGAAAGATTTTTTATTCTTTTTATTTATTTTAATGTTGCATAATTACAATGAAGTTAAACTGCTAGATAGCAATTTGTCAACGGGTTTTTATTATCCATCAACTACATGTTTTACACTAAGAATCCATGTGTATTTATTATTCAACGAATGACCTAAATGAGGTTTATAATATTAATAATAATAAAGGTTTATTCCGGTATGCGGGGAGGATAATGCAGTCCCACGCATTCCATAAGGGTGATAATACATACACAAAATTTTTTAAAGAGAAAAAAGAAAAGCAGGTTGATATGATTGTACATAGAAGAAAAATAATAAGGTAATTTTTATTTTTTTTATTTATTTTTATTTATTTGTTTTTTAAGACATACACAGTACATTATAATACAGATTAGAAGTATGTTAAATTAAATTATTACATGGTTATGTACCTATTACGTAAGTCCATAGAATGTCGTTTGGTAATTATGCCTGAGATATGAACCGGTCTAGTAACTTAATTATTGAATGAATGAGTAATAATAATAAAAAGGAAGGAAAAAAAGGGGGGGGGGGGGGGGGATAAGGAGACATTTTAAAATCAAGAATTATGTGCTCACTAATTGTAATTGACTGATTAAAGTTTAATGAAAAGTTAAGTGTAAATAATTTTAAAACAATTATATCACGCCAAGAAATTTAATAAATTAGTTTTGTATGTTTTGTAAGGAATCACGAAAAATGTCTAAGTGTAGTAGTTTTTCATAGTGGGTATAAGTTATGATTGCGCGAGTAATTGGTGAGTTACTCGCTGCATTAGTGTTATTGGATTCTATATGAAAAAGAGAAGTGTGCCTGGTACGCCTCATTGGGACATTTAAACCAATAGTGGATAGCAATTCAGGGCTATCTATTTTATTATTTAGCAGGTTATACAGAAACAACAGATCTGATAATGTGCGTCTTTTTTGTAAACTTAACATGTTATTTGTAGTTTTGTTGTATTTCTTGAATAAATATTTAGAGAATTTATTCTGTATACTTTCTACTATATCTATGTACACCTTATATTGAGGATTCCATACCGGGGACGCATACTCCAGTGGACTTCTGACCATTGAACAAAACAACATTTCAAGAGTCTTAGCACTTTTGAAAACTTTACATATTCTTAATAGGAAACCTAGCATCTTGTAGGATTTTGATATTATGTGTTCGATATTCTTTTCAAAAATTAATTTGTTGTCTAAATAAACACCTAGATCTTTACATGTAGACGTAGATTGTAAAGGTTTATTATTCAAGTTGTAAGAATAGATGATTTTATTTTTATTTCTAGTAAATGTAATTGAGTGACACTTAGAAATGTTTAAGGAGAGTAAATTTGATTCACAATACGCGCATAAATGATCAAGATCGCTTTGTAATTCTATACAATCAGATAAAGACTTGTTACGGAGCGCATTTCCGGCTTGACAATATTAAAGAGTTACTTTATGACTCGCGCGCCGCAGTGTTTCCGGCCGCTCGGAACAGCAAAGCGGCGATACGCGTTCGAGCCCCACAGTCAGCGCCCAGCCTCAGAGCACCGAGCACGTGCCGCTGTGTGCCGCTCGCTCCATACGACCGACGGTAGAATCTCGTGGAACAATGGCGCCAGACACGTGTTGTAACCATGTATTCGAGGACTGGAACATCAGAGTTCGTTGCCGAGTCGAACACGCCTCTCACACCACCCTGTAAGTGACTGCATTGCCGTATTCCCTCTTTAATAATGTGTCTATTCGCTGTGTTAGTGATTGCCTCGCGAAACCCACCCGGGATGACGAAATTGAGAGATCATGTTAGTTCTAAAGTTCAGCTAGGTCATTGTCATTGTGTTCATACTACATTGTTGACCCCTGTGATTACTGTAATGGTTTGTACCTGTTGATTCTACAATATATGACCTTTTCCTCTATTAACTGTTGTTATTCCGCTACGGTGGAGGTACCCAGGGCGACGCCCCGCACTGTATATTGAGAGATGGAGCTTACCTGATAGCCTACCGGCGGCCTCCGCTCTGAATAGAGAGATCTCATATGCTTTTTCCGATTTTGCTAGCCTCGGGCATGTTGAGACGATATTGTTGGGGGTACACACCGCGCCTACCCCAGGCCCCACGTGTGTTGTAGCCCAAACGCACCACAGGCCCCAACGTACCAGACTGTACAGGTTTAAAAATTTTCATATCATCCGCATATAACACAAAGTAACTATTTTGAAAGCATACATAGATGTCATTTATGTAAATATTTAATTAGAGTGGTCCGAGATGCGACCCTGGGGCACACCTGAGACGATTTCCGTTCCGTTAAACAGGATGCGAAACCGTTGACAATCGTGATTTGGTGCCGATTACTGACATATGATGCGATCCATCTATAGAGATCACCGTGAATTCCTAGACTAAATAACTTCTGTAAAAGAATATAGTGATTAACACGGTCGAATGCTTTGGAATAATCAGTATAGATGGCATCTACCTGGCATCGCATATCCATTTGAGCATGAAGAAAATTTATAAAAGACACAAGATTCGAGGTTGTGGAGCGATTTCTCATAAAGCCATGTTGATTAGTTAAGAGTGAAGGTGAGATGGTAGAATATAATTGATCGTAAACAATTTTTTCCAAAACTTTACTTAGAATGGGTAATTTGGATATAGGTCGATAGTTGGAGACATCATTTTTACTACCATTTTAAAGATTGGGGTAATCAAGGCTGTTTTCCACTTGTCAGGAAATGTTCCTTCAGATAGCGATAGTTTGAAAATGGCAAAAATGGGGGGGTGTCAGCTGTTTACTACAATAATTTATAAAGATTCCTGGAAGTTGGTCGTTCCCCGGTCCCTTTTTGATATCGATGGACTTAAGGTATTTGAAAGTTATGTCTTCATTGATCTCGATTGAGCTAATAACGCTATTTGAATTAAAACAGTCACTGGCATTGCTTGTATGAGCAGGTTGAACATTTGAAAATACAGAACCAAAATACTCGGAAAATAAATTGGCTACTCCTTTACTGTCATTAGCAGTTTTTTCGCCATAAATCATATGATCGGGGATGGTAGGAGATTTTCTTTGAGAATTGACATAGGACCATATTTTTCTAACATTATGCTGTACGCCGGATTCTATCGTAGAAATGTAGGTTTTGTAAGCCGCTGAAGCGACCGTTTTTTGTCTTTTGCGAAGCAAAGAAAATGACAGATAATCAAGAGGGTTCCTGTGACGCTTCCATGCTCTAAAGAATTTTAATTTTTCATTAGTTATTTTTATTAAGGCTGCTCTGTACCATAGTGGATATTTTCCAGATTTCACAACTTTCTTGGGAATAAACGCTTCGACAATTTGTTCAATTATAACGTAAAATGAATGTAACGCTGTGTTTACATACGGTGCATTTATAACGGTAGACCAGTCGGTCTCATTCAGTTTCTCATTAACCTTGGTGTAATCTGCTTTATGGAATAATTTTATTGTTCGAGGAGTTGAGAGGGTTGCATTAGTGGATGGAAATTCTAGCTCTATAACCAATGATTTATGATGAGCATCCTCTTTAACTAAAGGGTGATCGGCAAGCGACACCTTAGCTGGAGTGTTACAGAAAACGAGGTCCAAAATTCGTCCATAGTTATTAGGTAAATTGTTAAATTGGGTTAAATTTGCAAAAGATAAGCAGTTAAGTAACGTGAGTGAACATTGGTCTCTGTTAGTTGACATTTGTTGATTATTCTATTTAAAATTTGGCATGTTATAGTCGCCTATGATTAGAAACTGGTCATTGGGAAAACGGATTGTTAAGTCAGAAATAGTATTTGTATCACTGGTAAATAATGCTAATCTTTCTGAAGACGTTAATTTTGGACCGACACTAGGTAAGTACACGCAGCACATATGGATGTTATAACAATGATGATTTGATTTTGATGTATTGACAGTTATCCAAATATCTTCAGCGTCTGAATTCCAAGAGCGGGGGGTAACAAAAAAATCTTTTTTAATACCTATGATTACGCCTCCACCAGTTGATTTACCAGTTCGATGGATATCCCTATCATTTCTGTAAACAGAATAGCGGTTATCAAATAATTCCTCATCTAGGATGCTATCAACCAACCAACTTTCAGTAATGAAAATCAAGTCATAATTATTGAGCAGCACATTCTGATGAATTTTTTTTTTCTTAATAGTAGTATTAAGAAAAGAAAATAGTAATAATAGGCTTTTAGGATTCTGTGACCACATTAGGGGCCAGTATTTTTCTCCAGTAGGTGATAGACTGAGGCGGGCATCCATGACGAGGATATTTCCAGAGCTGCTCCTTTATAAGGGTAAGAAATTTTTTGTAACAATAGCTCTTCACAGGAATCCCGGAGAGAAAAATATTTCCCTCAAGGCTTATGTCGTCTTTGGGGACGCTGTGTGGTGGGTCTTTTAGGAAACAAAAGGAGAGAAAGTTCTGGGAAGGAAAAATGTAAGAGGGTGGGTTGAAAATCCGGGGGTCACCATGCCTAGGAGTGACAAACATATAAATTCATACCTTCCATTACGGTGCAAGGCAATAAGTCGATAGAGTCCGGCTGGAGAGGTCGAGGTTAGGTCTTCTTCAACCGATCTCTACTGATTCGGCCCGCCACGCAAAGGTGAGAAAACACTTTCGCCATCAAGATCTGGACAAACCTCACCCCATGAAACCGGGTACCCCTGCTAAGTCACCAAACGCAGCGAACCACTTGGGGCGACCTATGGCGAGGGTGTTGGTTATCCAATAAATGGTTGCTGAGGCGGCGCTACCTTTACCGGTCCATGCCTCCAAATACTCGTAATTTTATTTTAAATTCTGGAAATTTTCATTTGGTTGCGAAACCAACCTTTATTCTGTCCCGAGTATCGGTCGTACTAACATCGTACTTGTTACAAACTAATCTGCGAGTTAGCAACCTTTTCTGATGACATCGTTTTTGTAAATTTGAATGATAAATAAAAATATTTTTTAATATTAAATCCCTTTATTTGAATGCATCTTTAATCAACTTTACTCTCGCGTTATAATTATCATGGGAAAAGTGTGCAAAAGTCTTATAATATTTTTCCTGTATTATTAGTAGATTTTATTAGCAGCCTATAGTCCGAAGGGAAGATCATCCCCCCATGACATTAGCATACCACATCGTGGAACCGAAAACTTACGACACTATCGATATTTATTTCTCACTTACTCCGAGAGCGGTTCGGTTCTTCAGAAATAAATTTCTCCTGTAATAAACCGTTTAGGGGAGTAGGCTGGAAATAAAAACGGTTCACAAGAAATCAGCAATTTCACTGAAATATATGGTCATCCATGAAATTAATATATATATTTTTGCCTGAGTATTGGAAATACACTGAAGCTCAGTTATTCAATTGATATTTTTGTTTTAATCTATAATATAAAAAAGAATCGCTAAATGTGTTGGTAAGCGCAAATCTCGAGATCAGCTGAACCGATTTCGCTAATTCTTTTTTTAGAATATTCCTTGAAGTACGAGGATGGTTCTTACGGAGAGAAAAATTAATAAAATTGCGCAGAAAATTGGATAATTTCATAAAACAGTAGCATGTTTGACAGTTCGCGTGTTTGAGAATGACATTTTGCAAAACATTGATTGTTCAATCAGGATTCTATTTTTGAAAATCTTTAATAAATTTATTTAAAGTAGGTACTCCCCTAATAGTGTGAATCGAATCAAGAATTTTAGATATTTTAAATAGGTACCTATATTAGGTACCAAATTTAATATACATGAAAAATGGAAATTTGAATAAACATTGTAAAAGGTGGCACACGGGCTGTTTAATAACTGAATGTACTGGAATTTAATATATGGAACGCGGGAGGAGGGTTGATGGGACGAGGGAGCGGGAAGGGAAGAGGGACGGCGGGGAAGGTGGAAGGGGAACGCGGGAGGGGAAGGGGAAGTGTGAGGGGGAGGGGGGTTCGTGGGACGGGGGAAGGGGGGGAGTGGAGTGGGAAGAGGAAAGGTGGAGGTGACGGAGTGGGAACGCGAGAGGGTAAGAAGACGCAGGAGAAAAAGGGGAGGCGGAAGGGGAACGGGAAGAACGGGAAAGGACACTCAGGAAGAAACAATTTCTTTGTTAAATGGCATAGCAACGCATGCCGGGATCAGCTAGTATTATATAAATTCGAAAGCGAAAGCGGAGTTTTCAAATATCCGAAGATATTTGTTCTATTCGTTTCTAGCGACGTTGGAAGTTACAGGGGAAAATTGTAATGTCTTAATATGAATGTCTGCTCATTTGAGATCAGGTGAATTAAGATTGAAGAAAGGTGCTAATTGGGGGGGGGGGGGTGTAAAAAAACCCTTAAAACTTTAAGGGAAAAAAGGAGGTCTTGAAAAGATCTATATTAAAGGAGGTAGGAAACTCGGTGATAACAAAATGTGGTAACTGTCAGCTAAGTAGCTGTTTATAGTACTCGGAAGTAATGATAATTTTCCATTTCTTTTTTTACATGAGTTACACACAGAAGGCCCTGAGGAAAATAATTTGCCTCATGACCTATGTCATCTTTGCGGATGCTATGTAGGGGTTTTTTTTAAGGAAATAAAGGAGGCGAGAGTTCGGGGAAGGAAAAAGGTTTGAGGGGTGGGTAGGAATCTTCAATGTGTGCAGGTCACACAAATCTCACCCCATGAACCCGGGCACCCCTGCTAAATCAACAAACATAGCGAACTACTTGGAGTGACCTACGGCAGAGGTTTTGTTTATCCAATAAATGGGTCCCGAGGCGGCGGTACCCATTCCCGCCACCCAAATCATTGAAATGTTTGTAGTGAGTACCTCAGACCGGCTCAATATCAAAGCTTCATGGAAGCTTGAGAAAAACCCGGCTTTCAAGAAATTTGACGTTTTGTATAGGGCTAGCAAATTCCCTATTAATGACTGTATAAACCACAAGTATATTTAACAAATGAATTCGGGAGCCACCTCTGGGCTCAAGCCTTATAATAAAGGAGGGCGATCCCTCTGATTGACAATCCTGATAATCTTCTTTTTCATAGATAGCGTCAGTATAATTTTTAGGGAAAAACGCGTTTTACAAGTTATGCTTAAAAAATTAAAATGAATCATTAATGGTTTGCGCTCGTACATATGCAATATAAATATGAATAAATAGTTTTGTAGAAAAAAAACTGAAATTTTTCAAGAAAGGCTCCAAATTGTAAAATCCAATATTGTTAGCCTTTCTTGAAAAATTTGACTTTGTTGATGGAAAAAACTAGGTATTTATTCATATTTGTATTGCACATGTACGAGAGCAAACAATTGATTTATCTTAATGTTTTAAAGCATAGCTCGTAAACAACGTTTTTCCCTAAAATAATTTTTCGCACCATCTATGAAAAAGTAGATTTAGAATTCTTTGAAGTATCACCTTAAGAGGAATATAAACGCTAGAAATATTTCGAATCTCATGCCTGCAACATTTTAAAATCGAGCGACTTTTTGCACGAGGCTAGTAAGCGAAAAAGTGGTTTTTATTTATTTTGTTCATAATTTTATAAGAACGAAAAAAAGTTAGAACATGGAAAACCTCAAAAATAGTCTTAGCCATAAAGGGGTATTTTTTGAAAATTGTTTATTGTGTTACTTCATAGTTAAGTCATGAAAAAAACAATTTTTTTGTGGTTTACGCTTATATTTTTTGTTACGTAAATAATAATTTTATTGTAATTCCAATACATAAAAAAACTTGTAAAAGCTTCGATTTATCCGTAACATATTTTTTGGTGTTCATACTGTAAGCCGATTCGTCGTAAAGATTAATCAAAGTAGTATCTAAATAGGATTTCACGTATATATTCATCTTAACAGACCGATTTCCATCTCTAACGCACAAACAAAATGTGGGCATGCAAAGTCTGTGGTATGCTACAGGTATTCCAATGGAGCCTGTTTTAAGGAACTAGCAGTAACGATCCCCTGAAAACCGGTGTACGTATGCAAAAATCGACAAATGCGGAAGGTACCACCCGTTCGCAAATGACGTTCGCTTCATGAGAAGGGGTCGTTTCTTTGACATGCTTTTGTGTTTCGGCGCCTACCTAAAACGAGCTACCGACATCTGTTTTCCTCTTTCATACAATCTCTTCGTACGGCCCCTACCTCAACTTGCCCTTTAACGCTGCCCAATCGGGTGGCGATATAGTTCCCCTGTCTTTACACTGCACAGACAAGGACGCTATTTTGAGGTTTCAATCGCTAGAGTGTACAATGACGCATTTGATACGTAGACCATATTGTATTCACGCTTAATTGACTAAGAAAAGTTTAATTAGTTTACCGGGTTTAATAAGTTATTTTTTTACGTACCAACAGCTGTTCAAATTTTGTTTCTCATTGTGCTCTCTAATATTCACAGATTGGTCCATACAGAAATCACTCTAAATTTGGGTATTGTTAGGTTTCAAAAACAAAAAACTTAGACGGTGCCGGGTGAATCAGAGATTTTTTTTTATAAATCTATGCGTCACGCTAATATCATGAGAAATGAATATTGAAATATTTCTGAGATCCAGAAAGGCTTACTCTGTAGCACATTAGTTCTCAACTACGATGTTATAAAATGCTTTTGCTGTCACTTGGCATCTTGGTGTGATAAAATAAGATTTTATTATTTTCCGTTTTCGATGTTACCTTCAATAGATTTATTTTCATATAGAAATCAAACTTCTGCAAATCTGCTTTCTAGGTAAAGTAAAAACATTATTGAATACTCTTGCCACTGTGTTAAATAATGCATAAGGAGATTTCCCGTTCAAAAAGCTGGAAAAGACACCAAGGGAATATTTTAGAAAGTACCCTAAAAACGACGGAGCCCGGAGACGATTAAGGAATTTTAGATGCTTTTAGTCGTAGTTTGTTCCTACGCTTTGAACTACTGATATCATTCATATCTCGTTGGAAGACTAGGGAGTAGGGAGGTATAAATCGCATAACATCACGATGTTGAGAGAGTAACTTTTATCAAACTAACTGACTAACTTTGGCAGATAAGATGGAACGATTTACAACTCAGTTTTGGCTTACTCGATTAACAATCGCATATGTCATCTTTTCGTTCATACTACTCGTTTGTTTATTTTTTAATCAAGCCTTCAATTTGGGAAGCGGGTATGAGAAACTATTTATTGGATAACAAACACCCCTGCCATTGGTCATCCCAAGTGGTTTGCTGCCTTTGGTGACTTTGCAGGGATGCCCGGGTGCGTGGGGTGAGGTTTGTCTGTGTCTTGGCGGCGGATACTTTTGCCCACCTATTAGACTCTCTGCGTAGCCGTAGAGAGTCCGATCGGGAGAGACTTTTTTTACATTAACTCCACACAGGAAGCCCTGAGGAAAATAATTTCCCTCAGGGCCCTGTGTAGGGTCTTTTTGAGGAGAGGAAGGAATAAACATTGGTCTTGAAGAGACCCATGTTGTAGGAAAGAGGAAACACAGAGGCCGGCAAATCATTCCACAGCGAGCTGTTGAATACAAGAACGAGTCGAAAAAACGACCCGTTCTCATGTGACAAATGTCAACCGTGTACAAATGTTGGGCACGCGTTTGGCGTGTTTCCCGACTATGCACCGATGCCGAAGGGATCAATGACGCTAGTTCCTCGGAGCATCTTCCATCGTAATACCGGTAGAATAAGGATAGCTCTATTACCTTTTCGACCTCTCCAGTCCGACTATCTTGACATATTGCCTTGCACCGAAGTGGTACTTCGTCACTCCTAAGCACGTTGACCCCCAGATTCCCACCCACCCCTCATACCATTTTCTTTCTCAGAACTTTCTATGCTTCCTATACATAAAAAGACCTCCCACACAGCATCCCCAAAGATGACAGACCTTTAGGTATTTTTTTTTCTTACAAAAAGACTCTTGATTCTTAATGTGATTCTATTGGTCGTGTCATTTCTCTCTGGATTGTTCCTGTTTAAATCTTTCATCCCGTTCAACATCTTAAAATAATTTCATTGTCCACCGTTCCCCATTGTTTTGACATGTAATGCTTGAAAAACTTAACAAAATGTCTTGAAACTGTAGTAATTGTTCGTTTAGCAATTTATTTGCTAAAAGGTGGTTAATAATTATGCTCTTGTAGGTAGAATTTATAATGTTATTAGTATGATTCAAGTTCAAACCATCGGGATAGCAATAATGCTTAAGAAGACGAGATTCAAAGCAAACACGTCCTTTTATACGTCGGCATTTTCATTCTGTCTCATTCATACACCAATTGTCCTTTAGACATACTCGTACGTTCAACACATTTTGTTGATAGATATTCTCCGTATCGCCCTGGTGATAAACAAAATTTTTAACTAAACGAAAAAACGACTTAAAAAAATGCACTAAAAAGAAAAAAAATAATTTCGTGTTCTTCTACAACTAAATAATCAACTTACTTTTTCTATTTATCAATATGTAGGTACGATTGTTATTTTTGTAGTCAGTGTCAACCAATTTAGGTTTGTAACTACATACATAGTTATAGGTGAGATGTGCTTGTATCGCACGATCGACTTGACGGGCGGGAGGGGAGCTGTCAAAGTGAACACGCCGCCGGGTCGGGTACCTTTGCTGACACCGACTCCAAAAATAACAATCAAACCTACATATTGATGAATAGAAAAAGTAAGTTGATTATAAAGTTGTAGAAGAATACGAAATTTTTTGTTTACTTTTTAGTGCATTTTTTTAAGTCGTCTTTTCGTTTTGTTAAAATTTTTGTTTATTTTTTGATTTTTAGTGAATCTGAAGTTCACTAATTTGTCTGAATATGGGTAGACCTACTAAACGTGGTGCTCATATGAGACAGACATAATTTGACCATAACGATGTTACGGTCAAATTAAGAGAATCGGCCGAGTATCGTTAATTTGCTCCTAAGAATTGAAGAGTTCCGTTACTTTGTCATGGATCCCATAATCAGAATCTAACTCACCAAACTACCCTTGAAGTACATCCTTTCCAATAAAAAAAATAATCATCGAAATCGGTTGGCGTGATATTAAGTTATTTGTCCATTTGTCGCGTACATATTAATGCAAATTTAAGACTTTTATAAGGTTTTCTTGAACAAATTAAAATGGTACCACACGGGAAACACCAGCTTTTAAATAAATAAAAAGAATCTTCAATATCGGTTCACCCAGTCGAAAGTTCTGAGGTAACAAACATAAAAAAAATACAGTCGAATTGAGAACCTCCTCCTTTTTGAAGACGTTTAAAAATGAACCATTCACCATTGAAACTCTACATAAAATGGATTAAGATGCCTTTAGTAACAAAATATAAATTGCTAGACATTTACGGTACCCTTCTTATCGTTAAATAAAATATCCATTATAATATCTTCTTAGTTAGATATTAATATTTCGTTAAAATAAAAGGAAGAATGGAATATTATAATAACTCACCGGATAAAATCCAATTAATCAAGCGTTAGCTATTTTCGAGCCAATTTTCCGTAATTCGCCTCTCACAGTTTTAACATCGGGTTCAATTAGAAAAGCCATCAATATATCCGGAAGCCGGGATTAAAATCCAAATTACCACCCCCATATCGTCAGGAACATCGGCCTAATCGAAACAGTTTACTCGCTGTAATATGCAACCTGCGAAAAGTTTATGCTAAAATCGATTAAAAAACACTAATCTGTTTAAATCAAACAAAATAAATGCACATATAATTATGTTAATTCTATTAATGTAACGCTAATGCAAACAAAAATCTAGGTACATACATAAAATTAATGCTATCTGCTACTGGTTTTTCAATCATTTTCAACAATTTATTATTATGAACCGAATAATTGGCATTACTTTACACTTTTATTTATTGTGTGGATATTTTAAAGCTCAATCACGTTCATTAACGCTAGAACCGTACTCATAATATTCTTTAAGTAACAGCGGCCAGTAGGGGAACTGGAGTATTTTTATTTTATTTTATTTATTGGTTTATTAAGACATACACAGTACATTATAAAACAGGTTATAGGGTATGTTAAATTAAATTATTACATGGTTATGTACCTATTACGTAAGTCCATAGAATGTCATTTGGGAGTTACGCCTGAGATATGAATGGGTCTTAAAACTGGTGAGTTACTTGCTGTATTAGTGTTGTTGGATTCTATATGAAAAAGAGAAGTGTGCCTGGTACGCCTCATTGGTACATTTAAACCAATAATGGATAGTAATTCTATTTTATTATTTAGCAGGTTATACAGAAACAACCGATCTGACAATGTGCGTCTTTTTGTAAACTTAACATGTTACTTGTAGTTTTGTTGTATTTCTTGAGTAAATGTTTTGAGAATCTATTCTGTATACTTTCTACTATATCTATGTATAGCTTATATTGCGGATTCCATACCGGGGACGCATACTCCAGTGGAATTCTGACCAATGAACAAAACAACGTTTCTAGAGTCTTAGCACTTTTGAAAACTTTACATTTTCTTAATAGGAAACCTAGCATCTTGTAGGATTTTGATATAATGTGTTCGATGTGCTTATCAAAAATTAATTTGCTATCTAAATAAACACCTAGATCTTTACAGGTAGACGTAGATTGTAAAGGTTTATTATTCAAGTTGTAAGGATATAAGTAGAGTACCCTGGTTAATAATCTTTTTTACATAATAATAAACATTTATGATTATTATAAATGTTTATTTTCAACTTATACAGACTTTTATGGCACTTATTTCAGTCTCACATAATAAATACAATTAGGCCTAAATAAAATAAACTTATCTTAACAGTTTTGGAAAATCTTTTTTTGGTGCTCTAAACATATGAAACTTTTTCATTTTTCATATCAAGTGTGTAATTTACGGTCTTTTGACCTGGGACAAAATAAAAAATCTTCCAAATTTTGATTCTGAAGGGACTGGATCATCAGAAAACCGCTTTTTTCCTAATATACTTTTTTCCTATTAAAATCATAGTAGTGAATATAATTACTTTAACGTTACCCAGGGGTACTGGAATACCCCACGCATGCCTTGCCACGACCACACATTAACAGGACTTCCGCCCGAATGATGCTTCGACGCGACTTTCCACCCTGTGCAAATACTCGTTCGTGGCAGCGCGAAAAAATCCGTTGTGAAACGAAAAAGAAATCGTAAATTTTCATTTTTTTAATCTATTTGTACCCCAGGGTACGGTTTTAGCATTGAGATGAACCCGGGCGGCGTTTTGCCTAAACAGACGTATTTATGTTACTTCTTGTAGGAGTTGAGACCCTCCAAAAATCGTTAACATTACCTCGTTTGAATGCCATCAACTGACATTCAGTACACAAACTAGACAATGTATTTTTGAAAAAATAAAACATACAGACATAGAATATTTTCGTCTTATACAGTTAGTAAAAAAATATTTAAAATCGGTACAGTTTAGGAGAAGAAAAGTCGGGAATACAAAACCTCGATTTTGATGACATTGCTTAGATATTTATTTATTTATTTAAAAAATAAATAAATAAGTAAATATTATCAGCCTGAGGTGCAGTTGTCCCTTTCGCTCAGTATTCGAGAGACTTGAGGGGTTGAAATACCTGTAGCCGTGTTTGGTGATCATATCTGAATAGCCAAGGACTTCCCCGCTATTTTTAATCCATCTCTTTCCCCTCCCCATTACCTTCACACTCCAATTGGGATGCTTTAGTCTCACTGGCTCCAGACGGGAGCAGTTGGGTGGGTGCGGTTATTACATAAATAAATTTAAAAAATCACGTAAGCATAAGAATTACACAAAAGCGATATCAAAATCATTCATTCAATATACAATGTTGAAAATTAATCAAGTTTTCCTTGACTTCCTATACCAACTCGCTATTTGTTAAATAAAAAAACATCACAGCAATCCACTTTTATACACATGGATCAAAAAAAAATCCCGCTCTGATCCGCCGGTAGACGTCGCCGCTGCAGGAAGCCATCGGGCTTACCTGATGTCTCTCCATCGAGCCGGAAGTCCGACATGTACGCCGTACAGGCCTTAGCTCCCTTCCGGCCCTAAAGCCTCCGTCAGCTGCCGTCGGGGGTGAGGAGTGATCGGGTTGCATTATACCTTCCTTCCTGACGTGTTTCCTGTACACTGTATAACTGCAAGACGTGTGGTTTTAGATAACACACAATTTAGCTCTTGTGTGGATAAACGCAATATGTGAAAAGATGAGATCTGAGTTCGGCTGTTAAATATTTTAATTAACTGTATTGACAATACTCTTATATACATTGAAAGTCAATTAAAATTATAATATGTAGCGAGCATCCGGCATGCATTGTTATGCCACTAAAAGAAATAAAGGGTTTGTGTTTTAATTCTGTTTATTGAAGTGCTTTTGGGCACGCAATTTTTTTTTTGTTTTTCCGTCTGGTGCATACACGAATAAATCAGAATGTTTTCCGGCTCGTGGGCAAGCCACATATAGCTGTTCGTGTGAGAAGCATGCATTTTCTAAAATTACTTCCTGCTATCACCTACCGCTACTAACTCTTCTTTAAAATCCCTCCCTCTACCCCTCCCTCGTCCCCCACACTACCGTCACCCCTCCCTTGCGTGTTCTTTCCCAAGCTGTCCCGCTCCCACCCCCTTCCTCTCCCACGTCCCTTCGCCTACTGCATTACCCTTCCATCTCCCCCTCCTCTCCCTCCCTCTGCTTTCCACTTCCACCTTTCCCGCCTTCTCCACTCCCTCGTCACCCTTTCCGCGAACCGTCTCCTTCCTTCGATCTCCTCCACCCCTCTCCCCTTCCTCATTCGTAGTCCCCGTTTCCTCCACCATTCCTTCCCGCGTCTACTTCCCCTCCTCGTTCCGCTTCCACCTTACCCGTCACCCTCCCCCCTGGATTCCCCACCCCCTCCCTTCTTCCCTCCCTGCCGCTAAATTATATGAATTACTCACATTTTTCTATCGTATATTTTCCTATTATATTTTTATATACAAATATCATATAATGCAAGAGCTTAACTTTGCTGGCGGGCGCACAAAAACACACTTAAATTTAATTGCAATCGGGTAGTTGGTGAAGGAAATAATAAAGGACAAACAAAGAAACATTATTTTTTACATAAATATACATAATTATGATAAGATAATAGAAAACAAGTTTTCTCAATTTATTAATTGGCCGAACGCACAAACCATCAGACTCAATTAAGTAATGACCAGCTTGTATAGAGAGCTCGTTACCGGCTGTCACCATAAGCTCTGCACTGCCATCTGTGGTTAAGAATTTTAAACGGCTTTTGCTGTGAACTTAATTGGATACATGGCGCGTAATTCAAATGGATCTGTACAAAAACAGCATTATCTTGATATTTTATATACGTGATTCGTTTTATGTACTGTACACAGATACTAAATGAAATCTTTCAAATATTGATTACCACGGGTGAGAAATATAGTACAAACGTTTTGGTGTCTTGTCCTAACTTTTTAATTAAACAATTATATATGCTGTAACACACATGTGATTAAAATGACTTTAGGAGTCGAAAATCTTGAAATCAAATTGATAATAATATGTATGATCTAAAAAGCTAAAAATGTTGTTTAATACATATTTAACTTAGGTTTTATTCTCCCCTCGATGTTAATAAATATTTAGAATCTATGCCAAATCCTACGAAATTACGATTTTAAATTACCTATCTCTTTTTGTCCCTGGAAAATGACCTTAAATATTAGCAAAAGAAAATTGCTGCACTCAAATAAAATTCACGTTATAAGATGTTTCTTCTTGTTCTGGTTCCGTGCATGAGTGTTATTAAGGATAATCGTATTTTTTGTGAAAAAATCCTCGTCTAAATTGGATTCTGCAGAACCGCTTGAAGGAAAAGCTCCAGTCGATGAGAATAATTGAGATGTTGCATGTTCGCAAGTGTTTCTAAAATAAAATAAATTTTCCACCTTTTTTTCGTAAACTTCTTCGTACGAAGCATTCTCTAGGAATTCATTACTGTTGAAGCAAAATTGTGTTATCGGGAAAATTAGTAAAATTCTGAAGATTAACTAAAAAAAATATTTAAGTTGAAAAGTCATCAACGCTCTACTAACTAACTAACTAACCATCACGCCGTTTCACCGCAGGGGTTGCCAGAGAGGACGGACCGCCAAATGCCTCACTCACATTCATACATTATCTTCTATTATTCTGACTTTTGACATGGCCCGACTCAAGTATCTGATTCACTTGATCGTGTCATGACTTCCTCGGGCGTCCCGGACATCCTCTACCATTCACATTTGCGTCGTATATTCTTCTTATACTACTTTCTTCGTTCATTCGCTCTTCATGCCCAAACCATCTGAGGGTCCCTTTCTTAATCTTATTCATTATGCTTACTTCAGCCGCACATTCTTCGCGGATATTCACATTGCTCACACGATCATACATTGTTTTACCACTCGCTTACCGCTTACTACTTACCACTTACCGTTCTACCAATGTAAATATAAATAAAAACCTAGCTTATCATTCTAATAATATGACTAAAAAGTAATTTTGGTTGTCACTCTATTTGTTACTCCAGTTCAATGATCTATGTAATGTAATCCCTTCATTATATACACATACATTTGACTGCACACACAAAAATTTTCATTCCCTATTTATGTGAAACCATTGATTTTTTCAAAAATTATGTATATTTGGGTGTTACTATTGACTGCTACATGAAATGGGATATACACATTACTAATGTTTGTAAACGTCTACGGTCTATTGTGGGTAGAAATTATAAAATAAAATATTTCGTGCCTATAAGTACTTTAAAATTAATCTACCTATCTCTGGCTGAATCCACAATCTGTTATGGAATCACTCCTTAGGGACATTCTCGTAAAACTAATATAAGTTATATCCAAACATTACAAAATTTCCTTGCAAAATTGTTAATCCATAAATATACCAATGCACACAGAAGCAATACTAAATTAATATACAAGTCTCTTAATGTTTTACCTATCAGAGGATTATTGTTTTACAATATTGTAAGTCAGTATCTTATATTGTCTGATTCCTTGTATAGGGAAAGAGTTTTCCATAAATATAATACAAGATTCACTCAAAATGAAGGATTGGTGGTTCCGAAATGTACCAATAAATATGGTGAAAGAACCCTAAACTATATTGTACGCAGAATATTTAATAAACTACCACAATTAAAAATATAAACTTTTTTACAGCTAAAGTCAAATACGATCTAAGGAAATGGCTATTAGATGCTGATGATTTATATTAATTCACTACCGAAGACCTTGTTTTCCTAATTGGAATTCACATTCACAATTTGTATTATCTTATGTACCTATATTAAACTATGGAAGTACTTGTTGAGTGTATTCATTTGTTCATAATAAATTCATTTGTATTCGTGTGTTATATAAGGCTTATGCTACTTATTACATATTTATATTCATACTTTTCTGTAATTTAACCAACTTATCTTTTTTGTTAAACTTATCATCAATATTATACATACCTAGATACTGTTTACTATTGTACCATGTTATTGCAAAAACGTTGTCATTATGTACCTGCTGACAAACTACATAAGTAGTTTACCAATTTTAAATGTTAATAAATATATTTTAAAAAACATAAATAAAAAAAATATAGAACTTTTGCTTTGAATTTAAGTTTCATTATCAAAATTCGAATTCTTTGTTTTAAAAATTAAAACAGGCGATTGCGTACTTACATACAAAATAGGTTTAGATATTTGTTTATGGCAAGGTAACAACTATTAGGTATATTAATAAAAAATATTTTAATTACCATTTTCAAAATTTGGAACTGATTTTTGCAGAATCAATAGATACTATCCATATTGATGTGTTCCCAACACTGAACGTCCAGAAACTACTGAATCTGGTCACTGCGCACTAATACATACTCATGTGATAACAGTGGAACACCTTTCGACGAGATATTAGAACGCAATAGCACCTCTATGACTTTCCCATGTTTATCATGGGCCTTCGCCAATATCTATGTGTGATATACTATATTTAGTAGGTAGGAGTGAATTCTTTTTTTTCACTGGACGGTAATGTAAGAGTCAAAATTTGGTGCCTTTTAGGTTTAATTTAAGCCATGTAAAATATTATTCAATTTTTTTTAGGGTAACTGCCTCCGCAACGGCATTGAATTTACGAAAATAGTCGGTTTTACACTCTAATTGGAAGTCATGTTTATGTACGATATTTTTGAATAAACATACTAATTTTTATTAAGAAAGTTTACTTGGTATAAATATAGATTCGACACAAAATAAAAAGAAGTTCGACTTTGTGTTATATAATTTAAATAAAGGGGAGAGAGGAAGCGCGGGAGGTGATACTTAGCTTGCTTGCTCTATTTGTTCGAGGCTCGGATCAGTCGCACGCTCGTTTGTCGTTAAAATTACGTTCGATATTATTTCATCGCAACTATGCAAAGAACTCGGAGTGTATTCAAATGTCCTCTATTTGGTGATGTTTGTGAGATGAAAGAGAACTTTCTACCTACTTACGAAGATGCAGTAAAATACTATTATGAGTGGACGAGACATCAACTGAAATTGCAATCAGAAACTGCGAAAGAACAAATTTTTGGTGAGATAGCAGATTTAGTAATGTCGAAATTGAAAATATATGGCACACTGCATCTATTCCTTCATTGACGCGGACAAGGATCGTTCAAATGTTGAAAGCCTATCATTTAAAGTGCAAAAATCTACTCAAGTCTATCAAGAGGCTCTCCCTGGACAAGTTAAATAGTTTTCAGAAAAGCAGTAAGATAAGTACTTTTTGATATTTCAGTATGCAAGTACAAAGCATTCGCTCAATGTATATATCCTAAGGATAAAAAGGTTCCCAAACAAGAGCAAACTTTTTTGACCGATCAAAGAACGTCTCGGGTAATGGAAATCAGCGGATTCGACGTAACTGCTATAAAGAAGTTGCAAAAGACTCTAAAAAGGAACCTATCTCACTGATTCAAGAGCCGGGATCCATTTACATGGGATACGTGGTACCTGATGTTGGTACAGCAAAAGGAATAGATACCGTGATAACAGGGTTTCTGTTACATAAAGAAGTTTCCCAAGATAGATTTTATGGCAATTGATTGTGATGGTACGAATGTTAATACTGGAAAGTATGCTGGAATTATAAGACTGCTTGAGAAAAGGCTACAAAAACCACTTCAGTGGATAATTTTTTTACACTGCCTTTGAGACATCTGTTTTTTCATCTCGATGGGTGTACTTCTGGACCTAAAACTTATATTGGTCCACTGGGAAAATCACTGGAAACCTGTAAAAAGCTGCTTGTTAAAAATTTTGAACGCATCGAAGGTCAAATGCTACCAGAAATGGCCAAAAATCTGAGTCCAGACCAACAGTACTTGTATAAAATTGTCTCGGCTGTAGTTTCAGATGAATTTCCAGAAGACCTAGGCAATAAATCTCCAGTAAAACCACAATAGGATCACCGAAGACTACGTTTATATGCATCTACTGAAGAACCATCTGAAAATTTGAAAACTCCGGTTACTTTTGTGGTCAAAGTTTACGCACCGTTTTGGTTCTCAATTAAATGTAAACCATCATGCAAAGATGGCACGTGTTATCTGTTCAATATTGTTAAGGCCTCCAGTTACCTGTCAGAAACTCTAAAAAAAATATAAATCCTGTTATCCAAATAAACGGCTACTTTGCCATCCTGAAGGGATTCTTCTTGCGATGATAATAGATGATAAAAAAACATGTTAGAGAGCTGGCAGCTCTACTAAAGGCACGCAGTACTACTCAACCTCCAACATCTAGACTGTTTCAAGTGCCATTCATAGATTTTAATGCTTCTACATATAGTGATTTAATAAATTGGCAGGAAAACTTAACTGAAACACCGATTTCGAAAAACTTATAGGACTAGGAAATTCAGAATGTCGTGGAAGCTGGTGGTGAAAACGAACTATTGTTTATAAGGATTCCCTGCCATACCCAAGCTGTTGAAAGAGCTTTAAAGAATACAATGGAGGTTTCCATTTCTCAGTGGTTAAGAAAGTCGTGATTAGGTGCAATAAATGGAAAGCTGGAATCGCGAAATCAAATGCCTAAATTTCAAACTAAAAAGGATTTTATACCTAAATAATAAATGTATAATTTTTCGAGTTTGTTTCAAATTTCATATTTTTTACAGCGATGCCTTAATAAATATCTTAATTATATATTGTTTATCATTTAACACCTACTTAACACTAAATTAATCACAATGTATCGCCTTATAAACTTTAAACTTTTTAACCCTAATTTTCAATTTTTGAAGTCACTGCGGAGACAGAAGATCTTAATCAAATGAAATGAAAAATCCCACGTATTTTTACTTTAACATAAGGCACAAATCCCCCCCTCTTAGAACTCTGAATCTTAAAAAAAAAAAAATTTCATACATCCGTGCTCCACCCTAATATTTAGGTATTTTGACCTTACATGAAGTTCAAATACCTGGAGTATTAGGAGAATTAAGTGGGCTAGGGAATATGGTAAGGCTTCATCATCATCATCACTATTGGCTCTACAACCCCTGGTGGGTCTTGGCCTCCTCAAGAGTCTTCCTCCACTCATCTCGGTTTTGTGCCAGCTCTCTCCAATTTGGAAGCTCCAAGATAGATATGTCTTTGAGGACGTTGTCGCTCCATCTTAGTCTTGGTCTTCCCAGGCTCCTTCGCCCTATTGGTCTTGAGTTCAGCAGGGACTTTGGTGCTTGATGCTCGGTCATTCTCTCCACATGACCCAGCCACCGAAGTTTTCCCAATTTTATAAATTTTGCGACGTTTAGCTCCTTAAACAAAGTATAGAGCTCATTGTTATAACGTCTGCGCCAAAATCCATTTTCTGGAACCGGTCCGAAGATGCGCCTCAAAATTTTTCTTTCAAAAACGTCCAGTGCCCGCTCATTCCTCTTCTCATGGTAAGGCTTACTGTACTGAAATAGAAGGACTGGTAATTTAGATACGGGTTTTTAACATTTCTAATTCCTTTTCAAATACCTATTTTTAAGGTAAACTCTACACAGGAGACCCTGCCGAAAATAATTTCCCTGAGTGCCTAGGTCAGCTTTGGGGGTAATGTACCAGGGGGTCTTTTTATGGAAACGAAGGAGTGAACCTGGGTCTTAAAGGGACTCACGTTGTAGGAGGGAAGACACACAGAGGCCGGCAAATCGTTCCGCAGTCTAACTGTTGAACTCAAGAACAAGTGGTGGTAACGACAATAATAAAATATAATATGTCAATAGAATCAATGATAAATATACAAAATGTGTATAATAATTGTAATAATCTATTGATGAAAAAATGTTTTTATTATTATTATGTTCATGCCAACCGTAAACAAATGTTGAGTGCACATTCGCGTGTTTCCAGAAATTAAAGAATGCAACCAGATTATTAAGGAATTCATGTTCTGCTATTTCATAGATGGCGCTAAATTAATTATATTAGGTTGAAACACTTTTTAGCAAATAGTGCTTTAAAACAGTATGTTGAATTAAATGTTATCAAATTCAATATTGGATTGATTCACCAATACAATATTGCAATTTTTAGCATTTCTTGAAAGATTTCAGATTTTTTATGGACAAAACTATTTATTCATATTGAATATGTACGGACCAAAATAACTATTATTCCTTATTATTTTAAAGCACAGCTTTCAAAAAGTGTTTTATCCCAAAATAATTAAACGATCGACATCTGTGAAGAGTAGATTGTGAATTCTGAAGTATCACATTAAGATAATGTAAGTAAACAAAGTTTTCTTTTAAGTATCACCTTAAGAGCGTTTAACCAGCCAGCGGCCGAAAATCCACATTTCGTCTAAAGTTGTTCTTACGATCGTGCAGGGCGGTTACAATTAGAAAGATTAATTATTCCCCATTCCAGCTTTTTAAAATTATAACTCTTGACAATAACAAATTTGCTTTATTTATATCTTCATCCAAAAATACTGAAAGGCGTGATGATAAAACTATTAAAATAATGTACTTTTTGTAATTGTTTTTTGATTATAAGTATTTATCATTTTCAATAATGTCTAAATTTAATAAGAATGTTAAAAAAAAATCTGAAATATATTAGTTTGTAAGTGCGCAAATAAATACACAAATGGACCAATTTTCGTCAAGAAACACATGTACGTACATATTTTTTAATGATTTTATTGAAACTAAAATTAAAATTCTATAACATGCGTTTGCTGATAGTGTATTGATTTATTTTACTGCATGATTATATTATTTGAAATGGGTGTGGTATAATAAAAAATCTTTTTTGAAAATTTAACAAATCTGCCAACGACCTATGGAATAACATTATTATACTAAAATTATATTTTTTTTTTCAAAATTTATTACATGCGAATGCTAGATAATAAAACAATCTTTCGAAATCCATTTATAATTTTTTGTGGAAAAGAGTCAATACGTCTAAAATCTGATTTGAAAATGACATATTTCTGGTTTTCTCTGGTAATGCCCTCTTAAGATAGGAGATGTATCAAACGGACCGCACGGACACACAGACTTTTTTTATTCCGGTTGGTATTCACTCAACATTGGAATAACCATTATAAATTTCATATCTCATAATTAATTTTGTATTTTTAATCCAATTAATATTTTACAGTTATACTTATAAGTTTGGAAATATTGGTATCATTGAAACAGCCATTTGGTTGATCGTTAATATGGTTACGTGCGTAAAATTTATAAAATAGGTTTAACGCATAACCATGAAGGAGGTATTTAGAATAAAGTGTTTTAATCATTGTTATAAAAGCCTTAAAGGACGTGTAGCGTTGGTTCCTTGAGCCAACATGACTGATGTTTATTTTATGCCTGGAAAATGCTTATTTATAACATAAACGTAGTATGCCGTTAGGATTAATTAATTTATATTGTTGTATTCATGAGATCGCTGTTCTATATTATATTAGGTCCTTACATATGAAATTGGCGTTTTGTATGGGAGGAACATAAAGTCGATTTTTTTAAATATAATATATTTATTTAATCAAATTATGTACCATTACTATCTATGCACTTTTGCCATCTCACAGGTAGTTCATCGATCCCTTTACTAAAAAAACCATTCGGACGGGAATCAATCAAATCTTTGAAGGCGGTTTGGACCCCATCGGAGTTGAATTTTTTCCCTTGCAAGAAAATATCCGAATTTATAAAAAAATGGTAATCTGTTGGGGCAAGGTCCGAAGAGTACGGTGGATGTCTTAGACATTCCAATTGAAGCTCCTCTAATTTGATAGCCGTCTATTGTGCAGTGTGTGGTCCAGCGTTCTAACGCGCGTTTGTTTATTTGCTTCACTCAATTCGTCAGGTTCCCACCTTTCAAGCTTTTTCACCTTCCCAAATTGCTTCAAGTGGATTAAAACAATTTTATCACTAACACAGCAGCCTGCAGCTAACTCGGACGTGGTTTGCGATGGATTCGCTTCCACAATAGCTTTCAATTCTTCATTATCAACTTAGGTCTCCGGCCGTCCACGGGGCTTGTTCTGCAGGTCGAAATTTCCAGAACGAAAACGTTGGATCCAAAAACGCACTGTGTTTTCTTTTGCGGCACCGTCGCCATACACATCATTAATCCTTCGAGCCGTTTCTGCAGCACTGGTGCCACGGTGGAACTCGTACTCGTAAACAACGCGATATTTCAAGTTTTCCATTTTCTAAACTAAGTAACGCAAAGAAAAAAAACAATTAAGGAAAAAATAAATGAATTATAATTTTCGAAACACAAATATATGAGTAAATAGCTGTATAAATTTGAATTTGGAATTCCTAACCAAAGAGAAGATATTTGAGATCACAGTTGTCAGTACCTACGGCAAAATGCCAATTTCATATGTAAGGACCTAATATATATATTTAAAAATTTAATACGCGTTATGCACGTAACATCAATTTGCGCAGCGTACAGTGTACCTATAAAAGTGATTGTTCAATCAGGATTTTTCCACTGGCCATATGTAATGCCAGTGGAAAAGCCCCGGAAACTATTGGATAACCAACACCTCTGCCATAGGTCACTCAAGTTGTTTGCTATGTTTGGTGACTTACCACTTTGTGCCTGCCTTTTGAATCTTTCCACCAGCTTCACGGCAGATCGGATCCGATGAGAACGGTAGAAGCAATCCCTTCGACTTGATGAAGTCGAAGTCTCTCGGAACATAGCCTTACACCGCAGTTAGAGAGGTGTATTCATACGTCAGTGTTCCTTGTCACACTGACCCCCAGATTCCAACCCATTACTTAAATCGCTTTTCTTCCCAGAACTTTCCTTCCTTCCTTTTCAATAAGACACTCCACACAGCATCTCCAAATATGTAAGCCCTGAGGGGAATTATTTTCTTCAAGTCCTCCTGCGCGGAGCTAATACAAAAATTTTGGTTTTCATAATTAAATCAATAAATTCGTTTTTTAGCTCGACATTTGACTACATTAAAATGACCGGTTTATCTGGTTTTTATTTTTTGTAAAATTCCACACCGATTTTGTTTTTTAATACAGCAACTCTGAGATTTCCGTCGGCTTTTTGAAGTTGACATTTAACATTTTTACTTGTGTTTCAACCAAGCAAACGTTTTGGGAAAATGTATTGCAATGTTTAAGATTATCTGTGATTATTTTTATTAACTCGGATAGTGCGGTGGTTGTATAAATTTTTTAAAATAAAATACGACGCACGTGCTCCCCGCAATTTCAATTTTGACAGATCGTGCAGGCCCGTGAAGAAGGGTTGCCATAGCAGGGTTGTTGTAAAATACCAAAGACATAATAAAAATTCCTTTACCTTCAAAATTAAACGAAATTTTATTGAAATTAGCATTTTTTATTATTTGGTCTTTTCTGGACTTTCTCTTTCGTTCAGGCTTAAAATGTAGGAATTTGTTGCAAAAGGAAACATAATTACAGTTTCTTCTCGCTTGCAATAGTTAAGATGAAGCCATACTAAATAATGCAAAATCATACAAAATCATATGATTTTGTTTTGAAAATTGGATCGCTTAGAAGTTTTATAGAAGTTTCTTTAAATACTGTATGTAGAACATATCTTGGTCGTTAAAAATACCGGTCAGTTTTTTTATAAGTCTATAAAAAAATAAAATATAAAATCTATAAAAAACACCTTTAATTTCAAACTCTCATATTTATAAACCCCTTTTCGGATATGGCTTTATTGTTTATGTAGCAAATTCAGTTTCTTTTATAATAATCACAAAAAAAATTGATATTTACGCCCGAAGTTCACAAAATAAAATAAAATATGCATTTTCGCGTTGTTATTTTACAATACGGCCGACAGCAGACGAATTTGGATTTTCAAAGTGAACTCTATGCCGTCCACCGAAGGGCTACATAACTTGTCACGCCTGTTTTTTTTATTAGTTCGCCCCCGAACGGGGCGGGAAACGGATGTTAGGTTCCGCGTCGCTTTGTTCCATGAAATCAATTTTAAAATTCTGTTTTATTACAATAAACAATGCGTAAAAAATGAGTTAATGTTTTTTACAGACCTTTACGAAATCAACCAGTAAAAAAAATTCTCAAATACCTTTTCCAACCTTTCCAAAAGCATTTTTCTCAAGTATTTTTAAACTCCTCCCATAAAAGGGCGTGAATTCCGATTTCGATTTTTTCCTGGACTATTGGATCGCCTTAATAATATGATTCAATGTGGTTGGATGTTCACGAATGCTATTTTAGTCGTCAGTTTTCATATTCCTACATTCTTTGCATTTTCCCCACATCCAGGTACTCCCCACAAAACACACAATCGGTTTAATTTCTTAGAAAATCTCCCCAATTTAGAGAACTCCTCACGAACAGGCACCATGTTCCGACGCGGCTGGCTTAAAAAAAAAAAAATAATTCTTTTTAAAATGACACCATATTTGTTGACTTCGTTTTGCGCGAATCTTGGATTATATTTTTTCAAACTCTTTGCATTTACAAGGAATCAGACAATATAGCGCGTTGACTTAGACTATTATTCAAGAAAAACCCTCTCTAGATAAAGCATTCAGAAATTTGAAAGTTAATTTAATGTTACTTACATGTGCATTGTTACATTTATTGATTAACAATGTTGCAATGGAGTTTTTTTTAAATGTTTGGATGTAACTTATATTAGTTTTACAAGGATGTCTGATGTTTATTGTTATTTTTCGCGCACATAAATTATTTTCGGTCTTTCCGGTTTATAGAAAAATGGTCCAATTTTTCGGATTAAATTAAAAAATACGGTTTTAAAAAAACGGAGAATATTTATTTATTTCCACGTGCATGGCACAACTTGTGCCAACAACATTAAATTATTATGTGAACAGTTCAACAACATGATAACGGTACAAATGTAAAGTAAAAAGGTAAGAAACAAATTAGTTGAAGGTGAAATGTATAAATTATAAAATAATTTAAAAAGTAATAAATATGTTTAATATAAAAAAATACTAGAAATACTCTCGCAGGCTAAATCCTGTAGATGTATGTGTTTGTCTCTTTTTGTGTCGGTTTCATCGACTTTCAAATCACAACGGTGCTAAAGAAGTTTTCACTTCAAAAAAAGAATTAAGAAATGCTCATAGTAAGAGTTCACAATTTAGGAGGCGGGAATGGGAACCCCAAGTGGTTCGCTACGTTTGGTGATTTAGCAGGGGTGCCCGGATTCATGGGGTGAGGTTTGTCTAGGTCCTAAAGGCGGATGACCAGAACACACTGAACCCCAGATTCCTACCCACCCCTTAAACCCTTTTCCTTCCCAGAACTCTCCTCTTCATCAATTCCTTAAAAAACCCTCCACACAGCATCCCCAAAGATGACAGAGGCCCTGAGGGAAATTATTTTCTTCAGGGCCTCCTGTGCAGAGCTCATGTAAAAAAGAAGACAAAAAATACGAATAATTTAGTTAAACTACTGAGTAAATCGTATAAAATAAATTAGTATTTTTATAATTAAAACATGATTAAAGTTGCCTATTGCTGCAATAGTGTTGTTATATTGCTTAATAATAATAATATTGTTTTCATAGGTCCACTTCTAACGCCGTTAACTTCAGTTCTATAATCTAGGAACAACCCGTGTATCACTATTATTAACACCTGGCGCTAAATAAGAGCGTCCGTTAGCGAAACTAGAATGCACCCCGCCGTTAAAACAACGCCGTTATTTTGGGCTAACGCCACGCGGCGGGCGAAATATAAGTGCACGCTAAAATTATAACGTTTTGGTGATATGGGACGTCGGACTTACCTAATTACTATAAAGAGTAGTAACTACCTAACACGGCATCTGCCAAATATGTTTAGTAAGAGCTTTCGGAAGTTAGGAGGTAGTTTTTAAGTTAAGTGGATACTTTGAACTCGAATGTCTAACTACGAGCGGCATTTTGGAAGACATTTTAGATATAATAAAACAAACTTTTTTAAGTAATACATGTTTTACCTAGTGCTTTTGATAAACTTAGTCGTTTTTCTTGTAGCGTAGTGTTTCAGAGCAGAGCATATTAGCTGCTTATTTTTTGGATATTTCTAACATGCCTAAGAGATATCTTATCCGAGGTGAAAGAAATTCTTATTAAACGTTTATTAAAAGAAAATAACTTAGTTTACATCACTTTATTTTTTTATATTTTATACTATCATTTCTTTCGTTTCTTCGGTTTCTTTCGATATAGTTAATTTATTTCCAAGTAGTCCAATAGAAGAGAGTAAAACCATTATAAATAATTTGTTAAATTCTTCAACTTTACCGAAAGACCTAATTCATGATTTTACTTTATTATTTGATGTTATTTTTAAACAGAATTACTTTCAATTTAATAATACAATATTTAAATAAAAGGATGACTTAGCTATGGGAAGTAGTACAAGTCCTTTGATTGCAGATATTTTTGTAAATAATTTAGAAAATTGAACATGTTCTTAAATTTTTTAAATAAATTACATAATAACATTAAATTTACACTGGAAATTGGTAAAGATAAGAGTTTAAATTTTTTAGATTTAAATTTAACATTAACAGGTACAAAAATAGATTTCAATATTTTCCGTAGAGATACGTATACTGATATTGTTATACATAATTCTTCAAATCATCCCTTTTCTCAAAAACTAGCGGCTTTCCACTATATGATTAATAGACTAATTACAATTCCTTTGTCAGCTCTTAACTATAATTTTGAATTAAATCTCATAAAGCAAATAGCAATTAATAATAAAAGTACTAATTTGATAGATAAAATGCTAAATAAAAAAATTAAACAGAATTTTTTCAAATTATATATTTACCCTATTTCTAAAGATAACAATAAACATTGGCGTAGAATTTTATTTGTCGACAACGATACGTCAAAACTTATTAGTAAAAATATTCCCGGTACTATTCAACCAGCGTTTTACACAAATAACAAATTGAAGAAATATATACTCAACAATAAAGATAGCGAAATTAAAACAAAAAAATCAGGGGTTTACAAACTCAATTGTAATGATTGTAGTTCGTTTTATATAGGTAGAACTTATAGAAACTTTGAGATTAGGGTTAAAGAGCACCTCAGAGCACTAAATGGCAATAGCGATTCTGAGTTCGCAGACCATTTATTAAAATATGATCATAGCTTTGACATAAATTCAGGTCTTCAAATATTACATACAGGATATAAAACACCGCAAATCAATAATTTATAAATTTTAGAAATAAGAAAAAATGTAAATTCCAAAGCTGACATAATTAATAAGCAAAAAAAATTTGTTAACCCTGTTTTAAATATCTTCCCACTTAACCGGCCTTTTACTTCTAATAGCTTGGTAATCCCCAATTCTTCGAAACTCCCACCATTGTCAACCCTTCCCCCTCCTTCAATTTCTTCTCTCCATATGTAATCTATAATTAATTTTTTAACTTTAGTATACTTTTATTCCTGAAGAAGTGAACATGGTTCACGAAACATGTTGATAGTATAAAATATAAAAAAATAAAGTGATGTAAACTAAGTTATTTTCTTTTAAAAATAAATAATGACATCACAAAGTAACAACCTTTTTGATGAAGTTTTCTTCGAAAAAAAAAAAAAAAATTACTTATTAAACGCTTTTATGAAATTTACGAGATTGTCACTTCGTAGGTACCTGCTGAATGAGGTTTTTTTGAAGTGAAAAATTATTTAGCACCGTTGTGATTTGAAACTAGATGAAACTAAAAGTAGCGACTCTAAAAAAAGACAAACACATACATCTATTGGATTTAACCGTCGAGAGGATGAGATTGTATGACAGTGGACAGAGAGGTACTTCAATAAACAAATTTAAATAAAGTACCTACTGACACAGTCTTTTTACTCTAGTTTAAATTTTGACACAAAGGTTTTTTTTAAATACACGTGTGTGTATAAAGTACAAGGGGTTGGGAAACTAATGTTAAATGCGGGAATCTGGGTAAACTAATAAGTTGTAGTTTTTTTTTTTATGTTCATAATTTTTTTTTACTTTTGATGTGAAAACTTCTTTAGCATCGTTGTGATTTGAAACTCGATGAAACGAAAAACGAAAAAACGACTCTAAAAAGAGACAAACACATACATACATCTATAGGATATTATAATCGGTCTCCCCTATGTGCGGTGGTTCGTAACCTTCCTACTTTTGTCTAATTTAGTTTTCTGAAGGTTTACACTTCTACCGCGTCTGAATTGCACACTCTGATTTATAAAAAAATTAAATTTTTATTTTATTATTAATTTAATTAAAAAAAAAGTTTTATTACCTTTTTATAAATAACCAGGCATTTTATTTGGGTAATTTACGTTGCATATTCAATTTGCTAATCCTCGAAAAATAATTAGTATCAATCATATGTGACGGCCAGCGTAGTCCAGCGGTAAGGTTGACTAGCACTCCGAAGGTCGCGGGATCGAATCCCGGCGTGGCAAATTTTTTTTATTTGATTAATTTGTGTTTTTTCACAATTTATTCATTTAAAATAATATATAGTATATTTGCGGCACGTTCCAGAGTGGAAGATGCTCTCAGTATCGCCCTGGTGTAAGACCACCATTCAGAAGTGAAACGTTGCTTGAAATGGATTTGGCCGTGTTTGATGACCAGATCTGAACAGCCAGGTACTTCCCCACCTTCTCTTCCTTATCTCCTTCCCCTCCCCACTACTTCAGCCTCACAACATACCCTAATTGGGGATGCCATAGTCCGACGTCCGACTCGCTCCAGACGGGAGTAGTTGGGACTCTTGTGCGGTATTCACGTAAAAAAATATATATAATAATAATAATTTCTTTCTTTCATAAATAACATATTGTTTTACTGTACTGTATATAAGGTCAGTAAATTCTATTTTTTTTTTATTTTCATTGGTTTCACCACACAAGAAAAATATTGTATGCATATAAAACTTAGTATCTGTAAACTAAGTTTTATCTGTTAAACTTAATATTTACCATTGAAGAAGAAGATAACAACAATAATCTAAACGAAAATATGAAAGCGACCAAGACACAGAAAAATAGAAAAAGACTTGAACCCGGAACCTTTCGTCTAACCGGGACCGTTTACCAATTCCGCCATCGGGAATAACCTTCAAAAGTTTTAAAAAGGCAATTTTTCTGATGAAAATTTTAGTATTTACCAGTTCAGATCTTATTAATTAAAATCAATACCCATCGTAGTGCTAGTATTTTGATTAATTTTATGTAACATCATAGCCTATGTACTGTTATGCTACGTATATATATAGCATAACAGTACATAATTGTCGTACTTTTCATAATTGTTATACTGTTATTATACTTATGTAGAACTGATAGGTTGGGTGTTGTAAGATATTTATTGAGTTCTACTTTGAAAAATATAATTATTGCAAAATGCATTTATGTATGGACAACGTACACAACTCACTGGTCTCTAGAAAAAAAAACCAAACGAACGTCGTTTAACTGTCAATGGTTCTCAATTAAAATATTTTAATATTATTTTTATATGCTTCTGGAAAGATCACTACTTTTTTAAAGCAATCTAGAACATCGGGTAGCAGAGGCTGGCTGCTACACTTACATACTGTAAGTTGTAACTTAATTGCTATTTTTTAAATTTATAGCAGAAATGAAACCAATCAATCATCAACTAATTCTCAATTTACTGGATTAATTACATGAACTGCAGTTTAATAAATTAGAGACTCTTATAATAATCAATTTAATATTACTCAGGGCGTGGTCCAAGGTTCCTTGAAGAGGAAGCTCTTGGATGATGAAACTAACGAAATAATTATCTGTAAGAAGTAATCTGTGACATGTGACATTTGTGTTAAAACACCAGCACTAACCCTGAACATGAGAATAACCTCGGGAAAGTCGGGCGCCAGGTCCGTCAGATGAACATGACCATTTTATATTAACTCCTAATCTTTACATCTAAAAGAAACCAGTATCAGGTAAAATAAAACTATCGCCTCCACGATGTCGGCCGGAGAAACAGCAAATCCACCCTCTTCCTCCCGTAAAATCCGTTGAGTGGCCGCTCTTCCGTTCCCCGCTAGGTGTCGCCACCATCTCCAGTGTGAACAACGCAAGTAACAAACGTGTGCTAGGATCCAAATACGGGTCATCATTCAAATGAACGGAGTAACAAGTTAAAACTGTTACAATGCCCCCCGTGTTGAAAGACTTATGGCTATAAGTCCTGAGGTTCCCCTGACACCTCGAAGCAAAGCCTTGACTGCCGTATCACTGGAAAGTACTTGAAGTGAAGATGATGTGATGATGGTAGATAGAAATCCAATAGCTTAGCAGCGGTGAGTATGTAGATTCTTGAAATGTTGTTGCGAAGAAGCATAACTTTCCAGTGCCATTGCGATCTGTATGTCCAATGTTTCCTTCAGCTTGAAACAGCATCCCAGACTTGAGAGTAGAGTGTTATGATGTTGACTTTTCATCTTCAAATAATGGCGTAGCAGCTTAGTTGAAAATTTTCCATCAAGCAGGAGCGAGGTGATATGCCATGATAATATGGTGCATGGGCAATGATGATTTTTCTCTTGAAAAGTCCTTCTGGAGTGACCCATATTCTTGAAAAATGTTGTGGTATAGCAAAGTTGTAGATTTTCCATAGCACCGGAGCGGGGTGATATGCCATGATAATATTGTGCACGGCAATACTGATAGTCCTCTTGAAAAGTTCCTCTGGAATGACCCTCTGGATGCCTAAACTAAGATACTGGTTTTCCTAAGCAAGCTGGTTGAATCTACAGAAACTACTAAAAAAACTAGTTAGAGGTATAGTTAGTTAGTTAGTTAGTATAGTTAGTTAGTTAGTTAGAATAGTTCTTTGTAGGGTCGTTTATCAATTGAATAAAATATTTATATTTTAGTAAGGCTGTTAGAGTTTATCAAAAATAGGTAGGATTAATAATTTTCGGTGATTATTTTACAAGTTACGAAATAAAAACAACTGATAATTTTTAATCTCTTTATCAATGGACAAATATTATTTATAGCATTTTTAATGATTAAAGATATTAACTTATTATTATCTTACTAACGATTTTTGTAAACAAAATACCTTAAATCCAGAAAAATCCAGTTGTTTATTATTTAAAGAAAATTAGGCCAAGGAGATGGAATTATGCAAGGATTCTTGCATATTTATTTTCAAACTCGCTATTTTATTATTCAGATTCTTGGCATGACCTGACTCAAGTAATTTGCTTATTGGAGCGTCTCCGACTTCCTTTTTCAGCCAAAACGTGTCATTATCGCTTGCACATATGTGGGAATCTGTCACTAAAGACCAGAGGCGGTTCATGGCCCATCCCATTGAGAGTTAAATCGGAGATTAAAAATGGAGAAAAAATTTAACTCATTTATTAAATAAGACCCGGCATCCTGAATTCCTACCAAGTTATAGTATAGTATGATATAACTTGGTAGAAATTCTACTTTCCTTATACACTAGGCGGGTATGGGTTAGGTAGGAGTGATTTTTTTTTTCACTGGACGGTAATGTAATAATAGCCAAAATTTGGTGCCTTTTAGGTTTAATTTAAGCCATGTAAAATATTATAGATACGATTTTAGATTTTCACGGCCAAAAATATTTTTGTTATTAGTTTTTGGGGTATTATGCCCTTTTTTAGCCAACGTTTCGGACAGCGTTGCAGTGTCCATCATCAGGGCAGAAGTGTAATAGTTAGGGGTGATGTTTGTACTTATCTACTTAGGAGCGATACCGGTCGCCAGCTCCACTCCTCTACGAGCTGGCGCTACAATATACTTCAACAACTATTATTAAATATTATTAAATATTTATTAAATATTTAACTATTATTAAATATTTAACTGACAGCCCTGAAACCGTTAGCTAAATTGGCTTAATAATTTCAAACAAAGATAACTTTGAAGGTAACAATAAACTCAATGCAAATTTACTCTATTTAGTGCTTATAAATACTGTTGACAACTTTTTGACAAGTCCCCTTTGTTTAGGTACATCTTTTTTATTCTAAATAATCCTATCTAAATTTTATGTTCTCTATTATTATAACATTGATATTATTTTTTTTGTATAGTAACAGTAGTTTAGTGAGTCTAGTTTTTGCACTGATAATAAGTACTTTAGTAACACATAATAGTATCCTTTACCTAAATACTTGCTACTTTGTTAAATGTTCATTTCTACTTTATTATTATTGATAATCTCCTGTGTACCACTGTATACTTATAATACCATGTACTAACTTCAATGTAAAAGCCATGCTATGGCGTTTAAATATGATATTGATAATCTCCTGTGTACCACTGTATACTTATAATACCATGTACTCACTTCAATGTAAAAGCCATGCTATGGCGTTTAAATAAATAAATAAACACGTTTTTTTGCGTTTAGCCTTGATTTAACCGTCAATTACCGGATACTAAGAACTATTGAGCTTAGCTCCGTCGTCTCTATTAATATTTATATATAGGAATATTTATATAGCTTAGCTTAGCTCCGTCGTCTCTATTAATATTTATATATAGGAATATTTATATATAGGATTTTTTTATAAATATTAATAAAGACGACGGAGCTAAGCTCAATAGTTCTTGGTATCCGGTAATTGACGGTTACATCAAGGCTAAACGCAAAAAAACATGTTGAAGTATATTGTAGCGCCAGCTCGTAGAGGAGTGGAGCTGGCGACACGGTATCGCTCCTAAGTAGATAAGTACAAACATCAGCCCTAACTATTACACATCTACCCTGATGATGGACACTTCCGGATGGATCCGTCATTCCTCGACCCACTAACCCCCAGATTCCTACCCACTCTTCGTACCTTATCCTTCCCAGAACTTCCTGTCCTTCCTTCCCTTTAAAATACCCTCCACACAGCATCCCCCAAAATCGAGCAAAAATTTCATGGAAAATATCTTAAGTAGCATTCATTCACTGTGAATTTTTTCATACACATTACATGTAAAATAACAGAAAAAACATGTTTTTAATAATTTTCGGAGCATACTGTGCAATTTTTTCTACCGAGGGAATTTCATAAAATTGCCGTTTTGGCGTCGAAAATGTGTATATATTATCTTCAAGAAAAACATATATTTTTTAAAGAACTTATAAACTTCAAATATTTAAATGGATTGTAAGAAATAGTAGAAATTCGGGAAGCGGCGGCTTAAGAGAATTCAGATCTATGCGACGCGACGCCAAGAACGACTAAGGTTATTTCAAGCAACTTTTTGATTTAATTTTTTATTTTTATTTTAAATTTATGAGTAAAACCTCAAATTGTAATATTTAATTAAATGAAGACAATATAAGCGAAACTCATTGTTTAAACATATTGGAATATTGTCTCTTTTCAAATATTTCTGTTCGTAAGCAAAATGTTTTTTTCTGTATTTCTTTTTTTGCAAAGTTTCTATTTTTAACCTCCTACAACATCGAAAGTAGGTACCTACATTCTACTCGATGTGCATATATATAGCTATTTTATTACTTTCAAATACTTCTTTATAATCATAAGCCTTCTGGCTTCCGGCTTTAGATACAATAGGCCTCCCTAAATGTCTTAGTAACTTTCACGTATCTACGATAATTTAAATGACATTGTAAAAAAACCGTCTAAAATTTAGCATTAGTTTGGAGATTAATATAGGTTGTACAGTCAGCAATGTTAGTAATTAATGTTTCTTCAAAATAATTTACACATATATCAGGGTTTTGGCAATTTAGTATTGATGTCCATGATTCAGTACGTAATTTATTATTTAATTTTTGATAGTTCAGTTTAGAAATGATTTTAATATTTTTTCCAGAATCATAAATTTCTGAGTTTTTACACAAATCATAAACAAATATATTCGCATGATGATCTGTTATGTCGTTTTTCCATATGATAGATTTAATTTTTTCTGTATGTTTAATATTGCTCCAAATATGATCTAGGCACGATGGTGTTTGTTTGGCAATTTTTCTTGTGAAATTATTTACACATTGCAACAGTTTGGGCAAGTACTGGCCTAATTTAGACGGAGTTTCTAGCCACGCGGGTACCTGATGAATTTGACAGCCGGCCGTTAATGTACAGGCGCCGGTAGAGGGCGAATCGAGGAGAAGTTTCGATACGTTCGTCAGTTGGTTCTGGGGAGGACATGGTGTGACAGCTGAACTACAAGCCGCCAAAGGTCATGGCCGAAACACACGTGAGCGAATTAATAATTTGTAATGGATCATCACGAGATAGTATAGCTTAACTTTGGTTTATTATATATCCCTAGCATTTAATTTAAATCCTTCTAAATATGTACGGTTATCTGTACAGGCGCCCTTCAGGATTAACTAATGATTTGCTTCCATTTATCGATACCACATGTTCCGAGATTTTAGTTTCACATTAATTTGACATACCTATGGTAATCAACCACCCCTGTAAATTTAAAATCAATTTAATCATGCTCTACCCATAATTTGTTTGAAATTAATTAAATAAATGTTACATCTTTGTTACTGGAACAATCCGTCTTTTCTTACACTGATCTACCCACATGTCTGCACTTGTTTATTTGAATACGAGAGAAATATTAAGAGTATTTGGATGGAGGTGATAAGTAAAGATAGATATAAGGTAAATATACCGTTATAATCTGGGCCCAACGTTATAAAAGAACTTAATGTGGCGTCTCGGACATGTGCTCGTGTATTTTATTGTACTTTCATTGTTTGTATTATCTCGTGATGATTTGTTGTTCGTCATGTGTGTTGTGGTCAACGGCGGCTTGTTGAACACCTGCATAGACACGTGTCTCCCGTTAGCTTATAGATTATCAATTTTTGCTTGCATGGAACCAACTCACCGGCGTTTTGCGCTTTTCAAACGTCTCCAGTTATCTGGCGACATTTTATTATAATTTATCTTGACATGCATGGGAAACATTTCCGAGTATTGGTGTAACATGTTGTGTTGTCGCATGTTCTAATAATTTTTTGTTTTATAATCCTTTGTAGTTAGGTTATGGAATTTACAATTGTCACAAGGAGTAAAGCAGATACAGTCAACATGGCGAAAGCTGGTGAAACTTCGGCGGCATCGATCCCCGTTTCGTCCCCTTTGTCGGTTCCTGTTCACAAGTGGAACATTACTTTTGACGGCTCAGCTGGCGTACACGATTTTATAGAGAGAATTGAAGAGCTCGCACTAGCTCGAAATGGGCGTGCATTGTTTCCGCTGCGGAAGACCAGGACTGAAGTCTCCAGATTGTGGCTGCCGCCGTTCAAAAAACTGAATACCCCGGAGTTCCAGACAGCGGGCGTTAAGACGTCGACGCTCGCCGAGGAGACGTCCGGGGTATGGGCTTCCTGGCTGGCTGTAGTAAGAGATTTTTATAAAAACTTAAATACTTCAAAGGAGATGGGAGCGGTAAACAGGGACAACCGTCCTCACATTTCTTTTCAAGTTTTAGGGTTAAATTTTTCTGGTCTTTTCGATTCGGGCTCTCACATTTCCATTTTAGGTAACAATTTTCATAGGAAATTCTTAGATTTGGGTTTCAAGCTTTCCAAGCTAGACACTAAGTTTTCTTTAGTTTCTGCTACAGGTCATTCTGTTGTTTGTTCGTATAAAATTACGGTACCGATTCGTTTTGATTTTATGGTTATGCCTCAGATAAATGCTAACATTATTCTAGGCTGTGATTTTTGGAAAATCTTCAATATTTGTCCAAGAATATCAAAATTGATGGCTTCTAAGGAGTCGGTCAAAACACAGTGTAGAGCTGATGTAATAGGTTTAGAAAACGCAGAAAACTTATCCATTTCGCAACGCTCAGTCTTAAATAAAGTAATTCGGGAGTATGTTTCCTATTCGGGTAATCGGTTAGGTAGAACATCCTTAGAGAAGCACGTCATTGACACAGGTAATTGCTCTCCGATTAAGCAACGCATTTATCCGATTTCACCGCACCTACTTCCGCAGGTACACAAGGAATTAGACAGACTGTTAGCTTTGGGAGTGGTTGAACCCAGCAATAGCGCGTGGAATAATCCAATTGTTTTAGTACCAAAAAAGAATGGCACTTACCGGTTATGTCTTGATAGTAGACTTTTGAACGCAAACTCTAAACGCGACGCCTACGCGACACCGTTCATTTCTGATATCTTGAATAGCTTGGGGGGTGCTCGGTATTTGACAACGCTAGACTTGAATGACGCTTTTTTTCAAATTCCCTTAGAAGAGAATTCAAAAGAAAAAACCGCATTTACAATCCCTAAAAGAGGCTTGTTTCACTTTGTGACCATGCCTTTTGGCCTCCACGGGGCGAGTTCTCGCATGATGAGGTTAATGGACAAGGTGCTAGGGCCACAATTTGATGGCAAAGTGTTCTGTTATCTGGATGACATTATTATAATAAGTTCTTCATTTGAAGAACATATAGAACTTCTAAGACAGGTGAAACAGAAATTACAAGCCGCAGGCCTTACCATAAATGTGGAAAAGTCTGTTTTCTGCAGGGATTCTTTAAAATATTTAGGTTTCGTTGTAGACAGCAAAGGGCTTCGCACTGATCCCGAGAAAGTAAAAGCAATTGTGGATTTTCCCACCCCTACGTCTCAAAAGAGTCTACGTAGATTCATCGGGGTGCTATCGTGGTACAAAAGGTTTATCCTCATTTTTTCAATTATTGCGTCTCCTTTACACAACCTAACAAAGAAGGAATTCGCGGGAAAAAAGTTTGTGTGGAATCAACAGGCGCAATCGGCTTTTGTTAAATTAAAGAATATCCTAGTTAATGCTCCGGTTCTCGCATGCCCTGACTTTAGTAAGCCTTTCACCATTAGTTGTGACGCATCGAGCGTAGGCCTCGGGGCAGTTTTAAGTCAATTTGATGAAAATCAGATAGAGCACCCGATTTCATTCATTTCTAGGTCGTTATCTGCACAAGAGAGGAATCACTCCACAACGGAGAGGGAGTTAAACGCTATGATTTTTGCTCTGGAAAGGTTTAGAGGTTACATTGAGGGTTCACCTATTCCGGTAAGAATAATTACAGATCATTATAGTCTCAACTGGTTAACACAACTAAAGTCGCCCACTGGACGACTCGCACGCTGGGCAGTAAGACTGCAGCAATTTAATTTTGAAATTATTCACCGTAAGGGAAAGGACAATGTCATTCCAGATGCGTTATCGCGTGACCCCTTACAAGTAAATGCATAAGCGCAAAAGTTTAGTACTTCCGACTCGTGGTACATCAGGCTTAGAGAGAAAATTTTAGCTAATCCGGACAAATATTCAGCTTGGAAAGTGGAAAATGATAAGATTTTTAAACACATCCAAAGCATGGACGCTCTTCACAGGTCATATGACTGGAAGGAAGTTATGCCAAAGGAGGTTAGAAAGAACATTATTTTAGAACACCATGTTCCTCCAGTGTGTGCTCATTTCGGGATTATGAAAACCTTGAATAGGATTAAACTTAAATATTATTGGCCTAAAATGTCAGCTGATGTCAAACGGTTCATTAGTAAATGTCAGATTTGCTTAGGGTACAAAAGCATCAATTTGTTACCGCCAGGGCTAATGGGAAATCCCAAGTTGGTGCAGCCAATTGCCACAGATCTGCTGGGTCCGTATCCGAATTCTTACAAAAAAGGCTATACATACTTGTTAGTAGTTTCTGATTTTTTCTCCAAATTTACTAGGCTATTCCCTCTAAGGAAGGCAACGGGTAGCAATATCGCTAGTATTCTAGAAAATGAAATATTCTACAAGTTTGGAGTGCCAGATACGATTGTGTTAGATAATGGTCCGCAGTACATATCTCGGGACATGAAGGCTTTGGTTAGCAAATTTCACATTCGACACCTTTTCTACAACTGCAGATATCACCCTCAAAACAATCCTGTTGAGCGAGTTAATAAGGTTTTAGTCTCTGCCCTCGCTTCGTATGTAGGCACTGACCACAGAATGTGGGCAAATTATTTACCTGAGATAGAATTAGCGATCAACACTGCGGTGCATGAAGTCACTGGTTACACTCCATTCTTCCTCAATTTTGGCAGGGAAATTATAATTTCAGGGAAGGACTACATAGGAGCTGACTTCAACGCGGAGGAAATTAAATTTGCTGAACGTGATTCCTGGGCTGCAGGTTTGCAAGAGTTAAATGATATTTTTTCACAGGTGCGCACATCTTTGCGATAGTCATATGAACGCAACAAACGTCATTATGATCTTCGTCGGAGGGAGGTTCAGTACGCGGAAGGCGACGTAGTGTGGCGGAGGTCTTTCATTCTTTCAGATGCTTCTAAACACTTTTCTGCTAAACTGGCTCCAAAATTTATAAGAAGTAAGGTTGTACGGAAAATTTCCCCTGTGGCATACCAGTTGGCTGACATGGATGGGAAGCTTTTAGGTTCTTTCCACGTGAAGGACATTTTAAAGTCTGAGCATGCTGAGGAGTCAGCGGTTTAATTTTTTTCTTTCAGTAAGATATTAGAATCTTTCCGTAATGGGATTTAATTCGGTCTAAAGTACCGATAGTTAGTAAAATTTGCATGCATTTTGACCTTATGTTTGCAAAATACATTCAATGTGATGACATGACTTTGGCATGAAACTTGTGTCCACACATTTAGTGCTATATGTAAATTGTTTTGTGGTTGTTTTGTCCTTTGTATTTGTTTAGTTAGTGTAGTATATGAATATTGTAATTTGAATGAAAATTTTCCTTCGGAGCATGGGGGTAATTGGCCATTACGCTCATGCTTTGAACTGATAAAATTAGTGGGTTCCTTTCCCTGTAGGTAAACCTTGCTATTAAATTTGTAAAATATGAATTGTGTTTATAATGATACTACATGGTTTTATGCATGGTTGATAATTTATGGTTACATGTAGTAATTATTTACTTGAATAGTGTCGTACATACGGTTTCTACCTTGGAAAATTCCACATGTATTTTCATGGTGATAATTATACATAATCAATAGCCTCAGAAGCTGACAATAATCTATTTGAGAGCTTTAGGAAGTTTCGCAGCATGGGAATTTTCCAAGTCAAGGAAATGGGTTTTCTTTACTTATATATGTTAAAATAATGTTAGCTCGGTGATGCATTCTTCAAAGAAGTACAGATAAAACAGTATTCTTATTTTATAAGATTTAAATTTATTGATTATTTTACACAAATTATTTAAATAATTCTCCATAGAGAAACTTTACGAATCATTTGTGTTTATAGTCATACAATCTTATTTTGATACTTGCGCATAATCTCAGAAGTTCACAGAAACTATCTATTTTGAGTTTTAGGAAGCTCCGTTGCATGTTTATTTCAAATTGTCAGGAACGAGTTTCTTGAGACATACGATAATGTATAAATTTACTTCGGGTAACATGATTATTAACAATTAATAAATTAAAATAATAATAACAATTCATATTTCATAAGTTTTAATTATATATGCATTTTAAATGGAAATTTAATTAGTATCTCTATAGAGTGAGTACCTAATATTAGATGATTGGTTTTACAGTTTAATTTTTAACATTTCTTGCACAGTTCCTTTTTGACACGGCATGTGACTTTAAGTCTGTTCTAGAGCTCGGAACTCATTTGAAGGCACATGTTTGTCTTTTAAAATGGAACTGTGTGACTGATTTAAATTCCTATATTTTCTTACACAATCTTGGAGTTTTATTCCGTGATCTCAACCATTTAATATTGACAGGATTATTCATCTTTCTCCGCTGTTCAACAGATGTCAGTGGTTGTTTCATTACCTTAACTTTATGTTATTTTTGAGGGGTTGATTTTCTACAATTTGGAATTTTTATTGGTAGGTGTCAAGATTTTAGATGTTATTAAATTTCAATGGTATTATAACAGTATTTTGGATAAATATTTCCATAAGTTTTGAGTGGAATGTGGTTTTAGAGTCAAGTTTCTTTTGTTGAAATATTTTCATGTTTAGGTCAAATTATTTTTTAGCTCAATCTAAATATTTGCTTTATATAAGTTTTTATTTCACCTTTAATACGTAGTAATTGCATCTTCTTAACGATAGCTTAGTAATTATTTTTCGCTCACGTGGTTTTCTACGTTCTTCGAGGAAGTTTTAACCCAAGCATTTGGACTGCGGCAAAAGGGAGATTCTACAACAACATGGCACATCACTTATTTATGTCAACCTACCTTCAGTTGCTCTTGAATAGGCAGAAGTTTTAACACAAGCATTTGGACTGCGTCAAAAGGGAAATTCTACAACAACATGGCACATCACTTATTTATGTCAACCTACTTTCAGTTGCTCTTGAATTGGCAGAAGTTTAACCCAAACATTTGGACTGCGTCAAATGGAAATTCTACAACAACATGGCACATCACTTATTTATGTCAACCTACCTTCAGTTGCTCTTGAATAGGCAGAAGTTTTAACACAAGCATTTGGACTGCGTCAAAAGGGAAATTCTACAACAACATGGCACATCACTTATTTATTCAACCTACTTTCAGTTGCTCTTGAATAGGCAGAAGTTTAACCCAAACATTTGGACTGCGTCAAATGGAAATTCTACAACAACATCGAACATCACTTATTTATATCAACCTACTTTCAGTTGCTCTTGAATAGGCAGAAGTTTAACCCAAGCGTTGGTCTGCGTTAAATGGATTTCTTCAACTACAGGGATCAGCACCAAGAACATTACGAGAAGTGACACAGCTGGGAAGGCACTAGAAGCTCAAACTCATTCACCACAAATCTGGTCAAGCACTTTGGAATTCTTGGTGGCAGCAGTACCTTCTCTCTTCAGGGTTTCTGACGCCAGGTGGCGTAGTGGAATTTTTTGCAAAAATTCTCTTGGCCATGGGGGTAATGCAACAGTTTGGGCAAGTACTGGCCTAATTTAGACGGAGTTTCTAGCCACGCTGATGAATTTGACAGCCGGCCGTTAATGTACAGGCGCCGGTAGAGGGCGAATCGAGGAGAAGTTTCGATACGTTCGTCAGTTGGTTCTGGGGAGGACATGGTGTGACAGCTGAACTACAAGCCGCCAAAGGTCATGGCCGAAACACACGTGAGCGAATTAATAATTTGTAATGGATCATCACGAGATAGTATAGCTTAACTTTGGTTTATTATATATCCCTAGCATTTAATTTAAATCCTTCTAAATATGTACGGTTATCTGTACAGGCGCCCTTCAGGATTAACTAATGATTTGCTTCCATTTATCGATACCACATGTTCCGAGATTTTAGTTTCACATTAATTTGACATACCTATGGTAATCAACCACCCCTGTAGATTTAAAATCAATTTAATCATGCTCTACCCATAATTGTTTGAAATTAATTAAATAAATGTTACATCTTTGTTACTGGAACAATCCGTCTTTTCTTACACTGATCTACCCACATGTCTGCACTTGTTTATTTGAATGCGAGAGAAATATTAAGAGTATTTGGATGGAGGTGATAAGTAAAGATAGATATAAGGTAAATATACCGTTACAACATGACATAAAGTTCAATTCATTCATAGCATTTATATAATCCATTTTTTTTTTACAATGATAATTTGGGCCAATATTAATATTCAAGTTACCTATTAAGACACAATTTAAAGTATTCTTATTAAAGAGAATTTTTTTAAACTATTCTATAAATAGTGGTACATTTGAACTGTGTGTTCGATACATTGCGATTATATTAAAGGGCTTACGATTTACATTAAAATTGATTGACAGACAGTTTACGTTACACATGGTTATTTCGGAAACGTTGATATCGTTAAATTTTTCAATAATATATACTACGATTCCACTATTTTTATTAATCTGATAATTTGTATCATATTGCTTGTAGTTTGGAATAATTGGTATATTTATGTTTGAATGTATATGGGCTTCGGATAGTATTATAAAATCTGGTTGTGAACAGAGTGTATTTAAAGATACAAGAAATTCATCTATGTTTTTATTTACACTTCTTATGTTAAGGTGTAAGATTGTAAGTCGATTTTTTATATTTTTATAGATTTTACTGCATTCTATGGCTGTTTCACATATATATTCTTCTATGTTTAGATTCTTCTCGGTTTCGTTTAGGTTAAGATTTTTAATTGTGTGTGTTAAAATGTGAAATTTGTTCAGTAGGTATTAATAGCAGTAAAACCATCATAATTTGTGCTATAGTATCCGTGCTTGACTCAAAATTAAAATAGAAATAATAAATTGTATTTTTTTCTACAGAATTTATTACATATACAGAAAGTATTTGCGAATTAAGTACGTATATGTTTTATATTTGAACTTATAATAAGTCTTTTTTACCACGAAGTTCATGGTAATGCGCGTTTTCGTCCCCGACAAAATATCGTCTGACAAAATATCCTACAGACAAAACATCCTCCAACAAAATATCTACTAAAACCTTTTTTGTTAGGTTAGGTTAGGTTAGTTTTTAGTAGCTCGTATTTTGTTTGGATGTTTTACCCGTAGGCTATTTTGTCGAAGGTTAGTTTGTCGGGGATATTTACTAACAACTATAAAAGGCCCAAATATTCACTAACGAACAAATACTAAAATGTGCAAGATGCATAAACCTGCTAATACTTTACGTAAGTACTATGACGTCCGCTGCATCCTCTCTTTTTATCTAATTGCATCATTTAACGGAAAGAGAAGACCTAAATTAGAATTATGCCTAAATTGCATAATTTTTATTTATTTAATTGCAACGGTATACAATGTATACATATACCATAAGAACTGATTACATGTCACAAAATGAAAAATAATACAAAAAAATAATTAAAAAATAATACAAATAATACAGAAATAATGAAAAAAAATTGTTTAACAGATGATTGTGGCATTTGAATTAGAAATGACACCAGATAGACAATTACATACAAAAATCTATAGTACAAAATAATAGAATTAATATTGACTGAAAAGGTTTGATATCATAGCCCTCTTGTACCTACCTTCCGTGCAGTTAAATAGATCTGCAACATCTGCATATCTATTAGTAACATCATGTAACCTAGGTAAAAGGGAGTGTTTAGTATACTCAGTCTTATTATTGTTACATTTAAACAAGATTTTAGATCGAGTGGTTCTCGTGGGAATATGAAATTCAATGAGCTTAGTAAAATCAGGACTGTCTATGCTACCATTTACAATTTTGTATTTATTTATTTATTTATTAACGGTATAAATATACCATAAATACATATTACATGTCACAAAATATTAGTTGTAGGTACATAAGAAATAATTAAAAAAAAGAGTTATAAATTAATTGTGGCATTTGATTAAGAAATGACACAAAGAGCTACAATTAAATTCAATACTATAGTATAAATAAAATTAATATTGATTGAAAATAAATGACAGAATAGCCTTCTTGTACCTAGCTTCCGTGCAGTTAAATAGATCCGCCACATCTGCGTATCTATCACTAACTTCATGTAATCTAGGTAAAAGCTAGTGTTTCGTGTACTCAGTCCTGTTGTTGTTACATTGAAACAAGATTTTGGAGCGAGTTGCTCTAGTGGGTATATAAAATTCGATGAGCTTAGTTAAATCAGGACTGTCTATTTTACCATTTACAATTTTGAACATAAATATTAAATCGGATATAATTCTTCGATCTGAGAGTTTGTATAAATTTTAATTCTTTCATCTAGTAATTATAATTTATGTTTTCAATGGGAATACTGAGTTTAAAATTTATATGTCTTAGGTATTTGTGTTGAATTTTTTTCTATTGTATCTGAATGTAATTTAAAATGGGGGGACCAGATCGAGGAGTTATATTCGACTGACTTGACTACGTACGAAGGATGTATACAAAAATTTTAATGTAGAAATATTCCTAAAACCTCTGGAATTTCGAAGAATGAAGCCAAGCATTTTTATTCCTTTATTAGTGATTGTGTTTATATGGGATATAAAGTTTAATTTAGAGTCGAAAATTATGCCCAGGTCATTAATTTCTTCGACAGAGGTAAGGGTAGTAACTATAACTGTTAAGTACATACGGATGAATTATTGGTAGACTTATTCTGTAAAATCTTATTAAATGTCACTTATTTAAGTTCAGAAAAGTTTGTTAAGAGAACACCAATCAATTAACTTGTTTAAATTATTTTGTAGACAGATACAATTTTCGGCGGTTTTAATTATTTAAAAAATTTTCAAATCATCTGCAAAAAGCAACACGTTTACATCTCTATCAAATATATCAACAATATCGTTTATAAACAGTAAAAATAAAATTGGGCCTAAATAAGACCCTTGTGGTACACCACTGGTAGCTATAAATCATAGGTTCCTAACCTTTTTTTGCCCACCGCCCACTTTGAGAATATTTTTTTTTCTAGCGCCCCCCAAATCGTAAAACTGAAAGAGCAATTTTGTCGTCACGATTATTTACCGACGGGGGCGGGGGGGGGGGGGGGGGGGGAGATAGGATGGGGCAAGATGCGTTTTTTTTTATTGTATATTTTATTTGGTAACAGGCCAACTCAGAATGAAACCAACTCAGAAGCACCTCATAAAGGTCATTAAAGAGTGATGATAAAAAAAATATTGATTAAGTTAGGTTAGGATTACCGGCAATTTTAAATGTATTTTTTCATAGCTTTTAATGACCTTTCTGAGGTGTTTTTGAGATGGTTTAATTCTGAGTTGGCATGTTAATTATTTATTTTTTTTACTTGGGTTTTATTGCTCAGAAAGATTACACTTTTGCAGTAATTCACGTGACACGCTACAGTGGTATTGTAGACCAATTTCCGTGTTTTGACGTCTAACTTTCCCTTTATCCTACTTTTCTTTTTCATTTTAATCTTTTCTGCAATTTTTTAATTTAACATTTCAAAGTCAGTGTTAAGTTTTAATTTGTTATAGATTATGATTCCTGAGTATTTAATTTCTTTTACTTCTTCAATATTTTGATTTTCTATATTAAGGGTAGTAATTTCATTGAGTTTCTTCTCTAACACCATGAATTTACGTTTAGCACCGCGTGACCGAAACCCAGCCTACGTACTCGTTTTTTTAATAGTAGCGCATTTTGAACACAGCCCACACCCACGCCATACCCACCCTCACTTCTCGCAGTATGCAAGATGACAGCATGGCAGCAATTTCTTGTCGATTTAGAATCTGAATTTGAGGATGAAGAAATATTTATCATGTTGCACCTAGGAGGCCTTGGGGAAAATAATTTCCCTCAGGGCCTATGTCATCTTTGGGGATGATTGGTTTGGTTGGATTGGTTTTTAGGGAAAGGAAGAAGAGGAGAGTTTTGGGAAGAAAAGGGTTTAAGGGGTGGGTAGGAATCTGGGGTTCACTGTGTCCCTGTCATCCGCCTCCAAGACCTAGACAAACCTCACTCTATGAACCCGGGCACCCCTTTAAAGTCACCAAACGTAGCGAACCACTTGGGGTGACCTATGGCAGAGGTGTTGGTTATCCAATAAAGGTTCCCGGGGCGGCGGTACCCATTCCCGCCTCCCAAATAAAAATATATAAGAAAGTGTGATATCAGTATAATTTACTATATTATATTATATACTGCTATCAATTTATACATTATACTATATATAATGTAATTTAATTCTTTGGCTATCTTCTCGAACAAATCATCCATCAGTTTGGCTCTAATGTAATCATGAGTCGTATAGTATACCTAACATAGGAAAGCCTCTAACCATTTCAATTCATTTATCCATGTTCTAGTAACAAAACTAGTTCGCACAGACAAAACTAGGGACCCACGATCCACAAAACTGTGTCGAAAGCACAACACGCCCACGCGCGACGAAGCTTGGGACTGGACTGGACTGGACTGGCCGTGGAATCTGTTTAATATGCGCCGCTCCGACAGAAACCATGTTCTACAAAATAACCACGCGTGTGCTGTGCGAGAACTGTGCGTGGACTGGCCGTAATTTGCGCCGGGCCGCGTATTTACAAAACCTATAACGATTCAGTCGCGGTAACGACAATTTACATTTTAAATATACCTCTATATTGGTTATTTTTTTATCACATTGCAAAAACAAAATTGTTCTAAAATCTGGATAAAAAAATCGTTCTGATGTGTATATTAGAAATTAATAATTTTATTTCTAAATATTTAAATTTTAATATTATTCCCATATATTTTAAATACACGTCTATATTGATAACTTTTTATCACTTTGTAAAAACAAAAATTGTTCTAAAATCTAGATAAAATAATCTTTCCAATGTGTATATTAGAAATTAATAATTTTATTTCGAAATATTTAAATTTTGATATTGAAAATTTAAAGCGACTGAAACGCGGTAGGGATTGTAAATACGCCGCCGGGCCTTACTTGTTGTTCTTCAGATATAGCATCTCTAATTTTGTTTCTTTGTTTTCTATTTTTAATTTTATTATTAGTATTTCTCTGTCTGTCGTTTCAAAAACACGTCTTAAATCCAAGAACACCACTATTGTATTTTTCTTCTGATCCATACTGGTTTTCCATTATGAATATTTGTTTCTAAACCCTGCTGTTTTACAAGAATGTTATTTTTTTTCAATAAATTTTCTCATCTCTTCTTTAATTATGGATTCTAGTATTTGTTCATAAGTAGGTTATCCATTTATTTTTCTGAGGTCTTCGAAATTTTTAGCATTTATTATTTTGGGCACTGGTGTTATTATGGAAGTTTCCCACGACTGCGGAAAAATTTCCTTTAACACAGATTAATTTATTAGTGCAACTACTTAAATTTAATTATGCCTATAGTAATTCCAGGCGTCGATGATTTTTGCGTCATTGTATTAAAAATTTTCATTAAATACTCACTGTTACCTGAAAATATTATTATTCTCTCTTCTTTCCGATGATTGAGAAGAAGTATCTATGAATAATGAAATGAACTAAATGCAATCTAGATAGTGTCTGGATAAAATTTTTATCCATTTTATTTGTAATACGCGACATCTATTGACTTTTTCTGCAAGTCTAGGATGAATATTTATTATTAATTTTTTAAACTTTATGAGTAAAATCTCAAATTATAATATTTAATTAAATGAAGACAATATTAGCGAAACTCAATCGAAAATCTGGAGACAGAAAAATCAGAAAAGATATTGGCTCCGCTGGGACTCGAACCCGTATTCGAACCCGAACGCGTATTACAAATAAAATGGATAAACAATTTATCCAGACACTATCTAGATTGCATTTAGTTCGAGTTGAATCTTGTAATCATATATAAAGATAGCAGCCAATAATATGTGCGTTAAGTAAGTGAAGATAATGTTGGTAGTTCTTAGTCGAAGTATGATACAGTTAAAAGTGACCGAATTAATATGGGTTCCGTAGCTTAATCGGTAGAGCTGTTTCCATGTAAGAAAAGGGTTCTGGGTTCGAGTCCCAGCGGAGCCAATATCTTTTCTGATTTTTCTGTCTCCAGATTTTCGATTGAGTTTCGCTAATATTGTCTTCATTTAATTAAATATTAAAATTTGAGATTTTACTCATAAAGTTTAAAAAATTAATAGCAAATACTCGTATTTATGTTTTCGACACTTAGTATTAAATTTGGCTATTTTAGTTATATCATCTTCAACTCCATCGGGAACCGAACTTCCTTAATGTTTTCCCTCTGTTTGCCACTTATAATTTCTTTAAGTGTAGACCACATTTTTCTTGAATCTCTTTGAGAGGTAATAATTTTTAGCCTCGAATACGAATTTTTGGTATGTTTTATTTCTGTATCTATACATGTTTCTAAGTTTCTTACAGGTTTCCCACCTTTCTTCTGGAAATTGTAGTTTACAGGTTTTATAAGCTATATCCCTTTGTTTTTTTAGAAGATTTAGGGATTTCGTAGGTAAACTATTTATTTGTATCTTTTAATATACTACTAGCTGGTTCCCGGCATGCGTTGATATACCATTTTTAAAGAAATAAATTGTTTCCCTGTTCCCCTCCCGCATTTACTTCCCCTCCCGCGTTCCCTATCCACCATCCCCGCCTACCCCCACCCCTCTTCCACTTCCCCGTCCCGCCAATCCCCCTACCGCGTTCCATATAACAGTCCCAGTACATTCAGTTTTCAAACATTTCGCGTGCTTCCTATTACAATTTTTTTATTCAAATTTTCGCTTTTCATTCAGAAGAAATATTCATTTTTATATATTATAAGAACAATCAATCAAATTTGGTACCTAACGTAGGTATCTATTTAAAATATCTATAATTTAAATAACCCATAGATAATTCTTTTTTTACAAAAAAAAACGTTCGAAAACACAATTCAATTTCGACAAACGCGCGAACTGTCAAACGTGTGAAGTTAAAATAGTCGTTAAATTTTCTGAAATTATCCAATTTTCTGAGCAATTTTCTTAAATTTTCTTCCCGTAAGAACCTTCTACAAAGTATTGGGAAACTTTAAAAAAAGTGAAATGAAGGCGTGACCAAGGGAAACAGGAATTCATTTTATATATAAATACTATCTGGTCCCGGCATGCGTTGCTATGCCATTTAATAAAGAAATTGTTTCTCCCTGAGTGTCCTTTTCCATTCGTCCCGTTTCGTCCTCTTCCCCTCTCGCGTTCCCACTCCATCACCTCCACCTTCCCTCTCCCCACTCTACTCCCCCCCCCCTTCCCCCGTCCCGCAAACCCTTCTCCCGAGTTCTCCTCCCCCTCCCACGTTCCCCTCCCCCTCCCAGGTTCCCCTCCCCCCTCTCGTCTTCGCATTTCACCTTCCCCGCCTTTCCTCTTTCCTTTACCGCCCCTCGTACCGCCAACCCTCCTCATGCGTTCCATATATTCAATCCCAGTACATTCAGTTTTTAAACAGCCCGCGTGCCACCTTTTACAATTTTTATTCAAATTTCCATTTTTCATGTATATTAAATTTGGTATCTAACATAGGTACCTATTTAAAATATCTAAAATTCTTGATTCGATTCAAACTATTAGGGGAGTAACTATTTTAAATAAATTTATCAACTTAAAGATTTTCAAAAATAGAATTTTATTTAACAATCATTGTTTTGCAAAATATCCTTCTCAACTATAGATCCCAGGTTCCATCAAAGTAGAGTATTGGGCTATCAAAGTAATACCAAGTATAAACGAACTGGAAGCAGCCGTATGGATTTGAAAGGCGTTTTTTCGAGTTGCACTGTTTCCTCCACGCGATAAGGTTTCTAAGGCTTACAATATAATAGGAAAATTCTCCTTAAAAACTCTGATAGTTTTGTGTTTCTCAATCCATCTTGTTTCGCAGAGCCTGGAAATATTAGGTACCAATTTTCTTCTCAAAACAGATTTTCGAAAAAATTAATAATATCTTTGGTGGTTCCCATAATGTTTCGAATTTCAGGAAGAATGTTGAGATCATTTACTACCAGATTTAATGGGACGAGCAATGAAAGAACAATACTTTTTTAGAATCTCTAGGGGGGGGCAGCTGCCCCTCCCTACCCCCCCCCCCCCTTGGCGACGCCCTTGCTCCAGGAACATGTCCAGCACCTTCGAGGTCTCCGTCTCCAACCACCATCTCGCTGTCCGGCCCATTCGCGCCTCGACATGAGATGTCACCCGACCTATCAACTACCAAGCACGCGCTTGCTGTTCATACAGGTGCAACCCGTTCTCTGGCATTCGAAACCCATCGCATTCCGCTGCCAGAGGTCATCCTCATCGCCTCTCAAGGTTCTTTCCTGCGTCACGTGTGTGCTCCGACTCAAAGGACGCATAGCCGCCATATCCCGTCAACACGTCGTCGATTGATCGCCTGGACCAAGGTCCCTTCTACACCACCACGGTGTAGAAGAAACATCAGGAACCTGTTCATTATTGGGGACATCAACATTAATATACTGGATACTGGAAGGCAACATCCACAAACACAGGAGTACCAATTACTCCTCCTCTCCCACGGGATGTCTGCCGCAATAAGGGAACCAACAAGAGTGGAACACAAAATAAATAAATCAATCTCCTCGCAAACTTGCATTGACGACATAATGACAAAAACAAATAAAAACTACTCCACAATCATGCATCAATCCACCATCACTGATCACTACACTTTAATTCTTAACATTCATGCAAAGAAAAATCGACCATCGACTCTGTTATAAATTGGTAATCAGCCGAAGGACGTCAAGTAAAAACATCTGGATTCAAGGAGGAATTCCTTTGGTTTTATTCACATGCACATTGTCAGCGCCCTTGAGGTGATTTTTCACGAAAACGGCGCTTTATAAATCAGCCAAATATTATTGTTACAATTTGTCCCGACCCGACAAAACACTAAATTTGGTCACTTTGACCACTTGCTAGACAATTCTAGCTGTTTACAGGAGATCCACGAATTAAGAGAGCTTTAAACTAGAAACGCAGACTATTTATAATAATATTTTCCAATACTATCAACATTAAACAACACTCTTGTGTTACCATTGTACATTATACGATATAAAAACAGAAATCTACTTTACCGTCTAACATTTCATTTTAGTTTAGTCTTACGTCGCTAATCTGTAAAATGCAATATCAACTAACAATAGGCTACAAAAATATGCCGCTAGATGGCAGTAGTCTTCACTCTTTAACATACTGCCCGGCGGGGAATGAAAAAAAACAACAAGTTTTTTTGAAATTAAAAATCAAACTACAAATTCCTAAATTTACACACAATATACTAAGAATTTACAAGATGTGTAACTATCTACATTTAACGGGTTCGGGAACCTAACCAACAATTAAAATAAACCTAAAAAAAAAAAAAAAAATTATAAATTTCAAAAAATCATGCAAAAAATTAAATTAAAAAATAATAAAATCACAACATTAATAATAATTTTGTAAAAATTGACAAATCAATAATGTCTCATTGTCTCTATGGAGAATTTTCACTTTAATTATATTTTTTAACCAACACCAATTCACAAATAGCAATAAATTGTTAGTTCGCTGTTGACTGATTATCAGTTCATTAACTTTCACTGGCATGGCACTGCCAAAAAAAAACAGAATGAACACTTCACCGGATAGACTACTCGGCCATCTTGTCCAGGGTGGTCATCGTTTTAGAAAAGTACATCAGAATGTACTTCTGCATGTCATCATTTGGGTAGATCATCATAAATTAAGGGGCGGCCGTGCCCTGGTAAGCAGATCGTACCATTAGATCTGAAGCGAGGATGATCATCTCGCGGTTGTTGACTTGAAGCCCCAGTGGCTTCAGGCTGGATACAGTGGTGTCAACAACACCAATACCGATGCTCCATAATTATTGATGTGGTTTGGTTGCATTGGTTCAGCCCTAATTGCAGTTAGGCTGTGACCTTGGGAAGGTCAGTGGTTTGCCGGGTCGGGAAATTTGGATCCAAGTTTGATTCTATTGGCATCAAACATATTTTTGTGATGGGTCTCACAAAAGTGCCTTGTGCTGTTTTGAGGGTAACTACCCTCACTACTCCATCCGGGCCTGGATGAGTAGTTAATATGCGCGCCATCTTCCATAATGCAGGAGGCAGATTGTCTTCCGTCAGGATTACCAGATCGTCCTTCTTTATGGCCTTTTGGTTGTTGGCCTGCCATTTGGTCCGTTTTTGCAGCTCAGCAAGGTAATCTCGTTTCCATCTGAACCAGAAATTTTGAATTAGAGCGTTTAATTTTTGATATTTGCTTAGTCTGTTCTCCGGGAGCTCGCGGACATCCAACTCGGGAATAACCGAAGCATCCCTGCCCATGAGGAAATGGTTGGGAGTTAGAGGGAGAAGGTCATCTACATCATCAGACAGGGAAGTTAAGGGACGGGAGTTCAAACAAGCCTCTATCTGACAAAGCAAAGTATACAATAATTCAAACTGCAATGGGTTATTTTTAGTAATTCGATATAAATGAAACTTGGTGGACTTGACGGCAGCCTCCCACAGCCCCCCGTGGTTCGGCGCCCTAGGCGGTATGAAACTCCAAGATATTCCCTTATCAGCTAAAAACCTATGGATTTTGTCATTGTTCAATCTTAGACTGGCATATAGTTCTTTGAGCTTATTGGAAGCTCCTCTGAAAGTGGTTGCATTGTCAGAAAATATTTTTTCCGGTTGACCCCTACGGGCAATGAACCTCTTTAAACAATTTAAAAAAGCATCGCTTGACAAATCTGTTACGAGTTCCAAATGAACCGCTTTGGTAGAAAAACAAACAAATATGCAAAGATACGATTTAATGAGCGGAGATTTTCTCAGCGCTCCAGCCTTCGTGTCTATCCGTCCGGCATAGTCGACGTCCATGACAGAGAACGGTCGACTGGGAGTGATTCTCTCAACTGGAAGGTTTCCCAGGATCTGCCGGCAAACCTGAAGTCGGTATCTAAAACATACAACACACTTATGTAGGATACGCTTAACAGTGTTTCTCCCAAATACCGGCCAATATAAATAAGTAGCTAATTTTAATCTTCCACTTTCACAAATTAAAACTTCCATTAAACAGAGATTGAGAGCTTTCAATCTACTGCCATACGTTTTATCCTTAGGGTTACGACAATTATTTATAAATCTTAACGCTTGAGCGATTACTCTTTTCAATTTGGTTAGCGATAAGAATTTTTTGAAAATATCCCATTCTTGAGTATCAATTACCAGTAGTACATTTTTACTTTTTATTTCCGGGCGATCCAAACATGACATCTTGGATACTGGCCAAGTGCTGACATCTTCCGTCAACCAGCTTGGCCCCTTCCACCATATTGAAGCGCTGACTAACCTTTCAGCTGTGGTACCTCGGAACAGTATATCCGCTGCATTTACTGACGATAATACGTGCCGCCACTGCGTTGGATCAAAGGTGGAAGCTATGCACAATAAAATTTGACGCTTGCTCTCCGTTTTACCTGACGGCTTTGTAATTTCATATGACAGGTAATCTAATTCATTATTCCAAATTAATCCAAGTATTTTTTCATTCTTGGAATTGTCAGTGATCATTTTTTCACAATTGCCCTGTTTGGCAATTTCACCTTGGCTCCGCCCAGATGACAATTCCAAAACATTTGATCTCCACTTCCTCAGGGTCATCCCTGCGGACAGCAAGATATCACTTATTTGTTTCTTCAACTTGAAACAAACTTCCAAGTCATCCCCTCCAGTCAAGAGATCGTCCATATAAAAATCATTTTCTATGACTTGACTTGCTACTGGGAAATTAACTTGATTATCCATACCGATTTGTCGAAGACATCTCGTTGCTAGGAAGGAGGAAGGTCCCAGCCCATATGTAACGGTCTTCAATTTGTAATGTCGGAGTTCCTCTTCTTGTGATTCGCGCCATACAATCTTCTGAAGGCTGCGATCCTCTGCGCATACGTTGATTTGACGGTACATTTTTTCGATGTCCGCAGTCATGACGTATCGATGTATTCTGAAACGTAATAAATGGCTGTATAAGTCCTTTTGAATGACAGCTCCCACCATCAGAGCATCGTTCAGGGATATTCCGGTCGACGTCTTTGCCGAACCATCAAACACTACACGCACCTTCGTCGTGGTGCTAGCTTCTTTAATGACCGCGTGATGCGGCAAAAAATAGGATTGCTCATCCCCTCTCCATTTATCACATAACTCCATATGACCTAGTTGTTCATATTCCTGCATAAATTGTACATATTGCAATTTCAATTCAGGATTTATTAAAAATTTCTTCTCTAAATTCTTAAATCTTTTTTCCGCTGTGTTTAACGAGTCACCAAGTTGACTCACACACGGGCGGCGCGGCAGGCTCACAACGTATCTACCATCGCTCTCTCTAGAGTGCGTGGCGACGAAATCCACTTCACACGCCTTTTCCTCGTGATTTTGAAATCTCGCAGGATTCACCTCCTCCATTTTCCAAAATTTTTCTATTTGATTAGATAATGTGTTTATTAATAAACTACAAAATTGCGGTACTGGCCTTTTTTTCTGATGAATGTTGATCGGGCCGGATATAACCCAGCCTAATTCAGTCCTCTGAAGAGTAGATCCGGTATCCAATCTCAGCCGATCATCTTGTAGTATATCCCAAAAGCTCTCAGCGCCTAACAGGATATCAATAGGCGCCGCTACGTTGAAATTTGGGTCCGCCATTTGTAATCCCGGCGGCAGCTTAAAATCTTTTCTGGCCACTGTTGCTTGGGGTAGGTTTGTGGTTATTTCCTGCAATATTAGACAAGTGATATTTTGATTATAATTTGTCCTCAGAGATTTCATTTTTATCGCAACACGCTTCTTTATATGGGTAACATTGTTGTGTATACCTAACACAGGCTTGTTTATATTTTCGCATCTCAAATTTAACTTCATTGCGAACCTTTCGCACATAAAATTGGCTTGAGCTCCAGAATCAATTAGGACTCTTGCCTCATGCACTTTATTATTGTGACCTACCACCCCAATGATAGCAGTCGACAATAAAATTGTTTTTTCAGCCTTCGCTAAGGCTGAATGGTTTGATACTGAAACTCGTTCAGCATCCATTTGGCAGTCACCTCCGGGGTGATCTTCACCTTTATTCATGGAGTCATCGCTCGGATGCATCTCCCTGTGCAATAACGTATTGTGGCTCTCGCTATCACAATGCTTGCATTTTAAATTAATTTTGCAATATGGGGCCGTATGTCCTAACCTCAAACATTTGAAGCAGGCACGGTACCTCTTTATTGCGTTGGCTCTTTCTCCTGAATTTAATTTTAAAAAATTTTTACAAAAATATATTTTATGCCCTTTGTCATTACAACAAATACAATTATTGTGGGTAGCAGCTAAAAATACCGATTCCTTTTTGGGATTATTGTTGCAACCACTTGCTTTCGGGTAGGTAGGATTTTTTTTCGAATCTGAATTTAACATTAATTCCAAAACTTGCGCACGCGAGGTCAAACATTTAAGAAATTCGTGTAATGTAGGTAGCTCATCCTGCAATGGGGTTTGTTCCCAATGCTTTCTAGAACTTGCATCCAATTTATTAGAAATTACGTATATAATTAAAGCATCCCATTGTTCGATTTTCAAGCCTAAATTTTGCAACGCTTTGAGATTTACATTGGTTTCATCAATCAGATAACGCATGGCTACTGGATCCTCATGTTTCATCTCTTTAAGTTGAAACAGAGCTTGGATGTGTCTTTGTACGGTAGTTCGCAAATTTGCAAACCTCTGCTGCAACAATTCAAAAGCCGATATATAATTCAGGTCTGACACCTCGAAATTGGCGATTATCTTTGCTGCATTCCCCTTTAAACAGGATTGCAGATAATAAAACTTCTGTACATTGCTTAAGGCAGTATTGTTATGAACTAGTGTCTTAAATGTTTCTAGAAAATTAAGCCAATTTTTAGGATCTCCGTTGAATTCTCGTAACTGAAGGTTGGGTAACTTGATTTCCAATTTGGGAGTCTCTACAGACTGAATTGCTCCTTTAGCAGTCGCCAAGATTGAATAATATTGATTTTCAAAATTCTCCCTTTGCAAATTATTATCAATTTCGTTGGAATCCGGAAGACTTTCGATTTGTTCTTGAATCTCTTCGAAATAATCAATTATTTTTTCAATTCTCGCATAGCGAATTTTAATTTCGTTAACTGATAATGCGTTTAATGAATCCGCAAATCTCGTGAGTTTACCTTTCAACACTCCTCGTTTGTTAATCAACGATTTTAAATTATCCATTTTTAATTTGACAATAATTCAACACAAAAAAATGCTAAAAATGTTCCTTCAAAAATAATTTCTGTGCAATAATCGCGTAGAAAACAGTAATAACCAATTCAAGCTATAAACAATGACAGAATCTTACAATAATCATCTTCTAAAACAATTAACCTAAAATAATTAGCATGACTTGCATTTTACACTGCGGGTAGTTAGTTTTTTGTTTTTAAATAAGTACATCGACACACAAAAAATAGCACTTGTTTGAACAGGATTAGAAGGAATAATGGGCGGGATACTTATATTTGATGTCATTCCTTGCTCTTCATGTTTTCATCCTTCAGACGTTTTGGATAGCTTGCTGGTTCATTTAATTATTTCCTTTGATGCCTTCCATCCGTTCGTAAGGTATCTGCGGCTGGAAGGACCTTGCTTTCATCCGCTCGTAAGGACCATTCGCCCAGAAGGACCATTATGTTATAAATTGGTAATCAGCCGAAGGACGTCAAGTAAAAACATCTGGATTCAAGGAGGAATTTCTTTGGTTTTATTCACATGCACATTGTTACAATTTGTCCCGACCCGACAAAACACTAAATTTGGTCACTTTGACCACTTGCTAGACAATGCTAGCTGTTTAGAGGAGATCCACGAATTAAGAGAGCTTTAAACTAGAAACGCAGACTATTTATAATAATATTTTCCAATACTATCAACATTAAACAACACTCTTATGTCACCATTGTACATTATACGATATAAAAACAGAAATCTACTTTACCGTCTAACATTTCATTTTAGTTTAGTCTTACGTCGCTAATCGGTAAAATGCAAAATCAACTAACAATAGGCTACAAAAATATGCCGCTAGATGGCAGTAGTCTTCACTCTTTAACAGACTCAAAATTTAACGTGGAATAGACATGTTATAGACTACATATAACTAAAAAATCACTACAAATTGAAACCTGGGAGTCAATATATAAAGCTGAAGACCTAGAAGTTGCTTGGAAAATATTTATTGAACACTTGCAATTAAAAATACAAAACCACACTTCAATAAAAACTTACACGTATTCACACAATAAAATTATCAAAACAGATTGGATCACACCTGGCCTACTTAAATGTAAAAGAAAAAGAGACAAGATCCATCAGCAAGTAAAAAACAATCCTTATGACCTTTCACTAAAACTGTTTAACAAAAACTATAGAAACATCTGCTCCAATCTTACTAAATCGGCAAACAAAATTACTATAGATCTAAAATAGATAAATCCAGTAATAATACAAAACTTATCTGGCAAATAATTAAAGAAATCACCTACACAGATCAAAACAAAACAAACCCATTGGAAGAAATCAACACAGATAACGGTACACTCTCGCTCAACAAAAACGTACATAAACTTATTAACTACACCAACAACTTTTTTGCTAACATAGGCTCGAATTTAGCCAACAAAATACCCAAACCTCAACACTTTAACCCAAACATAAACAAACATCCAAATCCACAAAAGATTAAATTTGCTCTAAAACAAATCACTAAACAAGAACTAACTCTAATGTTATCTAAATTCAAACCAACATTTCCATCTCAACTCAAAATAGGGACTATTACACCAATCTTTAAATCAGGAAATCGTAAAGATATCAATAACTACAGACCAATCACAATTCTAAATACATTATCTAAAATCTTAGAAATAACAGTTAAAACTCAACTCGTCGACTACCTAGAATCAAATAAACTATTATCACCAAAACAATTTGGTTTCAGAAAAAATCTAGGAACATCCAACGTTATAGCCTTAGTAATTGAATATATTAAAAATTCTCTAGACTCACAAAAAATGCATTGGCATATTTCTCAACCTTTCTAAAGCCTTCGACACAATAAATCACTCACATCTTTTTGAAAAACTAGAAAACATAGGGATTACTGATAATGAACTGATATTTTTTAAAAGTTACATGGGAAATAGAAAGCAAACTGTGAAACTTAACAACATAACCAGTGAGTGTATTGATGTCAAATTCGGGGTGCCCCAAGGAAGTATTCTGGGTCTAATACTTTTCCTTATTTACATTAATGACCTATGCCACATAGAATGTGAAGGAGAAATCATCAGTTTTGCGGATGATACTGTTCTCCTAATAAATGGGAATAATTGGACAGAAATATTTAAGAAACCAGAAGACACACTTAATAGGATTAAAAATGGCTAGACTACTATTCACTTATACTTAATGCTAATAAAACCAAATTCATCACTTTCAAAATAAAAAAATAAGATAAAATCTGAAGAAAACCTGAACTTGAAAATCCATAGCCCGCATCACATGAGAATTGTAATTGTCCCTTATTAGAAAACGTTGACCATATAACGTATCTGGGTCTAAAAATTGACCAAAACTTAAAATGGACCGAACGCATTCCATATTTAAATAATAAAATTAAAAAAACTAAGTTATTTTTTCAAAACTATCAGGTATGTCCTCATTAAAAAAGACAATTAAGATTTACATGGCTCTCTGCCAATCACTGTTAGAATACGGTATTATCGGATGGAGCAGTACAAATAAAAAGATACTAAATCCACTAATTAAAACTCAAAAAGCCATAATGAAAATTATACTGAAAGTTCCTGTAAGAACTAGCACTGACGAAATCTTCAACAATCTTAACATCATGTCAATTAAACAACTATATTCTAAAACTATACTCATTTACATTCATAAGTACAAAACCCAAGAAATAACAACTAATACGTACATTAGAAACACTAGATCTCATGGTCAAAAATTTATCCAACAAGTAACAACTAACACAACATTTTGGCAAAAAAGCTTCTTATATTATGTCATTAAACTTTACAATAAAATACCACTCTCAATCAAAAACCTCAACATTATAACATTTAAATTTCAAATAAAAAGCTGGATACTAAATATAGGGAGATCAGAAATAGAAAATATTCTGATATCAAATACAGACTAAAACCAAATCTAGTAAACTGAATTATAAAAAAAACACTATCTTATTTACTTTATAATTATTTATTAAAAAAAATGCTACATGATATATGTTATATCTAATTCATATTAATTTCTTATAATTAAGTTATAATATGTAAATGAAAGTAAATGTAAATCTCAGCGCGGGAGATCCCAGTGAGGATATCATTATCTCTACTGTTACTAAGAAATGAAGACAATAAATCATTATTATTATCATTATCATTGACTGGACTATGGGTTTTCTCTAATTTATACAAATGGATCCAAATCTTATCTCAAAGATTGTGGCGTGTCGGTATATATTCCTGAATTCAATTTAAATCTGTCTTTGAAATTGCTTAAAGAAATTTCTATATTTACTGCAGAATGCTTAGCTATTGAACAAGCTTAAATTCAAATCCAGTTTCGCAATATTCGTCGAGCCTTACTGACTCTCTCAATCTCTAAATGTATCATCAAAGTTAGAGACAATATCGGTTTGGGTCCCTAGTCATTTAGGAATTGAGGGTAACAAGAAAGCCGATTCTATCGCTAAACTTGGAATAATCTCTGGTTCTATTCCTTTAGATTTTAAAATTCCAATCTTTTACGTCTTCTCTGTTCTTAAATCCAATATGTCTCGTTCCTGGGAAGAAAATTGGTCAGATACGAAAACCCGAACTGGATCTTTCTATGCTGGAATTCAAAATCACATTCCAAGTAAACCTTGGTTCCACGGCAAAAAAATCCAATAGATTTATTTCCTACATTTCGAGAATGAGAATTGGACACTGCTCTATTGCAGCGCATTTGTTTAATATTTGAGTCCTCGACAGTTCACTCTGCCAGAGCGGTGTGGAAGAGGAGACTCTTGACCAAGATGTGCCCAGAAAATTGGTGAAGTCATCACATCCGCGATGGATGGCTTCATCCAATCCACTGTTAAAGAAACTGGTGAGGGCTCAAAGCCGTGGTTCAGTCGACAATGCTCTGAAGCAGTGCGATGAAAAAACGCGGCTTACCGAGCCTACGGAACCATCTCGAACATACAGAAACAGAATAGTATATAACAAAATGGCAAAGGAAAGCAAGAGGATCATAAATAGGTTAAAATTCGAGCACGACCTGCAGATCAGCAGAAAACTGGCTGCCTGCCCTCACGGTAGCAGTGCATTCTGGTCGCTTGCGAGCTCAATAGGTCGCAATTTCTGCAAACCCAGTCTGCCACCTCTTACCAGACCTGACGGCTCTCTAGCAATTACCGCCGCCGAAAAATATAACTTATCAGGCAAAATGTTCGCGGAAAACTCGACCTTCGGAGATCAAGGTACTACCCCGCCGTCGGTTCCTCATTGCGGTTTTCATATGAAAAAGCTGAGGATCCGGCATCAGGATGTATTCCAAGTCTTACGAGGGCTTGGCATTAATAAAGCTAGTGGGCCTGGCGGAATACCAGCCCTGATATTGCAGAGGTGCGCGGCAGAAATAGCTCCAATTTTTACGAAGCTTTTCAAAATGTCATGTTCTTTGTTTCTGTTGCACGTCAATGACCTCTTGTCATGTGCACCGATTCATTGTTATGCGGATGACAGTAGAGTCCATGATAGCTTTTTGTTTGACAATCCCCCAAAGGCCAGACAAATTCCAATAGCTCGGAGGGCTATGAAGCAAAAAATGGACGGTTACCTCGTTTTCTCTTGGGGTAAAAATAACCTCGTCAAATTTTATGTTGTGTAACTCTAAGGAACCGGCTCAGGTACTGGGGCGCCATCGAAACCAGAGTTAAGTTAGCCTCTCAGAAACTGTTCGTACTGTACAGGGCCCGCAGATACTTCAATAGTACACAACTGCTAACCCTGTAAAAATCCCCTGTGCACCCCACGATTGAATTTGGCAGCCTCCTCTGGTCTGAAGCTCCAAAATACCTAAAAAAAACTCTTGACCCTGTGCAGAAACGGGCGGTCCGGTTGATAGATTCTCCCATCTTAACAGACGGATTGCAATCTTTAGAGCATAGGCGTCAGGTAAGTATGCTGTCCTTGTTCTACCGGTATTACAATGGAAAATGCTCCGAGGAACTAGCGTCATTGATCCCCTCGGCACCGGTGCATAGTCGGAAAACACGCCAAACACGCGCCCAACATTTGTACACGGTTGACATTAGTCACATGAGAACGGGTCGTTTCTACGACTCGTTCTTGAGTTCAACAGCTCGGCTGTAGAACGATTTGCCGGCCTCTGTGTTTCCTCCCTCCTACAATATGGGTCTCTTCAATTCGTTAGAGTTGCTCCTTCTATTCGCCACTCCCTCATTCGCTTCTCTAAGCTAGCTATGGACTGGCATATAGATACCGTATGGGATTGGATTGACAGTTCAAAATGTGGAAACTACTCATTACGGACACACTGCGTCGAAGAATAACGCAGACATGTCTACTTGTTCTCACTGTGGAAAACCTGGACTCAATAGCGATTTTTCCCCGGATCCTAATAAGCCACCAGAAATGTGTCACCTGCAAGTTCTGGCCACATACAACACTGGCTTCCCTGACTGTCCTATCCGTCAAGTCGCTGAGATACGTGAATCATCTCAAGTCAATTTTTTAATCTGAACCTAAATCATCATCCCGTTAATACAATTTATTCTTCCTATTATCAAAATATTCCTGTTCTCAATACTAAATAATGGTCTCAATAAAGTTCAGTTCTTGCCTCCGTACAGGTCGCACGTACTTATAGTAAGTCAAATAAGAGTAGAAAATATAAAAACTTGAACTACTAAATTTGTAGACTGGCAACACCAATTTAACTGTCAAATATTTTTTTGAAGTGCAATGACACTGGATGTATAAAACACAGTAAACCACATTTTTTCTTCATGACATAAATTTGATTAAAAGGTGATTTATAAAGCGATTTGCTTTAATTTAATTTAACATAAATTTGAATTTAACAATAGATAGAAAGGAAGAATCACTAATGGTGAGTTTAGTTACACTACTTTTAGATCTGAATGAGTTAAATATATTCAGATCTAAAATTAAAGACATGATCTAAAGCCCAGGCAACGCTAGATACTTTATATAGTGTTAAATAAATGTGAGCAATTTCTAAACTGAGCTTTATATTTTATTAGATTATAGTTATTCTTCATTATGTTAACACAAAATTGCAAAGGTATAATAATAATATACCTATACGCAATTCTAATTTTGAGATCGGCGGGTATCTATACTGCAATGAAAAAATATTTTTTCCACTATTATGCCTTTTTATTTTTTTATAAAAATGTAGGTTACACAGCTTTACTTTAACACCATGAGTTATGTGTTTAGTATTGCCATTTGATCAACAGTGGCGTCCTCATATATTTTCTACTCTTATTTGACAAACTGTAGCTTGCTCTGTAATATAATTACAAAAAAAAAAAAGTTTATTGACGCTGTTTGTATTGTAAAATTGTGTTATTTGGGTTTTCGAACTTATCTCCTTACCATTTTAAAATAATTTGTGCAAAATAGTGTGTTTTTATTAGTTTTTGTATTAATTAATTTAATTTCGCCGTAATACATTTTTTTCTGACATTCTGCTCAATATCAACTATCTGGAATTTGAATTTCGTTCTTTCGTGTCGGGGACTAAAGTCCCTGACAATAAATTGTGTTAAATAAGTAGGTACCATAACAACCAACTGTCAATGGTGTTTGTTATTATTAATTTTAATGTTTTAATTTACTTTTACTGTGAAAACTAGGATTTGTTCTATTAATTTAATTGTGATAATACATAATGGACCGGTGTTAATCCTTGGGATATACTTTTACGATAAAAAACGGAAAATGAAAATAAGAATGAACGGAAAGTGAAAGTAAACGTTAAATGTCAAATGAAAAAACCCATTTCTATGCATTTTACCGTTTACTTTTACAATTAGCATTCTCGGTAAATGAAGAAACCCACCCATAAAAATTTCTATGCATTTGACCGTTTACTTTTACAATTAGCATTGCATTTAGCATTCTCGGTAAATGAAGAAACCCACCATGTGGGTGGGTTTTTTCATTTGCACTCTACTTTAGCTTAGCAGTTTACAGTTCCTTTCGCAGTGCATTTGACATTTACGGCAAAATGGGTTTTTTCACGATGCCAACTGCTTAGGTAAAAGTAAATAGGGATGACAGCATAAAAACTAACCTAATTCCCACATTTTCGTATTGGGAACTGTGTATATATTTTTTTCATTTGGCAATGTCAAACATTGTGTGCGAATTGCTTCATATGTGGTTGCGTTGTTGTTTATTTCACGTTTTAACTAACTAACTAACTAAGCATCACGCCGTTTCCCCGCAGGGGTAGGCAGAGAGGATGGACCACCAAACAACTCGGTCTTGGCACACACTCTTTGCCTCACTCACATTCATATATTCTCTTCTATTATTCTGACTTTTGACATGACCCGACTCAAATATCTAGTTGATCGTGTCCAGCACTCACGTTTGATTTTAAGGATTTTATAATAGCTAATATTTTGGGTTCAGTTGTGGGTTGTAAGTATATTGATTCCGCACTTTCATAATTTAGTGTAATTTTATCATCCAGTTTATGGGTGTGTTTGTTGATTATATTATCAGCCAAAGAAGCGCCAATATTACAAAAATAGTTATTAAAGTATTCGCATATCTTGATGTCTTCTGTGATGATTTCATTACCGTTCTTTAATTTTGTACATGGTTTACTTTTCGTGTTTGTTTGGTTCTTGATGATGCTGTTTATTACGTTCCAAGTCTTTTTGGTATTATTTTCACATTTTTTAAATAGGCTGCTGTAGTATTGTTTTTTTAAGTTTCGTTTTTTTATAGTTATGTCGTTACGTATTTTAGTAAATTCTGTTTTTTAGTAATAGGTTACAGGGTTGTTCTTTAATTTTTAGGTGCAGTTTATTTCTTTTTTTAATCATTTTTAATAAGTCCTTTGTTAGCCAATCAGGAAGACAGGTTTTATTTGTTTTTATTGTGATTGAACTGTTGCAATTAATTTTGTTTATCAGATAGTTTACAAAGTTATTGTAGTTCAGTTCCGAGTCCTCATTATTGTTTATAGAAAAGGGGTTTTGTCGGATATCCTCCTCTAGTTTAACATAATCAATTTTTGTGTATTTGTAAGAGGATTTTTGCGAGTTTTTTTTAGTGTACGTATGAAGTATGTCAAGAATCAGTAGGTTGTGATCAGATATTGAGGTGTCACAGTTTGTTATAGTATACGAAAGGTTTACGTCTGAGATGATGTGATCAATAATGGTGTTGGTGTTTTCTGTAATACGTGTTGCATGTAATTTGTTTATTTTGTTCATTATAGTGAAATCGTTTGACTTGATGATTTCTGTGTATTTACAAGTATGTGAGTTTGTGGAATCAAGTAAGTTGATATTGAAATCCCCCAGTATTATGGACCTTTTGTGAGTTTTCAGTTGTATGTTTAACTTATCTAGAAAATCTTGAAAATTTGTGTTCGGTTTTTTATATATCACTCCGATGTTTAAGCTAAGTTTGTTTAAGTGTATCCAAAGGAAGTTGTTATCTGGATCTACTATATTATCGATTAAGTTATATTCTAAGTTTTCTTGAATAAATATGGATACTCCACCACCGATGCCCTCAGGTCGGCAGGATGCTTCGTGTTTATAGCCTTCAATATTGATGAATGGTATATCCGTTTCTTTGAGCCAAGTTTCTGACATAAGTATGATGTTGATCTTATAGTCAATTGATTTTAATAAGCACAGGATCTCGTCGACTTTTCCTTTCAGGCTTCTAATATTTAGGTACAGGAATGAAATTGAAGTTTGATTTTTTTTGTCCCCAACTGTTTGTAGAGAGTTACGTCATCTATCCGTTTATATTATTTTTTTGATTTTAAACAGCATGTTTTAATATGACTGGTGTGTTGTTCTTCTTTATTGTTATAAGATGTAATTTCGTCCGCTAAATTGGTGATTTTTCCGGCAACATCGGGATCCAGTTTTTTGGAGTTTGCGTATAAGTGGTATTGTAAGTAGATTTCGGTTCATAAGTGTTTATTTCCTGCTCGATATTGTAGCATCTTTTCCGATGGTTATGTTTAATTATATCAATTATGTTTGTTCTTACCACACTTATCGACTTCGATATATCGTATTCATTCATTTGGTCGTAGAAAATTGGCCCGATGAATCGACAATGATTTTTGAATACAGAGGTGTGAGATCTTATTTCATGGTTGAGTTTTGATACATTCAGGTAATTATTTTTAGGTACCGAGTGCACAATTACATTGGTATTTTGAAGATTATTAATAATGGAGTATAAGTGACTGATTATATTTTGTGGCGATTTTTCATTTGTCCCAGTAAAAATAATTACAAAATCTTCTTTTGTAAGGGTTTCACACGACTGTAAGATAGTTTTACTTAATTTATCTACAGTGGCACCGGGATAAATGTAACTTTGGCATTCTATTTTGTTTAAGTTTTTCTCAATACTTCGTCTCATTTGCCTTCCACCCTCATCTCCAAAAATGAGTACTTTGGATTTTTTTTCTTGCGGCGGTATTGCGAAATCCACCGATTGATGCAATATTTTTATGTTTTTTTCCACTATGGGAAGCTAATTTGTTTCGCATCTAAGGGTCAGGAGCGGTTGATTACTGTTTGATGGTGTAATGTTTGTTAAAGAATTCTCCACTTTTTTTGTTACATGCTTTATTTTACTTATGTTTTTTCTATGTTTGTAATTTGAATTTTAATTTCTTGTTGAAAATTTTCGAATAATGAATATATCTTTTGAGACATCTCTTGGAAACTTTTGAAGTTTTTATTTAATTGATTAATTATTGAATTCAGTTTATCATTATCGCCTGGTGGTTCATTCTGTTGCAGGGCTTCGTTCACAGATGTCTCTGTTAGGTCCTTTTCATTGTGTTGTGGAGTTTTGTTCAAAGATGTCTCTATCATTGTTTGTTGAGAAGTTTTGTTAGTTTCTTTGCAAGATGGGCACTTGAAACTTTGTTTATAGTTTTTATTCATCTTGCGAAAATTGATTTCGGTTATATGACAACATATGAAATGAAAATTATGCTTACATGTCATGCAGGATAAATTTTCGTTGTCATATATTTGGGTCTTGCACGATTTGCATTCCATCACTGTAGATGATTTTCACAGTATTTATGAATAGTTATTTATGTAAATATATTTATAAGTGATGGCAAAGGATTAGATGGTTTGATTCCTTTTTACTGTACAAGGCAGAAGGTTCTAGTGTTTATTTGTTTAAAGCAAAAACAATAGTACCGTTTGACGTTTGACATACGTTTTTCAAGTTCACTTTCTCTAGCGATGATTTAGACACCGTTGACGTACGTATTTCAGTTCACAAAACTAAAAACGATATATTGTATTACTCTAGCAACTTTGTTTAATCTCGGAAGTAAGATCGCGTAATTATTTAATTATCAATCGCGTTCGAGCCTACAACGTGTGCGCAGGTTGGTACTTGAGTTGGTACGCATGGTTCTGATTCACTTGATCGTGCCATGTCCTCCTCGAGCGCCCCCGACTTCTTCTACCATTCACATTCGTGTCGTATACTCTTCTTACACTACTTTCTTCGTTCATTCGCTCTACATGCCCAAACCATCTGAGGGTCCCTTTCTTAATCTTACGCATTATGCTTACATCAGCCTTACATTCTTTGCGGCTATCCACATTTCTCACACGATCGTTCATTGTTTTACCACACATACGTCTCAGGGATCACGTTTTAAATTGTAAACAATTATAAGCAATGAGTAATTCTTTCGAATATCATATCATATCTGCAATTAATGTAGTCAAAAGTCGAGCAGTTTCTTTATTAACGCGAAATCGGCATACGAAATCTAGGTTTTCCATTAGATAGAAATTCCTGCGTATATTATGTCGCTTTATACATCGTGTCATTTTTTTATTTTTTTTTATTAGTTTTTATATACATATACTATACATGTTATATAATCATGAGTATTACATTTTCAGGTTACAATAGGATTAAACTCAAATCATTAAATTCTAACATGCAACATTGATTAGAAACAGTATAAACATATATATGTTTATAATATATAACCTTTACGAGAGTGTAACTACTCGTGTGTAAAGGGAAGAGAAAATATATGTATTTTTTTTTTTAAATTAAAATATTAAAATTAAAAATTATAACACATACATTATATATACTGTTACGTTACGAAGTGACAATGTTTTCCCCAGTTCACTGCTTTCCCCATTTTACGCCAGAATAGTTCGTAGTACCTAAATTCCCCGCACCGCGCTGAGTTCGACACGGGCAAGCCCCGTGCCGGCCAGCGCCCGCACTCATTTATCCGCTTGCCTCGGGCGTGACAACAGTGTCCCAAGTGATTGCGCCAAGGCGCTCTCCGAGAACCTAAACTCGTGATGTTTCTATAATGTGAATTGTCCACGAAAAGGCTCCCGCTCACCAGTAGCCTGTCTGCTGACTACCGCATTTCCTGCTGCTGTGAGTAATATGAACCCTTGCCCTCTTTTGTGTGCTACGTCCCGCCCTTAAATTCGCTAACACATGTGGAGAGTTGAGAGGGGAGTTCCCCCGTCATGATAGAATTCTAGTCCTAGCAAATACCCATGTGTAGCATGCCGAGGCTGGCAATTGTAAAACCCTGTCTCCTTCTAAATGAATAAACCGTTTACGTGCAAAACTGTATTCTGATTGAGGAAGGAGACCTGGAGATTGTGAGGAAAGGAGGAGGAGGTATTCACAAGCGAACCACAAGCACTCGCCTTGGTTTTGAGACAACCTTGCTTGCGCCGGCTTTCCTGAGCTAGTTTTGTTGGCCTATTAATTGCGTGTCCTTTCCAGGCTTGGTTTAGCAAATGGCCGTAAGTAAGCGGCAATGCTAACACTGGCTTCAACGTGGGGTCTCATTTTTTTTTTCCTCCCTCTTCACGGTCCCACAGTCTCGTTCTTCAATTAGCAATTGTTTAAACTTTATAATGTATAATGTTTTGTCTTGTTATTCCCAATTTGTCTAGCATTTCCAACAAGAACCCCGGCGCGAACGTAACTTCGAATCGCAATTTAAATTATCACGGGCACGATCCCTTCATTTTTGAGTCGTCACTCGACAAAACATTATCACCGGTATTCCTACGTAAAGTGCTCAACCAAGAAAGTTGTCGCCGTGAATAATATAGTGTTTACAAGTGTCGACCGACTAAATTTGCTAGTTTCAAATACAAGTTAATAGTGGAAATGAACACAAATATTTAAAACAAAGTTATTCAACAATTAAAATCGTGTATATGATAAACCAATTACCCGCTTCGTTTCCCGAAAGTTAATAATCCTATTATTTATAATACACCTATTTCACAAAGTACTGGTCTGTATTTATATCGACATATTTTGCAGCCTAGGGGAACAAGTGGATTAAATTCTTTCTGTCATTTGACAATTGGGAATTTTTTTTACTTCTGCCGTCCGTTTCTTCTTCTTTTTTTCTTTTCCTTCTTTTATAAAGAAACATACGACATAATTCGAAAAATGCCTAGTTCGCGTTGACGTTGATTCCTCGAAAGCTAACATTACAACCGTATACATACTATCTGTATATAATCCTTGTTATGACGAAAGGAAGTTTGCGTGTAAATACCAATAATTGGTGATGCTCAAATCAGGCTACAGTCTAGCCACGTAAATAAAAAACTATTCCCCAAGACATTGTTGAATTTTCAAACAAATACTTCCACGAAAACTTGTATAAAAGAAAAATATTTCTTTCTTTTTCTGAAGAATCCCCCTTTGGAAAGCTAATGGAAATATTCTAAAAACATGTTCGTTTAAGGCGAACCTCATTCCGTTTTTTTTTATTTCCGGACTTTTGCAAATTTGCAAACCTTTTTTAAAAACATCGGAATAAATTCTAAAAACGTGTTCCATTAAGGTGAATCCTGGCCCGTGAAATTTTCATATCCGGACTTTGAAAATTTTCAACAAATTTCCAAAACATCTGGATTTTTTCACAAAATCACGTTTTTTGAGGCAAACCGCTGCCCAATTTTTTTTCGTTTGGACTTTGAAAATTTTCAACAAATTTCCAAAACATCTGGATTTTTTCACAAAATCACGTTGTTTGAGGCAAACCGCTGCCCAAATTTTCAAATAATCCAAACACTCATAAAAATGCGTTTTTTCGAAAAAAAAAAAAAAACTTTTTGTAAAAAATACGTCCCCAGTGGACAATCTCTGCCCAATTTCTTTCCAATTGCGAGTCTAGTTCTCACTTTTTCCAACATAAGGTCACTCTGACATGATCCTATACACCATGGAAGTTCCTCAAGTCACGCTGGGTATAATCCCGCACATTTTTACTTCAAGAAAGGAAGAACTACTACAGGCCCTGAGAAATAGAAAGATTTCTCCTAGGAATAAATCCAAAAAATGCCTTACTCTATATGCTTCTTTCTACAACAAAAAATACATCAGGAGGTTGCAATTTCAACCGGAAGTCACCTCGGAAATCATCCCTACCTCCCTCATAGTCTCCGAAGCAAAACCCTTGGTGGTGCAAGCCCAGGAACCTACAAAAATATACGATCTGACATCTCTGGTAAACACATCGGAAATTACCATGTGAAAGACATTGTCAAAATTGGGAATACGGAATCAGTAAATTCCATCACATCAAGTACTCAGGCGTTATCAAATTGGCAAAACATGCATCTTGTTAACCCTGATCATTATTACGCCCCGACCTCTCTTGGCCAGTCGTCAATCAGTGCGATGCGGTCTCTTTAGAAGTCTTATAATTCTTGTCATAAATGACGTGAGTTACTTGTAAATATTAAATGTAAATAATCACCCGTATGGGCATTCGTAAGGTAATCCTTACACCCGAAGGCACATTAATGTCAACGGTAGCCTAACTCCTGTACATTCTTTTTCTTTTTGCATAATTTATATGTTCTTGTACATCCTGCGTGCCTTGCCTGCTGTACCACAAGAGTACCTCTTGGGGCACCGTTTTCATACTTGTATGCATCCTCTTCCTGAAATTGATCACTTCGGGAAAGGGCCTCCTTTTCCTCCTACCGACAACGGTTCCGGAAAACTCTTGCTCCGAGACGTCGCTTTCCTTTTCACAATTCTTGCAGCATCCGCGCGTTTTTTTTCTCACCTCATCGTCTCATCTTGTCATATCACCACTTTTTTAATTGTTTTGTGTCGGGTTTTTGTCGTACCAGTACGTCCCTACCCTAATGTTGTAAATATAAAATCATAAGTGCAAGTCTGTATAATAACCATTGGTTTCAGACCATTGCCGCAGCTCGCTACTATGGTCACAGCACCATATTGTAAGAATGTCTCGACGATTTCTGTTATAATAGGAAATCCTCCCGTTTTTTCTTTCTTTTTTTCTTTTTTTCCTCCTCACCCCATCCTAAACATTCATAGTAATGTTGTATATTGGGGATCGTTTCGAATACACCAAATGAACACACCTATCAGGTCACATTCGCTGGATTCGAAACAATTCAAGAGCAACCTTGTTGCTACTTGTGGTTTTTCTTCTTCTTTCCAAAAATTAGAATGGCGCTCAACCCAATTGTTCTATTTTTTTTTCCAGAATCGTATTTTGTCGGATTCTGAGAATTTTTTTTTTTTTTTTGTTATAAAAGTGACAATACGTTTCGTCCCTTCATTAACATTGTTCTTTGTACATATACAACTTCATTATGAGGTACAATATTTTATCATGACATCAGTTTCTTTTGTCCTTTATTGTACCATTATTCTTGTTTGAAGTTTAAAATCTTGGCCAGATCTTCAATAAAATTTGTGTTTATCGCCTTTTGGCAAGTCTTGTAACGTATGCTAATATGAATTTATTAAGCTACAGCAGTGCCGTATTAATTACATCATTGCAACCCGCCGTCTGTATTGAATGGGGACCCACATTTTTTAACGTAAACTTTTGTAACATTATAGGTGCGAGCCTTACAATATCTACTATTATAGTTGTGAACCTTACAATATCCACTGCTATAGATGCGAATCTCATAATATCGTTGTGTTTTTACACGTCACGGGGAGTCCGTCATAACTACTCATTGTTTGCTCGTCAACACAGGGTTGTTGATCGAGAGGGTGATTTATCTCATTAAATTGTTTTAAATACCTATTGGGTTACTGTCTTTCAATACTGGGCAAAATTTGTTGTAAATCGTTCATTCCTGTCACGTGAGACGTGAAAACGTGACAATATTCACCATGAGTCATGCGAACGAAATAATATCTACCCCCATGTTTGTGTGACCTACCAAGTGTAGATCACACGCCTTTTATTTTCTGTTATCAGAAAATTATTGCTTTTGCAGCAGAGTACTCATTAACATGCCCGTGGACTTCCTGTCACAGGAACCCAGGAACCCCATCGTGTCGTGGAGTTAAGTTGATGGACACAAAAACACCTAACTCGTTGTCTGGGAGACGAACAAGAAAACCCCCCAGGTTTGTGAGATTTGAGCAAGGGTCTGTCATTTCTCGCAAACAAGTAGGAGAATAAAACGACCCTCTAATCTTCTACCCAATACACGTAGAGGATTAGACTTTTTTATGTCAGTGTAATTCCTTTTGTCCTACACTACCAAATGGTATTGTAATGTGCCAGGATAACTGCTGTAGACCTTGTTTCACCTTCCACTCAGAGGTCGAATTTCGGAAATAGCCGAGTCCTCAGCAGTTTTCTTCGTTCAAATGTTCCCAATTGTCACCCTTTCCCTTCCTCGAAATTATCCGTGAATGGGGATATATGCGTTACGCACTTGGCGTTTCGTTTGTCAAATGGGACAACCTTCATACACGGATCCTTTCAACTTCCTACTCCTTCCCCACTTTTCATAACTTATTTGTACTCAATGTTTTTGTTCTTCGAAAGTAGAAAAAATGCTACCGTATAGACTTGAGCATAGGTCATGGAAGACCAACTTCTTTCGAACGGGGCATTTTGTCATACGTACAAACCCTTACCCACGTGTTCTTGGAAATGTATTTAGTTTAAAAAAAACTAAATGGGTTAAACAGAACCTTCCTTGAATACGTACCTGTAATATGTATAAGTCTGTAGTTGCATTTAGTTAACTCTCTCTCCGTCTCTCTCTCTCTCTACACGTCAAACAAATCCAATCTTTCTCAACATGCACACCTTGTTTCTCTCCAAACCTTTTCATCATTGGTCTACTAGGCAGGTTTTTTTACAAGAATTTTGTTCTAATAATAATTTTTTCGCCGGATTAATAAGAAGACCAGCAGCTCTTCACCCTTTCTACACCTGCGCCTCTCTTCATGCTGCCTTCACCACCGTCACGGAGGTCCCATGCCTTCAAACCCTGCGTACCAAAAGCACCCGACCGCACCTAACTTAACCTATTGTGAGTCGTGCGTGTAGTTGCGAATTGTATCATCACAAAACCATCACTCAAACAAACCCGAGCACGTCAGCTCTAGGTTGGTTCGTGTTCCTGTTGCATCATGCAAATGTTCCTGCGGCATCTTGCAATGTTCCTGTTGCCATTGTACAAATGTCCCTGCGGCATCTTGCAAATGTTCCGGTTGCCATCGTGCAAAGGTCCCTGCGGCATCTTGCAAATATTCCGGTTGCCATCGTGCAAATGTTCCTGCGGCATCTCGCAAATGTTCCTGTTGCCATTGTACAAATGTTCCTGCTGCATCTTGCAAATGTTCCAGCTGCACCTTGCAAATGCTCTGTTGCCATCATGCCAATGCTCCTGTGCCCTTGCGCAAATAACAATACCAACGATTGTTCACACAACAATCCCACTGTATACAAACCAGTGTACCAACCACCATCACAACAACGGCTGTCATGCACACAAACCACCTCCTCTATAAAGGACCAACCACCAATTACAATTCCACTCTCCAGTACCTCAATGATGTCATACTGGCCCACCCACAGGATCCGGAAGCAGCTACCTTTTTTCCTCTGTGACAGGTAGAACCCTCTCCACCACCAAGAAGCCTCATCCTGCGTTCTCTTCTTCGTGTTTTCTTTAAGGCCCTAGTGTTCCTTGAGTGTAATCTCAAACGGGCCAGGTTACTGTGACAAAGTTTCTCTTTTCTTGCTGGAACAAATTAATTGAGAATCTTTTGTAAAATTAATTGAGAGTCTGCATTTGTGTAAGATGTTTTGCTTACGAGGCTTCTTTCGGGTTTAGTTTATTGTAATGGCTGATTGAGTTCTTTAAAGTACGATTGGAAAACATTTTAAACATTTTTGAAAACCTTTTATGCTAACGATTCTGATATTTTTTGTATGCCTCTACTGAAGTATAAAGCTGTACTAATTAAACAATTTAGCAGTACGTTTTTTAACAAGGTCACCATATACAAGTATTTTCTGTTTGCTTCTTCTTCACTGCTTTCAATAAGTTTGTATTAATATATTTTATTTTTCTTTTGGTTTATTTATAATTAATAGGTATTATTTTTCTTATGTATTATTTTTCTTCTGGTAGAATGTATTATTTTTATTTTGGCAATATGTATTATTTTTCTTTTGGTTTATTTACAAGTAAACTTATAATTTTACATTTCTTTCTTTTTTCTATATTGAAAAAAAAACATGTACGTAAAGGACACTTGTGCATAATTATAAATAATTAATAATAACTAAATTAGTAAATAATTAAATTATGCATACATTATAAATAATTAAATATTTTTGCCTGAGCTTTAGTAAATAAGATAAAGTTTTTTGGCGATGATTTGTTGATTTGTGTCCCAAATTGGTCATTTCTAAATTAAACTTACGCCTATCAAAATGTTTGTCATTTGACTGTCCTAGAACGGGAGACCTTCCTAGTTGGACAGTCAAAGCTTCTGTGTACTGATGTATTCTCTATAACAAATAAACGTTTTATTATTATTATTATTAAAAGTAACATTGTTACTTCAGTGTAACGTTCAAACACCCCAGACATCCTACGCAAACCAAGCTACGCAAACATAGCTCACAGACCAATGATACAATTGAGAGTCATATTTTTTCTATCACTGCATAACCCTTGTACCTTTCTTCAGCAGGTCCTTGTTTATATGTATGTATGTCACTGCTCTTTCATGTACATTCATAGATAATTCTTTGTTCACCATGCTCTTTTCTCTTTTGTTTTTGTTTTCTACTATTTTGTAGCTAGCAACTTTTCTCTCTCTCTCTCTCTCCTCTTTCTCTTAAATGTTTTTTTTTTGGCACAAATGCTAGAAGGGTAACAGGATTTCTTAGTCCTACTGCTCCATTACCACGTCGCTTTTTTTGCGGCGAGGGGGGAAGTGTTACGTTACGAAGTGACAATGTTTTCCCCAGTTCACTGCTTTCCCCATTTTACGCCAGAATAGTTCGTAGTACCTAAATTCCCCGCACCGCGCTGAGTTCGACACGGGCAAGCCTCGTGCCGGCCAGCGCCCACACTCATTCATCCGCTTGCCTCGGGCGTGACAACAGTGTCCCAAGTGATTGCGCCAAGGCGCTCTCCGAGAACCTAAACTCGTGATGTTTCTATAATGTGAATTGTCCACGAAAAGGCTCCCGCCCACCAGTAGCCTGTCTGCTGACTACCGCATTTCCTGCTGCTGTGAGTAATATGAACCCTTGCCCTCTTTTGTGTGCTACGTCCCGCCCTTAAATTCGCTAACACGTGTGGAGAGTTGAGAGGGAAGTTCCCCCGTCATGATAGAATTCTAGTCCTAGCAAATACCCATGTGTAGCATACCGAGGCTGGCAATTGTAAAACCCTGTCTCCTTCTAAATGAATAAACCCTTTACGTGCAAAACTGTGTTCTGATTGAGGAAGGAGACCTGGAGATTGTGAGGAAAGGAGGAGGAGGTATTCACAAGCGAACCACAAGCACTCGCCTCGGTTTTGAGAGAACCTTGCTTGCGCCGGCTTTCCTGAGCTAGTTTTGTTGGCCTATTAATTGCGTGTCCTTTCCAGGCTTGGTTTAGCAAATGGCCGTAAGTAAGCGGCAATGCTAACAATACGTATTTACATAAATAAAATGTATAAAAAATTAAATAATATAAAAAAATAAAATACATAAATTAAATTTTTGAATAAGTATTGTTAATTAAAGGTTAATGCGGTTCTAAGTGGCTAAATTATTTAAGATATTATTGTTTAATTTATTTTTTTAAATTTATTGTAGTCAGGTTCTAATCTCAGCTCTATTGCTAGTTGATTAAACCACACCACTCCATTGTACGTGTAGTAGTGTTGTGCAAAACCGGTATGCATTAATGGCGTACACAAGCGACCCACTGTGTTTTGCCTATTGCTCTCAACGCGGATCATGGGGTGGTGCTTCTTGGAATAGTCTTTGTGTATTTCAAGCAGTGTATTTCGTATGTATATATTTTTAGAGGTAGGACTTGAAAGTCTTGAAAAAGTTTAGAGGTTGAATAATCTGATGGTTTCTTAGTAATAATTTTGATTATTAATCTTTGAGTAATTTCCAACGGTAAAATTGAGGTTTTGTAAGCTCCTCCCATGCAACGATACCATATTGTATTATCGAATGGGTTAGAGCATAGTATGTATATATTTTTAAGAATTTTTAAGTTAAGTATATTTCTCAAATTAATAATATGTATATAAGTTTTCTATCTATTTATAGTATTGGTAATTTGAGTCTTCCACTTAAGGTTACTATCTATTATTAGACCCAAATATTTTATTTCTTTTTTATTTGCTATTAATAGAAAGTCACTATTTTGGCATGTTAATATTTTAGTAGTGCATTTTTTTGAATGAATTTTAATATTTAAGGCGTTAGGAGGAGATTTTTTGTTATTTATACTAAAAGGTATATAATAGGTTTTTTCAATGTTTAATGTTATTAAATTTTCGTCAAACCATTCTTTTAAGATATTGATATCATGATTAGCAGTTGTTTCAACTTCATTCAATGAATTTGCTTGGAATATAATTGCAATATCATCTGCATATGAAACAAGTTTTCCTGTTATTGGTAATTCAAAGATATTATTAACATACAAGATGAATAGAAGAGGGCCCAAAATCGTGCCTTGTGGTATTCCAAAGTCGTCGCTTGTACTCGGTTCACTAAGAATGTTTTTATTTTTACATATTGATTTCTAGAGTTCAGGAAACTTTCTATCCATGGGTTAGCGTTATCTATAATTCCGATTTAGTTAAGCTTGTGTAGTAATTTTTTGTGGCTTATGCTATCAAAGGCTTTCCTTAGGTCTATGAAAATTGCATGAGATTTTTTGCCTTTGTCTAGTGCTTGATGTATTTTTGTTGTTAAATCTATAATTACGTCCTGTGTGGTTATTTTTGCGCGAAAACCAAATTGTTAGTCACTCAGTATATTATTAATTCCAATAAAATTTTATATTTGCTTTTTAGCTACCTTTTCAAAAATTTTTGAGATATTTGATAATACTGATATAGGTCGGTAGTTATTAATTTCTTTAGAGTCACCTGATTTATAAATCGGTGTAATAATAGTTTTTTTGTATATTGATGGAAAGATTCCCTTTATAAGACTATTGTTTATAATATATTTAATAGGTTTTTTCAAAAAGTTAAGATGTGTCTTTAGATTTTCAACAGTGATCCCATCGAAACCTGGTGCTGATTCAGTTTTTAGGGTTTTTATTATATCAACAATTTCTTGTTCAGTTACCGCATCGAATTTTTCTATGGTTTTTTTTATGATGTTACATCATTTTCTGCGGTAGATGTGGTATTATCTACGATATTAGTTATTTTGCTTGCGAGATTTTTTCCGACATTAGAAAAAAAATTACTGAAAGCATTTGCACATTGTTTAGGGTTATCCAAAACTTGTACCATATTATGATTAATACGTAGCTTTAAAATGTCACTTGTTTTCCTTTTTTATCAATTATTTCGTTTATTGTTTTCCAAATTTGTTTACTGTTTCCTGAATTCAATACCTTTTGTTGATAAAATGCCTCTTTGGTAGTTTTAATTAGTGCCGTTAGTTTGTTTCTGTATTTTTTAAAGTATGAGATGATTGGATTATTTAGTGGATAATTTTTAGTTAGTTTAAATAATTTTTCTTTTTCTCGTATAGAAACTACGAGGCCATGAGTGATCCATGGTTTAATTTTATGAAATTTATTTTTATATGTTTTGTTCGGTATTTCATAGCTTGAACCTTTTATATGTTTTTGAAAGGTGTCATGAAATTGTGATGCACTTATATTCACATCTTCTAAGTAAGTAAGTACAGATTCCCACGATTCGTGAGACAGTTTTTCATATAGTTCTTGTTGATTTATTTTTATTTTTGGAATGGCAGAGTCATTACTATTTTTATTTATTTTTTGTTTTTCTATATTGAGGTTTAGTATTCATGTATGATGGTCCGTTATGTTGTTTTTCCATATTATTGTTTGGAGATTATCAGTGTAGTTGGAATTACACCATATATGATCAATACACGATGGCATTTGATTGTTAAATTCTCTGGTATACTTATTTATACACGGTTTAAAGTTTAAAGCGGTCATCATGTTGATATAATTGTCTTTTTCAATAGTATGGTTATTTTTAGCAATATTTATATTAATATAACCAATTAGAAAAATGTTTGCACATTTATTGTTTAGGATAATATCATTCAGTTGGGTTATAAAAGTTGGTATTACGGCTAAGCGTGTCCTGTAGACTGTCATTATTTGTATATGCAGTTTATAATTAATATTAAATTTTATAATAATACAGTTTGCATTGGTCATATTTATTTCAGCAAAGCATACGTCCTTATATTGCTTTAGGGTGGGTTTCTTCATTTACCGAGAATGCTAATTGTAAAAGTAAACGGTTAAATGCATAGAATTTTTTATGGGTGGGTTTCTTCATTTACCGAAAATGCTAAATGCAATACTAATTGTAAAAGTAAACGGTAAAATGCATAGAAATGGATTTTTTCATTTGACATTTACCGTTTACTTTCACCTTACATTTTACAGGCCCACAATGGTGCTGCAAATGCTAAAAGTAAAGGTAACAAAAATGGCGGCCGTTGTCTAAATGTCACTTTGGTGACAGTTCAGAGATTTTCTTGCTATCTATTTTACGGTATTTGCTAATATTTTATCATTATGTTCGCAACAAGTGACAGTTTGTCAAGTTCTGACGATGAACTAATAATTAATTAATGTCACTTTGGTAACAGTTCAGAGATTTTCTTGCTATCTATTTTACGGTATTTGCTAATATTTTATGTATCATTATGTTCGCAACAAGTGACAGTTCGTCAAGTTCTGACGATAAACTAATAATTAATTATATGAATTATAAGATTAATAATTAATTATAAGAGTGGTATTGTAATATACACTATGGTGGGTTTTTTCATTAACGTGGTGACTACTCTCAATACACTTCTGGGAAAGTTAATTCCCTTAGATTCAGTCATTGGGGAAAGCGACCACCACCAACAATTAGAAATCAGTCACGGATTCCTCCAATCCTCTCCCAGGAGGAAAAAAAATCTTAAATAACTAGAACTGGAATAGAAATTATAATTAAGGCTTCTTAAAAAAATTATATTTTTTTTGCAAATTCACTTTGTGGCACCATTTTATTAATGAAATAATTAAAAACATTTGGTTTTTACCACGATAATCTTAATTTAAAAGTCAACATGTTTCAAGAACGATGTTCTCTTCATCAGGACATTTTATGTATTATAATTGAATGACATTATACATTTGTAATATAATATAATGTCGTGATGAAGAGAATATCGTTCTTGAAACATGTTGACTTTTAAATAAAGATTATCATGGTAAACACAAAGTGTTTTTAATTATTTCATAATAATTAAGGGTTTGAGTCCTAGGAAGGAACCAGGGAAATGATAAATTGAATAGTATAATTGTGAGTTATGTATGGATCCATGCCAAGGAAGAACTCTTTCAGGTTATGGAAGCGTGTATGAGAAGGGGAGTTTTCCCTTCTGTATGGAAGAAAGGCGTGCTCAGGATCACACCTAAAGGGAACGACAAAGAGAGAACTGATATTAAAGCTTATTATAAACTGATATTAAGCGACAAAGAAAGAACTGATATTAACACTTCTTCCTGTATTGGGAAAAATATTGGAAATAATTATTCAAAATCGTCTACGAGAAACATTAACAACACCATCATATGTACATCAATATGGATTCGTCCCAGGTAAGTCCACGGAGCACGCCATTATGACGGCGTTTGACTGGGTGAAGATCTGCACAAAGAGGTAAGTAATCGGTATCTCCTTAGATATAACTGGTGCCTTCGATAATGCGTAATTTTAACTAAATTAAAGAATTGTAATTGTCCAAGAAAACTTTATCAAATATCTTGCGATTATTTTAAAGATAGAAAAATTATGATTTCTTTTATTGATTGCATCATTGAAAGAAATGTGGACATGGGTTGTCCCAAAGGTTCTCCCCTTGCACCGGATTTCTGGAATATTTTATTCGATGACTCCTCCAGGTTACTCTTACCTGAAGGCACTAATGCGATTGATTACGATTATTGATGACGACAAATTTTATTTGGTCTCTGGGGACAGTAGAAAAGAAGTTTAAAATAAAGCTGAAGAAGGTTTGAATATGATTCTTAACTGGGGAAAAGAAAACAGACTGACTTTTGCTCCCCATAAGACCGTGGGTCTCCTTATGAAAGGCTCCCTCAGTAGAGGTAGAAACCCTTTCATAAAAATGGGAAATACTGCAATCCGTTTTGTAGAGAGTACTAAATATTTAGGCGTTACATTATACAGATCGTCCTCGTTCTTGACTCATGTTAAAAGTGTTTCTAGTAAGGCCCAGGCTCTCTTCTTAAAACTGAGAAGAATCTCAACTGCTGAATGGGGTTTACGTTTCCCTGCGCTCCGTTTATTATACAGATGCGTATATGTGGCACAAATTTCATATGGTACCTGTGTATGGGAACATCGACTGGGTAATTCACTTATTCATTCAGCGCTTAAGAGGGACCAGCGAATCCCCTTACTGGCACTTTCAGGAGCCTACAGAACAGTATCATCGGATGCTTTGCCAATATTGGCCGGCATTTTTAAATTGATTTAGAAATTAGGGAAGTGTTGACAAAGAAGTGTCTGAAAAGAGGAAGACCTATAAACCACCTTGGTATTGAATTAATACCTGGTGGAGCAGTACCTCTCCCTGAACTTCTAAAGATGATGAGAATAAAAACGCTGAGTGAATGGCAGATGAGATGGGATAGATCGAATATGGGAAGATGGACCTTCTCCTTCTTTCCATCAGTTAAAATCAAAATGGAAGGGGCATATCTTTTAACGGACCACCATATCACCCAATTGCTTTCTGGGCATGGGGAGTTTAGAGGTAGACTTCACAGACTGGCTTTATTACCCCATCCCAATTGCGCTTGTGGTGATACAAACCAAACAGCCGAGCACATTTTGTGGCACTGTGAGATTTTGAGGGACGCTCGAGACGAAATGATTGACGGTTTACAAGTTATTACGAGACCTCCTTGGAATACAGATCTCGTCTCGAAAAAGGTGAACTTTGAGTGCCTGAATTCACGAAAGTTTGGGTTGAGAGATGGCCTGTTCTTAGAGTCGCTGAGCAGCTGTAAAATAACTTAGGTACCAGGTGTATTTTGCTTCTGATTTCACGAACACTCTTCATAATTCCTTTACATTTACCGCTTGGATTTATTTGTTATGATTTATGTGTTTTTGTTTTTGTTTCTGTAATATGTTATTTCGTTTATTATTATGAACATTGATTTTATTATATATTATGAGTTGTGTGTTATATTTTACATTTGCGTTATGTTATTTCATTCACTATATTTTCAAAAATGTATATAATTGCATTGCGATTTTTTACGGATACAATGCCGCCTCATGAAGCCTCATGAATGAGTTTTTCTTTTGCCCTGTTTAATTTATCTATGTCTTACTAACCTATTTTTTTTTGCATTTTGTTTTTCCTGTTAAGCACTTGCATACTGCTTACGCAAGGATACTGGAGGTCTAGATTCGTTCAAAATAAATAAATGTAGCTTCGTTTAACAAAAAAATAGAATCTTGAGAGAGCCTTAAAGGAGTAACTAAGTTTCTTTAGATGTTCTATAAAAACTAGTATATGCCTTTATTTTATTTATTTTTTTAACAAAACATGGTTATTATTGCTTCAACCGAACTTGTTATATTATATTGTTAAGTTATACTATAACATTTTTCTACAATCGACAATCACATTCATCTACAAATGAGCTCGAACTAAACCTCTTCATGCCATCTGTAAAACTTTTCACTTTCTCTCAGAGCTTTACCTTATCCAAAATGATATTTTTCCTTTGTTCATATTAAAAATATGGTCACCCATAATACCCAACAATTTTAGAAGGAATCGGCATCCTTAAAAGTCATTCCAATCTCCCAGCCTGTACTGTCAATATATGTTCAATGACTTTATTTCATCTAAAGGCCCAACTCTTCTCTTTTATTTACTGATGGCTCCAAAACTTTATATATATGAACAAATATGATTTTTTCTTATTTTCTGTTAATTATCTATTTTTTGTTTTATATATTTAAAAATATATTATTTTTCGTTTTCTAAATTGTATTTAACGTGCGTTTATCCGCCCTTTTAACTCGAGCTTTGCTCTTAAAAAGGGTGTAAAGCGTAATATTAAATGTATTTTAATAGAAAACTTTATTTAATGTATATAAACATGTAATTGATACTATTTTATTAAATAAAAAAAAAAAAATAAAAAAAATAAAAAACTCCAGACTCTCCTTACTGTGGTATAGGTATTAACGTTTTCCACAATAATTCTAATGATAGAATATTTTATTGAAGAAGAAGATAGCACTAATAATCTAAACGAAAATATGAAAGAGAACAAGACACAGAAAAATAAAAAGATAAAGAACCGGAATCATTTTGTTTTTCTGTGTCTTGTTCTCTTTCACATTTTCGTTTAGATTATTTGTAATGTCCGTCTGAGCCAGTTGTGGCAGAGCTAATCCAGATGCGGACTTACAGACGTGGAAGACGAAGGATATTAGTGGGTAGTACACTAAAATGAAGAGCGTAACTGTATTCTGTACTAGTATTTATTAGGGAGCTGCCTTGAGCCAAAAGAGGACGAATATCGCATGCATCGCCTTATATAGATTCACGCAAGCATGCTATCTCGCTTGCACTCATACAAATTCACACAGACATTACATTATTAGTGTTATCTCTTCTTCCATAAAATATTCTATCATAACATAATTGGAACCCGATTCGACTCCACTTTAGCTCAAGGCCTTGGTCCTTATCCTTATCTAGGCCCAGATAAGGATAAATTAAATCGATATTATTAATGCTCGTACTCATTACTTTCTTCTTTATTATGGTGTTCAGCACCACCACATTAAGTTCGTGCAGTGTTTGTTACTTTGGTGAGGAGTATCGATATGTTCACGGATACGGTACGATCAATTCAGCAACGTAAAATGTATGCCTATTATTATTATTATCTTATAATATGTTTTTAAAAGAAGTCAAATATACCTTGCGGAATTATTTTATTGAAAAACCAAGCTGTTTATTATATTTATTCTCCAAATCATTTTTTTTTTTAATTATTTTGGGTTTCTTCTTGTTTGACAATATGATTGTCTATTTTTCTATTCAATTATCCCCCCCCCCCTCCCCCCTCCATCCCCCCTCATTTGAAAATATTTTTTTAAAGCCATAATATTTTTCACTGGAGTTCCTTATTGTAGAAACTAACTTTGGTTCATATGTTTTTGTGATTGAAATATAATAAAATCTGTGTTTTTTTACTTATTTTTTTTATATTTTTAAACCAATAAAATACCCCAATGATCAAAGTATAATTATGTATTCGTCATGTCCGTAAGTCTTTATGTCAATACAAAATCATGACTCTTTGTGCATCGTTTACGACTTTCAAACGTAAAAACGATTCCAAAAATACCCCAAACAATAAGTTGTCATGAATATCGAATGAACCCATAGACAGTGCCGATTTTTTTTGCACTTTGCACCCGTATCCAAATCAAATCAAAACATATTTATTGTACAAATAAAATATACAAAAGGTGTTATACAAAAGGTGTAAGAAATGGGGTTTACCCATAAGCATGGGTAAACCCTATTTCTTCCAGCTAACCACATATGTACATGTTATATTATAATGTTTATACAAATAAGAAAATATAAAATAAAACACCATACAATATATTCTTCCTTGATGCATTTGAACCAAAATATGTTTTATACTCCTGTCATTGGGCGACACATCCCCTCAGCACCTCCCTTCACGGTCCCCCAGCTATTTTATGTGTAGTTAGGTATACCTCACCTTCCCCAAACTGACTGCACACCGCATTTAAGTACGCCAGGGGGCCAATCGTCGGCGAAACAACCGTCATGGAACCATGAAGTTGTGATCTCAGTGTAATTAAATTATTTATTATACAATAGTTATTTTGTTTACCAGCAAATTACAGACTTTAGATCTGTTGTACCTAAACGTGAAATTTTTATAGACTTCATATCGAACAATATCTCTTCGTGTGACCCATGTCAATTATCGCTACGCCTTGAATGTTCATTCTAGTTCAATGTTCCGAAACATTTCAACTCAAATAAAAAGTGGTGCCCTGCAAAGTGCGTTTCCTCATTCCATAAAATATAATGTCACGTCCCAAAGTATTTGCCTCTTTCGAAAAAGAAAGGAATTTGTTTACTTGACAAGCAAAAAATACTGAAATATGGAACTTATCTGTTCTTTTTGAAGTGGTTTTTATCCCTCGAATCCCATAACTAATGACCATTACAAGTGGTTCCATCCCTCGCTATTCGAAGATACAGTGTTTTGGTCTCACATAAAACTCTCTTTTTAATTCTGAAATTGAAATTAAAAAAAAATATTATTGTATCACATTGTTCTCAGAGGTTAATTACAACAAAAACAATAATTTCAATATTGAAAACTGAATCTTTTAATTGAAATATGTATTCTGACAAATTTTTAGCCCGATTGAAAGCAACACGGTTATTCCCAAAAAAACCAAGACAAAACGATTATTCACAAAACACACGTCAAGCCCCGACCGCGACCTGGAACTTCCCCAGATGTATTTTTTTTTCACTTTAAGGGCTAAGTAGGATAATTACAAATTTTTAACATAAACCTAAGCACCGTTAAAAAGGCCAATTATGTGTGAAATAAAACGATTTGTTTTTTGAATGCATTTCGGACGACTTTTGATGTAAATGCCAAACATATTGTTCGATCCACATATGAGTTTTCTCTATTGACGCGGCTTCAAGAAAAACTGTATAATATAACTGGCTTTCGGCAAGGCTGGCGTATCAGCCATTTTGTCTTTTTACCGCCCGCGCCGATATAATTTATTTATTTAAACACGTCTTTAATTTAGATCTTGTACAATACCTTATATACATCCCACACATTTTCGTATTGAAGAGTAACGAAATTATAAAATTGTAAAGAAATATTTTGATTCTATTAGAGCGACTGGGACACTGTTTTAACAGCTAGCCGCGGCTGTGTGAATTCAAATGGCGATGGTGCGTGTTTTAGCACATTTTTATATACAATTGTACCATTAACTCAATTGAAACTTGTCCGATAATATTTTCCATTACCTCAAATTGTAGGTAAATATTAAAAAAATATATTAGACTTCAACGAATTATCTATGGCATTATAACTATTTTGAAGTAAATTATAAAAAAAAAAGCGTTTTTTGACCGAATTTCCCCCGATAACGACACCTACCTACTTTTATGTGGTAGACAAATAATAAATTCAATTAATTTTAACTATTCCCAAATGAAAATGAAAATTATCTTTGCAATATTTTAATAGGCAGGCAAATATTATCAAATTTGTAATATTTTGTTTGTTAGAATTTTTTACATAATCCCTTTTGTTACTTATTTTGAATGCTAAAATAAACTAATTTGAATTATTTTCGTCCTTTTCTTTCAGTGGTGACAAACAAACAAAATTGAGTCCAATGAAAATTTTATCGTGGAAATAATTTTATTTCTATTCTTGAACATACACAATACAGATTATTACATCAGTTTACATAGATATTAAGTTTAGTAATAAGAAAAAAAAAATTAATCATCCGTAACTGTATGCATGTAAGTACCTAGTAGTATTTTGTGAACACCTCACTAGGCGAACCTGTGCTGAGGTGTTCCCATGTTTGGGAATAAATGCTATTCCGTCAACATAAGTAGAAACACCGTATCCTCCTTGATATTGTCAAGAAGGACACTGTGGGTCGACCCATAGCGGCAGAATCGAATACATAAATTAAAGATTAGTTGCAGTTAGGATCTACATATACAGTTATTCATAGCATCTAGTTTATGTTTAGGATAAATAGTAGTTGTGGTAAAATAATGGATGGGAAATTTATAACGATTTTCTAAATTTCATCAGGAGAGTGATACGCTTTTAAAATTATATCTAGACTTCATTTAATAATTTAGTGCAACCATATGTAACGAAAATAATTACACGTAATTTATTGGATGTAGGATATCAAAAATACTGTATAATAAATGCAGCGAATTATTAAATATTGAGCATATATTTACTGAACACATTTTATGGTTTCCCCCGTGAATCAACTATTCAAGATGGCATGGAACAATTGGAACAGTTTAGCATGGTTTTGGCGAATTAACTCGCTAATTCTCATTAGTGGGATATTAGGCTTCCGTGTAAACGGTGACCCTACGATTGGCTCATACATTAACGATTATAATCAAACGTACAAAAGCGGTTTCGCCTTGAGGCATTCCAGTTCCGACTCTCCGGAGTGTTACATGGTTAAGCAATCTGAAAATAGCTCTGAGAAGTATAATGGATGCATTGGCAATACAGTCACAATCGATTTTTATAGAACATTTTTCAATAAATCGAATGATGAGTTCGAGCAGCGAGAACAGTTAAACGAACTTGAGTACAATATTTTTTGGACTGACTACGAGAGAGTTTATGAAAATGGACCATTCGTGAACTGGCGTATCGGAGATGAAAATATGGGAAAGGAGGAGAACTTTACATCAACTATATTCGATGAGTGGACCACGAGCGCAATGAGCAGTGAACCGGGAGACTGTGCCACGGTGGATATGAGGAACAAGGAGCTGAAGCCTGCGATGTGTAATCAGAAGTTCCCGAGGCTATGCGTCCTACCAGCCCTACAAGGATGCGATGACAGACTGAACGAGTCTTCACCGGATCTGCTTGAAGTGGAGATCAAGTACGCACGCACAGAGTAAGTTAAAATTTAAAATTAATCGAAAAAAATATATAGCAGTATACGTAGACATAGCCAAAGCATATGACTCAATATGCCATGAAATGTTTCATTAAAATTTTTAACAAATAACAGGAAAATATTTTAAACTCATAAAACATATGAAATATGCTTCGAAAAAGTTAAAATATAAAACAAAACAAGTACACCACTTCCGGTAACGTTCGGAGTCCCTTAAGGAAGCGTCTTTGAACCACTACTCTTTATCATATAATTTACATGAGTAACTTAAGTAAACCAAAAATAAATGGTGAAATCGTGAGTTATTCATTCTAATTGAAGCCAATGATTGGAAAACAGTACATCTACTTAAAAAAATTTGATTAAAACACACTCATACGAAACATTCGCACTCACTAACTCACCAGTCGTAATTAAAATACAAAATAAACATTCTATCTTTCAAAAACAAATGAAATTGGATCGAGTTAACAGGACGATAATTTATATATATAAAAAAAAAATAGAAAATAAAAATAACATATGCACTAATCATTAACCCAACACATATAACAGAAACAAACAACACACTAAGATCTACTTTTTGTTTGTTTTTATATTATTGCAGGTTCAAATCACCATAAAACAATAGTGTTAAAAATAATATTGTAATATTATTTTTACAACAGAATATGTAAAATACATAGTGAGGTCTACTAAACATAGGGGGTGTGGCGAACGACTCCAGATACTAATATCTACAGCCTGTATGTCGGACGAATATCTACAGCTCATATGTTGAACTAATATCTACGAACTTCAGAGTGTTGACTAATATCTACAGAGCGTAGGTTGAACTAATATCTACAGAGCGTAGGTTGGACTAATCAGTAAGGTGGGTCATTTAAAAAAAAATGATAATTTTAGATTCTGTTAGCGATAAAAGGGTGCCAAATGGGTTCAAACCGACATGTTTAAAATTTTTAAAATTTCTGATACGATCTTCTTCCTCCGGATTCACTTCAAAGTTTTGAAAATTTTCATTTTTAGAGGTATTTTCTAGTGTGTATAAAAGTTACTACGAATCCTTTATACTATATTTTTGGTAATATTCTATGGCAAATATGGTACGTATTTACGAATTCATTTACGAAAAATCCGAGTTTTGATTATTAGTGGCTCGAGGTGAGGGCGGGGGAAGCACCGATTGCACTAAGCGCAGCGACTCTGCGCAACCGACGTCGGAGTTTGGAGTCAGTATCGCTACGGCTCTTTAAGTGGTAGGTCACGTTGCACAAGTTTTCGCAATGGAACGTACTCGGAATGCGTTAAAAAGTCCCATATTTGGTGAAATTTGCGACGTTAAAGACAATGTTTTACCAACTTATTGTGATGTTTTTTGAGTGGACCAGGCATCAAATAAAATTAAATCAAGAGACCAAACTAGAACCCAAATTTCAGCAAATAGAGTGTACTGTGACAGCACGAATTGAAGAAATATGGAGAAAGGCTTCTATTCCCATCGTTACACACTCGCGAGTAGCACGCATGTTGAGGTCATATCATTTTAAATGCAAAAACCTTCTTAAGTCACATCCTAAAATACCGGAGAAAAAAATGGAGGAATTCCGTCGCAGAAGTAAAGTGCTGTTTGATATTTCGTCTTGCAAATACAAAGATTTCAGTAAATGTGACTGTCCTAAAGATAAAAAAATACCTGTAAATGAACAGAGTTTCATTAGTGACCAACGTACTACACGAAAAATGATAATAGGAAATGTGGATACCGCTACAACAAAACGAATGAAAACTGCGTTGAAAAGAAAACTTCTGAAGCAAAAATCCTTGCGTACGTCTAAAAAGGAAAGCACAGGTAAGCCAACTACCTCTCTGATCGATATTTCCACGTCTTCTTCATCAAATGAATCCGATTGCAATGATGTTTTCAAACCAAATGTTGATACTCAAATGCCTCTGAAGCAGGCTGCGGTCACTATTGATTATTCTACACTGTCGAAAACTTGTGATAGATATGGAGTTTCGGATAGAGCAGCGGCAGCCATTGCCTCAGCAGTTCTGTATGACATCAAGTCTAATATTCCAGTTATTGACAAAAGTAAACTTCGCAGAGAACGAAAAAAAAACAAGGGAAAATATTAAGGCACAACACATAGTTTTACAAATACCCGCATTATATTTTGATGGCCGGAAAGATAAAACATTAATTATCAGGGAAAAAGGGGGGAGGCATTACAGAGAACTAATCATTGAAGAGCATATTTCAATGATAAAAGAGCCAGACTCAATATATTTGGGTTATATTGCACCAAACTCTGGCATGTCGAAAGTTATAGAAAGAACAATTGTCGATTATTTTTTAAAGAAAGAAATACCATTTGAGCCATTAATGGCTATTGGATGTGACGGAACGAACGTGAACGTTGGAAAACATGGAGGTATAATACGTTTGCTTGAAAAACGTTTGGATAAACCATTGCAATGGATAATTTGCTTGCTTCACATGAACGAGTTACCATTTCGTCATTTGTTCACACATCTTGACGGTGAGACATCTGGACCTCAAACATATTCAGGGACAATAGGACTAGCTTTAGAAAACTGTAAAAAAAAGCCTATTAATTTAAAATAAAACAATAACTTTGTAAACACCACTTTTATTTTTATATATATTATATAAAAAAAAAAAAAAAAAAAAAAAAAAAAAAAAAAAAAAAAAAAAAAGCCTATTGTTCATTTTCAGAAAATTGACGGAGAGTTGCCTGAATTATTAACTAAAGACCTAAGTACAGATCAGTTATATTTGTATAAAATCGTATCTGCAGTTACGGTGGGGGAATTACCTGAAGATTTAGGCCACAAATCTCCTGGAAAAATGTCTGATGCCAGATGGCTTACGCGTGCTAACCGAATTCTTCGTCTTTATGTTGCAACGGAAGCTCCTACAGAGAATCTTATTATTTTAGCAACGTACGTTGTTAAAGTTTATGCTCCGACTTGGTTCAGTATTAAAACTCATCCCACCTGTAAAGATGGAGCACGTCACCTATGGCAGCTAATTTCAGCGTCTAGATACTTATCCCCTGAACTAAAAACTATAATTGATCCAGTCATAGAAAGAAACAGTTACTTCGCTCACCCCGAAAATTTACTACTTGCAATGTTAACTGACCCTCACAAGCATATCCGGGAATTAGCTGCGCGTCGTGTTAAAAAAGCACGCAGTAAGAAACTAAGTAAAACAAGGCTGTTCCATCTTCCAAACATAAACCTCGATGCATCATATTACTAAGACCTTATTAATTGGCAGCAAAATGTAACCGAACCCCCAATACTGAAGAATATATCGGATGAAGATCTTCAATTATTTGTAGCACAGGGGGGAGAAGGTAAATTGCCTCTTCTGCGTCTGCCATGTCATACTCAAGCAGTTGAAAGAGCTGCAAAGACTGTTACTGAAGCCTCGACTACTTTATGTACGAAGTCTGCAAGAGAAGGTCTTATTAAGGCAAAGATTGAGTCTCGCAAAATAATGCCGAAATTTGAGAGTAAGAAGGATTTTGCTGGTATTTGAATACACTGTCTTGAGATAATGTTAATTATAATCACATATTTTTTTTTATAAATAAGTCAGAATATTCTCTCTAATTTGTGTTTTATTGAAAAAAAGTTAATTTTTAATTGTTTATCTAATATTTTTTAGAGATTTAACAAGGGTGGGTTTTTTCTCTATTTTGTGAAATTTCAAACTCAATCCTGAGGAAGAAGATGATATCCAAATATTATTAAAAAAATTACGTGATTTTACACCTTCATTTAACACGCTTTTATCACTAACAGACAAACCAAAACAGGTTTTTTTCCCCCATACAATCGTGACCCGCCTTACTAATCAGCTAAATGTGTCCAATAGTCCGATATTAGGGATTTTTACATACATTCTTACATAAAATAAGTTTTTTAAACTGCATACGCACTATTACGTTATTCCAATATGCTATACACAATTGCAAATCCAACCTCTGCCAGTGCTGTAGATATTCGTCAACACGTTGGTTCTCATAGATATTAATCAACAGTTTGAGCTGTAGATATTCGTCTTTGATTCTCATAGATATTATTTCGATTTTATCAGTTTTTGGAATTCCTGTAGATATTAGTAGACGCCTCCTGGCGAACCCATCGCTCAGGAAGTGGAAACACAAACCTGCAATAGCCATCCCAAGCCAAGGTGTGAGCTACCGTGCTCAGGTAAAATTTCCTGGGGAACAGTGTCACGAACTGTGCTTCCGAGAAACAAGGTCGCATATCGGAGTATTTAGACCTTACTCCAGCATTCGGGGCTCTGGTAACTCGTGGGACAAAAAATTGGACCATTCGAAAACTAGGGGCCTTTTGGGAACCTAGGAGTGCTGAGGCCACCTCCGTGGCCTTCCTTCTTGGGGCCCGTAGGAGGAACCAAGAAGAGAGCCGTGGAGAGCGGGAAACAAATTATTTGTAAATAATTACCGTCCAATATCCTTACTAAGCATAATATCTAAAGTTGGAGAAAAAGCGGTGAAAAATAGACTCTGTAAGTTTCTCGAAGATAACAAAATATTATCTGACAATCAATACGGCTTTCGCAAAGGTAGAAGTACTTCAGATGCAATAGCCGCACTCACAAAGATCGTTTCCTATAATCTTGACATTGGTCGCAAACCACTTGCTATTTTTCTCGATCTCGCAAAAGCATTTGATACGGTCTCACATCCATTACTACTAAAAAAACTGCAGCAGATTGGAATAACTGAAGTAGCCTACACATGGTTTGAAAACTATCTATCAAACCGAACACAACAAACTCTCATCCAATCTGATAAAATACATATAAGCAATAAATTATCTGTGTCCTGTGGTGAACCCCAAGGTAGCATACTAGGACCAATTTTATTTCTTATATACATTAACTCACTATGTGCCATGAATATTGGTGGAAAAATATTATCATTTGCTGATGACACGGTCTTAATATTCGAAGATGAAACATGGCAATCAGTTATTAACAAAACTAATAATGCTTTAATAAAAGTAAAGCATTGGCTTGACACAAACCTCCTCACACTTAACATCGACAAAACACAATATATGACATTTTCTATACGCAAATACAATGTACCCAACAACTGTCCTAAACCAATCATCCACTCGAGTCAACTCAATTTAGAAAATCCAGAAACCACATCTAATATTAATTGTATGTGTTCGACCCTCAAATCATCAAAAGTAGTTAAATATTTGGGAATAATCATAGACAACCAACTACGTTGGGAAGCTCACATCGATAACAAAGAACAAAAACTTCGTAAACTCTGCCATATTTTCTGCTCCCTTAGGTCTATCTTAGATTTACAAACTCTAAGAAGCGTATACTTTGCCCTTTTCCAATCCATAGCAACATACGGTATAGTGGGATGGGGTGGTTGTGCTGAATCCATTATTAGACCAATTATTTTAGTTCAAAAACTAATTCTGAGAATTATATTTAAATGTCAACCTACCCACCCGTCAAATGAACTCTTTGAAAAAATCAAAGTCTTGGATATTTGACAGCTATTTACTAAGATAAGCATATGTTATATATGGCAAAATAATCTACTGGTGGCCCCACACCATCAAGCACACACACGCTTCTTAGCAAACCTGGGTTGCGTGGTCCCTAAAACTCAAACTTCTTTCGCTCAACGACAATTCTGGTATATTGCTACTAAAATGTATAATGCTTTGAGTGTCGATATAAAGTCACATAATTCTAAATCTCTCTTTAAATCCCGTATCAACCATTGGATATTTGAAAAGGGAAGAGATTTCTTCAAACAACACATGAGAGCTTAATATTACAATAAAAAACAAATAATATTAATATTAATTAAAAAAATATTACAAATTTAATTAATCAATTACTTTAACTTAATATTGCATTTTAAAAAAATCAAACTAAAAATTACTTTCTCTAACACTCTTTCCAATTTCTTTCATAGAACGAATATCAAAAATGACTACAAACATGTACTCTCGTGCAGAAGATTACTTACCAAATTTTATTTCTATTTTTATTTCAAGAAGAATAATGCTCACCAATGTTTATTTCATCTTCTTTAAATTTTCTTTATTTCTTTGATAACTTGCAATTCTTATTTATATTTTTATCTGTTTTTAGTTTTATTTATCCCTAAATATGTTATTTTTTTCTTTTCTCTACTTATATTTTATTATCTGTTTATATAAAATTATATTACATGTATGACTACCACAACACAGGCAATAGCCTAGTATGGTAGTCAAAAATGGCCAAAAATGTAACATTTAATCATTTATGAAATAATAAAAAAAAAATAATAAAAAAAAGAGGAGAGCTGAGGCCACCTCCATGAACTCTTCCCTTGTGGGGCCTTCAGAGAACCAAGGGGAAGGGTACTCTTCCAGCGCGGGGCCTTTGAGGAACCAAGGAGTGAAGTGGAGAGAAGATGTCCTCTTCCCATGTGGGGCGGGGCCTTCAGGGAACCATGTAGGAGTGAAGAGGAGAAACGAGGCATAAAAATCTCTGTGAACTCTTCCGCTGTGGGGCCTTAAGGGAACCACGGAGGAGTGAAGAGGAAAGATGAAGTCCTTTTCCCTCGTGGGGTCCCCGGGGAACCAAGGTGGAGTGGACTTTTCCCTTGTGGGGCCTTTAGGGAACCAAGGGGAAGTGGACTTTCCGTCGTGGGACTTTCGGGGAACTAAGGAGTGGAGAGGAGAGATGAAGCCCTATCACCTCGTGGGGCCTTCAGGGAACCAAGGAGGAGTGCAGAGGCAAAATGTGACCTGGGAAAACACATTGTCGAACCAGAGGATGTAGCTTCATTTCCAATGACAATCCTGGTGAACTTTTTAAAAGGGACTGGATTACCGTCAAAGGAATGAGGTAAAATGGGAGATAGCACAGTGGGCCTACGGCCAACGTGCTCACGGGAACTATATATATGTAAACCGTCTCCACTCTAAAAAAAAATAGTGAGGTCTACATAACAATATCAAAAATTATTTGTAATTCTTAGAACCAACAAAAAGTTAACAGTTTCAGTTAAAAACGTTCATAGGCTGCATTGTTTATGGTTAATCTAGGTAGAGATAGATTAACTAGGTAGTGAAATTATTAAATAGGTACTGAAGAACTATTTAGGCGACTTGAGGCATTCGAAATGTTGATCTACAGAAGAATACTCAAAATAAGCTGGATGGACAGGGTTACAAATGAAGATGTTTTGGTTCGGATGAATAAAGAAAAGGAAGTAATTAAAACTATAAAAATCCGAAAACTTCAATATCTTGGACATGTGATGAGACATCCAGAGAAGTATGAGATCCTGCATCTAATAATGCAGGGAAAGATTGCCGGAAGACGGGGCCCTGGAAGAAGGAGAACCTCATGGCTGAAAAACCTGAGACAGTGGTTTGGCCAGTCTACCGTGGAGCTGTTCCGGGCCGCAGTAAATAAAGTCCGCATAGCCACCATGATAGCCAACGTCCATTGAACGGACAGGGCGCAAGAAGAAGAAGAAGAAGAATAAGTTAGAGATGCTAAACAACAAAGAGGAATAAAAAATACAAAGAGAAATCAGAGAAATAAAGCATAATGCACTATGATAAGAGATAACAACAGAATGACAATGAAAATATAGATATTCACAATATTTCTAATAATAACACTTTTCTCCGTGACGTGTTAGGCTAATTGGTTATGGCTAATTTGCTTTTTAAAATTTGCGAGATTATTTGTATATATATATCTATATAGTCACATTCAACAACATTATACAAACGAATATCGCAAGACAGTAGAATGAAATAGGTACATAATATTGTCACATAATTCAAGATAGAATGTATTTGTTTTTTAAAAAGTTTTTTTGGGAAACGTATTATATGACTCTTGAAATTACGTCTATTACGAACTTTGAACTAAAACATGGCCGTCTTTTTGTTTTTAGCAATGATTTGATAATTTTTAATATCACCAAACCAATACAAATATTGGACGAAGTTTGGTGTTTCCACGAATCCCCAACAATGACGGAGAGAAAAAGGGTGGAAATTAAAGCAATTAATAATACCCAAGAGTTTGGAGTAACAGCAAAACAAAATGGAAACTATTGGTGCCTTTGCACAAACAAAAGGAATTATTATTCGATCGATTCAGAAAAGGTTGTTTTTGTGAAAAATAAACAATTATATCCAAACACATCCGTGATTATGATAAAAGATGTTGAACTCTTAAGGTATTTGCTAGATGTTCATGGTCAAAATTCAGATGATTTGAAACGAAAACTTTGTCCTAACGGCAAATGTCCAAAAGATCCGGAGACAATAATAACATTAGCCAACAGTGAAGTATTAGCTAATGTTAAGATTTCAGAGAAATTGGATTTCCGTGACAAAATTTTGTTGCACGTCACTGAGGGTGCTGAAATTTTGTTAGATTACTTTCTAAAGGCGGATGTCATATTCACAAGGAAGCTGCTGTTCTGCGAGGATATTCATTTCGTCCCGGAGACTAAAATAGGTAAATTTTTTTTCATTGAAGAAAAAGATAACAATAATAATCTAAACGAAAATATGAAAGAGAACAAGTCACAGAAAAATAAAAAAAGATAACGGTCGCAACTGGGACTCGAACCCAGAACCTGTTAAAAGAAAGTTTTTAAAATAAAAATAAAAAGACTTTTTCTAATAAAAATATTTAACATATTTTTTGATAGGCACCCCACGATAAACTAAGTAGGTAATTTAAAAAAAAAACGATTAATAGACAGATGATATAAGTTTTTTTTTTATTTTCCCAATATTCCTAATTTTTTTACAGTAATTTTTTAGTTACAGGCACGTATGCAATATTGTAGTTAAGTAAAACAGAAAAAACCAAGAATTTATAGAAAAATAAATATTTCAGCGTCTTTGTTATTTTTTTTATGTATTTTATTTTGTTTTTTAAGTTTCTTAGTTTCTTGATTCTTTGAATTGTTCGTTACATGAATTAGGGATTTTTCGACCACCATACTAGGCACATGCCTGTGTTGTGGTAGTCGATTTTCGTATACAGTATATTAACAGATGCAATATAAAGAAATGTGCGAGAATATAAAAAAATAAAATAAAAATATATAAATATACATATTATATAAAATAATATTAAAGAAATTTAAAGAATACAAATGAATATAAAAGAATGTAAATGACTGAAGAGTATGGAAACAATAAATGACTATAGAGTATAAAAGAGTATGGAAGAATATAGTAGAATATAAAAATAATATGAAAAGTATAGTAAGTTTTAAAAATACATTCCACAATTTAAGGAAGCTTTGACTGTCCAACTAAGAAGGTCTCCGTTTCTAGGACAGTCAAATTGACAAATTGAGGTTTCGTTCATATTAGGTGGGTAGGTACATGATGCATTAGTATTAAATAAAGTTAAGATTTACAAATTTCATTTAAATAATTACAACACAGGATACCGTTGAGTATTAGGTTCTGAAATCAATAATTAAGCATCATATAAACAAGAAAATAGGTATTTGAAGTGGGTATATAAGAAACAGTAAAAGAAAAAGATTTTTTTTAGGAAACAATAGAAATATGTATAGGTAAATTGTCAGGTAGCATTTTTAAACAGTATTTCTGACTCCGTCCTGCCTAAATCTAATAACCGTTTTGTTATTTTTGTAAACAAGAAAAACAGTAAAAGAAATGAAAAATTTTGGAACAAAAGAAATATGTATAAGTATACCATAATTTTAATTATTTTGCACCTAATAACATTGAAGTGATATTTAAATAGCAATTTTGGAAGAAGATTAAATAATATACGAGGACCGTTAGTAAATTGGTGTTGTTTTGGAATAATCTATTGTTAATAAGTTTTTCAAATAATTGAGTATTCAATGTTACAGAACAATGAACTCCATATAATAAAAAAATGGATAGGTTTTTTCGAGACACTTACACATAGGTTACAAATTCATTCAGGTAGAACTTTGCAATCGTACAAGAGACATCTTCAAAAATTATAAAGGTTTGAAACTTTCACCGTGAACATTTTAAAAAATTTATGCAATTGTGTCTCGTGACGTTACACGTAGTACAATTCATAATTCAGCTGGCAGTGCTGCAGATCTGCAACGCATGTACAGTGATGTCACAGGCTTTCCGACCGGTCGTATATAACAACGTTTTGACATTGTCTTCGAAACCATTCGGTATTTTCCAAAAATTCTACTAGTTATGTCCTCAGCAATTTGCAGATAGCGTGAAATTTCGTTGCTACAGACAACCTTGATTAGAGAGTGATTGTTCCGGTAAGATCAAGAACAAGATCCAGTTGCGATCGTAAGCTTTTTTAATTTTCCGTGTCTTTTCTTTTTCATATTTCACTGAGATTCGGTAAAAAATCAATAAAACGTACTAACACTACTAACAATTAATACATTTGAATAAAATATATTTTATTGTACTAACAATAAAATATATTTTCAGTTCGCTTGCTTATTCTATTTTCGTTATTTTGGAAATTATTGTTTTTGTTCGTGGAATAAATAATTAATGGATGTCAAATATTTTATATTCTTTGCACAATATGTCAGTCTAAAATGTTATATTTTTCATGGAAATATGCAGGTCACGAAGTAATATTAAAAACAGACCTGTGCCGAGAGTACAAATGTGAAGGTGACTACATTTTTGGAGCCGTTTGGAAAATCTCCAACTTAGACTATTGTGAAGAAAACATAGCGAATTTAGTAAGTACATTGTAATTTATTGTTCGCTTTGGGTTGGTTTTAGATTGCACATAAATAAATCTTGAGTTCAGTTAAAGGGCAAGACTGGCTAGCGATTTAAATATCCTTACGTTAACGAGATATTTATTTTTATTTTATTTTATTTATACAACATATATTATATATACATTGGTTCATGAAATGGTTACAATTTTTTATTCAAGAGTTAGTAATGGTTGCTCACAATAAAGACTTACATTACAATGGTTTTCAATTAGATAAAAAAGAGTTAAGTTAAAATTATCGCAAATAAATTTTGTATGTAATTTTAATGTATGAAATTTTATCATTTATATATTCATTTGCTAATCTATGTAATGAACTGTGGGCAAGTTTGCTTCATAATTAATTTGTGAACTGTGACATTGAAATAGTTCCTTATACCTAATGTATCGATTTGATACTTTTACGTTGACTAGAAATATACACAAATAGGACAAGGGAAAGAAGATGGCATTAGATTTCTAAGAGTCTTTAATAAATAAATGCTTTAAAATTCTTTCTGACAGACCTCCGAAGAGCAGCTAAATTTTTTGATACAAACCATTGATGACTTGCTCAAAAATACCATTGTGAATACAGCGAGTCTCGAAAGCATCGCCAGGGTGATCAGCAACCTTCTTGAAAAGGATGACAATATTACGATACCTTATAAGATCTTCCAAAGTGTTGAAATCTTAGCCAGCAGAGTAAAACTACCAGCAAATAACAGACAAGTAAAAATTGTACACCCCAATTTGGCCATCGTGATCGTAGACAATGATAATTCTGATACTCCCGTCATAGGAATCAGAGTTGAATCGGTGGCAGTTGGTTCTCCCGTTTCCTCTGTGGACGTTTTAACCACGGGTTAGTATTTATATTCATCTTAATTATGAGATATTATTACTATTATGTACTATTTTTATTAAAAAAAGTTTATTAGCGCTGATACCATAATGAAACCAGTTTTTTTTTCTTCTGAAAGTATCTTCATCTAGAGTTCTATTTTAATATCTTTTGAGATATCTTCGTGGGTAGGCATATAACAATTACAGGTTAAATAACACATAAGTTTTTCTTTCAGTATCAACATTTGAAGATTTCGAAAACAATAGCGTTTTGGTCAATGCATCTTCTATGGTGAGTGCACATCCGAATTCACGACTTTCTTTCATGGTGTATCAAAATGAGGAAGCATTTAAGCCAACTAAACAAATCGTCAGCGTAAGGCTAGGAGACATATATCATTTTGGTGAAAACGAACACATTGACATTAAAATGAGACTGAATAATAATAGTAATAGGAATGTGTGTGGACATGGGGAGTTTAATTTGACAGCAAATGGATTATATTGGAAAACTAAAGGATGCCAGCACCTCAAGGAACTCGATGTACTCGTAGGAGGATTAGCTTTCTGCAGATGTAATATGCTGTCGCATTTTGCCTTTTTATCGAGAAATGAGCTGCCTACCGAAGATTCTGCCACACAACTAGGAGAAAATGTAAGTTTTTTAGTTTTATAAAAAAAAAAAAAAATGTATATATATATATATATTTGTATTTGAAACCGTAAACTGATGTGTAAATTATGTATTTATGTGTGGTACAGGGGGTGAGTTTTTTTGTTATTTTTTTTTTTCTAGAAAAAAGTTAATTATATTTTCACTTTTTAGCCTGATCGAAGGGGCGATTTTATCTTTAACATCTTGCTGTTTAAATGTTAAATGCTTATCAATGTACAGCCCTAGATATTTTTCCTGTTTTAGGATTTGCAAATCGTTCTTTTTTTTAATTTTTAAGCGTACATGAAGAGGAATTATTTTACGGGTTCAGGTTAAAATCGTGTTTCCTGTTTTTTTAACATTCATTGTTAGGATATTTGATTGGGGCTAACTGTAAATTTTTTCTGGGTCACTTTGTGCATTTTCTAGTAAGATGTTTAAATCTTTACCCCATTAAAAATTGTAGAAAATTGCGTTATCTGCGTGAAAAAAAAATTCATCGTTTAAATCTAATAGCAAAATATCATCGATGTAAATTTGGAACAGTAGTGGTCCTAGTATGGATCCCCGCGGAATTCCATGGTTATTGGAAGATGTTCGTTATTTTGTTAGGTTATGATTTACCTACAGAAGCGTGTGTCGCTCTCCATAGAGAGAAAACAAATGGCCTTATGTTTAAACGCCCGGGGTCTCAAAAGTTTCGTATGATCTGTGGCTATTCGAAAACGTAAAAAAAAATGAAATTATTGTTCACTATTAGCCCGCTAAAATGGCCGGAAGTTTCGAAAAAAAATAGATTTCATGATTTGGAAAAAAAATAAACAAAGGGTTCATATTTTATATTTTGTACCAAACTTATTTTTCATTACATAACTGCAGTACAAAGAACCAAAAAAAAAATTTTTTAAACATATGTGATGTGTTGGTTAAAAAAATAAAAGGGGAAAATAACACTTTTTCTGGATAAAATCAGAATTCTTGTAGACTTACTTGTTTTCATAAAGTTGAACTTTTTTTCATTTTTTTCAGTTATACGCATTTTTTTAATAATAAACAAATGTTAAAAGTTTAGATTACTGAAAAAAAAAATTATTAAAAATTAAAAAAAATGGTTTTAGGTTTGTTTTCTGATTTTCAATGCATTTTAGCGGGCTAATAACCATTTTAAAAAAAAAATATTTAAATGCAGTTCTCATTTTCTGTGCAAGACGCAACTTTTGAGACCCCGGGCGTATCTGAATTCAAAAGTTGAAATAATTGACACACGCTAACCTACAGGTTTGTTTGTTTTCTAAATAATTTTGTTGGTACGAAAATTTTCTGTATTACTTTCTCTTAACATAGATTTGATGATTTGTTTTTTTTTTCATAGAATCCCGCTGAGCAGATCCAATATGTGATGCAGACTATGAATGCTATGATGGACCTTCCTGTCAGTATCACTAGTCTCGAAAATGCTGCAACCATGGTGGACAGTATTCTAAAATTAGGAGGAAATGATACAATTCCTTCGGAAGTCCTAAAAAATTTGGAAACCTTAGTTACTAAAGTGATTCTGCCAAAGAACCAAAGTCAAATAATAACAATTCAGAAACCAGACGTGAACATTGCCATTGCCATTGCAGATAATTCCGAACAAAAATCTATTGTTGGAATAAAAATCACTTCTGATCTAGACGAAAACTTGGGCTCCTCCTTCGAATTCTTGACTTCGGGTATTTATGATTTTTGTTGACGTTGTCATAAATGTATTTTTTGTGTTCCGATGTTAACAATAACTCATTTAGAAAATTTATATTATGATAAATGTCTGTATTTCGATAGTATTATGTTATTCTGTAATAGTTAGTCGGGTGAGAATGCTGTTAGGTAGTTTGAGAAGAAGCAGTTTATACAATAGTTTTGCTGCAAAAGGCAAATTTGACACAGGTCGAAAAATAACAAAATTTTCGGCATCAAGTTGTGATTTTTTTTATTCTTGGGGTAATCACTGCAAAGGTACGTCACTTGTGATTAAAGATTCATTAAACACGTGGATTACATTTTTTTAAAACTGTTATTTTTTTCAGATTCACCTGCGGATTATTCTGAACATGGTATTATCTTGGTAAATATGTCATCAATTCTAAGCAACCAACCGGCTGGCGGTGCGCAGCTCTCATTTATAGTCTACCAGAACGACAAAGCATTTTTAAACACGAAACAACAAGTTGGCGACGATCTGAAAAAAGTCAACAGTAAAATCATCAGTGTACAAATGGGAAATATTTCTAAACTTGGAAAAAATGAATACGTAGATTTACATTTTAAGACTAACGTAAGTAAGATAGGAAGCGAAAACGAAAACAAGGAGTGCGTATTTTGGGATTTTGGTATGGGACCGACAGGCCATTGGTCTACTGAAGGCTGCAAGTTTTTAGGAGAATTCGACCTCAAAGGATGGGAAACCTGTAGATGTTATCATCTCACGCATTTTGCTCAGCTTATAACTATTCATGGTGCCCACAATCAGGATAACCATGATCATAGACTGAGTGATTTTCACTTTCGAATGTTGACGCACATTTCCTTTTATGGCTGCATTTTGTCCATCGTCGGCTTGTTTATTGTTGTTCTCACAGGAAGTATATTTAAGACCTGGAGAAATGTGTTAGTTCACAAGCTCTGGATGAATTTAGTCGCCTCAATAGGAATCATGATTTTCAATTTCTTGTTTGTTTCTGCACGTGATTTAAATGACCAAAACTCATACACAAGCACATGCTTTGTCTCCGGAATTATTTTACATTACTCAGTTCTTTCAACATTTTCTTGGATGTTTGTGATAGCTTTTTTTTACTATCAAATGACAGCTAACATTTTCAAATCCAGGGTGCATTCCGATAAATCCATACTGTTTCTTGCTCTAGCTTTTGGGTGGTTGTTTCCTTTGATACCAATGATTCCTCTTCTGGGTTTTGATTCTGACAGCTATTCAAACAGTTTAAGAAATAACTTTTGCTACCCCAGTGGATATGGTTTTTGGCTTACAGTTGTTTTACCTATCTTTATATTTATCATTTTTAACACTGTATTTTTCATTTGTATTCTTTATTCTATTTATGACATTGCACGCGGTGTACAAGCTGCAATCACACGAGAGAAAAATTTCGTTCGGGACATCAAAAGGTTCACGTTCCTTTTCTACCAATTTGGGCTAATGTGGATATTCGGGCTTTTATCAAAATACGTACTCATGGCATATCTGTTTTGTATAACTGTTTCACTTCAGGGCTTAATTCTGAGTTACATTTTTGTTTTCGGGGATAGAAAAACTATTAAATTATGGCGTTCCAAATTTAGTTTCTCTTCGGGTGAGGACACATCTTTTGTTAAATCGGAAATTTCCAATCGTAGTAATAACATTGTAGTGAAAAATGATGGAAAAGTATTTGTGCCGTGGGGTAAATGCGAAAACTCAGGAAAAATTGTAAATACCTCTAGAATTCCGGTCTGTAATGAAAAAATGTGTTCTTGCGCTGAGTGTTCAGAAGAAGCATATTTAAAACTATTAAGTGACATGGTGTGAGTTAAATTGTGGAATCCTCGCAATAACCCAAACAATAATCACGATAACATTGTTACCAAAGATATTGATATATAGGAGATGTGCTATCCGCAATTTTTACTAGGTAAGATTGTGTTTCCGGGTTTCGTCGATATTGTTTACCAATTAACGAATATACTAAATGAATGAATAATTAACAAATAAACTAAACGAACGTTAAACTAAATGAACGAATTCTTTCCGTATTCAGACTATATTGTTAACCAATACTACTGCACACCTTCAAAAAGTCAACGAAATTAACAAATTCTTTTCGTATGCAAACTACTCCGATTAGGTATTAGTTCGCCAACAGTCGCGCGGACATCACAGCATATCTCTTTAGTATTTGAATATCTTTGATTGTTGCAATGTTTGTACTTTGAATACTGTCATGAAAGCCTCGCTAGCTAAGATACACCAAGCTGATCTAATATCAGCGGTCACGGCAAAAGCCAGCACTTTTCAATTACATAAGAACAGAGAGGAAGCTAATAGGGATTTTTAGGAAGGATATGTGCAGGAAGCCCCATAATCAAGGAAGTGTCACGCGACGCCATACTCTCAATTCTCAATGTGTTATTTGGGAGTGTCCTATATCATCCCATGTGGACGTCTCGCACGAGAAAGGTAATATATTACGTATGTTGGTGTGGCCTACTTTTCTATTATCTCCTATTTTACCTCAAACCTTTAACAATAACCCTGTCCATTTAAAAAAGTTCACCAGAGTTGTCCTTGGATATGTGGCTAAGTCTTATGGATCTACAATGTGTCTCCCCAGGTATCTGAGCCTAGTTCCCACCAGGGCAGGACATTAACACCATAAGTGAATTGGAGTCTCTTCATCGTCTTCACATTTTCTACATCTATTGGTGCTTTCCACTCCCAATAGCTGCATGTGTCTCCTGAGATGGCAGTGTCCCGTTAGTAGTCCTATCAGTTCCCTCAGCAAGTTTCTGTCCATATAGAATAGTTTCCTGGTTCGTCTGGGGTCTGGTCCGTTTATGAGTACTTTGGATTGCCTTATTCCGGTTGCCCTCTCCCATTCCTTTCAGTGCTGAGATTTGACCCACCTTTCAATATGTAATTTGGTGTGGCAAGTTGCTACTCCTACGGCCGGCTCGGATCCCGCAAGTGGTGCTTTCGACCCTTTCCTTGCTAGTTGGTCAGCCCGCTTGTTGTCCTCAATACCCTTATATCCTGGTACCCATATAAGGGTTATTTTATTGATGGTAGCGAGTTCTGTAAAAACAGCATTCCATTACCAGTCTGGAGTCGCATCGGTTACTTTTCAGTGCTATTAGGGCTGCCTGGCTATCAGAACAAATAATTATGTACTTATTCCTGTACCCGATACGTATATTCTCCTGTGCGCAGGCCCAGATGGCTTTCATCTCAGCCTGAAATACAGTGCAGTGTGTTCCTAGAGGTATACTGAGTTCCCTCTTGGATCCCTGTAGGCATACCTCGGCCCCCGTTCCTTCCTCCATCTTGGACCCACCTGTGAACCAGATTAGTTCTCCCAGCAGCCTGATTTGGCTATCCGGATTGCATCCTTGTACTCTTTCTGGTTTTGCTTGCTAGCATCCCAGTTTCCAGATTACTAGTTTCCGTAGCTTCTGCAATTTTCTGCTCCACCACGGTGTTTTGTCCCTGGTACTTGTCTACAGAGGGTAGCTATTTTCGAATGCCCCTATCATTGAGTCCCCCAGTATTTCTACTGCGTCCTCAATTTCTTCAGGGCAGCCGTATTTCGCTGGGAATCTAGTCATTCCTATGTTAAGATGATCTACCTAATGATGATCTTAGGATTCTTAGGGCGCTGCCGTGATTAAAATGCCGTAAAAAGAAATAACATTCCGTGTTCTCTTTCTTCACTCCCTCCTCCCCCCACCCCTATGTTCGAGGAAGAGGAAGATTATGGCTTCCGTGTGAGACCAGGCCTCCTAACACAGTCGAATGATAAGGATTGATAGGATAACTTTCGGTAACTTCTCATCGTTCCCTAGGACAACTGCAAATAATAATTCACAATTACTAAGCGTTCTCAATAAATTTGAAATAAATGTATTATATTACATGTGTATGATTGTATGCTGCGATCTGCAGATATCCTAGATCACGATAAGAAGTTACCGAAAGTTATCGTATCAATCCTTATCGATATAATCTATATTGATCAGTGATCAATGATCACGCTCAAAATCCGTATTGATAGAACTGAACGCGATTAGCACTAATTAAAAAAATGTCCAAAGAGGCGAATCCATACACCTAAGAACATTTATGACTAGAAATATAAAGTATGATGCATGATATGGCAAGCAATCCATTGGCTGCTAGGGGAGGACAATTAATTTAATTGCCTTCCTTAAAAAAAAAACTAGGCCATTATCAAAATAACAGAACAGTACTTATGAGGTTTATTATTTTACAACGCCAAAGATAGTTTTTAGAGCTATTCACAAAACAAAACGTGATACATGTTTTTTTTATTATACGAGTACATTTGTTGTATATTTGGCATATGGTCCTATATATTTTCTGCCTGTACAGATTATAAATGGAACAATATATATACATTTTTACACAACATTGCGTTCATTGAATACAATTCAATTCAATTTATTCATTTTAAAAACATTAAAAAATTACAATTTCAAAGCGTTTTCAAAAGAGAATAAATTTTAGATGATATAATCAGATTTAGACTAACAGAAACAAAGCTTGCCGTGTGAATTGTGCTTCATTGATGTTAAAAATATCGATATTCGAAGTGATTCTGTATAACAACAAGCCAGCTCTCCCGACTAGCATGACCATTGGCAAGTTAGTTCTGTACGCAGGTAGATAAAACAGTCTATCTAAATAGTCGGTGACGGAGATAACCATCGGGAACATAGAAACTAATGCTCTTCATGATAGTTGAATTTTCGAATCATCCATGACCCGTAGAAGGTTCGTACCGATCTTGCCCAAGAGAAAGTTGGTAGGGTAGAGTCACGGGTAGTAGCCGTTCTCCCTAAGGTTGAGAGAAATATCAGAAATTTCTTCTGAACCTTCTCCAACGTGAGGGAATACTTCACTTGGTGCGGGCTCCAAACCACCGGTCCACTCTCAAGCCTACTCCTAACCAAAGCATTGTATAGTACTGTGAGAACCCGGGTGTTTCTGAAATTTCTTGCAGTGCGTAGGACAAAACCCAGCATTCTCAATACGTCATTACGATATGAGCATGAAAAGTTAACCTACTATAAAAAACAATACCAAGATCTTTCATAGTGCACACAAGTTTTAAATTTCGAGCTCTCATATTATACCTGTAAAACCAAGTATGACACGTCTTGGCGAAAGAAAGAATGAAACATTTCTGTAAATTGAATTCAATCTGATTCCGTTAACTCCAGTCAACAATTATATCAATGTCCGATTGGAGTCCTCAGTCCTGCAGAATGCAGTCCTCTGAAGTTGGTCAAATCATTGTACATATAGTTTCATATCAGTGATCGATGAACCGGTGGATGCAATTTTTAGCCATAAGTTGTTATAATGGTTTGTCTAGTTTGTAGTTGGAAGTAGGGTTGTAGAAATATATTGTAAGTCTATACAGCGTCCTTGAGATCATTTTTCACAAAAACGGCGCTATATAAATCATCAAAATATTATTATCATAATAATAATAATAATAATAATTGGCTAATTTATATGGCGCCGTGTTTGTGACAAATCACCTCAAGGACGCTGTACAAATAAATATTTAAAATAATTAATATTACTGGTTTACAATTAAGACTTACAATTATAACTAGTGACTTTATGTCTATGACTGATATTATTGGCGTACAACTAAGATTTACAACTATAAATAGTGACCTACATCTAAGACTTATAGCTAGGGACTTATGACTAAGACGTATAAATTCTGACCTAAAACTAGTGACTTAATAACTAAATATTTACAATAAGATTAGCGTTAGAAGAAGTAAGAAGTTTTTACATAATATTACAATTTAAAAACACGGATGCAAAAACCGTGTTTTTAAATTATATAGATATCTTAAATAAATTAATGAAATTAACAGTCGATCTTTACCTCATTGAAATGATTCATCGCTCAACTTAAACAGATTGAGGTGTTGGGTTAACACTGACACTGTCCATTGGTAGGTAAATAAATAGCACTTCAACCTTATCATGACTGGTTGCAAGGAATTGCAAAGAAAATAATATATGTATTTATGTACATCAACAATTATTATTAGACTATAAACAAACAGAGAAAAAAATATATAAAAAATTGCAAAGTTTAAATAGAATGACGATTTTATGGAAATGAGTATCTGAAAAATTAAGTTTTCAGTTTGGATCTAAATTCCACTGGGTTAGTTATGCATCTCAATTCCATAGGAAGTTTATTCCAAGCCTCAGAGCCGGATACTCCGAATGCACGATCACCAAACTTAGTGATCGGATTTCGCTTAGGTTCTTTCAACCTTCCAGATGAAATCGCTGATCTAAGAGTTGACTGCCTTTGACCTATGTTTTTCGGAATGCATAGTTCAGATTTGAGCCATTTCATTGATAGCTTTAAACACCATCCAACATAACTTGTACTGGATCCTTTCAGGACAATTCAACCGGTGAAGATTTTGGAGGAGTTCCGAAATATGTTAAAACTTGGGTACCCAGTGATTAGTCGTGCGGCGGCGTTGAAAACTGATTGTAATTTAACAGTTTGACATTTAGGAAGATTTGCATTGATGTCAATGCAGTAATCAAGACGTGATACTATACAGGTATCCGGGGGGTAAAGTGCATTAACTTCGGGAGGTGATTCTACATAATAGTATAAGTAAAAAAGATAAAATAACTTTTTTCGAAATTCCAGCTTTTAGGTGTAGTTTTGTGGTAAAAAGATAAAATTAGACCGGCGTGCGCGGCGAGCTATATTATTTTCCGCTGTTAGGATACGGGCCAATCACTACCATACAATATTACCACGATCGTGCCCGGCAGGCTCCCGGCAAGTAAGATCGTACCTCACACTAAGGATTTTTAGTAGGTAGATCTTTTTGTATGGAAAAAAAGTTGGAATTTCGAAAAAAATTGTTAATCTTTTTTACTCCTACCATCATGTAGAATCCCCTCCCGAAGTTAATGCACTTTACCCCCGGACATCCTGTATATGAGTTCACAAGAAGCTTAGGCTTTTGTTGAAAGGTTCCAACGAACTGATTTAAGTTGTCTAAGGTAGAAGAACCCCGTGCTAACGTTCCTATTCACCTGACTTTTCAATGAAAGGTCTGAATCCGGATAAACTCCCAGAAATTTGACTGTTGTTTTCGCAATTACGTCGTTGCCGGAAATTGCAATTGGTGAACTGTCTTTTAAATGTTGGCGTCTATTTGTGTTTGCCCACAGAAACTTGGTATTTAAAGGATTCAGCTTAAGTTTAAAAAAAAAATTATTAAAAACATATTTTTCTGTAACAGTTGAGTGTCTAGAAGGCAACATTATTACAGTTGTGAGGTAAAACAATAATGGTGACGAACTTACTACATTTTGCGATTTAACTCCTTATTTTGTACTCTTGTTATTATAATACAATAACAATATTTTGTTTATAATAATATTATTTGTATGATATACATTGTATGTTTGTTTATATGTTTTTTAAATTTTTAAAATGTACATATTTAAACTAATTGTACTCCTTTCAACAAATTTCTATAGCGCCGTTTACACGCACTCTTTGGAGCGACCGAGTCCCGCGCCACTTCAGGCCGCCGCTCAGAAAAGTCTCACAGTGAACTGCGCTGTAAACCTATCGGTCTTTACTTTTCTGCGCGGCGGCCTGAAGTGTCGCGGGACTCGGTCGCTCTGAAGTGTGCGTGTAAACGGCGCTAGTGATAATGTTTTAATTTTTAATACTATGTATTACTTTTATTATCTTTTTACTATGTTTGTAATATTATTTGTAATATAAAATAAGCACACATTGAAAATAAAACTGATTGTTTGCATTATCTGTACAGCCCAAATATAATTACCATTTTCCAATAAAATTCAATTCCTTCACCTAATATTTCAATATGTTGAATCACTTCTACATTCATAAACACACACTTCTCCACAATTTACACATCCGTCCTGATGATGTGCACTGTGACGCTGTCCAAAAATAAATCACTATAAAGGAATTTAATTTGTTCAAAACAATCATTTAAAAAATGTGAGCGATAACTTCGAAAATAAACAACAACAAAAAACTTGTTGGAACAACAAAATATTTTAATAAGTTCTCCGATACCTACCTCAGCATACATGGGTAGGTAAACGTTACGCAATATGAGCTGACCCAAATAATACAAACTAAGAATAATTATTGTGCTTATTATTAAGTATGTCCATGCCAAACATTACTGGAAAAGAGTAAAGTAGGCTTTTTGGATAAACTTTGGTTGCAATACCACAGGGGTAGGGAAAATTAGCACCACAAAAAAATTACACTCCGAATGCGAGAACAGTTTTCTTTCAGCTACATTTTAAAGTTATTGTTACTAAACCCAGAAAAAGTTATAACACAGCTGACAGGAATGTTCTAACGGTGACCCGACATTAGATCCGGCGACATTTGGTCCGGCGACAGTTGGTCCGGCGACATTTGATCCGGCCGACATTTGATCCGGCCGACACTTGATCCGGCGGACAATTGATCCGGCGGACAATTGATCCGGTGACAATTGGTCCGGCCTGATTCTTTAGAAGATTTTTTCTTCAAGTAAGTATGTAAAGAGGATATACGGCCGTATAACCAAAGTCGATGTACTTACATCTGAAGGCGTCTTGAATGAAAATCCGCTGTAAAAATATTTTTACTAACAATAATTTCGACTCACCGAAGAAGCATGCGGCAATACAAAATACGACATACTAATTATACGTGCGGCCAGTTTAACAAGAAAACTGTAAAAGATTCCTACTGGCGTATAACTTTTTTATCTGAAAATTACACTAATTACACTGGAAAATTTACCTGGCTATTCAGATCTAGTCACCATATATGGCAAAGGTCATTTCAAATAACATTTCAGTTCTGAATTAATACAACACCGAAATACGACGTACTTAGGTATATGTGCAGTGTGTTTATACTTACAATTTAGAAGGCGGATATGCTTACCACCGAACCGGGAATCATTTCTTGGATAACCAACGCGCTTGCCATAGGTCACCCCAAGTGGTTCGCTTCGTTTGGTGAATTAACAGGGGTGCTTGGGTTCTTGGATTGAGGTTTGTCTAGGTCTTTTTAGCAAATGTTTTTCCTGCAAGCGTGTTGTTTATCCAAGAAATGGTTCCCGGGTCGGTGGTAAGCATATCCGCCTTCTAAATTGTAAGTATAAATACACTGCACATATACCTAAGTACGTCGTATTTCGGTGTTGTATTCATTCAGAATTAAAACGTTATTTGAAATGACCTTTGCCGTGTATGGTGACTAGATCTGAATAGCCAGGTAAATTTTCCACACTACAATGCAAAGCGATGAGTCAGAGAGTAAGGCTAGAGAGATCAGAAGGTCTCTCTCAACCGGTCTCTCCTTATCCGGACCACCTTGCATAGAGTGGGCAAAGGCATCCCCGCGAATTTTTAATATCTTATGTAAACCCGGTTACCAAACGTACCGAACCACTTGGGATAACCTATGGCAGGAATGTTGGTTATCCAATAAATGGTTCCCGGGGCGACGGTAAACATATCCGCCTCCTAAATCTTAAGTAGATGTTGCACATATAAGAATGTCGTATTTTGCTATTCGTCAGTATTCATTCAGAATTGAAACGTTACTTGAAATGGCTTTAGGCATGTTTGGTGACTAGATCTGAATAGCCAGGAAAATTTTTCACATATCCTTCTCCTCCCCACTATCTTCAACCTCACAACATATCAAAATTAGAAATGCCATAGTCTCACTGACTCCAGACGGTTGGGAGCAGTTGGGACTCTTGTGTTATGATAAAAGTTCTAAAAAAAAATATATATATATATATAAAAAAATTATATCATATGATTTTTGTAATTTGTTCGCTGTGTACAGTGTATGTAGGGTTAGTCGGATTACTTGAAATGATGTGACTAGATCTGAATAGCCAGGTACGTTTTCCACATCTTCTTCTCCTCCCCACTTCCCTCAGCATCACACCATACTAAAATCGGAGATGCCATTGGCACTCACTGGCTCGAGACGGTTGAGAGCAGTTGGGACTCTTGTGTAATTTTCAGATAAAAAAAGTTATACGCAAGTAGGAATCTTTTACGGTTTTCTTGTTAAACTGACTGCACGTATAAGTATGTCGTATTTTGTATTGCCGCATGCTTCTTCGGAGAGTCGAAATTATTGTTAGTAAAAATATTTTTACAGCGGATTTTCGCTCAAGATGCCTTCAGATGTAAGTACATCGACTTTGGTTGTACGGCCGTATATCCTCTTTAAATGTTTACTTGAAGAAAAAATCTTCTAAAGAATCAGGCTGGACCAATAGTCGCCGGATCAACTGTCCGCAGGATCAAGTGTCGGCCGGATCAAATGTCGGCCGGATCAAATATCGCCGGACCAACTGTCGCCGGACCAAATGTCGCCGGATCAATTTTCATGGAACCGTTCTAACATAGCACCTATGTTTCTAGAAATCAGGTAGACACAAATACGTACGTGGTCGAACATATCCCCTTTCAGTTTCATTTTAATTTCTAATTATTATACGATAGTGAAATTAATATTGAAAAAATATTTCAGTTTTGATGACAATTCTATTCAGGAAAGAAAAAATATGATATATTTTCTCTACATTACTACACTTCTGACATAAAAAAATGGGTAAATAAAAAATATTATTTCATATAAATTATTCTAAAGAGTTAAATAAACATAAAATTATAAAAAAATGATTACAGCCAATAAATTTGCTGTGAAATGCAGAAAAACCATTCAAGTGTTCTGAGTGCAATATAATTTAAGCTGGTGGACTGACGGACCCCTTCGCAGATCCATTCCTAAGTTAAAACCACTCTGGTGGGAAGGTGGGGAAGTACCTGGCCATGTACTAAACACGACTAAAACCATTTCAAGCAACGTTTCAATTCTGAATGGTAGTCTTACGCCAGGGCGATACTGAGAGTATCTTCCACTCTGGAACATGCCGCAAATATACAAAATATTGTTTTAAATGAATTAATTGTGAAGTACCATTAATAAAGCTAACAAATGTATTACTATTGTCAAAGGGTGGATAGATAGAAACTTTCTTACTTTAAATTATGAAAAAAAAAATTCTTCGTATTCCTTTCTATAACACACAGAAGTCAGCTCCCAAAACTAATCTTAATTGAAAGTTTCATAATATAAATTGCAACCAATTGTAAAATACTGTTAACAAATTCAGATACTTAAATTATATTTTTATAAGAATGTGTAACATAGTATATATAAAAACCATAAAACTAGTTTATGATGCACTAGTCCTTACCTTAGAAAGACCTATGGTCTTCAATGTCTTAAATTTATTTACACGCGTCCAAATAACTTTCAAAAAATTCAAATCGTACCAGCCAAAGACGTGGCGCCTGTGAGTATTCTGTACCCCACTGTAAAACTTGGTTGTCCCAAAGGCATATTAGACATTATAGTCACCTTTAACATATTGTGCCAATTATTAAATTTACTTAGCTTTGAAATAAAGCTTGAACAATGCGTACTGGAAAAGCTCACTACTATAATAATATCTACATATATTTTATTTTTAATTAAATCCTTATACATATTTATAAATTACTGCTGCATTTTAAAATATTATTCAATATTATGGCGATTTAAACGGAGAATTTGACATCTCTGAAATCGATTATGAACGCACGTGAAGTTTTGATAACTGGATTATCAAAAAACATGTATCTGGAAATAATAATTTAACTGCAATCAACTTGAATATTCGATCTTTATCAAAATATTGGGAAACTTTTCTTCTCGTCATCTCTAGCTCTCTAAGTAATATTGATATAATTACGATTTGCCAAACGTCGATAAATCAAAATGATATAAATCTATACACAATATCGGGATTTAGTTCTCATTACTTTGGTCGAAAAAACAGATCGGGAGGCGGAATTATTATGTACGTAAAAGATCACCTTACGTTTGAACAAATTAACATAGTGTCAACAAATTTTGAATGTGTTTACGGAACTATTTCTCTTAATAAACATAAACTTCTACATATACTGGCAATATACAGACCACCTAATTCAAATAAAAACCTATTTCTCGAAGAGTTGGAAGCTATATTGGGAAATATCGAAATTAAAAAATCTGTTATAGTTCTCTGGGATACCAACATAAATTTATTAAAGTATCAGGAATCAATTGTAATGCAATACGAAAACATGATGGCGAAATTTGGATTTTTAAAATGTATTTATGATGTGACCCGCGAAGCCATACTGACTAACTACGTAACGGCTACATGTCTAGATCATATCTATGTAAGAGAGAGAGAGACAAATGAAATCAGCTCATGCGTACGTGAAACTATTATAGCGGACCATTACCTTATTGCGACCACGATTCGTTTCTCTACTTATGAGATAAGTACCTCCAATAAATCGCACCTTACGAAATATACTGTAATATCGGAAAAAAAAGTGGATCTACTGATTGAAATCACAAATTGGAATGAAATACTAAACATAACGGAACCTAACTTAATATATGAAGAAATAAAATCTAAATTTAAATATATTTACGAAAAAAGTACCATAACTAAATCAAATACAAATAAACATCGTAATAACCAAAAAGCCTGGATAAATTATAACCTCATTGAAAATATACAACTACGAGACACGCTATGGAGAAAATGGAAAAATACCCCTAAAAATAAATTATATGAAATTGAATACAAGAAATACAGAAATAAACTCAATAAAAAAATATTAAACACAAAAAAAATATATTATAATAAAAAATTTAATCATTGCTTCAAAGACATTAAAAAAACATGTAATGAAGTAAATAAAATACTGGGAAGGAAAAATAAATCCGATTGTGACGAAATCATATCTTTATATTTCTTAAATTCTCAAACGGCGGATGTGACGGTAGAAAACTTTGCAAATTTCTTTTGACGAGGGTGTAAATCAGTTATTACACGAATGCAACGTTCGAGCGTCTGAGTGGAATTAAGAACATTTGCAACATTCAATGTACCTACCACGAGCTAATGCGAAACAAACTGAATGCATTATCGGACGAATGAAAAACTCCAAGACACCGGGCGTGGATCTAATTCGCATGTATGATCTAAAAAACCGTGTAAAATTACTTAGTCCTATGATTACCCACCTAATAAACAGAATTATTGACACAAGCATCATAAGGCTAAATATAACTAAAATAAATAAATATAACATAACTAAATATAACATAACTAAAATGCAGCATCATAAGGCCCATTTATAAAAATGGAGTTCACACCGTAATAAATAATTATAGGCCTATTTCATTGTTACCCGCATTAGAAAAAATCTTAGAAAAATATATATTGATAAATTTGGATAAATATTTAAATAAATTGGGCATTATTGATGAATGTCAGTATGGTTTTCAAAAAAAAGGCTGTGATAAACTTCTCGAAAAATTTTCTAATAATATAAATTCGCTTAACTCTAGAAAACATGTACTGGTATTATATGGTTATTTCCTTTTGGGGTATTATGCCGTGTTGCGCTACCTCCTCCTTTAGCCAACGTTTCGGACAGCGTTACAGTGTCCATCATCAGGGCAGATGTGACAGGGCACATCTGCCCTGATGATGGACACTGTAACGCTGTCCGAAACGTTGGCTAAAGGAGGAGGTAGCGCAACACGGCATAATACCCCAAAAGGAAATAACCATAAAATTTTTGGCCGTGAAAATCTAAAATCATATATGTACTGGTATTATTTATTGATTTCTCAAAAGCTTTCGATACACTCAGCCACACACAATTAATCAAGGTACTTGAAATAATAGGAATCCGTGGTAAACTACTATCATTTTTCAAAAAGTATTTAACAAATAGAAAAATGTATGTTAAGATATTGAATGAAATTAGTAATTTTAGATTTATCAAATCAGGAGTACCCCAAGGGTCAATTTTAGGCCCTAAATTATACATTATATATGTCATTTTTTTTTTTTTTTTTTTTTTTACGTGAGCTCCACACAGGAGGCTCTGAGGAAAATAATTCCCTCAGGGCCTATGTCATCTTTGGGGATGCTGTGTGGAGGTATTTTTTTAAGGAAAGGAAGGAGGGGAGAGTTCTGGGAAGGAAGAGGGTTTAAGGGGTGGGTAGGAATCTGGGGTTCAGTGTGTCCTGGTCATCCGCCTCCAAGACCTAGACAAACCTCACCCCATGAACCCGGGCACCCCTGCTAAATCACCAAACGTAGCGAACCACTTGGGGTGACCAATGGCAGAGGTGTTGGTTATCCAATAAAGGTTCCCGGGGCGGCGGTACCCATTCCCGCCTCCCAATTTGCCTTGCCTTGTCATTGCCTTGTCTAAACTTATAGTCTATTTAAAATAGCCCGTAGATTCATTTTTGCAGATGATACTGCACTAGTTGTATCAAATAAAAACCCGGAAAAAGCTATTAATGAATTACAAAGATACTTTAACGAGCTGCTCAAATGGTCTCATGACGTAGGACTAATTATTAATGTCAAAAAAACTAAATGTATGTGTATAAGATCACCGAGCCTGAAAATGTGGAATTTACCTAAAATAATTGCACATAATTTTGAATGTATACATAAAAAAATTGCTAACTTTTGCTACTGTGAAAAAAATGATTTTACAAATGAATTAACTTACCTTGGCATAATCGTAGATAATAACTTTAAATGGGATAAACAAGTGATCAAAATTTGTAACCAGCTCCGATGTATGGCGAGTAATTTTTATAAATTAAAATTTGTTTTGCCTCGATGCACTCTCAAACTTATATATCATTCTATGGTCGAATCCATACTTAGATATGGAATTCAAACTTGGGAACACTCGAGTGAAATTAATATTTAATACATTCAAAATTTACAAACGGCTTTAATAAAAAAAAATGTTAAACCTAGCATTTACAAACAAAGAAACAACTTAAAATTACTGTATGGGTCTGAGGGCCTACTTCCAATTAGAGGGCTTCTCTGGTACATTATAATTATGGATAATTCGGGAGAAAGCACGTCTAAAAATTTATTGGTGCATAGTCACACAACAAGATTTACCAAAAACAAAGGCCTAAAAATACCACGAATATCAAATGAGTATGATAGCAGAACGCTCGAATATATGATACCCTTGATTTACAACATGTTAAATTTATTTATTTATTTACGCCCTTTTACGGGGCTTTTACAAAAGTATGAAATTTACAAGTTACACTATGATTAAATAATATATAAATACTATATATTTCTTTAACAAAGAAATATAAAAGGTATTTTGAAACGAAATATATAGTATTTATTGTACCTAACTGAACTGCCTCAGTAACAGTATTTTGTATTTGTTTAAAGATAAATTGAATATGTCCACTGACTTGGTATAATTATTTCCCTCCATAAGTATTCTGGGCAAAGAGGAATACATATGGTAGTTAGTTCCAGAATTTCTGCACTGAAATAAATCCTGACTTCTGGTATTACGTAGTGGAATCTGGAATCTTATCAATTCAAGCAATACCGGACTATCAACTAAATTATTTAGAATTTTATACAGAAATACCAAATCAGTGAAAATTCTTCTGTCTGACAATTTGAGCTTATTCATTTCATTTAAAATAGTGTTGTAGTTTAACATGATTGGCGAATTTTGTAGATCTTGTAAAAAACATATTCCAAAACTATTCCTAAACATATGTGTATTTTTGTAAACTTATCAAATCGCTGTATTTTTTTTTTTTGTATTTTTGTGACTTGTGTGCATTTTTTATCTAATTTTATTTTTGTTATTTCATTATCTATTGAAAAATCATCTGTCATCATTGTACTACCAAACATGTAAAAGCCCTCTGGGCGTTGAATAAATAAAATAATAAAAAAAATAAATAAAAAAATGATTACTAGAATACCCATTTTAAAATTTATAAAACGTAGGAATTTGTTTTGTATTCTTTCAACAGCTTGTATATGTATATTATAATATGGGTTCCAGACGGGAGAATTGTACTCAAGTTGACCTCTAACATATGCAAAATATAACAGTTTAATACACTTTATATTGTGAAAAATTCTTGTTAGCCTAGTTATAAATCCCAACATTTTTAAGCCCTTGTTAGAGATTATTGTTATGTGGTTAACAAATGAAAGATTTGATTGAAAAGTGATGCCTAAGTCTTTAATTTGTGTTAATGTTTCGGGAGTATTGTTATCAATGTTGTAATTAAAGACCACTGGATTTTTTATTCGAGAAAATCTAACTAGGTACTTGGCATTTTGAGATATTTAAGTAAAATCTATTTTCATTACACCAAATTAAAAATGTTTTGATATTATCTTGAAGAATGTTGCAATGGTAAATATTTTTAATAATTCTAAACATTTTGAGATCATCAGCAAAAAGTAAGAAAAATACACCATGAAACATTTTTGTTAGATCATTTATAAACAAGATTAATAAGATTGGGCCAAGGTGTGAACCCTGTGGAACTCAGCTTGTTGCATAAATTTTTTCCGAAAGGGAGGATTTTATTCTAACAATTTGTTGTCTTTCAGTAAGATAGCTTTCAAACCAGGCTAATATATTACCATGTATACCAAGTTTTTCTAATTTCCAAGTGAAAATTTTATGGGAAACTGAATCAAAATCTTTACTAAAATCAGTATAGACAGAGTCTACTTGTTTTTTTTTAAAGCATTGGTTATAAAATTTACATGAATAATTATGTTTGATAGAGTACTTCTACCTGGCATAAATCCAAACTGGTAAGGTGATATCACAAGTTTTATTTGTGTAAAAAGTTATGTAATGTTCAGTCAAAACCATACGGATTTACTCCCATCATACAAAATCAAAACTAACCAAGAAAAGTGATATTATTTACGAGTATAAATCAAATTCAAATTAAATAACTTATTTACCCACTCAATTGAATAATTTATCTCTAATAATGGATAAACAAACAAGAAGCAAAAATACAAACCAGAGTGATTTGAAATTAAAATCTATACTCCCATAACATAAAGAGATTCTTGACATTATCTTAACAGCTGTCAATAATAAATTTAAAGAAATGAAAAAAGAATTCTTCAAGAAAATGGACGAAGAAAATGCTGAATCTCGAAACTCACGTAACTTCATTTGTAACCAATATGATGATATAAATAATAAAATTGAAATTATTACCAAGCTGGTGTCTGAAGATGAGATGCTTCGGAGAGAAGTAAATGATTAAAACAAGATTATAAAAAGCTTTGAAGTTAGAATCGCGGAACTAGAACAAGCTTCGAAAGAAGATTGCATAGAAATATGTGGAATCCCACAATCAAATGAGGAACAGCCAGTCTTACTAGTACAACAGGTGGCTGCGGCAGCTGGGATGGCGATTCAGCTACACGACCTGAAGGAGGTGAAACGTATCCAGGCAGACGACCAGGAGCCTACCCGAGAATCCAAGTTAAATTCCACTATAACAACAAACGAGACCAAATATTAAAAATCCGGAATAATATCGACGCCAAAACCGCGACAACCCTGGGCAGCGAAAAAATCTACATAGGAGATATCATTTGTCCATACTTTAAAGGTTTACTCTGGAAAACTAAACACAAAAAACCAAAAGAAACTAAGTATACGTATGTCTGGTTTAGGAAAAATAAAATACTGGTTCGTAAATCACCAAATGAAAAATAATCTATGTTAAGCATTCAGACGATCTAAATAAACTTATCTAGACGGTACATGGCACTCGCACCACCGCGACCGGTTTGCCAGTTATCTAATAAGTCAATAAGTACTATAATTCTACCAATTATCTAAAAATAGTTTCAACCGATGGTTACGAGTGTCAAACTATTCTTAAACTGTTCTTAAACGTGATATGTAAAAATGGATGCTAAAACTAACTATAGAATCTCAAATTCTAAATTCTGTAAAAACATTCTACAAAATAACCTGTTCTCTCTTCGAATTGCACTATTCATCCAAGAAATACATATCGTAGACTCCAACTGCATACAAATAACATATGAAAAAGAAACGTGTATTCTTGCAATGTACAGATCTCCATCCAAAAACAATATTACAAATTTCCTAACTGCACTTAATGATACATTAAATGATCTCAACAAACACAAAAATATTATCATCATTAGAGACCTAAACACTCTACAAAACGGACACCCACAAAACTTAGAATACCTAACAATACTAGCACAGCATGGGCTGGAGCCATTGATAAATGTTCGAACATGAGTCACACACAACACAAAAAGTTATATAGATCATATAATGATCAAAACAAAACTAAAAACCAAAACCATAGTACTTGAAAGCACTATTACAGATCACTGCATGAATACGATAGCAATTGATACCGAAAATACAAAACTTAACCAACATAAAATATTCACAAAAAAAATAATTGACTAAACAAACTTAAAAGAAAACTCAAAAAAATAGACTGGAGTACAATATACCAAATTGAGAAGGTCGAAGAGGCCTGGGACAAATTTACAACAATTTTAGCGCAAGAAATAAATAATAACACTACTCTAAAACAAGTAAAACTTACACACAAAGCTAAAAAAAATAATTATATAAATAAATAAAACACTTTGTATTTAACCACGAATTTATTATATTACATATCGACCGGTTTCGCTTACATCAAGCTTCTTCAGGATATAAGTAATAATAAACTTATATCCTGAAGAAGCTTGATGTAAGCGAAACCGGTCGATATGTAATATAATAAATTCGTGGTTAAATACAAAGTGTTTTATTTATTTTTATAATATAATGTCTAACCACAAAGTAATTGCTTCTTATGAAAAAATTATAAAAAAATTAAACTATGGATAACACAGGGAATATGAAACTGTATTCGTAAACGAGACAGAATTCACAAACAAATTAAACATACGCCGTATTACATACAACAACTTAATTACTACAAAAGATATAGAAACATCTGCACGAAAATTATTAGAGTAGCTAAGGAGTTGTATTTTTGAGAAAAACTTTTAAAAAAAGAAACCAATAACCCAAAGAAAATCTGGAAAATATTAAAAGAAGTTACATACACACAAAAATTCAAACACGAAAATACAATCGAACATCTAAACATTAACTCAAAAAAAGTAGACGCCAATACAAATAAAGAAACTACAGCAAATCATGTAAATAACTTCTTCGCAAGTATGGGAAAAGTCTTAACGAACCGTAAAATTCTCAACACAAACACAATAACACAAACAAACAGTTCAAACATCAATACACAACCTACACAACATAGATTTGCAATAAAAACAACTTCGGAAGAGGAAATTGACAAAATAATAAACACATTAAAAAACCGTATTGCTCCTGGATTAGATGAGATAACGACGGATTGCATTAAGGTAATAAAAACCGAAATTTTAAAACCCATAACACACTTAATCAATCTAAGTATAACACACTCCTGCTTCCCTAGTACTCTTAAAAAAAGGACTGGTGATCCCTATTTACAAATCCGGAGACAAAATGCAAATAACTAACTATAGACCTATCACATTGTTACACTCGCTTTCAAAAATTTTCGAAAGAGTTATAAAAAACCAAAATCTAATTTACCTGGAAGAAAATAAATTAATCTCGGAAAAACAATATGGATTTAGAGAAAAAATAGGCACAAAAGAAGCTTTGGCGTGTACAATAGACTATATACATAGCAATTTAGATCGAGGGTATAAATGCATACCGATATACTTAGATTTAGCTAAAGCTTTCGATTCAATCTGCCACCAAACGCTTTTTAAAAAAATAGAAAACATAGGGATCAAAGGCAAGGAACTCTAACTATTAAAAAGTTATATGAGAAACAGAACACAGCAAGTAAAAATTAACAACCATATTAGCAAGCCACTACCAATTACATATGAAGTTCCATAAGGAAGCATACTAGGGCCCGTTCTTTTCACTATTTACATTAATGAACTCTGCAGCATGAAAATAGACGGTGAAATAGTTAGTTACGCAGACGACACAGTTTTACTCTTTAAATCTAAGGATTGGAAAAATGCATAAAACATAGCGAATTTAGGAATCACGCGAGTGAAATCATGGCTAGACTCAAACACACTTACACTAAACATATCGAAAACAAAATTCACAACGTACAATATAAATAGCACAAGACAGTAAAAAAATAACATAAACATCATAAAAATACACGAATGTTTAAACACCAGCGTTTGCCCTCCTCTAGAAAAAAATAACAAATAAAGTATCTAGGAATCATAATTGACCATAACCTTAGATGGACACATCACATCCAACAAGTCACAAATAAACTCCTCAAAACGATACACATTTTCCTAAACATAAGAAACATATACAAAATACAACAAATGAAAACAATATATTTTGCTCTGTAATTTTAATCTGTAATTGAATAATTGCTTGGGGAGGAACAACAAACTCAGCTATCGAACACCTGGAAATTGCGCAGAAAACGATCTTAATGGTTATACTTAAAAAACATAGACTTACTGATACAGACCGTTGTGACGTACTAGACATACGACCATTATATGTTAAATCGCTACTAATTACATTTTTGACCAAAAAACAACCTTCAACAGACACAAAATATCACAAATAGACCAGTTAGACAAAAAAGAAAACTTAAAAACTCCGACGGTAAATACAAGCTTTGGACAAAGACATTACCAATATCACGCTATAAAAGCAATCAACAGTCTAACACTTGAAAATAAAATTGAGGAAAACAAAAATAAATTCCGACACAAAATTACAAAATGGATTAATGACCAAAACACACAATACTATCAAAATATCATAGCATAAAATAATAAAACATATAAGTAACACACAAAACCAATATAAAACACAATCACCCACAAACACACAACACTTATTAAAAATATCGTTTTTAACCTTATATAATATTATATATTCTTAATTTTACGTTAATTTTAAATCTCTAATTTTTAAGTATAATTTATCTTAATCGTATGTTTTTTATTAACTTTTTTCATTTTTCACCAATATTATGTACATATATATTTATATGTATTGTGTATAATTTTGTATATGAAATGGAGGCTTCAGCACGGGTAAACCACAGTGAGGCCAACATCATTGAATTGTGTATAAAATGTAAATATATTGCATCAAATAAATAATAATAATAATAATGCTCAACCTTTTTAGCCGGAGAGCCAATTAATTACTTTTCAATTTATTTGAGGGCCGTAGGGGGCAGTGTACCTTCTTCACCCTGACATTGTTAAATTTGTTTAAATTTGATGGTGTCGCAAATCTATTTGTGTGAAATCTCTAAGAATTTGATGGTGTCGCAAATCTATTTGTGTGAAATCTCTAAGAATTTGATGGTGTCGCAAATCTATTTGTGTGAAATCTCTAAGAATAATTAAATTAAATAAAAAAAGCGAAACAGGCAAATATTTTAAACATGTAAGGAGAAATAAATAAATGCTTTTTATCACTCGGAAAAATAAATAAAATTTTGTAAAGAAAAGTTTAGATTTTTTTTTTAAAAAAGAAAGACAAACATTCCCGGGTTACGAATAACCCGACAATATTTTATAATCTCCTACTACCACCACAGTAAGCCGAAAATGATATTTTATAAAACGGAAGTATAGAGATACATTAATAGTACACAACTGCTAACCCTGTGCAAATCACAAGTGCACCCCACGGTTGAATTTGGCAGCCATCTCTAGTATGGAGCTCCAAAACACCTGAAAAATACCCTCGACTCTGTGCAAAAACGGGCGGTCCGTTTGATAGATTCTCCCATCAGATTGCAATCTTTAGAGCCCAGGCGTCGGGTGGGAATGCTATCTTTGTTCTACCGGTATTACAATGGAAGATGCTCCGAGGAACCAACATCATTGATCCCTTCGGCACCGGTGCATAGTCGGGAAACACGCCAAACGCGTGCCCAACATATGTATACGGTTGACATTTGTCACTCGAGAATGGGTCGTTTCTTCGAATCGTTCTTGTGTTCAACAGCTCGGCTGTGGAACGATATGCCAGCCTCTGAGTTTCCTCCTTCCTACAACATGAGTCTCTTCAAGACCAATGTTCATTCTTTCCTCTCCTCAAAAAGACCCTCCATAGAGCATCGCAGATGACATAGGCCCTGAGGGAAATATTTTTTCTCAGGGCCTCCTGTGTGGCGTTAATGCAAAAAAAAAGATTTCAACAAAAGAAGCGCTGCAAAGGTGAATTTTTTTCCACACTTCATGAGGTCGAACCACGACATGTTTTTTTCGGTATTTGTTTTTGGGGTGTTATGCCGTGTTGCGCTACCTCCTTCTTTAGCCAACGTTTCGGACATCGTTGCAGTGTCCATCATCAGGGCACATCACACTTCTACCGGATCATCACACCTCTACCGGATCTGCTCTGATGATGGACACTGCAACGATGTCCGAAACGTTGGCTAAAGAAGGAGGTAGCGCGATACGGCATAACACCCCAAAAAGAAATAACGAAAATGTTTTTGGCCGTGAAAATCTTAAAACATATCCCACGAAATGTTTGTTTTAAAAGAATGTGTAAGAAATATATTTACATTTTGAGCGGCTGATTCAAAACATTGAAGAGAGGGGAGTTTTCCGCTAAACCCTTTGGCCAAACAGATCAGCAACCGAACCGTGGAATGTTCTTCATAGATATTTTTTTCATGTTTTATTTAGCCACGTGGGCAGTACGGTGTGGATCTACAGAAGAATACATAAAATAAACTGGATGGACAGGGTTACGAATGAAGATGTTATCGTTCGGATGAATAAAGAAAAAGAAGTTATTAAAGTGTGCCAAAACTATAAAAATCCGAAAACTTCAATATATTGGACATGTCATGAGACATTCAGAGAAGTGTGAGATCTTCAGGGTACGAGTAAATCTTGTCTAGACCATATTAACGTAAAAAAATTAAACACATCGACTCATTTGTTATCCACACCACAATTTCTGACCACTACACTACAGCCCTCTGCTTTAAAAATAAGCCTCCCACCACAGACAAAATTAAATACATACCTCGAATAAACTACATCAATCTTCTTGAGAACTTAAATTCAGAAAAATGGGAAAACGTTCTAGACCAAAGGGATACTGACTCAGCAATGATGGAATTCATCAACAAGTTAAATGATTATATATCCCAACACACTAGTAACAAACTCATACCTAATAAACAATTAAAACTAACGCCATGGATCACCCCTGGCCTTGTTAAATCAATCCATAGAAGGAACCAACTCCACAAAAAGGCGAAAAGGAGCCCTGAGAATAATATATTACAAACACAGTATAAAAAGTATAGAAACTTGTGTAAAAATTTAATCATCTCAACTAAAGAAAACTATTTTAAAAACATTATTTACGAAAATAACTATACACCAAAAAGGCTATGGGAAGCATTTCGCAATATAACAAAAACCAAAATCAATAAATCATCGGAAATTAAATCACTGCACATTGATAACACTATCACGACAGATTTAAAAAAGATTGTGAATTTTGCAAATAACTATTTCACGTCAGTAGGAACTACTCTAGCCAAAAAAATTCTCGATAAAAATAACACAACTGAAGCTGATCTCGCTAAGAAAACTGGCTGTAATCTCGAGCATAAAATAGATAACATTCGAACTACGTCACACGAAGTGAGGAAAACAATTGACGAACTTAAGTCATCCAATGCGTGTGGCCCAGATAAGATCTCTACAAATCTGTTAAAAATTATAAAATCCGCCATAGCATCACCCATAACGTTCATTTGTAATCTAAGTTTTAACTCCGGAAAATTCCCCAATCATTTAAAACAATCAATTGTTATTCTACATCACAAAAATGGGGATAAATCACAGATCAATAACTACCGACCGATTTCTTTGATCAACTCTGTATCTAAAATTATTGAGAAAATTGTTAAGAATCGGCTCAGCCTCTACCTAGAAAACAATAACATCCTTTCCAATTGTCAATACGGTTTCCGTCCAGGTATAGGCACTGAAAATGCCATTGCTAAATTGACAAAAATTATCTCTAATAACATAAATAGAGGTACAAAATGCATTGCGCTGTTCCTGGATCTAGCCAAAGCATTCGACACTATATCTCACAAAATTCTGTTGAACAAACTACAGCGCATTGGTATACAAGGTCAGCTCTTCAAGCTGTTGTGTAGCTATTTAGATAATAGGAGCCAAAGAGTGCTTATCAACGACACTATAAGCGATTCAGCTAATATTAAATTCGGTGTACCCCAAGGAAGCACTTTAGGACCTCTTTTATAAATGATCTATGTAACAGTTCCTTTGCCGATCACATTATCACCTTTGCCGATGACACAGTTCTATTATTTGAAGACAAAAGCTGGAATGTTGTTCACAGTAAAGCGGAAGGAGGTTTAAACAAGGTTAAACAATGGTTAGACAACTATCTCCTCACTCTTAACTTAGATAAAACCAAATTCATCCGTTTCAACGCAACTCAAGCAGGAAAACCAAAATAAATACACAACATCCTTATACACCATTGTAATGACCTAACCAATTGTAAATGCTTAAACTTAGAATGTGTCGATAGTATAAAATATCTGGGAATCACAATAGATAAATCTCTGAGATGGGACGAACATATAGTTTCAACTTCCACAAAGATCAGAAAACTTACTCATCTATTCATGTCTGTTAGAAATAATATTCTTTGCGTAAAAGATATGAAACAAATGTACCATGCCTTGTGTAACTCGTTGCTAGAATATGCATCCTTGGGATGGGGAGGCTGTTCCAAAACAATAATGGATCCCTTAGCAAAAGCACAAAAATCACTTCTAAGGGTCATCCTCAAGAAACCCTTCAGGTATCCTAGTGATCTATTATTTGAAGAGATACGAGTTCTTGATGTACGGCAACTATATATAAGAAAAATTATTTTACATACACAAAAACACCGACACCACTATTCATCCATTGATCATCTCCACAACACCCGCCATGCAGGGAGGAATCCAGCAGTTCCACCTACTACAAACACATCACATGCCCAAAGACAATACTCCTACTTAGGGCCCAAATTGTTCAACATCATACCTGAAGCATGGAAACTGAAAAGTGCAAGCACTTTACGGAAATGGGTTAGCAATTGGCTTCTGGACATGGGGAGAGTGGAGAGCGAACATATGTTAACACAATCTCACATAACTAATATGTATTAAAAAGTTTATGTTATTGCATAAAAAAAAAAATATCCTTTTGCTCTGTTTTTTTGATCCGTGTAAAATAACGACTGTTTTTTGATTCTTGAAAAATAACGACTAGACATATTAAAAATAAGTTTTGAAATTTAATAGATTGGAAATTTATGTTCATATATTGTGGTTTATAAATGGGTTACTTAGGAAATTACAGTAATTACAGTAATTTATAAATTAGTGGTTTATAAATTACTTAGGAAATTCTAAAAAATTATAGTACATTGATTAAAAATTAAATAGTCATAAATGCATTTCGAATTCTTATGTCATATGTAAATTCTAATTATGCAATTGCAAATGTTCCCCAAAATAACCTGGAAAACTATTAATGTAATTAAATGTAAGGCCTTTGCAATTTAATAAACAAAAAAAAAAGTTAATTTTTTTACCTAAAATATACAATTCAAAATTGGATGGTTCCGTACTCCTGCAACTGGCAGAGCGAGGTACAGGAGGTAGGTACCATCGATACATCGGCTTGAAACTAAGCGAAACATACCGACAATGTACTTAGGTGTTAAAGACAATATGGTTAATGTTGCAATTTTGCAAACCTCTGACCACTTACTTTTAAATTTTCGTTGGTTGAATTTTTTACTAAATTCTTGTTGCTTATATTTTTATTTCATTTATAAACTTCTATTTCCATTCCTTTGTAATATAATGAACTAAATATACAATTTGGCTATCCTGAAACGGGTATCCTTCCCAGTTGGACAGGCAAAGTTTCATTGTGTAATGTTTTGTAATATATATGCATGTATAAATAAATAAATAAATCTTACATCTCTTAATGCAGGGAAAGATTGCCGGAAGACGGGGCCCTGGAAGTAGGAGAACCTCATGGCTGAAAAAGCTGAGACAGAGGTTTGGCCAGTCTATCGTCGAGCTGTTCCGGGTCGCAGTAAACAAAGTCCGCATAGCCAACATGATAGCCAACGTCCGTTGAACGGACAGGTCACAATAAGAAGAAGAAGGGTAGTACGAAAAGGCTCGCGGGCCGCACGCTCTCACGGTTCTGTATAAAAGTATCTATATTGATTGATAATAATATTATTCATTAAAAAGCTGATCTTCCAGAAATATAAGCATTGTTGGTAAAGCTTTTGCATTGTGTTTGCAAGTTCCTAGAAATGTGCTTGTCAAATATGACACACATTAAAATGAATGTATACGACGGAGTAAATTGAACATAATATACAATGATGTTATGTTATTCTGTACCTATAAAGATTCCAGGATTCCATTCCTTTATTCATTTAGGTTCTTTCATGAAAGTCATTTGTTTTTATTGCTATCTGTTATATTAATTAATTAGTATTTTATAATTCTCAGTTTCATGATGAAATGATCTGACAGAATGATTTAATGTATTGTTTACCTTTATTCTTTATCTGGGAGATAAGAGTAGGGGCCGATATGTCTGGTAGCACGTACGCCAATGAGTAATGTTTTGCCCAGCTTTGCACGGTGTTTTTTTTTTTTTTAAATTATAATTCAAGTAGGTATATGAATTATTACTATTTTTTAAACAAATATTATTGATTTTGCTTATATAAAAAACGCGAAGCAGTCCAAATTACAACGGGAAGGGAAGACAATGATGGGAAAGAGGACGCTCGGAGAGCATCTGGCTATTGAGATCTAACGCGACTAAAGCCATTTCAAGCAACGTTTCGATTCTAAATGGTGGTCTTTCAAAAGGGCGATTCTGAGAGTACGCACATGCAATTGTAGGTGTCTTTGCTATTTTTTAGTGCTGTTTTTTTGTACCCATGGCATATATTTTCTTGAGGGAAATGAAGCTCTTGGAAGGAAAAAGTTATGAGGGGTGAATGGGAATCTAAGGGGCAATCTGTCCAGTAGTGATGAATCCATCTGAATCTATATGAATCCATCCCTCCCACTTCGTTGCATGGGGATGGGTCGAGATAGACTCCGTAGAGAGGTCTATGTTAGGTATCCCTCATCCAGTCTCTCCTGATCCGTCCCGCCAGGCAGGTGGGCAAACACATTCTCCGCATAGATCTAGAAAAACTTCACCCTATGCACCTAGGCACCCGCGCTAAGTCACCAAACACAGCGAACCATTTGGTATGACCTACGACAAGGGTGTTGGTTTATCCAATAAACGGATCCCCGGGCGGCGGTACACACAACCGCCTCCCTAATTGGAAATGCTAGGCGAATAGAAATTTACTATTGCACTCGCTTATTCGGTTAATTCGATAATAATAAATTATTTAAGTAACAGGAACAGACAGACATACATATTATCATTATTTACGTTTAATATTTTGATACTATATTGGTAGATACGTCGTCGACGCGCTGTTATCAATTTTATCTGATTTTCTTGGACGAAAAATACCTCTGTTATCACGACTTTTATGGCACTGTCGATTTCAATGGCGGCCAAGCTCCAAAAAAATTATAAATAAACTAGCTGACCCGACGAACCTCGTACCGCCTCAGAATCAATAACTGTTGAATTAAATTAAGTATTTTTATTAAGTTAAAAATTACACAATGAAGCAATTATGCCCAACTTTCCTTGTTTTGTTTTTTTCAGTATCATAGATGTCTTTGTGTATGAATTTATATTTTTTGTGATTTTCTTACTTTTCCACTTACTTACGGAAATTTTTGAAAGGAAGCGGGTACGGGTGCCGCCGCCCCGGGAACCATTTATTGGATAACCAACACCTCTACCATAGGTCACCCCAAGCGGTTCGCTACGTTTCGTGATTTAGCAAAATTGACTTTTGTGCGGGTCTTGGCGGCGGATGCGTCTGCCCACCTGCTGCGTGGCGGGCCGGATCGAGAGAGACTGGTTGAGGGAGGCCTTTTGACCTTTCCAGCCGGATTTTCTCGACCAATGGGTCGAAAGAGTCCGACTGGAAAGGTCAAGGTAAAAGGTCAATTCCGCTCAAGGCAATGGTCTTGCACCGCAGTTGGAGGGATGGATTCACTCCCGGATACAATGACCTCCAGATTCCTACCCACCCCTCATGCCTTTTTCCTTCCCACTTTTTTACTCAACAGAGGTACATATGGTACGACCCAACGATTGTCAATGTCAATGTCTACGTTACTGATATTTTTAATGAATGATTGTCCGCCATAATCGGTATTTCTTCGACGATGTATTGCACATCCTTCAACATGTGTGACCGTATCGTTGGTGAAATCTTTAATAAAACCCTTTGTACAATTTCCGTCTACCATGCAAGGCGATGAACGATTCAAATTACCGCATGGACCGTGAATCATGTTTGTAGTAACAATCAGTGGCGGCCGCTGCCCTGAAAACGTGGTGGTTCACTGATGATCCGTAACTATGAGATAACGATTACTAAGCAACATTAGGTAAAAATGATCCCACTAATCTTATTTGGAGAGAAGATCTATTTTAAGCTGTTTTCGAAGTGCGAAAACTTGTACATATCGCTTTTTAATTAAAATATTTATTTTTCGGTACTAAGAAAATAAAAACACAATACTATTTTTTCGTAAGTAAATCTTAAATTTCAACCCAAAAAACTCTTTTTTTTTACAATGTTTACAATGTGGTGTAAGAAGAATATACGACGCAAATGTGAATGGTAGAAGAAGTCGGGGACGCCCGAGGAAGACATGGCACGAGCAAGTGAATCAGATACTTGAGTCGGGCCATGTCGAAAGTCGGAATAATAGAAGAGAATATATGAGACGATGTATGAATGTGAGTGAGGCAAAGAGTGTGTGCCAAGACTGAGTTATTTGGCGGTCCGTCCTCTCTGCCTACCCCTGTGAGGAAACGGCGTGATGGTTGGTTAGTTAGTTTTATATTTCATTTTAAACAGGATACAAACAGTATTTATAAACAATGTATAAACAACAGGAGGGCAAAATTGTCAAAGTTACCTATGAAAAAATTGTATTCCTTAATGATGTGCGTTTTATAATTTAAAACACCAATCAATAAAAAAGCAAATATATGTAAAATTTAGGTATTTGCTGTACCTTTTGATTAAAAAAAGAATTATACAGTTTGGTTAAGTATTTTGGCCTTAAATCAGAATTTAAATTTGTATGATAAAGGCCGCTGGGTGGCACACCAAAATATATTAATTTTTCATACATATGGCCGGTGTTGCGCGCTGGCGATGTTTGGGATATTCGATACAAAAACATAATTCGTTCCGCTTGCAATGGGCCTGCACACCGGACAGGGTAAATTCGCGCGGAACTTTGAGAATTTGCTCTCCCTGATTCATATTATATTATGCATTATATTGGTAGGTGATATTTTTAATGAAATTCATAGATTTTATATTTTTCGATAAGATACTATAAAGTAATTTTAGACGATATAATTTACCAGTGCTGCACACAAACACACTGTTCAACCAGCCGCCCTTGGTAACAATATCAAACAGTAATTGATTAGTAAAAAATTTAAAATTAGAGAAAAGAGGCCGGCTTCATTCTCATCGGATCAGAAGTGACACCGGTTTGAATTACTAATATCACTTTTAAAAAATAGGGGTTAATGGTAGAATATGATAGCCTCACCATAAAAAAAATAAAAAATTTGTCAAAAAAAAAAAAATTAAAAAATTCGGAGTGGAACGCCCTTTACTTTTAGGGGTATGAAAAATAGATGTTGGTCGATTCTCAGACCTACCAGATAAGCACACAAAATTTCATCAAAATTGGTCCAGCCGTTTCGGAGGAGTATGATAACAAACACCGTGACACGAGAATTTTATATATTAGATAACGATCCAGATTAAAATGATTTAATATACCTAGATTAGGGAACGTACCCATACTACGTGACATGTTTAGGGGGGGGGGGGGGTCTTCAAAATGTCACGCTCCATACAAATGAGCGGCGGGTTGCTTAGGATTTTGGTCACCGGGGGGGGGGGGGGGGTTAAAAATTGCAAAAAGTTGGTCACGTAGAATGGGTACGTTCCCTACCTAGGTGGTTATTCCCCGATAATTAGATTTTGTTTGCTATTTTATGTCTATAAATTCTGCTATTTGTCCCAGTAAGAGGTCGTACGTGACGTCATACATCTAGTATTTTTTGATTTTTTCGTTATAAAGAGGATGTGTAAGACGACCGTCAATGATGTTATTGACAACCTCACTCTGTGTTTAATAATACCTACCTTAAGTACAGAATAAATAAGAACACTATAAATACCTGCCATATAGATTTGTGTCCACACCAATGTAGCCACAAACTTGGAACCCTTGGTTCTGGACCATTTAGCATTTAGCTCTCTAATGATGGGCATGTATTGAGCGCAGGCCACGCAGAGTGTATAGATCAGAGCAGGTCAGATTTTGTACGAAACGACCAAAGATATTGAAATATAAGAGAAACGCTATTATGTCCGCACGACTGTCGGCGGACTAATACCTAATATGAAAAGTTTGAATACGCAAAGAATTCGTTCATTTAGTTGATTTTTTGAAGGTGTGCAGTAGTTTTGGTAAACAATATCCAGTAAGAACTGCGAATAGCACATATTTCAATATCTTTGGAAACGACGTACGGTGCGGGGCAGGCACGTGTCTGCTCTGCTCTGCGTTGAGTTGTGGCCGCGGCGCAGATTTTTTTTTTACAATGAATGCCGCACAAGAATCTCAACTGCTCCCGTCTGGAGCCAGTGAGACTATGGCATCCCCAATTGGGGTATGTTGTGAGGCTGAAGGTAGTGGGGAGGGGAAGGAGGTGGGGAAGAGGAAGGTTGGGAAGTACCTGGCTATTCAGATCTGATCACTAAACACGGCTAAAGCCATTTTCAAGCAACGTTTCAATTCTGAATAGTGGTCTTACACCAGGGCGATACTGATAGTATCTTCCACTCTGGAACATGCCGCAAATATACTGTATATTATTTTAAATGAATTAATTGTGAAATAACACAAATTAATCAAATAAAATTTATTTGCGCATGCCGGGTTCGAACCCGCGACCTTCGGATTGTGAGTCAAGAGTCTTATCCATTGGACTACGGAGGTCTTCAGATTCTACGCGGCAAGTTCACAGGCGGATAGTATTTCCCAAGAGAATCTCGTTTTTTCAGGAATTTGCGCTTTGAAAGACTATACATCCATAATAAATAATTAATTTCAAAGTCAGAATCTGGCTCGGAACTCGACATTCTCACAAACGACTATTGCTCAATCAGATACAATCTGAACTAAGCTGGGTCGCAGTATATCAGGGTTTCCCAACCAGTGGTCCGCGGACCACTAGTGGCCCGCAAGAGGCTTGCGATGGTCCGCCGGTCAATAAGCGAGCAAGCGCGCGGGCGGTCCCTGGTCGAGAAGTCTGAAAAAAAATCGGGACAATATTCCGTTTATCACTATTGTACTGTGTGGTCAGTGGCCATTATGATATTCCGTTTCGCCCCACCCCATCCTACACCATTCTACCCCCTCCGTTGTGGTAAATATTCTGCTAGAACCCGTTCCACCCTATCCCATTCGCCCCCACCGTTGTGGTAAATATTCTGCTAGAACCCGTCCCACCCTATCCCATTACGTCCTTCCTGTTGCGCTATCCGTCCCTGGTGCCACCCATGCTAGCCGCCTACGCCACCCGCAGTGGCTTAGGCTAGCATGGCATCTGGGACGGATAGGGCGGACAACGTGGTGTCACCCCCCATTAAAGTCGATAAACATAAATTTCGACTTCATAAAAAAATTGGTCCGCCGGGGGGTGGGGGGGGGGGGGTAGCTAGATAATTGCGCCCGGGCGCCGGAAAAAATAAACGTACAAGTGGTCCCGGGTCAGAGAAAGGTTGGGAACCACTGCAGTATATGCTTGTCACCAATTTCTTCGTCATCTGTCGTCATCTCAGAATATGCCCATCCTAATTCTTGCTTGACATCGTATTTGATTTTGACACATGGAATTTTCTTAAAGAACGATCAGACTTTTTGATCACAAAACACGCCCACATGACATTTCTAGTGTCTTTATTATTTAATAAGCAAGTTACCATTGGGCACCGTCATCTAAAAATCCTTTACCATGACAAAGGAAAGCCATTTCGTACTTACAATCAACGAAATTACTATTTAAAGCAAGTTAATACTTAAAGCGGTCATACAATGGCTATGTAATTTATTGATATGCATGTTTAGGTTCTGATCAATTATTGAGTTAGTGTACGATCAGGTACAAAGCGGGTTTCGGTTTTCAGATTAACGGCGCTCAGTGACCGGTTCCACCGGCGGCAGTTGACGCCGAGGTGTGGACAAATAGAAACCTGCATTACCTGCGCGGTAGCCTGACAGCAGCTGTCACTGTCAGTTTTTTCGAAATGTCGAGTTCGTCAGACGACGATATTTTACTCTTGGAGAATCCTTTCTTGAAATTAACCTTTTCGTCCCGGAAAGAAAAAAATCACACACGATCCGAAGCGGGGTCACTCGGGTCCCCCAATATGTTTTGCTTTTTTAAGGGTGTTAATGATACAATTTTTTGAAATTTGTTTTGGTAATAATTAGAGGGAAGTATATTCATTATATTTCAGAAGTCATTATCTAAATTCTTTGATAAATAAGGTCATGATTAATATTCTAATAAATTTAGACCATAACGCGTGTTTTTCCATAGAAAACAGAGAAGGCGGGCCGATAGCCACCATAACGCCTTGTTTCCGAATCTCGACTGGCGATTGGCGATTACACTCTCCGCGTCGATGGCTAGTTTGTTGCACAGGGTGATCTGTAAATGATGGATATATGTATATATTTTTTTTACTTTCTTGGTTTTTGAAAACTACTACCTACTACTAAACTAGGATGTTAAATATTTTGAATCTTATGGTATATCTAGATATTTAATGTAGGTATTAAATTTGATCTGCTAATTAATTTGTGATTTTTTTATAATATTTACACTAGCCGATTCCCGGCATGCGTTGCAATACCATATGCAAAGAAATAAATTTGACATTTTTAAAATAAATTAAACTTGCGTCCCCGTTCCCCTTCCGCATCCCCTTCCTCTCCCGCGTTTTCTTTTCACCTTCCCCGCCTACCCTCACCCACCTCCCGCTCCCCCGTCCCTATATTCAGCCCCAGTTCATTCAGTTAGAAAATAAAGTTGGCTCGTGTGCCACCTATTACATTTTTTTTTATACAAAATTTTCGTTTTTCATATATTACAAATATTCATTTTCGTATATTATAAGAACCATCAATCTAATTTCGTACCTAACATAGGTATCTATTTAAAATATCTATAATTTAAAAATCTACGGACAATTCTTTTGTTAAAAAAACAACTGCCTGCTAAATTCACATTCATGTGCGAAGTTAAAAAATTCGTTAATTTTTCTGAATTTACCTAATTTTTTGCGCAATTTTCTTAATTTTTCTTTCCGTAAGAACCTTCTACAAAGTATAAGAAAACTTGAAAAAAAAGATGAATGAAATAGGTAAAGTCTTTCTGAAGTTATGGCGTGACCAAGAGAACGGACGGCCTCCGTAGTTCAGTGGGTAAGACTCTTGACTCACAATCCGGATGTCGCGGGTTCGAACCCGGCATGCGCAAATAAATTTTATTTGATTAATTTGTGTTATTTCACAATTAATTCATTTAAAATAATATATAGTATATTTGCGGCATGTTCCAGAGTGGAAGATAACATCAGTATCGCCCTGGTGTAAGACCACCATTCAGAATTGAAACGTTGCTTGAAAATGGCTTTAGCCGTGTTTGGTGACCAGATCTGAATAGCCAGGTACTTCCCAACCTTCCTCTTCCCCACCTCCTTCCCCTCCCCACTACCTCCAGCCTCACAACATACCCCAATTGGGGATGCCATAGTCTCACTGGCTCCAGACGGGAGCAGTTGAGATTCTTGTGCGGTATTCACTGTAAAAAAAAGAGAGAAACAGGGATTCATTTTTTATATACATATATAGATTTAGGATATGATCTAGCATCAAAACATAGTGCCTTAACGTAAATGATGCATATATAAACGTGTTGAAAATAGGAAAAATTGCATTTGAAAATAGAAAAAGACATTCGTAATAAACACATTTTTTAATTTAATTTTACAATATCCCACATACCAATTCACTACCGTAACAGCGTGGTGAAATCAAGAAATTTATAAAAAAAATAACAAAAACACCTTTTCATTTGAGGTACGTACTCTACAATAAATATGAGTTTAATGAACCAATAATTATTAGCAAAAATAATTACACATAAAGTATAACGAACTAACCTATTCCTAAAAGAAGGTAAATATTGGTAAACATTTTTTTTTGTTTTGGGGGTGTTATGCCGTGTTACGCTACCTCCTCCTTTAGCCAACGTTTCGGACAGCATTGCAGTGTCCATCATCACACATCTGCCGGATCTGCCCTGACGATGGACACTGCACGCTGTCCGAAACGTTGACTAAAGAAGGAGGTAGCGTAACACGGCATAATACCTACCCCATAAACAAATAACGAAAATACTTTTGGCCGTGAAAATTTTAAAACGTGGACATAATGTTTATGTGGAAAAAAATATTAAGATTATAAAATATATTAAAAAAATATATCACAAAATGTAAGAATCTGCGAATCAAATTAACAACTTGAGTAAATATCCCATAATAAGCTGCAATAACACGCAGTTAGACACCGATATATTCAACATTCATTACATCAATAAAAGCAAACAATTAAATTGCAAAATTTTAATGTTGCGTACCTACAATAAATAATATTTTACACCCCTGAAACAGAAAATTGCGTATGCCATTGCAAAAGATTAAATGTACTTACCAATCTGAAGATGTCTGTAGCACGGTGAAACTGGTCGGGTCTTACATAGAATTATTTATCGCCAAAATTAAACGAGTTGGTAATTAAAACTGACAACACTATTTATTTGCTGTATACCTTTTAACCATACTGTATTTTGTTCTAGATTATGTTCATACATGTTACCGGAAATGTCCCAGACAGAACTATCTCAGACAAGCAAGCGAACGTTTTAGCATTGTAAAAAGAACATACTAGATGCGTAGTGTAAGCAAACTGCATCCAGTCCTTTTTATTTAAACCTTCTGTTATGTAACGCCCATTTTTGCTCTCGTCAATTTTTAAGTAAAGCAAAATGGCAAAGTAATAGTAATAAAGGCAGCGTGACTCAGTTATTAATACACAGACCTTTCTACTAAAAAGCAACTTTTACTGATCGGTTACCAGACCCCGGAATCTTCATCGGCAGGATATGGGAACGGGGAAGCGCCAGCCGATATAACAGCGGGGAAGCGGGGGGGGCGGAACAGATAATCCGCCGGAATTTGATAGAAATTATTTAATATTTAAAAAAATGGTAATGCGATATTATTTTTTTAAATGCAGATCGATAACCAAATAGTTTTTCTAGGATTACCTAAATTATTGAGTATGTGATTTAAAAAACAACTTAGATACAGCGTAAAACCCTCGTTAGTGTAAGTCCATTACCCCGGTCCGGGGAGGAAGTGTTAAGGAATAAAACAATTGGTATTCATCCAATTAATCGTAGTAGAAAAAGTTTCGCCGGTCAGTGAAAAAAGTTTCACTGACCGGCGAGCAGGAATTAAGAATTCATTCCGGTAAAGCTTATCGGCGCCTCCTGGCGCGGACACAAATCTGAACCTGCTTTCACTGTGTTCGGTCTGGTACGTTGATATACAAACATTCTTGTCGGCACGCCTGCGCCAGTCGGCTGCCTATGCACCGACTAATCAGAAAACCGAAACCCGCTTTGTACCTGATCGTACCCTTACACGTTAATACTTGTAACTCAGCTAATGCTTGACAGGTAGCTTCGTCATACTAATTACTATGTCTTCCTGTCTATATGGTTTCCCTGTGCCTTGCAACTGTATGTCGTACAGGTTTTGTATTAAAGGTAAAAATTAGTAAAGGTAAATGGTACTTAATCATTTATTTGACAGTGCTTATTATTGTCAAAATGCGGTGACCACGCTTTACAGATTTTAATTTGTACATATATATATACAACAACAATATCATATATAACAACAATATTAAGTATAACGGTTGATTGTTTTAACGCTCCTAAATAAACTTGATAATACGGAATAAATCACTACAAAAACTCTAACTTTTCGGTGCACTTTAGTAACTATTGCAAATTGAAGTCGTTGGTGTTAAACTCAACTGTGCAAGCATTATAATAACTTTAAACATACAAAGTTAACATTGTGAGAAGTGACATTATTTACAACACCAGTGCACTACAATTGATGTGTGCGTCAAATGTGCTACGTATTTGCATGTGATTGTGTCAGTAATTCCGCTTAATGCGACAGGGTTGTCACAAGTTATTTCTTGTCCATAATTAAACAAATAAACTTTTATTTTTCTACAATGAATAACAACGACAGTGCTGTGTTATCCTTAAATAATGCGACTGAATCAATCAGTGCTCTTCACAAAGCCATAACTGATTCTGCGCTCAAAATAACCAGAGATCAGATGACAAAAATATGATCTCTTCTCTCCGCCGTCTCTGGAAACATGTAGGAGTGAAAGTGGGGATTCTTGTTGGTAAAATAGAATCCTACGAACGGATAATTGACAAACCTCAACCGCCAGCTAATAACACATCTTCAATCAATGATTTGCTCGCGGAGGCTGAGGATAGGAAAACCAGAGCGAAGAACATAATTCTATTCAATATTCCTGAAAGTTTATCTGAATCAAAAACCACGGCTATAACAATGGACAACGACAAAGTTACCTCAGCAATAGGCGAGGTAAACAGTGAAATTATACGTAATATGTTAAAGATGTACATACTGGGTCCACAAAAACCAAACAAAATTAGACCAATTAAGGTCGAATTTAATGATTTTATCTCGGCACGTGAGATCTTGACCAATAATGCTAAACTAAAAAATGATGTCAAGGCCAGAAGTGATCAAACGCTGTTGCAGAGGACTCAACTTCTAGACTTACGCCAACAACTTGAGACCAGAAAGAACAATGGTGAAACCAATATCACCATCAAATATATAAACTCCATACCCAAAATTATTGATTGTACGCCAAAAAACTAAAGCAAAATAAAATAAAATGCTGTTATCAAAATGTGAGAGGGATCCGTACAAAACTTCCCAAATTATTGACTTCGGCGGCAACTATCACCAGTGATATTTTCATATTAACGGAAACATGGCTCGATTCAGGAATTAATTCGGCTGAACTAGGCTTCCCTAATTTTAATATATATCGTATGGATAGAAATTCGAAAACAAGTAACAAATCAAGAGGTGGCGGAGTGGTCATAGCTATCTCAAAAAATTTCAGCTCCTTAAAAATATCCACGAAGTACTCATCCATAGAGCAACTTTTTGTCAAAGTGAACACTTCTAGTGGTAAATTAATAGTGGGATGTGCATATTTACCTCCAAATTCTGACGTCCAAAGCTACAGCAATCACTGTGACGAGGTTGAATCAATCTGTGCTAAAAACCCTAACACTAAATTACTTCTAGTTGGTGATTACAACCTGCCTCAATACGTTTGGTGTAATATGAATTCTGAAAATTACTAACTCAGTGTAATAGTATTCATAATATTGGTGGTCGTACATTGGATTTGGCATTGTCAAATGTGTCTGACATCTGTGTTGCGAGAAGTACCGAAATACTATTACCTGTTGATGTTTGCCATCCACCACTAGAAATATGTACGTCTAACCTCAAACCAATTCCTATTGAAAAAAGGGTAGTAAAAACTAGAAATTTCAAAAAAGCAGACTATATACAAATCTCCAACTATCTCAACCAGATTGACTGGTCATTCTTGGATAGCGAGGCTGACATCAATGCACACCTTAACTTTTTTTACTGCATTATTAATTCTGCAATTGAAAAATTTGTACCTTTTACGGCTTACAGGGAAACTCAATACCCAAATTGGTTTTCAAAAGAACTGAGAGACTTAATATACCTCAAAAAAATATCTCATAAGAAATTCAAACAAAGTCGCCTGGCTATCGATTATTCCGTCTTTCAAAAATTGAGGGGAGACTGCAATAAGCTCTCTGCAGAATGTTACAAAACTTTCATACGTGATGTTGAAGGCTCTATCATGAACGACTCAAATTTCTTTTGGAAATATGTTAAATCCCAAAAAGAAAACGGTACTTGTATACCTAGTATTATGTCATTCGATTCTAAACTATCCCAAAATCTTCAGGAAACTGTTAATTTGTTCGCCGATTTCTTTAGCGGTGTATATGTTAATGAAAATGTAGATAGCAATATCTCTTGCTCTAATTTAGTTGAGACTCTTGATATATCTGATTGTACTCTAACCATAGATGATATTATATCCAAGCTGAAGAGTCTCGATTCCCGCAAATCCGCAGGACCTGACAAAGTTCCACCCAGATTCTTAGTTAATTGTATGCATTCATTATCGTATCCCATACATAAGTTATTTACAAAGTCACTCTCATCAGGTGTGTTCCCTGACCTTTGGAAGTTTAGTCTTTTGACACCCATTTTTAAAAAAGGAAATAAGAGCGACGTAACAAACTACAGGCCAATATGTACCATGTCTACATTACCCAAACTCTTTGAAAGCCTGGTACTAGACAAATTGATATCCCAAATCAGTCAAACCATCTCACCGCTTCAACATGGATTTATCAAAGGAAGATCAATCCTGTCCAATTTAATATTATACACGAATGACATTGTTAATGCCTTGACTTCATCACATCAAACTGATTCCATATATACTGATTTCAGTAAGGCATTTGATAAGGTTAACCACAGACTCTTATTACGAAAACTGAAGTTGTTGGGAATGAGAGGGAGTATTTTGGAATGGTTTAAGAGTTATCTATTGGGAAGGTACTTAGCGGTCAAAGTTGATTATTTTACTTCTTATACATTTGCTGCCTCGAGTGGGGTACCACAGGGATCTTATTTGGGCCCGATATTATTTTGCTTATTCATAAATGATATAGTTAATAATTTTAGTAATGTCAAAGTTCTATTATTTGCTGATGATCTGAAGATTTACAGAATAATTAGAAACGATGACGATCGCGCCATTCTGCAGTCAAACCTGAACAAACTATGCGCGTGGTGTTCTGCCAATGATTTACAACTAAATATTGGTAAATGCCAGATTATTAGTTTTTACAAAGGTAAAAATCCTTTTAACTTTTCTTATGATATGAATGGTGTTAATCTTCTTCGTGTATCGCAGATTCGTGATCTTGGTGTTATATTCCACGAGAGTCTACAGTTCAATGTACACATCGATGAAATAACAAGCGATGCAATGAGAATACTAGGTTTTATCTTGAGAATGGGGGCAAATTTTAAAAGTATATTAACATTAAAACATCTGTATTGCTCACTAGTACGAAGCAGATTAGAATACAATTCCTCTGTATGGTCACCATACTACGATGTTCATTCTCAATCATTGGAAAAGGTACAAAACAAATTTCTTCGGTACATCAATTTTAAAATGAAAATTCCAATCGAATTTATAAATTATAATTACTTACGCGCTGAAACCAGACTTCTTAAATTATCAGATAGAAGAGTGTTAATTGATTTATTATTTTTATACAAAATTATAAAATCTTTAATTGACAGCCCTAATTTGTTGGAACTAATTTGCATTAGCATACCCGCTAGACAAACTCGTAGTAAAGATATTTTTAAATACAACAATAAAATCAACACTAATTACTCCATATACTCACCAATTCCAAGAATCCATAACCTTGCGAATAAATACTGCGAATCTATAGATATATTTAGTGTTGACAGTTTTGAATGTTTCAAAAATCAACTAATCTCGATTCTATCTGCTAATAATTAACTTTTATTATTTTTTTGTTTTTCTCATAAAATATTTTTTCATCTAAACCTCATCAGTAAAATGCAAACTTACTTTATAATATTTTTGCAGTTCTATTTACACTTTGTTCTATGTCAGGTCTTATTATTATATTTAGTCTTATTAATAATATGTATAAATATTTAAAGCTGAATTGTTTTAGTTTTTTGTAAGTACAACTTGTACTATTTTCATTTCATTTCTTTTTTATGTTGTAATATTCTTTACCTAACGAGTCGATTGCATTCATATTTATTCTGTTTTATTGTTTATGTAATACATGTAATTAATATTGTTAATTATATATTTGCTTCTTTTCTTGTAAAAGCCCACTAGGGCGTTAATAAAATATAAATAAAATAAATAAAAAATAAATAAAAATATATTTAATTTACATAAGATATTCGCTATTATTTCCTTCTGCGATTCCAGCGTGACCGGTAAGAGTTTGCTCCGGGATACACCCTGAAGCGCGAGTTTGTCACATGTTAGCTAACCTCCGATATGAGAGAACACCAAATGAAGAATTATTACAGTTTGCAAGTTTGCACTTGTACCATACTGTATTTTCCACTAGTAAGTCGGGTCTTCATGCACACTTGAGTTGGGGAGTAAGTTGGTGAATGCGTGAGGAGAGCGTTACGAAAAGTGTGATTGGGCGAGGCGAACGGTCGAGCGAGGCGAACGGAAGTTGAGAGGGAGATATAAGTTAGTGAAGTTTTACTTCAGTCGTGTGGTTTATATCTCTATATTTTCTACAAAATCTTGTGTATTACTTTATTTTGACCGCTTGGCCAGGATGCAACGCCAATAGGTTTTGCTGTTTTTCAGAAGTACATATACATATATGTTTTTTCTTATTTACTGTTAATTATCTATTTTTTGTTTTATATATTTAAAAAAATATTATTTTTCCTTTGCTAAATTTTAGTTAACATGCGTTTATCCGCCTTTTTAACTCGAGCTTTGCTCTTAAAAAAGGTGTAAAGCGAATTATTAAATGTATTTAAATAGAAAACCTTTATTTAATGTATATGTACCTATAGACAATGTAATTGATACTATTATATTAAAAAAAAAAATATGTAGGTATGATACGTTTTAAGATTTTCACGGCCAAAAGTATTTTCGTTATTTGTTTTTGGGGTGTTATGCGCTACCTCCTTCTTTAGCCAACGTTTCGGACAGCGTTGCAGTGTCCATCATCAGGGCAGATCCGGTAGCTATCCGAAACGCTGGCTAAAGAAGAAGGTAGCACAACACGGCATAACAGCCCAAAAACAAATAACGAAAAATAATAAGTTGTTGAATAATTTATTTCAAATTGCAAGTAACAAAAAACTGCACCAATTAATGGAGCATTTGCAATTCCCAGGGCAACGTTTCTCCCTTTAAACCTATTAAAAATAGTCGTCTTTACGTTCTTATATTCCGAAATTCTAAATCGCATAATTAAAAAAACTTAATCACAAGGAAAATCCATGGTTATAAGTCACTTGCTAAGTTCATTTATTCCAAATTATAATTTTATTTTCAGAATTAGAATTAATTTTATAAATAAATTTAATTGAAAATCGGCAGTGAAATTTAATATACACCACAACCGCGATGGTTAAAGTGGTTCTTAATAAAATATGCTTCAAATAAAAGCGGTTTTGTCAGAAATCCTTGACACGTAAACATGCAAATTGCTGGCACGTGTAAAGAACACGTGTTAAGGGCGTTATTAATGTTTCGATTTTTGAGGTGCGAAAACTAGTAGGCGGAAATGGTTTGATATTCTATAGCTAGCGTTCACATCTGACATTCCGTAAAGTCTGTCATTCCGTGACCGGGATTTTTTTAACCCCTCTTTTGTGACAGTTTTTTTTAAACGCTTCCAACCAATACGTACAAGATAACAAAAAAATCAAATGAATAATCCTTAAAATTGATTTAAAAAAAATTATAATTGCACTTAAATATCTAGTCATCTGGATGTTTTTTAACGGTTTCTAAATTCTAAAGTTTATTTTTACGAGTGTTAACCTTTTGTTTATCTCAAATGATTGGATTTATTTTATTCATTTATTTAATTATTTTCATATTACATTTGGTTATAATAATTATGTATTGCCCTTCTCACTAGGTGTGAAACGCCTGTGTTGAGATGGCAATTTACAAAGTGGTTATCTATGATTTTGTTTAAGTAATATTTTGAAAAATATTATGAAAGTGACAGGTTGATATAAAATCTTTTTTTTTCTTTAAATATACAATTCAAGTATGTTACATATTGCTAGCATTGGCGCTACTTGCGGCCAACGCTAAACCCAAAACCTGGAAAGGACATGCAATAAACAAGCCGGCGGCTAGCTCTGCACAGCCGGCGCGAGCAAGGTCCCTCTTAAACCCAGGGCGAGTGTCTGTGGTTCGCTTGTTAATTCCTACTCCCCTTCCTTTCCTCAAAATCTCCAGGTCTCCTTCCTCAATCAGAACACAGTTGTTATGCACGAAAAAGGGTTTTATTCAATTAAAGGTGAACAGGGTTCTACAAAAGGCCAGCATCGGCACTACACACATGAGTATTTGGCTATCTCTAATTAATTCTATCATAACGGGGGGAGCTTCTCTCAACTCTCTCTACACGTGTTTAGTGAATTTAAATGTCAGTTCTTAGCACACAGAGGGGTAGCAAGGTTCATTGGTACTCACAAGCAGGAGATAGGCGGTCGGCAGACAGGATTCTGGGTAGGCGTAAACCTCTTTAAGCACAATACACAATTAAAGTAAAACATCGTGAGCGTTTACGGAGAGCGCCTAGCGCGAATCACGGGGAACACAGTTATTCTGCCGAAGGCCGGCGAAGGAATGGGGACGGGGAGCCGCTCGGCGCTTGGCACGGGCGCCGCGCGGTGCGGGGGGAGGGGGCGGAGGGCCTGTGCAAGGGGTCAATTCGCTATTAGCTCGCACGGGAAACAATTCCGTAACGTAACACTTCCCCCCTCGCCGCAAAAAAGGCGACGTGGTAATGGAGCAGTAGGGCTAAGAAATCCTCTTACCCTTCTAGCACTTGTGCCAAAAAAAAAAAAAAATCCAAGAGAAAGGGGGGAGAGAGAGAGAGAGAGAAAAAGAAAAAGTTGCTAGCTACAAAATAGTAGAAACAAAAACAAAAGAGAAAAAAAAACATGGTGAACAAAGAATTATACATGAATGTACATAAAAGAGCAGTGGCATACATAAATATAAACAAGGACCTGCTGGAGAAAGGTACAAGGGTTATGCAGTGATAGAAAAAAAATGACTCTAAATTGTATCATTGGTCTGTGAGCTAAGTTTGCGTAGCGTGGTTTGCGTAGGATGTTTGGGGTGTTTGAACGTTGCACTGAAGTTATAAGGTTACTTTGTCACAGTAACCTGGCCCGTTTGAGATTACACTCAAGGAACACTAGGGCCTTAAAGAAAACACGAAGAAGAGAACGCAGGATGAGGCTTCTTGGTGGTGGAGAGGGTTCTACCTGTCACAGAGGTCAAAAAGGTAGCTGCTTCCGGATCCTGTGGGTGGGCCAGTATGACATCATTGAGGTACTGGAGAGTGGAATTGTAATTGGTGGTTGGTCCTTTATAGAGGAGGTGGTTTGTGTGCATGACAGCCGTTGTTGTGATGGTGGTTGGTACACTGGTTTGTATACAGTGGGATTGTTGGATGAACAATTGTTGGTATTGTTATTTGCGCAAGGGCACAGGAGCATTGGCATGATGGCAACAGAGCAATTTGCAAGGTGCAGCTGGAACATTTGCAAGATGCAGCAGGAACATTTGTACAATGGCAACAGGAACATTTGCGAGATGCCGCAGGAACATTTGTACAATGGCAACAGGAACATTTGCGAGATGCCGCAGGAACATTTGTACAATGGCAACAGGAACATTTGCGAGATGCCGCAGGAACATTTGCACGATGGCAACAGGAACATTTGCAAGGTGCCGCAGGAACATTTGTACAATGGCAACAGGAACATTTGCAAGGTGCCGCAGGAACATTTGTACAATGGCAACAGGAACATTTGCGAGATGCCGCAGGAACATTTGCACGATGGCAACAGGAACATTTGCAAGGTGCCGCAGGAACATTTGTACAATGGCAACAGGAACATGAACCAACTTAGAGCTGACGTGCTCGGGTTTGTTTGAGTGATGGTTTTGTGATGATACAATTCGCAACTACACGCACGACTCACACTAGGTTATGTTAGGTGTGGTCGGGTGCTTTTGGTACGTAGGGTTTGAAGGCATGGGACCTCCGTGACGGTAGTGAAGGCAGCATGAAGAGAGGCGCAGGTGTAGATAGGGTGAAGAGCTGCTGGTCTTCTTATTAATCCGGCGAAAAATTATTATTAGAACAAAATTCTTGAAGTTTACCTGCCTGGTAGACCAATGATGAAAAGGTTTGGAGAGAAACAAGGTGTGCATATTGAGAAAGATTGGATTAGTTTGACGTGTAGAGAGAGAGAGAGACGGAGAGAGAGTTAACTAAGTGTAACTACAGACTTATACATATTACAAAGGTACGTATTCAAGGAAGGTTCTGTTTAACCCATTTAGTTTTTTTTAAACTAAATACATTTCCAAGAACACGTAGGTAAGGGTTTGTACGTATGACAAAATGCCACGTTCGAAAGAAGTTGGTCTTCCATGACCTATGCTCACGTCTATACGGTAGCATTTTTTCTACTTTCGAAGAACAAAAACATTGAGTACAAATAAGTTATAAAATTGGGAAAGGAGTAGGAAGTTGAAAGGATCCGTGTATGAAGGTTGTCCCATTTGACAAACGAAACGCCAAGTGCATAACGCATATATCCCCATTCACGGATAATTTCGAGGAAGGGAAAGGGTGACAATTGGGAACATTTGAACGAAGAAAACTGCTGAGGACTCGGCTATTTCCGAAATTCGACCTCTGAGTGGAAGGTGAAACAAGGTCTACAGCAGTTATCCTGGCACATTACAATACCATTTGGTAGTGTGGGACAAAAGGAATACACTGACATAAAAGAGTCTAATCCTCCACGTGTATTGGGTAGAAGATTAGAGGGTCGTTTTATTCTCCTACTTGTTTGCGAGAAATGACAGACCCTTGCTCAAATCTCACAAACCTGGGGGTTTTCTTGTTTGTCCCCCAGACAACGAGTTAGGTGTTTTTGTGTCCATCAACTTAACTCCTACGACACGATGCCCCATAATCATGAGTGAAGCGTATGATTAGTCCTTTTGAGATAGTGGATAGTTCCTGGGTTCTTGTGACAGGAAGTCCACGGGCATGTTAATGAGTACTCTGCTGCAAAAGCAATAATTTTCTGATAACAGAAAATAAAAGGCGTGTGATCTACGCTTGGTAGGTCACACAAACATGGGGTAGATATTATTTCGTTCGCACGATTCATGGTGAGTACTGTAACGTCTTCACGTCTCATGTACAGGAATGAACGATTTACAACAGATTTGCCCAGTATTGAAAGACAGTAGCCCAATTACGTTCGAAAATGTGGGTCCCCATTCAATACAGACGGCGGGTTAAGCGGTTCTCATGCCAAAGGACACACGACCAACTTAGTAACATTTAGTTATGAGTATAAAGTAATTATAACGAGCTTCTCGTATCATGGCGGATGTTTTGAGGATCTCTCCTATGATGGTAGATATTGTCACGTTTTCACGTCTCACGTGACAGGAATGAACGATTTACAACAAATTTGCCCAGTATTGAAAGACAGTAGCCCAATTACGTTCGAAAATGTGGGTCCCCATTCAATACAGACGGCAGTTTTGCAATGATGTAATTAATACGGCACTGCTGTAGCTTAATAATTTCATATTAGCATACGTTACAAGACTTGCCAAAAGGCGATAAACACAAATTTTATTGAAGATCTGGCCAAGATTTTAAACTTCAAACAAGAATAATGGTACAATAAGGACAAAAGAAACTTGTCATGATAAAATATGTACCTCATAATGAAGTTGTATATGTACAAGGAACAATGTTAATGAAGGGACGAAACGTATTGCCACTTTTATAACAAATATTTTTCTCAGAATCCGACAAAATACGATTCTGGAAAAAAATAGAGCAATTGGGTTGAGCGCCATTCTAATTTTTGGAAAAAGAAGAAAAACCACAAGTAGCAACAAGGTTGCCCTTGAATTGTTTCGAATCCAGCGAATGTGACCTGATAGGTGTGTACATTTGGTGTATTCGAAACGATCCCCAATATACAACATTACTATGAATGTGTTAGGATGGGGTGAAGAGGAAAAAGAAAAAAGAAAAAACGGGAGGATTTCCTATTATAACGGAAATCGTCGCGACATTCTTACAATATGGTGCTGTGACCATAGTAGTGAGCTGCGGCAATGGTCTGAAACCAATGGTTATTATACAGACTTGCACTTATGATTTTTATATTTACAACATTAGGGTAGGGACGTACTGGTACGGCAAAAACCCGACACAAAACAATTAAAAAAAGGTGATATGACAAGATGAGGCGATGAGGTGAGAAAAAAAAACGCGCGGATGCTGCAAGAATTGTGAAAAGGAAAGCGACGTCTTGGAGCAGGAGTTTTCCGGAACCGTTGATGGTAGGAGGAAAAGGAGGCCCTTTCCCGAAGTGATCAATTTCAGGAAGAGGATGCATACAAGTATGAAAACGGTGCCCCAAGAGGTGCTCTTGTGGTACAGCAGGCAAGGCACGCAGGATGTACAAGAACATATAAAATTATGCAAAAAGAAAAAGAATGTACAGGAGTTAGGCTACCGTTGACATTAATGTGCCTTCGGGTGTAAGGATTACCTTACGAATGCCCATATGGGTGATTATTTACATTTAATAATTACATGTAACTCACGTCACTTATGACAAGAGTTTTGCCAATTTGATAACGCCTGAGTACTTGATGTGATGGAATTTACTGATTCCGTCACAGTAAGGCATTTTGGAATTATTCCTAGGAGAAATCTTTCTATTTCTCAGGGCCTGTAGTAGTTCTTCCTTTCTTGAAGTGAAAATGTGCGGGATTATACCCAGCGTGACTTGAGGAACTTCCATGGTGTATAAGATCGTATCAGAGTGACCTTATGTTGGAAAAAGTGAGAACTAGACTCGCAATTGGAAAGAAATTGGGCAGAGATTGACCACTGGGGACGTATTTTTACAAAAAGTTTTTGAAAAAAAAACGCGTTTTTTATAAGTGTTTGGTTTATTTGAAAATTTGGGCAGGGGTTTGCCTCAAAAAACGTGATTTTGAGAAAAAATCCAGATGTTTTGGAAATTTGTTGAAAATTTTTCAAAGTCCAAAAACGAGAAAAATTTGGGCAGCGGTTTCCCTTAAAAAAACGTGATTTTGTGAAAAAATCCAGCTGTTTTGGAAATTTGTTGAAAATTTTCAAAGTCCATAAACGAGAAAAATTTGCGCAGACGTTCCCCTCAAAAAACGTGATTTTGAGAAAAAATCCAGACGTTTTGAAAATTTGTTGAAAATTTTCAGTCCAAAAACGAGAAAAATTTGGGCAGCGGTTTCCCTTAAAAAACGTGATTTTGTGAAAAAATCCAGGTGTTTTGGAAATTTGTTGAAAATTTTTCAAAGTCCAAAAACGAGAAAAATTTGGGCAGCGGTTTCCCTTAAAAAAACGTGATTTTGTGAAAAAATCCAGCTGTTTTGGAAATTTGTTGAAAATTTTCAAAGTCCATAAACGAGAAAAATTTGCGCAGACGTTCCCCTCAAAAAACGTGATTTTGAGAAAAAATCCAGACGTTTTGAAAATTTGTTGAAAATTTTCAGTCCAAAAACGAGAAAAATTTGGGCAGCGGTTTCCCTTAAAAAACGTGATTTTGTGAAAAAATCCAGGTGTTTTGGAAATTTGTTGAAAATTTTCAAAGTCCATAAAATGAGAAAAAATTGGGCAGCGGTTTCCCTTAAAAAACGTGATTTTGTGAAAAAATCCAGATGTTTTGGAAATTTCTTGAAAATTTTCAAAGTCCGGATATGAAAATTTCACGGGCCGGGATTCACCTTAATGAAACACGTTTTTTAGAATTTATTCCGATGTTTTTGAAAAAGGTTTGCAAATTTGCAAAAGTCCGGAAAAGAAAACGGAAACGAGGTTCGCCTTAAACGAACATGTTTTTAGAATATTTCCATTTCCTTTCCAAAGGGGGGTTCTTCAGAAAAGGAAAGAAATATTTTTTCTTTTATACAAGTTTTCGTGGAAGTATTTGTTTGAAAATTCAACAATGTCTTGGGGAATCGTTTCTTTATTTACGTGGCTAGACTGTAGCCTGATTTGAGCATCACCAATTATTGGTATTTATCCGCCGACTTCCTTTTGTCATAACAAGTTATATGCAGAAATGTGCATACGTAATGTAATGCCTGACTCGAGGAATCGACGTCAACGCGAACCGAACGTCTTTCAAATTATGTCGTCTGTTTCTTACGAAAGAAAAAAAAGCTAAATGATGAAACAGGCGGCAAAATTAGAAAAATGCTCAATTGTCAAAAGGTAGAAAGAATTTAATCCACTTGTTTCCCTTAAGCTGCAAAATATGCCGTTATATATACAGGCCAGTATTTTGCGAAATAGTCCCCTATTCGCAGAATATGTCGATATCAAATACAGACCAGCACACTGCGGAATAAGTTTATTAATAAAAACTGGTTAATTAACTTTCGGGAAACGAAGCGGGTAATTGGTTTATCATATACAGGATTTTAATTGTTGAATAACTTTGTTTTAAATATTTGTGTACATTTCCACTATTAATCTTGTATTTGAAACTAGCAAATTTAGTCGGTCGACACTTGTAAACACTATATTATTCACGACGGCAACTTTCTTGGTTGAGCACTGTACGTAGGAATACCGGTGATAATGTTTTGTCGAGTGACGACTCGAAAATGAAGGAATCGTGCCCGTGATAATTTAAATTGCAATTCGAAGTTACAATCGCGCCGGGGTTCTTGATGGAAATGCTAGACAAATTGGGGATAACAAGACAAAACATTATACATTATAAAGTTTAAACAATTGCTGATTGAAGAACGAGACTGTGGGATCGTGAAGAGGGAGGAAAAAAAAATACCACACGTCGGGCGACAGTGCTAGCATTAAAACGCAAAAAAAAAAGCACCACGTTGGGCCCAGTGCTAGCATTAAAACGCAAAAAAAAGCACCACGTTGGGCCCAGTGCTAGCATTGGCGCTACTTGCGGCCAACGCTAAACCCAAAACCTGGAAAGGACATGCAATAAACAAGCCGGCGGCTAGCTCTGCACAGCCGGCGCGAGCAAGGTCCCTCTTAAACCCAGGGCGAGTGTCTGTGGTTCGCTTGTTAATTCCTACTCCCCTTCCTTTCCTCAAAATCTCCAGGTCTCCTTCCTCAATCAGAACACAGTTGTTATGCACGAAAAAGGGTTTTATTCAATTAAAGGTGAACAGGGTTCTACAAAAGGCCAGCATCGGCACTACACACATGAGTATTTGGCTATCTCTAATTAATTCTATCATAACGGGGGGAGCTTCTCTCAACTCTCTCTACACGTGTTTAGTGAATTTAAATGTCAGTTCTTAGCACACAGAGGGGTAGCAAGGTTCATTGGTACTCACAAGCAGGAGATAGGCGGTCGGCAGACAGGATTCTGGGTAGGCGTAAACCTCTTTAAGCACAATACACAATTAAAGTAAAACATCGTGAGCGTTTACGGAGAGCGCCTAGCGCGAATCACGGGGAACACAGTTATTCTGCCGAAGGCCGGCGAAGGAATGGGGACGGGGAGCCGCTCGGCGCTTGGCACGGGCGCCGCGCGGTGCGGGGGGAGGGGGCGGAGGGCCTGTGCAAGGGGTCAATTCGCTATTAGCTCGCACGGGAAACAATTCCGTAACGTAACAATATATATATAAGATTGCAGTAGGTACATGGTTACGTTTATATACACACAGTAGGTATAAAGGTAATTATGTTATTAAATACTCGTGATGGTAATGTTTATTTGAGGTGATCAATGATTTTACTTTTAAATGCATTTTTGGATTGCGTGTTTCTAATTTCAGGAGGTAGAGAATTGAACAGTTTTGTTGCATTATATTTAAAACTTCTTTGCCCATAAGAGGTTTGACAAACTGGGATGTTAAAAGATTTTACATTTGACTCTCTTAAGGCTCTAGTGCTTATTCGTTCTTCAAACATGTGTGTATTTGTAAATTGATAAAGCAGGATATTTTTTTAATACAATTTTTGCAGGTTAGGAACATTTAGTGTCTTAAAAATAAAATCAGTGCTAGTTCTCAACGGGACTTTAAGAATGACTTTCAAAATTAGTTTTTGAATCTTTGCTAAAGGCTCCAGGCAAGTATTTGCAGCACTTCCCCAGCTGATGATACCATATTCAAGTGATGATTGTATAAGAGCACAGTAAACTTGTTTCAGTTGTTTTCTATTTAATATATCTCTAACATTTTTAAAGAAGTAGACGAGTTTCCTCAGTTTTGTCGTTAGGTTTGTAACATGTACGTTCCATTTAAGAAGATCATCTATTTGAATACCAAGATATTTAATACTGTCAACTCTACTTATAGAATAATATAAATAATTTTCATCTGCGGTGAAGAATAGGATTATTACAGCAATTTTAATACTGGTGAACGTCTAAATTCATCTGCAGGACCTGGAGAAGGGGAATTGCAAGGACATTAAGTGGCTATGGCTTGTAGTGGTTTTTCACCAAAACAATGGTATAAAAACAATCCATTTCCATAAATTTGGGGGACCAGATAATTTACTTCATTCATTTTTTCAATAATTTCATCAATGCCTTTTTAAGGTATTAAAAATTAAAATCGACCTGAAATAAAATTTTTAAATGACTGCAACGTTTCAAATATTAAACTTCGTGACGCTAGTACCAAAGGAAAAATAAAAAAAAACTCTGAAAATCAATATTCGCTCTCTTTGAATTAATCAACTAAATGCAAACCGGACGCAGAGTTGAGAGAGGCTACAGGTACATTGAAACGTTGCGTAATGAACCATAACCTTAAACTACTTTTGAACTTAATATAAAAAGTTTGAAGACTTTAATGTTCAATTTCTAGAAAAATCATTTGCCGACTTTAAAAACTCTAGTTATTATTTTATGATGAATTACTTTAATTTTAGATCATCTGTGTTTTCTGAAGTGAAAACTTGTTCAGCACCGTTGTGATTTGAAACTGGACGCGACACTAAAAAGAGACAAACACGCATGGGATTTAGCCTGCCAGAGAATGAGATAGTTTAATCGGTCTCCTGTTTGAGCAGTGCTTCGTAGCCCATCGGTCTCCTCTTTGTGCGGTGCTTCGTAGCCTCCCCACCTTTGTCTACTTTGGTTTTCTGAAGTTTTCACTTCTACCTCGTGAGAATTGCAGAGTCTGATTTTTTAATATTCCCTTTTTCCATCAACTCCATTTTATGTTTTACTTTAATCCTTCGTTTTTTGTACACATTATGATTTTTGTGCGGAAACTTTACTGGTCCATGCAACCATGTAACATGTAATTATTAGTGTCCGACCGAAACCGGACTTTCTACCGAAACCGAAACCGAATCTTCGGTAGCTGTCTCATTTTCGGCCGCAACCGAAACCGAAACTTTTTTAGACATGTTAAAAATCTATTGTTAACTGAAATTTGGCTTATTTTTTACACTTATACAAACAGTCAACCCGTGTTAAATGAAATTAAAAAAAAAACAATGACTTAAGTAAGTTTAAGTTTTCGATATTACTAAAAATTAACAAACATGTTAACTACTTTTTGGAACAAAAATTTGTCAATAATAATCAACACTTATGTACATTATAAAGGAAGGACCTCATTAACTGAGTATTTTAATTTAAATTGCGTTTACGATCACAACATTAATAAGACTAAATTTAACATTTATTGATATCTTTTGCAGAGTTTCGATGCGGCCGAAGGTTCGGCAGAAACGCCGCAACCGAAACTGATGCCGAAACTAGATTTTATTGCCGAAACCGAAACCGAAACCGAACCTTCGGTCGATCACTAATAATTATTTTAATAAAATATCCATAATTAATCGTTTTCCTAATAAACTTAATAATAAAAAAGTACAAGTTCTTAGTTGGTTTAATCCGTATTTTGGATTTTCCTTAGTGTATACGAGTACATATTGCATAAACCCAATTCCGTCTGAATCATTTGGTTTGTGGTGCAGTGCTTCATTCCAATCCACTAATCTCGAGGGTGATGTTGCATCCCTAAATTACGAAATGAACCACATTTAACACAGATACAAACATTGGATTCAGGCATTAAACAAACAGCCCTTTCACACGAATTAAGTTTAATATTTATTTATTATTTTACGGACAACAGTCCATTAAAAACATAATAACACGAAAAAAAAAACAGAGATGACAGTGAAGGGTGAGCACATATAAATTAATAGCAATGACAATGTAAAATGTAAAAAGTACATATAGAAGACACTACAAGTCAAAGTATGAAGAAGCATTTAAATATTGCGTATCGACTGCCGAAAGTAATTTAGTTTTACACCAAAAAAAATCAATGCTTTGACTTGCGTTGACAAATCTCGACATTCTGGATAAGGGAGAATGGTATCCATAATTAGAAGAATGTTGATTGAGGAACAGCAATTCATTATTTCAAAGTCTGCGGGAAGCGATGTTGAACTGGATGAGTTGTAACAATGCAGGTGTATCAGTAATACTGTTGAAATTTTAAATACGCAAATTAAATCAGAGTCCGTTCTACGTATTTCTAAAGAAGAAATGTTTAAAATGTGTTCAATTTCATCATATGGGTACTTGCCTCTTTCAAGACCCAACCTCCAAGCAATTCCTCTTAGAAAACGATGTTGTACGGATTCGATGTGACAAATCTGGACAGTATAGAAAAGAGACCAAATGACACTAGCATATTCAAGGTGAGGGCGAACCAGCGAACAGTAAAAAGTTTTTAGTGTGCTTATACGTTTGAAGTCAGAGGTAATTCTATGAATGAAGCCGAGTAGTTTTTTAAGTGATTTATTTACGATATTATTAATGTGATCACGGAAAGAAAGTTTGCAGTCTAGAGTGACCCGAGAGTCAATATAACGTAGTAGACATTCATTTGTTGGCTTTTCTGTATTTTTCAACTTTCACTTTCCACGGTACCCATTCCCGCCTCCCAAATTGAAAAATCTATTGATCATGTCTGTGATGAAAGATGCTGCGTAGATAGAAAAAAATCAGAGTGTGCAATTCGCACGCAGTAGACTTCAGAAAACTAAAGTAGACAAGAATGGGGAGGCTACGAAGCACCGCACAAAGAGGAGACCGATAATACCATCTCATCCTCTCGCACGCTAAATCCTATAGATGTATGTGTTTGTCTCTTTTTAGTGTCGCTATGTTTCGTTTCATCGAGTTTCAAATCACAACGGTGCTAAAAAAAATTTCACAAAAAACAATATTTTTTCATTTAAAAGTATGCAGTTTATTTACTTAATTGTGTAGATTTATTTTGAACAGGGATTAGAATATAAAAAAATCTTATATATCATCAAACCCAAAAATACTGATTTCGGTTAGGTTAGGTTAGGTTTGCGTGATTGTTTGTCTCCCTGAAATGTGTTCAATGAACTCAAATTTGGTTAGAATTTGCTTTTGTGAGGAATAATTCAGACAAGCGATAAAGTAGGTAATCATCTTAGAAATATTATAATATTTTAAACGCATATTTTTTTATTGTCTTTTACAAAATATATAAATAATAAAATTGTATCTTTTGACATTTCACGGGTCAGCACTAGCCAAACACATTAATCACTGCGGGCTTTTTTGAGTGTCATTATCAAAAATTGAAATCAGTTGTGTGAAGAATTCAGACAACCGACAAAGTATCTACGTTAAATACCACATTTTATTATTTAAAAATTTGGAACTGATTTCTCAAGAATCAAAATTCAGAATATCCCGTGTTTTTACGGGTCTGCGCAAGTATTACATAACACCTGTTTCAGGGATACTCCACGATACTTACGATTTTTCGATTAATTTGGTAGAGCAATTTTTGTTTTATATGTTAGCACCACACAGGAGGCCCTGAGGAAAATAATTTCCCTTAGAGCCTATGTCATATCCACAGTGCCCTCCTCGATAATATCAAGGAGAATACGGTGATTCTACTTATGTCGACAGAATAGCGCTTAATCCCAAACATGGGAACACCTCAGCACAGGTTCGCCTAGTGAGGTGTTCCCAAATACTACTACTATCATACATACAGCTACGGATCATTAACATTTTTTCTTCTTATTACTAAACTTATTATCTATGTAAACCAATGTAATATTTGTAAAGTGTTATGTTCAAGAATAGAAATAAATAAATAAAATAATAAATTTATTATAGTAATACTTGCAAATAAAGCTAATAATGTTGCATAAAGACATGAACTTCCCCTTCCTGCAATTATACCAAGAAGCTGGACTGTTAGAGATAAGAAAAATTTACTGTATTCAATGTTTAAAACACACATTTTCTCGAAATATTATTTTTCCAAAAAACGAAAACCGATTTAGTAATAGTGTGTCAGACGTGTGTCGGAGAGATGCGAGCCCCAGGCAGGGGTGTACGTCACCGCGCGCTGCTCTTTTAAAAATTGTGAAATGCTTGTAATTATTTTATGCTAAATAAATATATCGGGGTGGGGATAAGCAAGCAGCCGAGAGGGTGTTGAGCGGCCCGACGGATTTCGCCCTAATTACACGCTTGGGTTTCGACCGAGCGTATAAATAGGGCGGGACCCTCGGTTTCAAGTCAGTCAACCATTACAAGCCGTCCTGACAACATCTCTCTCTTCTCGCTCGCTGACCTCGCTCCGACCTACCTACTACTCGCCTCTTTTATTTACTGACCATCGCCTGAACCTGGACTACGGAACCTACCTACTTCTCTACGGACCAGACTCAGCTTTGTCATAAGGAAGAAGTCAATAGATAGCTCGGACAGCTACAGCGCCAACGCAGCCTACGTCCTTCACACGTGGTGAACGGACCCGACATCTGGTGCCTCCGTGGACTGCGACCACCCCCTGATTTCACAGTCTTGTGTGCCTCACCCTGTGTGGTACATAAGTGGTCCTTCGATACGGATCCTTCCGCGGAGCCCCTGGAAAGATGTCACCTTCATTGCGGTCTGGAAAGAAAACCTCTGACGAAGACTCAACGCCTGGGACGGACGACTCCACGGCAACCGGGGTGGCCGCACCCGCGCCCCCTGGTCCCCCTCCTCCTCCCGGCCCTAGTGTGGACCTACAAGCCAGCCCTTGTGAGCTCACACCCTTCGGCGGCCCTGCAGCCTTCGGACAGACACTGGCTGCTAGCCAGACTGTGGGCCAGACATCATCCACGCAGATGCCGTCTGCCCTAGCCGACGCCTCGTCGAGGAGCGAGACTAGCGAAGAAACACTCCGAAGGGAGTTTCTGGATCTACAACGCCAATACCAAAACCTCCTTGCCACGAAACAAGGTCCACCGCAAAGCACATCACCTGCGGCCAGGCAGCCCGGCGGAAATCATCCCGGTACACTCACTCACCAAAGCTTTGGTTATGCTCCAGAGGCACTCTCTATTCCGCGGGTGGAATATTCACAGACAGCCACGCTACCTGGCGGTTTCAACCAAAGCTTGAGCAACACGGCGAGGGCACAAACAACCGTGCCAATGTTTGCTCACACCGCAGCCCTGAACACAAATGGTGCCACTCAGAGGCAAGGTGACCCCACATTCCAGCGAGCCAGCAGCGGGGAACAGTACATCTATCCCGGAGAGACACCCGGGCCTGCACAGTTCTCGGCGTTCCCACCTGGCGGAAACTCACCATCACAACCTCCAGCCAACGGATACGGGGCTTTCAACATCCAGCCCACAACAAACGAGTCGGCAAGACAGTCAAGTAACTGGATGAACCACGAGAGTAACCCTCTCACCCAGATGACAGCAGTGATTGTTGACGCCATCCGTCAATCCCAAACTGGCGGAACGCCACGTTCTCACCCCGAAGATTTAGTGTCTCTCATCGCCCGGCAATCAAGCGCAAAGGACTTGCCGCCGTACGCTGGCGACCCGATAGAATGGCAAGCATGGAAGGCGCAGTTCCACCAATCGACGGCTACCTGCGGGATGACTGCAGCTGAAAACTTGATTCGGCTGCAACGAGCTCTGAAAGGGAAAGCACGTGAAGCTGTCAGCCCACTTCTCATGGACCCAGCCCAGGTTCCTGAAATAATGGACGTGCTGGAACACCGCTTTGGGAGCGCGCATTCAATCGCAACGGTGATGTTTGAGCGCATAGAGCGTCTAACCCGACTGGCTGAGGACGCATCCACCGAGGCACTCGTCGAGTTCTCGGGCGCAGTACAAAACGTGGTGGCTTCGCTCGGGAATCTGCGTAGCGACTACCTCTCGAACCCGGCCCTCCTCAGTGAAATAGCTTCAAAGATGCCGCTGGCCCTGCGCATCTCATGGCTAGAAAAGGTGGCCGACCAAACGGAAGCGGCCACCGTGCGACAACTCGCCGCGTTCCTGAAGCGGCTGACAAACGCAGTGCCCCGGTCTGGCCTTACCGACAACAGCCGAGCGCCGCGACCATACGTTTCCGAACATCGGGCTACCCGACCGCGTCGCGAAAGTGTATTTCTGGCGAACGAAAGGTCCGAGGCGCGTGAAGTTAAGTGCTTAATGTGCGAAGACGTTGGACATAAACTGTACAAGTGTCCAAGGTTCGCCGAAGAAACTATAAGTGCGCGGTGGGAACTGGTAAAAAATGCCCGGGTGTGCGTTAAGTGTTTGGACGGCGTGCATCAAATGAGACTATGTAAATATAAAATCAACTGTGGAGTGGGAGCGTGTCGAGTTCCCCATCACCGCTTGTTACACGACTCTGGTTACACTCGCGACCCCGATGTGCAGACGGTCACAAACACGTGGGATAATAAGTTTGGGAAAGTATTGCTAAAAATAGTGCCGGTGACCTTGTGCGGCCCTGGAGGCCAAGTAACAGTGCACGCGTTGCTAGACGAGGGCTCCACGGTGACCCTCGTCGACGCAGAAATTGCAGACATTATCGGAGCCACGGGTCCGGTTCGTGGCCTACGAATTCACGGCGCGAACGGGATGTGTTCATCCGATGACACATCCCGTAGAGTTTCAGTGACCATCCAAGGAGACGGAGAGGCCTTCACAGTAAAGGCAAATACAGTGCGGGACCTAAACCTGCCAAGACAAGCGACTAGCGGCAGCCACACGGTGATACCTCGGCTCCTGCTAGGTCAGGACAACGCCCACCTAATAGTGTCCCGCGAAGTACGGGAGGAAGCAGACAGGAGGCTGATATCCCGCACTGCCCTCGGGTGGATAACGCACGGAGGCGCCACCCCTTCCTCACATACAACTCTCAGCCTAATCAGTGAGGTCGATGGGGAAGCTGAGCGGCGATTGACAGCGCTAGTAAAACAAAACTTCGCTATTGACTCCCTCGGCGTCTCCGCCTCATGCCGCACCAACGCAGCCACCACCCGGGCAGAGATGATGATGCGAGACACAACACGCCCCTGCGGTCCTCAGAGATGGGAAACAGGCCTGCTATGGAGGGAGGATGACACGCAGCTTCCTAACAATAGACAGTGTGCTGTTAACAGACAGTCTTCCCTCGAAAGGAAATTGGCGAGAGACACCACGCTAGCAGCCGCCTACAGAGAAAAAATGGCACTACTAGTAAGTCGCGGGTACGCAGAACAACTAACCGCGGCTGAAGCAGCAAGGCCAAGCGACCGCAAGTGGTATCTACCGCACTTTGCAGTGCGAAACCCGAACAAGCCTGGTAAAATTCGGGTTGTTTTTGATGCCGCCAGCAGCTGCCGAGGAGTCAGTTTAAACGACAAGTTACTAAAGGGTCCCGACCTGCTGACATCTCTTCTTGGAAATCTGCTACGTTTCCGAGAGGGGAAGACGGCGATAGCAGCCGATATAGCAGAAATGTTTCTTCAAATTAAAATCATCCAGAAGGACCGGGACTCACAGCTCTTCCTCTGGAGAGACTCGGCGCAGGAGGAGCTACGCACGTATAGGCTAACTTCGATGATGTTTGGAGCAACATGCTCCCCCAGCAGCGCCCAGTTCGTGAGAAACAAAGTCGCGGAGGAACACGAAGCAGAATTCCCGGCAGCAGCGGCGGCGGTGAAAATTTTAATGGACGATTACTTAGACGCCGTTGACACAGCCGCTGAAGCCGCCATACTGACAAACGATGTTACCACTTTGCTCCGGAGAGGGGGCTTTACGCTCACAAACTGGGCGTCCAACGACCCTGCAGCTATAGCCAGAGTGCCCCCGGATCAGAAGGCAAAGTCTTTGGTGCCAATTACCAATGGCGCCGAAGCTAGCGAAAGAATATTGGGCCTAGTCTGGGAGCCGACAAGCGACAAATTCATATACACCTTCACGGCCACTATTGAGGAGATCTCTACCCATCCCACAAAGAGGCAGCTTCTTAGTTATGCCATGAAGATATTCGATCCGGTGGGCTTCTTGGCTTGCGTCACCATAAGAGCAAAAATACTTTTGCAAGATGTGTGGCGCAGCAGCATCAAATGGGATGAAAAAATCCGAGAAGAGCATGCCGTCAAATGGGGGGAGTGGCTGCAGCTGCTACGACAAAGCAGCGTGACGATCCCCAGACGCTGTTTAACACAAGGGTAACAGTTTCACCCTTCACCTCTTCTGCGACGCATCTGAAGCAGCTTGCTGTGCAGTTGCCTACCTCGTGGAGACAACCGGGGAAGGCAGCAGTACCGCAACCTTTTTGTCTAGCAAATGTAAGGTGGCACCGCTGAAGCCACTTTCCATTCCCCGCCTTGAGCTACAGGGAGCGCTCATGGCCGCCCGCCTCGCAAACACCATTAAGAAGGAGTGCCAGGCGCCTATCGGTACGACAACATACTGGACCGACTCCACGACCGTGCTCTGCTGGCTCCGGACAGATCCCCGAAACTACTCCACCTTCGTCGCCAATCGGCTAGGGGAGATAGATGAGTTGAGCGACATCGCAAGCTGGCGCTGGGTCCCGACCAAATTAAATCCAGCGGACATCGGGACCAGAGACCTGGAGACTTTGGACCTTACACAGAGTGGAAGGTGGTTCTCCGGCCCTTCCTTCTTGACGGCGCCAAAACTACAATGGCCCCAGGAAAGGCAGACGAAAATGCAGCCCGACGACCAGAAGCTAGAAGTACGACCGAAGTTTGTCGGCCTAACTCATGCCGTAGAGGAGGCGCTTCCCTCCGTAGCACGGTTCTCGTCTTGGAACCGCTTGATCCGGACCACAGCATGGATGCTGCGATTTATACGGCGATGCCGCCAAGGCCCAAATAAACCGACAGAGGGCCCCCTAATCCTGCAGGAGCTACGTGCCGCTGAATGGAGATGGATCAGACATTCTCAAGAAGCGGCCTTTGGCACGGAGCTGCATCAACTGAAACTAGCACAGACAATATCTACTGGCAGCCGCCTTATCTCACTTGCACCCCACCTGCACAATGGGGTGCTCAGAATGGGCTCGAGGCTAAAGGGAGTCAAAGGAGTTCCCGAATCACCCATCATTCTAGATGGTGGTAACAGTTACACCCGGCTGTTAGTAAACCACCACCATATCAGAGCGGATCATCCTAGTGTGGAGACGACAATGGCAGAAATCCGCACAAGCTTCTACATACTAAAACTCCGCTCAGCTCTGCGGCACATCAAACACATGTGCCCAACATGTAAAATGCGACGTGGCAAACCGTCCCCGCCGATGATGGCCCCTCTACCCATGTCGCGGCTCGCACAGCACGTACGCCCCTTCACTAACTGCGGCCTTGACTATTTCGGGCCCTTAGACGTAACCGTGGGACGTCGGAGGGAGAAAAGATACGCCGCCTTGTTTACCTGTCTATCAACCCGGGCGGTGCATCTGGAGTTGAGCACCTCGCTGAGCGCCGACTCGGCCATAATGGCCCTACAGAGGATGTCCGCAAGACGCGGTCAGCCGGCGACCATCTACTCCGATAACGGGACCAACTTCCACGGCGCAGAGAAAGAACTAAGGAACGCCGTAGAAAGCATCCGCCAGGACCCAAGAGTCCAAGACTATATAACAATGGCGAGGATGGAGTGGAGCTTCATCCCTCCCCGCAGTCCCCACATGGGGGGAGCATGGGAGCGTCTCATACGCTCTGTTAAACGGGCACTGTCCGCTACGCTTAAGGCGAGAGCACCACGAGAAGAGACGCTCCTAACAGCGCTCGCAGAAGCTGAGTTTACTGTAAACTCTCGACCTCTCACACATTTATCCGTTGATCCCAGGGACGAGGAACCATTGACGCCCAACCACTTTCTCATGGGCTCAACAGGAAGACGGCCTCACCTGGCCATGTACGGCGCGGCAGAGGAGGATGTGTGTCTCCGGAAACAGTGGAGGTTGGGACAGCAGCTCGCGGATATGTTTTGGAGAAGGTGGGTCCGCGAGTACCTCCCCACTCTCGCCACCCGAAAACAGTGGCAACAGCCAGCGCCACCCATACAAAAAGATGACCTGGTGTTAATAATAGATCCAGCACTGCCTCGCAATAGCTGGCCCCGCGGGCGGTTCCTCGAAGCCATTCCTGCCCCGGACGGTCAAGTTAGGACCGTAAAGATCAGAACCAGCACGGGGACCTACGTCAGGCCAGCGGTCAAAATTGCCGTGCTCCTGGCGGCTTCGGACACCATCACCCCAGAACCTGCTCGGACGCCAGCCCGGCAACTGCCTCGCCGCAAGGATACAGGCCGCCAGGGACTACGCAGCTAAGAAGATGCAACACGTCCTCGAAGAAAGTGAAGCATAGCTCCACGGGGGGAGTGTGTCAGACGTGTGTCGGAGAGATGCGAGCCCCAGGCAGGGGTGTACGTCACCGCGCGCTGCTCTTTTAAAAATTGTGAAATGCTTGTAATTATTGTATGCTAAATAAATATATCGGGGTGGGGATAAGCAAGCAGCCGAGAGGGTGTTGAGCGGCCCGACGGATTTCGCCCTAATTACACGCTTGGGTTTCGACCGAGCATATAAATAGGGCGGGACCCTCGGTTTCAAGTCAGTCAACCATTACAAGCCGTCCTGACAACATCTCTCTCTTCTCGCTCGCTGACCTCGCTCCGACCTACCTACTACTCGCCTCTTTTATTTACTGACCATCGCCTGAACCTGGACTACGGAACCTATCTACTTCTCTACGGACCAGACTCAGCTTTGTCATAAGGAAGAAGTCAATAGATAGCTCGGACAGCTACAGCGCCAACGCAGCCTACGTCCTTCACACGTGGTGAACGGACCCGACATCTGGTGCCTCCGTGGACTGCGACCACCCCCTGATTTCACAGTCTTGTGTGCCTCACCCTGTGTGGTACAAATAGGTTAAATAATGTATTTGAACTTCCACTGTGTAAAACTAGTCTAGCGCAAAGACATGCATATTTTATTTCACTAAAAATGTATAATTCTCTCTATAAGACTTCAGAAATTGATTGTAAAAACATATCCTCCTACAGCAAATACAAAAATGTTATAAAGTCTTGGATAAATACCGTTGATGCAAACACTTACTTGCTGTAATGTCACATCAACCTGATGTTACTTAAAATGTCGTTTGAATTGTAACTCAGTAAGCACTAATTTTATTTTGTTGTTAATTTTATTTTATTTTTTAATCTCTTCAAAGATATAATGTACTTATGTATATGAGTAAATTTTAACTGTTTTAAAAACACACAAGTATACCCACGAACTGGCGATGCCTATGTGGGATTTTTTTGGTTAATCTGCTAATTTGTATTTTTCTCTACTTTTTTTAAATGTTTATGTAAAAAAAGCCTGTATGTATTGTAAAATTACCAATGTATGTACCAAAAAAATTATTAATAAAAAAAAAGCAAGTAGTGTAAGCTCAGACTGAGCTCAGACCGAGTTGTACTGCTTTACATCCGTTCTTTAAACCCCTAAAGCAAAATAGCGTGATAATTAGCTTGGTAGATTTTTTTTTAACATGAGCACCAACGAACCTTATAAGCGCGCTATTTCACCCCAGACAAATTTCAGAAGAAGCCCTGGTACGTGGGTTTCCTCGTTTACCTGGACACAGAATAGTTTAGTACCAGACTGGCTGCATGCACGGGAAAACGGAAACGCTTCGGTGCTATGCTGCCATCTTCCTGTATAATTTGCTCGGGAATTTTACTGCGGGCTCTGCGCTTATCGCTATATTTCCTGGAACTTAACAACCTTGCTAACACGAATGAAGATTTTATGAGAGACCGAAATTATTCAAATGCATGTCTAGTTATGTTCTACGTTCCGGCGAGTTTTTATTTAATTTGCAAGGATAGGGAGTTACGTCAAAAAACAAATTTAACTTAACTACTAAGTACTGACACCATCAGTGTTTTTACTCTAGTTTAAATTTAGTCACCAAGTTATTTTTTTAGATGTAAAAGTACACGGGGTTGGGAAACCAGTGGTAAATGCGGGAACCTGAGCAAAGTAATAAGTTTTTTATCCTCTTTAATCGAGAAATTTTAACTTACTGGACTACGACACTTACCAATATATATATATATATATATATATATATATATATATACCGTATTTTCCGGCCATATATAAGTATATGGCCATGGGCCAATTGTCGGAGGTCAACCGTCGTGGAATCTTTATAAGTATTAGGTCCTTACATATGAAATTGGCGTTTTGCCGTACAGGCAACTTGGATCTCAAATATCTTCTCTTTGGTTAGGAATTCCAAATTCAAATTTATACAGCTATTTACTCATGTATTTGTGTTTCGAGAATTATAATTCATTTGTTTTTTTCCTTAATTGTTTTTTTTTCTTTGCTTCACTTAGTTTACAAAATAGAAAACTTGAAATATCGCGTTATTTACAAGTACGAGTTCCACCGTGGCACCAGTTCTGCAGAAACGGCTGGAAGGATTAATGATGTGTATGGCGACGGTGCCGCAAAAGAAAACACAATGCGTTTTTGGTTCCAACGTTGTCGTTCTGGAAATTTCGACCTGCAGAACAAGCCCCGTGGACGGCCGGAGACCAAAGTTGATAATGAAGAATTGAAGGCTACTGTGGAAGCGGATCCATCGCAAATCGTCGCATCGCATCCGAGTTAGCTGCGTGCTGCGGTGTTAGTGATAAAACTGTTTTAATCCACTTGGGAAGGTAAAAAAGTGAAAGGTGAAACCTCACGAATTGAGTGAAGCAAATCAACAAACGCGCGTTAGAACGCTAGACCACAAACTGCACAACAGACGGCTACCAAATTAGAGGAGCTTCAATTGGAATGTCTAAGACATCCACCGTACTCTCCGGACCTTGCCCCAACAGATTACCATTTTTTTCGAAATTTGGATAACTTCTTGCAAGGGAAAAAATTCAACTCCGATGGGGCAGTCCAAACCGCCTTCAAAGATTTTATTGATTCCCGTCCGAATGGTTTTTTTAGTACCTAAAGGGATCGATGAACTACCTACGAGATGGCAAAAGTGCATAGATAGCAATGGTACATACTTTGATTAAATAAATATATTACATTAAAAAAAATCGACTTTATGTTTCTCCCATACAACAGGCCAATTTCATATACCAACCTAATATTATATTATATTTTGTTTAGTTTTTTATTCTTTGAACATTTTAAAGGCATCGTAGTTTCAATTTAAACACATTTTTAATAGCACGCTCTTAAAGGTTTTTTTGGACAAGTTTATTGAAATTTAAATTAGTGCTTTCAGTGCCACTGGGGAGATATTATAAACCTCCAAGTTCAACTATTAAAAATGTAAGCACTTTCCGTCTTTATCTACTTCTAGGCACGAGAAAGGCGTAGTTAGGTAAGCAGGTAATCTCCGAGTTTGCCGAATTACGGTGAGATTTGTGCGCCACGATTCAGAAAATCAAGGTAATTAGTAATTAGTTTCCAAGATGTTTCCTACCCAGCCACAATGTCAAATAGATAAAATTTAAAACGTTAATTTTTCGTTCGGTTTTGAGTTTACCAATGGAGGGTATTAATAATTATTTTATTCTCCCGCCTGGAACCCACATAAAAACATTCAAGTACATTGTACAAGCTATTGAAAGAATACAAATCATATTCTAAAGCGGGCTACAGACCTTCAGTTTTAACTGTACAGTTTAACTGTACAATCAAACTGTACAGATAAATCGTTAGGTGTGTAGGACAAAAGTTGAACTGTACAGTTTAACGGAGATCTAATTAAAATACGAATAGATAAATCTGTACAGTTAGAACTATACAGTTAAAACTGACAATCTGTTGTCGAAAACTGTAAAGTTTCGTCAGTTTTGTCGCAGTTTCTTTTAATACACTCATTAAATTAATACAAATTTCTCTTTTAATACAAAAAAATCATTTAATTTTAATTTCTCTTTTATTTTTCTTTTAATACACTCAGTTTCTTTAAATAATCTTTAGCCCTGCAATGGCTAAAGCGTCGTCTATGGAGGCCATGTTGATAAAAACTGAAAGATCTCGCAGTTTTACTTGAATGTGTGTAGGCTGTATGGACCTACGATTTATCTGACTGATCTTTGACTGGTCAGTGGTTGAGTGGGCACAGCGCTTGGGTCCCACCCGAGCGTCGCGTGTTCGATTCCTCGGCTGGCTAAATCCTCCATCACAACACAAGCAACATTTTCGGCTTTCTGTGGTGGTAGTAGGAGATTTTCAAACATTGTTGGGTTATGCGTAACCCGGGAATGTTTTTTCCATTTAAAAAAAAAATGATCTGTACAGTTCGACCGCACAGTTAAAACTGAAGGTCTGTAGCCCGCTTTAGGTTTTCTAAATTCTAAAAATGGTTTTCCAGCAAATTACTTTTTCTAAATGATATGTTTAAATTGTTAGTCAGAAGGATTTATACTGAATTGGTAATCCTATTTAAAATATTAAATAATGTACCTAGTTGGTAGTCCAGAATTGCTTTTATTTTATTAAGTTAAAATAAATATAATATTTCGCTTTCTTAACTTAAGTACATAGTATAGTAGTACATATATAACGTAGTGTATAGTATAGTAGTAATTTTTTTAATTCTGTTCTAACAATTTAAGTTTAAAATATTTTTTAAAGGTTTTTGAAGGATTGTATAATTGAATATGTGTACGCCCTCGTGGCCAATGCTTCTCTTGCCACTTTCAGTCTTGACAGTATTTGTGTACAATTTATTATGTTGTCTAGTATAATTTTTGTGTACTTGTGACTTTTTTGTAAATTTTGTGTTTGTGTGTATAAGTCCATTTTTTTATTTTGTAGATTAAAAGGCATGTGTTATATTCATACAATGTTCTCATTTTCAGAAGGTTCATTTCCTGGTATGGTTTTTTGGTTATAATTGAAGAGTTTTTTAATAATTATTGCTAAGATAAGATAATTGATATTATTCTTGCATTGATAAGCTTTAGGATTCTACTACGTAATACCAGAAGTGTAATTTGGGAAGCGGGAATGGGTACCGCCGCCCCGGGAACCTTTATTGGATAACCAACATCTCTGGCACAGGTCACCCCAAGTGGTTCACTGTGTTTGGAGATTTAGCAGGGCTGCCCGGGTTCATGGGGTGAGGTTTGTCTAGGTCTTGGAGGCGGATGACCAGGACACACTGAACTGCAGATTCCTACCCACCCCTCCCTTTTCCTTCCCAGAACTATTCTCTTCTTCCTTTCCTTAAAAAAAACCCTCCACGCAGCATCCCCAAAGATGACATAGGCAAGGGAAATTCTTTTCCTCAGGGCCTCCTGTGTGGAGCTCATGTGAGTCGGGTTTTATTTTATTTTAGTGCAGAAATTCTAGGACTAAATAACATATGTTTTCCTCGGTTCCATGCCAACTCAGAATCAAGTCAACTCAACATCCCTTTGAAAAGCAAAAAAAAAAAAAATATTTTAAAATAGCCCTTAACGTTAACTTAACGTAACCTATTTAACATAACTTTTAATGACTTTTCAAAGGAGGTTCTGAGTTGTCCGTTCATCGTTTTTTTCTTTGCCTAATATTGGGAAATAATTATACCAATTCAGTAGATACGTTAATATGTCACTAAACAACGACAAAATATTGTTACTGAAGCAGTTCAGTAATGTACAATAAATACTGTATAATTTTAAATACCATATGAGGAAGCACCTAAAAAGGGTGTTAATAAATAAATAAATGGTAGGTGCAGTTCTAAATGAACATATAAGTTGGTCGTGGCGTAAACATGAACTAACGCTGTCTTTATATTTTAATCTGGCAACCGCCCCTAATATTGTTATGTCATAGACCACAACGCCCTTCGTTTTCGCCAACTTATACACGTAGCACCATTTGAACCATTAAAACAAAATATGGCTAATTTTATCCCTTTAAAACTTAATAGAATAGTTGTATGATGGTGATACGGTAAAAAAACATTATTTTTAGTAAGTTTCAAAAAACATTATCATTATTGTGTTTAAAAATGAACAGTGTGCATTGAATTATTACGAGCCATAGTTTTATTAGCAAGGTATTATATTTCGTATGGATTCATCTAAATGTTAATATTAAATACAAATTAATAAAAAATATAAACAGTAAAATTAAATTGAATTGAAGGGAAATGAAACAATAGTGATATATTTTATCGCGATTTATGTTTGGGCTGTTATACATCTGTCCTGATGATGGACACTGTAACGCTGTTAGAAACGCAATAAAACTCCCCATAAATAAATCATTATAATACTTTTGGCCGTGAAAATCAAAATTGATATTGACATCTCTCTAATATACTTATTTAGAACACAAATTGATATTGACATCTCTCTAATATACTTATTTAGAACACAAAATTGATATTGACATCTCTAATATAGTTATTTAGAACACAAAATTGATATTGACATCTCTCTAATATACTTATTTAGAACACAAATTGATATTGACATCTCTCTAATATAATTATTTAGAACACAAAATTGATATTGACATCTTTCTAATATACTTATTTAGAACACAAAATTGATATTGACATCTCTCTAATATACTTATTTAGAACACAAAATTGATATTGACATCTAATATACTTATTTAGAACACAAATTGATATTGACATCTCTCTAATATACTTATTTAGAACACAAAATGATACTGACATCTCTCTAATATACTTATTTAAAACACAAATTGATATTGACATCTCTCTAATATACTTATTTAGAACACAAAATTGATATTGATATCTCCATAAGGGAACTTACCCATACTTCGTGACCTCTTTGGGGGGGGGTCTTCAAAATGTCACGCTTGGTACAAATGAGCGGCGGTTTACTTAGGATTTTGGTCACCGGGGAGGGGGGGGTTAAAAATTGCAAAAAATTGGTCACGTAGTATGGGTACGTTCCCTAATATACTTATTTAGTACACAAATTCAGTGGGGATATCATATTCACGGAAAGACCTAAAATTCAATCCCACTTTCTTTTACGTCGGCCAATACTATATTTCATTAGTTGGTTCTTTATTTATTGGTATTTTACCTCCCTCTTTTTCCAACTAATTCACTTAATCCGACGGAAGCAATAGTTGTTTCCACACAGACGCTTATTTTTGTTTTTTTGGTCACAGGTGGTAAAGCCACTCAACAATATTTACTACAGTATAAATATCTCCGGGAAGGTTTTTTACACCGGGTTTTCTTTGTAAATTGTAGCAAAATAGACTTTTATCAAAACAAATCTGAGAATCTTTGCCCAATTTTGGAGTAAACTTATTTAAGCACCCTTTCAAAAACTAAATTATTACCTCTCTATGTGTATATTATTCCAGGAAGGTTTCTTCAATGAATTTCGTATTTGCTTCAATCACGGATTTCATAGCACTAAATTCACATATTAAGCAATATAGTAACATTTGAAATAGGTTTCCTTGGTTGGAAACAGTATTTATGAAATACTTATTTACAGGGGTGTACTTGCTAACATTACAATGAATTACGTAAATCTACTATGTAGTGTTATTCTTTATTCTATGGATTTATTTAATACATTTCCTAGTATTATTTCTATTTATATAAGTTTCTATGGGGTAGGCAAATTACCCTTTTTCATAACAAATATTAAAAAAATATTTAATAAATCCAATTTTAAAGTGAATTTCGTTCCAAGAAACCCACGTCTAATTTTATTAGTAACCTCAACTTTGGAAATAGAGGTCGTCTAGAAGGACATCTGGTAGGATGCCTGGCCAGCAAACGCATGAATCGGGTTCAAATCTGTCTGCTCACACAAAAAAATAACCCTCCGATGGGCAATATGGCCGAGCCAGGCCGTTTTCATTTTCAAAGGTGAGTTTTTTTCCGTGGGCTTTTCAGCAAGCGGTTTGAATACACTATACAACTCGGCAAGCTGCGTCGAATGATGCTATTATCGTTGAATTTGCGTTTAGGTGGTAGAACACAAAAAAATATGACTGATAATTCAAGGACTGTACCACATGGCTTAGACAGGCCACATCGAAGTTTATATTTTATTTGTTTGGAATGTTCTTTGTCTCACCACAAAACACATTTGAACACATTTGGTTCAGCTTCTGTATACATCAGACAACATAAGCAGCTTTTCAGTTTCAGTTATTTTCAGAAAGTTTGGGGTATTTTTTACATTTGTTAGTTTTTCTTAAAAAAATTGTGTTTTGTTTGGTTTTGACAGTTTTCTCCAAAATGGCTTCATTAGGGGGACGAGAAGTCGTAACCAATATGATAAATAATTCGGCAATATTGGCCGAATATTTCACCTCGGATATTGAGGAAGAAGATCCGTACGCTGGGGATGATGACAATGATGTTGAATATGAGGAAGAGGCATCTAATATTAAATTTGAATTGTCCACAGAGAATATTGATTTACCCGATCCTGGAGCAGTTATTCAGGCAGCTGTTGTACTAGCGACTATTAAGCAGTGATACTTCATTATACTTCATTATAATGAAGTATCACTATTTATCTCAGCACGGGTAAACCACCCAGTGAGGCCAACATCATTGAATTGTTTTTTATAATGTAAATATATTGCATCAAATAAAATAAATAATTAAATTGTCGAATAATAATATATGTATACAACATACATATACAAATAACAACATATATTTAATCTATTGTCCCGTTCATTTACCTACACCTGCCTTTATAATCTAGTTTGATAGGCCACACCTCTCGAATGGCCCTGGCCAGACCACATTGCCCATCCAAAGGGGTAAAAGTATGTTGCCCATCCGAGGGTTACAAAAAATACGTAGTATCTACTATATCACGCCTGTTTCATCAGAAATAAGTTTCCCGAGGCGCGGCAAATTTACTTGTTTTTAATTATTTTTACTTAAGTTTTCGTAACAAAATACAACAATATGGAAAAGGTGAAGAAAAAGAAAAATAAGTGAATAAAACTAAATAGTCTAACCCAACCAAACCTAGTATATTATTATGTTCTGTTTAATCACTGTTCTGTTTTGTCCTGTTACCATTTATTGCACGTAGTGTTTCACTTATATTTACATTTTTTTTAAATTAAAGTCCAGTCTTAAAATTGTACATCTAATAAAAGCATAATAATAATAACGTTTGGCTGATTTATAAAACACCGTTTTCGTGAAAAATCACCTCAAGGGCGCTGAAAGGGCGTCGCAAATACTATCTCCAACCAGCTTTTCTTGCTAAAAACAAAATAAAAATTTATAGGTATATAAAACAACAATCTTCTTCTTCTTCTTCGGCACTGTCCGTTCAACGAACGTTGGCTATTATGTTGGCTATGCTCACTTTGTTTACTGCGGCCCGGAACAGCTCCACGGTAGACTGGCCAAACCACCGTCTCAGGTTTTTCAGCCATGAGGTTCTCCTTCTTCCAGGGCCCCGTCTTCCGGCAATCTTTCCCTGCATTATGAGATGCAGGATCTCATACTTCTCTGGATGTCTCATCACATGTCCAAGATATTGAAGTTTTCGGATTTTTATAGTTTTAATTACTTCCTTTTCTTTATTCATCCGAACCATAACATCTTCATTTGTAACCCTGTTCATCCAGCTTATTTTGTGTATTCTTCTGTAGATCCACATCTCGAATACCTCAAGTCGTCTAATTAGTTCTTCAGTAAGCGTCCATGCTTCCATTCCATAAAATAATATCGAAAACACCAATCATATGGTTAATGCGCATGATATAAATAATTCTATGTTTTACATACATGGTGATAGCTCAAGTGTTATATGTATAAATAATTCTATGTTTTACATACATAGATATAGCAAAATTCTCAAAAATTCAACCAAATCTGAAAGGTGCACATTATTATTGTACAATTTCAAATATCGGTCCATTGGACGAAAGTTTACCTACTGAGAACCTCCGAGCTTGTTAGTCTCTTTAAATTTAACTCTTATTTACATAAAATGTATCGGATTAAATAATATTCCTCGCTGATGAGCTCAGAGGATGCGATATTTGATATGCATCTGCTAACTCCTTTGATTCTTGATTTCGGATACATAGTCATCCCTTGATCAAGTAATTAAATTATTGATCAAACATAAGTAATTCGCTGGGAAGGCTTGTTTGATTAAAGGAATAAGTTTGGCGTGCTGGCAAATTTTGTGCTCAATATAACATCAATGTCCTAGAAATTAACAAGCTGATATTAGCATATTCCTACGCACTGCGTGGTTAGTTATTCTATTGTAGGTACTTTTGTATTGTAATGCGTAGTTAATCTGCTAAGCTATTCGAGGAATTTGTTTTGATTTTCTTCTTCAAAGATGTGTAATTCTGATTAAAGAAAAAATAAGAGAATTTTATAAATTATTAGCATCTTATACTAAAAAATTCATACAACAGTTTTTCATTCGTTATGTACCAACATCATGAATTGTTATTATTGTTAATGAATTCGATGTATTTTTTTTTTTAAGAAAGAAAACATTCCCGTGTTATGAATAACCCGACAATATTTGGAAATCTCCTACTACCACCACAATAAGCCGAAAATGTTGCTTGAGTCGTGATGGAGGACTTAGCCAGACGAGGAATCGAACGCCTGGGTGGGACCTAAAAGCGATGCCCACTCAACCACTGACCGGTCGAAAAATGTATTTATATTATGTAATTTTACTTTACATAATGTGTTAATTTATATAATGTAATTTTAACCATTAACATCCCAGGTGTGGTATTTGCTAAGAAGATTATCAAATTTCTTTAGAAATTCGTAAGTGTCATAAAACTTTATTTTAAAGATTGAAGCCATTCAAAAATAATCCAAAGTTGATCTGAGCTTGATAAACAAGCTAAATACGCATATATAGTTTGAACTAGTGGAACAGATTGATAGTAAAAGGAGGGTAGGACAAGGAAGAAAAAACCTGTGTTGCAGCAAGAAAGCATGCCGCGATTTATTCAAAGTCTTCTGATGATAGATCAAAATTCTGAATTAAAACGTTACTTGAAATTCTTTTTCTGTATTTGTTGACCATAGAAGCATGATTGAAGATTTCATAGATCAACTGGCTCCAGGCAAATGGGAGCAGTTAGTTTTTTTTAATAATTAAACAGACAGAGTTGTATGATATTCTACTGTCTCAGTCTTTCCCTGGGGTGAAATGAGCTGATTGTAAATTAGACGATTCATTTTAAAAATAAAGTAATTATTTATATTTTCACTGAAAAATCGCTGAACTAATTTCACAGCATCTCTAAAGTAGTCACTTTGCAGGCAGCTTAATTGAGGCACATACCAAGTCAAATTGCTTGGCCCATTCGAGGCTGGTCTCAAATAATCACGGACTTAACTTTGTCGCTTCAGTGAAACAAGGTGGACTCTGCTTGGGACGCACGTCTGGGTTTCATTGCCAGGACGAAGATCCTCAGACGTTCATTATCCTTTATAATTAAAAAAAATACGAGATGAGAAATCCCTGTTCTGCGGGCGCCAGGTCGACAAGTTTTTTAAATAGGTATTTACGTGCTACCCCATGTGCCTTCAAACCAAAAAGTTTTTTTTTTGCTTTCGCCCATCACGAGTGTTCTAGGCCTAGATGATCATTTTAAATTATGAAGAGAGGGAAGGTTAAGTTATATATATGTGTAATTTTTTTACAGACACAATTTTTTAAATTATTTGAAAGGAGTCACGTTAAAATGTTGAATGGAAGGGAGGCAATTTCAGATACGACTTAATAGAAGAGAGGATATTTGTTCAGAGGGGGACAATAACAAAAACGCGTGATCTAAAAGTTTCCACTTCTAGACCACAGAAAATACAATCTGGGGTGTCAAGCTCGTGAATATTAAAAAGGTGACGAGGAACGGAACAAAGTCCAATACTCATTCGAATAAGTGAGAAAATTATTTCTTAGGAAAAATGGGGGATTATTGAATAGAGATGTGCCTAAAATACACGACATCTTTTTTCAGTCCGATTCGAATTAGAGACCAAAGTCAACATTTTTCACTTTACGCGATCGCTATTTTCATCTCTATTTTCATATCTACGATTTCAGTTGTACATAGTAGATATGAAAATTGAGATGAAAATAGCGATCGCGTAAAGCGAAAAATGTTGGCCTTGGTCTCTAATTGGAATCGGGCTGAAAAAAGATGTCGTATATTGTAGGCATTAGTCTATATTGTATGGAATATTTTATTTTTGAGATATCTTTTCTTCGGGGTTCTCTTATTAAAGTTTCACTAATTGGATTATTACCATGTAACGATTTTTTAATACTAGCACATTCAAAATTCCTATCTTTATCTAGGCATAATCTATTATAACAACCTCCCATTAAAATTAAAAACCATCGAAAATATGCAGGAATTTAAGCCCAAATTAAAAAAAAAATACCTTAAACTGCTATAAAAGTCCCAAATAATGTTTACTTTATATCTTAAAGTCTGATATTTTATAAATCGTTCATTCCTTCTTTTTCTCTCATTTCTTAGTTTCTATATCTCTAAGTCTACTATTGTATAAATCTTGCTTTCTTTCTTACATATCCTTTACTTACTTATTACAATAATTTTTGTTACTAACTTACATGATTCTTTCATTTATAATGATTTTTTAATTTATATTATGATTTTTTTAAACTCTCCATGATTTTTATTTTTAAAGTTATACATGATTTTTTAACCTACTTAATGTTTACAATAGCCGTTATTACTAACTAACATGATCTTTTAATTTACTAATTGAGCTAGAACTCCCTCACCAAACACAAGAGCATTGTCTCTTTAAGGTGAGGAAATGCAATTTTTTATTTCATTGTTAAAACCTTATGTACCTATGTAACTATGTAACTGATGTAATTTTAAATGTATTTTTAATCAGCATTGCCAATAAAAAAAAATAAAAAAAATAATAAATAATAATTTCAAAATAATGAATCTATTATCAACAAACAAAAAATATTGTCATATAGCCCAATCATGGATTTGTTCCCCTACCCACCCACTCTACACTAATACCTACCTACCCAATCTACATTATTATCTAGCAACAGCTCCACCCCTACCATAATAAAACATTGTTCGAAACTGTCAAATTAGTATAAGCATTCCCTGACGAAGGAACGTTTGTTCCGAAACCGGTCAGATTTGCACATCAAATAAGTGGTTTATACAAAGTAAAATTATTTCATTATTCAATAATTATTTCATTCATTAACCACATTATCATATAAATATTAATATTATATTGGCAACACCGGGAGCACTAGCATTTATACATTGACCGGGCAGAGTATTTACAAAACCTCGTTCAGAAATAGTGCAATGTTTGTTGTGCGAAATCATCTACAAAGCACTCCATTAATTCAGCAGCTGCCGCGATAGAAAAAAGTGTGGTGATAAAAGTAAGTATGCGACCGCTTCTTTCTTTTCGTTAAGTCTTTTTTTCGTTAGACACAAGTACTTAAAGTGCACCGAATAAATTTATAAAGACCCTTCTGAATTCTTATTATGAAAATACAATTATTTTTATATATTGTTTTAGATTCAGTGGTTATTTTGGCTGTATACCGTTTGTTGAATATTATTATTGAGGGTTTTTAAAGACATGGTGGTCTCCGTGGGAGAGAGGTAAGGCTCTCGACTATGAAACCTGAGGTCGCCGGTTCAAATCCAGGCGTACGCAAATAGATTTTATTTTAAATTTGTGTTGTTTCAATTATTAATTAATTATTATATATTTACGGTACAATCCAGAGTGGAAAATGCTATCAGTAAAGACCACCATTCAGAAATGAAACTTTACTTGAAATTTCTTTAGCCATGTTTGGTGACAAACCCATGCCATGTTTGGTAAAAGCCATCTTTCTTTTTCCCAATTCTTTTCACTCCACCTTACCTCTAAATCTTTAATTGCTAGGTGCTATCAAAAGTTACATAAAAAAAAGCGTTCAAATGCACTTAAAAGGACATAACCCATTTTAGGAACGTGCTGGTTGTATACTGCGTAATAACTGCATACTTCAATGTATGTTACGCTTATTCGTCTTAAATTAGCTCACATCGCTAATAATTATACAAATACGACAATTGATATAAAGTATGTAGCAAAAGTCAATATCCAAGTATATTCAGTCACAATTCAACGAAGTAATATTGGAAGACACACTTTCACATTTCCTTTTTTAAAATAAGCATATTTTCAAACGCAGTTTTGGGATTTATTATATAGTGGAACGTTATGGATTTCTGGATGCTCGATTTCTTCCTCGTTGGCAATGTAATTTTTGCTGTACCTCTTGATGGTAATTTATTTTTCTTTTAACTTCAAAACGTTTTTTTTTTTTTTAATTTGGGGAGGTTAGTACGAAACACACATCCAATAAGACATCATCCCTGTGTTAATTTTATGTATAGGAATAAATACGTTTATAAATATAGTTTGCTTCATCGTCATAGAATTTAGCTCCTCTGAAATACGTCATAAAGCTTTAGACAAGAATTTAATTGGATGATATTAGAATTGTTATTTTACTCATCAACTTTTAGTCTTCCTTAACTCGAAATTAATCGATTTATCATCGATATAACTAGTTTGTGTATTAACCCATTAGTATTATAATATTTATTACAGGTACCTATTAGATTATACAATTCTTTTCAAACAATCGAGTTTTCAAAACGAGAAAATCAAAACTTTTCCAAGTCTCGATTCCAATACTTGCAAGTGGAAAGCGTATTAGGTTTCAATCGTAAAAAACACCAAATTTTCAGAAGCACATGCTTCGGTAAAATAACTTTAAGAGAAAAACCCTGGTTCTTAAGGAATGAACAAGAACCCAACAATAAAGACGATATTAGGTTAGTCTCACTTTGCTGCGAACAAAAGATCAAACAGTAATACCTATCATAGTAAAGCTTACATTGAGAATTTTTTCTAAAGCGTGAACAACGTTTGGAATTACATTGCCTTTATTTTTTTCCGAAACAGTTTTTATAACAAAGACCTTCAGCACCTTCACCATTTAGTTGTTTTTCAAATACAATATTACAAAAAAAGATTCGGTTCCGATGGACAACGAAAAGTGATTGCTTTTTGTTTATTTGTACCTAGACCATCTCATTTTGACAAAACGTTTGGTTTCCGATTGGATGATCTAATCCTACATAATATGTGTCGTGTGTACAGTGTAAAATGTTTGAAAAAGGTGAAAACAATTCTTCCAAATTTATAATAAAGATCCTTACATTGCGCTGTGCAAAATAAGTATTTGTATGATATTTTCTTTTGATTTGAATCTTTTGAGTTGTTAGTGGGTTATATTCTCAGATGAATTAATAAGTGAAGACACTTGTACGTTACCGAGGCAATGCGCCTATTTTCACTGAAGTCCAGTTGCGAGTAAGTACCTTTAACGGGCCGTTCGTATATTTTATTCGTACGTTCGTTGAACCGCTATCCATTTCAAAAGCGGTGGTATACTCGGTTATTCGATTTATATAACCTGTTACCTGTCTTGTATTTTTTTTAATATCATTGGTTGAAGGATTTCCTGTATAGTTCCCGCAGGATCAGATTACGGTTTCCTACTTTTTATTTTTATATTAACTCCACACAGGAGGCCATGAGGAAAATAATTTCCCTCGGGATCTGTGTCATCTTTTGGAATACTGTTTAGAGAGTAATTTTAAGAAAAGGGAGGAAATGAAGTTACGGGAACAAAAGGTTATGAACAGTTAGTAGAAATCTACGAGAAAGTGTGACGTATTAATCCATCCCTTCCAATGCCTGCGGAGCAATGCGATTGATCGAGAGCATCCGGCTGAAGAGGTCAAAATGTCTGCCTTAACCGGCCTCTCCTGATCCGGTCCGCCATGCTGTCGGTGGGCAGATACATCCACCGCTAAGACCAGGACAAACCTCACCCTCTGACCCGGTCACCTCTGTCTGGTAAGCGAGGCCGCACACCTGACATACATTTGAATTATGATAACTGTGGCGACACATTTGAAACGCGACGCATTTAACGCCCCCTTATATTTGCGCGCAAGCACGCACACCAAGGACACGTTTGTAGCGTTGCACACGAGTGCAGTTTGTGGCAGTTAGCAGCGCTATGTGTATTCAAGATCGAACGCGTTCGTTTTTTGTGGCGCAGTGGTTTTTCAAAAATGAATGACAACATTGAATTTTATGTGGAGTTTATTGCAGAGGTTGAAAAAAACCCTGAATTATATAACCATGGACTCACTGATTATAGCAATAGACGGATTATAGAAATCATCTGGACCAAAATCGGCGAATAAATTATTTTTTTATGAAATTACCGTAAATTGCGGAATCTTGATTAAATGGGTTAACCCAATAACGTCTTTTTTTCTCACTAATTTCCACATCTAGAAATCCGTGTCGTCAGATGATGTCAACATTTTCGAGTAGGTATAAACCACATCTGTGCATCCGGTGTGCATGTACGCGACACATATACTCCAAGCAAAAATGTAGCATGCATGTTGTGACGACGTAAATGTTGCGTTCATGTAGCGTGTGACTCCGGTGTGCGGCCTGCCTAAGTCACCAAATTAGCGAACCATTTGGGGCGATCTATAGCAAAGAGTTCCGTGGCGATGAAACTCATTGCCTACCAAATTCCTTTCCTTCGATATTTTGCTTATATGCCAATTTGGGAGGCGAATATGGATACCATTTATTACATAACCAAAACCTCTGCCATAAATGTTAGCAGGAGTGCTCGGGTTCATGGGCAACCCTGGTTTAATCCCATCTATCCTGCTGCATGGCGGGCCGAATCGAGAGACTAGTTGAGGGAGGCCTTTTGATCTCTCTAGCCGGACTGTAGCGACCCATTGCCTTGTTCCGCGATTTTAGGTATGGATTCATACGTTCGTCCCTCCTAAAGACACTGACCTACAGATTCTTACCCACCCCTTGTATCTTTTTCCTTCCCAGAACTTCTTCTCTACCATTTCTTTAAAAATACTCTTCTTAGAGCACTATTTAAGGTGGTATGGACCCTGCATGGAGAAAATGCAAAAAATTGTGTAAAACCAAGAACCCGAATCGTTATGTTTTCCGGAAAAAAATATGTAGGTAATTCGAGTCAGGTCAGTGGGTGAGTTGACAAATGCATCAGGTCCCCATGCAGGCGTTGGTTAAGTCCACCATCAATGCACAAGCAAAATCTTCCGTCTTGAATGGCATAGACGGAGTTTTTAAAATACTGATTTTTTTCTTTACTTTTGTAAATTAATAAAAATAAAGCACTGAATCTCACATTCGTACTTTTTTACAAAATTTCAAAAATACATTTTGCTAGCCAACATTTTTTTTCCGTAAAACGTCTACAATAATATATGTTCAGCGGTCCATTGAATAGTTTCCATGCTCCCGTACATCGGTGGGTATGTTTCTGCTAAGACGAATGCCATGTTCTCATATTGTGAAACATGAAATTTCACGAGCGGAATATTCCAATTTTCTTTAACATCCTATTCGAATCCTTTGACACATGCTCTCCCCGGGCGTGTGGAGATTTACATTGCAATACACACATCCCATGTTGTACCATTTTAAAATCCATTTGTAACCTTCCTGTTGCAGGTACTTATCTGAAGAAAGGTGTTGGGGTGGTGAGATGTTCTCACCTGGAACCATTATCGTCTACTGTGTGAGAGGCAATTTATAGATTTTAAAAGGTACCCTTGAACCTATATAAAATGAACGAATACAATTCGAATAAAAAACTTTTTTTTTTTTTTAATTTAATTTAAATCAACTTTAATAATGTTATTATGTTCTACAAGTATTTCTTTTTTATTATTATTGTGATAGTTGTTTCTGCTTATAAGGCCTTTTTCAAACTGTGGCTAGATCACTTTGAGACGACTTCAATATGATTTTATTTATCTCGCCCAATTTCAATTTTTGAAGTGCCTGAAATGATAAATTATTATCGGTTAAATAATTTTCCTTGCTTTATTAAGGGCCCGCAACCCGAATTTCCACCGATTTCTTACATATCCCCCTTAAAAACATTAAGTTTTAAAGCTCTTATAAAAATATATGTTATTCTTGAAGATAATATCTAGACATTGCCCTCACCGAAACGCAAATTATATAACATTCCCTCGATAGAAAAAAATCGCAGAGTATGCTCCAAAAATTATTATAAACACGTTTGTTTCGGTTATTTTACAAGTTATATGTATGAAAAAATTCACAGTATTTCTTTAAATGCTGCTTAAGACAATGCCCGTAAGATTTTTGCTCTATTTTAATTGAGTCGTGTTTTATTAAACATTTTCGCATCGATTTTGTCGCTGTAAATGTTAGCGCTCTCTTCTAACATTCGTAATTTCGTATCTCTCCATCTTCTTCTTTTCGAGCCCGGTTGCGGAACCTTAATTAGTTTTATATTAAGGTCATTCATTATAGATTTATGATTTTTATTGATTATTGATTTCCAATTGTTCAAGTAAATTTAATCTAAGACCCTTTCTTTCTATATGTAAGGGCTTGTTGTTAAGCGGAACACGATTATTCATTTAAAGATGTTCTGCGAATTTTAAAAGAGTGCTTTTATTATTATAACATCGTAGATGTTCGTTTATTGTTGTTATTGAAATTGGGAGGGGGGGGGGGGGATAAATAGAATCATTTAAATAAGTCGTCTGAAAGTAGTCTAACGACAGTTTGAAAATGGCCTTGTAGCCCGAAGTAGCAGTCACAATAATTAAAAAAAACTAAAACACTTAACTTAATAATAACATTAATTAATTAGATTTAAATTTAATTAAAATAATAATAATTGAATGGAATTCTACGAAACTAAACACAAAAAAATAATGAAAACCAATTTTATTTCAAGATTTCAAATTCGTAAAAGATTACTAACGAACTTATTGTTACAAAAATAATACAGACATACCGCAAAGACAATAAATTGTTTATAAAAAATAAAACAACACTTTGCATTTAACCACGAATTTATTATTTATATATCTACCGGTTTCGCTTCGACCAAGCTTCCTTAGGATAAAATAAATTGTTGTTCATCATTACTGTTAATCATCTTATTTTTAAAGCAAATAAAAGCCCTCGAAATGTCATGCTAGAGAAAAGTACTCAGAACTAGATGGACAGACGGGCCTATAAATGTTGACATTATTGAAGAGCTGGGCATCCGGTTTGTCGGTATCCGCAGTTCTCCATGCAGCGCAGAGCCGTGAAGAATGAAGGAGTCGGGTTTGGGAAATGGATTGGGGCCACTATATTCGGCAATAATATGAAAAAAAATTATAGCATAACACATATTTCATTACTTCACCGCTATTGCAAAACACAAATTTGTAGTTTGAAAGTAGGTGCGTTTGTCAATAAATTGCAATAAAAAATTAAATTTCTCGAATGCGGAGCTCACCGTATTAAAAAATATACGGTTTTCATCGTGACACAACTATGGGAAACGCTTGGCGAATAGTGGATACCGAGAAGGAATCCGACTTATCTTAATTTTTACAAAGCACTCGATATTATGGCACCGGGAACGTATTTCCTAAACCTATACCGGTTCAGTCGCGTAGCGACAATTTACATTTTAAATACACCTCTATATTGGTTATTTTTATCACTTTGCAAAAACAAAAATTGTTCTAAAATCTAAATAAAATAATCTTTGCAATGTGTATATCAGAAATTAATAATTTTATTTCTAATATTTATATATTGAAATGTAAATTGTCGCTACCGCGACTGAACAGGTAAAGGTTTTGGAAATACCCCACCGGGGTATCACTGGGTTGATTAATGCACAAGTATCCCTAAGAATCAATGTTAAAGTCACCAAGATATCATAGGAGGTGATAATATATAACTGCACGGGTTACTTCAATAGACTTATCAGATTGTTCTGTGGAGTTATTCTTCCAAAATGTCATAATATATAGTAAGTATAGGCACAAATTGTCACATGAGACAGATACATGTAAGTAGGTAGAGGGGAGATGTATATAGTCGAGTCAATACCATTGGAAAGTTTGTGCTGCTTTAGCCTTTTGATTTCTCCTTCTCAGTTAAAAGTAAATTGTTAAAATTCGTGTTATTATTGGATATCGGAGAGTTCTGGTGCACACACTCCTGTGTCTGCTTCGAAATATTCATTATTAGGTGGCATACCAATTACCCAATTAAATTGCTGGATCTCAATGAGAGAATAAATTATTTGTGTAACTTTATTGCGAAATAAATTTAAGAGAAAAGCATTATATTTCGACGGAAAAAACTTTAAATCTCCCGGCCCCAAGAACGATCAACGTGATAGCATTATATCTACGTCACAACGTAATTTTTTCAGATATTCCATGAAACCTGTATATCCTTATACCGCTCGGGCCTTGTAGGCGAGGTTTCCACATTTACCGTACAGTCGTGTGAATATTATATGCGAATGAAGAGCCTAAAAACACGTTACGTTTTCAATCCGAACCGGCACCATAACCATAAAGAAAAACGTGAAAAGGAAATGTACGTTCACGTTAACAGATTTACGTTCGGAATGACTTTGGAAGGTAACGTATCTCAGTCTCACAAGCCGCTTCCCCCTTTTTATAAATTCCTGTGCGGTACAGATTGAATAAATGTCGGAACGGGTATTTTAATATTCCTTCTCTGAAATTATTCCTCACTAAGGTAGGTGCCAACGTAAAACAAAGGAGGCTCTTACTTTTGAGAAGGTGGTGAATTTTATTTAACTAGATTTTTTAGTACTATAGTCTCAAAGAAATTACTCGTGTATTAAAGTGTTACACCGTATTAGTAAAGCAAATAGATTTAACATTTCTTCATATAAGCTTCTGGTTACTAGTTAAATTATTCATTAATAGCTCTTCATATGTTACTGATACTACTAGCAGTGGGTAGTTGGTATCCGAAATCTCAGAAATCTAAAATGCGGTTTGCCACCCTAAGAGGGCATTACCAGAGAAAGCCGGAAAGACGTCATTTTCAAAAAAGTTTTTAGACGTATTGACTCTTTTCCACAAAAAATTATAAATGGATTTCGAAAGATTGTTCTTTTATCTAGCATTCGTATGTAATAAATTTTAAATTTTTTTTTTTAATTTTTAGTATAATAAGGTTATTCCATACGTCATATTATACCACACCCATTTCAAATAATGTAATCATGCAGTAAAATAAATCAATACATTATCTAGCAGAATTGTGTATTAGAATTTTAATTTTAGTTTCAATAAAATCATTAAAAAATATGTACGCACATGTGTTTCTTGACGAAAATTGGTCCATTTGTGTATTTATTTGCGCACTTACAAACTAATATATTTCAGATTTTTTTTAACATTCTTATTAAATTTAGACATTATTGAAAAATGATAAACACTTATTATCAAAAAATAACTACAAAAAGTACACTATTTTAATAGTTTTATCATCACGCCTTTCAGCATTTTTAGATGAAGGTATAAATTAAAGCTAATTTGTATTGAAATAAATTCGATATTGAGTTATAATTTAAAAAAGCTGGTACGGAGAATAATTAATCTTTCTCATTGTAACCGCCCTGCACGATCGGAAGAACAACTTTCGACGAAATGTGGATTTTCGTCCGCTGGCTGGTTAAACGCTCTTAAATTTTTATCGAGATCCGTATTATAACTTCAAGTTTATTTTTCAAGTTACATAGGTATTTATCGACTTTGTTTTGATTAAATCATTCATTCCCCAGTTTTTTGGGAATGTTACTTTTCGGTAGTTTAATGTAGAATAGTCGTCGAAGTTATAACATTGTAAAATATGTTTTGCTGATTTAAGCATTTTTAATACTAAAAACTAAATTTATGCGAGAAAATTTATTTTAAGTTGTTTCGATAAACCATAAATGAAATTACTCGACCCTCAAATCTTTCGTAATTACATATAAATAGAATAAAAATACTTCTTCAAACTTCGCAAAATTACTTTGTGGCATCATTTTTCATATAATGAATAACTGATTACTTTGCATAAACCACTATTTTTAAAACAAAATCAACATGTTTCAACAACAATGTTGTCTTAACATATAGTAATATATCCTGATGAAGACAACATTGTTGTTGAAACATGTTGATATTGTTTTAAAAATAGTGGTTTATATAAAGTAATCAGTTATTCATTATATAGAATAAAAATATTTTACATCAAAATTTTGAAAAACCAATAACCATTTTCATACAAATTTCAATTTTTTTTTAATTAGTCTTAAGTTTTCATCAGTTTGTAGGGTTTTACCAAACCGCAGTCGATATCTTTTTTAATTGTATGATCAAAGAGTTCATAAGATTTAAATCAAATAACTAGTATTTAAATGACCAAAAACGCCATAAAAATTAAGATCCGCAGAAATTGTATTTGACTTAAACATAATTATAAATTTATAATCAAAACAAAGATGAAAGTTATGTGCTTGAGTCAACTGCCACAACACTTATCAAGTAATCGCGAATGTTAAGTCATTGGGATAAGGTTGGATAGATCACATTAAAAATATTACGACAAAATGATTAATACCCTGATATACTTAGTGGAAGATAAATTCAGTTCTAGCCGTTTATTGAAGGAATCGTAATATTGCAGGATTATCGCAACAGTCGAACAACGCAATAAAATTCTGTTGGCCCCTGCGAGTCTAAATTGATTTGACTAAGTACGTGTGATATTCAAAAGACAGCAGGATCGATCATCTTAAAGATAAGTGTGAAATTCCACTCTCATGTAAGAGTTTTATTAAAATCACAAAGAGCTTTTCACCAAATAAAACGTACGTCTTACATACTTCCGTAGCATAACGTACTCGTAGAAGGCATTTATTTGGGGCGTACGGCCCTACGTAACACATTCCGAAACGCGAAAAGTCGGCGGGCACGCTCAGGTGTTCTGGCGTTGGGACGCCTCACCGCCGGGGCTTTCGGTCTTTCGGGCTGTTCGATATTCCAGACACGTTCGGTTTCGGAAGCTCGCTCGTGCGAAGCCGGAAGTTGGCACTTGGCGGTAGCGAAAAAAGGCGGGATTTTCTCGCTACAAAATAATAATAATAATGTGTCCCCTAGATATACATTCCCGGGTACCTCGGTGCTTTGCCTACTACCGTACCCGGCCACAAAATAAACCAAATAAGGCGAAGTTGTTTCAACCTGATTATTGGATTCTGGATCTGAAAATTGTATTAAAGCTCTCGGTGCAGGCTTTCATTAATTTTTCAATACTTTTTATAAAATAAGCGAGAGGTTGGATGAAGAAATTGAACAGGGTATTTTTATCATACTTAGACCAGAATGATAGGGTAATAATAGTATTTGAAATTATCTACGGAAAATATCGGAAATTTTAATGGTAAACAGAAGGTTATCATCTAAGAACTCTCTCTTAAAACGCACGCATATTGTTTTAAACAGCTACTTTTGATCAATCTATCTATAAATCTATCTGTCTTCTTCTTCTTCTATATAAATAAAAATGAATCGCCGAAATGTATGTACGCACATAACTTCCAAACCATTGCACAAAATTGGATAATTATTTTTTTTCTGTGTTCGTTATTGTCAGAACAAGGTTTGTATAAAACTACTGGTGTGCTTTAGAATTATGAAATTTGTATACAAAAATTGCAATACGTGGCACGCGAGCTGTTTGAAAAATGAATGTACAGATGTACAGGGACTGAATGTGTGGAATGAGGGAGAGGGGAGGGGAACACGGAAAGGGGGTTCGCGGGACGGTGGAGGGGGGAGTGGAGTGGGGAGAGGGAAAGTGGAGGAGACGGATTGGGAATGCGAGAGGGGAAGGGGACGCGGGAGAGGAAGGGGAGGCAGAAAGGGAACGGGACGATTGGGAAAGGACACGCAGGGAGTAACAATTTCTTTATAAAATGGCATAGCAACGCATGCCGGGAACCAACTAGTTAAGTAATATAATACATTCCATTTAGTAATATGATACATACTAGCTGACACGGCAGCGCGTTGCTGCGGCTAACGAAACACAACGCCTTTTACTGGATGGTTACCAACCTTTATAACCACCGCCATCTGTTAAAGTGCAAATCAAATCCACACCGCCCGCTTGCCAGCCTTCTCTCCACCACATACAGACATTCTCCTTTATATTTCAACCAATATACACAAAACCTTGACAAATTATATACCTAAACCTTCCTCATGAATCAGTCTATCTATTAGTGAAAACCGCATGAAAATCCTTTTAGTAGTTTTTGACTTTATCGTGAACAGACAGACAGACGCGGCAAAGAACTTTAATGTATAATATGTAGAGATGTAGAGGCATTGTAATATTTTGCATGCTAACTGTGAAAAGCTGGCGAAGTGCATGTTTTTTTTACTATTTATTAACTAATGTTTTAAAAAAATATGTGAAATGCTTTTTTAAGTTCTTTCGGTGCTATTAAAAATATCTGCTGCTTGTACATATTGGTTACCTTAACTGTGTATACGTGGTATAGGGATTTTATAAACCAATTGACATTGACATTATTTTCGCAGCGAATGATATGTTTAGTTCGTATGAGTATGACTATATAAGAAACAAATTCTGTATACAGATACAGTCGCATATACTTCTAATAATTTTATAAATCTTTAGCTAATCAGCAAAAGCAAAGCATTAACACACTGAAAAATAGCAACAATGTCGTTAATAAAGATGTTAAATAAAAGTGGACTAAGATCTGATCCTCGTGGGACACCATTCGTGGCAATAAAGTGATATAATAAAATAAATTTCATTTCAATTGTGAGTTTTCTGTTTTAAGACAGCTAATTACTTAATTAAGAAGAATGCCCTTATTACATATTTTTTGTTTCATTATCAGAATGGAGAATGACTTTTTGTCAAATGTCTTACTAAAGTCTTTTATTGAGTCAACTTGATTTCTTTCTTGAGGTGTGATAAATCCTAAGATAAGTAAAAGATGATCTCGCAGTGACAAAAGCATGTTGCATATGGTTCGCCGTGGTTACCTTGGGGAAAATGGTTTGTACAAAATTATAACGTAATTAAAATAATGAACCGTTATAATTACTTATAGACGTATATTATTCGTGTATCCAAATAAAAAACACTAATAAAAATTACACGAGCGAGCCGTTTAAAGGTTTTTTCCGAAATATTAATAAAAAAATAGTAATTGATAAATTGCTGAAGATACACAGATACATAAATCACAGAAAGTCTAATGAGTAGAATGGAAACAAAAAATGTAGCCAATATTTTTGTAAAATATAAATTATAATAAATACTCAATCGAATAGAACTCTTAGAGATTCAATTGAGCGCCGCGAATGAGTGACTGTTGGAATTAAAAGATGATCAGATGGCTTTATTTGTTGCGGATGAGAAATCGAGATTCCTCATAGATGAGACCTATTAGGCACTTCAAAAATTAATGACGTGGAGAGCCTAAAATAATAAACAAGACTTGGGAATCTAAGCTACACCACAGAGGACCGATGAAGAGAAAAAAAAAACAATAAAATCTCGAGGAAAAAGATCAAGATGGAAAACCGTGTGCATCACAAAAAAAAATGTGTAAACTGATGTAAAACGATATTACTATTTTGGTAAATGCCGGCAACTCAATTAATGGAGTCCACAATGGAATCCTGGTACCTACTCTGTTGTATGGCAGTGAGGCATGGAACTGGCAGAGGAAGGATGGAAGTAAACTGAATGCCGTTGAAATGAGATCCCTGAGGCGTACGTGTGGTAAAACCATGTATGATCGTGTTAGAAATGTGGATATCCGCAAAGAATGTAAGGCTGATGTAAGCAAAATGAGTAAGATTAAGAAAGGGACCCTCAGATGGCTTGGGCACGTAGGGCGAATGAACGAAGAAAGTAGTGTAAAAATAATATATGACGCAAATGTGAATGATAGAAGAAATCGGGGACGCCCGAGAAAGAGATGGCACGATCAAGTGAATCAGATACTTGAGACGGGCCATATCAAAAGTCAGAATAATAGAAGAGTATGTATGAGACGATGTATTAATGTGAGTTAGGCAAAGAGAGTTTGCCAAGACCGAGTTGCCTCTCTTCCTACCCCTGCGATAAATGGCGTGATGGTTAGTTAGTTAGTTAGTTGGTACCAACTTAAGGTATTTTCCTTAGTAAGGTTTTCTTCCTTTGCGAAGTGTAAATAAACCATCTCAAAACTAGTTTTAATTTACGCTGAAGTCTAAGAGACATCTAAGAGAAGCCTTATCCTAAGGCTGGAATAGAATTTCATTTCGCGTTCAGTTCTCACGTCCGGCGGAAAGTCCCGTAAAAGAGTACACTTAAATCTCATCACACTTTGCGAGGCCTTTGCTACGGGATTTCTCGGACCCCAAATCGTTTTGCATCCCCTGTCCGGGTCCCAGGGGCTGCGTGGCACGTAACTTTTATTCCAACCCACGACCCCCTTTGTCGCCTGCGTAACTAACCAGTCAGCCGACCAGCCTCTCAGTGGGCGCACTGCGATAACGTATTAAGTCAATCCTTCAATATTTCGTTAGTGATGTAAATTACACTATTAATTTAAGGGCCCGCAACCCGGATTTCTACCGATTTATTACATATTTCTCTTGAACACGGTAAGTTTTAAAGCTCTTGAAAAAATATATGTTACTCTTGAAGATACTTTTAATATTTAGACTTTGCCCGCGCCGAAACGCAAATTATATAAAATTCCCTCGATAGAAAAAATTCGCAAAGTATGCTCCAAAAATTATTATAAACACGTTTGTTTACAAGTTATATATATGAAAAAATTCACAGTGTTTCTTTAAATGTTTTTTAAGATAATGCCGGCGAGATTTTTGCTCTATTTTTAATGAGTCTTGTTTCATTAAACATTTTCGCAATTTTCGCATCGATTTTGTAGCTGTAAATGTTAGCGCTCTCCTCTAACATTCGTAATTCCGTATCTCTCCATTTTCTTCTTTTCAAGCCCGGTTGCAGAGCCTTAAGTACGATTAATGAGTTAATAACTCCAAACACTGCCGAAGGAGTTGTTTTCTATCACCAGTCGATAAAACATAACACGCGAAGAACTCCATAAGATTTTTTTTCACAAGAGACGGCTCTAATACTAACCAATTCTACAAAAATATTTTAGGAAATAATACTGTCGTTTATGATTATTCATGTTATCGAAATAAAAAAATTTCATGGCAGCATTTATCAAACATGCGCTTAAACTATTTTTAACACAACTCATCATAATCCGTTACCCGTGAAACTGTTCTAAGCCTTTGGGCTATCAAAGCGCTTTTTGTGCCCGCAGCAAATCGCCGATGATCGCCGATCTTAAATTCTATGTTTTTTAATTGTTTATTCTGTAAAAAGTTTGTTGTGGATTTAACCCAATAATTCAATCAAGAACACAATTAATCAGTGTAATTTAGGTTGTGCGTAAGTAACTTCTAAAATAGATAATTCTGATATATTCAGAATATTATAATTAGTTTATGCCGCCGTTATTAATATAGTTGGTGGACTACAGTGGCGGCTCGTGACTTTTGGGTGTTCCATAGTGCTGATATTACAAAAAATGGCATTATTGGTGTTGTTGTAGCCGAAAAAAAATTTTTTTTTTGTTAATTAGTTTTAGCACAGATTTCCTGTAAAATAGTCAGCAGAATTGCCTTCCAATCAGTACCTAAAAATGATCTGGATTCGATTCTCAGCATAAATGCATAAATGCAATTTTTACACATTCTAAAATAATTTTTATGTTTCATTTTAATAAAATGAACATAATATGTAAAGGTATTTTATGATACTTTTTAGTAATTAATCACCTCTCCGTATAATATTTTGTCTGAAAATATTTTTAAATGTGATCATTCGTGGGGCCGTGCTAATATATAACAAAACTCAAATAAATATTTACTTATGGTGTTATTGTGAGTTTATAGACAGTTAATCAAAGAATTCTTAATATTATATTGACCGATCAGTGGCTGAGTTGGCATCGCGTTTCAGTCCCACCAGGGAGTCGTGAGTTCAATTTATCAGTTTGCTAAGTTCTCTATCACGACACAAGCAACATTTACCGCTTACTGTGATGGTAGGAGGAGATTCTTAAATGATTGTCGGGTTGTTGTATCTGGGAATTTTTGTCCTGAAAAAATATTTATTATTATAAGGACATAGGTTATAAAGAAAAAAATGTTTCGTGACATGCACGGGGGTCAGAATAACCTTGCGGCCACTCCTTGCTAAATAAAACGCTTATGGACTTCGATACGAATTATGCCCGATCACCAAACAAGATACGGTATACACAATTAAGTAATACTCACTACTGTTGTGTCTCGTGGCTTGATCTCCATTCGGTGACAGTCATAGGTGTATCCAAAGCGTGCGATACAGATTGTTCTGGTCAGTTATTAAAACCACAATAAAATTTGAGTCATGAGACGATTAACATAAGCGGTTCACATAAAGCATTCGATGAATGACGGCGTTTTAATGTAGAGCGAAATGTCACGTTACGATGTGTTATGATGGTTTTTTTTTTTTTTTTTTTACATTAACACCACACAGGAGGCCCTGAGGAAAATAATTTCCCTCAGGGCCTATGTCATCTTTGTAGATGCTGTGTGGAGGGTCTCTTTGAGGAAAGGAAGGAGTGAACATGGGTCTTGAAGAGACCCATGTTGTAGGAGGGAGGAAACACAGAGGCCGGCAAATCGTTCCACAGCCGAGCCGTTGAACTCAAGAACGAGTCATAGAAACGACCCGTTCTCATGTGAGTAATGTCAACCGTGTACAAATGTTGGGCGCGTGTTTGGCGTGTTTCCCGACTATGCACCGGAGCCGAGGGGATCAATGATGCTAGTTCCTCGGAGCATCTTCCATTGTAATACCGGTAGAACAAGGACAGCATTCCCACCTGACGCCTATGCTCTAAAGATTGCAGTCCGTCTGTTAGGATGGGAGAATCTATCAAACGGACCGCCCGTTTCTGCACAGAGTCAAGGGTTTTTTTTAGGTATTTTGGAGCTCCTGACCAGAGGTGGCTGCCAAATTCAACCGTGGGGCGCACTTGCGATTTGTACAGGGTTAGCAGTTGGGTACTATTAAAGTATCTGCGGGCCCTGTACAGTACGCCCAGTTTCTGAGAGGCTAACTTAACTCTGGTTTCGATGGAGCCCCCGTACCTGAGCTGGTCACTTAGAGTTACACCAAGCATATCAATGGAGGTCCTGTTCGGAAGGTTGCTTCCGTTGAAGGAGACTAAATTTTCATTTCGATCCCTTTTAGACGTTATCAAACATGATTGGGTCTTTGAAACATTAAATTCGACGAGGTTATTCTTACCCCAAGAGAAAATACTCTCGAGGTAACCGTCCATTCTTTGCTTCAAAGCCCTCCGAGCTATTGGAGTTTGTGTGCCCTTTGGGGGCTTGTCAAACAAAAAGCTATCATGGACTGTACTGTCATCCACGTAACAATGAATCGGTGCACATGACAAGAGGTCATTGATGTGCAACAGAAACAAAGTCGGTGACAGAACCGATCCCTGTGGGACGCCAGCATTTATCGAATGCGAAGAAGAGGTGAAACCGTCAGCAACCACCTGAATCGACCTCTCCCTCAAAAAGTCGGCAATCCACTTACACAAGGATGCGGGAAGTCCGTAAGAAAGCAGTTTGTTGACAAGCCCTCGGTGCCAAACCCGGTCAAAGGCCTTGGAAATATCCAGTGCAACCGTTTGGGTCTCACCAAAACGTTCCAGGCACCGCCCCCAAACATGCGTCACATACGCGAGAAGATCACCGCACGAGCGGTTCCGCCGGAATCCGTATTGACGGTCGTTAATAATTTTGTTCTTCTCGAGGTATGTGAGCAGTTTGTCGTTGATCACACGTTCCATTACCTTAGACAGAACTGATGTGATCGCTATGGGGCGGTAGTTGGCTGGGTTGGAGCGGTCACCCTTCTTTGGAATAGGGTGAATGATCGCTTTTTTCCAACCAGAGGGCACAGAACCAGACTTCAGGGACATTTTGAAAAGCTTCGTCAAAATTGGAGCTATTTCTGCAGCGCACCTCTGCAATACCAGGGCAGGTATTCCGTCAGGCCCACTAGCTTTATTAATATCAAGCCCTCGTAAGACTTGGAGTACATCCCGATGCCGGTTCCTCAGCTTTTTCATATGAAAACCGCAGTGAGGAACCGACGGCGGGGTAGCACCTTGATCATCGAGGGTCGAGTTTTCCGCGAACATTTTGCCTAATAAGTTAGCCTTTTCGGCGGCGGTATTTGCTAAAGAGCCGTCAGGTCTGGTAAGAGGTGGCAGACTGGATTTGCAGAAATTGCGACCTATTGAGCCCGCAAGCGACCAGAACGCTCTGCTGCCGTGCGGGCAGGCAGCCAGCTTTCTACTGATCTGCAGGTCGTGCTCGAATTTAGACCTATTAATGATCCTCTTGCTTTCCTTTGCCATTTTGTTATATTCTGTTCTGTTTTTGGACGTTCGAGATGTGTTGTAGGCTCGGTAAGCCGCGTTTTTTCGTCGCACTGCTTCAGAGCATTGTCGACTGAACCACGGCTTTGAGCCCACACCAGTTTCTTTAACAAAAGACTGTTGTTGACAGACTGGTGATATTACGGTACTTGACTCATGTCCACCGTGTAGGTAGGTATACATAATGTGCGGAAGTCCAAAATCTGGATTCCTCCGATCTGCTAGGCCGATTGGAATACAAATACGAATTAAACCCATCAGCGTTACGAAACAAAAAAATAGCATAATATTTTCCGGAAAAAAAGAAATTTATAGAAAGACAGCAATGTTTAAGAATTATCTTGTTTTTTATTAGCTCCACACAGGACACCCTGAGAAAAAAAAATGCCACCAGGGCCTTTTTTGGAGCGAATGTCGTTGTGGCTAGCGAACAACGCAATACATTCGTGACGCGATTACCTCATATTGGCTATTTGTACGCCAATAGTGAACACGGACCTTGTTTCCTCACCTCACGGACGAACTAAAAGAAGATTCATTCCGTTTCCGATTGTCGCCGATCTAACAGCTCTAACGCATATTGCTTCGTGTTTGCTCCCCACTTCTCGATCAATAATCTTATGTAAAATGTAAATTCTGGTGCTGAATTATTGTTTTAACCCTTTAAGTACAGAGAAATGCTTATTTGGTGTACGTACACTATACAAATTCAGCCCCTGTATCACCTTTGGAGATGCTGTGTGGAGTATTTTTAGAGAAAGGAAGGAGAGGAAATTGTGGGAAGGAAAAGTGAGGGGTACCTGGGGGTCAATGGAGAGGAATCTTAGGGTCAATGTATCCAGGAGTACCTGACGTATGAATCCATCCTTCTCACAGCGGTGCAAGGTCATACATAGGCCGAGAGAGTCCGGCTGGAAAGTTCAAAAGGTCTCCCTCAACCAGTCTGCCCGCCACGCAGAAGGTGGGCAAACGCATTCGCCGCCATAACCTAAACAAACAGTAGCGAACCACTTAAGGTGACTAATGGCAGGGGTGTTGGTTATCGAATAAATGGTTCCCAGAAACGGTAATTTAAAATTTATTTAAAGCTTATTTGTACGATTTTTTAAGATATTTTTTTAAATTATGTATTTTTAACTTCGCGCTCTTTTGCAGTATGCTCACGTAGTGCACCCCTACCTTTACCGAGACAGACCCCTATCATCGCGTGTTTTATAATTTCTTTAGACCCTACATACGTGCTAGGTACCGAATGAAATACTGTGAAACATATGGGTTTCCTTTGTGCAAAACAGTCGTTCGAATTTCGAATAATATGTTTTTCAGAATTCGTGTGAACATATTCCCAAGATTTATTTCTAGCGTCGCGATGAGTTATTTTATATCAGAAAGATAATGGATGAAATTATATTTTCTTTCATTTCATTTTTTTTTATCAACGCTGCTTATGTTAAGCTCAAAATTTTTTGAGGACCATTGTATCTGCTTAGATCCATTTGTTCGTCAGTTAAGGACGAGTTGTTTCAAAAAATTTGAACAATTCTTTAAATATTTGACGCTCTGTGTCCAAGTTCTGTAATTATATTATTATAGGTTAATTACTTCATAAAACTGAAATAATCATAGAACTTGAATAGAACGTGAAAATTAACTTCAGATATTTGTTGGATTTAGTGTTTTCAAGTGATTCGAAAATAGTGGTTGAACTATCCGACGAATTATTATTACCGTTAGATCAATACCACCCACCATTGGATATTATCATAACAAATATGCCTTTAACATCTTCAAAAAAAACAAGTGCCCCATCGTATAACTTTTCCAAAGGTGAATACCATCATATTATTAAGTACCTTATCCAAACAGATTGGTCCTTTTTAGATGAGGAAAATAATATAAATGATCAATTAGAACACTTTTACTCGATTTTAAATACCTCTATAGAACAATTTGTTCCCAGGGTTAGCTTCAAATCATCTTATTATCCAAAATGGTTTACAAAAGAATTAACTAATTTAATTAATAAAAAAAAATGTATCCACAGAAAATATAAACATACCAGAAATCCTAACGATTATATAACATTTACTAAACTACGAAAAAAATGTAAAGAACTATCAATAAAATGCTATAGTAACTATGTTAACGTAATAGAAAATGAGGTACGTCATCACAATGTGAAAAAATTCTGGAATTTTACTAAATCTCAGCGAAACGATAACTGTGGATATCCTAATAACATGTATTTCAAAGAAAAATGTGCTGACAGTATCGAGGGTATAGTTAATCTCTTTGCTGACTCATTTAAAAGTGTTTACGACAAAGATATTCCTGTCAATGCAGTCCCCACTACTTCAGTGGAAGAGTCATTAAACCTAAGCCAATGTTTCATAAAATTAGAATCTTTAAAAAGGGGCATAAACGCATTGGATAGTAATAAATCTGCTGGACCTGATGGTATTCCTCCCATATTTTTAATAACTTGCATTGATAGTTTGATATATCCCATACAAAAACTTTTTAACAAATCCTTAGCATCGGGCTGTTTTCCGGCTCTGTGGAAAAAGAGTTATTTAACGCCTATTCATAAAAAAGGAGACAAAAGCGATATATCAAACTATAGACCTATTTGTATTATGTCTGCTTTACCCAAACTTTTCGAGTCATTAGTATTAGATACCATTGTAAAACCTATCAACAATATTATTGTTCCTAACGAACATGGCTTTATCAGAGGTCGATCTACCTTAAGTAATTTAACTATCTATAATAATTACATATCCGAATCCCTTAGTCTGAAACAACAAGTGGATTCTATATACACTGATTTCAGTAAAGCATTTGATAAGGTTCGACATCACATTCTTATATCCAAACTCCGACTGTTAGGCATCAAAGGAAGTTTATTGACATGGATTATCAGTTACCTCAGTAATAGAGTGCTTAGTGTGAGGATTAATTTTATAGAATCCTATGTATTCGAGGCCACAAGTGGTGTCCCGCAAGGGTCCCACCTCGGCCCAATATTCTTCTTAATATTCATTAATGACATTGTAAACATATTTAAAGATGTACAAGTCCTACTTTTTGCAGATGATCTAAAATTGTTTAAAAAAATACGAAATATATATGATTGCCTAATTTTACAAGCTAATTTAGATGAATTTTTTAAATGGTGCGAACAAAATACAGAGTATCTCGCTAAGGCGGAATACTCGTCATTATTCTGGTGTTGGTACCACAAAATACAACTCAGTGCAAAAGTGACTCGATCATTATATAAACACAAAAAACCTATCCCAAAGGCGTTTTTAGCGTCACAAAGGCTCTGCCATCTCTCATACAAGAAACAAACATTGTGTCGTTTTTTTTTTTTTTTTTTCTTTTTGTGTGAAATTTTGAAATCAACTACCTTTAAAATGAATACACTGTGCTCCATCTGTAAAAAAAACATTGACACCCCGTCAGACTTCATCTCCTGTTGTATCTGCGACGAAAACTACCACTTCATTTGTGCCGATATCGCAGAGACATCACGACGAGGAACTAAGATTTTACAGTGGCGCTGCAAATTTTGCACAAAAACACAAAAAAACTCAAAAAAAAATACGTCTGAAAAAAATCTAGAACTGACATCTATCGAGAAACCAAATAAACAACCATCATCAACACCTAAATCTACAATTGCCGCCTCATCATACGCCAGTGTGAACTTACCACCACCAACCACAGATGGCTCTAGTAATCTGACAATCGAGCTATTTTTAACTGAAATTGCTAATTTTAAAGACTCAGTTATTGAATCTGTTGGAAAAAAATACGATGCAATCCTGCTCCAGAATAATGAAATATTAAAAACCATTCAAAGCATATCTCAACAGCAAGAAGATTTAAAATATCGAATAAATAATTTGGAAAAACTACATGAACAAGTAAACTCAGCCTTAAATTCAAGACTTGAGGATTTAGAAAAAGATAGCGGAAAAAATAATGAAAATGAAATAAAAATTTGTCTCTTGACAGAACGAAATGAAGACCTAGAAAAAAGAATAATAGCGATCGAAATTGACCAAGAAAACAGGAACAGACGAGTTAACAATACTTGTTTGGAACTTCGAGGGCTTCCAGAATTCAAAGAGGAAACATCACAAACCTTAAAAGACATTATATTCAACACCAGTAAAACAGTAGACTGCCAACTAAATACAAATGATATTTATAATATATATAGAGTATCACAAAGAAATAAAAATATTCCTCCAACAGTTAAACCTAGGTCAGTGGTAATTAATTTTAATTCAATAGCGTTAAAAGAGGAGCTCCTTAATGCTATAAAAAAATATAACAGATCTTGCGAAAAGATTGGGGACAAACTAAACACGGGAACAATCGGATTGTCTGGCCCCATTACACCCATCTACTTCTCAGAACTCCTCACGTCTAAAGGCAAACGGCTTTGGTATCTAGCTCGCCAACGTGCGACTGAATGTAAATATAGGTACGTCTGGACGAAAGCAGGTCTAATCTACATGAAAAAAGATGACTCTTCTCGACCTATATTAATAGATTCAGAACAAGCTATACCGAAGCTCTGACTACATGCTCTTTATTCTAATTATCGTGATAAAACTACTCACTACCGCTTTATATCGCCATTCCATACTCTATTACATAACAGCACTATATTATATGAACACCTAGGATTTTGCATAACTCCTATTTGTACTAGATTAATTTTAATTCTAATTTTAACTTTAACTTTAATTTTAATCTTTATTCTCTCTAGAATGGTAACTACACTTATTACAAGATTATTGATTGATTTATTAGTAATATTACTTATAATTCGGCAAAAGAGAACTCTAATCAACATATTTTATATAACCCAGATATTGCTTATTTTTCATACTTATACTACTTTTTACTGTCTTTTGAAAGAGAAATTGCCACACACTAACTACATACGTTATTTATTTCCTGGATTTTATTTCAGATATTATTTCTTACTCAGATATTATTTATTTTTCCTAACTACATCATTTTGTTTACAGTTTTGTCGCTACATATTTCGTACTACAAGTATTGATATGATAATAAAATACTGTTTTAAAAACTTTACCCAGAAAACAACAATTAATTTTTGAATTCTAATGGTAATAAACGATCTTCAACATGAAATCGATAGTATCATAATGCCAAATACTGAAATAATTTTTGAAAACATTAACAAAATTATGCAATTTAATTGGGAATCAAATAGGATTAATATTGTTCATCAAAATATTAGAACGATGGGAAACTTGGATGATTTTCTTATATTTTTGGAAGAAGTAAAATCTGTGGTAAAGTTCCATGTACTAATTCTCACTGAATGCAGGTTAAATGATTCATACACAGCCAAACAAATTTCAGGCTATAACGAATACCATACAACATCGCATATTAACCAAAATAGCGGAGTAGTAGTATATATCGACAACACATTAAATTCCTTAGTACAAGAAATAAGCATAAATCAGTGTAATTGTTTAAAAATCAACATTAATGAGAATTTAGGTATCCTAGCTATCTACCGATCACCATCGTTCAATGACATCCAAGATTTCCTGGAAAATCTTATTGGTGAGTTAAAAAAAACTAAGGATTACGCACAATACGTACTGATCGGGGACATGAATATAAATACTATAGGAGAAGTATTGCATAGGCAATCCGACGACTACTTATGTGCTATGGCTGAAAGTAATTTTATTTCCAATATTAATTCTCCAACTAGGGTACAAGGTAGCTCAAGCTCATGTTTGGATCATATATATACCAGAAATATAACAAATTCAAATGCATTTGTAATACATAATACAATCACTGATCATTACACCACTGCAATCAGTATCCCAAACTCAACACCCAAAAAACATAAAATTAATCACAAACAGATTATCGATTATGAGGCTTTATTAAATGATCTTAATAATAAAAACTGGGAATATGTTTATAAAGAGACTGAAGTTAACAATGCTCTAAACTATTTTATTAATGAAATCAATACATTCATAACAAAACACACAATAACTAAACGCATTCCATATAGTAAAATACATCTCACCCCATGGATTACCAACGGCATTGTTAAATCTATACACAAAAGAAATCACCTTCATAAAATAGCTAAACGAGACCCATTGAACGATACTAAACAGCAAAACTATTACCGATACCGTAATATTTGCAAAACCGTTATTCGCAAATGTAAAGAGCGTTATTATAAATCCTTACTCGATAAGGATAATTCCAGCAAAAACATGTGGAATGTTGTCAGAGACATAACCAAAAGTAAAAGAAATACCAGTACATCTGTAACTGAATTAAATACCGGAAATTTGATTATAACTGACAATCAATCAATTGCATGTCATACTAATAAATATTTTGCATCTGTTGGGTCAAATCTAGCAAAAAAATTTTTATTAGAAACCCAGAAAACGGAAGACTCTTTAGCATCGACAATTGAAACAAAGGAACAATCTTTTTCATTTGATATTAAACCAACTACTGTAGAAGAGGTCTTAAAAATAATCAACAGCCTTAATACTACACATGCAAAGGGTCCAGATAGTCTAAATACACAAATACTAAAAAAAATTAAAAATCAGATTTCTGCTCCGTTATCATATATTTACAACTTAAGTTTTGCATCAGGAATATTTCCTGATCACTTTAAAAAATCAATAATTGTCCCAATTCACAAAAGTGGACCTAAATCTCTTGTAGAAAACTATAGGCCAATATCACTTTTAAGCGCGATATCCAAAGTCATTGAAAAGCTTTTCAAAACTAGGTTAAACGAATATGTGGAGGAACATAACATTCTAAGTCCAAACCAATACGGCTTTCGGTCGGGTAAGGGAACGGATGATGCCATCGCATGTCTCACGGAAACTATTGCAGGGAATATGAACCGTGGCAAGAAAACTATTGCCCTTTTCCTGGACCTGGCCAAGGCATTTGACACAATATCTCATAAAATTCTTTTACATAGACTTAGAAATATAGGAATAAAGGGAAAAGCTTTTCAATGGATAGAAAGTTATATATCTAATAGATTTCAACAAACCAGAATTAACGAGGCTATTAGCACTTCACTAAAATACACTTTTGGGGTACCACAAGGAAGTACACTTGGGCCCCTTCTCTTTATTATATACATAAACGAACTTTGTAACCAACACATTGGTGGCAAAATTATCACGTTCGCTGACGATACAGTTATTTTGTTTGAAGGGGATGATTGGAAAGAAACACACCACCTTGCGAACACAGGTATAAACAGAGTAAAACAGTGGCTGGACAGTAATTTGCTTACACTAAACATACAAAAAACAAAATATCTCACATTTAGCGCTACCCTTGCAGGTCAACCCAAAACACCCCATTACCTCACAATACATAATATTAAGTGTAGCCTTGGAAATAATAACCATACTTGTAAATGCGAAACCCTTGAATGTGTTAAATCTATTAAATATTTAGGTATAATAGTGGATAACCACCTTAAATGGAAACAACAAATTGAAAACACAGCTAATAAAGTGCGCAAGCTTATTTATATATTTATAGCATTGCGGGAAATTATAAAAACTCAAGACATTAAAAAAATATACTACGGACTCTGTAACTCCGTCATAACCTACGGTTGCATTGGATGGGGTGGAACAGGATTAACAATATTATACCCGCTACTGAAGGCACAGAAATCCATTCTACGCGTCATTATGAAGAAACCCTTCAGATACTCGAGCGACGCTCTCTTCAAGGAGTTTAATGTGCTTGATGTTCGACAGTGTTACATAAAAAAAATATCAATCTGCGTCCACAAAAATATAAACATAACAATAACAGTCGATCATAATCATCAAACCAGAAGTAAGAGCAGAAACGACCTTTCTATTCCTACAAGCAATACTGCGGCTTATCAAAAAGTTTTCTCATACCTGGGACCAAAAATATACAACAAAATCCCCTCTCAATTTAAACTGTGTGAATTATCATCCTTCGGTAATAAAATTACAAAATGGTTATTAGACTTAGGTAGGACAGATTCCGAAAAATTATTAAAAAACGTAGTCTGAGTTGATTTCTTCGATTTTGTATTTTGTATTTTCCTAAAAAATATTTTTTTATTTTTCTTTCTTACATTTATATATTATATTTTAATTTTATATTTTACATGTATCTATCTGGATTTTATTGTTTATTACTGCTAATTTGTATTTTCCTAAAAAAATACTTTTTTTATTTTTCTTTCTTACATTTATATTGTTATATTTTTATTTTATTTTATATTTTACATGTACCTACCTGGATTTTATTGTTTATTACTGATGTATACCTAGAATAACACAACTTATATCTGATATTGTACCTAATATCTAAGTAACTCCCCCAATATGTACCATTATTGTTAATTAGTATTTAATCCATTAATGTGAAATTATGTACACGCAACCTGCCAATTTGACTGTCCTAAAACGGGAAACCTTCCTAGTTGGACAGTCAAAGCTTCCTTTTATATTGTTATATCTTGTATGTAATAAATGTAATAATAAATAAATAAATAAATAAAAAATAAATAAAATATGTTATTTTTGAATACTGAGAAATGTCAAGTAATACGATTTTCCAGAACTCATTCTCATATTTTACATGAATATAATTTAAATAATGTTAAATTAACACCAGTATTACAAATTCGCGACTTGGGAGTTATATTCGATTCAAACTTAACATTCACACCACATATAGATAATATAACTAATAAGGCTTTAAAGATTCTTGGCTTCCTTTGTAGAACCCTAACTGATTTTAAGTCCTTGGATTGCATGAAAACACTCTACATTTCATTAGTTAGATGTCAAGTTGAATATAATTCACCTATTTGGTCCCCTTTCTATAAAGTACACTCTAACAAAATAGAACGAGTTCAACACAAATTTCTTAGGTACTTAAATTTCAAACTCAAAATTCCAAAAGAAAACATTAATTATTTAAGTTTAATGAATCGACTAAATTTAATTACGCTGTCTGACAGAAGAATCATTTCAGACCTAATTTTATTGTACAGAATTATGAACAACCTAATTGACAGTCCTGCCATCGTTTCTACTATTAAACTTCTTGTACCGACAAGGAATACTAGATAATATAACATTCTTTTGCAACACATACACAACTAACTATCAATCACACTCACTTACCAATAGGATGCATTATTTAGGCAACAATTTTGGTGGTATTGTAGATGTATTTGCTGATTCCCTTTACATTCTAAAATGCAATTTAAACCAACACTTTGTTGAATCCTACAAATTATTGTAACATGGGTATAATATATTTAACGATTTGATTTGTTATTGTAATGTTTATATTATATTTTGTTCTATGTTATTGTTAAATATTACATTGTTTAAAATATTTCACGGGTTTTCACAAGATTATACAAGTGGTTTTTTTTTTTTTTTCTTTAAAAACTACTTGTATATTCTTAAAAGTTTTTTTCACTTTTATAACTTTTGGTATAAATTCTATGTATGTGTTATCCTAGATATCTTAAATATTATTTTCTAATCTATGTAAAAGCCCCCACGGGCGTATAACAACAATAAATAAATAAATAAATAAATAAATAAATAAATTGTTTTTAAACAACCTAATCTAAATGTTCATTGAGACGTGGTCTAATATACTAACTAACTAACCATCACGCCGTTTCCCCGCAGGGGTAGGCAGAGAGGACGAACCGCCAAACAACTCGGTCTTGGCACACATTCCTTGCCTCGTTTACATTCATACAACGTCTCATACATTCTCTTCTATTATTCTGACTCTTGACATGGCCCGACTCAAGTATCTGATTAACTTGGTCGTGCCAAATCTTTCTTGGGCGTCCTCGACTTCTACCATTCACATTTGCGTCATATATTCTCCTTACACTCCTTTCCTCGTTCATTCGCTCCACATGCCCAAACCATCGGAGCGTTCCTTTCTTGATCTTACTCATGTTAGCGGACCTACATGGGGGTCCCTACATTCTGCCGACAGACTAGCTCAGGTTTTAGTCAGCAGAGCGGGAGAGGCCCTCACCACCAGGGTGGTAGGATCTGTGAGGCGTGTGTGTGGCTTCCCTGAAATAAAGCTCAAATTTCTACGGGCTGGGGGAAGGCAGTGAAACCAGTAATCAGGGTAAACAACAGTTATATTGGGTAAAACACCTGCGTAAACACAATATCACAATAATGCATACAGAGTAATACAGCGTAGCAACAACAGTTATATCTAAAATGGAGGAATCTGTCCCTATAATCTCTCTGGAAGGGCTATTTATCTCCGCGGTGAATTTACTGTGAACACACGCAAATATGGGGGAATATAACAGCTTGGGTACTCACAGTGAGCGTTTGGACTCTTGTATCTTCCGTATCGGGAAAGAATTCGGCCATTCTTGGTATCCTAATGTATCACTTAGCAAAAACACGTTCCATGCTTCCGCGTGGAACTTTCTGGAATGCGCGCGGAACGATTCTCACATTATGCGTGCGCACTAGACCGGGAGTTGCAGGAAAGTGGTGGTTGGTGGCTCGCTATCGACGGTGGCTTGCTTGGAAAAAAAGCGACGTGGCAATGGAGCAATAGGGCAAGAACCCTCTACGTTACCCGCGGGAGTTGAAAGAGAGATTCGTTGACCAGAGAGAGAGCTGACTAACATCTTAAAACTAGCTTATGCCATGGGCTAGGTACAATGTTTGTCAGGGTAGGGAGGGGGGTACATAAAATGTGAGGAACAGGCAGTTATCACATGAGGGGTGAAACAACATGCATATTTATGCAATTGAAAGAACAAAAACAAGGTTATGAAAATGTGAAAACAAAGACAAAATTATGAAAATGTGAAAACAAAGACAAAACTATGAAAATTTGACTCTAGGGTTTCATTGGTCTGGAAGCTAAATTTGCGGTGCGTAGATTTGTTTGTGTTTTTGACGGGGTTCGAAGAGTTTCGAAGAATTGCGAAGAGACGTGATTTCACAGACTCTAAAGGGATTACATTATCACTGTAATCTGACCCATTTGAGATAACACTCAAGAGTACACTAGGGCCTTGGAGAAAAAACACTTTGTTTTTGTCGTAGACGTCGAAGGTTACGAAGTGGAGACTGTGGTTGCAGTGCGGAGGCCTATGGTTACAGAGGTCGTTGAGGAGAAGAATCCAGGATCTGCAGACATGCCAGTACGAATCCTAATGTGCCATTATGGTGGGCACGGATCGTGTATAATGGTTATCGAAGCATAATGTAGCTCGGAATAACTTGTGAGGGTGCGCATTCAGAGAATACTGGAGAGTCAAGGTAATAATGGTTTACACATGACATGGTGTGCGTCACTGCATGACAGAGCAAGAGACGGCAAAACTGGCTTGGTAGCGAGAGCAGGAACAAAACCCAGGGGCTAGCGTGCCCAAAGGTAGTCCAGAGTGTCATTATGTATAGCGGGACAACTCGGCTCGCAATGGCGCAACAAGACAACATACATAGGGGCGGTATGGTCTGTGCTTTCAGGAACAAATATGTAGAAAATGGCGGCGGGGGACCTCCGTAACCACAGCGAAGGCTGCTAGGAAGTGAAGCTCAGCTTGACTGCTGATGGAGACATCCTTCTGGGCTTCTTTTTAATCCGGGAGGAATTATTATTAAAGCAAAATTCTTGAAGTTTACCTGCCTAGAGACCAATGAAAAAAAGTTTGGAGAGAAACAAAGTGTGTTCAGAGAATAGCAAACGAGGTTTTAACCCGGTGACCCAGAGAGATTGAGAGAGAGAGAGAGAGATTCCTAGCTAGTGTACAATTACATTTTTGAAAATGAATACAAAGGTATCCTTTGTTAGGATAACCTAGCTTTGCCGGGTGACAAAATACCTTGGTTGAAAAGCAACCGGCCTTCCATGGCCTATGTTAACATAAAATGGTAACATTTTTGAAGAATTTCAAAGAACAAGACACAAAGTCGTGAACGAGTCACGGCAAGGCAGCGAAACTGATTCATGGATAAAGGTTGTCAATAAGAGACAGATGATACGCCAAGTGCATAACATACGTGTCCAATATTCATGAATCTGCCTCATTGAAACCAGGATGAAGAACCGAAGAAACATGTGACAAGAGTGAAATAGAAGGCCCGTTATGCCTGGTTAGGTACCGATTCGAACTCCAAGTGAGGGCGAAATATGGACAACAACGGATCTTCCACTTCATGCATGATGAGAACATGAGGGAGGGAAGGGGAAAATGGATGGAGGGGAGTTGAGTGACGAAACTTGCTAGGGACTGGACTAATTTCCAATTCAAACTCTATGTGAGTATGAAACGTAATCCACCAGCATGCTTCCTGACTCTTTACATAAGAAAAAAAATTATATGAAAAAGAATACACATTACACCAAAGAGACTAGTCTTTCGCGTGTATTTGACGAAAGATTAGGGGTCACTTAAAACTTCTCCTTGATTGTGAGAAAAGATAGACCCTCGCTCCAATTTCACAATCCTGGGATTTCTTTTATTCGCTTCCCAGACGATGAGTTTGGTGGATTTTGTGCCCATTCGATTAACTCCCACGGCACTATGCCCCATAGCTGACAGTGAAGCTGACAAGCTAGTCCTTTTGAGATAGTAGATATTCCTGGGCTTCTTTCCTTTAGAGAAAGAAGTGGCAAAACAGGAAGTCCACGGGCATTGTCGTTGAACAATTTGCAAAAAGGTTGTGGACTACTTTGTGTAGTGCGCACAAAAAGGGTTGATATTATTTCGTTCGCATGATTCATGGTGAGTATTGTAACGTCTTCACGTTTGGTGCACAAATTATATAAGTACACAATTATAACAAGGTACAGCTCAATTACAGACAGAAGTCAAAGAGTGTTATACAATGCATCTTAAAGAAGATAGCAAGGCCGATATTATGTCGTTCACACGATTCATGGTGAGTATTGTAACGTCTTCACGTTTGGTGCACAAATTATATAAGTACACAATTATAAACAAGGTACAGCTCAATTACAGACAGAAGTCAAAGAGTGTTATACAATGCATCTTAAAGAAGATAGCAAGGCCGATATTATGTCGTTCACACGAATCACGGTAAGTATTATTACGTCTTCACGTTTCGTGTACAGATTATACAAGTACACAATTATAAATAAAGCGGTTCTCATGACAATTTAATGACACACTACCAAAAAGAGGCGGTTCTCATGCCAAATTTAATGACACACGACCAAAAGGGGTGGTTCTCATGCCAAATTAAAGACACACGACCAAAAAGGGGCGGTACTCATGCCAAAAGACACACGACCAACTCAATAACATTTAGTTAAGAGTATAAAGTAATTATAACGAACTTCTCGTATCGTGGCGGATGTTTTAAGGATCTCTCCTATGATGGTGGGTATTGTGAGGATCTCTCCTATCGCGTACAGGTTGTGCATAAGTACAGCAAAATGAATGATAACAACATTCGTTTTAATGTTGTTTATAAAGATTCGTTAGATTTAACTAACCCCGTAGCCCGGGGGCGTACGATAGAATGACATAAAGTGATGGCAGGGTATATTCTGCTTACACCGAGCAATAAAAGAGACAGACCTGGAGGGGTTTTACATACTGTCCGAGTAACCATTTTTTAGAAAAGAAAAAAAAAAGGTGATAATTGCAAAACGATGATCGAACAAATCAATGCTGATTTACGTTAAAAATTACAATTATTTGGATTCGAGAATCAGGATGACCGTTTGGTTTTACTAACCTGTCTCGTGTTAAAGCGTGTAATACAAAACATACGTGACGCAACAGTAAAGAAGAAACAAATCAGTGGTTTCGTTGTAGCAACCAAAGACCTGGTGATTCGGTTTTACATACTTTAGTCGAACGAGCCAACGGATTTGTGTATGACTTATAAAAAGCCAACTTGTAGGTTTTTTTTTTTTTTAATATATATATTAAATACATATATTAAATACAATTTCCAAAATGGACGTGTCAATATCCTATTTTGGGGAGAAAAAAAAATTGAGCACGGGTGAAAAGGACGCCATCAATTTTTGATTTAAGTAAAAAATTGAAAAAGACTTATATGTACAAGAAAAAAGGTGAAGTAACCATTTTTGACTTTCGTGCTTGAGACCACTATTGGGTTTTACGTACTCAAGGTGAGCTGAAAATCGAGAGGTAAGAAAAAGGTTTTACCCTGGTAGGTAAAATGCGATGAACGTGAGAATGAGGTAAAAAAATGTACAAGGGCGGCCGAAACTGAGGCCATAGACAAAACAAAACAAAAACAAAAACAAGAAAACGAAACACAAAAAACAAAAAAAACGAAACAAAACAAGTGACATGACATGAGCATTGCATAGTGTGGGGTTGAGAAACGCCATTCCGGGTTCATGACTCCCAGAATATCGTGACTCGAGGTGTCTCTGCTCCGAGGTGATCCGCCTCAGAACAGGTGAGCAAAAAAAATGTACAAAGAAACAGTGCTGGCAATTTGCCGTTATGGAGAAAAGAGAAATTGGTACAACCGTGACATTTGGATGTACCTATTGTGAATGTACATTTATTTACAAACAAGTATAAATAAAGGACTTGCTTTATTTATGGGGGTCTGGTCGTGTAATTGACACCTTACACGCCAGTTATATGCATATTTATTTATTTACAAAACATTGTCAAGAGATCGCTCGAAAGCTGACTCGAGACCTACCTCACGCTTGAGGACTTATGCCACAACTCCATAACTCGGGGTGTGACCCTTGTGTCGTATACACGCTGCGAGGCGGTAGGTATTGCGGAAATAATTCTGTGAATTGTAGTGTTGAAATTCCTTGTGTGAACGACGCCATTGTTTCATTCACGATGTATTTTACACATAATGATCGTATGGGCTTCCAAGGGGTTAACAGCTGCAAACAGCGCCGTGGTATAAGCTTGCGGCCAGCGTGTGCAACCGAGAATGTCGCGCGCAAATTTTTGTTGCCATGCGCGACTTGTGAAATCCGGCAGTGGATAATCTCGCCAGGAGAGGCATTATTATCGGCCTCTATCCTCCTGGATGGCACGACCTGTGAGGTGTGTCCATTTCTTGAGTACATATTTATGTGTTCGACAGCTCCTATAGCTTGCGGCCAATGTACTTGATGATGGTTGTGTTGTTGATAGTGCTTTAGTAGTTGAAAATGTTCGTGATTAGGTATGTACGAAAACTTTGATAATCACTCTTTGTGATTCCATTTTTGGTGCAGGTGATGGACGGCGTGACGGCTTAAATTCTTTCGCTGGTCGATGAGTTGAGAAAGCAAAAAAACAAAAAGAATTTTTTTTTTTTTTAAGTCCAAAATTTTGAAAAATTTTGCCAAGAGGGGTCCTTACAAAGTTGCTCTTTTGTGTTTAAAATAAGCACTTTTTGAAAATTTGTTAAAATTTTTCAAAGTATTTTAATTTTTGCGAAATTTGGCCAGGGGTCTCCTTCTAGGGTGTATATTCTTGGTTTCACTTAGACACTTTTGAAAAAGTTGCACTTTTGTAGGAGCATCAACACTTTTGAGACGCAAAAACACTAGGCAGAAAAGAAAAAAATTGGCCATAGATTTCCCTGTAGGGTCAGGTAGTTTGGTTTTCACAAAGCACTTCAGCAAACTTCACAATTTCACTTCTAAAAGATTTCACTATTTGGAAAAAAATTGCTAAAGGAGGCTTTTTGAAAAAAGAACACTGTTTGATTTCACCACTTTTGTTAATTTGGATTAAATAAAGATTCACTTTTTATTATAAACACAAATTTACACCTTGGGACCGGACATTAACGCACTGTTTTTTCACTTGTGTAAATAAGTCACAATGTACCTAAATATTCATGGGAAAGAACAGTAAATCAACATTTCGTTATTTATTTATTTATTTATTTATTGTTGTTATACGCCCGTAGGGGCTTTTACATAGATTAGAAAATAATATTTAATATATCTAGGATTACACATACATAGAATTTATACCAAAAGTTATAAAAAGTGAAAAAACTTTTAAGAATATACAAGTAGTTTTTAAAGAAAAAAACCACTTGTATATTCTTGTGGAAAACCGTGAAATATTTTAAACAATGTAATATTTAACAATAACATAGAACAAAATATAATATAAACATTACAATAACAAATCAAATCGTTAAATATATTATACCCATGTTACAATAATTTGTAGGATTCAACAAAGTGTTGGTTTAAATTGCATTTTAGAATGTAAAGGGAATCAGCAAATACATCTACAATACCACCAAACTTGTTGCCTAAATAATGCATCCTATTGGTAAGTGAGTGTGATTGATAGTTAGTTGTGTATGTGTTGCAAAAGAATGTTATATTTTGTCTAGTATTCCTTGTCGGTACAAGAAGTTTAATAGTAGAAACGATGGCAGGGCTGTCAATTAGGTTGTTCATAATTCTGTACAATAAAATTAGGTCTGAAATGATTCTTCTGTCAGACAGCGTAATTAAATTTAGTCGATTCATTAAACTTAAATAATTAATGTTTTCTATTGGAATTTTGAGTTTGAAATTTAAGTACCTAAGAAATTTGTGTTGAACTCGTTCTATTTTGTTAGAGTGTACTTTATAGAAAGGGGACCAAATAGGTGAATTATATTCAACTTGACATCTAACTAATGAAATGTAGAGTGTTTTCATGCAATCCAAGGACTTAAAATCAGTTAGGGTTCTACAAAGGAAGCCAAGAATCTTTAAAGCCTTATTAGTTATATTATCTATATGTGGTGTGAATGTTAAGTTTGAATCGAATATAACTCCCAAGTCGCGAATTTGTAATACTGGTGTTAATTTAACATTATTAAAATTATATTCATGTAAAATATGAGAATGAGTTCTGGAAAATCGTATTACTTGACATTTCTCAATATTCAAAAATAACATATTTTGTTCGCACCATTTAAAAAATTCATCTAAATTAGCTTGTAAAATTAGGCAATCATATATATTTCGTATTTTTTTAAACAATTTTAGATCATCTGCAAAAAGTAGGACTTGTACATCTTTAAATATATTTACAATGTCATTAATGAATATTAAGAAGAATATTGGGCCGAGGTGGGACCCTTGCGGGACACCACTTGTGGCCTCGAATACATAGGATTCTATAAAATTAATCCTCACACTAAGCACTCTATTACTGAGGTAACTAATAATCCATGTCAATAAACTTCCTTTAATGCCTAACAGTCGGAGTTTGGATATAAGAATGTGATGTCGAACCTTATCAAATGCTTTACTGAAATCAGTGTATATAGAATCCACTTGTTGTTTCAGACTAAGGGATTCGGATATGTAATTATTATAGATAGTTAAATTACTTAAGGTAGATCGACCTCTGATAAAGCCATGTTGGTTAGGAACAATAATATTGTTGATAGGTTTTACAATGGTATCTAATACTAATGACTCGAAAAGTTTGGGTAAAGCAGACATAATACAAATAGGTCTATAGTTTGATATATCGCTTTTGTCTCCTTTTTTATGAATAGGCGTTAAATAACTCTTTTTCCACAGAGCCGGAAAACAGCCAGATGCTAAGGATTTGTTAAAAAGTTTTTGTATGGGATATATCAAACTATCAATGCAAGTTATTAAAAATATGGGAGGAAGTATTATAAGAAGTATTCCCGCCTGATAACTGGAAGGTATATGTTTGGAGGCAAACGGCGTTGTTAATTTCGCGCGCATGTCGTAGTTACGGCTTACGTAATAATAGATCATTCCCGAATAATGTTGTTGTTCCCGCGCCAAAACTGTCGCGTCGTTGAAATGACGTAATCGACGAACCTTCTAGAATTATTATGCGCGGGAACAAAGGTACATACAAATGTTGTTTACAATATGTGATTGTTACGTATTATTCTGGACCAGTAAAGCTGAGAAGACAAAGGAACAAAAATACATTTATCCTTCGCCGGCCTGTAAAGATTTGAGCTCAGGAAAGAGAGAAAAAAATACCCCACATTCTAGCGTCAGTGTTAAACGTGGGGAAATGAGGAAAAAAAATTGCCTCTAAGATGGAATGCCAGTGTTGGCGCCACAACGCAAAAACGCCCCACGTTCGGGCAACAGTGTTAGCGGACCTACATGGGGGTCCCTACATTCTGCCGACAGACTAGCTCAGGTTTTAGTCAGCAGAGCGGGAGAGGCCCTCACCACCAGGGTGGTAGGATCTGTGAGGCATGTGTGTGGCTTCCCTGAAATAAAGCTCAAATTTCTACGGGCTGGGGGAAGGCAGTGAAACCAGTAATCAGGGTAAACAACAGTTATATTGGGTAAAACACCTGCGTAAACACAATATCACAATAATGCATACAGAGTAAAACCGGGGTGCAACAACAGTTATATCTAAAATGGAGGAATCTGTCCCTATAATCTCTCTGGAAGGGCTATTTATCTCCGCGGTGAATTTACTGTGAACACACGCAAATATGGGGGAATATAACAGCTTGGGTACTCACAGTGAGCGTTTGGACTCTTGTATCTTCCGTATCGGGAAAGAATTCGGCCATTCTTGGTGTCCTAGTGTATCACTTAGCAAAAACACGTTCCATGCTTCCGCGTGGAACTTTCTGGAATGCGCGCGGAACGATTCTCACATTATGCGTGCGCACTAGACCGGGAGTTGCAGGGAAGTGGCGGTTGGTGGCTCGCTATCGACGGTGGCTTGCTTGGGTTCCGCCGCCGGTAGCGCGCCGGTAAGCTAGCGGCGAGGGAGTGAAACTGTAGTTTGCGCAGTGGCGTGCGCTACAACTTGGGAGGAGGGGCCGAGTAATTTGCAGGGGCGTATTTGTGTATCGTAACACTCATTACGCTTACATCAGCCTTACATTCTTTGCGGATTTCCACATTTCAGGGATCTCATTTCTACAGCGTTTAGTCTACTTTCATCCTTCCTCTGCCAGTTCCATGCCTCACTGCCATACATCAGGGTAGGTACCAGCACTCGATTATGGACGGCTAGTTTCGCGTCTTTGGACAGTTTTTTGTTGGTGCCAACAGCGTTCAGTCCTCCATTAATAGAGTTACCTGCATTCACCCTTCTTTCAATATCTCTATCAGCCTTCCCATCTCTCGTAAACATACTTCCCAAATAAACAAACTCATCAACCTGCTCCAAGTATTCATCATTCACAACTATATTGCATACTGTTTTCGTACTCTCTCTTTCAAACACCATGACTTTAGACTTACTTACATTCATCATTAACTCATTCTTCATACATACTTCGTTCATCCTTGATACGAGAGACTGTAGATCTTACATACTGTTAGATATCAGCACCGCATCATCAGCATACAACAGGCAACATACTTCCAGATTACTCAATTTCGCGCCCAATCCCATCTCTTTCAATTCTTGCATACAATTATTCATATATAGATTGAATAACCATGGTGAAATTACGTAGCCCTGTTTAACACCTTTTGTGATGTCAAACCACCCCGTAAAATTGCCGTTCACCCTAACACATGCAACGCTTCCCTCATACAGAGACGCAATTGCCTGTATGAGATACTTATTCACTCCATACTTGGATAATACCTTCCATAGCTTTTTCCTTAATATGTATTGATTATTATTTCTAATGTACGAGTATGTGACATTTATAAGTTTTAAGTCTTTCTTTAAATTTGCTTAGTACTAAGTACATATTTTATTTCATTGGGAACTAAACTATACTGACTATAAAATCACTCACCTATCACTGAATTTGGGAGGCGGTTGTGGGTACCTGAATCATTTATTGGATAACTAACACCCCTGACAAAGGTCACCCCAAGTGGTTTGCTGGGTTTGGTGACTTAGCATGGGTTCCCGGGTTCATGGGATGAGGTTTGTCTGGGTTGTTTCAAAAAATCTAATTTGATATACCGACATATTTGTTTCAAAATTAAGGACGATACAAATGAAAGAAACATAGGAACACCTCGGCTGTAGGTCACCCCAAGTGGTTGACTACGTTTGGTGACTTAGCATGGGTGCCCGGGTTCAATGGGTGAGGGTTGCCAAGGTGTCACTCTTGGATACTTTAACCCCTAGATTACTTTCCACCCCTCATACCTTTTCCTTTCCCAGAACTTCTACTCCTTCCTTTTCCTAAAAAAACCCTCCACGGAGCATCAAATCTCCTACTATGCTTTTCAGAACTTCGTTTCCCTTAAAATACTTTCCGCACACCGTCCCCAAAGAAGACATAGGTCTAGAGGATTTTTTTTTTCCTCAGGGCCAAATGTGTGGCAAATCTAAAAAAAAATAGCGTCACATATTTTAACACCCAAACGCTTCAAAGTTTTTTTATGCATTTGAGAATATTTAAAAAAAAAATTCTTACAACTAGTTTTATTCGAAATATTTATTAGGAAGTTATTGTCAAAAAGCTTTTATTCTTTAAATATTGACGTGGCTTTTATATATACTAAAAATAATAATATTCCTGGCAGATATTAAAAAAATGTGTTTCGTTGTAATAATAATCAAAAACGTAAAATGAAAACCTGTATTTTAGCGATTGTTCCGTTATGAAATGGATTTTGTTTGTGTTTATCGGAAAGGTGAATGTACAACCGATAAAGCACTGCAACTGCGACGTTGGTTAAATTATGCAATTACGTTTGTATCTTTCACCAGTTTTGTAATATCTAGTTTTATCGTTTTGATTGTCCAGTAGGTAAGACAAATTGTTTGTAACACTCTAATATTATCATAAATATGCAGCCTCTGGTCTATTTGCTCAAAGAATTAGAGCGTGTGCTAATAATATTAAGGTCGCGGGTTCGATCCCCCCATTGGCCAAATTTTTCAATAATTTCAATGATTTATTTATTTTTATTTTAGCACATAAAACACGCATTTTACCCAAAAATGGACGTACGAGTACGTTGGTGATATAATTGCCATGTAATACTAGAAATTACATCAAAATTTACAAGATACAAGGCATTGTTCATTTATGAATCTCAAAATTATGTAGACATTTTTGACAAATCTTTGAAACAGCTCTTTCATTTTAATTTTTGTGCAGCAACTGATTTTCAGATACTTACAGTCAAACTTTCTATTTCAGAGGTGGGAATGGGTACTTTTTTAACATTTGCTCCACATAGGAGGCCCTGAGGATAACAATTCCCCTCGGGGCCTATGTCATCTTTAGGGATGCTGTGTGGAGGGTCTTTTTAAGGAAAGGATGGAGAAAAAGTTCTGGGAAGTATAAAGGTATGAAGGGTGGGTAGGATTCTGAGAGTTAATCTGTCTAGGGGTGACGGACGTATGTATCTTTCCCTCCCACTGCAGTGCAAGGCAATGTTTCAGGAGTGTCCTGCTGAAGAGGTCAAAAGATCTCCCTCAACCAGTCTCTCGATCTGGCCTTCCACGCAATTGGTGGGCAGACGCAGCCGTCGCCAAGATCCTGACAAATCTAACCTCATTTATTTATTTATTTATTTGAGACACAAACAGGATATTTATGAAACATTTGTGGGTAATATATAATAAATTAAAATATAAATATAAATATCCCTAGACTAATGTGTCTGCAGTAATCACATTTGAATTTTTACAGAAGCAAACAATGCAAGTATTATTTATACATAACTTAAAAAACTTAAATACAAAATTGAAATACATTATAAGTATACAATATTTATGAAGTATTTCCTGAAATGTAATAAATCAACAATTTTTTTTTTTTTTGGTGCACAAATCGTGGAGATATTTTTTGAAACATGTTACATTATTTAGAAAAATATCTATGAAAGTGAGTATTTTAACAAGATCGTTGTATGATCGACACATTCTAGACATAGGATTAAAATATCCAATATTATTGGTAAAAAATTCAGTCCAGAATATGTTAAGGATTCTGGTAGATTTGGGCCTGGCGTATAACTTGATTTGGTTGACTAAGTTACTGTCTACACGATTATTCACAATTTTATTTAGCATTAAGAGGTCATTTATGTTTCGTCTCATGAACCCGGACACCCCTGCTAAGTCACCAAACGTAGCGAACCACTTGGGGTGACCTATGGCAGAGGTGTTGGTTATCCAATAAATCGTTCCCGGGGCGGCGGTACCCATACCCGCATCTCAAATTATAAACTGCTGGCCTGGATAAGCAACACCTCTGTCGTTAGTAAACGTCCGCGCTAGAAAACATATAATTGTGTCCTTGCATTTAACTGTAAATTGAATAGAAATACATAAATTGCGTTTAATGGTAGTGGGCAGATTCACTAATTAAGAATGACATTAGAAAACGATGTTGCGTTGTATTCTTTCCCGTCGCGCGGTTAGCCGAAGACTTAGGAATTACATCCGACGGGTGCCCCCGCTGAATGGGACTGCATTACTACAAGTGCTGGCGCTTCGCAAATTCTATGTTTAATTTAAAATTCCCAGTATTTGGTTTGCATGGGAGGTTAAGAGTTAAGACCGCTGGCTGGATGAAACAGTCCTTAAATTGTAACTATTTCTCTTGCAAGTGGAACTCGAATTAACTTGTGCAAGCGGTGCTTGCTGAAATAATAATTAAAAATTTAGATTCATTTGGTACTAATAAAAATGAACTCACTGTACCTCCGTGAAACCACTACTCCGTAATTAAAGAACGGTAAACTTTAAATCCAGTTTTTTTTAACTTCGGCGCAGCGAAGAAAAATGCAAGGACTTCAATTTTTACAAATTAAAATTAGCTTCAGCGTAATAAATGTAGGCACCTACTAAATACCTACAGGTAGGAAATAATAACCTGTATCAGTAAATTAGACATATACGTGTATACTAACATATCAGTAAATTAGTTATTATGATGTGTCTTTTTTTACGTTTACTCCACACGGAGGCCCTGAGGAAAATAATTTCCCTCAGAGCGTATGTCATCTGGGATGCTGTGTGGAGGGTCTTTTTGAGGAGAGGAAGGAATGAAGAAATGGTGTCTGTAGCTCGATCCAGATTATATATGTTGTCCGGAAAATCGTGGTAAAAGCGCGAAACTGGTGAACCTCCACGTTATATAACAACCAAGAGAACCATTATTTTAATTTTTTTCGGCAATTAGAGGGTTACCACGGACATATGAATATATCTGGACATGCCCTAAGTGATAAAACGAGCCGGCTAGAGCTCCGCCTTGGAGTCAGCTCGCTCCATGGGGAGGGGAGAGAACCTCGCTTGAATCTAAAATATGTGACGTCATCATTCTAGTTCTGAACAGCGCGGAAGTAACATCCATACATTTTAAAACAGTAGCTTGTGCTATACATTTTACCCACATATTATATGGACATAGCGAATGTGGGCGGTTCTCCAGTGTGCTCGTCGCTGGTTACAGGGGTAATTAAATTATGAAACATTTATAAAAGTGTCTTAACTAAACATCAACAAAATATTAAAAAATCTGAAAAAGATACAACCCAGATACTAACCCGAGACCAATGACTTGCAGGGTCAGTGCTTTACTAACTGGGCCGATTCGGTCATATTTAACTACAGCATTCTTCGATCAAGAACTGCCGTTATCCTGACGAAGAAAAGATAAAGACAAGTTTTTAAAGCATGTCGATAGTATCTATAGATTATAAAGTGGTGTTATAAAAAGTAATTTGGTTTCATTTAATTAAAAATGACGCCAAAAACTGAATTTGCTAAGATTGGAGATTAAATGTTTACAGGTTTATTTTATTTACATGTTTATTTTATGCACTTCTTTTTCTCTTTTCTATTTTTTATTGTAACTTTACTAATTTTCAACATCATTACATAATAGTACCATGTGTTTACACTAGACTTCACTCAAAGTAATAATCTTTAATTGATTACCATGAAAAAGGCAACCGCCTAGTATGGTGATTAAATTTATTTATTTATTTACGCCCTTTTTCGGGGCTTTTACAAACATTACATATGACTAATAAGAAATATTTATACAGAATTCATTGTACATAACTGAACTGTCTCAGTAACAATATTTTATATTTATTTAAACATAAATTGAAGATGTCCACTGACTTGGTATAATTGTTTCCCTCCATAAGTATTCTTGGCAAAGAGGAATACATATGGTAGTTAGTCCCAGAATTTCTACACTGAAATAAATCCTGACTTCTAGTATTACGTAGTGGAATCCGGAAGCTTATCAATTCTAGCAATACCGGACTATCAATTAAATCATTTAGAATTTTACATAGAAATACCAAGTCAGTGAAAATTCTTCTGTCGGACAATTTTAGCATATTCATATCATTTAAAATAGTGTTGTAGTTCAACATAATTGCTGGAATACCCATTTTAAAATTAAGAAAACGTAAGAATTTGTTTTGTATTCTTTCAACAGCTTGTACATGTATACTATAATGTGGATTCCAGACGGGAAAATTGTACTCAAGTTGACTTCTAACATAGGCAAAATATAACAGTTTAATACACTTTATATTGTTAAAATTTCTAGTGAGCCTTGTTATAAATCCCAACATTTTTAAACCCTTATTAGAGATTTCTGTTATATGGTTAACAAATGAAAGAATAAACAAATCATAAACGAATTATCCATAATAAATTGGGAACACGAATTTCAAAATAAGGATACTGAAGGGGCCGTATTAAACTTTTATAATATCATAAATGACCTCATACGTAATCATATTCCCGAAAAAAAAATTTATGTTAATTTGGAAAGGTTTCCCCCTGGTATACTTCCCCACTTATTAAAATTGTAAAAGAGAAACTAAAATATCACAAAAAATGGAAAAAATACAAAAATCTAGCTGACTATCAATCCTTTTCAGTGCTGAGAAATCGTCAAAAGAAGATCTCACTTGAATGTTATGATAACTACATTAGGACAGTAGAAGAATCAATAAAAAAGTGTAGTAAACGCTTCTGGTCGTTCGTAAAATCAAAGCAATTGTCTTCTGATCTACCAAATCAAATGTATCTTGGCGATATCTCCTGCACTGATGGACAATCCATTTGTGACAATTTTAGTGATTATTTTAGATCGGTTTTTGTAGAGAATCCCAACCCCAGCCTCGATCCTATAAACTCTGATAACAATGTCGACAACTCTTATCTTCATATTCACACAATTAACTTTAATCAATCGCATGTACTTAATTATCTAAAAAAACTCGATCCGAACAAAAGCGCGGGATCTGATTTAATTCCATCCATTTTTTATGTAAAATGCCGGGACCAATTGGCTTATCCTATCTCCATGCTGTTCAAAATGTCATTTGAGGAAGGCAACTTCCCCAACGTCTGGAAACAAGCACTCATTACACCAATCCATAAAAGCGGGGACAAAAATAACATCACTAACTACAGGCCCATCTCCAAACTCCCAATTATCAGCAAGATTATGGAAAACATGGTTCTTGACCAACTTTTTCCAGCAGTACAAACTACCATATCAAAAAATCAGCACGGCTTTTTTAGAAAACGGTCAGTCGAGACAAACCTGCTGCAATACACAGATTTCATATTTAATTCTAGGGGTAGTAAAACTCAGATTGATTCTATATACACGGATTTTTCAAAAGCCTTTGATAAAATTAACATCAAACTGCTTCTGAAGAAGCTATTAAAAATCGGGATCAGTGGGGACCTTCTAAGATGGATCAAATCGTACGTCACTAACAGGAGTCAGGCAGTTAGAGCTAAGGGTTTCTCTTCACGTTTCTATAATATACCCTCAGGAATTCCACAAGGATCACACCTCGGACCTCTCCTTTTTATTTTGTATATAAATGATATAGACTCTTGCTTCAAAAACTCTAAAATCCAAATTTTTGCTGATGACATTAAAATTTACAAAAAAGTAATTAATATTAATGACAGCCTAGAATTGCAAGAGGATATCAATAGGCTTGGACTATATTGCGCGAACAACCAACTGTACCTTAATCTAGAAAAATGTAATACAATATCTTTCACCAAAAGCACTAACCCCCTAACATTCCCATATAAAATAAACGGAGTTGAATTAAAAAGGTGTAGTGAAGTAAGGGACTTAGGAATAATAATGGACTCCGGAATGTCTTTCCGATCACACATAAATTCCATTTGTGACAGGGCCTACAAACTCCTAGGATTCATTGTAAGAGTGACTAAACCATTCAGATCACCACATGTAATCAAGATATTATATTTTTCTTTTGTTCGCTCCATACTAGAATTTGGATCAGTGATTTGGAATCCCCAATACAAAGTCAATATTGAAAGGTTAGAAAGAATCCAAAAAAAATTTTTGAAATACTTAGACTTTAAATCGTTCCGAATATCAGAACATGTAAAAGATTCCTTAGCATTCCATAAAATTACATCACTAGAAGAGAGAAGAAATATATCCGACCAGAAATTTTTATACAAAATCGTCAACAACGCTGTTGACAGCAACTATCTTCTGGAAAACATCCACTTCCACTGTCCAGTACGTAATACAAGAACAAACAAACTATTCCACATCCCACAATCAAAAACTCACAACATACATTTCTGAAAAGGACGTGCACAAAATATAACAATATCCTTTCAGACGCTGATATTTTCCATTTGTCCTCAGTTCAATTCACAAAATATGTAACGGAGAAGATCAAAACAGATTGTTGATCGTGAATCCTGCTGTGTGCCTTATTTTATTGTTTTTCTCTTATTATGTTGGTTTCATCTGATTTTCGTATGAATTATTATGTTGGTTTCATCTGATTTTATTATGTTGGTTTCATCTTATTTTCTGTAATATAGTTAGGTATTATGTATGTATAACTTCTTATATTAATGAGTTTTTTGTTTTTTCTTTAAATTCTATATTCTCAAATGTGGAAACTTCACTGGTTCATGCAAATTTGTCAAATGTAATTATTTAATAAAATATGTACAACTGTTTGTTTCCCAAATAAAGTAAAATAAAAAAAAAATAAAATAAAAATAAAAAGATTTGATTGAAAAGTGATGCCCAAGTCTTTAATTTGTGTTAAGGTCTCGAGAGTATTGTTATCAATATTGTAATTAAAGATCACTGGATTTTTTATTCGAGAAAATCTAACTATTTGACATTTTGAGATATTTAAGTAAAGTCTATTTTCATTACACCAAATTAACAATTTGTTGATATTATCTTGAAGAATGTTGCAATGGTAAATATTTTGAATAATTCTATAAATTTTGAGGTCATCAGCAAAAAGTAAGATAAATACATCATGAAATATTTTTGTAAGATCATTCATAAACAAGATAAATAATATTGGGCCAAGGTGTGAACCCTGTGGAACTCCACTTGTTGCATAAATTTTTTCCGACAGGGAGGATTTTATTCTTACAATTTGTTGTCTTCCAGTAAGGTAGCTTTCAAACCAGGTAAATAATAATAATAAATCTAATCTACTTAAATGTCTAACATTTATGTAACATGTATTTTATAAATAAATAATTATGAGTTTACGCCCATGTAATATGAATATGGATAAATAGTTTTGTCCATAAAAAAACTCAAATCTTTGAAGAAAGGCTAACAAATTCAAAATTGGATTGAATCAACGATGCAATATTCTAAATGTTAGCCTTCCTTGAAAGATTTGGGTTTGTTTACTGTCAAAACTTTTTATTCATAATATACATTTTACAAATGTACGGGTGCAAACAAATAATAAATTCATCCATATATTTTAAAGCATAACTTGTACAAAGCATCTATGAAAGAGAAAATTATGAGTCTTTCAAGTATCACCATAATAAGTGATAGTTAGTGACTCAAAATAATCTCTCTTTTATTATATTCACCTTTTTATTTACTCTTTGGAAAAAAACCTTGTACTGCAGCTCATCATGCTTGGACATTTCGCCCATTCAGTTTTTTATTTCATTTTTCGCGGTCTTTTCTGAGACTCGTGTCCTGTAGGATGCAGTAAAATGATGCATGGGAAATGAGTAAATATAATATGTTTGGTTTTAATTTGTTTTCGTGCCCATAATTACAATGCAAAACGAAGTTTCTGTAATGCAATTGGAGAAAATGGTCAATTTTCCACAAAACCCTGTTGAAAGATTAGCAGAGAAGAAGATAAAACTTAATAATCTAAACGAAACGTAAAATAGAATAAGGAAAATAAAAAGGTAACGGTCGCATCAACGAATTGAACTCAAATTCCCTGTCTTCGTCTCAATCCACTCGGCCATTGGAACATTATTTTTTTACGTCATTTTTGTCAATCTCATATTTCAAATTCAGAATTAATCTACTAACTTGATTGGTATAAGAATAGTTCCTGTGACTTGTTCCGGACTGTAGACTGCATGTGAATACAGCCCAGATGATAACTTATCTTTGACAGATGAGGACACAAAAGAGGGCCTTTTACTAACGTTATTTGTGAAATAGGTAATTCGCATTTTAAAGCTGGACTCCTGAAGTCCGGTAAAAAGATTGAGCAGATGATTTTATTATTTCCTAAAAAGCATCGTTTGTAACATATCACCTACATATTTCTTTTGCCTCGTCTGCCGTTTTTTCTTTCAATTATTTCACCAGCGTGGATTACTAGAGATTGCCCCTAACAAGGGAATAAGGCCCGGTGGTGTAAAGGGGAATGAACATTATTATTTTGGGGATTCTTGTATGGGAATAATGAAATTTGTATTAATCATTATGATGTTTTGCAATCTTTACATGGTGATCAACTGCCTTATAATTTAATAAACCTAAATAAATTGTACGTAGACCTTGCATAATTATAACCAAAACAACAAAATAATCCTTCTGGACGGTACTATTTTGAAAAGAAAATAGCTTTTTTTACCTTTGTAATTTTAATTTTAATGTCGAATAATTCCTGAAGAGACAAAATTGCAAACAAACATATTTAAGAAGCTAATCATTAAGGTTTGAAGTGGAAATTGTGAAAAGAGAAGGGATTTGTAAAATAGGATAAAAAAATAAGAGCAATTAAAGAAGTATATTAAAACTCTCTTCAACTTTTTTTTTTTAACTTTACCGATTTCAGCCTATTGTGGCTATCTTCAGACTCGTACAAATATTCCTTAATCTGTTTTTATATACACAACATTGGAGGGGTGGAGGGGGGGGGGAGGAATACACATTAGGGTGTGTCAATTATTTCAACTTTTGAATTCAGAAACACCCGGGGTGTCAAAAGTTGCGTCTTACAAAGAAAAAGAGAACTGCATTTAAATTTTTTTTTTTAAATGTTTATTAGCCCGCTAAAATGCATTGAAAATCAGAATACAAACCGAAAACCTTTTTTTAAATATTTTTATTAATTTTTTTTTTGAGTAATTGAACCTTTTAACGTTTGTTTATTACTAAAAAATGCGTTTAACTGACAAAAATGAAAAAAAAAGTTCAAGTTTATGAATACAAGTAAGTCAATAGGGATTCTGATTTTATCCAGAAAAAGTGTTATTTTATTTAGTTATCCCCTTTCAAATTTTTAACCAACACATCACATATTTAAAAAAAAAAGATATTCTTTGTACACTGTAGTTATGGAATGAAAAATAAGTTTGGTATAAAATATAAAATATGAACAATTTGTTTTATTTTTTTTCCAAATCACGAAATCTATTTTCTTATAAAACTTCCGGCCGTTTTAGCGGGCTAATAGTGAACAATAATTTCATTTATTTTTACGTTTTCGAATAGCTACAGATCATACGAAACTATTGACACCCCGGGCGTTTAAATAAAAGGCCATTTTTTTCTCTCTATGGAGAGCGACACACGCTAGTACACATCTCTAATATAAAAATGAATCGCTGAATGTGTTGCTCAGCGCATAACTTTCGAACGACTGCACCAAATTGGATAATTCTCTTTTTGTGTATTCGTTATTGTCAGGACAAGGTTTGTATAAAACTTCCGGTGAGCTCTGGAATTATGAAATTTGTATTAAAAAAATGCTATTGGTGGCACGCGAGGTTTGAAAACTGAATGTGTGGAAACCGGGAGGGAGGGAGAGATGGGGGAGAGGGGGGGATTGAGAGCGGTTGAATACAATGATTTTATTAAAATCATAATTTCCCATTTTCGTTGCTTTGCTGATTTTCCAATTATTTGGTTCTTACCAGGTGGCATAATTACCTCGGACCATATAACAACTATTAAAATTTAGTTTTGTCAACACCACAATCTTAGTTTGGCAAGGGGATTGTGTTTAGATATTTTATCCAGAGGGCTTGGCCCTTTGACCAAAGGCAGTTTACAACCCTTTACCATGTCTGATTGCGTGTGTAGTGTGTAGTAGAGATTTTCAATAATAACTCTTGATTACGTATGTCAAATATATTTACAAAAAACTTTGCATTACAATAAGTTTGCACAGATTTAATAATTGTCTCTTATCTCGCCTAGAGGAAGGGCAGTAGGATGGAACGAACGTTGAAACCGGAATGGTTTTGCATCGTCATCCACTAGACCGGGAAGCGGTGCGCAGTGATACCAGTCGTTAAAATCGAAATTGAATTATATTTTTAAGGTAGTTCGTTGCTCGGCTACATTAGGTACAGTTTCGTCTCAAATACACCAAATCTTTCGAAAGTTTTGTACTACCAGTAAAAGGCTTTATTTTTTTCTTAACGCCACCTTCTTCCTGTAAGCTTTATTACCAAGCTTCCTGAGATAACTGACCATTTAAAAGTAGGCCAAATTTCGTTAAAGGTTTTTAAATTCCATTCACCTTTTCGCTTTATATGGAAGAGTTCTTATCAAACATTTTTGAAGACTAATTGAATAATCGATCATATTGTGATGCACAGATATGTATTATCTCATAGTTTTATAATTAATCAACGCGAAGCTTTCGTCAAAATCAATCTATTTCAGCATTTGATTAAAAATAAAAATCCTTTTATTAGTTGATGAGAGCCTCCGGTTGAAATTGAGTGAAGTTGGTACAGAATTTCCACAGCAGAGTTGATTTTATTCGCAAACTAAAAAACAGAGGCGAGGATCGTTATTCCTGCATATTTATAATTGTATAATATAAACGTTCCAGCCGTTATTTTAAAATCCACAACTCCAATCTCATTGCACTTCGTTAAAGAACATTCACTTGACGATGGCCGAGTTTACCAACTCCAACTTTACAAAAAGTATTATAAAATACTAGAAACTCATAATCTAAGATTTTTGTACAATATAGCCATACACAAACCCTTACCTAAATTTAAAATAAATTATTTTTTCGGTATCAAAATTCATTGCCAGAAGATGTCGTCTACAGTCCATACAATTATAATAAATATTAACGAATTTATAGTACTACATGTACATATGTAGCTAATGTTTGCTAATGTTTATGTAAAAAAGTTGTTGTGTTGAATTTGAATTGAATCAGCTACCTCTGATAGCAATTCCAGTGAAGAAAGGCAATTGTTATTTTTTAAGGAAATATTTGTACTAATTCAAAAAACAATCATTGTCGAATAAGCAAGATTTTTAATATAAAAACAATAATATTATGTCCATTTCTGAATTGTTTCAGACTTGTTTTGATTTATAAACACAAACATATTAACCAAAAATAAATAAACAAACCAAAAATTAAATTCTGAATCTATCGAAATTGAAGGTTTATAAAATTTAAACTTACTTACCTATACAGTAATACTGTGTAGGTACCTACACAGTATTAATTTTTTTCTAGGATTGCGATCATATTTCTCATTAAACATATTTATGTTATCATTTTTCTCTTTCTAAGACGCTTAGACATCTTGGATGTGCTCCAGACCAGAGGAACTCAAATAGTAACATTTATAAGTTCTGAGAAAATTGGTTTCAGTGACACGATTTACATCAATCGGACATATATGAATTTATTTTTGATGCTACGACATAATATGACTATTTAAAAATAATAAAAAAATAAATGCCATATCGGAAACTAAAATATTACTTAGGACCATCTCATCATCCATATATATTATACAAAATATGGAATGTCCTATCGAGTTATTTCTGCAGGGTGAAGTTTGCTCCAACGACAGCCAACCTCAAATAGAAAAAGATAAAACAGACTTTTCTTATACATTAGAGAAATTTTGTTGTAAAAACCAGACTCATTGCAAGAGAATATTGGTTGAAGTTTGTGCATTTTTAACGACAGTATCTTGACTCATTTCAAGCATAAAAGTAATGGTTTTCTACTGTTTAAAATCTGAATAAGCAATTTCTGTTTTTGTAATGAGATATTTTTCTGAATTTCTAAGTTGATAATTAAGTTTTTACTGCGGCATAAAAATGATAATATGAAAAACGTCTATCAGAATATTTTTGCAGTGAAAAAGCACAGAGTATTTTAATAGAACAGTGTTTATATACTGTTTATGGTAAGGATAGCGATAACATTATATTAATTAAAATAATTGTGAGAAAATACGCAATATTTTATGTGAACACATAAATTACCGAAAATACCTCAAAGTTTTAATCCGTAGAAATGACTTTAGGGTATTTTCACTAAAAGGACGCCAATTTAAATTTAAAATTCTGATGATTGGCTTAGCTGGGGTTCATTTAATTCCATAGTTCAAATCCTGATCACGGCAATGAACTATTTACTACGCCGCCCGTTGTGAAAATTCTTCCAGTATTTTACAATAATTATTATATTATGATGTTTTGCGCATTATAAACCTTGACCTTGTGTAGTTTATATGTAGGTTGATCATGTAGTTTCAGTTTATTTCAATAGATGTCGATAGCATAGTTAGTAATACAAAATATTGCTAACAGATGTCCGTTAAGTATGATATCAGAAGAGTACCATCTACCGCCGATCGTGTATTAGGCACGGTTGCGATCATTTCTGAAAGGATTTGAGGGTTGGGCGATCACCTTCAGTCTGTCAGCGGAGAGTGGTAGAACCACATACAACCTAGTCTAGTAAGGACGTCGAGTACAGTTTAATATTCTATGTAATTTTTACGATAACTTCACTTCAACTAGTAATGATATTTTGAAAATATCCAAAACGTCTAAAATTGTATTAACCATTGGAAACTAACAGGCACAATGCTTTCTTTGATTTTCAAATAATAATAAAAAAAAATTCTGCTTGAAATGACGTAAATTATAATGAATAATCTTTTTGAAAACGGAAATCTCATATATAATAGTAGGTTTAATACGTAGGGCTTCCAATAATATTATTTTAGTCTTTTGCCTAAATAAAATACAGCATTGAAGCTTTGCTTGGTATTACTTCATATTTTTGGGTTTTTTTCCTGGAATTTTCGAATTTTTCTGTCCAATTTTGTGTTGTGTATTTTATTTTATTCCTTTGATGTTTTCACCGCTCTCTGATAATAAATTATTACATTCTTGAAAACTAAAAAAATCAATTCCGTTTGCAAAATAAATCCTCGTTTGATATATAATAGATAAAGAAATGATGTTATATCGCAACCATTCAACTAGCCACGAATATATCAAAACCTTTTTTTACTTTCTCTTTCTTCGAAAGTTGTTGGGAAAATGTTCAATTTATAACATTTTCATATTCGTGGAAAGCATTTGTATTTTGTCATAATTTTATTACAAACTATACACCCATTTGTCTAGATTATGATTTCATTTTTATTTAATATTAACTAATCTTATTATTTTGAGAATATTCATAAATACGAGAATACTATGCATATCAAATTTAACATACGGATGATGTTTTTCAGTTTTTTCAGAAGTCGCTGTAATTATTTCAAGATTTGGTAGCGCGGCACCAGACCGATAGTAAAATAAAAAAATCTGAGTGTGTAATTCACACGCGGTAGATGTGAAACTAGAAAGTCTCTGGATGTCGCTTTCTTTTATTTTGCCTACATATTTTGTGGTTTGAAGATTGGATAATGATTTCACAAAAAAAAAAAGTATATATTTCGTAAGTCTTGAACCTGCGTTTGCTTGTGTCTGTCTCTCTGGCCGCTAAGACTTGTCAGGCGCCTTGCCCACTGCGCTATGAAAGGCCCGCGCCAAAGCACGAATTTTCCGCATCATATTAAAACCGAGTATTTGTGCAGAACTGAGTTGGAGAAATAAAGGGGAGTCAGCTTAAACCCGCCGAGAATCAGCTGGTCAAGGAGGGGTACGCGCAAACCACTGCCATTTCACCAACGAGCGTTAAGGTTTAATCATTGGGTATTATACTCTCCCATTAGCCTGTAATCTACATATGATCTAGTAGAAGTTTCATAATTCTCACCCAGTTTCTTAGAATAGTAATCTTTCTACGATGCCAAAACAGACTGGATCGGACGTTCAAACCACTGCCTCCACAAATGCACCGCCATATTTGCGCCCCGCAAGTTTTCTTTTGATGTGTTTTGTTCAAATTTCTTTTATTTTTTGTAAAGGTACAAGTATTCAACGACCGGTATGGTCCAGGGGATAAGGCACTTGACTCGCAATCCGAAGGACGAGGGTTCAAATCTCGGCGTGGGCAAATGAACTTTATTTGGTTAATTTGTGTTATTTCACAATAAGGAACTCCAGTGAAAAATATTATGGCTTTAAAAAAATATGTTCATACAGACCAATGAAAGCTGATTCTGAATATATAAGTTTTATTTCATAATATTAAACGTAGAGTTATTAAAAAAATATTAAAAAGTGCATTTTTAAACCCCTCGTCAAAACACAATGTAAAGTTGGCATTACTGAATGGTTAGTGCTGACGTCACGCGTCACCAGCCATTGTATTGCAACTTTGATTATGTAGGTATGACAAAAGCCATCAGTATTAACAACATTTCATGTTATTCGTTATTTCATATTGTTTATAGAGATTTAGTTGTTGTGTGTTATTGAAACAATATTTAAGCCTAAATAATTCAGTATCCAAAATAGAGGTGTCTCTATTAGTTTATCTCTAATATTTAAAATATTGAAAAACTTTAAACTGTACGAAAAAATCGTATAAATATGTATACTATATCATAATGCTACGTAGGCCAAAATTTGGCCGTGGAGTAGAAATGGCCGCAATCGATCAGCTGTTATCGTTTGCCTACACTTTTGTGGGTGATTCTTCGTTTTTGATAATATTGATTTTAAAAGCTAAAAAAATAATAATTTCAAACTATTTTTATGCCAGTCTCCCGTAATACTATTCAGCAATATAATAAATATAATTTAATAAATAAATAATTCCACCTAAATAATGTTTTAACTTATCGAATAGTATCATCTTCCTTCCGTATAATTATCATTCAAAATAACAACCCCTGTTGAAAGTAAATAAAACTATCGATGGGTGATGACGTCACAAAATCCACCATAGATACGGTGATTTTCAGGGGGTCTTGAAAAATTAAAACTTTCACAATTATTTTAACTATTAAAACTAACTATAAAAATAAAAATAAACATGCAGTTATTTAAGTTTGAAGGTCTTTATTCATTAAAAAAATAAAAAAAATTGGACTGGAGTTCTCTATTAATTCATAATAATATACAGTATATTTGCGGCACTTTCCAGAGTGGAAGATACTCTCAGTATCGCCTTGGTACTTGAGACGTTGTCTAAAAAGACTGAAGTTTGTGTATATTATAGTAACTATATTAATTAGAGAAAATTAATTTGCAAATCATTATAAAGAGGACACTTTCGAACCTATTTGTACACACCGATGGTATCGAAAGATTTAAAAAAATGTGGGGTGGTCTTCATAGGCTCTTTTCCATATTTCAGGTACCGTGCCTTCATTTCAATATAACACCGCACCCGCGATTGCGTTTATGTCAAGAACTTTTATTTCTCGTAAGTCTTTTTCTTGTGTCGATTTAACCGTGTTGAAATTTATGTTGTTTTATGTTTGATGTATATCTAAAGCTGGTAAATTATAATCATTTATGTTATTCGACTGGAAATATTCCATTAAAATATTACGTAAGTATAGGCCATTTTCTGCTTTTTATCATCTGGTCGCATTTTCTTTGGAATATCTCTTCCAAGTGATAATGTTTTTTTGAACGTTATTGGAGTATTTCCATATGATTAAACATTTTGCGTGGATTAGGCCAATGTGTGTGCCGACAGACTCGTGTTATAAGATACAAGTAAGTTGATAATATTATTAGAAATGATAAATATTACTTTTACAATAATAAAGGATTTTCTAAAGAATTCCCCAAACGTCGTCAGATGGATGGATGGATGGGTGGATGGATGGATGGATGGATGGATGGATGGATGGATGGATGGATGGATGGATGGATGGATGGATGGATGGATGGATGGATGGATGGATGGATGGATTGATGGATGGATGGATGGATGGATGGATGGATGGATGGATGGATGGATGGATGGATGGATGGATGGATGGATGGATGGATGGATGGATGGATGGATGGATGGATGGATGGATGGATGGATGGATGGATGGATGGATGGATGGATGGATGGATGGATGGATGGATGGATGGATGGATGGATGGATGGATGGATGGATGGATGGATGGATGGATGGATGGATGGATGGATGGATGGATGGATGGATGGATGGATGGATGGATGGATGGATGGATGGATGGATGGATGGATGGATGGATGGATGGATGGATGGATGGATGGATGGATGGATGGATGGATGGATGGATGGATGGATGGATGGATGGATGGATGGATGGATGGATGGATGGAGGATGGAGGATGGAGGATGGAGGATGGAGGATGGAGGATGGAGGATGGAGGATGGAGGATGGAGGATGGAGGATGGAGGATGGAGGATGGAGGATGGAGGATGGAGGATGGAGGATGGAGGATGGAGGATGGAGGATGGAGGATGGAGGATGGAGGATGGAGGATGGAGGATGGAGGATGGAGGATGGAGGATGGAGGATGGAGGATGGAGGATGGAGGATGGAGGATGGAGGATGGAGGATGGAGGATGGAGGATGGAGGATGGAGGATGGAGGATGGAGGATGGAGGATGGAGGATGGAGGATGGAGGATGGAGGATGGAGGATGGAGGATGGAGGATGGAGGATGGAGGATGGAGGATGGAGGATGGAGGATGGAGGATGGAGGATGGAGGATGGAGGATGGAGGATGGAGGATGGAGGATGGAGGATGGAGGATGGAGGATGGAGGATGGAGGATGGAGGATGGAGGATGGAGGATGGAGGA